>CM067576.1:16822035-18286136 GCA_034336665.1 Luscinia megarhynchos
AATGGAATGGAATGGAATGGAATGGAATGGAATGGAATGGAATGGAATGGAATGGAATAGATAGAATGGAATGAGAACGGAATAGGGATGAGTACACGGAACGGAATGGGAATGGAATGGAATGGAATGGAATGGAATGGAATGGAATGGAATGGAACGGAATCGGAATGGAATGGAACGGAATGGAGTGGAATGGAATGGAATGGAATGGAATGGAATGGAATGGAATGGAATGGAACGGAATGGAATGGAACGGAATGGGGATGGAGTGGAATGGAATGGAATGGAATGGAATGGAATGGAATGGAATGGAATGGAATGGAACACCATGGAATGGTGGGAATGGCAGGAGGTACATCAAACACCCCCAGGCAAAGCCAGGGCTGCAGGAGGGAGCTTTAGGCTGGGAACATTTTGGGTGCCTTCTGCTCCTGCTGCTCAGGAGCCACATGGAATTCCGTGATTTTCCAGGTGTTTGGCAGTGGGGATTTTTGTGGGCTGATTTCAGATTTTTGGGTAAAGTGCAGTGCCTGATCCAGTCTGAACCACCTCTGGCTGTGCTTCCCCTTTGCTGGATTTGAAGCACCCAAAGGAGGCAGATCCCAGGTTGTGGAATTGGGATGGGAAAGTGCAGCTTCTGCCACAGCTCTGGATAAACCCCACGGTGAGAGGAGCTTTGCTCCAGGCTCAGTTTTGGGCAGGAGGAATTTCAGCCCAGGGTAACCCACAGCACCCCACAGCCCGTGGGCTCGGGGTCAGGGGGAGCCAGGGAGGATCTGGAATTGCTGACAGCAATCTCAGGGTGGAGGAGCTTTATCCCCCCCATTCCCAGGAGCTGCATCTCCCACCCCATGGCTCCAGGACACTCAGAGGATAAATCCCAAAAATGTCAGTAACACCTTGCAGGGAGAGGAAAGGCAAAGGGTGAATTTGCTGTGGAAGGGACTCAAGTTAGAGACAGGTATAAAGAAACACAAGGAATCCATTTTTAAATGGATTTGCCTGTGCTTTTGACTGGTTCCAAAAAGCTTGGAGTAATCCAGGGAACAAGGTAATAAATTGTTGATGTATTTGTAGTGCTGAACAGGGCTGAGGTCTGGTGAAATCCTTGGCTTGGGAGGTGAGGAATTAGAAGCTTCTTTTTCTTCCTTGGTGGTTATTATCAAATTCAGATTATTTTTCCCCAAATGTTTCCCATTATTTCTAACTCAGTGTTTATTCCCTGGGGTATCAGCCCTGCTCCAAAGGCAGGGAAGGGGGATTTTCCTGAAGGCTTTTCCTCCAAGGTTCCAAGATTAAAAACCAACCTGAGTGAAAGCACCATCCTGCTGGGAAAGATAATTTCTTTCTGTCTCACTCTGGATTTTCTGTACTTGACAAGGTTCAGGTGCTCTGATAACCCCAAATCCACAGTTTTGGGGTTTGCAGTTGGGAACAGACACAGAAATCCTGGGAATTAAACATCTCTGGCACCTCCAGGCTTTGCTGCTCCTCCAGCCCTCCAAGGGGATTGCAGTGCCAATATTGAGCAGGGGTTGTTTGAGAGCCTGCAGTTCATCAGAGGTCAGGTTTAATCGGGTTTGGACAGCTGGAAGTTCCCTGTGATTGTATTTCCCCGTGGAAATCAACATTTTCCTGGTTTTTGTGCCAGCAGCAGTTCCTGGGATTTTGGCTGTTTGAGGGGGATCTTTCCCACCTCTCTGCCCAGGGCTGGGAACAGAAGACCCTGAATCTCCAGCCAAGCTTTTTCCACGGTGGAGAAACCTGGATCCAAATCTCAGATAGAGCAAAACTCTTTAAAACAAGCAGGAAAACCCCAATTTATGGGCAGACCCCTGGGGTCAGCAGGAATTTCTCCCACCTCTCTTCCATGTGCCTGGCTGGTTGTGCAGGTGCAGCCAAAGCTCTTGGGCACCTGGAGGGAATTTTCAGCATCCATGATGCTCTTGCATGTTCCCAGCATGTTTCCTGCCCTGGGAAATGCTGGATTAGTTCCTGAAAACAGCAAGTTTAGGTCCTGCCAGGGAAGGCAGTGCTCTGGATGGCAGGAGAACACCACAAGGTGTTTTCCCATGTCCTTGGGAGCGATAGCAGAGCTAAACCAGATGGGTCTGAAGCCTTTCCAGCTGAAGAGTTAGGTTTCCAAGCTTTGGATTTCAGATTTATTTTAAAAATTCCTGTCAGAGGGGAGGCAGGAGCATTCCACAAACAGATCAGTATTGTCCAAACCAGGAATTCTCCATCTAAAATAACCACCAGTGACCCCCTGGAGCAGCCCTGCAGCGCTCCCTCCTCGCAGGAATTGCCAGGACACCTGGAAATCCAAACCGGGTTAGGAAACCCCCTCTCCATCTCCACTGAGGCTCTTTTCCCAGCTCAGGTTCTCTCAGACCCTTTCTGCATCCCTGCTTTTCTGCCTAGTGATTGCTGCTGTCAGCCTGCTCTTATCCCATTTCTTATATAGGTTGCTTTATTTGGTTTTATTGCTTCTTTCACCTCTTATCTCATCAAGGTGCATTTCTTCATTGCTTTTGTGATCAGTGTGGCTTTTTGGGACACACTTAGGGCATCTTTTAAAAGTGTCTTCGACAACTCCAAATTAATCACCCCAATCATTCTCATAATTTTCCTGCCATTCCCTAAATGTTTTCAGCAGGGCCTTTCCCCACAGGTATCCAAGCCCAGGCAGGGATTGTGTTTGGGCAGAGCAACAAAATCAGGGCTGGTGGGTGAAAAAGGGTTTTGTTTGGGGATCAATGCATTGGAAAAGGGGCTGAACCAGCAAGGTTGGGAAGGTCAGGAATAGTTTGAGCTGGAAAATAACCAGGGCACGTTTGTGAAGCTTTGAGGAAGGTGGTGAGGAGTTGCCCACGATGCCCAGGAGCTGCCATGGTGCCCTGGCAGGGTCTGGAGGTGGGAATGCTGGCTCTGGGCTCCAGACTGACACTGGTGGCCATGGATCTGTGGTGACACTGACACTGACACTCTGCTGCTGTTCCCCTACCACCCTCTGTGTTCCCAGAGCACCAGCACGAAGAGAAACATGAAAGCAGGCAACCCATAACACTGAGAATAAATAAAAGGCAAAATAATGTCAATTAGGCACATCAGTAACCACAACTGTGCTCTAAAATGGACAGAGATCCTGTAAGAAATCATATTGAGGTTGTGGCGTCACGGTTTTTCCTGAAGGACACGGACCTGTGGTGAACACAGATCTGAGATGGCCATGGGCCTGTGGTGGCCATGGAGCTGTGGTGGCCCTGGGCCTGTGGTGGCTGTGGATCTGTGGTGGCCATGGAGCTGTGGTGGCCATGGAGCTGTGGTGGCCATGGATCTCTGGTGGCCATGGAGCTGTGGTGGCCATGGGCCTGTGGTGGCCCTGGGCCTGTTGTGGCCATGGATCTCTGGTGGCCCTGGATCTGTGGTGGCCATGGAGCTGTGGTGGCCATGGGCCTGTGGTGGGCACAGTTCTGTGGTGGCCATGGGGCTGTGGTGACCATGGGCCTGTGGTGGCCATGGAGCTGTGGTGGCCATGGGGCTGTGGTGGGCACAGTCCTGTGGTGGCCATGGAGCTGTGGTGGCCATGGAGCTGTGGTGGGCACAGTCCTGTGGTGGCCATGGGCCTGTGGTGGCCATGGAGCTGTGGTGGCCATGGAGCTGTGGTGGGCACAGTCCTGTGGTGGCCATGGGCCTGTGGTGGCCATGGAGCTGTGGTGGCCATGGAGCTGTGGTGGCCATGGGGCTGTGGTGGGCACAGTCCTGTGGTGGCCATGGAGCTGTGGTGGCCATGGAGCTGTGGTGGCCATGCAGCTGTGGTGTCCCTGGGCCTGTGGTGGCCATGCAGCTGTGGTGTCCCTGGGCCTGTGGTGGCCATGGGCCTGTGGTGGCCATGGATCTGTGGTGGCCATGGGCCTGTGGTGGCCCTGGGCCTGTGGTGGCCATGGATCTGTGGTGGCCATGGGCCTGTGGTGGCAAGGGACCTGTGGTGGCCATGGATCTGTGATGGACACAGTCCTGTGGTAGCCATAGACCTTTGGTGGCCATGCAGCTGTGGTGGCCAAGGAGCTGTGGTTGCACTGGCCCTGAGGTGGCCCTGGGCCTGTGGTGGCCATGGAGCTGTGGTGGCCCTGGGCCTGTTGTGGCCATGGATCTCTGGTGGCCATGGATCTCTGGTGGCCATGGATCTGTGGTGGCCATGGATCTGTGGTGGCCATGGGCCTGTGGTGGCCATGGATCTCTGGTGGCCATGGAGCTGTGGTGGCCATGGGCCTGTGGTGGCTGTGGATCTGTGGTGGCCATGGGCCTGTGGTGGCCATGGGCCTGTGGTGGCCATGGAGCTGTGGTGGCCAAGGAGCTGAGGTGGCCATGGAGCTGTGGTGGCCATGGAGCTGTGGTGGCTCTGGGCCTGTGGTGGGCATGGAGCTGTGGTGGGCATGGAGCTGTGGTGGCCATGGAGCTGTGGTGGCCATGGGCCTGTGGTGGCCATGGAGCTGTGGTGGCCATGGAGCTGTGGTGGGCACAGTTCTGTGGTGGCCCTGGGCCTGTGGTGGGCACAGTTCTGTGGTGGCCATGGGGTTGTGGTGGCCATGGAGCTGTGGTGGCCATGGAGCTGTGGTGGGCACAGTCCTGAGGTGGCCCTGGGCCTGTGGTGGCGCAGCTCAGGCCCCTCACTTTGCTGTCCAAGGGCACACCCAGTTCCACATGGATTTTCCATTCTTGATTCCTGCGGAATATAAAGCAGGGGATGGGGAGGGAGCTGATGCTGGATGTCTCCTCCCTTCCAGTTCCTCCCTTTTCTCCTGCTCACTCTTTTCCCTTTTCAAAGAAGAAAATCACTTGAAACTCTTTCATCAGCTCCCCCTCATCAAAGGCAAGTGGGCTCAGCCTGAGTGGGATTTCCCAGCCCCCTCCCATCTCCCAGATTCCTAAAGCTGCTTTAAAGCGCCTTAAACCCTTCCTGCATAGAATTTTTCCTTGCAAAAATTAGACCTCATGAAAATAAATAATTCCCAGAGGAAATTTCAATTTGATTACAAATATTGACTTGCTCGAGGAAAGCTTTTTTTAAACAAAAATCCATTTGGAATCAACATTTTCAAATTAAACATGTATGTTCGCTCTGTCAGAGTACTTAACTTGGAAAAATACCAATTTTCTTTCCAGTAGTTGGGGATTTTAGGAGTTTCTCCCACCCATAGGTTTTTTTTGGGGGGGCAAGAGCCGAACAAAAGCGAGGCCTTGAAATCAGGCAAAGTCAGGAAAAGATTTGTTTTCATTTCGAGGGATTAAAAAAAATGCAATGTGAAATGTTGTAAATCATTTTCATGCTTCTTAAAAAAAAAGTACAAATGCAGAAATATGGGGAATAAAGCAGAAGATGCCTGAGCTGGAGGAACACCAGGCTGAGCTGACACAATGATGTCATTTGGATGGTCCCCATGACCCCACTGCTCCCAGTCCCAGCAGTTTGGGATTTTGGCAGCCAGGAGATGTGGGAGAAGAGCAGCCAGGTGGGAAAACCTCGGTGTTTTGCAGCTGAGTGGTGACATCAAGCTGTGCATAGGCTCTCCATCATTTCTGGATGAATCCAGAGGGTCCCACAGGTGTTTGTGCAGAATGAGGGACCCCAGAATGGTTTGGGTTGGGAGGGACCTTTAAAATCACCCCATCCCCCCCTGCCATGGCAGGGACACCTCCCACCATCCCAGGCTGCTCCAGCCCCAGTGTCCAGCCTGGCCTTGGGCACTGCCAGGGATCCAGGGGCAGCCACAGCTGCTCTGGGCACCTGTGCCAGCCCTGCCCACCCTGCCAGGGAGCAATTCCTGCCCCAGATCCCACCTGATTTTCCCTTTCAATTTCAATTCCAGTTCAGTGACCAGTATGACCAGTTTGAGTCACTGAGGCCAGCTTAGGCTCCACTCTTCAGACTCCCCTTCTGGTGTCCAGCCCTGCTTAACAAAGCTAAACCCAGCTGCTCACAGCTGAATCTTCGTTGTGTTTTCCCCCAGACTCTTCCTGTGCTTTCTGTGATCCCTCTGTGCTCCTGGAAACAGTGGAGTTGGGCTGAAATATTTGGGAAACCTCCCCCAGTTCTGGCCAGGGAGCCCTCAGGTGCTGCTTTTGCCACTTTATGGATTTAAAAATGCAAGAATAAATCAACTTAACGTCGTGCTGTGTCAGGGGAGAGGGTAAATTGGTTTTTAGTGCAAGAAGAACCCAGTGTCCTGCTGATTTTGGGAGGGGAAGGAAGAAGGAGCTGGAGGAGCAGCAACTTTCTGATGTTGACAACATTTCCACACTCGTCCTGGGAGAGGTACTGAGGGGGCCCAGCCTTCAGCCATTGCCTCTGCCAAAATAAAACACATCCATTAATTAAAGTAAATCAGTTAATTAAAGTAAATCAATATCAGCATCATAAGTGGCCCTGGCAAGAGCTGGGGGCTCTCCTGGAGCCTGAGTCAGAGGGGTTGAGGGGAGCCCAGCACTGCAGCTCCTCGGGACCCTGCTGGGGTGAGGCAGACTCTGCTCACAGGGAGCAGCCAGGAATGACTCCAGACGCTGGAAAAGCTTTTAAGGAGCACTTTGTTAATGAATGCACATGAGAAATGGCTGGTGACAAACACAGCAAGCCCTGGGACACCAGGCAGTGTCCCCACAGCCATTAGTCCCAGCAGGAGATCCAGGAGCAGCATTCCCAGCAGGAGAGGACACTCCCACATGAAAGCAAATGCTGGACAATTTTCTGTGCGATTCCAGCATCTCCCAGCCACTTCTCAGCAGGTCCAGCAGAGCCTGAGGAGCTGCTGTGACCCCCATGGCTGGTGCTGGCCCCCTCCATTTGCTCCAAGATTCCTTGATCCTTTTCCCAAATAATTGTGTTTAAACAGCCCAAGCAGACATGATGAAGCTGTTCAGGACAAGGGATGCTGTCAATGAGGACAACTTCTCTTAAGGTTAATTAATCATTTGTAGACCGACCTTTGGGGGGATGAATTATTCATCAGCACTCCTCCACCAACACAACACAGAATTTTCATCCAGCGTTTTTTGGTCCTAGTTTTCCATTTTTCCATAGCTGAGGGACAGGCAGAGCCGTGCCCCTGGCTGTCACCTCTGTGTGGGATGCTCCTGCTTGCCCAGCATTTAAACCACAGCCTGGCTTAGGCTGGACCAAAGCCCGACCACTGCTGCTCTTCCCCACCTGTATTTCTCCCTCAAAGCCTGACTGACCTTAAACTCTCTCTCAGACTTCTCTCCAGGAGCTTGACATTTAAAAGTGCAGTGACAGAAAATAACTTCTTCTAAAAATACGTGTAACTTATTTACCAGCAACCAGGAGAGGAGGAGAGGAATTCAAATGAAGACACACATTGACATCACACCGCTGGTTGTGACTTCTGCTGGGGGCAAAGTTGCTCCCTGGGCATTCCAGGCCTTTCTCCCACATCCCAACCTGGGAATAGGCAGTGATCAGGAGGAAAGGGATCCATCCCCATTTGCTTTTCCCCATATCCCAACCTGGGAATGGCTGGGCAGGGATCAGGAGGAAAGGGATCTATCCCCATTTTCCTTTCCTCCACATCCAAACCTGGGAATAGCTAAGCAGGAGCCAAGGAAAAAGAAAAAAGGGATCCATCCCCATTTGCCTTTTCCCTATATCCAAACCTGAGAATGGCTGAACAGGACCCAGGGAAAAAGAAAAAAGGGATCCATCCCCATTTGATTTTCCCCATATTTATATCTGGGAATGGCTGGGTAAGGATCAGGAGAAAAGGGATCCATTCCCATTTGCTTTTCTCCCATATCCAAACCTGAAAATGCCTGAGCAGGAACAGGGATAAGGAGAAAAGGGATCCATTCCCAGGTACCTTTCCCCCATATCCAAACCTGGAAATTTTGAGCAGGAACAAGGATAAGGAGAAAAGGGATTCCTCTGCACCTTCCCAGGCTGCAGGGAGAGGCAAGGCTCGAGTTTTGGGGGAGACATGGAGCTGATTTAAGATGCCACAGCCTCCAAAAGTGGGAGGCAGGAAAAGACAAGCCACTGTTTATTGGGAAAGCATGCCATGCATCGTTCTTTGTCAGGTTACAGAAAGGAAGGAATAAAAGAGAGAGATAACAGAAATCAAAGACAAAACACAGCACAAATCTGGGAGCTCAGTACTTGGAAAACTCGTTTCCATGGGGAAAAGCCTTCTCCACCCCATGTCCCCCAGGAGAGAGCAGCTCCTGCCCAAACAGGCTCCTCACCCCCTTCCCCACCCAAAAAACTCCAGCATAACCCTGGGGGATTCTCCTGAACGTGAGGCGTTCATGTATCTTTAATTATTGTTTCAGCCACATAAATCCATGCAGAATTAAAATTCATGATGGTTCTAGGGTACAAGTGCAAACAATTTGTTCGGTAAACTTTGCTCTAATTGGCATTCTGAAAATTTCCTGTTAATCAAGCCCCCTGGGCTGGGTTTACCAGTGTAGCTGTGCCTGGGAACGCCGGCGCTCGGAGGGTGCACGCGCCAGCGCCGCTTTCAAGGGTCTTTAGACGATATTAACTCACACACTTTGTCCTCGTGTTAATTTGCAAGTAATTTTTTAACAACCTTCCCTGGCCCTGTCTTTCATCTCGTTGCTTCGTTACCGGAGGCGGGCGAGCGACAGGGAGAGCGTTTGTTAAAGCTGAGACTAAATCAGAGCCGGAGCATCCCCGAGGGCGTCTGGAATTCCTCCCTCTGGGATTCGCCTTTCCAGCGGCTCTTGGCTTCCAAGTGGCCACTGGAGACACGAAAAGATGTTTGGGCCAGTGTGGGAACCTCACCAAAAATGGGGATACGGAGGATATGAAGGTCCTGAAGAGCCAAGGTGGGGCAGAGCTGCTTTTCCACCCCATCACATCCCATCCCATCCCATCCCATCCCATCCCATCCCATCCCATCCCATCCCATCCCATCCCATCCCATCCCATCCCATCCCATCCCATCCCATCCCATCTCATCCCATCCCATATCATCCCATGCCATGCCATGCCATGCCATGCCATGCCATGCCATCCCATCCCATCCCATCCCATCCCATCCCATCCCATCCCATCCCATCCCATCCCATCCCATCCCATCCCATCCCATGCAGGGAGAACAGATGCCAGGCTCTGACACTTCCCACACACAATCCAGCATGGAAAAATTGGCCAGTTCTGGATCTCTTTCCTGCTGAAGGCTCGTGGGGAAACCTAATCTGTTTTTTTTCCCAGGCTGTTGTCTTTTCTCAGCTCCAGCCTGGATCTTTCCCAGGCTGGGGATCTTTCTCAGAGACAAAACAAGGGAAGGCAGAAAGAAAACAAAAACACCTGGTATTGACCACTGAGCTGTGTGAGTGTCTCATGATATTTTGCACAAAGCATGTTTTCAAAGAGGTGTTGCCTTCTTTGACCAATGAGTCTTTTCTATTTTGTTTTTCACCATCTCCCTTATATAAATGCCATGGCTTTTCAATAAATCACTCCTTCTTGCTGCTTGGAAGAGGAGTCATGTTGCTGCGTTCTTTCACCCCTTCCCAGCCTCACAGTGACACTTTCCCACCTTCCCAGATGGAGGTGTTTGCACCACTTCATTAATGGTTTGTCTGGAGTCTCTTCTGTCTTCACTCAGAGCCAGGATTAAAAAACACATGAAGGAATTTTTTGTGTTCAGGCTTGGTTGTTTATTAAATCTTCTCTAAAGTACAGAAAGTTCAGCAACAACTTTAGCCACCAGCTAAAAGTGAGCAAAATGGAGCCAGATCCAATTGCTACAAGGTTTCTTAAAGCTAAACAGACCAATAGAGAATTAACACATATATTATTTATATTTTTGACCCAATAACCCAACTCCCATGACCCTCAGTGCAGCACCGACTGTCCAGCCAGAAACTACTGCCTGAAACCACGAAGAAGGAGAAAGGAGACTGAAGAGACACCACCCAAAATCCTCCATCTTGTCCCATACCTATTACTATATTATAAAAACCTCAAATTTAAAACCCTTCACCATGTGAGATCACACACTTCTATTTAACTACACACCAGTGATTTTAACTTCATCACTTGAAATTGGAAGCTTCTCCAAGGCCTCAGGTCAAAAGCAGTGTTCTCCAGGGGGTCAGTGCCAGACAGCACAGAAAGCTCAAAAAGCCAGGATCCAACACAGGATCAGCACCAGGAGGATTTCAGGAGCTCTCAGCCATCCCCTCCTTCAGCTCTGCAGCGTTATCAGGCCAGTCCTTAGCTCTCATCCCAAGGGAATTTGGGAAGAGGAGAAGCTTTGGATCACCTGAGCGTCTCTTCCCAGCGGCACAGCGAGGTGGGATGATAGAAATAACAAAATAATGAGCAGCTGACAGAGATCAGGGCTGTGCTGGAGGAGCTCTCCTGGATGGGAATGTGCAAGAAGGAAACCCAGGAGAGCTGTCAGCTCCCAGAAGACACCAAAGATGGTGCACAGCAACAAACTGCTTCCCATGAAAGCTGATAAGGAGCATAATTAGATGGAATTATGGCAGCAGTGGGGTCTGGGAGCTGGAAAAAACATCATGTGGAGAGTGGGAACAGGGCACATTCCTGGGGGAAAAAAGGTGGGGTAACACAGGTTCACACAGTGGGAGCTGCTCACGAGGTTTTGGAGACAACCAGAAGGGCCCACAAATAAATCAAGATGTAAAACAAGAACAGGAAAATGTTTGGGGAGGGAGAATAGACTGAGCATTCCAAGCAGGGACTTGTCCCATCTCCATTGCTGCAGTCTTTATCCAGAGGTTAATTGTGGATGAAAGGTAATGAAACTGCTTTGAAGGGAACTGTGGGGAAGGCCAGAGGAGGGGAAGGAGTTTGGAGCCATTTGGATGTGTCAGATGTATTCAAAATGAGAGGATCTGATAAAAAACCACCCTGGAACATTGAACCCTTGGTGGTTATCTTAAAACTGATGAAGGTGCAGAGGTCCCTGGAGATGAGAGAGGCACCTCTCTTTGAAGAGGATACTTAAAATTTAAAAAAAAAGTTAGAAAAAAACCTGAATAATCATCTTAATCTAAATTCCCTAAAAGAGGCAGGAGGAAAGGCTTAAATAGCAACTTGTAAAAGGATGAATAAAATCAAAGAACACGGGTTTGTCAAGAGCCAGTCATGTCAACCCAATTTAATTTCCTTCTCTGATAAGGGAACAGGAGGGTCTGATGATGGGAAGCAGCAAACCCACGAGTGAGCAGGACTTTTGCATTCTCCCACTAAAAGACACCCTCTAATTCCAATCAGAGCTCAACTGGCAGAGAAACCACTCCTGAAGAGGAGGGATCAGGGCACAGGGAGATTCTCCAGCCCCACCTTGGATCGAGAGGAGGGGCTCCCACCCTCCCTCTCCATCCTGCCTTTCTCCAGCCTGGCAATCCCCAGCTTTGCCCAGGAAAACTGAGACTCAGCCTTTGCTGTGCTGATTTTTAGCTTCTGGTGTTGGCTTATTCTTCATTTCCCCCAACATCAGCATCCCCAGGAGTGTTTCAGCAGAACCACCTCGATGCAGCATTGTCCCACACTAACATGGGATGGAGCGTTTGGTGAGAGAAGAAGTGCAAATCCCTTCCAAACCAGCCTGGGAAACCTGAGTGGAGCTCCACTCCTGCAGGGACAGATGGACTGAGGGATGGGGACTCCAGCCAGGGACTTTGGGAGCTGCAGGAATGGCTGCTGCAGGATGGCAGGAGTGGAAGCTTTTGATATAGTTTCAAACAATGTGTAATTATCAGGTAGCTGAAAATTAGCCCATCTGTGCCTCGGGAGAAGACAATGGGAAGTTGTGTGTTACTAATGGCTGAAAAGCGCTGGCAGCACAAGACAGGAAATTCTCAGGCAACTTTTTTCTGCAGGTAATGTAATTACACAGCATAATCCCCAAATCTCCTGACTTTTTGGTGGGGTTTGATAAAGCTTAGGAGGTCTTCATCTCCCTTTGTGTTTCCTCTCCTGCTTTGCTGCAGCAGCACAGCTCTGGGGATTGCGGGCCCGCCTGGGCAGCAGCAGATGTGGGTGACATAAAACTGCCTTGAAACACCCAGCTAAAGACAATCTCAGCTTTTGCTAAAGCAGATTGTAAATTCCCACCTGCCTCTGCCACAGCCTCGCTCTCTGAATGCAAAGCACAGAGCCTGGAACATTATTTTGGGTAAGTTTTCCTTGCCTGATCCAGGTCAGTGCACACAAGCAGCAGCTTGGGTCAGATTTAGGACCCCTTTTGTTTTCTTTGCTTTTGGGCCCTGCTGATGCAAAAATAAAATAAAATAAAATAAAATAATCCCCCAAGCCCCCAGAATTCTTTAAATGCCTCGAGGATCTGGTGATGAGGTCTTTGAGGGTCGGTGAAGCAAAGCTGGAGTGGCACAAACCTCATGCAAAGAGTCCAGGCAGGGTAAAGAGCCGATGATTTTTTATATTCATACTTTTGTCTGAGGAATAACGAGGAGTAAATTGCTTTTCCCTTGCCTAGTTGGAATTATTCAGGGTGGGTTTTTTCTGCTGATTTTTGCTATTCTCCCTTTCCAGAGGTTTGCTCCTGAAGACGGCTCAGCCCTGAATGGAAAGCAAAGGTTGCCTTCACCTTCAGTGAACTTTGGAGCGATTGATTTTCACGGGGCATGAAAGAAAAGCTGGGAAGTGACATCTGGTGGGCTTTGGGGAGGGTGAACGTGGCCATTTCACACCTGCAGGAGCACTCGGGCCATCCCAGCATCGTTTGACTGATGCTCCCTGTGCTCATCCTCTGCCACACGGGGGGTCCTGGCCCGGCCCAGAACAGGGAGGAAAACCATTCTTGCTGGCTTTTGTCTGGTAATCTGAGGTCAGGAAAACAAAGTGCTTCCTCTGAGCTCTCCCCAGCGCCGTGGTGGGAAATGCAGCCAAGCTCCAGCGCGGAGAACAAAGCCGGAGCTGGCACAAACACAGCAGCTCCTTAAATGAGTTTGCCATTAGCCGGAAGGGCTGCAAATTGAAGCGAAGATAAGCCCCTTAGCATTTCCCTTCTTTAATCCCAGCCTCATAAAAGCAGAGATGTGTTCCTATTCAGTGGGCTTTATACAGAGGCAGGTATTTCATTTACCCAAAAAACCCCTGGATCGGATAAATTATTAATGTTATTTATAAAGGCAATTCTGCCATTCAGCAACTTCTTTTGGATCCCTCTGCTTAATCTCGCTGCTTAGCATAAGATACACTCCAGTTAAAAGGCAAAATCACATTCCCTTACAAGGCCTGCAAAATAAGGGAGCGCTGAGGTGCCTGGAAAAGGGTTGTAGTTGAAATTCTGCTCTAAAGATTAATACATTTATCAGTGGCAAACATAAGCCCTGATTTCCACTTGCTCGTGCCCTCCCTGTGCGGGGATGGGGCCTCACTCACACAGCAAGAGCTGCTTAAGCTGCTCAGAGACACGCTGGAGCTCCCAGAGCCCCTGCCAGGCTGCCTGGGGGCTGGGTGGAGCCCTAAGGGCAGAATTTTGGGATCACTGAGGCTGGAAAAGCTCTCCCAGCCCACCTAGTCCCAGCTGTGCCCCATCCCCACCTTGTCCCCAGCCCAGAGCTCTCAGTGCCACCTCCAGGAATTCCTTGGGCACCTCCAGGATGGGCACTGCAACCCTCCCTGGGCAGTTCCCATCCCTGAGCTCCCTTTCCATGGGGAAATTCCTGCTGCTGTCCCCCTGAGCTCCCCTGGCCCAGCCTGAGGCCGTTCCCTCTGCTCCTGTCCCTGTTCCTGTTCCCAGAGCCCCCCGGCTGTCCCCTCCTGGCAGGAGCTGTGCAGAGCCACAAGGGCCCCTGAGCCTCCTTTTCTCCAGGCTGAGCCCTTCCCAGCTCCCTCAGCCTCTCCTGGGGCTCAGCCCCTGCCCAGCTCTGCTCCCTGCCCTGGACACGCTCCAGCCCCTCCAGGTCTTTCCTGAGGTGCCCAAAACTGGACACAGCCCTGAAAGGGTCACACAATCCAGCAATCATTTCTCTACTCCTGTCCCCAGCTTCTCTGGGAGCACTCCTGGAATTGTGTGACCCAAGAGCAGGAGCCAGCAAAGCCACCCTGTCCCCTCCTGCAGCCCTGGCACACCCAGAGCCACAAAGTCAGCCCTGCAGGCTCAGCCCTGCACCCACCCCATGGGCCAGGAGGGCATCAGCAAAACCATCCAGGAGGTGTGGGGAGTGGAGGTGGGATGCTCAGAGTCCCAAAACAGATCCTCAGATACTCCAGGAGAGCTTCCCCCACCGTGGCATTGGGGATCTCAGCAGCATGGCAAGGAACCAGGAGGAAAAAACGGAATAAAAGCAGAAAAATGGGAGTTCTGCTCATCATCCCCATTCCAGCTCCAACATGATGGAGCAGCTCCCACATCCTCCTCCCACCAGCAGGGCAGCAGTGGCTGTTTTGGGGTTAAACAAACACCCAGCAGTGGCTGTTTTGGGGTTAAACCCCCAGCAGTGGCTGTTTTGGGGTGAAATATCTAGAAATGGCTGGTTTGGGGTTAAACCCCCAGAAATGGCCCTTTTGGGGTTAAACATCCAGAAATGGCTGTTTTGGGGTTAAACATCCAGAAATGGCAGTTTTGGGGTGAAAGACCCAGCAGTGGCTGCTTTGGGGTTAAACACCCAGAAATGGCAGTTTTGAGGTTAAACATCCAGGAATGGCTGTTTTGGGGTGAAATATTCAGAAATGGCTGTTTTGGGGCTAAACCTCCATCAGTGGCTGTTTGGGGTTAAACCCCCAGAAATGGCTGTTTTGGGGTGAAATATCTAGAAATGGTTGTTTTGGGTTTAAACCTCCAGAAATGGCTCTTTTGGGGTTAAACCCCCAGCAGTGGCTGTTTTGGGGTTAAAGACCCAGCAGTGGGTTTTTGGGGTTAAAACATCCAGAAATGGCTGTTTTGGGGTTAATCATCCAGGAATGGCAGTTTTGGGGTTAAACAAACCCTCAGCAGTGGCTGTTTTGGGGTTGAACACCCCAAATTTGGGAAGAGCAGAGGCAGCAGCTGCCGTGGGAGATGAGCTCCAGCCTCTGGCAGGGGAACAGCAGCTCCTTGCTCCCACATTGGGAATTACCTCCATGGCACCCCAGGAACATCCTGGGGGTTACCCCCAAATCTGAGGGCAGCACTCATGGCAGCTTTGGGAACACCCCTTATGGAATGTTCCCCAAAATCCTTTTCCCAGCACGTCCCTCTCCCAAGGCAGCACCAGCAATGGAGCAGCCAGCCCTGGCTGAGGTTTTGTTGCAGCACAGTGGGAACCCAGGCAGAGCATTTCTGTTTGCTAAACTCGCCCAGCATTTGCACAGGAGGGTTCTGCCAGCAGTGTGTGTTTTCCATGGATTCCCCCAGCCCTGGGGATGTTCAGGATGTGTTTTTCCTCCTGGGCTGGGTGTGGGGACAGGCAGGGGCTCACAGGTGGCACCTCTGATCATTCCCGAGGGCTCCTGCAGCTGCACTTGGAGCTGGAGATGTCTCAGCTCTGGGCACCACAGAGAAACTCACTTTTATGTCAAAACGCCTCTTAATAAGATTTTAAGTTTGTTCAGGGAGCTGGAATGAAATATTTAACCACGGCATCACAGCAGCATTTTAGTCTCATGAAAATGCTGAGATGCCATTTGCAAATCAGAAATGTTTTCAAATTTTGCTTTGAAATCGCAGCATCTTTGTGCAATTGTTTTGTGTGCAGGTTTTTTTTTGTTGTTGTTGTTTTTTTTCTTTCCAGGAAGAAACAAATCATGGGGAAAAATAGCTGAGATCTCAGGCATTTCCTCACAAATCAGGTGTGTCTGCTCTTGAGTCTGTCCTGGTGAGGCTTTTTGGAGCCAACATTCCCACTTGGAGCAGGGAGAAGCAGCCCCTGTTGTTGCATCCAGCATTCAAATTCCATTATCTTTGATTCTTGCACTGACAACGAGACATTTAGGTTGGAGAACTCCACTGGGCATTAGTGCTGCTCTGAAGGGTTTGCATGATTTGAGATAAATGTCATAAAAGGAGTAGCAAGTTCTGCTGGAAAAGCACAGCTGTCCTACTTTTTTATTATTATTATTGGGGCAGTTTTCCCTTTTTTTTTTTTTTTTTTTTTTTTTTGGTACAGATTATTCACTTGCAGCTCTTCATCTCCATATATATAAATTATATCTTGTTAAACACAAGATTCCAGCTTGGTTCAATCCCTCCTCAACACTTGGATACTTTCTTATCCCACTCCTTTCCCTGCTCCAGGCAGGTACCCAAATCCAAAATCTCTGGATCTGGGTGATGTTTGGTCTGGGAGTGGCTGAATTTTGAGAATTAAACTATTTCCAAAAGGAAAATCAGGGGTTTTTTTAGGCAGTTCCAGCCACACACAGTATTTGAGGTTCAGATTGTTCTTGAGAAAGGGTTATTCTATAATAGTGACCAAAATATTCTTGAATTCAGCATCTTTGGATCAAAAAGCCCCAAATCCCTTAAGATGTCGCCTGACTTAAAAAAAAACCTTGTGATTTGTACACAGTTTATTCACGGGGGTTTTTAATACAAAATTCAAAGAACTGCAAGGAGAAAATGTTGGCAAGCAGCATAAAAAACTGCTTAGAAATAACATATGAAAGTGTCAGAAGGAATGTGTATCATTTATCCAAAACACTGAGGATCCAAAATAGCTGAGAGAGGAGGGGAATCAGAAAAATCCTTCCCAACCCAAGGCAGGTCTGAGCACAGAGAGGAGACAGGGCTTGTCCTGGCCAGTTAATGCTCAGGGAGGGTGTCAGAATGCCACAAAGATTTTAAGGCAGGGCAAGGACAGAGCTGGGAATTTCCTGGTGCTGGAGAAGCTGTTGTGGTCCTGGAAGGTTCTCCTTGGATCCAGCTCTGTGCAGAACCAACTTCTAGGAAGGCAGCAAATCTGCAAACGCTGCTCCTCTAAATCCTGCCTGAGATTTGGGCCAAATGAGGCACTGGGAAGGCTCCCAGGAGTTGGAAATTGCTGGAAAATCAGGAAATCAGCTCCTTTCAGCAGTGCCATAACCAGGAGCTCACACTGGCTCCAGCTGACCCGAATTTCATTCTTTTCACCAGACCTCCAATGTTCCAGGTGCTGCTTGGCTGCTGCTCAAGCTCCCACACCCCAAGCTGCCCCAGCCTCTCCTGCAAATCAGGGAATGCAAGGGAATTCAGCCTGGAGAAGGGGAAACAGAAGAGGAAGGAGAAAAAGAGGAAGGGAGAGGAGAAAAGAGGAGAGGAGAGGAGAGGAGAGGAGAGGAGAGGAGAGGAGAGGAGAGGAGAGAGGAGAGGAGAGGAGAGGAGAGGAGAGGAGAGGAGAGGAGAGGAGAGGAGAGGAGAGGAGAGGAGAGGAGAGAGGAGAGGAGAGGAGGAGAGAGGAGAGGAGAGGAGAGGAGAGGAGAGGAGAGGAGAGGAGAGGAGAGGAGAATTTGGGGAGACCTTGTAGCAGCATTTCAGTGCCTACAGGGAACTTCCCAAAAAGCTGGAGAGGGCCTGGAGGGACAGGACACAGGGAATGGCTCCCACTTCCAGAGGGCAGGGATGGATGGGATTTGGGAAGGAATTGTTCCCTGAAGGGTGTGAGGCCCTGGAATGGATTTCCCATACAGCTGTGGCTGCCCCTGGATCCCTGGCAGTGCCCAAGGCCAGGCTGGACAGGGCTTGGAGCAGCCTGGGATGGTGGAAGGTGTCCCTGCCATGGGACTAACCTTTAATGTCCCTTCCAACCCAGACCATCCCATGATTCCATGAAATCTGGCTGTGATTTCTTCCTCCCTAGAAGCAGATCCTGCTCAGGGATGTTCCCACCATCCAGAGGGATCCAATGCCTGGAAAGCTGCACCCAACTGGTGCCTCCCCCCTCACCTGAGTCCTGCTGCTCCAAACAGGGAGGCAAAACTTGATTTTGGATTTTGATTCCCACTGCAGAGGGAATTGCAGTGCTGAGGCTGCAGCTCCTGCTGGCTCCTGGGAAGCTGCCAGGGAGAGGGAAGCACAGGCAGAAAATGAATAGCAGAAGAGATTGCAGGTAATTATGTTTCTTAAGCTGTTAACAGGATTGGCCATTTGATAAATGAGAGGATTTGGGAATGTTTTGTCACTGACAAGGCATTGTGAGATCCGGGTGGGAATGGGAACGTTTCTCTTCCAGGAGCAGGAAATTCTCCCGGGATGCTCAGGCACCGTGAAATCTGAAACCTGGATGCCAACACGTGGAGGAGACAGAGCAGACCCAGGACTCAGGCTGAAAAACCCCACCAGGTCTCTCAAATATGGGATTCACTCGGGTTTGGTGCCGCTGCCGTGTCCTCAGAGGTTCCTCCTCTCTCATGGTGAGCCCCCACATGCTTCCACATGGATTTTGGTGCCACCAGGGCCCCTCAGATCTCTCCATCTGCTTTCCAGAGCTCTGAATCCCTCTGCTTCCCTCAGCTCTGGGTTTGTTTTTGTGTTCCCTTGATGGAAAGGGAAGAGGAGAGGCAGGAGGGAGAGCCCAGAGGGACCCCAGCCCTGCTCCATCTGTGCCCCTCAGGAGGATTTGGGTACCCCTGGAGCCCCTCTGTTTCATTTTGCAGCACCCTCAGAGGCCTTGATGTGATTTTTCAGGATGTCCCAGTGCTCTCAAGCTGATTTTCCCTGGAAATCTGGGCTTTGGTGCTCTCAGAGTCTCAGTCCCAGCCCACAGCAGAGGCTGGGGCAGCACCCAAAATTTGTTTTTGCACAGTTTGTGTGCAAAAGCAAAGGAAGCAGGGAAAGCTCTCCCAAAGCTCTCCCACAGCTTTTCATTTCTTTGCTTTGGATGCCTTTTAGCAGCCAGGCTGATGCAGGAGCTGTGGGACAGGCTGAGGATGAGGAGCAGGAGGGCAAGACCTGCTCCAGAGATCTGTTACAAGTGAACAACACATTAAACAAACCAAAAAAATCATCTTGTCTCTGCTTGTGGCTCTCTCCACTATTTATTTCCAAGAGGAAAACCTATCCCAGCACGACTGGCTCTGCTCAGGCCTCCCTGAGTGTGAATCCCAGCCAGGAGCTGCTCAAGGGGTAAATGAAGGCAAAGCCCAGCTCCTGCTCCTTCCAGCAAGGTCTCTGGAGAACAAGGTCACTCACTCTGTGCAGCTCCAGCTGAAGTCCAAAATGCTGGCCCCAAGCAGCTTGGAGGGCAGGCAGGAGGTGAAGGAGCAGTTTATTCTTAGCAGTGAACACCCGGGAAAAGGGAAATAACAGCAAAGGCACTCTGGGCACTCTTCCTTTACAAACAGTAGGAGTGGAAGCTCTGTTTTGACCCAGCCAGGGGCAGGTGTGAACACTGGATTTGTGGATTTGTGCCCCTCTGCTCCAGCACCCCAGCCCAGTCCAGACAGAGCTCCAAGCCCAAAATCTCTGCCAAAGCTCAGCCCAAAGCCCAGGGCAGCCCCAGGGGCACCGTGGCCACCTCCAGTGGTTCAAGCACAGACAGGTTTGTTCCTGCCAGCAGCACTGGAAAAGGAAAATGGGTTTCCAACCATCTTCCCAAAGGCCTGACCCACAGAGACAGCTTTGCCCACTCATTAACTCCTTGCTCCTAATTAATTGTCTGTCTTAGGAACTGGGCACCAGGTCCTGGGACAGCTCTGAGTGATGGGCAAAATGAGATAGGGGAGAATTACAATTTCATGGAGCCATGGAATGGTTTGGGTTGAAGGGACCTCAAAGCCCATCCATGGCAGGGACACCTCCCACTGTCCCAGGCTGCTCCAGCCCCAGTGTCCAGCCTGGCCTTGGGCACTGCCAGGGATCCAGGGGCAGCCACAGCTGCTCTGGGCACCTGTGCCAGCCCTGCCCACCCTGCCAGGGAACAATTCCTGCCCCAGATCCCACCCAGCTGTGCCATTCCCTGTGTGCTGTCCCTCCCATCCCTTGTCCCCAGCCCCTCTCCAGCTCTCCTGGAGCCCCTGGAAGGGCTCTGAGCTCTCCCTGGGTCCTTCTCCTCTCCAGGTGAGCACCCCCAGCTCTGCCAGCCTGGCTCCAGAGCAGAACTCTCCAAACCCCAGCCCCACTCTCCAGCCCAGGCTGGGAAGGACAGGACCATCCTTGGGCACCACAGCACTTGACAGAACACCGAGAATTCCTCGTTAATCTACCAGAAAGAATTTTGGAGCAAGGGGAAGGAAGGCACATGAATATGCAGCAAATGCAGTGGGAAGCTGCTGGCTGCTGCAATGGCTCATTAGAGCTGCACAGCCCCAGCTCCCTCTGAACGTGGCAGGATGTGCCACCCCAGATGGGCTTGCCTGCAGAGGCTGTTCCACTGGAATTTCCACGGAATTTCCATATTCCCCAGCAGCCAGCTCGTGTGAACCAGCACAATGCAAGGGGCTCACAATTAAAAGTGGATTACAGGGAAATGATTTTCAAGTTTCAATTGGAGAAGAAGGATGCCTGAAATGTTCTCTCTGGAGTCAGGTTAGAGCATCTCAACTTTCCACAAGATTTTTTAATGGTGAGTGTCACTCACAAGATAATTTTATGTACCTGAATAAAATTAATCAAAACCAGTGGAAGAAAAGCAGCGCAAGATTAAATACCCAGAAAATAAACCCAGAGACCTCTTGGCAGGAAAGATGGGAGGGAAGGACTGGGACTCACACTCCATCTGCTAATAATGAAAATGAAGAGACTCAGTGGTGGGAGAACAAGGAGAGGTTCACCAAGGAAAAGCCCTGCAGATTGGAAGTGCTGCAAGTGGAGCTGTAAGAAAAGAAAGCCGAGGATTTTCAGGTGCAAGGAACAAAAATCACCCTGGGCTCTCCCTGCTCACATCTTGTGGCCTGCAGTGAGTGCTGTGGGAAAGCCCCACAGAGAGGACAAATAAACACACTTTTCCTGGCTAATTGTCTGATTATCAGCTGCTGGCCTGTGGCCACCGACATTTCCAGTCCAAAGCAAACAGCAGTGCAGTGAGGAGGAGGACACAGGGCTGGAGGAGCAGACATGGATCTCTCCAGGCAGGAATTCTGCCCTTCCAGGGATCAGCCAGGCCAGGGGGGACAGGGCTTGGAGCAGCCTGGACTAGGGAAGCTGTCCTGCCCATGGGAATGGAAGGGCTTTAATCCCAAATTCTGGGATTCTGTGACTCTGTGAGGAGGAGATAGCAGCTCTGATAAGGGAATGGGATCTGATAAAGGGTCTCTGCCAGCTGGGGATGGAGCACAAGGCACAGGAGAGCCTGGGGAACGTGGAAGGGTTTGGAAAGGGATCACCTGAACTGCAGGGATGGTCTCCTGTCCCTGCAGCCCTGCTGGGGATGGATCAGGACACGAGGGGCAGAGCACAGGTAGCTCTGAGCTCTTCCCCACACCACACTGCTGAGGAGGAAAACAGCATTGCAGAGTCCTCAGCCCCCTCTGTGGCCTGGGATCTACAAATAAAGGGGGCTCTGAGATCAACAGGATGTTGTCAGCCTTGATAAACACTCGAACCTGGCCAAATCTGGAGGCACAGGGTGGTGCTGGCCTCCATCCCACACTCCCAACAGGCATCACACGTGGAAAAGCACCAAATTTCCACCTCTATGCTGCAGATTTTCCCAGTCCCACCTGTGCCTCTCCAGCTATTTCTGTTTCTCTTCCTACCTTACATCTGTTTGCCTTCTGAATCCTCCCTCCTGCCTTGGCTGAGGGCTCTGCTCACATCCCAGCTCCTCTGCTCTGCCCTGCAGGGCAATCCTGCTCCTGCCTCCAGCCAGGAACGGGGCTGCTGCTGCACAAGGGCTCCGTGGATCCAGAGCTCAACATCACAGACTGAATGGAGAGAGCCTCACAACACAGCAGATTTCAGAGGAAAAGGGAAAAAAATTAACCTCACCTTTTCCTTTCCTAAATTTCAAGCCTTTCATTCAAATGTTAAGACTCTGGCTTGGCAGATTTGGCATTGCATATAAATAAATATAAATATAAATATAAATATAAATATAAATATAAATATAAATATAAATATAAATATAAATATAAATATAAATATAAATATAAATGATATAAATATAAATATATATTATAAATGGAATCACAGAATCCCAGAATTATTTGGGGTGGAAGAGAGCTTAAATCCCACCCAGTGCCACCCCTGCCATGGCAGGGACACCTCCCACTGTCCCAGGCTGCTCCAGCCCCAGTGTCCAGCCTGGCCTTGGACACTGCCAGGGATGGGGCAGCCACAGCTGCTCTGTGTCAGGGCCTCCCCACCCTCACAGGGAACAATTTTTTCCACATATCCCACCAAAATTTCCCCTCTTTCAGGCTGAACCCTTCTGCTATCACTGCAGTTCCTGATGGATAACACCTAATAACACATTATACAGAGATAGACATGTATCAAAAACACTGAAAAAATGGTGTCTTTTCCTTAATCCTCTTGCCATTTCAACTGACACTTTAAAAAATATCAACCTGAAAAAAAATTGACTGGCGTGGTCAAAGTTTGGTGGTGACATCAGCAAAGGAAAACAAAGCCCCAAAATGTCAACCACTGCCACGACACGGAGCTGGTGGTAAATCAATGCCAGGAAAAACTCCTGACCTACATGAGCAGAAGCAGGAAACAAAGAAACCTCAGAAGAAAATCCATGGCTGACAGAGCTTAGCACAGGGAAGTTATGTTTGCAGAAGAAATCCTAGCAACAGTACGGGGTCACTGCTCGGTGCAGACAGGAGAACTGAGGAGGATTATGCAGAAAATGCAGAAGGGTTCAAACACTTTCAGGAAAGAAGGATGATTTGCTTTCATTGCTGGAAGATGATGAAATGCTTTCCAGTCTATTAGGAGCTGAGAGGGATGTTAGGATCTCTGAGCAGTGAGGAGTTTGAGATCAGCTTTGGGAGGAGCTCTGGGCCCTGCTGATGCTGAACCTTCTGAGCAGCAGATCTGGAAATGCCCAACTTCTCAAACTCTGTTCAGGCAGAGGGGAAGCAACAGGAATCAATGAACCATGGTGTGCTGGCTTGAAAGCAAAACCAGTGAGAGACTTCAAGTCAGAAATACAATTTAATAGGAAGGAAGGATTCCAGGATTCCAGGAAGGATTCCAGGAAGGATTCCGGAAAGGAAAGGAAAGGAAAGGAAAGGAAAGGAAAGGAAAGGAAAGGAAAGGAAAGGAAAGGAAAGGAAAGGAAAGGAAAGGAAAGGAAAGGAAAGGAAAGGAAAGGAAAGGAAAGGAAAGGAAAGGAAAGGAAAGGAAAGGAAAGGAAAGGAAAGGAAAGGAAAGGAAAGGAAAGGAAAGGAAAGGAAAGGAAAGGAAAGGAAAGGAAAGGAAAGGAAAGGAAAGGAAAGGAAAGGAAAGGAAAGGAAAGGAAAGGAAAGGAAAGGAAAGGAAAGGATACATGCAATAGTACAAAAGAAAAACCACTGACAGTCAGAACACAACCTGACCCCCGCTAGTCAGGGTGGTGGCAGCAGTCTGGATGAAGTGATTTGTTGAAACAGTGATCCTGTAGAAAGGTCTGGTAGCTCTTCTCCTCTGGAATCCAGTGGGTAAGGGCAGCTTTGGTGTCCAAAATCTCAGTTTTTATCTAGGTGGGAAAGGCTTGGCTCCTCCCCTGGCTGGAGCATCTCCCAGTGGGATGATGGAATTTTATCAGCCATGCCCTGGGACTCAGTGGCCATGAACAGGAGATATCTCCTGGAGGGAGGATGGGCTGTGGGAAGATAAAGATGATTGCCCAGCTGGTTTAACAGCTGGTGACAGAATTCACACTTTTGGTCACATCCTCTATTGCAAACCAAGACACCTGGGAGGGAAGAGCAGCTCTGAGTCACAGCAAGGGAGGGTTTTTTCCTACTTATCTACATTTGCATGTGGAACTTGGAGCCACAAGGAACCAGGGAGTCACAGAGTGGGGATGATGCCTTGAGAGGCTGACCTGGAACTGAGGCTGGGCTGTTTAAAAGGAATCACATAGGGATTTATTAAAAATCCTTCAAAAGATTCACCTGGGGCAGTACAAGAGCCTGGCTGTGGCTCCACCCAGAGTCACGAGTTTTCACATTTTTATAAGTTTGGGTCCATTTCCATCTTGGGGTTCATTGTCCAATTCCAGCTCCAGGTTCTGCAGTCCCATTCTCCCACATTGCTCTCCTCAATTCACTGCTGTTTGCACTTTTTGGGCTGAAGCTGCAGTGGTGTCCTTGGTTCTGGGGCTGGAAGAGGATTGTTCTGTGTGACTGAGCTGGGAGGAGAACTTGCTGACACTTTATATGAAAGTCAGAGTCCCACACCAATGCAGTACAGGATCTGAAAATATGGAAGTTAAAACTTAAGGCAGGGAGGGACCACAGGGCTCAGCTGATCCCCCTGCTCCAGCAGGAGCACAGGGCACAGGCCTGAGCTCAGAAGGTTCTGGAGTATCTCCAGGGAGGGTCCAGCTCTCCTGACAAAGTGGAGCCACCCTCTTTCCCAGGCTGGTGGCTCTGAGGTACAGGGATGTCACCTGGCACTCACCCAGACCAAAGTTTTCTTCTCCATAACAAAACTTTGTCTTCTTGGTCAGCTCAAAACTTTCTGCTGGAGGTAAGGGTCAAGCAAGAAAAGCTCTGGGCTGTAGCTGTGCTCAGGTCTTGCCCACATGCAGGAGTTTCCAGCCAGGATTTTTGGGAAGCTGTTCCTTGGCTGCCCACTGGTGCCAGTGCCTGTGCAGAGCTGGTCCCAGAATGGGCACAGAGAGAGCCAGGAGTGCTGTGCTGGGGCTCTCAGAGCCAGGAGCCCTCCCTCTCCCAACCCCACACCTCTGCTGGCTCCACCTGCCACCTCCAGAGCTGCTCTGAACAAGTTTCGTGTGCTCCAGCAAGAAGTGAAGTGAATTAAATCATTTTACATCCACTTTACACCCCTGTGGAAGCTCCAAAGAGCTGAGGGGGCTGGGAAGTTTTAAGAGATACCAGAAATCTTTTCTGCTTCAGGGGAGCGCCAAAGACCACCCCAAACCCAAAAGTTTTGTGCACAAAACTTCCCATCTGCAACTCCCTGATGTTCTCAACCCCCCCAAAAGCGTTGCCCTAAACAAGGCAGGGCAGAGTGGAAGTTGTAAAACACTGTTGGATCTCCCATTAACGTAATGAGGCTTCACCAGAAAACAGAGGAGCAGAAAGAAAAAGATTAATCAAAACCCTGCGTGAATTTATTTATGGATCACAAAAAATGTTTCCAGAATATCCAAGACATGGTCGAGGGATAAAGTTAGATGAAGTTCGGATTTATCTCGATTACCTAACCTGGCATTAAAATCCTTTCCACTGATCAGCAAACAGAGGGATAAAAAGATTTTAGAGACATTATGTAGGTCTGGAATAATTCCCAGTACGAGTTCCTATAAGAAGAGGAATTGTGGGAGGAATACAAATATTAATCAGAAGAAAAGGTTCTAAATTGGGAAACTGCTCTGGCAATGAGACAAAAGTCTAAGTCATTAGTGTAACAACCTCTAATCCCTATCAGAGCAGCCAGTCTCATGACAGAGATGGACGTGAAATGGCTTTCTCCATAAATATTTCAGGTTTGATTAATTCTAACTTTCTGTGTCTGGACGTAACAAATATGTTGTGAAACATATCATGAAAAAGCAGAGACATTTGGCTGAACAATCCAAAACCGTGTAGAAACCTCATTTTCTAGGAAATGGAGAAACACATTTTAAAGCTGTTTTCCTCTTAACTCCATGCAGAAAATTCCCCAGTGTCCAACTCTTTAAAATAACTTCTCCCCAAAAGCAGCAGCCTATCTAATTAAGTCCAGAACCATGCTACCAGTTTGACCCCGATTTCAATTGGCAACTCCCTGGCAGGCACCAAAATACCTTATTAAATATTTTTTTTCCTAGGGATAGCAGTTCTGATTTATAGGAAAATAAAATAAAAATAAAAATAAAAAAAGAAGTAAATATTTTCTAGAAAAAGCAAGAAATGCCAGGGAGGGTCCTGCAGTGGCAGGATTCACAGGGAGCATCAGGCAGCGAGCTCAGAGTCCTGCTTTGGTGACAAGTCCTCATGTAAAGCAGATCATCCCTACCCAGAGACTGAAGCACATCCATATGCATAGCAAAGCTCTGAGATTACTCCCAGCACTCTCTTTTTCCCCTGTAATTACAAATCTTCTCCTTTCAGAGGCTCTAGAAGAAATATTCTTCAGCATAAGAAGCTCCACGACACCCCCAGGGTTGTGACAGCTCAGCTGTGTTGGGCCTACACCAGATCAGGGAGGATCCCACCCATTTTTTGGGGAAAAAGGTTTTTTGGGCAGCTCCATCTGTGCCAGGTCCTGGGCAGCCTTGTTATGGTCAAAGGAGACTGAGGACAGAGTGAAAACTGTTTAATCTCATCCTGCCCTGTAATGGTGATCTAGAGAAATAAATAAGTATTCCTTAATAAAGCAGGAATTTCCTGTGGGACAGGGAAGCTGCAGTGATTTCCTCCCAGGCTCGTGGCCTTGGGCTGTTCTGGGAGATGTTGGTATTTCCTCCATCAGCACCAACACAATGTACAGGAACTTGAACTTGGAGATGATGGGTGGATAGAATCCCAAAATATCCTGAGTCAGAAAGGGCCCACAAGGATCATCAAAGCCCAGCTCCTGGCCCTGCACAGGACAACCCCAAGAATCTCACTGTGAATAGTTCCTGACTTTAAAAAAAAAAGATCCTCAGAGTTCTGAAGGATTTTGGAAAAGCAGAGGGGCAGCTCTGAGCTCTGCTCTGGAACAGGGACAGCACCCAGGGAGTGGCTGGAGCTGGGTCAGGGCAGGGATTTTGGGAGAAGTTCCTTCCCCCAGAGGGTGCTGGGCGCTGCCCAGGCTCCCAGGGAATGCTCCAGGAGAGTTTGGACAGCACTCCAGGGATGCCCAGGGGCATTGCTGGGCAGAGGCAGGGCTGGGCCTGGATGCTCCTTGGGGCCCCTTCCAGCTGAGGCTATTCCCTGATCCTGTGGGTTCAGCATGTTGCAGCTCGACCTACTTTACAATGAAGTTGCCATCCAATTTCCCCTCATGTAAAGGTTTCCACTTCTGATGTTATAATGGGCTCCTTATGTAACGCTGGAGTGCAGTTTAAAGGCAGCTGCATTAGATCCCAATTTTGCTTTTAAGTAGTGCTCCCAATCTAATTAAATCATCATTCCCCGAGTTTGCACCCTGCAGATGAGGAATCCTGATTCCCAGAGCTCTCTGTGTCCTTCCCAGCTCCCCGAGCCAAACCCGTGGCTGCCCAAGCACGCAGAAATACCTGCAACCATTTCAGAGCAGGTGGAAACACCCTGGGGACAGCTGGCACAGCCACTCCCCACAGGAACAAGTGTTCCTCTACAGCACGAAATGAAGGATGAAAACACAGCTGAACAACATGGAAAGCAAAAGCAGCATGGAGAGAGGGAAGTTTGGGATCGTAAACACGGGTTTAGGCTGAACCAAGTGAGCTGCAGTGGCAGCCACATCCATAATTCAGTTCTCCCCCATGTGGAGGAGCTGGAGATGCTCTCCAGCCTCACCCTCCTCAGCCCTGCACGGCTTGTTAGCTGCTCCTGTGAGCCAATCCATCCAAAATCTCCGTGTTTGGATCATTCTGGATTGCACTCAGGTTCTCCTCAGTCACAGGAGCTTTGGGACAGGAATCGCCATCCCTGGAAGGGTTCAAAGAATGAAGAGATGTGGCACTTGGTGATTCAACCAAAGGCTGGGCTTGATACCCTGGAGGTCTTTTCTGACCTTAATGATTGTGTGATTCTCTGCTGATGGAACACCACTCACCAGGGAAACCAGGGAGTTTGGAGACAGCCGCACAAAGGGGCTGAACGGGGCTCTGAGCAACTCCAGCCTTCCAAAAGCATCTGGCCGAGCCCAGGGTGAGCAGGTGAGCTCCAGGATCTGCATTTCCAGCTCAGGCTGCCAGAACTGATCCCTGGGAGGAGCTGTGCTGCTCAGTGTGGGGGCTCAGCCCAGCCAGCCCCCAGGAGCTGCAAACTCCAGATTCCATGTCCTGGACATTCCCTCTGCAGGGAATGTCACACTATGGCTGTCATTGGTCTTCCCTCCTTTTCTAAAACATCTCCACAGGATTCCTCTCTCTGCTTTTCCCTCTCCTTCCCCCAAGTCCATGCTGGAGCATCCCACCCCTCCTGCTGCCAAAATCCCAGCTGTGCTTCTCTCATCCTGTGAGTTCCTCACTCCCAGTGCCTGTTCTACCCCAAAAATTGCCTTTTTTGCCTCCTCACCTGCTCCAGGTCCTTCCCAGGTCCCTCTGCCTGGCTTCTGACAGCTGAAGGAGCCTCCCTAATTCTTTCTGGCAGGACAGTGAGTCCCCATCAGCCTCCCAGGAATTCTTAATTCATTTCTACTTTTGACCTACACACCAGCCCGAGGCAGTACAATCCACTAATCAGTTCTATGAGAACATCTGACTTTCTGATTTAGACCTGATGCCTTGTAATTTCATGGGCTATCCTGAACTTTTCCTATTCTTCTCTTAACTTTTCCTATTTCCTCTTTTTTTTCCCCAGTTCAGAGATCTCAAGGTTTCTGTCCCATGCCTGATTATTTCCTGTCCTCTTCCCAAACCCATCCTGTCCTCACCCACTTTCTGTGGGTGGAATTCAGATTAAAAAGCTTTGATTTCCTCTTGGAGTTGCTCTACCTCATAGATTGACACCTCCAGGTAGAAACCTAAATTTAGGAGTCTCAATCTCTGAGCTAAAGCACTCCCACCCATCCTTTTTAGCTCTGTTTTATTCTTTATGGAGACAGGATGAACAGAACTGCAGATATTAATCAATAGGTGGGTTTGCCAAACATTTATACAGTGACATGATCACATAATCGTGTTTTCCTTTTTTTTTGCTCTTTTGCTAAAATTTTCTTTCTCATTCAGCTGGAATATTTTCATGCTGGGGCCACTGCTCCAATGTTTTCATGGAGTTTTCCTGCAGCAGCTCCATTTCTGAGTGATAATAATGCTCTAAATTAAGTATAATACAGAATTGAATATGAGTATTCTGCATTTCTTTGCTTTGACTTCCACCTGCTGCTGCTGGCAGCCACAGGAACCATCAGCTTCTCTTCCCAGGGTCACCCTGGGCTGTCCCAGCTGATTTTGTGTCACCCCCAAACCTTGCCAGCACCACCTTCACCCCTCCTCCCAAAGCACTGATGAGCTAATCGTGGCTGTGGTGCAGAGCTCCTTTCCCTGGGAAAACCCAGCTTTCCTCCCACTTTTTGTCCCATTTTATCTCAATCTGATTTCCTTACAGAGGACATCTGATTACCTCAGCTTAACCACTTGAAGAGTCTTTAGAGGAAGACTTATTGACATTTGTTTGGGAGCCCATGTGCACTTTGTCAGCTGCATCAGCCTCACCTACGAGCTGGGTGACATCTCCAAAGAGCTCCAAGAGATTTATGAGACACGGCCTCCTTCAGCAAGGGCTGTAATGACTTCTTCCAAATAAATCACATCTATGAAATTGCCTCCTGGTTCTCTTCTTTATTATTGTAGTTTTTACCCACTTATTCAGGCTGAAGGGAGATTTACTGATCCCTGCTTTTCCCCATTTGTCCTGGAGACCTTTTCCTCAAGGCTCAAGACACATTTGCCTCTGTCCATCCCTCTTGCAGCGTGGTCAAACTCCAGTGACACTTTTCATGCTACATTTAGCTTTCTCTTAATCTACTGTTTGAGGTCTTTCAGAGCTCCTGATCGAGTATCATCTTATCTTGTTGCTTTCTGACTGCTCCTTTTATTGATTTGTTCCAAAATGTCCTCTGCTGGAACTTCATTTAGGGACAATTCCTCATGCCCTCCGCTGCTTCACCACTAATGCACCCCTTCCCAGCCTTCCTCTGTAATTTCTTCCCTATTATTACAGTTTCCTACCCCTCTGCCAAGTTTCTGAGGCATTTATTATGTCAATAATTTCCTTTAAAATCAGTCTAGTTCAACTCTTTGGGGCTCCAGAGTTACAGCATTTGTATAGATATATTTTTACATTTTTTATTGATCTCATTGCCCATTTTTCACAGGACCTGCTTAGCTGGGACTTTAATTGCTGAGCCCATTCTTTGCTATTTCCTTCCTTGATGTTATTGATTTCAGCTCCTTCCATTTTTCTAAATCACATGAATTTTCTTCTTTTTCTTTGAAGAGATCTGGAGCCATGTGCAGTTGTTTATTTGGTGAGTTTCCACAACTGCCAGCTATAAAACTCCCTCCTTGCTTTGGAATGTTAAAACCTAGTTTGCAATGTTGATTTATATAGCTTATCTCCCCTGTAAAAACTACCTCACCAACCACTCAGAATCTGCCTGTCTGCTGCTGTGACAATTTATAACTCAGTGATTTCACTTCCAAGTCTCTTTCCTGCTCACTGCTGACGTGGGTACCCACATCACTCACACCACCAGCTCCCTCTAGCACCAAGTGTGGACACAAAAGTCCAGCAGAGCTCAAAGAAAATGAAGCTTTCCCCCCCATGTTTCAGTAATACATTTCATTAACACCTCCTGGTTTGAGATTTCAGTGATTGCTCACTCTTGTTAAATTTTTTATTTTCTCTAATTCCCATGTCTGTTGCTGGCACGCTTCAGGCAGGCAGTTGGGTCTTTTTTTATATATTTTGGGATCTGTTTCCTCTTTCATAAACGTGGTACAAAGCACTTGTTTCTATTTATCTGTTGTTTTTTTGATCAGTTTCTCCTCCAGCTTAGAAAATCTGATCCTGACCTTCCCAGTGCATCCTGGTTTTAGCACAGACTTGGAGCAAGCTCTTTGTTAAACCACACCAATGATTAATGAAACAACCAAACAGAACACCAGGATTCCAGCCCAAACTCCAGCCTGACAGGGCACCCACCCTGCAATAAAAACCTCTGGGTGAGGAAGTGCCAGCTCTGAGCTGCCAGGATGAGGAATTTGGCTGGATCCAGAGGGGCAAGCACAGCCCAGCCTTGCTGGGAGCCCACCCAGTGCCTCTGCTGATGGTCCTGCCTTCCCAAAAGCAATAAATCTCTGCCCCAGGCCGTTTCTGTGCCTGCACAAGGCAGTGCCATCCATCAGAGCAGGGGCTGCAGCAGATGGGCTCTGCCTCACACAGCAACAAGGTAAGTGCTGGGCCCAGCCAGAAATGCTGGGCACACTGATCCACACCATATTTCTTTAGTCTGCTTCTCAGAGAATCATGTGGAACAGTTTCAAAAGCTTTCCTAAAGCAAAATATGTCCCATCTGCTGCCTCCTCTTCATCTCCCAGACATTATTTTCTCAAGGAAAGAGATGATGGTGAGCTCGCATGATTAGTTCTTGCTAAATCTATGTCTTTGCCTTTCTACCTCCTATTTGCTTTCAATTGATCATGTAATTTATTTTTTTTGTCAGAATTATTTCTGGGAAGAGTGGAAGAGTGGTGTCTCATTCCTTGGTTTGTCTTTTTCAAAGGAGTGAACTGTGTTTGCCTTTGGACAGGGCTCAGTGATCCCACCTGCCTTGCAGGAGCTTCCAGGGCAGCCACTAATGCTTCAATAATTGCTTCAGCTCCTGCCTGCACTGCCCACATGGCTCTGCCAGCACAGCCCCAGAGCAGTTTGAGGCCAGAGCTGCTAATCTGGGAAGACAAAGAGAGAACAAATCCAGAGCTAAAACAAATCTAAAAACCTGGTGTAGAGGGACGGGAGGGACGAGGCTTCGCTCGCCCTCTGCTCTCCTCTCACAATAAACAGTTTAGCCCAGTGCAGAGCCATGCAGTGGGTTGGGCTGGGAGCACCTGAAAGTTCATCCTGTTCCACTCCCTGCCACGATTCTGACCCTTCCAGGCTGCTCCAAGCCTTGGACACTCCCAGGATGGGGCAGCCATGGAGCATGGAGTTAAATTAGCAGGGAGCTGCCAGCTCCAGGAGGGCTCTGACTGCAAATCCATTCTGAATTGAGAATTTTGGGTCACAATTTTTTTTGGTGCTGCTGGGGATTCAAACAGCAGGAGCACAGAGCAGCTGCACAAGTGCTGACAGATTTGCTGACTTGAGGGAGAGCACAAAGGGGCCTCTCCTGAGACACCTGGGTGGGAAATGCAGGGGAGGAGCAGCAGGTCCTGTTGCATGTCACACATCCTAAAGGGAAATGCAAGTGAAGGACCCTGGAAGGCAAAGTCAGGCTGCTGGATGAAGATTTAGCCCCAGGGTGCTGCTGGCAGCTTCTCTGAAAGGCTCCCAGCTCCACACACTGCTCCAATTAGGCACAGGGGGAGGAGATGCTCTCCGGAGCTGATGGGCTCCATCAGAACTCCACAGAAATCAGACTCTGGGAAATCAGGCTCAGGAAAACATATAGGATGTGTTTAATTAAGTGGGAGCTGGGGGAAATCTGTCACTAGCTAAGGGTAAACAGATTGCTGAGGGTTGGTACCACACAAACGCTCTGTGCATGGAGCCAGCACAGAGAAACAGCTTAGTACAGATAATAAGTGAAATTTTACATTTCAAAATGGACTGAGAAGCTAAAGACAGCTGCCCCCTTAATTAAGAACTATAAATACATGTATATAAAAACGGGGCAGTGTTAAATTAAAGGGAAAAAAAAAGCCAGATGGAATAAAACACAGGTAATAAAATCAGCAGCAAACAGCAAATCCCGGTGACAAACCCAACAGAGTGCTAAAATAGATGGCCATAAACTACAGGAAAGTGAGTGTAAGTCATAAAAGTGAAAGATTCTTTTTTTATATCAAAGAGAATGTTTTAAGGAATCTAGTCAGAGTGAAATTCTTACTGGAAAAGACCATACACTGAAATTGTCTGGCAGTGAGAATGTAAATATATGAGCAGAGTTACCCCATCAGTCACCAGAGAAAGGAGACTGAGTGCTTAACGCTGAGAGGTGAAATACCAGACATGGGCCCCTCTATTATTCATAAAATAAATGCATATAATGGCACAAAGGGGAGAAGAAGGTGAGGGAAGCAATTTCCAGGAGCAGGGGCTGCTGAGCAGAGCTGGCAGACCCCGAGCAGGCTCCCAGAGGCTTCATCTCCTCCAGCTGAGGAGCAGAGAGCTCAGGAGGAGGCAGGGCATGAAGCAGCAGAGAATTTGGGCTGCTCCTGGAGCACAAAACTCCTCTTGGGGTGCAGATCCCAGAGGTGTCAGAGATCCCCAAAATTCAAGGTGAGATGAAATGGGAGGAGGGGTCAGAAAAAAGGAGTTCACTGAAACAGAATCACAGAATCAGAGAATTCGCTGGGCTGGGAAAAAAGCCTTGGAGGTCATCGAGCCCAGCAATGAAAGGCCCAGCACATCCAATTCTGGTGCTCCCATTGAACACTGTGGGAAGATTGGATTGGGGGCAGAAAAGAGCCATTGAGAGGATATGAGCAGAGGAGAATGTGTAGCTGGGAAGCTTAAACAGCTCAATTGTGGGGCAATTCCATAAGAACTTTCACAAGGGGGAAATATCAACCAAGGCTTTTTAATCTCGCCGAGACAGAAGAAAGACTGAGGACTGAAAAATGAAAGTGATTCAAAGCAGAAATGAAACCCACATTTTTTAACAGCAGTGATGATTAAATTTGGGAACAAACTACCACCTGAAGTGATGGATTTTGCAACTCTTGACATCTGGAACATATGTTCCCGTGAAAAGTTCAAGTTTTGATAAATAAGGATTTTTTTCTTCCCTGAAAAATAATTTTGTCAGAAAATTCTTCGCCACTGTTCGGGTTTCTTGTCTACTTAAAAAAGATAAAGGATGAGACAGAGAAACAGCTTTGTACGTTGAAAGTTGGTCAAAATGATAATAAAAGCAGAATAATGGAATGCCTAGATAAGGAGTATGATATGGCAGGAGTTAATTATTGCAGCGACTGTAATGAAAATTTTGCATCACTAATATTCCAGAACTATTTGAACATTTCTTTATAATAATGATCAAAAGGGAACTGCTTGACATAATCTACTTGAGCACTCGAGAGCCTTCTGATAGTGTTTTTCAGGAAGGGCTAATCCCGAGGAATCCTGAAATCGTGGATGCTCCCATTGGCAAAGCACAGCCAGGGCACCTGATGTCACAAACAGGAATTTCCTCCAGCTCGGGCTCCTCTGCGAAGGTGTTAAGTGGCATCGTTCCAAGGATCATTTTTAATTGCAATCAAGGCAGCGAGAACTCTTGCACAAGTGCTTTTAATCCAGCACAGGAATGAAAAATGACACACGAGGCGCTGACAAGCTGTGGAGCATCATTAACCACACCAGGGCCATTAACAAATGTGCCAAGGCAGGCTGCTACAGCTGGGTGGGATTCAGGAGCTGGGCTCTGCATCTCTGGATATTTTTTTTCAGTCAAATACTTGAGAAGAGTGAAGCTCATCCTGAATCAATAGGATGTGAAGCATCGCTGAAAAAAAACCCCAGAAAAACGCATCCTCTGGGGATTTTTTATTGGCCTGAGAATTGTGGCACTCCTCAGTAAATGTCAGGCTTATCAGTGTTGTGAGTAAGCATCAGTTAGCTCTCAAACGAGCTGACTCTGTTCATTTTTCTCAGAACTGTGTGTAATATTCTCCTGGCAAGGAACAGCTCTTTTAGTAGACTGCAGCACAAATTTGTAAAAGGAGCTTGTCTCAGCTCTGATCCAAAAAGCAAAAGAGATCCAGATTAGATGCCTGTGGAAAGAGCTGCTTTTTGACTACAAAGCCCAGATCATTTGGAGTTAAAGCCATGCAAGAAGTACAAATTTCTCCTTTTCAGATCACAACACATGCAGCAATTGTAAGAAAACTTTCTTCCCTAGACTTGTTTACCTACTTCAAATTACATCAGTAGCTTCAAGTGTATTTTTGACCCGTGAGTGGTTAATGACATCAATCTCTCCAATACATATTCATCCCTTTCTAAAGACCCTCTCGTTATTTCTCCCATGTAGCTTTCCTCTTTCTAGTGCTCGCTGAGCCCCAGCAGCCTCGTGGTGAGATCTTCATTAGCATTCCAATAAAAATTCATTGTTTGCCTGTGTAGTGGGGAGAGGAGCCATCACAAGTGTTTACATTGCGAGCCGCGTTTCGTTTGCTCCTGACAGAACATAACAAAGCCCAGCAGAGGCTGCGCTGGGTCAGGTGAAGGTTTCCGATCCAGATGCTCAGGGAAGGGGCTGAAGAACACACCAGGAATGCAGCAGCGCTTTCCTGGAATGTTATTCTGTTTCCAACAATGCGTGTCTTGGGACTTGGCGAGTCACAATCCTTGGGTTTTACTGCTGAGCAGGTTCTGCTTTAACTTCCCTCCATTAACTTCTCCTGCTACCCCCGGAGCACAAGTAAACCTGGAGCATCCATAATATCCCGTGGTAAGGGATTTTACAGCTCCATCACAAGGTTTGTCAAGAACCATCAACCACATGATGCTGATTTTCAGTTGTTGCTTTGGAAGAGACGCTAAAGGGGCTCCTCAGTTTGGAGAGAGAAAGGAGGATGTGAGAGGTATTTGTAAAATTATAGATGAGGAAATGATGCCTGTCCTGTGTGCAGGTCTGGGCACCAAACTGCAGGAGAGACCTGGAGGGGATGGGGAGCGTCCAGGAGCAGGGAACAGAGCTGGGAAAGGGCTGGAAAATCCTGAGGGAGCTGGGAAGGGCTCAGCCTGGAGAAAAGGAGGCTCAGGGGCCCTTGTGGCTCTGCACAGCTCCTGCCAGGAGGGGACAGCCGGGGGGGCTCTGGGAACAGGAACAGGGACAGGAGCAGAGGGAACGGCCTCAGGCTGGGCCAGGGGAGCTCAGGGGGACAGCAGCAGGAATTTCCCCATGGAAAGGGAGCTCAGGGATTGGAACTGCCCAGGGAGGGTTGCAGTGCCCATCCTGGGGGTGCCCAAGGAATTCCTGGAGGTGGCACTGAGAGCTCTGGGCTGGGACAAGGTGGGGATGGGCACAGCTGGGGCTCCGTGGCTTGGGATCTCTTCCAGCCTCAACAAGTCTGGGATTCTCTGGTCATATCTGGGACAGGTAGACAGTGCAGGCAGAGGAACCATGGTCTCACCACCCATGAGATCATTTCTTGTTCTGAGTTAATTCCTTCAGTGCCCTTTCAGGACCTTTCACCAGCTCCAAACGTGTGAATTGTGGCTTCTCACTAGAAAAAATTTCCCAAATACATTGGGGTTTATCCATGTATTCTGTTTTTTCCTTATCATTTCTCCTCCCTTGCTCAGCACAGCCTCCACCGTGCCCATCTGCAGTTCTGCACTTCACTCCTGGGGACCTTCACCAGGATTGTTGTGACATCTCCCAACTTCCATCCCTCCTGCAGGGAAACTGATTTAAGTGACAGGTTACACACTATTGTAGCTCCATAATTGCATATTTGTTTTCCTCCAGAGCTCTTGAGTGATTACCAGATGGTCTTGGTAATTTCTGACTCTTCATCTTATCAATTAGTCCTAAAATGAATTTTATTGTCATTTAATTTGAGACGGTTCCTTACACTTGTCCCCATAAGTTTGGTTCTCATGGGAGATCAACCTCCCTCAACTACAGACAGCACCAACACAAAGCTCACTTTACCTTCCTCTCCTCCAGGAAATCCTATTAGAGGCTGGTTATCTGTTTACCCAACCTCTGGAAAAATAGGATTCTGGCAATTTTGAATATATTTTTACAATATTTTTATGATTCCTTTAGTGAGTTTGCACCTTAGTGTTTTCCCTTGCCTGCCCTACAGGTTTAGCTTCACAGTTAATGGGTTTTTGATTTTTTTTTCCCATAGTTTCTTTATTTGCTCAGAAACCCCTGATTTTGAATACTCTCTTTCCACTCTGCTGTTAGAATATTGCCTTTTTGGTCCCTTGTAGAATTATTTCACTTAGTGATATATTGCTCTGAGCTCCAGATAGGGTGGGTTTATCTCTTTTCTCATCTCCTGCATCCTTAGAGCAGCTCCTTTTAATTTCCTTTTAGGAAGCTCCTGCACTTTTGAATAGGTCTCATTTTTAAGTTAGGTGGTACTGTGAGGGAGCTGGAGGGGGTGGGGGAATCAAATATTCCTTAGATAATGTCACAAATCCCTCTGGAAAAAGAGAGAGGAATTCACCAAGGTTTCCAAAGGAGGGAGGAAAGGATGTGCAGCACCTCCAGCTGGAAAGGGAAGCAGGGGGAGGAGCAGGAGCTGGGAGAGGTGAGCAAAGGAACTTCCAGCACCAAGCATCCAAAGGGGCCTGGTAAAAGACAGGGAGGGAATTCAGAGAAAGTGATTCCCAAAGGAAAATTTCTGTTCAAAAGCAGGAATGCACCTGTGTCAGCAGAATGGTGGGACTCCACACTGGGCTGGAAGGAGCTCCTGTAGTTCCAGGCTCCCTGCACCCACACACAGAGGGTGTCTGGGGGTCACAGTGGCCTTTCCTCAGCATCCCAGGTCTGTCTCTAACAGCAGGATCTGTGGGAAGCTCAGGGTGAGAGCCTGTGTGCAGCCCCCCACCACAGCTCCCAGTGCTCAGGAATTCAGGATTCCTGGAATTCCTGGCTCAGAGGTGCTGCAAAAGCACCCCTGGATCTTTTCTGGGTTCCCCTGGAAGAAACCAACCTCACAACAACAACAGAGGGGGTGCAGTGTGGGCCATGCCCGGCTCTCCTGGTGCCTTGTCCCTGCCTGGATGTGACAGCACTTGGCCACACTCAGAGCACTTGGCTACTGACACTTCTGGAGTGTTTGATGCTGTGTGGGTAGGAACTGTGTGTCTATTTAAATGAAAATACAATAAAAGATGTGCCCAGAGCTGCAGGTGCCCAGCCCCTGGGGACAGGCTCCTTCCTCCTGCTGACAAAATTCCAAGCTGCAGTGGCCATGGAATAGCAAGCAGGCAGCTGGCAGATCCCAGAAAGAAACCTGCCAGATGTTCAGCCCCACAAGGGAGCCACTCTGCTGTCCTGCTGCAGGGACTATGCTGTGCCTCCTGGTGGGCTGGCTCCTTGCAAAGAGAGCTGGAAAACAGGGCTGGCTTGACAGCTCCTCAAAATTGGTGCTACCACAGGTTTGTGGAGCGAGCTAACATCAACAAGGAATAAATCAGAGCTGGGAGAAAGGCTGCTCTCCACTCTCCCTCCAGCGTGGCTTGTTTACACTCTGCACTGCAATCTGAAAAATGCCATCTCTAATGAATACTAAATAGTGGGAGGCTTCTCCTCAGCAGCCTGGTGCTGGGGCTGATTGCTGTGCAGGAGAATGTGCTGCTGAGAGCAGGGGCTTGGCTGTGCCTCTGTTTTGTGCAGTCATAGAAACTGTCAAGCTCAGGTGCCTCTGTGATCTGCAGGCAGCCTCTCTGCCTGCACCCTTTCCTGGCTACCCATTTATTTTTAAAAGGTTCCATTGTTGCTGTGGCTCAGGTCTTGCAGCCAATTTTCATGTCATTATTATTTCTGTCGCTTTAAAATTTATCTACTTATGCAATTTTAATCCTTTTTTTTTTCTCCCTAAACCAATTCACAGTAATATGTTAACAGCTGCCTTGTAGTGGAAGTCACTGGGAGTTAATACTCCTGAGCCCTCTCTGTAAGAATTGACTCACCTCAGTGTTATAAATCTGCTCTACACTGCCTTGTACCCCTCTCCTCAGAACATTCACACAGATCTGCTTCGTCACCAGGAACATTCCCAGCCCTGCCTGTGCAGGGCACATTGAAAAAAAAAAGGAATACCAGCAAGCAAGAACACTTCTCCACACACAAATGGCATCTGAAATCCTTCTGCAGCTCCTTAAGCTGTAAGGATGAGGAAGCAGAAGGGGATCTCTAGTGCAGAAGATGGGGGATAAAAAAGGAAGAATCACAACAGAGCCTCTGCTCACATTTCAAGTTTTCCTGCATGGAATATCTGCCTCTGTTTTGGGACTTTGATGGCATTTTTGGTTTTTCTCCTCCATCAGCAGTTCCATCTTCTCTGGGAGGTGGGAGGCCCTGAGGGTGCCCAGAGAAACTGTGGCTGGATCCCTGGAAGTGTCCAGGCCAGGCTGGACAGGGCTTGGAGCAGCCTGGGACAGGGGAAAGTGTCCCTGCCATGGCAGGGGTGGCACTGGATGAGGTTCCTTCCACTCCAAACCAGTCTGGGATTCTGGGGTTATTCCAAACAATTCAAGGCATTTCCACAGTGATAATTCTACATTGAAAAAAATGCAGAGCAGAAAAGGCACTGCCCCAAAGACTTCTTAATGCACACATAGCTAAGAGTTTGTTGGGTGATATTTTCTTGTAAAATATCAAATTCAGGCAAAATCAGTGTTTCTGAACAACAGCAAATCGTTCATCCCAACTGCAATGGTTACTCTTTCTTCCTCCCCTCATCCTCTGGAGTGCTCCCATAAATATGGATGCACTTCCCACCCACACAGTATCAAACACTGCACAAGTGCAACAGAGCCCAGGATAATCCCTTGTTTTGGAGGGATGAAACCTGCAGCCCCGTGTGTGCAGCGAGCAGCAGGTTCCAAAGCCCAGCACAGGGGCACTCCTCTCTGAGCTGTGCAAAGGTCACCCTGTGCTGTGATTAAGCTCCTGTCAACACTGAGCCTGCAGGAGAGTTCTGAAAACACTCTGCAAACAAGAGCCAGGCTCTCTGGGTTAAAAGGTTATGAAATTTGGTCTAATCTCTAGCTCTGTTTTCTTAGATGTTCACTACCAATCTATTACAGCAGAAAAGTCAGTGCACCCCAAAATTGGGTTTCCCAACTTCTTCTTTCATAACTTCTTCTTTTACATGACCCTGGACATATTTATTGTAGAATCCCAGACTGGTTTGGGTTGAAGGGACCTTAAAAATCACCTCATTCCTCCATCACCTCCCACTGTGCCAGGCTGCTCCAGCCCCAGTGTCCAGCCTGGCCTTGGGCACTGCCAGGGATCCAGGGGCAGCCACAGCTGTATGGGCACCTGTGCCAGCCCTGCCCACCCTCCCAGGGAAGAATTTCTTCTCAATTTCTCATCTACCAGACAATTTCTACAAGGCTGCTCGAGACTTGCAGCTCAAACTGTTCAGAATTCTCTCAAGACTGCCTTGAAATCTCTTTTTTAAGTCGTGCTGATTTGCATCATCATTTCTCAGACTGAAATGAAATAATTTCTTTGTGTCAAAACATTCCTTCCACCACTCTCTTGAAAACCACTTGTGACTCTGTGAATTATCATAGGAATTTCACATTTGGCACAGCATTTCTCCCAGTGAGAGGTTTGGATCTGTTGCTTTCCCAACTGTCCACAAAGCTCTCACACTTTCAGACCCTGGGAGTTGTCCACAAATCAAATAGGACAAGTAAGATATCAAAAGATTTAACACCCAGGAAAAGTAAAACAGCAGAATAATCAGAATATTTTCTAAATGTATAGAAACTAACAGGGAGATGAGTCCTTGTCTACATGAATCCCTCAGGAACAAAACAAGCTGATGCAACCAAATCCTACTTTCCAATGGATGAGACTTTGTGGATAAGGAAGAAGCAGCAGGTCCTGAACACCTGAGGCTCCTGACATTGTCCCAGGTGGCATCCATAGGTGAAGAATGCTTTGGCTGAAATTCTGGCACAAATCTGCTTGGAATCTGCAGTGTGAGAGTAGTTTCCAATGGCTCCCTGTGAAATGCAAAGGACAAATTGGATGGTTACTCAGCTGCTCAGAAGATCCATTCAATATTTTATTGATAGCCTGGATGAGGGAATGGACTGTGTGTTTATTAAATCTGCCAAGATTAAATCTGTGAAGAGAGGCTGCAAATACATGGGGGAGAGCAGTATGAAAAACTTTTGACAACTTGGACAAGTCTATAAATGCAGAAAGCATCTCGATGGTAAAAATCAGAGGGGTTTCACTCAGGTAGGAGTAAAGTGCACAAATACAGGACAGACACCAGCTGGCAGAAGCAGCCTGGAAAAACAAACAATCTGAAGGTTCTGCTGGATCACAGGCTCTCCAGGGGTTATTATCCTGAGCAGAGACAGAGGTTTTTATCCTGAGCAAGTCTATTAGCAGAATTACCTGCCAGATATCTCACAGGTTCTCTGAAACACCTGAGTGCAGAGGCACATTCAGGTTTGGGTGCTGCTCCTCAGGAAAAAAAGCAGCAAGACAAGGAAAACACGAGCTGAATGAAGAGGCTGAGAACAGGAGGTGCTGAACAGAGAGCAGAGCATGGAGAGGTGCAGGAGCAGCCCTGACAGGGTTGGTGCAGAGACTGCCCAGTGCCAGGTCAAAGCCTGCTAAAAATGCAAGAGAAACAACCCTGCACACACAAGGGGGTCACAAGCAGCTCTGATTCTGCTGTGGAAGGAGGAGATGGGCTGAGTGATCAGCTGAGAGCTCACCCTTCACTTCTCAAGGGAGGCTGATGGGAGTGTGTGCCCAGCCTGCCCTGATGTACCCCAGCAGCTTCACACAGCATTTGTATCATTTCTGCATTAACATCATCATTAAGGTTAGTGCTTTGTGTTCATCTTACCATCTTAGTAAGAGTCTTGTGAGACTCCCTGTCTCACAAACACCTTAGCAAAATGCTGTTTGCCAGACCAGCATGACTCACAGCTCACCCATCAGAAGCCATTTTAATAATTAGTCCTCAAATACTAATTCAATAAAATCTCTGTACCTTGATTTTCCTTCCCAAGCAGTGAAATGGGCAAAGGGTTCTGTAATCTTTTGGCACTGCTTCTCCCAGACTCACAGGATCCAGATCAGAGCTGCTGGTGCCAGTCTCCCACACCACTGACAGGATTTTAGAAACAACTATTTAGAAAACACTGTAAACATCTTGGGCCTCTGTCTCAGCTGCAGATTCTCACAGAGACACCAGGTCACTGCTGCTGCCCCCAGTCCCTGGCACAAAGGCAGGAGCACCTCTCTCTGTGTCCATTCTGACAACAGAAGAAAAACTTCAAATACTTTAATCTTCCCCAGATTACTCATTTCAGTCAGTCTACATCCTACATCAACCATGTATTCCTGTTGTTAGTGCAGTTCAGCCTGTTTTCTCCAGCCATTTTCCCATGGAAAGCAGCTTAAGCTGCACTAACACGACACCTTCTGAGCCAGATGAATCCTCAGGGTGTCAGGGGAAGCAGCCCTGCTTTATCAAACAATTATAATCAATTACCAATATTGATCAGAAGCAGCTACAGCCCAGCTTCCTGCAGCATCCATTGAATTAAATGGCTGTGCTGGAAGAAGAGCAAAGATCCCCATGAAATTGTGCAGGTTCTGAGATTTATGAAAGCACAGCTCGATTTCATTGGCATTCCATCAGTTCAATCAACATTATATAAACCCTTATATATAGGGGTTCTTATATAAAAGAAATCATGCAAGTCACAGACCTCGTTAGCTCTGTGTACCCTTCTACCACTGCTAAATTGAGTTGATATGTCAGAGAGCAGAAACCCAAAAGATTCCTGATTTATCATCTTAATTCTTTACATCTCCTCTCAAGATTTCACAGCCCTGTCATTCTCTCCTCCATTCCCATTACCTTCCTTGTAACATATTGGCCTTCTTACTTTTACTGAATAATTCCTGGTCTATTATATCTATAATTATACTAATAATTAAGCATGCCTTTTCATCAGCTAGCAGCTAATTACTTCTGTTCCTACCCAGCTTGCTCAGAAAACAGTCAATTCATCTGTATCCCCATCACTCTCGCTGTTGCTAAGCGCTCAGTGCCACTCAGCAGTGCCACTGTCACGGTGTGGGGTGGCTCAAGGTGCTCTGCAGCCCCTAGTGCTGCTGCCTTTCACCCTCACAGGGGTTTCCCACCTCAGAGAAGGTTTCACTCTTCCTTGCTGGGCCCAAGCAGCTCTGGAACTGTCCACGAGCAGCTCCTGCCTTCTGCAAGGAAAAGCAGAAATGAAATCGTAGAGACAAAAAGAATTGGATTCCAAATCATCCTGTACCAACTTGGGGGTCAGAGCACACCCCAGGTTGTGTTTGATGGGAACTGAAGTCATGAGCCCTAAACTCTTGATTGTTTGGATTTCTGTGAAGTTTTTGGCACAGGCAGAGGAATGGAGCACTTCTCTCATGAGGAAAGGCTGGGAGAGCTGGGATTGTTCATCTGGAGAGGGAAGCTTTGGGGTGACCTCAGTGTGGCCTTGCAGGACCTGAAGGAGCTGCAGGAAACATGGAGAGAGATGATTTACAGGGGATGGAGGGACAAGACACAGGGAATGGCAGGGCTGGATGGGATTTTGGGCAGGAATTGTTCCCTGGCAGGGTGGGCAGGGCTGGCACAGGTGCCCAGAGCAGCTGTGGCTGCCCCTGGATCCCTGGCAGTGCCCAAGGCCAGGCTGGACACTGGGGCTGGAGCAGCCTGGGACAGTGGGAGGCGTCCCTGCCATGGCAGAGGGGGGGATGGGATGAGCTTTGAGGTCCCTTCAACCCAAACCAGTCTGGGATTCCAAGGTTCTGTGATTCTCTGGTGTGAGGAACCTCTTGCTTTCACACCTTGTCCCTGATGTGACAGCTGGAATTGTCATTGTCCAATTGTCATTGTGCCTCTGCTCCTCACTCTGCTTCCTCCCAACACCCTGCCCCAAATCACTCCTGCCAATTAGCACCAAACTTGGTGATAAATCAGCTTAGATTGTTCTTATTTCCCCAATTTTCTGTCATATGGTCCATCCCAGGCTGCAGACAGAAGTGGATGTTCCAGGGCAGGAATTTCCACCATCACCAGCTTTGGCTTTGCTTCCTTGCCTGCTCCTCAGGTAATGAAATCAGGGAAATTACCATTAGTGAAATGTTAATGGCTGATGTTTCCAGCCTTCCCAGACACTGGGTTAGGCTAAACCCTTAATCCTTTTATCTGACTCATGACTGCATCCTCTGAAATGAAGCAATGCTGGCAAATGAAGTGGTTGTGCCCAATTCTAGCGAATGGAAAATTGGAAAATGAGGGAATTTGTTACAGAAAACACTCAGAGTGGCAGCCAGAAAGGTAAAATGTTTTCAGATGGCAGGTAGACTATTTTAAGATTTTATATTGGAGGCTCAAAGCAAATGCATATAACCTGTCAAAAAAAAAAGACTTGAGAGGAAAACAAAAAGCTTGCATCATAAAACAGCAGGATCAGGGAGGCTCTTGGAAGTTAAAAGGTATCCTGCAAAAAGCTGAAGTTGTGTCTGAAAAAGGAAATCTAAAAAGAACATAAATTCTGGCAGACTAAATGTAAAAGTACAGTAACATAGAAGGAAGAAAGAGTTTAGAAGCAGTTTGCTAAAGAAATTGAAAAGAATGTTATAAATCCGTTTTGAACACATCAAGAGCAAGGAGCTTGCAAGAGCCACACAGGTGTGGAGGGAGCACTTGGAAAACACGATGCAGTCACAAAAAAATCCCAAATTCCTGGGGTTTTTTCCAAACCTCTGTTCACCTGGAGAATCCTGGAAACTCTGTAACTTGTTTGTAAGGCCTTTTACAGAAGGCTTGTCTTAATTTAAGGCTGTTAAGTGGAGATTGCAAAGCAGATAAAAGGAATAACAACGTTTCACTGGGCGCCGGATGGAATTCACACAAGGTTTTTAGAGAATGTTAAATATGAATCATCACTCAGCTAATACCCTGAGTACATAACCTTTTGCTGAAAATTGCTGTGATTATCAAAGGACTGGAAGGTAACTAATAAGAAATCAGGTTTTTAAAATAAATCCAGCGGCGATTCAAGAAGCCTCAGACCACTAAGCCCAAGGTCCAGATGGGTCATGTTGGCTGAAGCCCCAGTAAAGAACAGAATTAGTGAATATATGAATAAAAGTAACATGTTAAGGAAAAATAAACATGACTTTTGTAAAAGGAATCCAAGCTTTCTAAATCTGCTGGAATTCTTTGAAAGAGTCAAAAGCATGTAAATAGCAGAGCTCCAGCTGAGAATTTTTCCCTGCATTTCCAACTCACCCCAAGCTTCCAGAAACCTCATGCATAGAAGGTCTCATCAAAGGCTTTTAAATAAACTAAAACAGCCAGGGACTACAGGTAAGGACCTCCCAGAGTTACAATTTAGCATTGGAAAAAGAAGATTATCCTAAAGGATGAGTTTTCAGAGTGGAAGATGATCAGCACTGAAGTCCCATGGCGATTAAGGTCCACGGCGTTCAATGTGCTCAGAAATGATTTGAAAAGTTGGGGGAAAACTGAAGAAGTTTTCTGATAGAAACTAAATTAATTAGGATAATATTTACTGTAAAAAGTTCAAGATGCCACGACACTGAGCAAGCCTCATGACAAAGTGGAAGATAAATTTCAGCCCTGACAACTATAATCTGCTTATCCACAGAAAGCAACATTTTACACGCAGAGTGATGGGCTCTGAGCTAGTTTGCACAATTTAGAAAATGCACCTCAACATTGTAACAGCTTGTTCTATGAATTTATGACCCCGTTGCTCAAGAGCAGGCAAAAAAAAATCCCAAAGTTTTGAATTCTTAGGAGAGAAAAGTACAGCCCTGCCCCTGTTTTACATTCACGGTGGCTCTGCTCCTCCAACAGCATCTCTGGTACCCTCACCTGAGACAAAAAGAAACTGTTAACAGCAAAAAGAGAAGCGACATGGCAGGATGACAAACATGGGGAGTACAGAAGTGCTTTCATGTGAGAGGCAGAGTTGGCATGAATGAGAGGAGGAGAAGGAAGGGATGGCTCGGCATTTGTCGCAGGCCAGGTGCCAGCGAGGGGAGATGGACACGGAACACGAGCTCTGTCGTGTGCCTCTTTGTTCAGCTGCTGGAGCCTTCATCTCCTGTCAGACAACGACTCCCAGGGCTCGGGAGCACGGTGACAGCTCCCTCTCCTACATAATCCCAGCGTGCTTTCAGGGAGATGGAAGGGAAGGGAGCAATGAAAGGCTTGCAGTGCTTTTTGTGCCCATCACCTCGAAATCGCCGCTCATTACAGGTCTCCACGTCCTTTCCCAGCTGTGCTCCCCCACCACAATTTCAGAATTAAAATAAATTAAATAGATACCATAATAACCCCCCTCCACACACACACACACACACACACACACTTAGGCTGTGTTTAACATCTGGCTATAGTGACCCAGCTGTTTCTTGCCAGCCCCTTCAGGGATGTGTTTTTGCACAGCTCCTCTCACCTTTTCACACTTCTCTCATTTCCCAGCTCCTCTGAGCACTGTGGGTTCAGGCTGTTAACTCAGCCCTGCCTTTCAGTCACTTGTGCACTGACTTGTACCAGTTGGTCCCAAACCTGGTAACAGCCTCCAGCTCCTGGCAAGCCATTAACAAGCCACCAGCAATCATTTTAATTGCAACCGGGTGTCTGGAATTTCAGAGCTGCACGCAGACTTCCTTCTCCCCACAATATTATCGTCCCATTGTGCATTTTGGAGTTTAGCTCTCATTAAAAGTAATAGAGGGAAATAGTCTGTGGCAAAGTGAATGTGTTTGTTTTCACAGCTCACCTCCTGCTCCTCTGCACTCCAACACTCTCTCGCTCAGTGACAAGACCACAGCTGCTGCCATGCTTTACTTACCTGAGGAGTGCAATATTTAGCTGGAGGGACACTGGAGTTTTCTGTTTGTTAGTTATCAGGTCAACAGCTCTCACCTTATCACTTCAGCTTCCATTCTGTTGATAAAACCTGTCAGCCTTCCTTGAGTGGTTCCAGGCCCTCAGAAGAAATCACATTAAATTGGCACAACCAAGTAAATCTGTAAGGGATGTGCTCCTGCCTAACCAAAGGGAAGGGGGGAGGGCTTGGATTTCTTTCCCTCTTTCTCCTTGCACAGTTCCAGTGTCCGAGTGCTTGGAGCTGTGTTGAAATCCTCCCTGAGGATTCAGCAGTTCAAGTCAGATCAGGTCTTTGACTGTGGCCCAGAGGAGATGTCTGCGGAGCCGAAACTGATATGTTTAAGTGCAAGAGACAATAATCATTTCTTCAAGTAGAAACTAAAAATACCCACAAGAAAGTGGAATTCATAATGGAGATTTTAAAGATCTGTGACACACCAGAGCCTGCACAGGGGTTTTAATGAGAGGGAGGCCAATTTAATTGGCCAGGGCCAGCAGTGCTTGGCTGGGTGAGGGGCTCTGAGGTCTCACACTCGTGGTGAGCGCCCGGAGCGTCCCTGGACGAGCCGGTGTCACAGCACGGCCGTGTCACAGCCCTGACAGCCAACATCACCAACATCACACGGCCCAGCCACGAGGAGAAGGCACTAAAAAGGAGGCAGAAGCTGACAGAGGAACATTCCTAGAGGAAATGGCAGGACTGACCCTCTCCACGTGCCGCTCGTTTCATTATAGCTCTGGGCACGCAGCTAGAGCGGCCCGTTAAGTTTTAAAGCCTGTTAGGGCTGACTTAACAAGGATTTGCTGAGCACCTCAGTCTGGAGTCACAGCCCTCCCCTGTGAAAAGTCTCCTGGAGTGTTTGTGGAAGCCCAGAAATAACTTCCGTGGACCATTCAATTACAGACAATCACCAGGCAGAGCTCCCCGGCCTCGTGGCACGGCTCATCAATCAGGTTTGCTGTCACCGTGTCTCTTCTCATAGCAGTCACCAGAAGGCTCTGAGCTCCCTCCCAATCCATGTGACATTTACTGTCAGGGGCTGTCAACACCAAGAGATTCTCCCAGGGCCTCGGAGTTCATCACAAAGCAACGAGATCTATCCCCAGAGCTGCTCCCAGTTCCTGCTCTGGATTACAGGGACTGGCTGAGGGGCTTTGCAGCTCTCAGGGACACAGCAGCACCAGCCACAGCTTATGCCCAAATATCTTTGTTTTCTTATTCTCTTTTCTGCTAGTACAACTGCTGGAAGAGAGGTCTCAGGCAAGTGATTAATTAGCCTTCCTCAAAAATATCCCTTATAAACTTATTAAGAGAAAGCTGAGATTGTTTACTTGGAAATTTTGCTTTCCCATCTTTAGCATTGATCCTGCCTCCACTCTCTGTTTAACAACATAGTGACCTAGTGGAAAAAATTTATAAAACTTAATAAATTGCAGTTGGCAGTATTGACAGAGTGTGTATATGCACATTTGGGTTTGTATGAACGTATTATAAGAAATCTAATAAAGTAAAACAAACACATTTGCTTTGTCTGTGAGCTGTGAAACGAGATATCCCCTGTAATTACACTGTTTGAAGTATATCTGGTCAAAGAGGGATGGTGAGATTTTTGGCCATAAATTTCTGGGTTTAGATTAAAGAAGCAACTATTATCTATCAAAGCTTACATGGTCCACTAAGTTACTTTGCTCAAGATGCAGAAAAATAAAAATGCAGATGAAACCTTAAGTTAGCAGGAGGCCACTACAAGACAAGAGGAACCAGCTCCAGAGAATAAAGTTCCAGTGCCAAATGTGCCTCAAAAAACAATAAAAACCTTGGAAATACATTCATTTTTTCTGTTCTTTGAGGGGGAATGTGCATTAATGAGTGTCCAGAGCAGTGACTGAAAGAGTGATTTCAACTACAAAGCTTTTTAAAAGAACTCACAATGTGTATAACCTTCTAGAACCTCCGTGTCTATTTTTAGCTTGCTTTCCACAACCAGCCTGGTTCCCTCTTCCAACCAAAATAAATATATTTCTTAAGGAGCACAGTATTTATTTCCCTCAGGAGCAAAGTATTTATTTTCCTACAATTATCATGATAACAAGCAGAGTTTTCTCAGCCCCTTCTGGTGCAATCTGTGTGCTGCTAACCCGCTGCTGACCAGCAGCTGAGCCCAGCAATCCAGGCTGGCTTCCATCCAATTTCCAGCTCATTTACCCCATGGTAAATGCCCCAGTGTGGCAGAGTCCAGTAAACAACACCCATTGCTCTCCCCTTGTGCTCTGAACCAGTCTCATCACAGAGGCAATCAGATTCCTCTGGCATAATCTTCCTTAAATCCATCCTGGCTGTTCCCAATACTGCTTAAAACAATGTGAAAGCTCCCCAACACCTTCCAGAGAGTCAGGTTAAATCAAATGTTTTAGAATTGTCCAATCCTTCTTCTTACCCTTCTTATAAAATCCCAGAATGGTTTGGGTTAGGAGGGACCTAAAAGCTCACCCAGTGCCACTCCTGCCATGGCAGGGACACCTTTCACTGTCCCAGGCTGCTCCAAGCCCCAATATCCAACCTGGCCTTGGACATTTCCAGGGATCCAGGGGCAGCCACAGCTTCTCCAGGGCCTCACCCCCCTCCCAGGGAAGAATTCTTCACTGAGGGGATGCTGTTTGCCCTTTCTCAGTCAGCAGAATCCTCTCCTGATTGCTGTGACCCTGCAGTGACATTGGCCACTTCCCCCACCGCCCTTGGGTGCACAGAGCAAAATCCCAGCACCAGCAGGCAGGAAAACTGCAGCAAGACACTGCACCTGCAGCCATCCCTCAGGGCTGGTCACCTCCTCCTCCTCAATGTCCTTTCCACTCTGCCTTCAAGCTGCAAGGACACAAACTGGCTGAGCTGAGCAAGCCCAGAGCAGAACCTCAGGTGGAACAGTCTGAACATTCTCCTGCCTCTCTTCAACATTTCCTCCTTCAGCCACGTTCCTGCACAGCAGCCCCCAGCTCTGAGCTCTGCCAGCTCAGCTTTTTCTTGCTCAGGACAGGTTCCTTCATAGAATGCCAGGATGGCTCAGGCTGGAATGGCCCACAGTGGTCACCTGGTGCTACTTCCCTGCTCAGACATAGCTCAGGGCACAGGAACATCTGGAATGTCCCCAGGCAGGGACACTGCACAGCCTCTCTGCACACTCTGCTCAGGGCACAGGAACATCTGGAATGTCCCCAGGCAGGGACACTGCACAGCCTCTCTGCACACCCTGCTCAGGGCACAGGAACATCTGGAATGTCCCCAGGCAGGGACACTGCACAGCCTCTCTGCACACTCTGCTCAGGGCACAGGAACATCTGGAATGTCCCCAGGCAGGGACACTGCACAGCCTCTCTGCACACTCTGCTCAGGGCACAGGAACATCTGGAATGTCCCCAGGCAGGGACACTGCACAGCCTCTCTGCACACTCTGCTCAGGGCACAGGAACATCTGGAATGTCCCCAGGCAGGGACACTGCACAGCCTCTCTGCACACCCTGCTCAGGGCTGGGCACTGCCCAGGGCACAAGTTCTGCCTCCTGTGCAGGGGCAATTCCTGGGCTCAGCCCCTGCCCCTCCCTCTGGTGCCACTGCTGGGACCTGGGGCAGAGCCTGGGGCTGCTCTGAGCCTCCTGCACACAGGGACAGACAGACAGACAGGGCCAGCCAGGGCTGGGCCCCTCTCTCAGTGCCTCCTCTCCAGGCTGAGCCCCCCCAGCTCCCTCAGCCTTTCCTGGGCACCGAGATGCTCCAGCCCTTGCTCAGCTCCAGGAGCTCCTGCCCTGCTGTGCTGAGGATCCAGAGCTGGGCACAGCAGCCCAGAGGTGCCCCAGGGCTGGGCACAGGGGCAGCATCACCCCTGACCTGCTGGAAAAACACTCCAGGGTCCCTCTGGCCTCCTTGGCCACTTGATCCTTCCCTGCAGAGCTCCTTCCTCGTCTCTCAGCATCCCCTCACCATCCTTGATTTTCCTTCTCCAGTGTCACTGACAAAACCACACAACTGCACCATGAGCACTGCAGCTCCTGGGGAATCCTCACAACAGGAATCCAAACAGACCAGCTCTGCTCCTGCCTTGCCAGTCACAGAAAAGACAGAGAGCATCACTCACCACCTGGCTGGAGATTTGAAAGGAAACCAGGACCAAAGCATTAAAAATTCAGTGATCAACTGAGAAGATGGTGGATGAACCAATACCAACAAATGCAGGTTCCGTTTTTGGAGCATTAATTAGTGGTATCAACCTGATGAGTGAGAAAATTAAGGCAAGATTATAGAGTGGAGATGCTGATATTTCTATTTTGCATGTAATTTTCATCCCCAAACAAACTGTAGTAGCTTAGCAAACACCAGTCTACTAACATGAGACAATTACAGACACATTTAGTGAAACAGGCAACTAAATGACTTTGTAATTACACTATTAAACCAAATCTGGGGTGAAAAGGATAAAGGATTTGTGTCCCATATGACACCACAAAAACAAAACAAAATAAAACAAAACCAACCAAACAAACAAAAAAGCTATGGAACACCAAGAGAAATTTAGTGGTTGAAAGCAAGTGTTTAGGCTAATGAAGGAGAGTGATTATGGATCTTCCACAGCTGGAATTAAACCTGCAGCCATTCGAGCATAAACCCCAGCTAATACTGAACAAGAATTCTGAGCTCATAACAGGAATTACCAGCACAGAAAACACCACATTCCAGAAAGAGAGAAACTGCTGGAATGACCAAGAATTTCTGAGCCTATGGAACAAAGAAATAAATGAGAGTGTTCAGCTGGAAGGAGCAGGGAAATATTCCTACTCCTGGTGGAAACCCAGGGTGAGGAGCACATGAGGCTGATTTTTTTCTCAGGCTGGCATGGCATGGTCTCTGTTTGGTGGTCTCTGGGTAAGGAATGGGCACTTTATTCAGTTTATAATGCAACAACAGGGACCTTTCAGCACTCCCCACTATTAAGGTGTGGGCAATATAAAATATTCCTTTATTTTGTCAGTCCCAGGGCTCAGGGAGCACTCACAGACAGCCCAAAACTGAAGGAACAACCTGGGTATGACAAGCCTGGGCTGTGTCCCTGTCCATGTTCCCCCACCCCAGGGACTCTCCCTTCATCCCAAAACAGGTTCTTTCCTCGATGTGCAAGAGGCTGATCCAGACAGAGTCGAGGTGTTTGATTTATTTACAGCTCCCACTTTAGCAAACAAAGGCATCAGTGTTCACTGGCTACATGTCACTTAGTTCTCCTATTAATTAGTATTCTATCTTCTGTTGGTTAATGAGTCTCTCGCTTCTTATGCTAATTAGTCCCATACTCAGTCTTTCTCTTCTTTTGGGTCAGTGCTTGTTTGGGCCATGGGTCACTGGTTGTGACCTGTTCCTGCTGGAATTATCTTCTACCCATTCTGAGCTGATTTCAGCCCCGTTGCTGAGTTGGCTTTATTAGCTTCTTCCTTATCTTGTGGTCTATAAATTCTGCCTTGTGCCCACCATCAGTGGCACATCCTTCTTGCTAAGCTTTCTCAACCTCCCCGGGGTCTGAGGTCACTGAAAATTGTCCAGCCCTTGATGCCTTGGGTTTCAGCTTTTCTATTTTCAGAATCTCTGCTGTTTAGTGTGTAACTCTGAAACTTCACATTAGGTGTCAGTGAGTTCTCTTCACAGGGGAGTTGGACAAAACAATTCCTTTCTAGCCAGAGAATCAAGGACAACTGGTACCCAAAAATCAGAAACAGCAGCGAGGGAAAGGGGGCAAAGCCAGGGGCTGAGACTTCATAGCCTAGGGCTGTGCTTGGATCATTGACCCCAATGTGGAGATGAAGCAAAACTGATAAAAGTGTAAAACTGGTGACCAGGATCCATCTGGGATTTGATTTGGGTGCAGCCCCGGCCGGGCTCTTGCACTGCCCAAGGTGGATCCTTTCAATAAACACCGATTTTATTCCTTTTGCTCTGGCTGCTCTCTGCTCCAGCTCAGCCTTTCCAGGCAACACCCTAAACCTCAGCAATTCCAAGTAATTTGTCCTTCTAACCCTCGGACATCACTTACAGCTTGTTATGTGCTATTTGTTCCAGGGATTAAATTTCCCTTCTTGTTGATGCAGCTTGAAAATATACAAAGATCAAGCACCAAAGAACATCCTTCATTTTAATTTATTCCACATTCTGCAACAATAAGGCAGCTCGCTGTTTCATAGCCCCCTTCGCAGTCCCTGTTACACTGTGGACAAATTGTTAACTATGAAATGTCAGCATCATTAGCAAGGTGACTCCACCAAGTCTTCCGAACACCTGGACATCGCGCAGAGCTTGTGAGCCGCTGATAAAATCACCGTTCTTGATTAGGCTGGAAAGCAGACAGAGATCCAACAGCACCTTTCCTTCAGAAACCTTTCACATATTCTGCATTTGCGGACCGCGGCCCCCTCAGTCCCGGCCGTGCCCTCACGGGACCTCCCGCGCGGGCGGCGCTGTGCGCGCTCCATGGCGGCGGCGCCGCTCTGCCCGCGCTCTATGGTGCCGCCGCCGCTCTATCCCCGCTCCGCGCCGCCCGCACCGCTCTTTCCCCGCTCCGTGGCGGTGCCGCCGCTCCGCCCGCCCTCCCTTTAGCCGCCCTCATCCCCGCTGTCCCCCTGTGTGCCCGCCGTGCCCGCAGCCCGGCCCGCTGTGCCCCCGCCGTGCCCGGCCGCCCGCCCGTCTCTATGCCCCGCGCGTTGCCGGCGGGGCGGGCGGGATGTGGCGGCTGCTGCTGCTGGGCCGGGGCCGCTGCGCGCCCACCCCCGCCCGCCCCGCCTGTGCCCCGGGGCTAAGCGGCGGCCGCGGGCACAGCCCCGAGCGGTGAGTGCGGCTCGGGTGAGTGCGGCTCGGGTGCTCCCCGCGAGGCGCGGCCTCACGGCTGCCGTGCGTGTGCGGTTGTTGTTGTTGCAGGGCGCCCGCGTGTCAGGATGGCCCGGAGCGAGGAGGAGGACGGCGGCAGGCGCTGCCCGGCCTGGTGCCCCGCTATTCCGTGCGGGAGGCGGTCACCTGGGTGAGGGGCGATCCCCGAGCGGAGACGGGCCGGTGGGAGCGGGGCATTCCCCTTACGGTGTCCATCCTCCGCAGGGTGATCCCCGAGCGCAGAAGCGCCGGTGGGAGTGGGGCATTCCCCTCACGGTGTCCATCCTCCGCAGGGTGATCTCCGAGCGGAGAAGGGCCAGTGGGAGTGGGACATTCCCCTCACGGTGTCCGCTCTCCGCAGGGCGATCCCCGAGCGGGGCATTCCCCTCACGGTGTCCGCTCTCCGCAGGGCGATCCCCGAGCGGGGCATTCCCCTCACGGTGTCCGCTCTCCGCAGGGCGCTGTGGGCGCGCTGCTGCTGCAGCTGCTCAGGCAGATCGCCTGGCTCCGGTCGCTGCCGGACTCCCGCACAGAGCGAAGGCTTCCCTGGCGTTCCTCGCTGCCCCCCAGGCCCGCAGGTCAGCGGCTGTGGTCCGGGGAGGGCGGCGGGGGCTGCCGGGTGGGATTCCTGTGCTGGGAGAGGCTGGCAGCCGCTCTGGGCCGTGGGAGAGTGTCAGGGAATCTTTCTGCTTAACGAGTTGGTGCAGTCCCACTCTGTGTGCCCTTACCTTTGTTTTGCGTTCTGGATTCTGCCACGCGAACTTTCCCCCCTGCTTGTCGGTGTGGTCAGAGGACACTGAGAACACGCAGCAGGCCGCTGTTGTCGCCTGGAGCAGCCACACTCTTTGTGCTCTGTGTTACAGTGGTGGCTGAAGCCTCATCCAGCTGTCCTGGCGAGCAGCTGGGCTCCCAGATCCTGCAGAAAGCAAGTGCAGAGGCTGTAGCTGAGAATTCCTCCTCAGGCATCCCCTCAGGGCGAGGAGACAGCCGGCCCTGGGCAGAAGCAGGTATGTGCCATGTGCTGCGGGGCAGGATCCGCGTGGCACAGGGGCTGGGAGCTCCTCCAAGGCAAGCTCCGAGCCAAGGAGTGTGTGTAGCCATTTATTGACACTTGGGGAGGCAGGTGAGAGTGGAAAGGCAGGATTTCAGAGAGATGAATCAGAGTCCAAAGACAGGAGGAAAAAACCTCCTGGAGGCAAAGATAAGGCTGTGCTATAACACAGGTGACAACAGCTTTCCCAACACTGCTGTGCCTTAGCAGACTGACTGCAGCACCCAGTCCTGTTCTTCTATTGTGGACAGATGTTTGCAGCCAGAAGGATTCAGGAGGATGCTGCACCATTGATCTGGTGTACATGGTGTGAATCTGAAGGCGTTATTCCCTTCCTGCAAGATGAGGATGTGTTTCTGAGCTCTTCTGCCATAGATAAGACAGTGGAAGGAGGTATTAAAGACATTATTGAAATGAGTTTTATAAAAATAGAAATATAACTCCAACAAAATTGAAGTCTCACCCAGGAAAGCTTGTCCTACATAGGGAATTTAAAGTCACATTAAAGATCAGATGAGGCCTCAGCTCACTAGATAAAGAAGCACTGACAGTGGGCTCAGGGAAGTTGTTGGGAGCAGGAGGCCTGTGGAGCAGGTGGCAAGGGGACAACATTCAGTGGTGGTGTACAGGAGGCAGCCCCAGATGTTGGCTAAATCACAGGATCACAGAATGGTTTGGGTTGAGAGGGACCTGAAAGCTTTTCTTGTTCCCTGCCAGTGCAGGGACACCTTCCACTGTCCCAGGCTGCTCCAGGCCCTGTCCAGCCTGGCCTTGGACACTGCCAGGGATCCAAGGGCAGCCACAGCTTCTCTGTGCCAAGGCCTCAGCACCCTCCCAGGGAAGAATTTAAATAATGAGGGTGCTGCAGAAAAGGTCAGAGCTGCTCCCCATTTTTTGCTTCCTTTCAGAATTTTGGCTTCCTTCTGTGCTGATTTCAGCTACTGCCCATCACTGCTTATCAAACCTTCTCCTGCCAGAGGTTACCATTCCCATCAGTTGGCAAATGGAGCATTTTGTTTCCATGTCTCCTAATTAACTCCAGGAAAACAGCCAGGTTAATTTACCTAAACTGCCAATTAGACTGCTTAACCCATCTGCTTTAGCCTGGAGCGTATTAAGAAGCACTCCAGCCCTGGCAGGTAACTGGACATGGACCTCTGGGAGGAGTGGTGGGAAGAAGGGGAGACAGCAATGCCTGCAGTTGGCACAGCTGAACATCCTGGAGTGAATGTGTGTCTGACAAACAGCTCCTGCTGAGAGTCAACAGGAAGAGCTTTTGGGCAAACTGATAAATTGAACAGTGACAAGTCACTAAGGCCACGTGGTCTTTGTTCAGCTGTTCTTCAGAAGCTGGGAGATCACTGAGCCTCCAAGGATCATCTGTAATCCCATGCTCAAACCTGCTCTGTAGCCAGGGGAGTGAGCACTGACAGATTGCACAGCTTGGCTTTTAAAAAGGGGTGGGTGGGTGTTGGTTTGAGGCACAGAACTGCAAAAAAGGTGATTGTAGTTGGATAGAAACTCTGCTACAGGATAGAGGTGTCAGATGCTGGGATGAGTGGGCTTTATCAAAGGTCTTGGAAGGATTTTGGAAGCCATTTCTCAGGCCAGCTTGCTCCCTTGCAGAGACTTGAGAGAGTTGTAAATCTATTAAGACTTCTTTGGAGAAGTCAATGGGCATGTGGAGCAAGATAATCCAGCTTTTAACTTTCCAAAAATCATCCAGACAGGACATGAACCAAAGCTATCTAAAGAATTAAAGCTGATGTGAGGGAATGTGGAGGGGTTACTCTTGGGCTGGTAACTCCTTAAAGCACAAGAAAGTTTTCACAGTGGAGGGCAATTGCTGTAGGATTCCCCTGTCCTTTGTGAAATTTGTCCTGTTCAGCACAGGCAGCAGTGGTTTGGAAAAAAGAGGTCACAAATGAGGCAGCAGAAGCAGCAAATGGCACAGAATTCTTCAGGACAGTCAAAGTGAAAGTCAGAGGCAAAGATTGCATGAGAACCAAAGCCAGGGTGATCCCCAGGTGACTTAAAGGAGTGTGCACAGGGGAGTGTGGCTGTAAATACACAGGCAGAGTGAGGAGTGTCAAATTAATAATTGTCTTGCAGAGGGAACATTTAAAGTCACTGTGGATGTGCTTTTGATAAGGTTAAGTCAGTGCTCGGCAGCAGTGAGGCCAATTAAATGTTAATTATGGTGAAGGAAGGAGCTGAGGACAAGGCAGTGCTGTGGGTTCATGTGAGTCTGGGATGCAGCCATGTCTTGAACACTTAAGGAAAAGACAGTGCCTGAAAAACAGGGACAAAAATGCAGAGAAAAGATGACAGGGAGACAATTACATCCAAACACAGACTGACTCTTCAGCTTAAAAAAAAAAAAAGATGTGGCAGAGAATGTGCTGGTGCTTTGTGAAACTAAAAGTGTTGAGAAAAATAAAATAGGGACAGTCTTTTTCATAATCCTGATATCAAAAGGCAGCACAGAAGGGTCAGGTAGCAAATTTGAAAAAAGCAAAAGTCATTTTGTGTTTGGCCAGTGCCCAGGTAAATTGTGGAACTCGCTGCTACGGGCCAGAAGTACAAATGGGTTCCAAGAAGTGATTAGGGAAAATTACACTTTGAAATGAGACTTAATTGGTCCAGCCAAGCCTCCTGCTCAGATCACAGAACAGCTGATTGCTGGAAAGTTCTGCCAGGGAGAGCGTGACTTTATAATCCCTGCTCCTCACCCTTTCTGCCCAAGCATCTCCAACTGTCACTTGTCAGAGATAATATATGTCAGAAATAATTTGATTTTGCTCCATACATAAGTCCTCGGGTTACATTCCACATTATGTTGTGCATCCATTTTGTGGGAATTTATGGAGAAAAGTCAGAGAGGGAGAGATTTGGTAATCTGCACTGAAGAGCCTGAAAAAATGCAGGGTTTTGTCATGTGAGAAGTCCTGGGAATCTTTCTGTGGAAAGTAAAGCTTGATGATCCCTTTCACTACATTTTGCTTTCTACAGAAAAACCTGCCTGAGGTACAGGATTTTTTTTTCTCCTGGTGTTTAGCTACTGAAAGAGGGTGAGGCTGTCAAAATGAGGATGCAGCAGGAAGCTGGGGAGAGCAGAAGGAAGGGAAGGACAGACAGCCTGGCAGATGATGCAGGGGAATCTGGTAGCAGAGCCTTGCCATGAGAGAACAGAGCTCAGCAGAATGTACCTCCCCTGCTCCAGTTTGCTGCTGCCAGCAGGGGCAGGGGGTCTTCTGGAGACAATTCCATGTCCTTCCCTTTTCTCTGGGTGTTCCAGTTCATTTCCACACTTGCTGGTGCTGGTCTCCTTGTGCAGTGACAATCTGCTGTTGTTGTGGCAAAGATCTGTGGGGTGGATCTCAACATCTCAGCTTTCTCCAATTTTATTGGAGCACAGTAGGATCAAAATCTTTGTTTAAAAAGAAAACTTCAGGAAATTAACTCAAAACTTGCTTTAAGTAGTGTTTTGGATATTGCTGCAAGTCCTCAGCTCTGTGTTCACATCTTATTTTTTCCATGCAGCTCCTGCCTCACTCAGAGGCTTTTTGCTGGAAGTTGGAGGCACAGAGTGAGCAAGCAGGTGATTACAGCCAGTCTCAGTGTTACAGCAGCTGAATGATGCCCTGGGGAGTTGTATTTTACCCCTGGCAGAACTGTAAAATTCGTTATTTCAATTCTGAGATTACAGACATTGCAAAAGTGTGTTTTCATTTCAAAGCACAATGAAACCAATTGGAAACAGTGAAATTTTCCACGAGGCAGAAAGGCTGGATTTTGGCCAGCTCTTGTTGTGACTTCGTTCTCGTGGATGTTTTGGGATGAGCAATCTGAGCTGTCTAGGAGAAGATTATTAATTCCTCATTTGGAGCTAGCTGTGAGCAACACTTGATTAGTCCAGGATGAACAGTGAAGAGAGACAAAAATATTTATTAACTGCTGAAGATGTGAGTGTTGGGCACCCAGAGCACTGAAAGCTGCAAGACTGCCTGGAAAAAAACCCGTGCAGTCATGTTTGCATCCTAGCTTGGGTTTGAAACAGTAGAAATAAAGTTGCACAGAAAATTCCAGCTGTGATATTCCCATCTTTTAAACAGAAGCTGAAGAATAATTTAACTTGCCCATGCCTCAGAGGTGATTCTGAGGGAATTCAGGTCTCCCAGAGAAGCTGTGGCTGCTCTGGATCCCTGGAAGTGCCCAAGGCCAGGCTGGAGCAGCCTGGGATGGTGAAAGGTGTCTGCCCATGGCACTGGGTGAGCTTTAAGTTCCCTTCCAGCCCAAACCATTCTGGAACTCTGATCCTTCAGGAATTGGGGCTGGGTGTCAGACCAGTTGGTCCCTGTGTTATTTTCCAGATGTTCTCTGGGCTTGAGAACCCTGATCTGTGGAGATTTGAGTGAGGAGGGGTTTCCCATGGTAGAGGGGCACAAGGTGCTTTGCAGGCTGAGAGAATTCAGAATTAGTGGCTGCTTATTTTTCATGGTTCAGTGGTTTGTCCAAATTACAACATTTTCACTGTAAACAAGGAGTCTCTGATTTAGGAGTAGACATCTGTGCAAAATGTACAGTTTCTTGAAAGTGTGGACATACTAATACTGTTTAAACAAGGAATGGGAGAATTATTTTTCCATTTTTTTTTCACGGGATTTGCAGTTACTTGTGTGGCAAAAACCCAAATTACATCACAAGGGAGATACACGATAGAGCCTTGCAGTGAGAAATACCAGATAATTTGATGCCTGCTCTGCAAAGAAACAGAAATCACAGCTAATAAATTCACAGATTACACTACTTTTTTTGGTGGGATGCTGCATAGGAATCATGTTTGCCACAGTGATCTTGTTTGTTGGGTGAGTGGGGCCTGTCCAGATAACACATTTGAGTACAGCCAGGGGGGAATTGTTTGTCTGGGAATAATGAGGCTGCAGCTGGCATGCTGTGGCACAGTGCAAGGAGCACTCCTGCCTGCTGCACACCTCATTGCTGCTGCTCATGGAGCCAAACAGTGCCAGGAATTGAGGAATCAGGCCCTAAAAGGACATTTTTTCACTTGTGTTGGCTCTCACAGAGCTTGAGAGGGAGACACAGGGAGGGCACAGCTCTGGCTCAAAGTGATCAGGCTCCAGCACCTGGAGTTCAATATCCAGCTGCTTTATCCAGCAGGTTAAAAATTTTTGGCCTCAGGCTGTCATCTTTGTGGAGGTCATTGTCCTCTCACAGTAAATGCCACTGTAAGCACTGCCAGCACAATCCTGCTCTGAGCAAGATGGCTTGGCTCAGGCTGGAGATGCTCTGTCAGATAATTCTGATTGAACTGGTCACAGAGTGGCTGTCCCAGTGTACCTGAGAGGGCTGATCATGCCCTGGCAGAAGCAGAGCTGTACCCTGCAAAGAGATGACCTGGAGAAGGAGCTGGGGAGGCAGCAGCTCAGCTGAGGGCTGGCTGGGATGCCCTGGGCAAGCTGAGAGTTCTGATCCAGGCATGAAGGGGCAATGTCACCCCTCCTGTGACACTGCTTAGAGGGGCTGCACCTCAGAAACCCTCTTGGGAATTCAGGAATAGCAGCAAAATGTCATAAAATTAACCAAGGCTGGCAGGACAAGTGCTGCAGTTGAAAGACATGAATGGTTCAGTCTTTTTAGAATCACAGACAGGAATCAAGAGGGGCTGATTAGTCGTGTCAGGACTTTCAAAGGAGGAATTGGCTTTTTAGTAAAGAAGAAAAAATGTAGAAGAGCCAGTGCCTGGGAGCAGAAACCCAGAGTAGAACTACTTTAATTTGAAATGAAGCACTGAGGTTTAAAGCAGTGATTACAAGTTACTGGAACATATAGGAGAAGCAAGAGATCCTCTACTTTTGGTGTTTTCAGATCAACACCAGGGGCCTTTCTGGAGGAGGTGCAGCCACAGGGCTGGATTCCAGAGGTTGCTTTTGCTCTAAAGGTCAGGTTGGTTGGGATTCCTCCTGGTCCTGATGTCCTTCACTGAATGGGAGATCAGACCCTGGATGAGAGCTGTGGAGTAGAGAGGATGAGAAGAGGCAGAGATGCAGCACTGCTAAACTTGGCTTTTTTGTTGGATGTTTTTTTAATGCAGGGGAGTTCCAAATCCCTGTGAGCTCCAGGGTGGGGCCAGTTCTCCACAGTGCAAAGGTAAGGTTTCATTTTCCACCCCCTCTGTCTGCAGCTTCCCAGAGCTACCCCAAGCACAGCATGAGCAGCCCTCACACACACAAGGGAAAAAACGTAAAAGGAGATGGGATATACTGACCTCTGCTTCAGCCAGAAAAATTCCAGAATTTACAAACTTCCTTCCCCATCCTTTGAGGTATCTGTGGAACAGCACTAGCTGGCAGGGAAGCACTGAAAGAAAATGGCAAGAAACACCAAACCAAGCCAAACAAAAAATAAATTCAGCAGCACCAGTGTGTTCCTGTGGATTTGCATTTTGATGCAATCTTTCACTAGGTGATTACATGCTGTTGCTATTTTGGTGTTTACCAGACAACCCATGACTGGGGAAGGTGGTGTCACTCCAAACGCTGCAAATCAGGGCTGGCTCTTGTCTGGTAAAGAGGGAAGCACTTGGGGCTTGAAGAGAGTGCATCAGCTTGAGAGTCACAAGGCTATAAATTACATTATTGTTCTTGTTGTGATTAAACCTGCCAATTTTTTGCAATTCACATCTTAGATGCAGATAATTCCCTTTTTAAAAAAAAATTGCTCGGCTGAGCAATCGCTCAAGGACGCTGTGAGCAGAGAGGAGGTAAATTCAGTTTTTAGCACAGTGAGGTAAATTCAGTTTTTAGCAGAGTGACTTCCTGCAAAAGGCACCAAGGAGGAATTTGCTTGATCTGCTGAGGGGGTGAGCTTGGATCTCCCCATCCTGGGAGGTGCAGGGCTGGAGGAAGAGCCTGGGGCTGGGTCATGGAGAGCTCTTGGGAGTAGCCCCAGCTCAGCAGTGGGGCTGTGGGTGCCAAGGGACATTTTCCCCATTCCCTGTGTGCTGCCACTCGGGGTGTGGAGCTGGGCTGGGCTGAGCCCCCTCCCATAGCCCAGGAGGGAAGGATTTGGCTGTGCCCTGCAGGGTTTCAGCAGCACTGGGCAGTGCTCAGTCCAGCTGGGGGAGGCTCAGCTGGAATTAGGTCAAGCAGTGCAAAGGTGTGAGGATGTTTTGGCAGGGGCCCTGCTCTGGGCACAATGTGGGGGAGGGAGCAAGGGGTAATGTTATTTTTGGAGGGAGGAGTGATCTTAGAATCATAGAATATCCTTGTTTGGGAGGGATCCAAAGGATCAGGAGTCCATCTCCCAGCCCTGCACAGACTCCCCACCAATCCCAGGCAGCAGTGTCCAAATGCTGCTCCTGGAGCTCTGGCAGCCTTGGGGAGCCTGTTCAGTGCCCCAGCACCATCTGGAGGAAGAAACTTCTCCCAAAATGCAGCCTGAGCCTGCTGGCCCAGCTCCATCATTCCCTGGGTGCTGCCCCTGGGGAGGAGCTGCAGCCTGCTGTGAGTAGGATCAAGTGCAGCCTGCTCTGAGCAGGATCAGGTATTTGCTGGGTGCTGCAAGGCCTGCTGATGCCTGAGAGGCTGCACCAAGCTCTCTGGCCAGAGGGCAGGGCAGCAGTGTCCATCCAGCTTCCCCAGCGAGGTGGCTGTGGAGGACAGGGAGGTTTTTGTGTGGACACATGACCTCACTCTCCTGATGACTGAACTACCATACAAACAGGTCTCACTGCTTGCTTTCCAAGCAAGAATCTCCTCTAGGCTTGATATGATTTAGCTGTCTTTAATAGCTTTTTTCTCTGACTCCTCAGGGTGACCCAGCTCAGCGAGGGCATTTAGAGGAAGCCGCTTTCCAATTGCAGCAGATTTTCCGAATTGATATTTCCATTGCCTTGAATATCCTTGGTAATGTGGAGTTGGTTTTGTTTTGCCCTTAAACCACAGGTTTCTCATTTTGGAGGACCTCCAAATGGTTGCAGGTCTTGTGAGAAGGCAGGGATGGCAAATACCCAAGCTGAAGCCTCCTTTCAGCAATTTTAACTCTGCTTGGAGAGATTTATTGCCCTTTGTCCCATCGTGCCACCTGATTTATCTCAGCATATTTCAATCCAGGCTTGCTTGAAGCCTGCACCGTTGTCCTGACATCTGTAGTTGAAAATTAAGCCATCTTTGTCTTTTTTGCAACACAAGATGTCATATCCTTGTATCCTTCTTTTATTGTCTGAGCTCACAGTTTTCCTGGCAAGCTGAAAAAGCAATTGCAGGACTGCAACTCTAAGAAAAGCAGAAGGAAGATGCAATGAGCTAAGAAAAGTCCCTGCCCTATATACACCACTAGTTGCAGCACTGAAAAGCAAGTTGAGCCATACGTTGTGTTAGCCTGTGATCCCTCTCTGCCACGAGCCCAGAAAAATCCCTAAAATGCAGTGTTGCCATTTTTCTTACAGAAACTGTGGAGTGAGGGTTGGTGAGCCAGCTGGAAGTGGCCCAGAGTACTTGGTGTGAGCCAAGGAAGGCCCGTGGCTGTGGGGGAGGTTGCTGCATTGGAGGCTGGGTTGTGGCTGGGTGCTTTTCCCTGTTTTCCCTGGGTTTAAGCTGTGTTTTCCCCAGGCATCCAGAGCATGAGGGCGGGGCACTGCCGGGCAGCCTTCACCTGCTTCAAACTGGCAGCAGATCGAGGCTACAGCAAGGCCCAGTTCAACGTGGGGCTGTGCTATGAGCACGGCAGGGGCACAGAGAAGGACTTGGAAAAGGTACCCAGGGCCTGGGGGGTTGGGTGTGGGCAGCACACATCAGCAGAGGGATCTGTGCTGGGAGCTTGCAGCTTCCTTCATTTCACATAGGTGGGAAAGTCGTGGGGTGTCCTGAGCTGGAGGGAGCCCACAGGGATCATGGATCCAGCTCCTGGCCCTGCACTGACACCCCAGCAATCCCACCCTGCATCCTTTGGGGGTGTTGTCCAAACATTCCTGGAGCTCTGGCAGCCTGGGGCCCATGCCCATTCCCTGGGAGCTCTAAAGACTCAGTAGAAAATGCTGGAAATAATAAAAATTGCAGCTTTGCAGAGCTGCTTTCAGTGTCACCAGTCCCCTCAGAGAGGTGCTCTGAGATCCCTTTCCCTCAGCTTCTGAGGGTTCTCCAGGTGCACAGGCTGTGCTACCAGCACCCAGCGGGGTTCCAAGGAGAAACCTGTCATGTTGCTGTATTTAAGACACCACTGCACATCCCAGGGCTGCTCAGATTCCAGTTTGGCTCCTGCAACTGCAGCCTGCCACCTAGTGCAAGCTGGCCAGCAGCTGCTGGAGCTGGGAAGAGCTGCAAAGGCAGCTTGGTTTGAGTCATGGCTGGCCCAGTGCCACCCCTCCAGCCTGGGGAGTTTGAGTGGGGCAAGGCAGGGTGGTTCCAGAGCTCTGGGATGGTCACAGTCCACTGTCCCAGCTGATCTCCAGCAGGCAGGGTGATTCCAGAGCTCTGGGGTACTCACATTCCACTGTTCCAGCTGATGTTTTCCTGCAGGCAGAGTGTATTCCAGAGTTCGGGGATGGTCACAGTCCTCTGTCCCAGCTGCTGTCCAGCAGGCAGGGTGGTTCCAGAGCTCTGGGGTACTCACATTCCACTGTCCCAGCTGATCTCCAGCAGCAGGGGTGATTCCAGAGCTCTGGGGTACTCACATTCCACTGTCCCAGCTGATCTCCCAGCAGGCAGGGTGATTCCAGAGCTCTGGGGGTACTCACATTCCACTGTCCCAGCTGATCTCCAGCAGGCAGGGTGGTTCCAGAGCTCTGGGGTACTCACATTCCACTGTCACCCAGCCCAGTTCTGTGTGGGAGGGCTCTGGGGAGGGATGCAGCTTGTGAAGGGGTCTAAACAGAGGTGAAGCTCTAAGGGAGCCATGCCATGTTCAGGCCTGCATGACCTGGGTTTCTCTCTCTCTCTCTCTCTCAGGCAGGTTTTTATTTCTGCCAGGCAGCCAGCAGCCATCACCCCATGGCCCAGTACCGCTACGCCAGGCTCCTGCTCCAGCACGGCCCTGGCAGCCCCTGGGACAGGCAGCACAAGGCTGTGGCACTCCTGGAGCAAGCAGCAGGGGCTGGCATCACAGAGGTTGGTGTCCTCAGGTCAGAGGAGAGAGCTCTGAAGGGTTGGAGCCACATCCCAGCAAGCAGCATCTGTGGCACTGGAAGTAAAAATCTTCCAATATATTTGTCCCTGCTCACAGCAGAGAGGTTGGAACTAGAGGAGCTTTAAGGTCCCTTCTGACCCAAACCATTGTCTGATTCTCTGTTTATATTCCTGGCAGTGTTTGGGAGACAGCCCTGCCTGCAGACAGGGCCACTGTGCCACACATTGGTTGTCTGTTGTTAATGGGGCTCCTACGTTAAACCTTTGGCTTGGGAGAGCTGTGAAAACACAGCTCAGTTTTCATCTCCTGTCAATTCCAAGAGTACAGGTTGCTGTGCTGGAGGAACTTGCAGTGCTTGAAGCAAGAACACATCCTCATTTTGTATCTGTGACTTTCTGAGATGACTCATCTGTGCAGATCTGTGTCTCCTGCCCTCCTTTCCCACTGCAGGAGATGCATTTAGGCATGTGCCATCTCATCCTGGCATGCCAGACTGGCAGTGCCTGTGCCTCCTGGAGCTCAGGGGGTGCATCTGCTGGATCCTGGGGACAGGACACCAGTGAGAGCCAGTCCCTGGCTCTGACTCCCACAGCCAGTTTGAAATGATACTCTGGGTCTCAAATGTGATTTCTTTGTGGTTACCATGTCTTGCTGGTTTTCCTTAGGGCAGCCCTGCCTCTCCCAAGAGCCCCTGCCCAGGCAGGGTCCTCACCACACTGCCACAGTAACCCCAGCATCTGAGCAGCTTGACAAATCAGTTAAAAATGAATAATTCAAATCCTGGCTGTGCTTTTGTTGCAGGCACAGGCTTACCTTGGAGTGTTCTACATGAGGGGGCTGCAGCCCCAGGAGAAGAGAGGTGTGAAGTACCTGCTGCAGGCAGCAAACAGTGGGGTAAGTAATCCTGCCAGGATTGTCCTCAGCATGGGCTCTGCAGGGGCAGCATTTCAGGCTTTCTTGGCAATGGGAGCAAGTGTCAGGGGTTTTGCTGCCCAGTGTGAAGGGGCAGAGTGGAGCCTTGGTGTCTCTTGGAGAGGAGACAGGGCCTGAGCACAGACCTACAGAGACAGCCCTGTTGGGCTGGAGGAGCTCCTGCAGCACCAGTGCCTGTATCCAGCTTCCAGGATTGTGCAGCTCTCCCATTATGGAGCATCTACACCCTCTTCAGTCAAAAGCTTTCACTACTGCATCACTTGGAGAACTTCATCGTGTTTATCTCAAATCTGTTCTTCAGAATTGGCCCATTGTTTCTCTCCTTTTATAGAGAGGATGGAAAGACTATTTCTGGATTTACTTTCTAATTTAGGCACCTTTAACATGCTTAAACCCTGGAATGTCCATTCAGCCTTCCCCCATTGTTGCTGTTTCTCTTCACAGGTCATGTTAGATCTCCCAAGAATCTTCTGCTTGCACTTTCCCTGAGTGGCCCTTTCTTGAAGGGCAGTGCCACAATGTGGGCACAGCACTCTCCTGAACCCCCACCAGCCTTTAGAGGAGCAGGAGTGTGGATCCCATGTCTTGCAGCCAGGCTTCTGCATCCCACAGTTCTGTTCCTTCCCATTGTCCCCTTGTTTTCAGCTGCATTGTAATGGCCAGGGTTTGTTTTTTTTCCTGAAGAGCTTGTTCATTTTAGCTTCAGTTCCCACAGCTTTTGTGCAATGAAAAATAATGAATAGCAGTTGCCTGTTCTGCTGGCTAATAGTTGTGGTTGTGGTGCCCTTTAGTGTGTCCTTTCTGAGTCATTTCTTTTGCAGGCTGCAGAGTGCTAGTTTAGTTTGTGTCTCCATGTAGTTAAGCTGTTCCACTTTGCTTGTAAGTCTTCTGTCTATTTTTCTAATTCTCCTTTGACCATTTTAAGATGCTCAGACTAAAAGTGGACTCAGGATGGAGGTATGCTGTGGATTTCACATAATGAGCTCCTCTGCTTTGTTCTGCATTCCCTTCCAATAATTCCTAGCCCTGCTTGCCCTTTGCCTGGCACTGAGCAGTGATGAGATGGTCTCAGGGAGCTGTCACAGTGTGAAACCCAAATTTCTTGCTATCAGCACTACTTTGCATTTGGCAATACTGTTTCCTTTTTGTGTTGCCCACTCCTTAGTTGTGTGAGATCTTCCTTAATTAATTCTTTTTAGTAACTTTGGCTATTTTGAATGGCATGACATCATTGTAAACTTTCCCATTTGGGTTTTCACCCCCTCTTTCCAGCATGGAGACACTCTCAGTCTGGTGGAACAAGGCCTGACTTGCCACAGCAAGTTCAGGCATCACAATACACAGTATTAGTTCTAAATCTGCTAAAGATCTCTCCTAAGCTTCATCCTTGGTTTCTTATTTCCAGCCTGGAGTCAGAGGTTTATGCTGAACAGTATCACACTGAGATATCCCATTAAATTGATGATTGGCATTTACTGGTAATGCCTTAACAACCCCAAATCTGTCAGGTAACTGCAGGTCCTCAGGTGCAGCCCTGACATGTTTTGGTCAGAGTTCTCAGACCTCAAGCACCTCTGCTGCTCAGTGGATGCTATGGGTGCCCCAGAGCTCAGCCCTGAGGCCAGGCTGACCCTGGCATGTCCCCATTTTCCTGGGAGAAGAGCTCCATGGGCAGGTTCACTTCCCATTACTCTGGAGTTGGAATTTATGTTTACTTGGCTGAAGGAACACTGGATATGGAGGAAGCAAGGGCAGCACCATTTAGTAGAAATCCAGAAAAAGGAAAACAGCACAAAAAGTCATGGATTCAGCATTTCTCTGGTTGTTCTTTCTGCTAGAGCTGAGCTGGGAACTCTGACAAGTGTTTTTCCAACACCAGAACCATGTTCTACTTTGTTTCCCACTTTTTATCCTCCCTGATTTCCTACATGCAGCCACAGAATATAAACCCCTATTAAAGAGTTCTGTTTCTCATTTCCAAGGGTGTCTCAGTCACTTGTGCCCTGCTAATTTGGGGATCTCCCCTGGCTGCAGTCTTGGCTCTCAGGTGTTCATCTGGGAGAGATGGTGCTGCAGCTCTCCTGATTGAACCCTATCTCTTGTCACAGCTGAAGAGCCAATCCTTCAACATGTTTATCTCATCTCCAAAGGAGTTTATTGCTGTCATAAACTGAGACTTGCAACATTTTGCAAAGCACCCACTCACTGAGTTCTTCACTTGCCTCTACCAGCTACATCCCAGACAGCAACACTTGCAATATGTTCTTTTCTCGTGGCTTTATTAAAACTTGCTACTTACTTGGGATTTTTTCCTTTTCTTTCTTTCTTTCTTTTTTTTTTTTTTTTTTTTTTTCGCAAAGCCTTGTTTAGATCATGTTTCTGGCAGTCACACTCTTCAGGTTGTGCTGCTGGCTTTGTTGCTGGAAAGGTCTGTGTGACCATCCGTGAGTCTGTGCAGTCTTTTTTATGTCTTCAGGAGTGTTATCTTGCTTTCCTGCTCTCTGAGACCCTTTGCTTCCCATTGGGTCTCAAAGATAAATGCACAGCTGACACATAAACATGTCATGGGTTTGGATTTGCCTTCACTGCAGTGCCAGCCTTTGCTTTCCAGTTCATTCCCAGCAGTTACATATGTCTGAGTGGTTCAGGTGCTTTTTCTCTAGTGCATATTTGCTTCATTTACTTCATCTCTGCTGCCTGAGATTTCTTCTGGCCTAGAACTGGGCTGAGCAGGAGGGTGCTGCACTCTTGTGTTAAAGGGGAATTTCCCAACCCTTGGCAGGAAGTGCCTCTGTGCCATTTGTGATGTTTTTCCAAGACATGGGCTTGAACTCTCTTGGGGCAGTCTCAGGGCGTGCTCAGAGTTTGGGTGGGATCAGGATGTGGTGCTGCCCAGGACACCTCAGCTCTGACCTCTGAGACAACTAGGATGCTCTGCAGAGCCAGCTGCTCCTTTGTTGCCCTGCCACAACCTTGGGTGTTGAAGGGAAATCAGTGAACTTAATTGGAAAGGGATAGGAGGGAACAGGGCCAGAGATTCTGCTTCTTTCCAGGGGACTAAATCACTGAAGAGACAGAGGGATGGAGCAGTAACTTAACCAGGTGACCAAAGGCAGAGCAGTAAGCTCTGAAGAAGGTGCTAAAGTCTGTGTTTGCTCTCCTGTGCTGCTGGCTGTGCCAGGATGCCCAGAGCAGGTTCCACGTGGGCGTTTGCTATGAGCAGGGCCTGGGAGTGCAGCAGAGCCTGGCGGAGGCGCTCAGGCACTACCGGCAGTCGGCAGCCGCTGGGAACAGCCAGGCCCGGGACAGGCTGCAGGCCTGGGAGCAGGAGCTGCAAGGTACAGGCCCAGCAGGGCTGGGGCTGCATGGGGGGGGCGACCCTGGGGAAGTGGGGCTTGTATTGCCAGAGGAGGGGTGGGGTAGCACAGGGCCATGGAACAAAGCAGTTCTTTGTGCTGGAGGGACAGCGCCACTTCTCCTTCTCGGCTCTTTCCAGTGCAGCTGGAGAAGCTGTTCCCATAGTGTGATGTGGCACAGAATCATTTGTGACATGGTCATTGTTGGAGTCAGTGAGTTAGGGGTCTCTGAATTCTTCAGAGAGAAGTCAGAGTGCAGGGATTGAATAAGTCTTAGAGTGAGTTCTGATGCTTTAAGTAACTAAAAGGTCTCAAATGCCACAGTAGCAGAGTGTGTTCTACTGAAGGTTGCAAGCATACTGATATCTTCAGTAGAGGCTCCAGGCCTGCAGCTGTAGACAGTGCTTAGACATAACAGAGCTATAGTCAGAATATTGCTGACATTTCTTAGCTAGAACAAGATAGATTGTATGCACAGTGTTATACCTAACCTGACATCACATCAACTGTGTCTTGGGGAACACCAGGCCCAGCATCACCAGCTGGGCTAGGAGGGGATTGTCCTGCTTTGCTCTGCCTCACCTCCAGTCCTGCAGGCAGTTTTGGGCACCACAGTACAAAAAAGACATTAAACCATTAGAGAGTGTCCAGAGGAGGCCACGAGGATGGGGAAGGGTCTGAAGGGGAAAGCCTTGTGTGGAACAGCTGAGGGCACTTGGTTTGTTCAGCTGGAGGAGACTGAGGGCAGAGCTCATTGTGGTTTTCAGCATCCTCCTAAGGGGCAACACAGGGCCAGCTCCAGCATCTTCTCCCTGTGACCAGGGACAGGACCTGAGGGAATGGCTGGAGCTGTGTCAGGGGAGGTTCAGGTTGGATTCCAGGAAACTATTTTTCACCCAGTGGGGCAGTAAGTACAGCACTAAAGCTGTCTGAGTTCAGGAAGCATTTAGACAACAGTCTCAGGCACAGGGTGGGATTGTTGGGGTGTCTGTGCAAGGACAGGAGTTGGACTCAATGGTCCTTAGGGGACCCTTCCAGCTGAGGGTATTGTGTGATTCTATGGTTGTATGAGCCTGTCCAGCCTTTGCCAGTGTCACTAATACCTTGTTTTTCTGTACTTTCAGATGTGCACACAAAGCAACCATTCCCTTCAGGATTAAGAGCCTCTTCCTCCAGCCCCAATTTCTGGACTGTTGAGCCTGAGTCTGCAGGTTTCCACAGCAGCCAGCCAGGACAGTGTGGCCTCAGCCTGCCCCAGTCCTGGAGCACAGGCAGGCTGCACGTGATGCTGCTCAGCAGTGCAGGGTGGAGCCGTGCCCTGGGGGCCAGGACAGTGCCACTGGAGCTGCAGGGCTGGGAGCCCCAGCAGTGCTGGCAGTAGAGCAGGCAGTAAGTGACACAAGCAGGCAAGAGGGCAAGGAACCAGGCTGGCAGTGAATGGAAAGAGAAAGCTCTCTGTTCAGGGAGCAGGAGGTATTTTTAAATACCTGGAATTTGAGAATAAACCTTGTGATATCTCCTACACCATCAAGTCCTCTGCTCCTTTTACCTTCCACACAGGGATGTTGCTTCTGCACCTGCATTTCTGTCTTAGACCAAACTGTGGCTGCCCCTGGATCCCAGGCAGTGCCCCAGACCAGGCTGGACAGGGCTTGGAGCAACCTGGGACAGTGGAAGGTGTCCCTGCCATGGCAGGGGGTGGAACAAGATGAGCTTTAAGGTCCTTCCAGCCCAAACCATTCTGTGGTTCTGCACCACAGTGGTTCTAATTCCAGTAGCCCTGCATGTCCTGCTCATGGTCCCCCAGGGAGGTTTGCAAGCCACCATATGGAGACATTGGCAGCTAACCCTGGGATTGTCCTTGGCCCACCCCCTCTGAGGCAGTTTTCCCTCTCTCCAAGGCAAGTCCCCACAGTGTCTCTGCTACCAGCACAGTTACACATTATGGCAGTTTAATCTGCTTTCAATCCTGGGCAAGCAAGAGTGAATTCTCATCATTAGGGCCCAGTTTTTTATGGGATGTGACAGATCCACCTGTTGTAGCAGTGAGGTGACATCTGTCCCCAGCCATCCTGCACTGTGTCAGTGTCCTGTCCCCACTGCTCCTCCTGCAGCCCTGGCAGGGAGCTGCTCCCATGGGCACTCCTCTCTGAGACACAGTGAGCCAGGTTTGCTTCACAATCCATCCTGTGCCTGTTTGCTGAGCACGCCAGCTCATTTTCAGCAGAGTGGATAAGGGATGCTCCCAGTGGGGAGGCACCACTGGCAGCAGCAGCAGCAGGCAGCTGGTGTGATAATTTCTTCCACTGGGGCAGCTGAATCCGGAAAAAAGCATTTGTTCACACCAGTTTGAACTGGTTCAAGGGCATCTGTGCAAACTGCCCAGCTTCCTGTGGCCCTGCTGCTCTGGTGCTCTGTGGAGATGAGGCTTTGCTAAACAAAGGCAATGGCCCCATCCTGAACTTCTCCATGCAGCAAGGGAGGGGCACAGCCAGCCCTCAACACATCTGATTGTTCTGGTCTGCTCTCTCCTTCTGCTCAGACCAAACTTTCTTAGACCATTTCCTTTATCAAGCAGGATACAAGGAGCAGGAAATTCCTGGGGTGGATTTCCTATGCTGTGTAATCCAGAGCTTGCTTACGCATGGCTCAGGATGGGAGAGGGGCTGGGGGGGCTGGAAGCAGTTTGCAGAATCAGGAAATTGAACCAAGAGGGAGGAATTTGTCTCCTTTTAAACCTGCCTGTTAAGAGGTATTTTTGTGCAAGGATTGTCCTCTAACAGGGACATCAAAGCAACTTTGCAGAGGGAGATGGGAGGTTGTGCTGGTGTTTGTCCCTCTGCCTGTGCTCCCAAGGTGCTGAGGAATCCCACAGGGCTCAGTCACAAATGCCTCCCTCATGGTTTGCACAGCTGCATCTCAGTTAGAATCTGGCTCTCTGACATTGTTTTGGTGCAAGAACCTGTTTTGTTTGTGAAACAAACCAGCAAGAGATTTGTGTTAGCGAGCAGCAGCACGAGCAGGCCAGGCCAAACCCATCCATGGATGGATGCCAGGCATGGGCTCATCTGTACAAGCATTTTGGAGACTCGAAATAAAACACAACATTTTGGATATTAAAAAGTCCACCTGGGGAAATCTCACTCTATTCCTCTTGTCATTCAGTCCCAAGAGCAACAGAAAGGGGGAGCTTTCTCATTTGCTCTGCTTTAGATGATCTGTTTGTCTGGTGCTGTGGCTCGGGTGTGTGCACACCTAAAGCTGGGAGCTGTCACCTCCAGCTGCATGGGCAAGAACAGGGGTAGGATACCTGAGAAGGTCCAGGAGGGCCCAGAAGCCCTTCCCTGCCATCCCCACACTGCTGCATGAGCCATGGGGTCACTGCCCTTCCCTCCTCCAGCAGTGCAGAGGCACAAACACTTGTGTGCTTCTTCCTTTGTCACCAATATCTTGGTTTTCCCACCCATGCTATTATCCCAAAACTGTCTTACAGCTCCCAGACAGACAGATCAAAGTGAAAACCCATAAAAAGGGTGAAGCTTGTGACTGAATATTTCAAAACAGTGTTTTCACACTTCCCTTTTCCCAGGTTACCTTTGGCAGACTCCAGCCATCTGGTGTCTGCTTTTGGATAAGAACTGTGCTCCAAAATCCAATGGCCTCAAAGGAGAGAAAAGACTAGAATGGAATCGTTAAGGTTGGAAAAGACCTCTGAGATCATCAAGTCCAACCTGTGATTGATGCCCATCTTGTCTCCCAGCCCAGAGCAGAGTGCCACATCCAGTCCTTACAGAGAAGGAAGCTGTGGGCACTTGGAGCAGCCAGAGGAGAGATACCAGTGCTGATTTGGGGGTTTTACAAAGTGCCAAGTTCCCAGTGGCAGAACCACAGAAGCTGGAAGGACCTGTGGGAGACACCAGGCATATCTTCCCCAGCTGCCACTTCAGGCTTTCTGCACATACATTATGTCAGCTACAGTGCTGACAAAGAGGGTAGTGTTAGAAAAAAAGGTTTTATTTAAATAACTGAAGCCCTGGAGCCCAGCTGCAGCCGTGTCCATGACAGGTATTTTCACAGTCTGTAATCACATGGATGTATCTCACTGTGCTGTGCTTGTTCTCACAACCCCCTTGCCTGGCCTGTCCTGGAGGAAAGGGCTCTCCTGCTGCTGGCTGGGGTGGGAGAGCAGCCTGGGAGAGGAGGAAGGCAAGGCCAGGCAGTGGAGGGCAACTAAAGCTGAAACAGCGACTCCACGGGGCGAGGCAGAGTGAAGAAACACCTGTCTGGGCTTGGGTTCTGCAGTGACCCTGCTGGGCTGGGGGCAGTTTGGGCACCCCAGGCCTCTGGCTGTTCTCTCCTGCTACAGCCCTGCAGCAGCATCCCCCAGCCCCAGGCTGTGGCTGCGGGCCGAGAGCTGCCGCAGCAGCCCTGCCTCGCCGTGCCCCTGCACCTTCTGGGACAGGATCATCTCAAACAGGCTGCTCATCTCGGACAGAAAGCTGCTGGCCAGCCTCGTCCCAGAGCCGCCAGGGGCAGCCCCAGCACCTTTGCCAAAGGTCTCAAAGGTCCTGGGTTTCTCCTGCCTCGCAGCCTCCTGGTCCTCGGGGCAGCAGGGTGAGTCCGGGGAGAAGATGTTGTCCTTGTAGCTGCTGGTCAGGGGCAGGGACAGCCGGGCCACCCACTCTGGGTCTGCAGCTGTCAGCCTCTTGAGGGCCAGCTCTGGGGAGGGACAGCACAGCAGGGAAAAGGAGGGGGAAAATAAATTAATAGAAATGCTGATGAATGAAAATATCTAAATTCAGCTGGTCGTAAACAGATCACCGGTGACCCTGTGCAAACCAGCAGCTCAAAAAAGCCAAATAAAGTAGAACTGGTGTGAAACTAGTGGGGGTTTTGTTTTGTTTTTAATGTAATAACCATTAGAATAGCAGTGCATTCTCATTTGTTGCAGTCTCAATTGGCACTGCACTAAATTGTTAGCAAAGCCTGAGAGAGGGAGGGTTTAGGACTGGCTGAAGGGGAGCAGACAATGAACAGCTTTCCAGGGGGAAGTGCTGGACACAAAGATAGTGGACTTCCCTTCAGGGTCTCTCCAGGGTGGGAATTTGCTGCTAAGGAGGCAGACTGAGACCGAAAAGAAATGGGTTATTGTGAAAACAATAATACCAGAATGAAATTCTGGATTCTAAAATGCACAGCTGGATGGCTGGAGACTGGGACTGAACAATTGAGCTCTAAAGTAGTTGTTGCTCGATTGGAAACAGCTGAGGAGCAGGGGGAGCCTGGGCTGGGGGCTGGGGCAGGCTCCTTAGTCCACCAGTAATTCGATTGTGGCCCAAAATGGGCAACTGGAATCACACAGAGGATTGGTCAGGGTGTTCCCTGCTGGCAGGGAGGCACAGCCAGGGTGGATTGTTCCTGGGTCTGATTAGGGGAATTATACACAAATCTGATTATCCATCTGTGGGAGAGGGAGCTGAAACCACACCAGCAGGGAAAGCTCTGGAGATGAAACCAGGAGTGATCCAGGCTGACACAGTGGAGACCCCAAGAGCTGGGGTTGCTGCTCCTAAGGAAGCAAATGCTCTCCAGGGATCTGACTACAACCTGTCATTATTTTGAGGAGATAAGCACCAGCAGAGGAAATCTTTGTGCTTAAAATAGTGCTGGCAAGAGAAGAAGTGATTATAGCTGTCCATGAATAAACATCTCCTGGAAAATAAAGGAAGGACCCCATTGCAGGGAGAGCCTGGAATAGCTTCCTCGTCAGACAGCAGGAAGGGGAACAGGGATTCTTGTTGTTTGAGGCAGCTGGTAAACAAGAGTCCGTGCTGTGGTGCACAGAGGCTGCAGTCCAGCCCCTCATTGTTCCTTCCCAAAGCACATCCAGACCCTCAGGGGGGTTCAGAGCAACCACCTGCCTTAGGAAAGGCACTGGGAGCAGCAGAACCTCACTGGGAACAAAACCCAGCAGTCCCAGGGTGGCAAGGGCTGGTGTCACTGGAATAATAATTGTGTGGGTGTGATTAAAAAGTGGCATCTGGCAGGAGGGTCCCCACTGCAATGCTCTTATCCTGCTGATTCCAGAGGGGGATAACACCCTGCCACAGCTGGGACCTGGGATCTGCAGCCAGAGACTGAGACAAGGCTCCTTCCTCAGCCAGCCAAGCAACTGCTCCTTTTTCTCCAGAAAACAACTGCCCTGGGGGGGCTGGGGGTGAGAGCTGGGGCTCCATCCTGCAAGGAGAGAAGGGCAGGTACATCCCTTCGATTTTTGTTTCAGCTGGAGCCCCAGAATTCTTTTGTGTCACTTCACATCCAGAATTTTACATCTCAGTATTTGAGTCACAGTGACTGCTCCTGGAGACATCACCCAAGTGTGCTGCAGGTTTTGCTGTAAAACATGCAGGTCTCTCCTCCCCAGGCTGCAAGAAGCCACTTCATTCCCTGAATATTTGTCTGCCTCAGCTGTGGAGCAGGGCACAACTGGTCTGCTCTCTGCAGGGAGAGCTGGGCCACGAAAACCTCATCATTAGGTATGTTTAATTTGACCAATAACTCTTTACTGCCTTGTTTTAATGGTGTTTGGGGAGCAGGGGTTGTTTTTATCATCCATAAAGTTCTATCTCTCATCTGCTGCTGGGAGTGCTGGGGGATCAGAGCTAACAAACGGTGCTGGGAGTTCATCCCACAGCATCAACAATCCCAGAGCTGCCTGGGACTGCAGTACCCTGCTGGGAGCAGCACAAAGGCCCAGCCAGCCTCAGCCAGCTGTTAGGATGCTCCTGAGCACCAGCAGTGCTTCCTTCCTCCCTCTCAGGATGCAAGGCCATGGCTCTGTTTGTGTTTGGGAGAGGAGGAAGGAACCTGGCAGCTCGGAAGGTCTGGGCTCCTGGGGAAGGTTTGGGGAAGGTTTGGCAGGTCTGGGCTCCTGGGGAAGGTTTGGGGAAGGTTTGGGGAAGGTTTGGCAAGTCTGGGCTTCCTGGGGGAAGGTTTGGGGAAGGTTTGGCAGGTCTGGGTTCCTGGGGAAGGTTTGGGGAAGGTTTGGCTGGTCTGGGCTCCTGGGGAAGGTTTGGCAGGTCTGGGTTCCTGGGGAAGGTTTGGGGAAGGTTTGGGGAAGGTTTGGCTGGTCTGGGCTCCTGGGGAAGGTTTGGGGAAGGTTTGGGGAAGGTTTGGCAGGTCTGGGTTCCTGGGGAAGGTTTGGGGAAGGTTTGGCAGGTCTGGGCTCCTGGGGAAGGTTTGGGGAAGGTTTGGCAGGTCTGGGTCTCCTGGGGAAGGTTTGGCACCCTCGGAACTGAGCAGCCTCTGGGCATGGCCAGCAGGAACCCACCCAGCCTCAGCTTTCCCTGCTGGCATGGAGCAGGAATGGGGATGTGGCTCTGGGGACACAGGTCACTGGTGGACATGGCAGTGCTGGTCTGGGAGGGTTTTCCTGCCCTAATGATCCTGTGGAATTCCAGGACTTTGGAATTTAGTTTTTTCCCTATCAGATCCAAGAATCACCTTCATGGATCAGCCTCACCATAGCCCTGATTTTCTCTCCTTGTGTGGGCTGCTGGGCAGCTCCACCAGTCCCTTTTCTGGGACCAGGGTGTGTCCACCTGGGATGGAGCTGGGCTCCTCTTTGCTCCCTGCTCTTGGCTGCAGAACCTTGGAATCTGAAGAAACTTTTAGGTCTCAGCCTTTCTTTCTTCCAGCTCCTTACTGGAATAAAAGAGCAGGGAGGCAAAGGGGAGAAGCAACAGGTTCTGTCCTAAAGGAAGAGCTCCAAAAATGCCCAGCTCTGGAATTCAAACCACCCCAGCAGCAAAGCTCCATGAGTTTCTCTTCTGTGGAGGAGCACGGAGGCTCCACAATGAAATTTCTGCTACAGGACGTGAGTCAGCCCAACTCTTTCAAATTGAAATGCCAGGAGAGGAGATTTTTAGAACAAATCAATAAAAGGAACATGTAGAAAATGTCAGGCCCAGATGGTATTCACCCCGGAGTGCCAGAGGAACTCAGATATGAAATTGCCTGGTTTATTAGCTGCTGTTCATTAACTACTGCTTCAAATGAATGTGGGATCAGAGGGAGGGGAGGTGGAAATGGTGACAGGAGTTTTTAAGTGAGTGAAGGTGAATCCAGCCCAGGCAGATTCAGAGAAATCCTTCTGTGCAAGGCTCAGCAGAGAGAGCCGTGGAGCTGCTGCTCCCAGAGGAGCCACCTGACATTGGCACATGGGGAACTGTGCTCTGGAAATCTGCAAGGGCTGGATGGGGAGTCCTGGATGACTCTGGACAAGGGTCTGGACACAGGGAATGGCTCCCACTGCCAGAGGGCAGGGCTAGATGGGATTTTGGGCAGGAATTGTTCCCTGGCAGGGTGCCCAGAGCAGCTGTGGCTGCCCCTGGATCCCTGGCAGTGCCCAAGGCCAGGCTGGACACTGGGGCTGGAGCAGCCTGGGACAGTGGGATGTGTCCCTGCCATGGCAGGGGAGGAATGGAATGATTTTTAAAGTTCTCTTCAACCCAAACCATTCCAGAATTCAATTCTGTGAAGGCAGAGGTCATCTGAGCTGGTGGAACAGCACCAGCCAGGCTTGCAGGGGACCTGAATTTACAGCCAGGTTCTGTAGGGACTAATATGTGTTAAAAGCTGGGAAGTGAGGGTAGGAATAATTAATCTTCCTCACCAAGGGAGGTCATTAGCAGAGTCCCAGAGTATCTGCTCAACACAGTGATAAATGACATGGAAAGGGGACAATGCTGGTGTTGACTCCACTAAAACACCCAAGAGCAGAGGGCTGCTGAAGGACCTGACAATGCTGAGTGCCATAAGCAGAGCATGCATGGCTGGTGAATTTCTGTGTCACCAACTCTCAGATAATTGTCCCAGGGAACAACAAGCTGTCATGTGTTGATGGCTCTCCCTCCATGCAGAGGGGGATTTGGGACTCACAACACACAGGGCTCAGTGTGGAGCTTGGGCAGGACAGGAATGAGGAACAAACCAGAAAACCTCCCTGTACCCCCAGTGGATCCTAAATACCACACACAATTCTGGTCACACCTCCCAAAAAAGATAAAATTAGCAGTGGGTTGGTCACGGGAGATGAAGAGGAAAGAGGAGCCCAGTGGGGCTCTGAGGAGAAATAACATCTTGAGGGCTTTGACAAGGACACGTGTCCACCTTGCTCACTCTGCATGGACCAGGAGACCACGAAGGGAGAGCTCAGACCAGCATGGGAACGTGAAACTGGACCACAGAGACCAGGCCCACACATCACTAAACCCTAAACCACAGCAGACACATCCATGGGAGGGAAGAGCAGCCATAACCACATGGAAAAATCCAAAATCCAACGCTGCCCCAGCACCGCCCCTGCCAGAGCTGCTCTGGAGTGTGATGTGCCCTGGCCAGCTGCACCCTGGGTGGGGTTAGCCTGGGTCCCCTGAGCCCCACCCTGCCCCAGCAGCGAGGCCACCTCACCTGCCTGTGGCTCCAGGAGGGTCTCCAGCTCCTCTCCCACCAGCTGCTGCACCGAGAGCTCGAAGGCGCTGTCGCAGTCGCGGTCGCCGGCCTCGCTCTCGCCGTGCCCGCTGTCCTTGGTGCTCAGGCAGTCTGTGTCCAGCCCCGTGTCCAGCCCCGTGTCCAGCCCTGCAGCCCTGCCAGGGGCCACAGCACCCAGGTCACTGCAGCCCCCAGCCCCAATGAGCCCTTGGAAGGGGTCTCGGGCTCCCCAGAATGCCCCGGCACCCTCCTGTGCATCACCCACAGGACCGAGGGCATTTTGAGCGCCCATCAATTAATGAGTTTTGGGGGTTTGCTCCACATTTCTTGCCCAAAAGAGTTTTTATCCTTCTGCAGCAAGGTCATGGAAGCACAGGAGGGTTGGGAGGGACCTTAAAGCCCATCCAGTGCCACCCCTGCCATGGGCAGGGGCACCCTCCACAACCCCAGGTTGCTCCAAACCCCATCCAGCCTGGTGTGGAGCATTTCCAGGGATCCAGGGGCATGTCCTGAGCAGACAGGGACCTGCTGGCTCCTCCCCATGAATTCACAGGAGCTTCCCTCCTGCAGGACCAGGTGAGGAGCACCCCAGATACCCTGGAGCTGCTCTCCCTCCCTCTCCATCCTCTGCAGGTAAGAAAGGTGCAGAAAGCTGTGTCTGCCCATGGCCTGGCCAGCTGGGGACAGGGGCATGTGGCAAGGCAGTGATGAAGACTCAGGAGTGTGCACCCAGAGCACACAACATAATTTAATGGGAACACCATGGAGTTTGGGGCTATCTTTGGCACACAGCTGGGATCTCTGGGTGTTTCCAGTCCTGCTGCAGTTCCTCACTCATCTGCCCCCTGGCACAGGGTCAGGGGTCCCAAACTCATGTTGCCAGGCACTAAGAAAGTGTCCAGAGCCATAAGAACACTCATCCCTGTGCTGCTGCCTCCAGAGCTGGGCCCCTCTGTGCTCCTGAGCACCCAGAACCATTGGAGCTCTTGGCAAGGGATGGTTCATGGCCATGGAGGAGCTCAGGTGAGGATGGAGGTGCCAAAGGTGCCTCAGGAAGGAGGCAAAGAGCAGCTGGATACCACTGGGAGCCAGGACCAGAGGAGCACCACCAGCCCCTGCAGGGAGAGCCTCCAGTCTCAGGGATGAGGTTTTTCCTTGTGTGTTTCTGTGCTGCTGGGGCTGGAGCAGGGAAGGGAAGTGCTGGGAGCCAGCCTTACCTGCTGCCGTTCTTGGCCGTGTACTTGTTTCCCCTGTAGTTTGTTTTGGGCTGGAACTGGCCCTGGTGCAGCAGGGAGAGCAGCTGGGAGATTTGCTGCAAGGCAGGAAAAGCCTGTTGAGCCCCGGGCTGGCCACTCAAGCTGCTTCCTGCCAGGACATCCCTCCGAGCCCCCCCGGCCTTTTTATAGCGTTTCCTCCTCCTGCAGATGGCTCAGCATCCCCACACCGGGGAAAAACAAGCCCTGGGCAGCCCACCTGGGCCCCTGAGCTCCCCTGCAGCCCTGCTGCTGATCCCTGCTGCCCAAGGATTGTCCCTTCTCCCTGCGCCAGCCCCGCTCCCTGTGTCCCGCTGGGGCGGCCCTGCCTGGGTGGGGAGGGGAGGGCTGCTCACCCTACCCAGGCCTGGGGGAAGAGACCAACCAGAGACCACCAGGCTGCACACTGCCAGCCCCCCAGGGTGGGCAAGGCCGGGCTGGGGTGCCACAGCCGGGAACGCAGCTCCTACCTGCACGGGGGGCGACTCCATGGCGAACTCCCCGGTGGGGCTCTGCTCCGCCAGGGCCACCAGCGACAGCCGGACCAGGCTCCTGAGGATCTGCTGGTGGGGCGGGGGCTGCCCCGCGCCCCCCGCAGCCGGGGCTGGCCCGGGCGGCACCTGGGGCTCGCCCGCGGGCTTCACCAAGCTCCGGCCGTGCAGCGGCGCCTCGGGCGGGGGCACGGCCTCCTTCCCCGGCTGCTTGGGCCGGTGCGGCGGGCACGGCCGGCGCTGCAGGATGGGCAGCTCCAGGGCGCCCTGCTGCTCCTCGCAGCCTTTCTGCGTCCTCTGATTCCTCAGGGTCCTGTAGAGAGTGGGCGTGAGGTGGAGGGGAGCCTGTGAGGGTGCGGGTGTGCCAGGCTGCTCCTGGCGGGGCTGGGGGGGCTCAGGCTCCCGGGGGCGTCCCCGCAGCAGAGGGACCAGGCGGATATCGGCCTTCTGGATCTGCCTGTGCGGCTTCCTGAGCTGCTGCTGCCTGCGGGCGTCCTCTGCCTCCCGGCAGTTGTAGGCCATGCCGTCCTTCTTGTCCCTCCTGCGCAGGGACAGGGTCAGCGCCAGCAGCAGCAGGCACCCGCCCAGCAGAGCGGCCAGGCAGATCAGCAGCAGCACGGGCAGGCTGGGCCAGCCGGGGTCCCGCGCTGACATCTTGGAGAAGGAGCCGTGCCGCCGGAACAGCAAACGGAGCCGCGCCAGGGCGTGCAGGGGGGCGGCCCCCCGGTCACTCACCCGCACCAGCAGCTCCCGCCGGCTGCCCGCCAGGCTGCTGGCATTGCTGGCGTTGAGGGACACCTGCCCCAGGAGGGGGTCCAGGGTGAAGAGCCCGGCATCGTCCCCACCCACCAGGTCATAGCAGAGAGCCCCGTTGGTGCCGGAGTCCACATCCCTGGCCACGATGGTGAACAGGAGGGGGCTGCCAGGGCACGACACGAGAGTGGAATTGGTCACTGCTGCAGCCCCCTGGGTGCTCCCGTTCCCAGGGACCACCCAGCAGCACCCAGTGTCCACATTGACCAGCACAGAGAGCGTGGCCACCCCTCCCACCAGCGCTGGCCAGGTGATGACGGGCGCGTTGTCGTTCCGGTCGAGCACGGCCAGCCTGACGGAGATGTTGGACGCCAGCTTGGGATGGCCTCCCATCCTCCGCTGTCACCAGGAACTCCAGGCTCCTCACCTGCTCATAATCAAAAGCCTGGAGGGCAAAAACATCCCCAGTGATGGGGTCGACCGAGACCAGCCCCAGAGCAGAGGGGTCCAGCATCCTGTAGGTGACCTTGCCATTGAAGCCCAGGTCGGGGTCGGTGGCACGCACGGTGAGCAGGAAGGCAGGAGCGGCGCTGTTCTCAGCCACGGCAGCCTCGTAGGCAGCCTTCTCGAAGGCAGGGGCGTTGTCATTGACATCGCTGATGCAGATGGTGAGGTGTTTCAGCACGGCCAGCGACAGCTCCCCCATGTCCCGCACCACCAGCGTCAGGTTGTACTCGGCGCGCCGCTCGCGGTCCAGCGAGGCGTTGGTCAGCAGCGCGAAGCTGTGGCTGTTGGTCCTCTTCAGCCTGAAGTGCTCGTAGCCCTGGCTGAGGGAGCAGAGCACCTGCCCGTTGCTGCCCGAGTCGGGGTCGCTGGCTGTCACCAGGGCCACGAAGCTGTCCTTGGGGAGGGCCTCGGACAGCACGGGCGCGCGCGCGGCCCAGGTGACGTGCACGTCGGGAGCGTTGTCGTTCACGTCCAGCACCTTGACCAGGACCTTGCAGTGCGCCGGGACGGGGTTGGCGCCCAGGTCCCGCGCCTGCACGTCCAGCTCGTAGGCGTGGGTCTCCTCGTAGTCCAGAGGCAGCCTCAGCAGCACGCTGCCCGTGCGGGCGTCGATGCCGAAGGTGCGCAGCACCTCGGGGGGCGCGTGCCTGCTCAGGCTGTACTCGATCTCCCCGTTGGGACCCTGGTCGGGGTCCGTGGCCGTGACCGTCACCAGCAGGGTGCCGGGCTGGGCGTCCTCCCGAACCTCCACCGTCAGGGAGCTCTCTGCAAACACGGGGCTGTTGTCGTTGGAGTCCAGCACGATGACTTTAATCAAAGCGGTCCCCGATTTCGGCGGCTCCCCGTGATCGGTGGCCGTCAGCACCAGGTGGAAGGAGGAGTGCAGCTCTCTGTCTACCTCCTTCACCACGACGAGCTCGGCGTGCCTCGTCCCGTCGGAGCCGGAGACCTCCTCCAGAGCAAAGTGCTGGCTGGGGGAGAGGGCGTAGGAGCAGCGGGCGTTGGGGCCGGCGTCAGCGTCCAGGGCTCGGTCCAGCGGGATCCGCGTGCGCAGGGACGCGCTCTCCGAGATCTCCAGCTCCAGCTCGGCCCTGGGGAAGCGCGGCGCGTTGTCGTTGACGTCCATCACCTGAACCTCCACGTGGATCAGGGCCGGGCTCTGGGCGGCCAGCACGTCGAAGGACACCCAACAGGGATCACTGTGGCGGCACAGCTGCTCCCTGTCCACCCTCCCGGCCGTGCTGAGCACCCCGTCCCCGCCGCCCACGTGCACAGGGAACCTCCCGGGGGTCTCCATCAGCTGGAAGGTTTCGGCCGCCTCGCCGCTCTCAGCGCCCTCGAAGTGCTCGGCCAGGCTCCCTATGACGGTGCCCGGGGGCACCTCCTCCAGCACGCGGTACTGCACGGTGAACGTGGCCACCTCCTGGGCGTCGGCGCTCAGGAACAGGTACCACCACCAGAGCGCCGGCAGCGGCAGCGCCGAGCGGCTCAGCCCCAGCACGCTGCCCGCAGAGCCCCCGCGGCCCCGCCGCGCCGCCACGGGCTGTCCCGCCGGCCACCGCATCCCCGCCGCGTCCTCAGCGCCACCGCAGCGCCGCGCCATCCTCTCCCATGCCCGGGTGGAGCGGGCTCCGCACACAGCTCGCCAAGGGGATGTCGCACTCGGGGCTGGTGGCCGTGCCCCGCGCTGCCATCACCGGAGCTCCCCGGGCCGGGACAGCCCGGAGCGGAGGGACCGTCCCGGAGCAGCCGGGCTGGCCGCGCTGGGGATGGACATCCTATGGAAACCACACCTACAGGAAAAGGGAGGACCGGGCTGGTACAATGCCGGGGCGGGGTGGGGGCTCGTGGCGGGGAGGGTGTGGAAGTGCCCTCCGATCCCAGCCCGACACCGCTGTCACCTGCAGAGCACACCGCCCAAAAGCTGCGATTCCTGCAGTCCCCGACCCACCACAAACCTCTTCTGCTTCACGAAGAGTTGATGGACTCCTGCTCCAGCACTGACCCAAAACCTCGCTCCCCACACGTTCACATCCCAGACTTTGATGTATTCTCATCTTCCTAAACCCAAGGGCGATCCCTGCTCCTTGCTCTGCCTTCGGAGGTCGATGTGCCCAAGTCACCTTTCCCAGCACAAAGGTGATGGATCACCAGGCCCAGCTGGCCACACCAAACCCGGCCGGGAGGGCACGAGGGAAGGAGGAGGCGCTGGCAGACACCACCCGTGTCCGCCCCTGCATCCGTCTGTCCTGGCTGCTCCCAGTCTTGGCACGGGCTCCCTCCCAGCTTGGCTCAGCACTGATTTCCCTGGCGTCACTCCTGCACCATCAGCACCTCACCCCGAGCCCACACCTCGAGGCTGCCCAGCTGTTGCGCCGGTGTCGGCACAGCTGGCCAGCTGTGCACACACAGCTAGCACAGCCTGGAGGTGTTCCACGGGTTCCTCCTGAGCCTGCGGAGCCCCCAGACCTCAGGCTGGGTTTGCTTTGGTCTCCAGGTGGCTGAAGCCATTCAGGACAGGGGGTTTTCCTTATGGAGCATCCTCAAGGTGTGGTTGGAGCCTCACCAGCCACATCGTCTTTGTGTCCCCACACCTCCCAGCAGCCTTTGGTGTCCTGAGCCCACCTCGCCTTGACAGGCACCCCTTGTCCCCCCACCCTATTCCCATCCCTCCCCGCTCCCCTCACCGCTGTGGTTTTCCCAGGTGAGGCTCCTGCATCCCTGCTGCCATCATTTTTCTTTGTCACGGTGAATTCTGATACCCCAAAAAGCAGCAAAACCGAAGCCACCTCAGTGCCAGGAGCTGGTGGGAGGAAAAGGGACAGTGCCACGGGGGGTGGCCGAGCCGCGGCGCTATTCCTGGGCTCGTCCGCAGCTCCAGGTGACCTTTGCCGAGTCATTTCCCTGCTTTGTGCTCGCGTTTCCTCCCGCGCAGCCCGGGCTGCCCCGGAGCGCGGACCCCGCTCGCTCCCGCGGGGCTCCGGCTGCAGCAGCCCGTGTCTCCCAGCCCGTGCCCGATTTTGGGAGGGGAGGTGGGAAGGCCACTTCCTTCTGCTGGGGCTGTTACTCCTCCAGCTCCTGGTTTTTTAATTTTTTTAATGCTTTTCCTTTTCAGGGATGGAGCAGAACAGAAGAACAGCGCTGGAACATCGCAAGGGGAAGGAAATAAATAAAAACCCCCAGGATTGTGGGGGTTCCCCGAGGAGCCCTACGGGGCGTTTCCTTCTCCCATCACCTCCCAGTCCAACTACAGAGCAAACCAATCTCCCCGAGTGCCCCGTGTTTGACCCATCACTGACCACAGCAGGTGAATTCCCCCCGACTCCAGCACTCACCTGCCAGACCCCACTTCTGCCGTCCCCACCCCTCAGCTGGGAGGATTCCAAACCTCCAAACCACACACTTTTCTCCCCAAAGACACGGACCAGGTGCGGTTTTGAGCACCAGTTTGTTCAGGGAAAGGCTGGGAGGAGAAGTCACTGCCACCAGGCTGTGCCCCCCTGAGCACTGTGCCCAGCCTGGCTGTGCAGATCCCCGCACTGGTGACAGCTCTGGCCTGCCCAAGACGAGCTGGAGGAGCTCCTGCATGAATTATTTATGATTCTTCAGGGATAAATCCCTCCAGACCCGGCCTGTGACCCCCAGCCACCAGAACACTCCCAGCTGGCAGGAGGATGCTGCAGAGGCATCGCTGAGCTGCAAATCACTGCCGTGGAGGGAGATGGACAGAGGAACTCCGCAGGAAAATGGGAAAGAAAAACGGGCTCGAGCTGAGACTTGCCAGAAGCACCGGCAGGGAAATGAGATCTGGTGCTAAAAACAAAACGTGTCTCCTCCTGTTTCCTGTTCACACCCCGGCAGGCTCCCGACGTGCTTCAGGACCTCCATGGACACCGCGGTGGCTGTGAGCACAAAATTCTCGCTCTCAGATTTAGACTGTGGCTGACATCTTTCATTTAAAGCTCAGAAAGAGCCTCAGCTACACTGAGTTCTTACAGCACTTCACGCATTCGCTGTGTGCGGTGCTTCCTCCAGCTCCTGCCGTGCTGTCAGCGCCCAGAGCAGCTGGAAATGCCATTTTCGGGAGGGCAAACCTGGCTCAGCTGCTGCCGGGGCTGCAGAGCAGGGCACGGGCACACCCCGAGCTGTGCTGGAGGCGCCGCTCTCCCCGTCCATCACCCGGCAGAGAGCAGCACCACCAGGTTATTCCGAGCTCCACAGCACAGCTGGAGGTCTTCAAGCGTTGTCATTTCGGGCTGGCACGGTGGCACCTGGGACCAGGAGCTGCGCCGTGACACAGCAGGGAGCCGAGGGCAGCTCGAAATGAGAGTGAAGAGGCTTCTTCAAATCCAATCATTTCTCCGATGGAGACAGGCTGAGAGCCGGGGGTGGTTGCCTGGGCAAGAGGAGGATCCAGGCAGATCTTAAAGCCCTTTCCAGGGCCCGAGGGTGGCAGAAGGTTTGGACACTGCTCCCAGGGATGCTTGGGGTGGGATTGTCGGGGTGGATTGATGGTCCCCAACCGTGGGCATTCCATGATTCCATGACTTTTCAGCCCTTCAAAGACAGCCTTTGCCCTCTGGAAGTGTCACTCCCTTCTCAGCAGGACAGCAATGAGCATGAGGCGTGCGAGGTGCAGCTGCACAAGAAAGGTCCAGGGCTGAACCTTCCCCATGCTCAGCTGCAGGACCTGGGAGGCTCCCGGGGGCACTTTCTCGGGAGGAAGGACGTGGTTCCCCCTCCCACAGCGGCTACAGAGCTCTGCACGAGGTGGAAGGACCTTCCCTCGGGGTGGTCATCTCCATGAAACCAGCAGGTGACACCGGCTGGAGGTGACACCGCCTGGAGGCGACACCGGCTGGAGGTGACCTCCCTGCGCCACCGCTCCAACCCAGGCTGGGCTGCTCATCCCCCGAGCACCCGGGTGTGTCCCGGCTGTCCCCAGCGCCTCCTCCCCGCAGCTCCCGGGGAAGGCGCAGCCCCAGCGCTCTGCAGTTGGATCTCTCCACCACGAGAGCCCACTGCTGCTCCGCGCTGAGCTCCGCCGCCTGTCCCCGCCTCGGCCCGGGGGCGCCGAGCCCCCAAAATCTCCCCACGGAGGGGCTGAGCCCCCCAGCCCGCAGGGGATGCTGCCCTGGCTCCCCTCCGTCCCCAGCCGGGGTGCCTCCCTCCCTCGGGCACGGGTTTGGGCTCTTTCTCTGCTTTTACACCATTTCACGGTGTTTTCCTCCCTTCCACGCGATTTTAGGGTGATTCCCTCGATTTTGCACAGTTTCAGGGCGTTTCCCTGGGTTTTACACAATTTTAGATTGTTTCCCTGGGTTTCACACGATTTTAGGGTGTTTCCCCCTTTTTTGCACACTTTTAGGATGTTTCCCTGGCTTTTATACGATTTTAGGGTGTTTCCCTGTGTTTCACACTATTTTAGGGTGTTCCCCCGTTTTTGCATACTTTCAGGGCGTTTCCCTGTGTTTGACAAAATTTTAGGGTTTTTCCCTGGGTTTTACACGATTTTAGGGTGTTTCACCCATTTTTGCACACTTTCAGGACGTTTCCCTGAGTTTTACACATTTTTAGAGCGTTTCCCTGGGTTTTACACGATTTTACGTTGTTTCCCTGAGTTTTAAACACTTTTAGGGTGTTTCCCCGTGTTTCACACTATTTTAGGCTGTTTCTCCCGGTTTTCACACTTTCAGGGTGTTTCCCTGGGTTTTACATTATTTTAGGGTTTTACCCCGTTTTTGCACATTTTCAGGGTGTTTCCCTGGGTTTTACATTATTTTAGGCCGTTTTACCCCGTTTTTGCACACTTTCAGGGTTGTTTTCCTGGGTTTTACACGATTTTAGGGGTTTTACCCCGTTTTTGCACACTTTCAGGGTGTTTCCCTGGGTTTTACATTATTTTAGGCCGTTTCTCCCGGTTTTTGCACACTTTCAGGTTGTTTTTCCTGGGTTTTACACGATTTTGGGGGTTTTACCCCGTTTTTGCACACTTTCAGGTTGTTTTCCTGGGTTTTACAGGATTTTAGGGTGTTTCTCCCGTTTTTGCACACTTTCAGGGTGTTTCCCCGGGTTTTACACGATTTTGGGCAGCTCTGCAGCATCACGAGCAGAGTCCCCCCCAAACCCCGCTGTACCCCCTCTAAACCCTCCCCTGGGGGGGTCATAAATGTTCCTCCCCTCCTGCAGGGCAGCACCTTCATCAGGAGGGAAACAAAGGGGGCGCAGGCGGTCCCTGATGAGGACAGGGTTAATTATCGATTAAAGCAGCTGCTCCTGAAAGCTTCCCCAGGCTAAAACCTGGTTTTGAGCAAAGCAGCTCCTGCCTGCCGGGCTCCAGAGCAGAGGGGACGATAAGGAGAGTTATTGTTGCTCCGTGCCCATGAAAGGATTATTATTAAGGAGGGGAAGAAAGTTATAAGTGAGGTAAATTGGGCCAGGCTGGCTGTTTGAATAGACTGAATAATGTTATGCTAATGGCATGCACGGCTCTGCTGCTCCAGGACCCTGACGTGTTTTATAAAGCCCGGTGCTACAAAAAGCAATTCTGTGAGCAGGCAGAGGGAGAGCTGGCCAAAGAGAAACGAGGAGAAGCTGTAAAAATGGTGTTTTATTGTGTGGGAGAAAGCAATGAGTCGAGATCTAACCCTTGATGTCCTTCTGGAGGAGAAAGCTGGCAGCACATTGTATGATTTAATTGGCTGTTCTAAGTCTTACAGTCATTTCTTTCCTGTGCTCCAGTATCTGAATTTCTGTTTGCAGATGGAAGAACTCCCCAAGGCTGGGGCTTCAGTGCTGGATCTTTCCAGAGTGTGGAAGGTGCTGCTGGCAGGATGGGGCAGCAGCAGCACCTCTCCCTGCCACTTTGATTTGATTTTAGTTTGACAGCCCAAAACACCTGAACAAGCCCTGTGCAGCAGGGTAAGTGATGGATCTGGGCCACAGCACACTGGGACATAAATCAGACCTTCACAAGGCCCCAGTGGCTGCAAATCAATAAGTGCCAGCAATAATTACCCATTTTGTCTTTCTCTTTATTAATATTTAGACGTTTTTAATCTTTTCTCTCTAAACACGATGTTTCCCTGCTGTGGGTGTCCTTCAGAGGGAGCAGCCAGGAAAGCTCCTGCTCCTCTAATTAAAGGATTTATGCTGGACAGAGCTGCTCCCTGAGCAGGAATGACACGGCCACCAAAGCTGGGGGTGGCTCTGCTGCCTCAGCCTGGGCAGGTGGCACTGCTGATGTCCCCTGTGTCACTGTGCATGGTCACAAGGGCTTCTTCCAGCTCTTGGTGGGGGTGACCACAACCCACAGATGCCATTTAAAGAGATCATGGATTGTTTTGGGCTGTGAAGGACCTTAAATCCCACCCAGTGCCACTCCCTGCCATGGCAGGGACACCTTCCCTCTGTCCCAGGCTGCTCCAGCCCCAGTGTCCAGCCTGGCCTTGGGCACTGCCAGGGATCCAGGGGCAGCCACAGCTGCTCTGGGCACCCTAATTAATTACTAATTAGGAAAAGTCCCTAGAGGTGGTTATCTCCTCAGGGGATGCTGTTAGGGATGTGCACATTGCAAATGAAGAACTCTTTTTGACATGGAAAGGGGAGCAGGACTTCACGATTTCCACTGGAAATGACAGCCCTTATCTCCCCTACCACGGGTGTGAGAGAGTTGATAATGCCCCACCAGCCCTGGGAAACCAATGGGAACGAATTCAAAACAGAAAACAACCGTCCCAAAAAGTCATATAAATTATATTTGTTGTGGAGACAAAACGTTTCCAGCAAATCCAACCAGCTTGAAAGCAAGAAAAGGGCTGGAAATAAGTGAGAGTAGAGATCCTGGAGCCTCTGGCATGTTGGGAATACCTGGAGGAACAGGTAAAGCCCATCTCTGGTCCAGCTGTGCCCACAGGGACAGCCAGGGCTCTGAGGGCAGGCACAGACCTGGCTTTTCCAGAGTGGGAGCAGGATCCTGGTTGCTGGGGCTGTCCAGCAGAATAAATCCTAATAAATAAATAAATGTAGGGGGATCTCAGAGGCTGCTCCCTCCCCAGGCACGGCAGACACCATAGGAGGAGAAACTGGGACTGAAGAGATCCTGGTGCCTCCAGCAGCAGAGAGCCCAGGGCTGAACAGGGACCATGATCTGACACCCCAGGGCTGAGCAGGGACCATGCTCTGACACCCCAGAACTGAGCAGGGACCATGCTCTGACACCCCAGGGCTGAACAGGGACCACACAGACACCCCTGAGTTGAACAGGGACCATGATCTGACCCCAGGGCTGAACAGGGACCATGCTCTGACCCCAGAGCTGAGCAGGGACCATGCTCTGACACCCCAGAGCTGAACAGGGACCATGCTCTGACACCCCAGAGCTGAGCAGGGACCATGATCTGACCCCAGAGCTGAGCAGGGACCATGATCTGACACCCCAGAGCTGAGCAGGGACCATGCTCTGACACCCCAGAGCTGAACAGGGACCATGATCTGACACCCCAGGGCTGAGCAGGGACCATGATCTGACACCCCAGAACTGAACAGGGACCATGATCTGACACCCCAGAGCTGAGCAGGGACCATGATCTGACCCCAGAACTGAACAGGGACCATGATCTGACACCCCAGGGCTGAACAGGGACCATGCTCTGACACCCCAGGGCTGAACAGGGACCATGATCTGACACCCCAGGGGCTGAACAGGGACCATGCTCTGACCCAGAGCTGAGCAGGGACCATGCTCTGACACCCCAGGGCTGAACAGGGACCACACAGACACCCCTGAGTTGAACAGGGACCATGATCTGACACCCAGGGCTGAACAGGGACCATGATATGACACCCCAGAGCTGAACAGGGACCATGATCTGACACCCCAGGGCTGAACAGGGACCATGATCTGACCCCAGGGCTGAGCAGGGACCATGATCTGACACCCCAGGGCTGAACAGGGATCATGATCTGACCCCCCAGAGCTGAACAGGGACCATGCTCTGACACCCCAGGGCTGAGCAGGGACCATGATCTGACACCCCAGAACTGAACAGGGACCTTGATCTGACACCCCAGGGCTGAACAGGGACCATGATCTGACCCCCCAGGGCTGAACAGGGACCATGATCTGACACCCCAGAGCTGAACAGGGACCACACAGACACCCCAGAGCTGAACAGGGACCATGCTCTGACACCCCAGGGCTGAACAGGGACCATGATCTGACACCCCAGGAGCCTGCAGGGCTCAGGTTTCACCTCCCTGGTCCCTCTGTGCCACCCCAACAAGGCTCTCCCCAGGGTGACAGAGCCACCTCAACACCACCCCACTGAGCATGCAAAACCCACCTTGGGACAGCAGCCAGGGATGGGGACAGAGAGATGACCACAGTGAGAGTGACCACAATGAGGGTGACCACAGGTCCCCCCAGCCCTTTGCACAGAGATGCTGCAGGCTCTGCCCCCAGCTTCCCCTCCAGATGTTCAGCCAGCTGTGATGTGCCATTACCACCCCTCTTGCCTCTGCTGTGTCACCTCCACTGGGGACAGGACACGTTGTCCCCTGTCACTGGCCCCACCCCACTCGGGCTCAGGAGCTGCATCTCTGCCCTGCTCTCCTCTGGCTGTGTGCCCGAGGGGCTGGATGCTGTTCCAGCCCCCCAGTGAGGGAAAAGGGGCTGTGGCATGAGGCAAAGGGGCTGGAATCTTCTCCGTGCCACATAAACAGTGTAGCAAGGACATTGTGAGTGTGGAAACGTCTTTCACTGGGAAGCAATTCCAGATGATGCAACTTCCAGCAACTGCCGGGGGCTGAGCACGGCCCCAGAGCTCCCCAGCTGGGGCAAGGACCCAGGCAGCTCTGCTGGCCACTCCCAGGCAGCGTGGGACAGGTAAAACCAGGGCAGGTAAAACCAGAAGAGAGGCTAAAGCTGTCCCACGCAGGCTGAGCTGGCTCCAGAGCCTGGGCTGGGAGCCAGCTCCTGCCTGGGAACAGTGGCACCCCTGGGCTGGATTTTTGGGGGCTGGTGATGGGTCACTGAATGTCCTGGCTGAGCATTCCTGGGGCCAGACACAACTCTGGGGTGGTGCAGCTTCCAGGGGTGGTGCAGGGACCCTGAATGTCCTGTTTCAGCTCTCCAGACACAGCTCTGGGGTGGTGCAGCTTCCAGGGGTGGTGCAGGGACCCTGAATGTCCTGTTTCAGCTCTCCAGACACGGCTCTGGGCCGGTGCAGCTTCCAGGGGTGATGCAGCTTCCAGGGGTGATGCAGGGACCCTGAATGTCCTGTTTCAGCTCTCCAGACACGGCTCTGGGGTGATGCAGTTTCCAGGGGTGGTGCAGGGACCCTGAATGTCCTGTTTCAGCTCTCCAGACACAGTTCTGGGCCAATGCAGTTTCCAGGGGTGGTGCAGGGACCCTGAATGTCCCGTTTCAGCTCTCCAGACAGGGCTCTGGGCCGGTGCAGCCTGTGCCTGTGAGCAGCAGCGAGTCCCGGGCCACACGAACATCCCATCGCAGCTTTCCCAGCGGGACACATCCCGAGCCCGGCCCGGCGGCCAGGGCGGTGTCACAGGTAGGTGATCTCGATGACATTGGGCTCAGCGCTGCCGTGGGGAAGGTGGTGGCTGCAGGAGCAGTGGCAGGTGACTCCGGCCGAGGGCGGCTTCCCCAGGGGATGGAGCGGCGCCCAGCGGGTGAGCAGCACGCTGTCCGTGTGCCGGGCCATGGGCTCGTGGTGCAGCGTGACCTGCAGCGTGCGCAGCTGCGGCCCGAAGTGCACGGCCAGCACGATGAGCACGGCCAGCAGCACGAACAGCACCACGATCCCCGAGATGACGGGCAGCGCGTCCGAGCGCTTGGCCGCGCCGCGCACGATGGACACGGGAGTGGAGGCGGCCACGTCCTGCGGCTGTCGCAGCTGGCTGCCGGCCACCGAGGCGTTCATGGCTCACGGGGGGCACCTGGCACAGGACACGGGGTGACCACCGAGCACAGCCCCTCCCTGCCCTCCTCCCCGCCCTCATCCCCCGCCCTCTCGCAGCTGCCAGGGAATGGGATGATCCCTGGGTGTCCCCCCGTCGGGGGAAATGTTGCTGCTGGAGTTCGGGGTTTGTAGGGTGAGGCAATGCCCTGCATCCCCTCATCCTGAGCGCCTTTGACACCACGCCTGGCTCTGGCGGGGACCCCCTGCCCTCCCCTCTCCGCCCCCAGCCCCACGGTGCTGATCCAGGAGCAAACCCCGGGGGGACCCAACCCCGCCAGAGACAAAGGCAGCACGGGAGGGGCAGGGGCGATGGGGAAGGGGGAGGGAGAGCCCTGCCAGCCCCTCGGGTACCTGGGCGTCCCTGCTGCCCGGCAATCATCCTCTCCAGGCGAGCTGCCCGCCTCTCCGCCGAAGGTGCAGCCGGACTCACCTCGGAAGTTGCCACGTCACGGCCCGGCCCCGCCGGGATCCCGGCACACGGGCACCGCGCTCGCCCCGGCCCGGCGCCGCCACGCTCCCGTCCCGCTGGGGACAAGGGCCCCTTGTCTGGGGACAAGCGCCCTCCTCCCCCCTTCCCCCTCCGGCTGCAGGAAACCTCCCGGCGGGGCGTGAAACTGGAATGTGGGGAGGGCACGGGTGCAAAAAATCCTCTTGTGCGTGTGAGCTGCTGGCACAGCCCGCTGTGCCCGGGCTCTGTCCCCAGGGATGGCGCAGCCCCGGGGGGACTGTCCCTGCCGGGGTCCCGCTGCTGCAGAAGCCAGCACGGCTGTGGGGTGGGTCCCTGGGGAGCTCTGGATGCTCTGGGCCCCCAATTCCGTGGTTGGATTCAATGATTTTGGAGGCTTTTCCAGCCTAAAGGATTGTGTGAGCTGCTGGGGGTCAGGGCTGGCACATCCCTCCCCTCTCACAGGTACATCCCCCTTGCCCATGGCACACCCTCTGCCCCAGGAGTGACCTTGAGCACATCACAGAGCACAAAACACGGATCCCTGGGAGTTTCAGCCGTTACAAAACACACCTTCCCATCCTTCCACCCCAAAACACCACTGCCCTTACCTGCAGGCTCTCGGCAGACAGGCTGGGGTGAATATCTGGGCTCTGTCCTTCCTGCACGTGGGGAGGACAGGGTGGGAAATGCCTTTTCCACCATCCAGCCGAGCATCCAGAGGAGATTTAAGTGCGTGTGAGCTTCTGGGTATTTGCACTCATTTCAGGATTCAGTAAAACCTTAATCTACAGCATAATCTCTGAGCATCACATCTGTGCAAGGGACAAAAGGATGGGGGAGCTGCGGGCAGGGGCTTTGTCCCAGCAAAGGCTGCTGTGGAGGAGCCGTGGGCCTGCTGGTTTTCCTGGGGGCTTGGAGGGGTTGGAGGAGACCCAGGGGATGTGAGAGCTGTGCCATGCACAGGGGGATCATTCCCTGCAGTCCTGCTGCTGTCTGCCAGCTGTGGGAACAAGGATCCTGCTGGCAGCACTCCCTGCAGTGAAGGACAATCTCCTTTGCCTTTGGCTGAGGCTCTGTGGCTTTTGGGGGGCTGTGGGAGGGGGCTGGACCAGCCCCTCAGAGCAGGAGACAGAATCCTCTGGCTTTGCATCCTGAACACCCACACAGCCCCCGACAAGGACACAGGAGCCTTTCCTAGGTGGGGACACTGCAATGCTTCTCCTGCACACACCACTGACATCCAGCACAGATAAATCAGAACCTCTGGAGTTCACACTGGCACAGGCAGGACCAGCAAAACACAAGGCCAGGGCCAAGAAACCAAATTGCTGAACCCCTCAGGCTGGATGGGGGCAGAACCAGCCCAGTTTTCCAGTTCCTCCCCTTCTCCAGGGATTGGGGGTGGGGTAGGTCCAAGCCCAGTGTGTGCTGTGTGTCCTGCAGGGAGGGGAGGAGCAAGGAAGCTCCTGAAGAGAAGCACCCCAAAGCCAGCACCCCAAAGCTGGCATGTCCCAAAGCCACCACCCCAAAGTTGTCATGTCCCAAAGCCACCACCCCAAAACCATCACCCCAAAGCCACCACCCCAAAGCTGGCATGTCCCAAAGCCACCACCCCAAAGCCACCACCCCCAAAGTTGTCATGTCCCAAAGCCACCACCGCAAAACCATCACCCCCAAAGCCACCACCCCCAAAGCTGGCATGTCCCAAAGCCAGCACCCCAAAACCATCACCCCAAAGTTGTCCTGTCCCAAAGCCACCACCCCAAAACCATCACCCCAAAGCCACCACCCCCAAAGCTGGCATGTCCCAAAGCCACCACCCCAAAGCCACCACCCCAAAGTTGTCATGTCCCAAAGCCACCACCGCAAAACCATCACCCCAAAGCCACCACCCCAAAGCTGGCATGTCCCAAAGCCAGCACCCCAAAACCATCACCCCAAAGTTGTCCTGTCCCAAAGCCACCACCCCAAAACCATCACCCCAAAGCCACCACCCCAAAGCTGGCATGTCCCAAAGCCAGCACCCCAAAGCCACCACCCCAAAGCTGGCATGTCCCAAAGCCAGCACCCCAAAACCATCACCCCAAAGTTGGCATGTCCCAAAGCCACCCCCCCAAAGCTGGCATGTCTCCAGGCTCGCTGGAGCTGCCCAGGGAGGCACAGGGAACAGGGCAGGCCCAGCTGCTGAGCGACCCTGACCCCACAAGGAGCTGTTGTTCCCAAATTCCTCATGGATGAGTAAGAAACCCCTCTCAGTGGCGGGGAGGCTGCTCCAGCAGCTCTCTCCCCAGGGAAGCTGATGCTGGGGAATGGGACCTGGGGCACAGCCCACCACACCCAAACCACCTCCCAAAATCCCCCGGGGAGGCCCGGAGCAGGGCATCCCTCCGTGCCGGGAGCCCGATCCCCGGCAAAGCCGGCGAGGTTTCCTCTGCCGCCGGTGAGCGATGGCTCACATCCTCCCCGGCCATCATGGGCCGAAAAACACAGTTCCCCTGTGGATCCAGCCCGTTTCCTGCCATTCTTCCACAGGAAGCCGAGCGAGAGGCGGCCCGGGCGGCTCGGCCGGTCCCTCCCGGCACGGCCAGAGGCTCGCACCGCGCCGAGATGCTGCTCCCGCGCATCCATCCCCTGCTCGGGCTCCTCCTGCTGCTCCCAGGTCAGCACGCCCCGCGGGACGTGGGGGGCTCGGCTTCGCGGGGGGGCCAAAATTCATTTATCCGAAAGGAACCTGCTGCCCGCACTGTGGGGATGTGAGATGGGGGGGGATGCATGAAGAGCTGAGAAATGCGGGGATAAAATTTGGGTCATTCACCCAAAATCTGGACTCAGGTGAATTGTCAGAGGTTGGAAGAAATGGGGAAAATGTGGCTTTGTCAGTTAGCAGGGTTTGTTTGGCATTTCTTTCCTGGTTAATGAGAGGAGTGTTTCTGCCGAGGCGTTTGGACTAAGTGGCTTTTGTCAAGTAAGAGTGAAGGTGGAATGTTTCAATGTACATTTTTTTCCCTCAAAAATACTTTTTATTTGCACTTTTCCCTCTCATTAATAGAAATACAAAGCCCATGTGCAAGAGCACTCCTCGTCCTTGCTGTAATAATTCTGCTGCTTTGGGGTAGTTCTGCTTTAACTTCTCTCCCCCATGAGACTCGAGGTGTGGGATGAAGGAGCTGGTTTCCTGCTCCAAAGGATGACAGGTTGCTTTTCCCTGCATTGTCAGGCCCCTCCTGCCTTGCTGACAGCTGTAGTAGCTGGGAGCTGCAATACATTCAAAGGAATATAAAATAATGTGTCTCCAACTCCGAGGTTTTATCATTAAACCATAGAAGTTGCCTCGGGTTACAGGCACTGTGCTGGTAATAATGGGATTTTTAAAAGGCAGAGAATCATAGAATGGTTTGTGTTGGAAGGGAAAGATCATCTCATTCTGTAGAATACAGAAAGCAATTCGGTTTGTAGCTGTGTAATTCCAAGAAATAAGAGCACATGGCTCAGAAATTTTCTCTCTTCATTAGAGGGCAACACTGCTGCCTTCAGCAGAGGAGGAAATTGTGCCTGGGATCAGAGCAAGGATCACATCAAGGGGCTCTGAGTGCTTTGGCCACCCTGTGACTCTCCTTAATGCCCACCCAGAAGGCTGCTTTCCCTCCTAAAACTGCTTGGAAGGGCTTTTATGGACCAGGAATGGCACAGAGCGGGCCAGGCCCTTCCTGCACACGCCAAGATCTGTGGAGTGGGGGTCCCAGAGACACTGGCCCAAATTCCAGCTCCCAGGAGCAGCAGTGGAAGGGATGCCACCCTCCATCCTGCAGTCCCCACAGCATCACTCTGTCCTCCCAAAGCCCCTTTGGGTCTGAAATCAGGGGCAGGGACCGTCCCCTCCATGGTCACAGCACTGCCAAACCACATTCCCTGGGAGATGTCCTGCCTCCTGCCTTCTGTGCTGATCCAACAGCCCCAAAATGGATTTTTAATTTCATTTATAATTTTACAGCCAGTCCCTAAGGTGGTGCAGCCCCTGGGGGAAGCTTCTGCAGCAGCTCAGTGAGAGGGGCAGTGGGACTCTGAGATTTCCCAGCACAAGAAATGCCTGGAAAAGGGAATTAGGGGCTCTGGAACAAGGCTCCCCACCCTGGGGGAGATGGAGGTGGCCTGGAGGAGACCAAGAATCAGCACTAACACCTGCCTGGTCCCACAAGGGCCTTCTTTGCTTTTGCTTGGTGCAAATTCACTGTTTTATTAATTTATCATTTCCTAAATTAAACTTCTCCATTCTCATGGTTATTTTTGAAGGGAGGTTCAAATAAGGGAGGTTCAAACTCTTATTTCGAAATTGCTGAAGTGAGAAGGTCTGGCACATTTCCAATTTGTTTTTCCTCCCCCCAGAAGCACTTAGCAGAAAATTTGTCCAAACAAACCTCTTCCTATGGACCCTTTCCATTACAATGGGCAGGCATTTTCCAGACAAAAGATTTCCACTGCAAAAATTCCTCCTCAAAGCTGGTGAAAACCCAGCAGGATTTCCCACTCTTGTTGTTCCATCCACTGCTCTCCTTATCTGTGCCACAGCCTGTGGATGGGTAATGCCAGGAGAAATGGGATATTTCAAAAGCAGACATGCATGTTGAGATATAATCAAAAAGATGGGGTGCAGCTAAAGGACAGGCACCCGGATTCCAGACTTGCATCCTCAAGCCAGCAAACTTCCCAGCCCAGCCCTGAGGTGGGGAACAAGGAAGAGAAAGCAGGAGGTGGTTTGGAGAAATGTTTGTTCACACAACAAACTGCTCCCTTCGGTAACCCGAAACCCCTCGGTGACGCTGCAGGTCCGACTGCAGCAGCTTCCAGGAATTCTGTCCCTTTTACAATAGGTGAGTCAACAACAGGTGTCCTGGTGGGTGGTGCTGGTGTCCCAAAGCCAGGAAGGCTCCTGGGCTGGAGAGGGGAGCTGGGGCTCCTGCAGCACAGCAAAGCCCCAGCTGGGAGCTCTCCTGGCTCCAGCTCCCACCTGAGCCCACCCAGCACCACCCAACCACCTGCACGGGGGGGAGTCCCCATCTGAGCCCAGAGCAGGCACCAGGATGGGCAGAGGGCTAGAGAGAGCTGGGGGTGCTCACCTGGAGAGGAGAAGGATCCAGGGAGAGCTCAGAGCCCCTGCCAGTGCCCAGAGGGGCTCCAGGAGAGCCCCTGGAACAAGGGATGGAGGGACAGGACACAGGGAGTGTCCTTAAGCTGCAGGTGGGGTCTCACCTGAGCAGGGCAGAATCTCCCCCTGCCTTGCTGCCCACACTGTGGGGATATGAGATATGGAGAAAGCTGGGAAATGTGGGAATAAAATTTGGGTCATTCACCCAAAATCTGGACTCAGGTGAATTGTCAGGCCAAGATGCTTTACCTGGCCTGTAGCTGTCACTCCTGTGAGACAGGAACCTCTTCCAAGCAGGGTTATCCTTCAGCTGCTCCCCTGGCACTGAAGCCAGGACACTCAAGAAAAGCAGGTGGAAAGATCAGGAATGATGAGAAATCCCTTAGCCACCAGCCCCTTTCACACCCTGTGTCCTGAGCCAGGCCCAGCAGATCACATTCCTGCTTGGTGGTTCATAAACACCACAGAGCAGCACTCAAATAAACCTGGGGAATCTCAGAATGACTGGAAAGAGTAATCAGTTTGGGAAGAAACATGGAAAGCCTGCTCTGTAAAGTGCTTTGAGCTCTGCTAATAAATAATATTGTTTAAAAAACTGTAGGTAGGCAAAAAGCACAGGCTGGGCTCCAGATCCCATCGAGCCTGGGTTGATGGTGCCCCCATTTTCCATCTGCACTGGGCATGGAGTGATTTCCCCTCCAAAATCCCAGCTCCAAACCTGAGGAGCAGCCCAGGAGAAGGACAGGACCCACATCACCAGGAGCAAAGCCAGAGCTCTAAAATCAGCAGGTCAGGAGGAGACTGGGACCAGCAAGCAGCTGGGAGGGTGATGGAGCAGCAGCCTGGTGGAGCAGCAGCCTGGTGGAGCAGCCAGGAGAAAAGCCAGGCTGCTTTTCCTTCCAGGAGCACCTTTTACATGGAAAAACCAGCACAGGGATGCAGCAGAGCTCTGGGCTCGAAGCTTCCCCACATTGTTTGTCTCCTAAGTTGTTTTCTACTTCCAAGTGGGTTTTAATTGCCTCCCACCAAGGTCTGCATCCAGCCTGGCTCAGCAGAGAGCAGCATGGAATGTGGTGCTTGCAGAGGATGCTCAGGCCCAGCCCTTGAGGACGGGCAGAGGAAGGCAACGATTAATTTTAATTGCTGATGAGCTCCGGGATTAATTGCTGGCTCTCTAAACTTTCCATAACACTTTGACTGAGTCATTACAATTCAGAACAACTTGGCAGCCCGTTGCCAACCCCCCCATGCCATTTGGGAATGAGGCACTTGAACACTTCTGTGGATCTGGCCCTGATCTGGGCTGTCAGTTTTCCAGCCTGCAGAACAACACTTTTCCTCTCTCTCCTCCCACAATTCCCACCCCACCTGTTCTGCTGTGAGATCTCAAGGCAGAGACACCTTATTTAGGCACCTAATAAAAGCACAACCTAGGTTTTGGCAGAGCTCTCTGCTTTCTAGGTTTCCCAAAAGAGGATTTTTTTGGGAAGTCCTCTTTTTGGAAGTCCTAAGAACTGGGTGTTGCTCGCTGCTGCCGTGTTTCACCCAGGAAACAGCTGCACCTGTGTTAAGTGGTTGATTTCATTTTGTCTTGAATCATCTGACAGAAGTGACAATATCTGAGTTGCAAAGCCTATTTTTAGCTTGCTGGATCTCTTTTCTGAAAGTGTTTTCAAGCACAGAAGTGCAGCCCTGCCCCGTGGGCTCTGTAGGTGGGACACCCCCAAAAGTGCCAGGGAAGGGATGAGCCCAGGGCTCCTTGTCACAGGGAATAGATCCCTCCCCAGCAGCAGCTGTGGGTGGACAGGAGCAGTCCCTGTGACTCCACACCAGTGCCAGAGATCCTTCCCAGTGGCTCCAGCCTCTATGAACACAGGCTGCACACCTCGAGCCTGATCTAGAAACCTTTCCAACAGTTGGCTCAGGTCTCTATAAGAGGCTCTGGCAAAGTTTGGGGGTTTAAAGCAGTCCCTCTCTTTGGTCAGCAGCTGGAAAAAAACATGCTTTAAATGTCTACAATAGCCAAAAATAATACCAAAGCAGAAATACCTAAAATTCACCTGGCTTTTGGTTGACATCACCCTCTTTGTCCTGAGGAGTGAGTGGGTAAGCTGATGGCTTTGGGAATATCTCAGCTGCCATGGGAGAAGGCTCCAGATCACAGACATACCTAAACCCACAGAAAAACAACTGCCAAAACCAGAAATCCAAAATTCTCCTGTTTACCCTTTGGAAAAATTAACAGGGAAGCAGCGAGCACCAGCTGGGAATTGCAGCTGCAGCCCCACTGCAGCTCCCAGGCTAACTGGGACTTTCCCATGACAGCACAAAGCCACATTTCCCATCATAAATCCCTCAGCCAGCTCCCAGTCTCCACCCAGCACTGCACAATCCAGCTGTAAATCCTTTACACCCAAACACGCAACAAACTCCTTGGCACTGCCTGCCCTCGTGGCAGGGCTTTGATGTTCATTGCAATTCCAGCTGTGCCACTCTGCTCCGTGCTGGGAGCTGTTTATACAGCCAGGGCTCTCCATGCTGGCAGCAGCACAGGAGGGGATGGTTTCCAACTCCAGGATCCCCTGGGATCACTGCAGGGAGCAGGGACACGTGGCTTTATTCATCCCCATCCTGCTGCTCAGCCCCACAATGGGAGTTTGCTCTCATCCTGCTTTGCACAGATCCATGCTGCTCCTGGTGATGCTGAGCACCCTCCCCAAAAGAAAACACCCAATAGAACAGACTTTTGCTTATTTGAGTTGGCAGGGAAGGCATAACAAGCAGCAGCAGCCAGAAGTCAGAGCCAGGCTGCTCTGCTCTGGAATGAAGTGTGGATGTGTTTAGAGAAGCCAGGGCCGTTTATTCCGGAGCAGAATGCCAGAAGGGGATTGTTGGAACCCTGACTGGGACTGGGGATCTCCATCCTCAGCCTCTGCACAGCAATAGCAGGGCAGGCATCAACCCAGCCACAGGAACTCTGGGCACTGAGCAGTGGGAAAAAACTGATTTTTTATCTTTTTTACAATAACCACAAGGTTTAGGTTTGCAAACAGAGAACTTCAGAGACAGGACGAGCTGCAGGGAAGAAAGAGTTGAGTACAATCATTTCCTCCTGTCCAAGGGATGCTGGAGGGGGCCCATGGATGGTCCCATCACTCATGGGCAATGTCACCTCCATGAGGCAATGTCACCTCCCTCACCCTCAGCTTCCTCCCATCCCCAGAGGCTCTGTTCAAGCCCTCAGATTTCTCCTCATCTGCACCAAAAAAAGGTGGAATAAACGTCCAGCTCAGCACCGTCACTCCCCTTTTCCTTTGGCAAAGGCTAAGTGCAGACAGGAGCTCTTTCTCCAGCAATTCTGGGTGCTTCCACCCATGTCCATGAAAAGCCACCTAGGAGCATTTCCATAAACGAGCCACAGCTACTTTTCCCCACAGGAAAACAAGACAATGGGTCCTGCAAGGGAATTTTGGAGAAAGAGGAGCTGTTTGAATCTGGCAGCTGCTGGAGGACAGTGACCCCCCATGATGATCTCAGCACTTCATTCTTTGTGCTGAATGTAGAGAGTATCTTAAGGCATTTGCAAACCAATGTCCAGAATCATCCCCCTTCCTCAAAAGGAGCATCTCACCTCTTTAGGAAGGGCAAACACTTGCCTGAACCATTCTTTTTTCCCCCATAATATTAATTGATTTAGTGGGTGATGGTACAGCTGCCCATAACCCTGTCTTTTTAAAATTGCTCTTCAAAGCCCCCAGGGAAGGATATCCCATAAATTCTCCAACACAACCACTCCTAGCACCTCATTAGCCCTGTGCTAAGGCAGGTTCCTATTTCCCAGCCTCCCTTTTCCTTGCTGCACATAAAGATCCTTGTTTCCTTATCCTGCTCCAAATGGAGTTAGAAAATGAACGAGTCCCTTCCTCTCTGTGTGATTACAGATCTGATCCTGTCTCCTCTTTCATGGATTGAACAGGACAGTTTGCCCAGTAAATTGGAAGAGAAAAACAAGGAAAAGGTCTGAAAAGTCCAGTGTGATTTTCACAGCCAAGCCGTGTCTGGGAATAAACCACATTTTATTATGTATTCACCATGGTTTACACACTTCCTGTCTGGCAGGGATCATTGTCATAAAGCCTCAGACACAAAAACAATTACAGCTCCAGAGCAATTCCTTGAGGAAAACGAGATCAATCAGATCTCAGTGCACCCAGAGGGAGCTGAGGGTGAGCTCTGAGCCAGGACCACACTCAGTGCTCAGGGTCTCCTTCCAGACACCCCTCCCTGCCAGGGCCCTCAGCCTCCCCCAGCACCTGCAGCTCATGCACCGACCCCAGAGTTCATCAGCATCACCCCACAGCATCCAATCCTGGAATCACAGAGTGCTTTGGGCAGGGAGGGACCCTAAATCTCACCCAGTGCCACCCCTGCCATGGCAGGGACACCTCCCACTGCCCCAGGCTGCTCCAGCCCCAGTGTCCAGCCTGGCCCTGGGCACTGCCAGGGATCCAGGGGCAGCCACAGCTGGATGGGCACCTGTGCCAGCCCTGCCCACCCTGCCAGGGAGAATTTCTTCTCTATATCCAAACTAACCCTGCTCTCTTTTGGCTTGGAGCCATTGTGGGATGTTGCAGGCTGGAGATCTGACACAGGTCAGAGCTACAGGATTTTAAAAGTTTCTGGTCCCCTCCTTGGTGAGAAAGGGGGCCTGGAAGGAGCTCTCTGGCAGCTGGCTCAGGAGAGATGAGAAGCAGCATCTGAGCTGCATCTGCCCCCAGGGGAGGGCAGGTTGTGGCTGAAAAGGGGCACTGCTGTGCCCTGGCTGCTGCTGCCAGGCTGGACCCTCCCCTGCAGCACCTCCAAAGGCACTGCTCCCACCCAGAGCCCTGAGGCATCATGAGGGGACCGTGTGCTGGAAGGATTCCACCTTCCCTGCCATCCCTTTCTGCCCAAATCCTTTTTCTCCCGTGGGACTCTGGTCAGATGGATCACCAGGGGAGTCAGATTCAGCTGCTTTCTGTACCTGTAGTGTTATTTCTTTCATTAAACTCAACCACAGAGAGCACTGGGATCACCAGCAATACCATTTTTAAATCCCAATTAGAATGTGCATTCCAGCAATGACAGACTCAAAGTCACCTTCCCAAAGTTAAACCAGCTGGGCTGGATTTGAGCATTTAAAGTACATTTACATTTTCCAGCTCTTGTCCTCAAGTGTGGGACATTTCTTTCTCCCATTTTCAAGGGCAGCATTTTTAATTGGCATCTCATCTGACCCTTGGAGTTGGACTAGATGACCTTGAAAGTTCCCTTCCAAGCCAAAATACTCTTCTCTGTGACTCCATGAGCACAGAACTCCAGAGCTGGAGCTTAAATGAAAACATCACAGATGCTGAGAGTAGGAAATGTGAGGGACTGGGGTAGGGATGCTTTGTTGTGAATCCAAAAGAAAAGCAAACAAATAAACCAAACAAAGCCACCTTTCAGTTGAGGAGCTGGTGAAACTCCTACAACCTTGTATGGATGTCCAGGACTGGCCAGCCCTGCAGGGAAGGCAGCTCCTGAGGGCTGCAGCTCCCTCCAGACTCACAGCCCCAGGCTCCAGGAGGGAGAGCAGTCCCATCAGCTCCTGGAAGCCTTTACCAACCTCAGCCATCCATTCCTCAAGGTCTCAGGGAACAAAGTGTCCAAATGTGAGTCTCACCTCTGAACAGCTCCAGAGCACAGGTCACACACCCTTCTGTGCCAGGGCTGAGCTGGGGCAAACAGCTCACAGGGAGGGAATGACCCCATGGATTCCTGTCGCCCCCCCAAGGGGGAGGAGGACAGTTATCCTGGCTGGATAAACTCCACTACTAATTTACTCAGAGCCTGATAGTTTTACATTCAGTGAAATTCCTTTGCTACTACTTGTCTGCTAATGCTTTTGGGGGAATCCCATATTCCAAGACAAAATGAGGAAAACCCAAACCACACAAGGAACAAGAACAGCAGTGCATTAGTGACCTCCACAGATCAGCAGCACCCACACTCTGCTCTTTCCTTTCAGGTTCTACAGCTCCCACAAACACCCCCACCCCTGCTGGAACAGGTACCTGTGCCTTGTGATGTGCTTGATGTGTCTGTCTGGATGTGGATGCACATGGAAATGGGGGGATGCAAATGGAGATGGCCCAGGTGGGACCCTGGTCCCAAACTCCCACCCTTTGAGGGATCTTCTCCCAGGATCCTGCCTCTGCCTGCCCCATCCATCACCACCCAGCCCCAGATCTCCAGGGCACATGGAGGCACTGTGCCCCAGAGGGTGACCTGGAAGGGCTGAGCTGGAGCAGAGAGCACAGAGCAAAAGGAATAAAATCGGTGTTTATTGAAAGGATCCACCTTGGGCAGTGCAAGAGCCCGGCCGGGGCTGCACCCAAATCAAATCCCAGATGGATCCTGGTCACCAGTTTTACACTTTTATCAGTTTTGCTTCATCTCCACATTGGGGTCAATGATCCAAGCACAGCCCCAGGCTATGAAGTCTCAGCCCCTGGCTTTGCCCCCTTTCCCTCGCTGCTGTTTCTGATTTTTGGGTACCAGTTGTCCTTGATTCTCTGGCTAGAAAGGAATTGTTTTGTCCAACTGCCCCTGTGAAGAGAACTCACTGACACCTAATGTGAAGTGTCAGAGTTACACACTAAGCAGCAGAGATTCTGAAGAATAGAAAAGCTAAAACCCAAGGCACAGAAGGGTGACCTGGCTTGGCTCCCTTTTGTCCAGAAGGAGCAGGGCAGTGTTCAGGAAGCTGGGGAAGCAGAGGGATCCTTTGCTCCCTGCTTTTCCCAGCTGTTTCCTAGCAATGCATCCATGGAGCTGGTCCCTACAGCCACACCAGAGACAAACCCTCTTCTCAGCATCTCTTGTTCCCCTCTCATCCTTTCTGCTCTGGTTGGCCCCAATGCCCCTTTCTGGCCCAGGCTTCTCTGTGGGATCCCAGCAGCCTGGAAATGTCACCTCTGTGCCTCTGCTTGTGTTCCAGGTCACCCCCAAGCTGCAGCAGCCAGCCCTGAAGCAAAGAACCACATCTCAGGTAATGCTCAGCTGGAGACTGAGGAGAGCAGCTCAGGGACATCCCAGTGTGGAACTGGTCTGACAGTAACTGGGGCTGTGCAGAGGACAGTGGTGGGGAGGAAGGAATTTTGTGGTGTCAGAGCTTCTGATCCAGCCAAGCCACCCCACAGGGATCAACACACAGGTGTGAGCAAAACCAGGGGGAAAAAAAATCTTCAAATTGAATAGGGAGAATGAGATGACCATAGAGTGGAATCCCAGAATGTTTGAGTTGGAAGAGCCCTTAAATCTCATCCCATTTTTAATTGGCAGGGACACTTTTCACTATCCCAGGTTGCTCCAACCTGGTTGATCTTTAAGATCCCATCCAACTCAAACATTCCTATTATTTTGTGACAAGTACAGAAAACCAATTACACAAAAATGATCTCTCCAGATCCAGATCTGTTGGTGTCCACTTGGATCTGTGGAGACAGATCTCTTCCTGCTATAATTTCAGGAAAAAAAAATCTAAGCCTGGCTACCCTTCCTGAAGATCCCAAAATATCAAGAAATAAGATCTCAAAAAGATTTCTGCTTCCAAGCCTTGCAGAAAAAAAAGAAACTTAATTCTAAATTCTAATATTTCAGTGAAGCATTTGGATAAAGAGGGGGAAAAAACCCATCACACTAACCTTGAAATTATTTCACCATTTTCTCAGTTTATTGGAAAGCCAGGGAACAGTCTAGACAAGGAACTTGCCTGTAAATCCCAGCTGGTGATCCACTCTTCCTTGCAGAGGGATTATTGAAATTATTGGAATTACTATTCCCCTCACACCTTACTGTGGATCAGGTGCAGTTTGGAGCAGGCTGAGGCAGAGGATGGAGCTCCAGACCACTCCAAGAGCTGAATTATTTGTGCTTGGAGACTCTCTCTGAAATGAGAGGTGAAAGTTGGCATTTCAGAACACAAGGAAATGATCACGTGGTGCCAGGCAGCTCCAGGCAGGTCAAGTGTCTGGTGACAAAAACTTTTCAAGTTTTTCACCTTCACTTTTCAAGGCAGGGAAAGCAGCAGTGGCAAACCCTGACCTTCTCCACGTGTTTGCTGAGCTCTACCAGCTCAGCATCTCCTCACAGTGAAAAGAGCAAAAGGAAATTCCAAAGTACAAGAGCTCCTTGACTCTGAGCAGGATGAAGGCCATTTCCATGCTTTCCATAGCAGGTTATTCCCAACTCTCGAGGAATCTGAGGGCTCTGCAATAGCTGTGTCCTCTCCAAGCAGTTTCTGAGCTGAACTTTTTGCAGTAACACCACAATTTCCCTACAGAGCCATCAGTAAAATTAACACCACTGACCAACCTGAGCCTCACCTCTGTGGGTCCAGCTACAACTACATCCAAACCCTCCCCCACCACTACAACAACCCTGGCAGCAACCACTGAGCAAGGTAAGGATGGAAAACTCAAATATTTGCTCGGGCAGGACCTGTTTGTGCCTCCCTCCTTATCCAGGCCAAACTGCAGCCATCAGAATATTGGGCTAGTCCACACTGTGCTGGTTATTCAGCAGTTCTGCAAATATTGAATTTTTGCTGAAAGAGCAGCTCATTCCAGCTCCCCAGATGGACACAGCCAGGCCAAGGCCAGATCAGAAAATCCAGATCATGCTTTATCAAATATTGGAGCAGCTCCAGCCTCCCCAGGCTCCCTGTCCCAAGCTCCCCTGTCACTCACTCTGAGCTGACTCCACACCTGTCTGGAGGGAAAGTATCATGCAAATAAAGATTTTACTCCATGGACACCCAACAGCTCTCCAGTGGAATTTGTAGTGGCTTCCCAAGTTAATTGTCCTTTCCCATGTTTTTTTTATCTAGATGATAAGTCCAGTGGAAACAGAAGCACAGCAGCTCCTCCTCCAACACCTCAAGGTACTTTGCTCTTTTAGAGACTAGCAATAAGATCAGGGAATTTGATGGCAATCAATGGCACAGGTTCTCTAAGCAGGAGTCTTTTCTGGGGGGTGAGCCATCCAAAATCACATCTGGTGTCTCTATAAGCAGTGATAAAACAAGAGATAAATGCTCTTAAGGTCCCCTGCTGGGATGAACTTGAGCAGCTGAACAATGGATCTGTGTTTAGGAGAGCAGAGCCCTTTTAAAACATTTTAGAACTTTTACTTTTGACAGTGTGCTTAACCCGACCTATAGGCACAAATTGGAGAATTCAGCAAGAGTTTTCTCAGAATAAGGGCAGAATCCAAGTGACTGGAAGACTGAAATCTGACAACTGAGCTGATTCTCCATTAAAAATTCAGCCTCTAAAATCTGCAATGGTCAAACAACTGCTCTGCCTCTCCAAGCACCTCTCAGATCTCTAACACAAGCAAGGTGAGGAAGCTGAGGTCAGCTGTGCCCACACAGATGTCCACCCAGCCAGGAGCCAGCTAAGCCAGGAGCCCTTTGCTCAGAGCAGGTTGCTGTTCATTCCAAGCCTGGTTTAGCACTGAGGAGCTCCACACATCTTTCACTAAAGATGCTGATGCTTCCAAAAGCCAGATCTCCCATTGTGTGAGACCCAAAATTTCCCAGGGATGAGGTATCTGTGCCAGGCTTGGCAAACCACAGCTTCTGCCTGTGGCTAGAGGAACAACTTCAGAATGAAACAAAGAATTTGATGAATAGGGAAAAAATTGTACAGCAGCAGACCCTGCTTCTCCAGACTGTTCTGCTCCTTGTGGCTCCTGAATCAGCTAGATTTATTGTTTCATGCCTTTTCCCCTTTTTCTTCTGGCTTTTGGCAAAATCCCATTCCCAGCCAGGGATGTTTGCTGTGGGTTCAGTGCCAGGAGCTGTGCACACCTCTCCAGGCATCACATCCCCTCAGCCAGTGCTGCTGCTGGAACGTGGGGATGGGAAAACAGGCAAGAAGATCCTGCCTGACCTCCAGATGATCTTCTGAAGCTCTGAAGTATCACTTGGAGTCTCCTGGCAGGGCCTGTAGCTGCTCATTAAGGTCGATGCAGACACTCTGGCTGTTCAACAACAGCCTGGAGGCAGCAAAGGATGTTTTTGCCTCTGTACAAGTGAAACACACAGCCACACTTGGGCTGGTTTTACATTTCCTTGCACAGGCACTGGAAGCAGCTGTCACAAAGCAAGCAGTTTATCCCACTCACTTTATCCCACTGAGAACTGGAGCTCTTGCTTGGACAAACCTCTGTGCTGCCACAGCTGGACTACATATGGTGTACAAGTTAATTTATTGGTTGGTTTAATTACTTCTAGATAACCCAGCATAGCAAATCCACTCTTTTCAAGCCCAGGAACAAGCCAAACACTCAATCCACTCCCACAATCTGCAGTATTTTTTCCCCTAATCAGACTTAAAATCTCAATTTTTATGACCTACAGCACACCTATAACTTCCCAGCTCAGTCTTCCAGACTAGTTTTGCTGTTTCTGCCCCAAACCTGGGACTGCAGACCCTAAAGAGTTTACAAAAGGGTATTTAAATTTTGGTTCTCTAGACTTCCATTTGGACATGGAAAATAGTACAAAGAATGTTTGGTGGGAAGCTTTCAGTGTGGAGGTGGGAGTATTAATTCCACGTTTCCCCAGATATTGCCAGCACTGCTGTGAATCTATTCTCCTCTCCAATAATTCCTTTGGTTCCTGGATGTCACTGGAGGTCAAGACTGACATTCTGTGTCTCTCTGTGCAGGTCAGGATCCCGTGAGGAATGAGAGCACCACATCAGCGACTCAAGGTGCTTCCTCCTCACAGAGAGGTGATTCCTGCTCCACATTTTACATTCCTCTGCACAGCCAGCAGCAAGGCCATCACACAGCTGTCTTCAAGGCAGCCTGCACACCAAAGATTTCCTGAGGGTGATGAATGTCCTGCCCAGCCCTTGAGAGGCCTGTAAAGCTCTGCAGAAGCAGCACTTCAGGGTGACCTCGTGAGCCTGGGAACAGCAGGAAAGGTGCCATGATGGCAAAAGGTTGTAAAAGGAGAGAGCCTGGGCAAATTCCCTCCTCAGACATAGTGCCAGTGCTGACTTTGACCTTTCCCCACTGGGGTCCCAGAAGGAAACCCTGTGGGTGCTCTCAGCTTATCCATAAAAGGGCCCCCATCAGGGCAATGATTGATTCCACACAGGTCTCACTCACTTTGCTGTTAAGATTGATGAGCCTGGCCAGGATCCAAACTTGGATCTTCAGTGAAGTGCAAGTGAGAGTCAGGGCCTCTAGCATTGCTAGGAATCCTCTTCCCAAGCATAGAAGGCTGACTTTTATATAAATCTCCCTTTTCTCTCCTCTGCAGGCACCTCAAAACCCATCACCCCAACACCACACTCCTCCAGCCGCTTGCCCGAGCCCACCCCCACAGATGAGAAATCTCCACTGACCGTGGCAGCCTTTGGTAAGGGCTTGTGGCACCTGGGGAGAGAAGGGGACTGTCTTCCATCAGGCCATGCTGCTTTGGACACCCCAACCCACGAGACCCTGGCACAGGTGCCCAGAGCAGCTGTGGCTGCCCCTGGATCCCTGGCAGTGCCCAAGGCCAGGCTGGATGGGGTTTGGAGCAGCCTGGGACAGTGGGAGGTGTCCCTGCCATGGCAGGGGGGGATGGGATGATCTTTGATGTCCCTTCCAACCCAAACTATTCCAGGATTCTAAGTCCAAGGGATTCTTAGCAGGACGAACTTCCTGTGCAAAGATTTGTTTGATTGATCGAGGCCTGATGTCAGTATCAAATTTACACTTGATTTAAAGTGTCTAAAAGTGGTTTATGGGACAGATAACACCACACACAGCTCTAGCTTGTCTCTCCCTGTTACATTACTTATTTATCTGGCTTTACACACTTTTGGGATAAGATTTACCAACTGTAGCAGGAACATACGGACTCTTCTCAATCCCCAGTGTAATCAGCTGACTTCTGCCTTCCTGGCACTGCCTTACCAATTAATTATTTATTGATTAAGTATTCATGGAAGCCCTTTGAGGTTACAACACAGGAGAATAAAGCTATTTGTTCTAACAACTGTTTGCTTCTCTGCCTATTACGAACTGTGCTCACATTAATGAAAATATTGATTTCCTAGCCATGTTTTGATGTCTCTCTGCTACTCAGACAGTTCTTTCCTCCATCCCCAGGTGTCATCAGCTTTGTTGTTATCCTGATAGTGGTGGTCATCATCCTGGTCAGCGTGGTCAGCCTGAGGTTCAAGTGCAACCATTCCAAGGACTCAGAAGGTATTGGGCTGGGGGAATCTGTGCTTCCCCAGTCAACAAGTCACCAGTTTCCACATGGATCTGGCAATTCCTAAAAGATGCATTTGAAAAGCTTACACAGTGGTGGGAGGTTTGAAGCCAGACTGGAATATGGAATGAGCAGTCAGGAATGCAGTGTGACCTGAGCCCCAGCCCAGCCCCATCTGGATGTGATCTCAAATTTCCCGCAGCTCAAATTCCAAGAGGTGGGCAGCTCTTCCAGCAAAAATTGTGGAGTTTGACACTCCTCTTTCTTAGGAATCTCATTTCCCATGGAGCAGTGCCCAGCACAGGGCAAGGCTGCTTTTCCTAAAGCTCAGCAGCTCCTGCCTGTACGTCCCCTTAGCTGAAAGTTTTTCTCTCATCAACTCCCAAGTTTCCCCCACAGTGCCTCCAATCTCATTCAGATTTCATTTATATCCCTGCACCAAGTAATTCAGAATAGAGCTGACTGATTTGATGACTTCTCACCTCTACATCACCACCTGCTTTTCTCCCCCCAGACAAACAGAAACCAGGAAGCTCCATGGTATCGGAGAGGTAAGGCTGCTCACACCACCCACGTCTGACTGAGAGCGCCTGTTTCATCTCAGAGCTAATTTTAGCAAGGAAAAGAGTCTGCTTTGGTTATTTCAGGTGGAAGGAAGCTTGTCAAGACATTTTTGAGAGAGTTAGGAAAGCAAGGCAGCTTTGATAACACCTCATCCTCTGATAGACACAGATAGAAGATCAATATTTAGGGGGCTCATTGCAAAGCTGCACTGAGAGAAGACTCTCACCTTCCCAAAGCAGCTTGCTTGTCTTCCTTGCCTAAAGAGAGCTTTGAGGTCTAAACTCAAGTTTCTGGATCTCAGAGCAGTCTTAGATCTCTCCCAAGATGCCCATTACTGTTTCCAGTGAGAGCAGGACAAAGGAGCCCCAGTTTAGAGGCTTTTGGAAGAGAAGCATGGAAGCAGAGAATGGTCCATGGTTCATCACTGCTGCTCCAGAGGAGGGGCTGAATGTGGGGAAACAGCAGGAAAAAAGAGCTGGGAAAGGACTGAAACATATTGCTCCTATTTTTCCATCTGATAGTTTCCTAAACCCTGCTTTGGAAAGGGACAAGGGACACGGGGAGCAAGGTCTGTAAGTATTTGGGTGCCAAATTTGCATCAGCATCAGTGGTCACCCGAAGGCACTGAGGCAGAACAAGCCAGAAAATAGGACAGTACTCCCTAAGGCTCCCTAACCCCCAAAGTCATCCAGCCTCCACTGGCTGCACATCCCAGCCATCAGGGTAAGAAAAGAGGGGAATTCCACCTTCCAAAGCCTTCTAATTCACTGTGGATGGACCCAAAACAGACAGAGCTCAGTGGGTGGTGGAAACCAAATCTGGTGCCCCATACCAGCCTCGGCCTTGCCTGTTTGCCTCCAGCTCTGTGCAATGAAATTTAGTCCCTGGAGGTGTCTGAGGAGCACCTGGTCATGGCACTCAGTGCCCTGGTCTGCTTGACCAGCTGGTGGTTGCTCAAAGGTTGGATTCGATGATCTCAGAGGTCTTTTTGAACCCCAGTGACTCTGTGATTCTGTGATTCCCTCTCTTGTTGCCCAGTGCAATTAATTATCTCCTCCTCTCCTTGGCAGCTGCTCTGCAGACACGAGCCAGAAGGGGAACAGCATCACTCTGATCTCCATGAAGAACATCAACACCAACAACAGCATGAGCTACCCCCCATCAGAAAAGGTTTCCCTTTTCAGCCTTGCTATTTAGGGAATCAGCTGGGGATCATTTCTCTGGCTGGATAAGAGCATGCCTTGAGGCATTTCTTTGCTCTTTTATTCCTTCAGAAATATGACAAAAAACAGGTGCCACCAAACTTTTAAAGGTCCAAAGTGCTTCCAGTGAGCCTGGTGAAAAGTTTGAGTGCCCATCTCAGGTTCACCTGGGCTGCTTGAACTCGAGGTGCCTCCTGTATCCAGGTGACATCACCTGTGGCCAGCTGCAAAGCTGGAGGGGTTTGCCATTAAAGGAAGAGGTGAAAAATCAAAGTCTCACCCTCCAGCCCAGCTTATCCACTCCTGCCCCACAGGTGGCTGAAGCACATCCCCATGAGTGCTCTCAGGTCCATCCCACATGAGGAATTCATATAATTTCCTGTTGTTTTGGAGCTGGGACTGAGTTTGGGAGAACACATTGCTCTAGTGCCTTTGTCAGCCCAGCCAGGCTGCTGATGAACCACGTTTTGTTCTTTTGGCAGGTGCTATGAAGCCAAGAGCCCAGGGCTTGAAGCTGACACGTGACAACCAGCAGTGCCTTTCTAGGTTCTTTTTTTATTTTTGTCCTTTGGGGAAAGAGCAAGGGTGGACTTTATATATAAATTATTCTTCCTCTCTGATCAGTACATTTACAGTAGTGTCCTACATAGCTTCCCCACCTGGGGCCTAAGGGCTTTCTCCAGTTACAGCCTGCCATGCTCGGTGCTTGATACCTAACTCTATTTCTGATATGCCTTCAAACACTCAGATAATTCCAGCAGCAAGGAGCACCCAGGCACCATCCACTCTGCTAATAAACCTCTGCCTTAGATTAATGGCCTTTATAGTCTGTGCCAGGGCTCGTTAATCAGCATAGCCCCACGCCGAGCCAGACCCGTGCTCTGGGAAAGCCTGATCCGAAGCTGAAGGCCTTAAATGCCCAAGTTCTGGGTCAAATCCCAGCAGGACTGCTCCAAGCCCCTTATCCCCAGTGCCCTCATTGTGCCCACAGCTGTGGGATGCTCACATCCACCTACCTCACAGGGTTGTTGTGAGGCTTTGTTAATCCCTGTCTGTAAAGCGTTTGGAGAGCCGTGAATTAAAGGTGCTGCTGAAATGCAAATTGCCACCTTAAAGATTTTATTATTATTAATAACTACAGAGCTTCAGGAAGGCAGATTGTCATCTCCTCACGTGCTCACAGACTCAGCTGAAGTAAGGAACAAAGCCCCTTACAAAGATCAGGGATTTATCTCAGTGTAAAATGAATGGTCACAAGCAAAATGCTGAGCTCCTTCAGCTCCTGGAGTGTGGCAGCCTAAGTTTGCCAGGAGAGCTTCCATCATCTTCCACCACTGCTTTCCCAAAGCTTCCTGGCACCAGGAAGAGCAGCATCCCCCTGTGCAATGCAAGAGGCAGCTGTGCTTTGCAGCTGGCAAGGAAAAAAAATCAGCGGCAAAAAAATAAAAAATGCTAAGTTTTCAAAGCTCCTGGTAAGGGCCAACACACTTTTAACCTCTGACATCTGCACTGGGTAGCTTGATAAGTTGTTTCTTAATAAATGAAGCTTTTCTGGTAACATTCATGAAAAGCAAAATGTTCACCTAGGCTCCACCAGACTGGTGAATTTGCTTAACACAGAATTGCAGATAATTCCCAGTTAGATAGAACCAGACAGCTCTGGTTCCCAGAGACCTGTGACTCTACACATGGAGCACAACAAGTAGGTTTTGAGTGAAAGTAAAACTTTAGCAAATCTTCCCAGATCTCTGAGATTCCATAGGACCTCACCACTTCTTTAGTTTTCCTTCCTTTGGCCTCCTTCTTCCCACAGGCCCTTGAGGTCAATAAATGAGGGTGGGCAGGGCTGGCACAGGGTGCCAAGGGCAGCTGTGGATCCCCTGGGTCCCTGGCAGTGCCCAAGGCCAGGCTGGACACTGGGACAGTGGGAAGTGTCCCTGGCAGGTGGGATGATGGAGGTGTGCATGGATGTGAGAGTGGATACTGGGATGGGGACAGGAGCATTAACAGTTTACAAAGGCATAAAACATTAACAACGAATAGTCAACACAAACATCAGTTATAGTCAACTGGGTAGACACACAACAGCTGGGTAGAGACCTTATAGGGAAGAATTTTAATCTGGGCATTTTATTCCTCACAAGCTGAGGGGTGGCTGAGGGCACTGGGCTGGCTCAGCTCAGCTCAGGAGCTGAGGGCACAGCCCAGGGAAGGAGGGAACGGCTCCAGGGGCAGCTTTGGGCTGGGGAGCAGGGAAAGGCTCTCCCCTCCCCCAGAGGGTGCTGGCACTGCCCAGGCTCCCCAGGGAATGGGCACGGCCCCGAGGCTGCCAGAGCTCCAGGGGTGCACAGGGGGATTGATGGGGGTCTGGGCAGGGCCAGGGGCTGATCCACGATCCTGGTGGGTCCCTTAAACTCAGCAGATTCCATGATTCCATGACACTCCATAATGTAATAACTGATAAAAGATTCACGTTAATCATAAAAGTATTGGGGTTTGTATCAACAGAGCACTTAGGTCTGAAATGAGGCATGACAATAAAGAAAGGAAAATATGTGATTAAATCATTTTGTTTTAAATCCCCCTGTTATGACTATTATGTTTCTATATAAGTTGTATCTACTGGCAGCTTGCAACACAAGGCTTTCACACAGCCCAAACCAGGTTTCCTGCCTTTTGTGTGATCAATCGCAGCCTGCCCCTGAGACCAGACTGCCTGACTTCTGCCATTCCTTGTCTACCAAGACCTGGTAGATAAGGGGAACTTGACAAATTGTCTAGAGACTCACGTCGTCCAGCCACCCCACGGACCGCCGCTTACCTGGCAGAATCATGACAACAAAAACAATAACAATTATTGATGACTCCAAGAAACCATGCTATAAAGGGGAGCTGCAAACCAAAGCTGGGTGGAGCATGGAGTGGGCTGTGACCGCTCTGCCTCCCCAGCGCTGCTTGCTCTGTCTGTATAAAATAAAGCAATAAATTTTGCTAACTACCGAGACTTTTGTTTTTCGTTTATAATTCCACAATTCCACCATTCCGCGACTTCCCGCTGCCCTCAGAACCCCCTCGTGACGTCACCGCCCTTCGCCGTGACGTCACGCGGCGCCGGGCCCGCTCCCAGCAGCCCCCGCGCACAAGATGGCGGCGCGGGGCGGCGGGCGGTGAGCGGGGGCGGCAGCGGCCGCGGGCCGCCATGACCTACACGGCCGAGCAGCTGGACGGGGTGCAGCGGTGAGCGCAGCGGGGCGCGGGGCGCGGGGGGAGCCCGGGACAGGCGGGAGCGGGCCCGGGCTAACGCCGTGTGCGCCCTCAGCATCAAGCGGTGCCGCGATTACTACGAGATCCTGGGGGTGAGCCGCGACGCCGGCGAGGAGGAGCTGAAGCGGGCGTACCGCAGGCTGGCCCTCAAGTTCCACCCCGACAAGAACCGCGCGCCCGGAGCCACCGAGGCCTTCAAAGGTGAGGTGAGGTGAGGGGCAGAGGCGGCCCGCAGCCGGGCGGGCTCGGGCACGGCGGGCCCGCGCAGAACCTGCTGCGGGCCCTGCTGCAGAATGCACGTCTGCCTCAGCAACCGTGGGAAATGCGTCCCAGGCCTCGTTCCCACTTCTGAGGAGCTGGGCCAGGGTTTGGAGGGACAGACACAGCGAATGGCCTCTACACTGTCAGAAGGAGGGATAGGGGCATGTTAGGAAGAAATTGTTCCCTGTGAGGGTGCTGAGGCCCTGGCACAGGGTCCCAGAGAAGCTGTGGCTGCCCCTGGATCCCTGGAAGTGTCCAAGGCCAACCTGGATGGGGCTTGGAGCAGCCTCCTCAATGGGAGCTGTCCCTGCTGATGGCAGGGGATTGGAATGAGGTGATCTTGGTGCTTCCTTCCAACCCAAACCATTCTGGGAATTCCATGACACTGAAGAAGGTTCAGAACATGGAACTGACACTGCCCATGCAGCACAATTGGGTGTCATCAACAGCTGCTCCTTGTCATGAATAAAGTGTTATATATATATATATATATGTATGGGAGTATGAAACTGGATCCAGTGCTCTGTGTCTGGAGTTCTCAGTTGTGCTGCAGTGTCTAAACTCATCCATATTTCCCCTTTCCATGCAGCTCAGCAGGAGGAAAGCAAATTATTCATTCACAGTCTGTTAAAACAAGGAGCTTCTGGAGGGCTGTTCTTTATTTGTGTTTGGGTTGTGTTTCTCTATGAACTTGTTCTGTCAGAGATCAGAGAAGAAGATGAGCCAAACAAACATTTCTGAGTGGTTGGATGTGAGGTGTGAAATAGATGTGCCACATGGCTTCAGGAGCATCTCTGCCAGCAGGAAAAACTTGGGAGAGCCCTGTGCATTTTAATTGGTCCCTACAGTTATTAACTTTGTGTTGAGCTGATAAAATGCTCCATTCTCACCCAATTCCGTGGCTGAAGTGATACTAGTTTTAGAAATGTTTTGAATCTCTCCATACACTTGGACACTTTTTCTCCTGACATTGGAGGCATCAGGAAGTGGTTTCCAGCACAGGCAGTGCCAGAGCTGTTACACATCTTTTGTAAAGGTAGTTCAGTCTTTGTCAAACACAGATTCCTTTGGATTATTTGGGCTTTTTTTGCTGCTCCACCTAGAGAAGGGTGAGCCCTGGGGATGTAACCCTGGTTTTAATTCCCTCTCCAGCAATAGGCAACGCTTTTGCAGTGCTGAGCAACCCTGAGAAGCGGCTGCGCTACGATGAGCTGGGCAGGGACCCCGAGCACGGCAGCACTGGCCAGGCCAGGCACTACAACTACTACACAGAATTCGAAGCAGACATCACACCAGAAGAAATATTCAATGTGTTTTTTGGTGGGCACTTCCCCACAGGTCAGTACCTGTCTGCAGTGGTTTCCAGTGGGCTGACTAGCCCTGAGGGAGCAGCTGGAGCTGGGACAAAGTAGGGCCAGGCTGGATTTTGGGAGAAGTTTCTTCCCTCCCTCACAGGGTGCTGCTGGGGCTCCCTAGGGAATGGTCACAGCCCTGAGGCTGCCAGAGCTCCAGGAGGGTTTGGACAGCACCCCCAGGGATGCCCAGGGGGGATTGTTGGAGGGTCTGGGCAGGGCCAGGAGCTGGATGACCCTTGGGAGTCCCTTAAACTCAGCATATTCTGTGATTCTGTAAACCGTGAGGAAGTTCAGCTTCCCTTGGGGCTGCCCAGGGAGTTGGTGATACATCTGAAAAGAAACCTTTTCACATTTGATTTCTGCCTTTCTTTTATACCCTCCATCATTTGAAGCCAGTAATGATATGGGAGGTAAAATAGGGTATGAATGAGAAGGGATCAGAGTTGTTTTTGATGAGGGTTGGACTCAATGACCTCAGAGATCTTTTCCAACATGAACAATTCCATGACTGGGTTGTACTTGAGGCACCTGACAGCACTGCAGGCCAGCATGGCCCAGCTCCTGGAGCTGTGGTCTCAGGAGAAACAGGAGCTCCTGTGCCTCATCAGCCTGTGCTGTAATGAAATTACAGCCTGCCAGGAGAGGAGCCAGGATCCTGGGGATGTGCAGGATCCTGGGGATGTGCAGTGGGAGCTGCACTGGAGTAGCTCCATGCATATCTCAGCCCAATCTTGGCTCTTGAATTTGTAGGAAAAATCGATCCTGCAAGATCAGTGGATTAAAATGAAGTCTGAGAAGTGTGAGGACTTCAAGGGCCTTCCTGGCAGCATCTAAGGAATTGCTCTAGCACTCCAAGGTGTCAGAAAAAGTGAGCTACACCCCAGTTACTACAGCCTGCAGACACACAGATGAGTAGTTACTAAACCTTGCTGTGAGTGGTCATTTGCAGCTAAGGGAATCTCAGATCCCAGACTTGCACCAGTGGATATGCAAAGCCAACCCCAGCATGGTGTAATTCCATGGAGTCTGCACATTTTCAATCTCTGACTGCAAGGAATTGCACCTGGATGTGCCCTTTGTGGGACATCACCCTCGTGGAATGTGGGGAACAGGGATGCTTGGAGTGGAGGGGTTAGGGCTAGGGCTAGGGTTAGGGCTGGGGTTTGGGTTTAGGTTTGAGTTTGGGATTGGATTTGAGCTAGCATTAGTGTTGGGTTTGGCCTAGGATTAGGGTTAGGGCTAGGGTTGGAGTTAGTGTTGGGTTTGACCTAGGGTTATGGTTAGGGCTAGAGTTAGGGTTAGGGTTTGGCCTGGGGTTAGGGTTATGTCTAGTGTTAGGGTTAGGGCTAGGTTTAGGGTTAGGCTTAGTGTTGGATTTGTGTTAGGGTCAGGTCTAGTGTTAGGGTTAGGGTTAGTGCTGGATTTGGTTTAGGGTTAAGGCTATATTTAGGGCTTGGGTTATGGTTAGGCTTAGGGTTTGGGTTAGGGTTAGGATTAGGGTTAGGGTTAACATTACTTCTGTCTGTGACCTAGGATCAGGGTTTGGTCAGGGTTTGGGTTAGGAATATTGGGTTAAGGTCAGGCTTTAGGGTTAGGATTAAGGTTATGGTTAGGGTTAGGAAATTAAAGAGCTGTGTGAGGGGGTTTTGGTACTTGTTTTATCAGGAAGACTGGCATGAAGGAGAAAATGGGAATTTTTAGCAAAGCAGGGAAGAATAAGAAAACAAAAATACATTTTTTTAGTATTGGGTGTTGTTAGTAAACAAGAGTTTCCTCACTGGTCTTTTGATGGCAGGTTTGTGGCTTTGTTTTTACTGTGCAATTTTCCTCTATGGATATTCCATGGAAAAATAGTTAAATATAAAATGTTAAATGTGGTTGAACTCAAAGGAGACTCCATGTGGCAGAGTGTTGCAATTGTAATGAAGAGAGGCTACAGGTTCTTCTCATAAAAAATAAATGCACATGGAACAAAGAAACTGCTGCCAGAAATTCTTGGAGGAACTTAAAATTTGGGAAAACGTTTTTTCTAGGCACCCCTATAAAAGCCATTCTTCTTTTCCCACACTGGCTGCTTTTTTTCACAGCTGGATAAAATCCTGATTGGAAAATGTTGAAGGATAGAAGTAAAGTTTCTTTTTTCCCTAAAGAAACTTTCCTCCTTGGAGCCAGCCTGGCTTGGCTCACTGTTGGAGCTCTGACTGCACACATGCCTAGAGCTTGGAAAATCTTTGAACAAGCAATGGAACAGGGCTTTTGACACAATAGCAGGGGTCACCTTTGCCCAGGTTTCTTGCAGGATTCTTTGGGAAACTCAAAAAAGGGACAGGGTAAGAGTATAAAATAATGTGACATCTTCCCCAGGGCTTAAAAATAGTTTTGCATTTCTGTTGTGATGATAAGCCACAGATTTCAATTCTCTAACACAAAGACATTCTGAGTTTCAAAAGAGGAGAGCACAGCTATTATTAAGATATTCATATGGTGATAAAATCATATCCTGAGCTTCAAATTGAAGCAGCAAATGCAATTCTTCCCTCATTTTAGGTTTTTTAAAAATAAATCAACTGCATTCCATGTGCTAGAAAGAAAATCCCGAATTGTTCTCCTTTTGAAATCTCTTTCTTTGTTATAAAATAATTAAGTGAAATTATAAATGGCTTGGAGGCAGAGGAATTAGAAATGAGGGTAGAAGACCACATTCAGTAATTATGGGAGACCATAATTCACAGCCTGATCCTGGTGAAGCAAATTCATTGTCCTGCCACAGCCTTGCAAGTGAATGTGACAAGAAGAGCATTAAAATATGAGATACAATCATAAAAATCAGAACATATTTCTGCAGCTTGATTTAAATTAAGATGGATTGGAGCACACTACAATTTCTCTGGTAGGCTTTCTGGAATAACATTGTGGTGTTTAATTCTGTTGTGCTTTTTACTCTGAGATGTCCCAGCTGCAATTCAGGCTGTGGAGTATAAAGCTGGATAACTCAACAGAAAGTGAGGAATGCAGGTGAGTCCCAGATGGGTGAAGCTGGGTGTGTGCTGGGTTCTTTTGCAGGGAATATCCACATGTTCTCCAATGTAGCCAGAGATGCTCACTATTACCCACGGAGGCACCGGCCTGAGAGGGCGTGGACTCAGGAGCCAGAGGAGGAGGAGCACAGGCCACAGGTAGCCAGGAGGAGAGATCTCCTCAGCTTCAATATTTCAGCATCTCAGCAGGGTGAGGGATCCTCTTCCAAAGCCAGGACAAGCCCTCCCCGTGTTTATCCTCAAGGGCTGCAGCCACACTGGTGTTTTCTTTGTTGGGTTGCTTTGTTAATCACTGCTGTAAAGATCCATTGTGTTTGTAGCACCTCAGGCCCTCCAGTTTCTGTCACTGAGGGTTTTTGCAAGCTCCAGTGCTTGGTAATCCAGCTAGTTAGTCCAAATGAGGATTGGTGATGGATGTGGAAGCACTGATTTGTCCTCAAGGTGAATTTAATCTTTCAGTAAATGAGCACCCAGGGGCTGCACAGGCCTCTTCCAGCTGGGGACAGGATGGGCCTGGGACACACTTCTGCCAACTGAGACTTCCAGAGGAGACACAAGGTGTGCTTTGTTGGCAGTGCACATACACACCTGCCACCTGCCTTGGCAAGGTCTTCCTCTGGAGACAGTCTGTTAACCTCCAGGGATCATTCTCTAAGGAAAACGAGTTTTTCCTTCTAAGTCTCAGACTCAGGGGAAAAAAAAAACAAAAACTGGTACAACTGACAGACAGCTAAGCTGAGGGAAGTGAATCCAGCCCCTCACTGCAGGAAAGACACTGAGGCACTGGAATGTGTCCAGGGAGGGGAACAGGGCCTGGGGAGGGGCTGAGCCCCAGGAGAGGCTGAGGGAGCTGGGAAGGGCTCAGCCTGGAGAAAAGGAGGCTCAGGGGCCCTTGTGGCTCTGCACAGCTCCTGCCAGGAGGGGACAGCCGGGGGGCTCTGGGAACAGGAACAGGGACAGGAGCAGAGGGAACGGCCTCAGGCTGGGCCAGGGGAGCTCAGGGGGACAGCAGCAGGAATTTCCCCATGGAAAGGGAGCTCAGGGATAGGAACTGCCCAGGGAGGGTTGGAGTGCCCATCCTGGGGGTGCCCAAGGAATTCCTGGAGGTGGCACTGAGAGCTCTGGGCTGGGACAAGGTGGGGATGGGCACAACTGGGACTGGGTGGGCTGGGAGAGCTTTTCCAACCTCAGCATCCTGGGATTCTCTGAATCCCACATGAGGAATCCTTACTGGTATCCCAGGGCAGAGGACAAAGCCTAACTAGCTGAATATTGTATTTTCCTCTGCATAAGAAAAGGCATTTAAAAGCCAGTTTAGAAAGAAATGAAAGAGCAGAAGGAAGGATCAGTGTTTTCTCTTTGATAATGTTTCCACTCTTTTGTTCTGCTAAATTAATCCAGTCAAAAGCCCCAGTGCTTGCATCCTGTCTGAAGTTAACACTGCATGGGAGCTCTTAACCCTTTAGTGCTCAGCCATTAAATGCAAGGCTTGAGCAGAAGCTGAGATCTTTACAATGGAGAGCAAATTGAGAGGGTGCAGGAAAGCCACAGGCACACAGGAATTGCAGGCTGGATTGGACACTGAGGTACAGTAGTGCTCTGGGCACTGTGAAGGAAGGGGCAGAGGAAAAGATAATGGAAAGGAAATGGTGTTCAAGAGTGTTTTGATATTATCAATAAAGGTTTTTTAGAAATTACAATGTCTTCCCTCTCACAATCCCAGAGTACTTCCTCTTTTTCCTTTGAAGTTTACATGTAACATGGTGTTGATCTGTGATTGATAGCCTGGCTTCTGTGAACAGATGCCTTTTTCCATCTCTGTATTTTCTTGGCTGCTAATCCTTGTACTTTTCAGAATTCATACTCTGCATTTATCCAGTTGATGCCAGTTTTCATCATCATAATAGTGTCAGTTATAACCCAGCTGATGGCCACCAACCCACCCTACAGCTTATTCTACAAATCGTAAGTCCTTTCAAACCACGTTTTTCTGCTTTGCTGTTTGCAGTATGGAGGCAGATGAAGTTGGGTTTGATAGCAAAATGCATGTTAATGTTGTGCTCTTTAGAGAAAATGTTTCCAGTCTGTAGATAAGGAAATAGCAGCAGACTGCACTGGTGAGTTCTGAGCACTGTGAAATGTGGGGAGCTTTAGTGCCCAGGGTGCTGAACTGAGAGGGTCAGAAACCTTCCTCAGCTGGCATGGAATGGTTTTGCACAGTGATAAAGGACAGGGAGAGTGGATGCCAATGAGCCTCTGATCTGACCAACCCCCAGAGTCTGTGGAAGCCTGAGGTTCCTCTGGAAAGCAGCTAAAAAATGAAGCCTGTGGTTTGCAGTGTAAATCCAAATCTTTTCTGGAGCACAGATTCCACTGGAAGCTCAACAAATCATTAAAGCCTTGAAATGCCCTGGTTTAACCTCTCAGAGAAGCAGGGCCCTGGGGGCTGGTGAGCTCTGGGAGCAGAAGGGCCCCACCAGAGCTGCTGTGGGGCAGAGGAAAACCCACGTGCTGCTCTCAGCATCCAGGAGAAGGGAGAGAGCTGATCTGGGCTGGCCCTTACTGAGAGAGGAGAAGGATTGGCAGGTGAGGGACAAGGAGCAGCTCCAAACAGTCCCCTTATTCCCTGTAAAACTGCTCAGGCCCAGCCTTGGCCTCTCCTCTGCCAGAGCAGCCCCACACCCCTCATCATTTTACCACACGATGTCAGCGTGAGGCCCTCCGAAAAGAACAGGAGGGTGGATGTTTTTAGGGTAGTTTTCTTTTCCAGGGAGTGTTTTTGCTATCTGCCAGTCCCATGTGAAACCTCCCACACTGCCCCCACAGCAGCTGAGCTGCTTTTCTTCACTACCTCCCCTTCTCCTGGTGATGGGAGACAGAGCCTGGTTCAAAGTTAGGCTGTTTATCTAAATCAAGGTCTTAAAACAACTGAACACTAAAAGAATTTGGGGACACCTCTGAGACACATGGAAAGAGAAGGAAAAGATGAATCCAGGCAAAAGGGGCAAACAGGATTCCTTTGAGTAGAATGTAACCTTTGTGTTTTGGCTGCCTGCCTCTCTCTGTGGGCAGTGGTTCCAGCAGAGGCCTGGGTATCTTTGCTCAAATAAGGAAATTAACTCCAGGAGTGTGGTTTAGCCCAGTGACTGTGTCAGAGGGGCTCATTCTTCCTACAGGGTATTTTCCAGTCTGTTCCATGCCTCTCTTTGTTTACTGGTGATTATAAAATCCTGAAGAAAAGTGTAACTAGAATCTCCCCTGCTAAATGTTATTTCTGCTGAAGGATCCAAAGAATTGGAAAATCCAGATCCAGCTGCATTATGCCCTAAGTTTTTCTAAACTCTGGAATATTTTCCTATGATTGTAGCAGGAGGGTGGATTCTGTTTGTACTGCACAGCTTGCTGTCCATGAGATTGTAATTTCCTGAGTGGATGGTTGAGGGAGCCATAATCCTGCAGAAATGCACTGTACAATCATTGCTGTAAATGCTTTCCTCCCTAAATGCTAATATGGAGAAATAGCTCTTGATTTCTTGAGGTCTGAACTGTTGAAACATCTGATTTCTCCCTGCTGCTCCCACAGGTCCATAGGCCACGTTGTCAGCAGAGAAACAGAGAACTTGCAGGTGCCTTACTATGTTGATAAAAACTTTGAAAAGAATTATCAAGGAGCAGAACTTCAAGAGCTTGAGAAAACAGTTGAGAAAGATTACATAGACTACATTCAGACCAGCTGCTGGAAGGAGAAACAGCAAAGTAAGTTATTTCTGTCCCAGGGGTGTTTCAGGGGCTGGGGGGTGGTTGTGCCTCACAAAGCTCTGCAGTTTTTAGCCTCAGTTTCCAATCCTTGTAACATCTCAGCCTTGCTCTGGTTTAAGGTGTCTCACATCTGCTCTTAGCACTGAACTTGCTATTCTTGAGATCTGTCAAAATCCATTTTAAGTGATTCTGAGAGATGAGTGGAAAGTAGACTTCACCATTTGAGTCGTTTTTTTCCACTCAGGTTTTATGCTTGAATAACCCTCAGTGATGTTTTAAACATACAACCCACCACATTTATCTAGCCCTGACAGATTGCTAGGCTGGAAAAGATCTTGAGACATCACCTATTCCATGTTTCCTTTGCTGGAGCAAAATCAGTTTTGCTTTGACTGGCTCCACAAGAAGTTTCTGTAACTTTTTCCTTCAGATTTCTCCAGGAGAGTCCAGAGCGTGCCCAGGTGCTCTTGGCTCCCTGGGCTATGTTCCTGATGTCAGTTTTCTGAGCATGCTTCTGTGGTTTGGGTGTTATTTGCATTTTCTATCTTTAGCTGAGTTGGAGATCATGTTTTTCACCATTTTCAAGTCTTTCAAAAACAAGAATTAAATGCAGAAAGGAAGAGCACAGATGTGAGCATTCAAAATCAAAATGCAAAATTCTTACTGAGCCCTGAGTGGATCAGTGGCACAAATAAAGGCATGTTAACCTCATATTTTATTGCTTGTTAATTGCTACTAATCTGGTTCATTGAAGAGACAGCAAATTCCTGCTGCTTGCAGGATGAGAACAGAAATCACAAGGAGGAGCTTAGCCTGGGATGTTGTGACTGGTTTTATTCACTGATTTTATTCACTTAAAGAACTCATCACCTTCAAATGAGTCAACACCGAGTAGTGCTGTGTGTAAAGGAAGCTGGAACAAGTTGTGTGAATGCTCAGGAGCATTTCACACACTGGTGGGGATTTTAAAGTGCTCTGTGCAGAACAGCCCTCAGCACACCGCTAAAAAGTGCCTTTGCACTTGTTTTCAGTTTCTTCAGCAATTTATCTGAAGAGGACATTTAATCATTTAATCTTATTTAATCCTAAAGGAGAGGTAAAATAGTGTTGCTGACTCCAGGTTCTTTACAGGTATTTGATGGGAAGGCTTGTTTTGGCTTATTTTACATAAAAGTTACCAATCCTGCTTTTAAAGAGATACAAAAGATGTAGGCTCTGAAGTTAGTAAGGAAAAGATATAATATAAAACTATCAAAGTCCTGCAGTTCTTGGTGTGTTTGATTGGTGAACTTTGAGTATGTGTGGCTGGCAGGAGCAGCCTCCAGGGATGATGTGGATGTTCATACTCATAAACGTACACTTGCTAAAGGGGAGTTTATTTCTTACAGAAACATCCCTTGGATTGACCTGGTGCAGCTGAAAGTTACCACAGTCTCTTTCACAGAGAGCTGGAGCTGAGGAGAGCCCAGCCCCAAAGAGGGGACAGGGTTTGTGAGTCAGAGAGGGAAGGTGATCCAGCCTGCAGTGCCAAGCCCTGCTCCTGCAGAGCTTTGTGCACTCAGGGGGCTGTGTTAGTCACCAGCTGCAAATACATTTACAGCAGCCACAGTTAGCATAGCCTGGGGCCACACTGTCATTAAAAACTCCCATTTTCAGAGTGCTTCCCATCCAGGCCATAGCTGAGACTGGGCTGACCTTAGGACAGTCATGTTTGTAAAAATAAACTCTGAATACAGGACAGAGTGCTGGGGAAAAGTTCTGCAGATGCTGAGGCAGTTCTTAGTCAGCTGTTGCTGCACAGTGTTGGTCCCTTAATCCTTGCTGAAGTGTTGGACTCGGTGTGGTGAGCTTTTTGTCAGTTGAATGTCTATTTATAGTGCATTTGTTGTGTTTACTGAGGGCACGTTTCCCTTGAGCACCAGCAGAACAGACAGAGGTGAGTAGTTCAGGAACAGCTTGGGTTTTAAAGTCCTTGATTTTAAGACTTGAAAAGCATTACCTGGTGTCCAACAACCTTGAGGAAAACCTTTAAAATACTGGATTGGTTGTACCTTGTTCAGCCAGTCAGTTTTATAGTGCTGCACCAGACTGCTCAGCAGAGCAGGATGTGAAAGTTGGGTATGCTGTGGGTTTGGATCTTTCTGAAATCTGTGGCACAGTTAAATTCAAGAAAGGTTCCCAGGTTTTACAGGAGATGGTTCAGCTGGGATGGCTCAGTTGTAAAGTGAGGCTGCAGAGAGGTCACAAAGAGGCAACTGAGAATCAGGATAAATATCACAGAATCATGGAATGGTTTGGATTGGAAGGAACCTCAAAGCTCATCCAGTTCCACCCTGCACTGTCCCAGGCTGCTCCAGCCCCAGTGTCCAGCCTGGCCCTTGGGCACTGCCAGGGATCCAGGGGCAGCCACAGCTGCTCTGGGCACCTGTGCCAGCCCTGCCCACACTCACAGAGGGGAATTTCTTCTGTATATCCAGTGTAAATATAGTAGGAATTCAGAACCTCCTTGAAGAAAAGGCTTCAAAGGAACTACTCTGTGAAAGATTGAAACCCACAAGGAGCAAATGTGATTGAATGAATGCTGTCAAAAGTGCAGGGAACAATTTTCCTCAATTGGATAAATGTAAACTGAGATTCTCTACTGCACAACTCCAGGGACTCTGGGCTCAGGGACAATTACCTGAGCCTGGTTTTTACTGGAGACTTGACAAGGCTGTGCCCAGCACTGCTTGAGTGGTATTTTGGTTATAAACCTGTAAATGGATTCCTGCTCTAAAATGAGCTCTTCCTGCCTGTCAGTTTGTGAAGCTTTTCAGTGAGTGGGAGGAGGGTTAAATGGCTTTAAATTTCAGTGGGACAGGGACAGAGGACGTAAGGCATGAAAGGATCTATTGAAGTTCTTTCCAGTCTGAATAATTTGGTAAAATGAGGGGCTTGTAAGGTGTATAAAAGCTCTTTGAAAAATTGAGTGTCATCAGGTAGCCTGTGCTTACAGAGATGTTGACCTTTTCAGAAGTAAATTACTGCTCTTCTCCTCGGTGCATCTAATCCTGCAGCCAAATTATTCTACAGGGAGAAACCTATATTAAGACTTCCTCAGCTAATCAGCAAAAGAAACTTCTCTGAATTACTGGGAGGAAATAATTTAAACAATGGGATTATTTCAGTTTTATGTGGCTTTTGAGAAGAAGGGGAACAAAATGCAAAGTACATTTGAGCTTGTTAATGAAAGGGCAGGGAGGCCTTTCTGACGAGTCCCTTGGGTAGCTGTTCACCTCCCTGACTTCAGTACCCACCAAAATTAAAATTTAAAAGTGCCACAAGGATAACAAAGCACTTGGAAACAGTTCTTTAAAGGAGGCTCAGGGCTTCACCCTAATGCATCTTTTTCTTTCATCTTCCAGAGTCTGATTTGTCCAATTTGGCCAAGCTCTACAGAGATGAGCGGTTAAAACAGAAAGCAGAGTCCCTGAAACTTGAGCACTGTGAGAAGCTCTCCAGTCTGATTGGGATGCACAAAGGGGGCTGAGCAGGATGCACACCTAATGTACTTTTATTTATTGCTGTTTTCACTTAGGTTTTTCTTTTCCTCCATGTGAAAAGGGAAGGAGTCTGTTGTAAAGTCTGGATATTGGAGTCCCTCTGCAGGGAGGGGCCAGCACGAGCTACAGGGCTGCTGTTGCTGTAATATATCCTGTACATTAGATTTGGTTCCAAGGACCAGTGGCACTTTGTAAATTCATTCCCCAGGACACTGAGCTCAGACCCGTCTGCCTGGGTGCTTTGTCTGCCCTCCAGGCTGTGTGTGCTTCCCAGGAGAGCAGGCTCCTCCCGGCTTCCCCCATTTGCTGTGATCTGCAGCTCCCTGGATCCCCGGGCAGGGCAGAGCCCTGCTGGGGCTGCCTGTCACCTCCCCCTGTCCCTCGGGGCTGTGCCGCGGGGCTGGGGTGCTTCCAGTGCAGGAGGGACAGTCCCTGCCCCAGGGGAGGCACATTCCCAGCTCCCCAGGGGAGGGCTGTGCCCACCCTGACACCAGCACGGCAGTCTGGGAATTGCAGCCATTCCAGTGTCTGCCAGACTGTTGGGAGAGCAGAACTGTGCTCATTCCCTCCTGTTTCCAGTGGCATATTTTGAAGCTGGCTATTCCATTCTGGTTTTTATCTGCACACTCCCCCAGCTCTCCCCAGGGCCCTGCTTTTTTCCAGTACAGTTCTCATGTAGCATATTTTTACTCTGTTGAGCAGCTATGAATGTTTCACTGTAGACATGATATTGCAAAGAAAAAGATCCATGTGGCAATGTCCTGGTTTTTCTTGATCCTCCTTTACACAGCCAGGCCTTGAAGGGCAGGTTGATGCTGGGTTGTCCTTGTGAGCAGCAGACCAGTGTTAGACCAGTGTTAGACCAAGGTTAGGCCAGTGTTGCCCATCAGGCAGGCTGGTGTGTGCCCTGCATGGAATGAGCTGCTTTTCCAGGGAATTTCTGCCCTGGGTGGGGGCTCCCAGAGCAGCACTGCTCCCCCCTGACCCTGGGAATGGCAGGCAGGGACACCTGAGCAAGGCTCTGCTGCTGCCACCTGCCTGAAACTCGAGTCACACAGGATGCACAGTGGCCTTGGCTGAAGCCTAGGGAGGTTTCAAAAGCTTGGGAAATGCCAGGGTTAAACCTGCCTTTAAAGCTCAGACTGGCTGTGTGCTGAGCACTGGTGCAGTGCTGTAGGAGTCCCACTGGATGGAATTGGGGGTGTTGGTGCCACAGTGTGTCACCTACTTGTCCCCTGTCCCATCCATGCTGCTCTGGGACGTTTGGCAGGAAAAGAAGCTGGAAAAAAAAACTTTTCTGGGTTCTGCATGAGGATGAAGGGTTGGTATGAGGTCTGGTGCTTCTGCACATGAACCCTAAACATCCCAGCTGGGAGGAGAACGTTCCACAGACGGCAACAGTGCTGTGGTGGGATGTCATAAAATGGGAAATAAAACCAACATAGTGACTCTCTAAATTTCATTTTTATACCCCATTTGTAGGAAACCTTGTTAGGAAGGAGGGAAAGTTGAGTAGGATTAAGGTACCTGGAACAGGAGAAGCACCAGTGAAAATGGCATTTTGAAGGGGTTGGTGTGGACCCAACCACACCAATTCTTAGTGCCAGATTTTAAGGGCAAGAATGGGTGATTCCAGTTTGGTGGCTGGCAGAGCAGGCAGCCTTAATTCTGGTATTTCCCACTTTTGAGCACGAGTGTACAAAAAGTGAAAATAATGTTGCTTTTTATATATTAAATAGCTTGTAGAATATCTTAGAAATCTATTAGAGTGGTTGGACTTCGTTGCAGAATTGGGATGTTCCCTGTCATTCCTGGGAGGCTGTAGAGGGATGCAGGTAGGGAGATGAAATCCAGCGACTTCCCAGACTCACCATGTCCTGCACGGAGCTCGAGCTCCTCCACAGCGTTTTGCACTGAAACCAGATCGTACCTTTCATCCAAAGATCCCGAGGGCTTGATGGAGACCTTGTGGGAAGCACAATCAGCTGGGAAATGCAGGAGGGAGGTGAGAGCATCCCCAGAAGCAATAAGTGTTTGTTCTAGGCAGGGTCAGGGAGCTGTGCGGTGACAAACGGGACAAGCTGTGTTTGCTCGGTGCTCCGCAGGGAAAAGGAGAATCCCCCCTGGAGCCCCGATGTGGAACTGCACCGCTAAAATAATCCACAGGGTGCTTGGGATTGTCTGTGCGGCTCTGACGGGAGGAGAGGCTGCTCCTGGCTGCACCAAGCGCTTGAACGCGGGGTTGTGTGTGTATATATATTTATTTATTTTTAAATTAAAGACGTGACATCGCTGTGCTGTCCGTGTGGTCCGAGCCTGGCGCCGGGGGCGGCGGGGACGGGCCGGGGGCCCGGGAGGGGGAGGCGGCGCCATTTGCCGCGGGCTGAGGGACCTGGGACACGGGACACGGGACACGGGACACGGGACACGGCCGAGGCATCGGGATCGGGGGCCAAGGACTGACAGCCCGCCCCTCTGTGTGAGGGGCCCATGCTCCGCCTTCGCGGTGGGGGCGGGGACGGGCACGGGAATGGGAGTGGGAATGGGAGTGGGAATGGGAATGGGAGTGGGAGTGGGAGTGGGAACGGGAATGGGAGTTGGAATGGGAATGGGAATGGGATGGAGGGTTGAGAATGGGAGTGGGAATGGGAAAGGGAATGGGAATGGGAGTGGGAATGAGGGAGTGGGAAATGGGACACTGGGAATGGGGAGTGGGAACCTGGGGCTGGGAATAGAAATAGGAATGGGAGTAGGGAGCTGGGAAATGAGGAATGGGACAGGGAGCTGGGAACAGAACAGGGAACAGGGACAGGGCATGGGAGTGGGAATAGGGTCTGGGAATGGGAATGGGAATAGGAGGTCTGGGAATGGGAATGGGAATAGGACAGGGGTCTGAACGGGGCTGAGAATGGGAACAGGGGTCTGGGAATGGGGCTGGGAACAGAACAGGGGTCTGGGAACCGGGGCTTGGAACAGAACAGGGGTCTGGGAACAGGGCTTGGAACAGTAGGGGCTGGGAACAGGGCTGGGAACAGACAGGGGTCTGGGGAGCTGGGAACAGCAGGGGCTGGGAACAGGGCTTGGAACAGGGCAGGGTCTGGGAACAGCTGGGAACGAACAGGGGTGCTGGAACAGGGCAGCAGAACAGGGGCTGGGAATGCAGGACAGGGCAGTCTGGGGAGCTGGGAACAGGGCAGGGGTCTGGGAACAGGGCTGGGAACAGGGCAGGGGTCTGGGAATGGGGCTGGGAACAGGGCAGGGGTCTGGGAACGGGGCTGGGAACAGAACAGGGGTCTGGGAACGGGCTGGGAGCAGAACAGGGGTCTGGGAACGGGGCTGGGAGCAGAACAGGGCTGCGGGGCTGGGAGCAGAACAGGGGCTGGGAACGGGGCTGGGAGCAGAACAGGGGCTGGGAACGGGCTGGGAACAGGGCAGGGGTCTGGAACAGCCCTGTGGCGCCCTGGCACGGGTGGGTCCCTGTGTCACGCAGCACCCCGGGCTGTCCCAGTGCCGGGGCTGCTGCCGTGTCCAGATGCCCAAACCCCTCCTGAGCCCCAGAGGCGGCTCTGGAAGCCCCTGCCAAGCTGGGCCAGTGTTTCTTGTTCCTCCGGAGTTGCAAAAAGTAACTCCAGCGTGGGAGGGGCACATCCTGCTTTTGGCAGCTACCCGCAGCCTTCCTCTTCCTCCTCCTCCTCCTCCTCCTCACTGCCCGTGCCAGGCTTGCCAGCACTGAGGTGAGCACGTACCGAGCTGGCACGAAGTCCAGGTTAATGAACAAATGCAGTGGTGAGGCCACAGGCAGTATCACGCTGGCTTAACCACAAATCAGTGTTGAATTAGCAGGTCTGGCTCAGCCAGGGTCTCCCCGCTGCTCTGTTTGTCCCCACAGGCTGCTCCCATGCACAGCCCAGCTGCTCTGGGTGCTGGGAGCTGCTGGTTGGGATTCACCTGGCAGGAGGAGCCCGGGGGTCTCCCCATGGCCCCCAGACCGAGGGACAAACCCAGCAGCGGCAGGAGGAGGTGCAGGTGCTGCAGTGTGGCCTGGCTTGGCCTGGGGCTGCAGCCGGGGCAGTGACAGCAATGCCCGGCCAGGGCTGCTGCCATCCCGGGTGGGTTCTTCACCCATCCTTGGGATCACAGACTCAGGCTGGGAAGAACCCCACAGACCATCCCCCCTTCCACGCCCCTGCCATGGCAGGGACACCTCCCACTGTCCCAGGCTGCTCCAGCCTGGCCTGGGACATTGCCAGGGATCCAGGGGCAGCCACAGGCCTCAGTGCCCTCACAGGGAATAATTCACTCCCAACATCCCATCCCTGCCCTCTGGCAGTGGGAGCCATTCCCTGTGTCCTGTCCCTCCATCCTTTGTCCCCAGTCCCTCTCCAGCTCTCCTGGAGCCCCTGTCAGTGCTGGCTTGTCCAGGTGAGCACCCCCAGCTCCCTCAGCCTCACTCCAACACCCGTACAGGCACAGTCCTGGCTGCTGCTGCTCCTCTGACACCCAGGTCCTGCTAAAATCACCATGGCCACAGTGACAACAGCTGTGACAAGTGACACAGCAACACCGGAGGCTGCGAGGGTGGCAGGAGAGCGGCACCGGACACCCGGCTGTGCGTCGTCTGTCCAGTGTCCGTCCAGTGTCCGTCCAGTGTCCGTCCAGTGTCTGTGCAGTGTGCAACCTCTGTCCCTGCAGTGTCCATCCTCTGTCCCATGCAGTGTCCATGCAGTGTCCATGCAGTGTCCATGCAGTGTCCATCCCCTGTTCATGCAGTGTGCAACCTCTGTCCATGCAGTGTCCATGCAGTGTCCATGCAGTGTCCATCCCCTGTTCATGCAGTGTCCATGCAGTGTCCATCCTCTGTCCCTCCCCTGTCCGTCCAGTGTCCATGCAGTGTCCATGCAGTGTCCATCCTCTGTCCATCCCCTGTTCATGCAGTGTTCATCCTCTGTCCATCCAGTGTCCATGCAGTGTCCATCCCCTGTCCATCCAGTGTCCATCCAGTGTCCATGCAGTGTCCATCCCTCTGTCCATCCAGTGTCCATCCAGTGTCCATCCTCTGTCCATCCTCTGTCCATCCTGTCCATCCTCTGTCCATCCTCTGTCCATGCAGTGTCCATGCAGTGTCCATCCTCTGTCCATCCTCTGTCCATCCAGTGTCCATGCAGTGTCCATCCTCTGTCCATCCTCTGTCCATCCTCTGTCCATCCTCTGTCCATCCTCTGTCCATCCCCTGTCCATTTAGTGTCCATCCAGTGTCCATGCAGTGTCCATCCAGTGTCCATCCTCTATCCCTCCCCTGTCCATCCCCTGTCTATCCTCTGTCCATCCACTTGCTGAGGGAGGTGGGATGGCCCAGACCTGCCCTGGAGCTCTGTGGAGAAGCCAGGCCAGGGATGGTGACTGCACCACTGCCCCAGGCAGTCTGTGCCACTGCCTGACCACCCTTTCTGTGAAGAAAGGGATTTGGGGGTTTGAAATTCCACTCTTTCTGCACAAGGCCAGCACAGCAGTGAGTGCTGCCCGTGGCAGGTCCCCTGTGGGCACAAATGTCACCTGCAAACCCAGCCTGGCTGAGAAGTGAAGGGTTAAGTGCCAGGCCAGCTCTTGCGGGAAGCTTTCCTCTCCTCCTTGCCAAGGTTTAAATTTAGTCCCTGCATGAACCCAGAGGACTTGGGCATCAGGTTGCTCCGGGGCTGGCAGTGCTGGGGAGCACCTGCTGCTGCTGTTTCACAGCAAAAATTTCCCCAAAAGCTGGGACTGGGCTGCACCTGCAGCACTTGGGGTGGGCAGGCTGCAGAGACCCTCGTGTCACCCCAGCCACCCCACCCCAAAAAAGTCACATCGTTGCAGTCCTGTGAATCCCGGGGGTGCTCCACACTCGGCTTTGCTCATCCCAAGCCTTGAGTTTGCTCCTGGCCGCTTGAATTAGCTATGGGGAGCTCCTGCTCAGGGTTTTGGGGAAAGCCCGGTGTGGATGCACCGCTGCTGTGGTGAGGTGGCACCGGGAGAGGAGCCGTGGTGGGGATGGAGCTGCAGCTCGGGATCCTGCCGTGCCCTGAGCACCGGGGATGGGACATCCCCAGGCGGCTCTGGGAGCAGCCCAGGCCGGTCCATGGGATCACACACCCGGAGCTCTGTGGGGTGCGGGATGCCCTGTGGGAGCTGTCCTGCGGCTTGGGGCGGGATGAGGGGCACGGGATGAGGGCAGGGATGAGCCGGCGGCCCCGGCAGGTGCCCGAGGCTGGGGGCGGCGGTGGCATCCCTGCAATGCGCTTGGCAGCGGCGGCCCGGCTGGCGCTGGCCGGGTCCATGTGATCCGGGCTCGCCCAGCGCCGCCGGTCCCGCCGCCGCCAGGGAGCCACAAGGTCGAGCCGCGGCCCCGGCCCCGGGCAGGGCTCCCGGCACCGGCCGAGCCCCGGGCTCCCCGTGCCACCATGCCCCGCGGGAAGAGGGACCCGCTGCTGCTGTCCCCCGGGGGCGACGGTCCCCGCGCGGCCGGGGACGGCCGGCGCTCGGCGGAGGAGGAGGAGGAGGAGGAGGAAGACGGACACCTCCCGGGGCTGCCCCGCGACGACCTCACCAAGAGCATGTCGAGCTCCTCCGTGTCCTCCTACCACTCGGCCCTGTGCTCGGACGGCACGGAGACCTTCAAGGACTGCCTGGAGTTCCTGGACGAGGAGGGCTCGCCGGGCCGGGCTGTCCCGGGGCGCTGGGCTCCGGCGGGGGCCCCCGGCGCGGCCCCGCCGCCCGGCCCCCTCGCCCGCCCGCAGCGGGCTCAGCTGTCCGGCGCGGCTAAGAATAGCCCAGCGCAGGGCCAGGGCAGCAGGATGGGTCCCCTCGGCGGGGAGCGGCAGCCCGTGCCGGCGGTGGCGGCCGTGGGGGAGCCGGCCGTGCCCCGGCCGCCCGCGGCGATGCTCGCCGGGCTGCCCAGCGACTCGGACGAGGTGGACGGCGAGGTGCAGGCGCTGACGGCCAGGGCTTTCCGCAGCCTCTCGGGGCTCCCCGGAGCTCGGCTCGACATGTGCAGCTCCCACACCTCCTCCAGCCTCTCCAACTCGCTGTCGGAGGACGGCGGGCGGCCGCGGCGGTGGCCGGCGGGCGCCGGGGAGCCCCGGGGCGCGGCCACAGCTCTGCACGGCAGGGTGGGCTGGCCTTTCCCCGCCGCCGGGGACGGGGAGCTGCCGGCCAAGGAGCAGTTCGAGTGCGTGGACGTGGAGCTGGAGAGCGGCGAGGCCAGGAAGGGCTACGGCAAGAAGAGGACGGTGCCCAAGCGGCAGATCCTGCTGAAGAGGAAGGAGAGGAAGGAGCCGGGCTTTGGCCCGCGGGGGGACGGCCCAGCGCCGCAGCCCCCCGCCAGGAAGGAGCCCCCCGGCAAGGGCAGAGCAGCGGGCGAGGACTTCAGGCTCAACTACCAGCAGTTCATGAAGGCGGCGTCCCTGGGCACCGACAGGACCAGGGCGGCTTCGTGCCTGGTGAAAAACGTGCTGGCCAAGAAGATGCAGTACGAGCAGCGGATCAAGATGGAGCAGAAGGGGATGCGGGGCAGCTCGACCTCCTCGGGGCCGTCCTCGGCCGGCACCGACCTGCTGGGCGATGCCCTGGAGGGCAAGTCCAGCTCGCTGTCCCGCTCCGACTGCAGCTTCTCGGCCGAGGACTTGCGCGCCGGAGCGATGCCGGTGGCCACGGCGGCCGCGGCGAACGCCACCACCACCGCCAGCCATCCCACCAAGGGCGTGGTGCTCAGCGAGGCGACGAGGGAGACTGTCTGCAACCTGAGGAAGACGTTCAACGAGCTTAACCAGAGGATGAAGTACCAGGAGGTGCTGGAGGGCCGCTGGCTGCCCGCGGCCTCGGAGGAGCACGCGTCGGAGAGGATCTGCTACCAGCGAGCCCGCGCCTTGTTCGAAGCCCAGCCTGGCGTGGGGAAGGTGCTGGATGTCGCCCCCCGCTTTGCGAGGGCGCCGAGGCCGTGGCCCAGCCTGAAGGAGCGAGCCATCGGCCCCATCCATTCCCAAAGCCTGCCCTTCAAGGCCGAGGGCCGGGCGCGCCCCGCCGCCCCGCCGCGCCGCCCCTTCGGCCCCTCCCGGGCGCAGGAGGCGAGGCCGCTGCCGCAGGCCCAGCCGGAGAAGCCGCCGGCAGCGCCCCGCCGGCCGCCCAGCCCCGGCACCCCGGCACCGCGGGGCTCCCCGCCAGCCGCGCCCCCCAAGCCAGAAGAGAAGGGGAAGGGGCGCGTCCCGCAGCCCCGGGACGTGCGCAAGCTGGTCAAGAGCAGCTACAGCCTCAAGTTCGGGACCGGCGGCGCCTCCCGCGGCACCGCGGCACCGGCGAGCAGCGGGGAGCCGCCGCCGGCCGCCCCTCTGGTCATCCACTGCACCTCGGTGCGCCGGGAGCCGGCGCCGGAGCCGGCGGCGGAGGAGGGGCGGGCGGCCCCCGGCCCAGAGCCGGCGTGCGCCGAGGGGCCCGCGAAGCCCCCGGGCAGCCGGGCCGCGCCCCCGCACAGCTCCCCCATCAACATCACCCGGGTCCAGGCCACGCGGCGGGGAGCGCTGCCCAGCGAGGAGCCGGCGTCGCCGCCGCGCCGGGAGCGCAGCGAGCTGCGGGTGCCGCCGCGGCCCGAGCGGCTGCCGCACCTGGAGACGCACCTGCACGTCCTGCTGGGGCGGCCGCGCCCGGGCGGCGAGGGCGGCCCCGCTGCGGGCAGCGCCGTGCTGCGGGCGGAGAAAACCGTGCTGCTGCCGCCGCCGCCGCCGGGCAGCCCCGCCGAGGGGCAGGAGCCGCCGGGGCAGCGGCGCGGCAGCGGCGACAGCCGGGACCCCCGGGCCGGGCAGCCGCAGCCCCGCGGCCGGCGGGGGTCGGGGGGCAGCAGCGGCGGCTCTGCCGGCGGCACCGGCCCCGCCGCCCCGCCCCGGGCCGCCGGCAGCGGCGAGGGCTCCCCGGGGCGGCTGCCGGAGCACAGGGAGGCCTGGGAGCTCCCGCCGCAGTGGCCGGCGGCTACAGAGCCCTACCCGCCCGCTGGCCCGGCAGAGAGCTCCAGCTACTTGGCAATGCCCGAGAGAGCCCCCAAACCCGCGCTGATGCCGAAGCTGGCCTCGGTCCCCAACCCAGCCAGTGCATCCTTTGGGACCCCCTTCGTCCCCAGCCCGGCCAGCGCCTCTTTTGGGGCTCCATCGGCCCCCAACCCAGCCAGTGCATCCTTTGGGACCTCCATGGTCACCAACGTGACCAGCTCATCCTTTGGCTTCCCACTAGCCTCCAGCATGGCCAGCACATCATTTGGGATCCCCTTGGTTTCCAGCTCCAACAAATCTTTTGGGGCCCCTCTGGTCCCCAGTCTGTGCAGCACATCCTTTGGGAGCCCCTTGGTGCCAAATCCAACCAGTGTGTCCTTTGGGTCCCCTTTGGTCCCCAATCCATCCAGCACATCCTTTGGGAGCCCCTTGGTGCCAAATCCAACCAGTGTGTCCTTTGGGTCCCCTTTGGTGCCAAATCCATCCAGCACATCCTTTGGGAACTCCTTGGTGCCAAATCCATCCAGCACATCCTTTGGGAGCCCCTTGGTGCCAAATCCAACCACTGTGTCCTTTGGGTCCCCTTTGGTGCCAAATCCATCCAGCACATCCTTTGGGAACTCCTTGGTGCCAAATCCATCCAGCACATCCTTTGGGAGCCCCTTGGTGCCAAATCCAACCAGTGTGTCCTTTGGGAGCCCCTTAGTCCCCAATCCATCCAGTGTATCCTTTGGGCCTCCATTAGTCCCAAATGCATCCAGTGCATCCTTTGGGTCCCCACTGGTGCCCAATCCATCCAGTGCATCATTTGGGAGCCCCTTGATCCCCAATCCTTCCAGTGCATCCTTTGGGTCCCCACTGGTTCCCAATCCATCCAGTGCATCATTTGGGAGCCCCTTGATCCCAAATCCTTCCAGTGCATCCTTTGGGTCCCCACTGGTTCCCAATCCATCCAGTGCCTCTTTTGGGTCTCCCTTGGTCCCCAATCCATCCAGTGCCTCTTTTGGGTCCCCATTGGTTCCCAATCCATCCAGTGCACCCTTTGGGAACCCCTTGATCCCCAACCCAGGCTCATCCTTTGGGTCCCCCTTGGTCAGCAACCCAGTCCCCACTTCCCTTGGGCACCCATCAGTCTCTAACATGCCCGGCTCTTTCTTTGGATCCCCTTTTGTCCCCAACCCAGCCAGCGCTCTGCTGGGCGCTGGTGCCTATCCCCTTCCTGGTGGAGAAGTGCCCTGGAGCAAGCCCAGCCCTGAGCCCCCCCTGCCCCGCCCTCCCGAGGGCGCGGCTGCTGTGGAGCCCCCAGCCCAGCCCCACCTGGAGGATGCTCCTCATTTCCTCAGGAGGACCGACGGCCCCTCGCCGAGTGGGAGGAGCAGGCAAAGCCCCCCCAAGCCCTTCTCCGGCCCGCTGCCCGCCCAGCGGAGGATGCTCGTGGATCCCAGCAGCGGCAAGTGTTACTACATGGAGCCGCCGCGGCAGCCGCAGATGAAAACGCTCTACGACCCCGAGACCGGGCAGTACCTGGAGGTGCTGGTCCCGCCGGCGGCATCACACACCGGCCTCTACCAGGCGCCTTTCAACTCCCCCTGCTCATGGCGCCGGGGGTCTGTGGCCCACCCTACGCCCCCTACGGCGGCTTCCCGGGGCTCCCGGCCCCGCCGCCCCCCGCCCCGTCCCCGCCGCGCCCCTCGCTGCCGGCTGCCGACACCCCCGGGACCCCCGGCTCGGCTCCCAAGGGCGAGGGGCCGTCCCCTGCCGGGGGTCCCGACTGCGGCTACCTGGAGAGCCTGTACTACATCCCCACGGGGATGCGGGCCAGCCCCGGCCCCGAGCAGCCCCCGGGCCGCGCCAGCCCCGCCGCGCCCGAGGGGTCTCTGCTCCGGATGTGACGGGAGGGACCCGCGGGGATGTCCCCTCCCATGGCCGGGCTTAGCCCAAAATCAGCATCGCCCCTGCCCACGGCTGAGCGGGCAAAGCGCCCGGGGGTGGCGGGCACTGGTTGGACTTCACAAAAAGGGGATTTTCCGCTGTGGGCACCTGGCAGCCCTAGGGGGACATGGGGGTGTGGGCCCCGGGACCACACAGTCCCTGCTTCACCCTGTCCTGCCAGCCCCATCCCAAGGATGACCCGGGCTGCTTGGCACAGGGTGGGGGGATGGCCTGGCCACCCCCAGCCCCCAGTTCCAGCTGCAGCACAGACACCCCAAAATAGTAATAAAAATGCTGAAACAGCTTTAAATCTGCTTATTCATCCTGTGCTTGTGTGGTCTGTAAAGGGAGGTGAGGGGCTGAGGCACTTGAAACCTGTGTCCACCAGAAAAATCCCAGTCCCTGCGAGCAGGGGAGGACTCTGCAGTCGGCAGTGAGCCCTAAACCCCAAACCCCAGCCCTGAGTGCCAAACCACAACCACGAGCCTCAAACCCCAGTCCTTTACCCCAAAACCCAGCTCTGAACCCCAAAACCCAGCCCTGAGCCCCAAACCACACCACGAGCCTCAAACCCCAGTCCTAAACCCCAAATCCCAGCTCTGAACCCAAAACCCAGCCCTGAGCCCCAACCATGAACCCCAAACCACAACCACGAGCCTCAAACCCCAGTCCTTTACCCCAAAACCCAGCTCTGAACCCCAAAGCCCCAACCCTGAGCCCCAAACGCCCATCCAGCCCCAGCCCCTGTAGGCCTGCACCATCCCACAAGGATTGAGGTTGAGGAGATGGGATCAGGCATTACAGGACTGAGAGCAAAAACCTCCTGGAGAGGTCGGGGACACCCCACGCACACCCCCCTTTCATGCCGGATGCAGGTGTGTGCTGGCCGCGCCTCGGCGCCGCTCGCCAGCCCCGGGGGGGTTCTCGCCCCCGCCCCGGGGGTTTATAGCCCGCCCCGGGGGTTTATAGCCCGCCCCGGGGGGGTTTAGCCCCCGCCCCGCCGTTTGGGAGCGCAGCAGGATGCGGGCAGCGCTGGCAGCCTGGCTGGTGCTGAGCCTGCTGGGGGGCACGGGGGCCCAGGGCATGTGCGGGGACCCCCCCGCAGCCCCGTCCCGCTCCATCCCCGCGCCCCAGCTCAGCCCCGAGGAGCGGCTCTCGCCCCACATGCCCCAGTCCCTGCGCTGTGACGCCTGCCACGCCATCGCCTTCCAGGTGGGGACCGGGGGGGACAGGACACCCCGAGAGCGGCAGAGAGCCCTTGTGGGGAAGCTTCAGCCTCGGGAGAGGCTGCTGCTCCTCTGGAGCACGCCGCTGATGGATGTTCCCCACCGGCACCTTAAAAAGGCATTTTGGAGCTCCTCGTGACCCTCTGACCCGTGCAGATGTGCTGCTGCTGGCGGGGACGCACAGAAGGGGGTGCAGACCCCAGCCCCGCTCGGGAGCAGGGTCACGGACAGGCTGCCCCCCTCACTGCCCGGATTGTGCCTTTTTTACCCCAGATCGAGGAGCAGCTGAGCAAGGCAGAAAGGAAGGTGGGCAAGAAGGCTCTGAAGGAGTCGGACTACATAGAGGTGCTGGAGAGGAGCTGCTCGCAGGACTGGGAGAGGTGAGCGGGGTGTCCCTGGGATGGGGGTGTCCCTGGCATCAGGATGTCCCCAGGGGTGACAGTGTCCCCAAGGAGGGCGGTACCCCGGGGATCAGAGCGCCCCGGGGGTGTCCCCAGGGACAATTTTCGCTCCAACCCCGCTCTCCCCGCAGTTACGGGGTGCTGGAGCTGGACGGGGAGAAGCGGCTGTCGGGCCCGGGGCTGCCGAGCCAGCGCCCCCTGAGCGTGCTGGTGTCGGGGGGGCCGTGGCCGGCCAGGTGAGTCGGGGTTCGGGGGTACAGGTGAGCCGGGCACCGTCCCCTCGCCTCCAGGTGACCGCGGCGGCTCCTCGCAGGCTCTCCAAGCTGTGCCACGGCTACGTGGGCGAGCAGGGCGAGGCTCAGATCTACGGCGCGCACCGGCGGGGCGCGGCCGCGCTGCGGCAGCTGCTGTGCCACGGGGACAAGGCGCCGTGCGCCGGCCGCGAGCAGCGCCCCGGCCCCCCCAGGGCGCTGCAGAACGAGCTCTAGCCCGGCGCGGTTAATGCTTAATGCCCGTGACCTTCGGAGCCGACTTCGTCCCCGGCCGACACGCGTGCCGGGAGGGCGGTGGGCGCCGTCCTGCTGTCGCCTGTCACCGATGTCGCCGCTGTCGCTCGACGCCCGTCCCGGCCGTGCCGGCAGCAGCGCGGCTCGCTCCGGGCTCGCTGGAATTACTCTGTAACCCGCGGGCTCTAATGTTTCACCACGCGCTGCCCCGCGCGGGTGCAGTCCCAATTAAAGGAGTTAATGGCTCATCCGTGCCGGGGCTGCGCTCGCCGGTTTCACAACCCCCAGCCAATGGTCGCCCTCCCGCCCGCCGCCCCTGCCACCGCCACCGCCCGGCCTTTGGGTGACTAAAGTCCTTCCCACGGCCATAAAACCGCCCCGAGCGGGGACATCGCCGCCGGGGACGCGCCGCCGGAGGATGGGGACCCGCTCGGGAGAGCTGGCTCAGCCCCAGGTGAATGCAGCGCAGTCCCTGTCCCCATCCCTTCCCTTCCTCGGTGCCATCCCAGGGCGGTGGGAGGGAGGTGGTGGCCGGGGACGCTGCCCCTAGCGCAGGGTCAGGATGCCCTGCTGGGGTTGGCAAAGGCCAGGGTGAGGCGGGGGACTGCGGTGAACCCCGGGACCGAGGGGACAGGCTGGGACTGGGGACACCTTCCCCATCACCTGCAGGGGGGATCCCCCTCCGCACTTTCCAGGAACAAAACACCACGTGGGTTTTTGGGAGCCCAGACCTCTCTCGGGGGTCGGAGCAGGCACCGGCTGGGACTGAAGGAAACACGCCGGGCCACGGCCCGCTGTCACCTCGTCCCTCAGAGCAGAGCCCAGCCCCTTTCCCGAGGGACACCTGGGTCCACACTGACCTAGCTCCCTCCTCATCCTCACCGCCAGAATGGGAACTTGGCTCTGGCCGCCGCGGGCTCCCCGCACACCCCTGGGAAGGAGCTGCCTGCGGCGGGCGGGGTGAGTGCGGGGCACCCCGCGGTGCGCCCAAATCCATCTGTGACACACCTGGGATGGAGACGGGCCAGCCGGGCCCCCTCCCCTCCCTGCGGGCACAGGGGCTCCCATGGGGCAGGCTGGGGCCCGTCCCCGCACGCAGCCCCAGGTGAGACAGGCTGAGCTGTGCCCCACAGCAGGACCCCGGGGCGGGCACCAGGCCCCCCCGGCCGGAGGTGGACATGCTCTACAGGATCGAGGACGTGCCCCCCTGGTACCTGTGCATCCTGCTCGGCTTCCAGGTACAGCCTGGGAAGTGGCAGACCCCAGATCCCCGTTCCCCGGGGTGTGGGGCACCCCCAGCCCCGCTGAGCCCCCCCTCGCCCCCAGCACTACCTGACCTGCTTCAGTGGCACCATCGCCGTCCCCTTCCTGCTGGCCGAGAGCCTGTGCGTGGGCAAGGACCAGCTCACCGTCAGCTACCTCATCGGCACCATCTTCACCTGCGTGGGCATCACCACCCTCATCCAGACCACCGTGGGCATCAGGTAGAGCCGCGGCCCCGGCGGCCCCCCCGGCCAGCCCCGGGCCCGGGTGCAGGGGTCCCTCTGTCCCCCCCAGGCTGCCCCTCTTCCAGGCGAGCGCGCTGGCCTTCCTTGTCCCCGCCAAGTCCATCCTGGCGCTGGAGAAGTGGCGATGCCCACCTGAAGGTGAGGGCGGGGGGGTGCAGGGGGTGCCCGGCTGCTCCCCGCCCGCCGGGACCAGCTCACGGCCCTCCACCCCCAGAGGAGATCTACGGCAACTGGTCACTGCCGCTCAACACGTCCCACATCTGGCAGCCCCGCATGCGAGAGGTACATCCTGCCACCGCAACGCCACCTCGCTGCCACCTCCGTGCCACCACCCTGCCACCGAAATGCCACCTCCCTGCCATCCCCCTGTCACCGCCGTGCCACCCCACTGCCACCGTCCTGCCACCATCCTGTCATCATCCTGTCACCTCCCTGCCACGCCCCTGCCACCGTCCTGCCACCATCCTGTCATCATCCTGCCACCATCCTGCCACCTCCCTGCCACCGCCCTGCCACCACCCCCGCGGCACCCAGCCTCCCTGCCGGCTGCTGACGCCCTCTCCTGCCCCTCTCCGTGCCCTGCAGATCCAGGGGGCCATCATGGTGTCCAGCCTGGTGGAAGTGGTCATCGGGCTGCTGGGGCTCCCCGGGGCGCTGCTCAGCTACATCGGGCCGCTGACCGTCACCCCCACCGTATCCCTCATCGGACTCTCCGTTTTCCAGGCGGCTGGAGACCGGGCTGGCTCCCACTGGGGCATCTCTGTGCTGTATGGCATGGGGACACGGGGGACAGCAGGGCAGGGCTGTCCGACACGGAGCCAGGAGGATGTCAGGGGCACGAGGGATCCCGTCTGTCTTTCCCCCCAGGACCATCTTCCTGATTGTCCTGTTTGCCCAATACCTGCGGCAGGTCGCCATCTACGTGCCCGGCTACCGGCGGGGCCACGGCTTTGTCCTGCTCCGCGTCCAGATCTTCAAGATGTTCCCGGTAGGGACGGGCTGAGAGCATCCCGGGGCGGTCCCAAATCCCCCCTGCAGCCACGCGTGGGCTCGGGCGGTGCGGGAGGGAGCCGTGTGTGCCCCGCAGATCATCCTGGCCATCATGCTGGTGTGGCTCATCTGCTACGTGCTGACCCGCACCGGAGTGTTCCCCAGCCGGCCCGAGGAGTACGGCTACAAGGCCAGGACCGACGCCCGCGGGGAGATCCTGTCCGTGGCACCCTGGTTCCGCGTCCCCTACCCCTTGTGAGTGCCCGGCAGCCCCCGACACCCCTCTGCCCGGGGGGATGTGCGGGCCTGTGCAGCGTCACCGAGGCTGGGGAACACCCGGGGGGGCCCCAAGTGGCACCGGTGGGGCGGGGGGGGGGGATGATCCTGGGGTGTCCCCAGCCCCGACCCGCTCTGCTCCCGGGCAGGCCAGTGGGGGCTGCCCACGGTGACCTCGGCAGCCGTGCTGGGCATGTTCAGCGCCACGCTGGCGGGCATCATCGAGTCCATCGGGGACTACTACTCCTGTGCCCGGCTGGCAGGAGCGCCGCCGCCCCCCGTGCACGCCATTAACAGGTACAGCCGGCTGATCCCCCTCCACGGTACCTCACTGCACCGCGGCATCCCTGGAGACCCGGCAGGGAGGCTGCAGGAGAGTGGGATGGGCAGCAGCCCGGCCGTGCTGTTCCCCAGGGGTATTTTCATCGAGGGCATCTCCTGCATCATCGCGGGGCTCCTGGGAACCGGCAACGGCTCCACGTCCTCCAGCCCCAACATCGGCGTCCTGGGCATCACCAAGGTACCGGGGCCGGGGAGGGGTCCCGGCTCGGCCGGGGGCCTCGGGCAGCGTCACTCGCTGCCGGTGTGTCTGTGCAGGTGGGGAGCAGGAGGGTGATCCAGTACGGCGCCGGGATCATGCTGCTGCTGGGCACCATCGGCAAATTCACGGCGCTCTTCGCCTCCCTGCCCGACCCCGTGCTCGGCGGGATGTTCTGCACCTTATTCGGTAACTGCCTGCCCCAACCCCGGAGCGCTGCTCTGGCAGCCTCGGGGGCTGGCGAGCCCAAGGGTTCAGGAGGATTTGGGGGGACGGGGGCTCCTGCAGCCCCCCATGCCCGGCCCAGCGCGGGCACCTCCGCTTGCATCGCCGCGTCTCTGCCGGCAGGGATGATCACGGCCGTCGGCCTCTCCAACCTGCAGTTCGTCGACATGAATTCCTCCCGAAACCTCTTCGTGCTGGGCTTTGCCATGTTTTTCGGGCTGACGCTGCCGAACTACCTGGATTCCCACCCCGGGGCCATTAACACAGGTACAGCCCGCCACGGAGAGCCGCAAGCTGGGGAGTTTGGGGAGAGAGGAGAGCAGATCTGCCCCAGCCAGGGGGAGCAGAAGGGAAATCGGCTCCTCACGGCACCCCTGGCTCTATCCCCTACATCCCACACCCGCAGGTGTCCCCGAGCTGGACCAGATCCTGACGGTGCTGCTGACCACGGAGATGTTCGTCGGGGGGACCATCGCCTTCGTTCTGGACAACACCATCCCAGGTAACTGCAGCAGGGCCGGGGAGGGGGCGGCAGCGGCGCTGGGGCAGATTCCCGCGCATTTAGAGCTGCAGAGGGGACGGCAGGGCCGGGGGTGACACCGTGAATCCCCGCAGGGACGCAGGAGGAGCGAGGGCTGGTGCAGTGGAAGGCGGGAGCGCACTCGGACAGCTCGAGCAGCGCCAGCCTGAGGAGCTACGACTTCCCCGTGGGCATGGGCGCGGTGCGGAGCAGCCGCTGGCTCAGGAGCGTGCCCATCTGCCCCGTGTTCACCGGGTTCCGCGCCCGCGGCCGGGGCGCGGCGGCCGCAGCGGGCCCGGCCGGCGCGGACGGGGGCTCGGTGTGCACCAAGGTCTGAGCCGGGAGAGGGGCCCGCGCGGTGCCGGAGGAGCCGAGCCGAGCTCCCGGGGGGCTCTCGGGGCTCGGTAGCGCCCAGCAAGGCCAAAGCCAAGGCTGCCGCTGCTGGGCTCGAACGCGGGGCTAGGGAAACGCAGCGCTGCTCTCGGGGGACACCCCGGCTCCGGGAACAGCCACGCCGTGCCGTGCTCAGCCCGAAGCTTTAGCTGGCTGAGACTCACAGCCAGCCCGTCAGCCACATCGGAGCCAGCCAGAGCCCCGGGGCCACCAAATCCCACCCGGGGCCACCGATTTTCGCGCTGTGCCCTCGGCTCCAGCACGGTGACCCAGCGGCTGGCACGGGCTCTGCGTGGGGCAGGGTCCAGACCAGCGCTAGGAAGCCGGATTTAAGATGACACATTAAAAAAGATAAAATATGCAAGTGCACGTGCCCCACCAGTGTCTCTGCTGTCGTTCCCACGTCCTTTGTGCACCTTTGCCCGTGCTCCTCCCGGGCTGCCAGGCACGGAGACACGCTGGATTTCTTCCAGGTGGGCTCTGCTCAGCACGAGCCTCGGCAAACCCTCCCTGCTCCGGGAGCTCTGGAGCGCTGGCTCTGCCCTGGCCGTGCTGGTGACACTGCCCTGAGCCACCGGGGGCTCTCAACCGCAGGCACAGAGGTGGCTGACCCCCAAAGCAGCGGGGTCAGGCCAGTCCCGGGCCTGGATTTAGCACCAAAGTTGAGCTGAGGCTACATTGCACAAGCCTGTCACAGCCCACGGTGACACCGTCACATGCTCGCTCCCCAGCCTGAGCAGGGAGAGAAGTGAGAAAATCTGTTAAAAGTGAAAATGTGGGAAAAAAACCCCACCCCAACTTAAAATAAACCCCAGGGGACGCAAATACAACCAGTCCCCACCTCCCACAAGCACCAGCCAGGCTCTGAGCCCCCTCTTTGGCTGCTGTCCTGGTGCTGGGGCTGTCACAGTGTGTGACACCTCCCTGGCCAGCTGGGTCCCCTCGCATTTCCTTGTGCCCCCAGCACCCAGCTGGGCTGGAGCAGGACTGAGAGGAAGCCTGGGGGCAGTGCCAGCGCTGCTCAGCCCTGGGTGCCACCACCTGTGCTGCATCACAGCCCAAAGCCAGTGGGGCTGCCATGCACAGCGGCAACTCCTCCCCAGTGAGCATCCCAGAGCTATGGGATGCAGGAGAGGGATGAACCCAGCGCCAGGAGAGCAGCCACGGCCAGGCTGGCACTCCACACGCTGGCTCCTGCTGCTGCACTCAGCTGCCGCCAGCCCGAGGTGATGGTGGCCAGGCTGAAGCTCCCGGACAAACTGCAGCCAGGCAGGACTGGCAGGTGAACTCCCACTGCAGGTGGAAAGCAGCTGTGTGCTATTTGCTGACCTTTTTCTTCAGGTGCTCGAGTCTAAACTCTCCCCGGGTCAGTGGAAATCCTGGAGGAGTTTTCCAGCTCCCTGCATGGGAAGGGAAGGAGCTGGGGTAACTCCATTTTCGTTTTGCAGAGCAGCAGCAGCAGGGGCTGGTGCAGCTGAGCTCCCCCAGCAGGGAGAGGCTCCTCCTGGAGCACAGCGAGCTGGTTCTGCTGCAGGGAAGGGCAGCACCTCACCCTGCCCAACCTGCAGAGCTGCAGCTCCAGCTGTGTGCCTTCAGTTTAATCCCAGCTTAAAAAGGAGATATTAACAGCCAGGCCTGGGCTTGATCCTTGATTCAGCTCAGGATATTCCCATGAAGCAAGAGGGGATGGGGCTGGAGAAGCTGCTGCAGCCAGCACTCGACTCCAGCTCTGGGGCAGGGAAAATCATGGGAGAGCACAGAGTGTGAGGAGAGGAATAAATCCCCATCCCTGGAATGGGTGGACAGGGCTTGGAGCAGCCTGGAACAGAGGGAGGTGGCCCTGCCCGTGGAGCTGGAACTCTGAAGTCTCTTCCAGCCCTGTGGCTCCATGAAGAGTCCAGCCTCAGCCAGGATCCATCGGTTGCACAGTGCCAGCCCTGGCCTCCACATGCTGCCAAGCGAGTTCCCCTGCCAGATGCCCAGTTATGAGACAGCCACCACATCAGTTCTACTATTATTTATTTTTTTAAATATTTTTGAAAAAATATAATTTTTTTACAATATTTTCAACTTAAACACTATTCACACTGAACACGTATGGCAGCTTAACCTACCCAAATATGAAGTTTAAGAAGCCAAAACTGTTCTAGCTTTATTAAAAGAAAAAAAAACCAACCAAAAACCAAAAGAAACAAAAAGTCGTTGTGCTGTAGACTATTGTGTAGTGATGATTAAACAAAGCAAGGGAAAAGCACCACTCAAATCACTAATGCTAGGGTTTGCCTGGTTAAGTCCAGCTGTGGGAAGTCGGATGCTAAGGGTTCCATAGGCAGTGCTGTGCAGGGCAGCTGCTCTTTGCAGGAGCTGTGCTGGATCTCACAGCTCCCCGAACAGCACGGGCAGGGAAGGTTTCTAACATGATCACACACTGCAAAGGACAGGGAACTGCTTCTCCCAATTGCCTGCATGTTAGTTCAGGAGCTGAGATCTACGACTCTGTACAGGTCTGTGAGATTCGGGTTAAGCTCACGCTGCTTCCCAGGATCATAATGTTTTGTAAGGGGGGAAATTAACATTAGTAACAACACTGATACCTCAAAGGAAAGTTAGCTAATTTGCATAACAATCAGATCTCCTCCCTTTCACCTGGAAGTTAAGGCATTATCAGGTGCATGCTAGCACCAGTTAACACATCTTTAGTTAAAAACAGACCATTCACGGCAAATTCCAAGTCCTGTTTAAAAAGTCAAGAGTCTGCAGAAGGTTTTATTAACGTGGTACTTTGTCTCAACTTGACTGGTGCTTCTTACCTCACTGCCTCCTTCGCACAGAGCCAGGGCCCAATTATGTTTCCATTAAACTTTTGACAGATTTACTTAATAACAGTCTCAGCACTTTTATTGAGCATGCAAGACTAACAAAACTTTGGCAATGCATAAGTGTAACACAGTGACAAGAAGAGAGAGCTTTTACAATTAAATCTTCTAATACTGGCTTCACAGTGTGGAAATTGTGCTACATCCACCAAAAGAGGGCCCAGTCTACTCAAATGTTTAAGTACTTCACCCCAGGAACAAACTCCTTTGCGTTTGGATTCAGATTACTCTTGACCTGAGGAAGGGAAGAACAGAAATCGAGGTGAATCATTATTTTCAGCTTCCGTTTTCAAGCTGAAGACAATTAGAGGCAAAGGTTTATGGATTTAGAGTAACAATTAGGTATGCAGCAGGCTTCTTACACGTAGCAGCAGTCTATAATTCCCAGAAAAGCCCATTCCTCTGTGCTACTCCCTGAGTTATCCAACCTTCCTCAGCTCCACCTGAAGTTTCAGCTGGATGAGGGCTCAGGGAATAAGCAGCAAACCACAGGCATGCATCAAACACAGCAGCTTCTCCTCATGCTGAAATAGCCTTTTCTCAAGTTGAGCTGTTAAAACGTGCTATGAGGTTTTTAAATTTTGCTTATTTAAGCAAGAGGTGACTTGTTCCAGGAACTTCAACCACTTCTGGGAATTTCATGTGTATGAGCACTGTATTGATTTTTTACATGTCTCTGTCTGTGATTCCCCTGTCCTCCCCCTTGGCAAGCTGCTGCTGCTGTTCTATGTCCTGCACTTAGAGGTGGGCACCAGCACCTTCAAGAGCTCTTTAGCACAAAGAAATGGAGGATTAGGTTTTTCTGATCTTCCTTGGGGCTGAAACTGCTGCCTGCAGCTGGTTCAGCTTGGAAGAGTCAGGGCCTACATCTGGATGGCAGAGCAGCTGTGTGACAGGATGATGTGGGGTCTGTGCTCTGCATTCTGTGAGGGGAAATAAGCACGTGCTGCCCTTTCCTTGGAGCTGTGCTCTGCACAGAAGTCAGACAGCAAAAAGAGGGAAGTAATCACAGTTTGGCTGCTTTCCCCTTCCCTGGAATTGCTACAGGGATCTGCTGTGGTTCTCCGAGCAGCCCAACATGTCAGTGCTGGCAGGTCCCAGTGACCCTTTAGCAGCCCCAGCTGCACTCAGTGCCCTCCTTTCATAACATGCCACCCACTCCTGGAGTTGTGCCATGGGCTGGGAAAGGCTCCAGGTGGGTATGAAGCCACCAAATAGGTCACATCCCATGAGGACACATCCTGCCCTGCACAGCCAGGCAGGGTTTAACAGGCTGGAAAGGACCTCCTCTTGCCATAAGCAGCAATAAGCCTTGCACAGAGACTTGAGCTTTAGAATTAGGATGAGAACTGAGCTTACCACCAGATCCTCCAGCGATGAGCTGTCACTGATAACAAGGTCATTGAACTGGTCCTGGATTTGATCCATTGTTTGTGGGAGATCACGGGCTGGAATAAACCACTCATGCTCCTCCTCCTCTTCCAGCATCTCCTGGAAACAGCGCTCGATAAATTCTTCTTCCCACAACTCCTCTTCGATCTGTGCAACAAAAAGAAACTGCTTCAGCACCAGATCTATTGTGAGCTCTGCTGTGGGGGTTTTTATTCCCAGGTGTGTGCACCCAGCTGACCTTCCCACCCCTCCAGCAGCACCCCAGCCCAGCACCACCTCCATGCAGCCGGAGGGACATGAGTGCTTTGTCCCAGGGATTGGGGCTGCAGCTGAGAGGCAGGAGAACCCCCCCAACCTCAGCTGTTTTGTTTGCAGCTTGTTATGACCTAAAGGAGAAGGAAAATGTAGGTCCTAAGCAAAAATTTCAGCTGTACCAACTAGTCTAGACTGAGCTCGCTGCAAGTATGAGGAAGTGAGCTGTGCCAACACACAGAGCCAGGAAGCTCTCCCCAGGAAAGTGTCCTGTGGGACTCCTGGGGAAAAAATAACCCCTGCCTGTCACCTGGAACAAGCAGCCTCTCCTGTTGGTGTGTGCTCAGCCACAGCTCCCCTTGGGAATCCCACCTGATCTCAGCAGCTGTCAGGAATGCAGCCCTGCTGTCCTGGGAGCAGGACAAAGCAACCCATGCAGAACTGACACGCAGTGCAGACATTAAAGCACTTCTCCTTGGTTGTTCAGTAAATGAGCTTTGCAGGGAGCTCATCCTACAAATTTTCCATGTCCTGCATCAGAGTGTTTAAGAGGGGAAAGCAGGGAAACAGAAGCTGGTGTGAAGGACTTGCCCAGACACAAGGGAATGGAAAAATGATTCAGGACAGATTTAGAAGTTCACTCAGCTTCAGTGGAAGCTCAAACAAGTTTTCCCATCTATCCTTTGCTCTGAAATCAAACACCTCCTCAATCCTGGAGTGGAAATTCAGCTACCACAAACACCAACTCAAAAATATGAACACCAGATTATCAGGACAGCTGTGCAATCTGGGTCTTTGCCCTTGGGGCAAACACACCCACGAGCTCACCTGGTGCTCTGGGGAACAGGGACTCATCCCCACGTGCTCTGAGGCACCGCCCAGGCACTCCAGAGGCAGGGAAGGCTGACTCAGTGATTCCCCAGAGCAGCACTTCAGCCTGGGTGGCAGCTCCAGGAGGCACTGCCTCCCTCCTGCTGGGCACACAGCCACAGGCTCCTGTTACACAGGGCTTGCCCAGATCCAGGGGCTTGGTTACAGGCCTGTACCCCTACAGGTGCCTCCACGGCAGCTCCAGCAGTACTAAATAACATTTAATTCTCCAAATAGCAGGAAATCAGTACTGCCTGTTTTTGGTTTCCAGCTCCATTTAACTTGCTCAGGCTCCCAGAGGGCTGTGTCTGCAGAAGCAGGTGACCAGACTGCCCCAAGTGTGTGTGTGTCCTTTCTCCCTCATACTCCCACCTTTTCCCTGCTGACAATAGAACCTGTGCCTGAAAAATCATAGCACAACTCAGCTCCTTCCCAGAGAACTACACCCCCAGTATGCTAACTGTGGGACAGTTCTCAGGGGGAAAAAGCCACCAAACAGGAAACAATGAACGAGAGAAGAGAGGTTTTGTGAGCCTGAGTCTGAATGAGCTCAGTGCTGCTGGCACCCTGAGCATCCCATGCTGGCTCAGCACCCAGCACAGGCAGCAGCTATGGAGAGCAAAGTGCAAGCTGGGAATGGGAAAGGGATGTGGAAAGACGTGGGCTGCTCCCAGTCTCCAGAGCAGGAGAGAAAAGGTTGATAGAAGCAAGGTGGCAGAGGAAGGTAAGGCTTCCTTCCCAGCTGATGGAGAAGGGAGCTGCAAGACTCAAGTATTAAAATGAGCAGCTCTGTCACTCAGCAATGCTGCTGCCAAGGCAGGTGTGCAGCTGGAATTCCCCAGCTCAGCACTGGGACATTCAGCATGTCTGCACATGAACACCTCCCAGGCCAGCCCTTCCCAAGTGCCACGTACTTCTGTCAACTCTCCCTTCTCCCCTCCCTCCTGCAAAGCAGGGAATTAATGGATGCATTAGAATGTGCTGCACTTCCTGAATTTCCCACCAGGTCTACAGAGGATCAGCATTTACTGCCAGAGAAAGGGAGACCTGTTTGTTCCCCAGGATCACTCAGAGAGCTGATGTGAAACTTCTCCAAAGAACTGTCAGTGGAGGACCCAGGTCTGTCCCTTCAGCTGGGAAGGGACAAAGGACAGGTGGGGCACAGAAAGCAGGGGATGACTTGCCTGCCTGTTGAACTCCTCCTCGTTCTCCATCCACATGTACTCAGCAAAGGGGTTGTCATCCTCGTGGGAGTGCCCGTTGATGATCACATCCTCGCTGATGATGCTGGGGCTGGTACTGCTGCGACTCGGGTCCTTCATGGCTGCCACGCCGATCCCAAACCTGCAACTGAGCAGGGCACCAATCAACACCTGCACATCCCTAATGCCCTGCCTCTGCAGCAGCCCAGCCCAGGGAAGGGAGGCTGCACCTGCACTTGGAGGCTCCAGGCAGCCTCTGAGCTCACAGCAAGGAACGGCATCACAAGCACCGTTCCCATTGTGAGCAGATTCCAGGGACAAATTAATTCCCCAACGTGAACCTCACCAAAGCCAAGCACCATGGCCAATGAAAAGTGACAGGAAAAAACAGGAAGCACACATACTTGCCAGCAGGAAAATATCTAAACATTCTGAAGGAGAATTTGTTTTCCAAAACACTTTCAAGTGTTGTGTGTGATGGCACAAGCTGGGTTTCACAACCCTTTCCTGCTGGGAAACCTTGCAGGGAGCAGAAACCACGAGGAACTGACCCTGCACAGGGCCACCTGGACATCTGTGTGTTCTGAGGTGACACAACACTGCTGCCCTCCTGTACCATGCCCAAATACACAGATCCACACGGGAAAAGCTCAGTATTTGTTGGATACTAATACTGGTATTATCAATTTTCTATAAACAATATGCAAAGTGAGGCAATGTCTTCAAAATAAAAACCTAAAAAACCTGACCAAAAAAAAATCCATGACTCAAGTAATTTGAATGTTTTTCTCATGCTAAAATTCACAATAAAAGTTGCAGCAGTGAGTGAAAATATTTTAATGTTATTATCAAAACAACACTTTAGCCTGTTGTCTGCATATCAAAGAGTGACTTCTTTGGAGAGGAGGGTATCAGAATACAGCCTTGTTGTTAATAGAGTACAAGGGTTTATCACCCAGCACCTCACATTTTCTCTTTACATTCCAGTTGGTGCTGTTATCTAGGGAATTAATGCAAGTTTTGGTTCAAAACTCTTGATAATACCAGTTAAAAAGCTGCCACATCTCAATGACCAATGCAGAAAAGCACAAAGAAGAAGGAACCTGCCTGGCTTACTCTGTCCCACGTTTCTCCCATCAAAGGCAAAGCCCAGCACGGAAGTCACTGCAGCTCGCTGGGAAGTGCCACAAATGGGAGCAGATCCTGAGTATTCCATGAGGGAAAACAGGTTCTTTTTGATGTTCTTTCCAAACAAACTTGCTGAGGATTACTGGCAGCATTTACATAAAACAGGGAAGGACGCTGAGTTTAACACCCCAATTCAAGCTTGAAATTGCTTTTAAGCCACTTCAGCCGTTCCCAAGCCAAGACATGGGATGGAGTACAGGAAATAAAGCCTAAAAACCCCAAATTTCTTCTTCTTTTCCCTTTTTACTAGTATGTGTTTTCACCTTCTCTTTTGTGGAGCTAGTCTTGATATTACTATTCTCCTGAAAGTAACTGCCTCAGCAGTGAGGAACTCAGGCAGCTTCTGCACAAAGGTGACTGTACCAGACAAGTCCAGAATGGTAAAAATAATTTAAAAAACCAACCCAAACCCAACAAACCAACCCTACTTGTTTGTGTAAAAGCTTGGAAGGTTAATTTGTTGAATCATGGGCCAGCTTTCCCATTTCTGAAGCGTTCCCACTGGACAGGAGCTCCAGCTTTAGGAGGGAGGAAGGGAGGGAAGCCCAGCTTGGACCAAACCAGCTTTGTCCACCACTGCCCAAAGATGATGGGGATGATCTTCAAGAAGGAGCCAGGCTCAGCCTGAATATTTGAAGTTTATCTGATGCAGCCCTCAGTCCATTCCTGCCTTTCCCACAGGAACATGCTCACACTCACTGATCCTGTAGGAACACTAAGGGAGCCCCAGGCCAGTCCCTCAGTCACAGCAACCCTGATTTAATTTTCTGCAGCTTCCAACAGAACAAATAAACCATCCAGAACAAATAAACCTTCCCATTTTCCACTCCAAGACACAGAGCAGGTTTCTGTGCTCACGTGTGGGGACAAGCTCAGTCTCGTTTCACCAGTACTGGGTACAAGCTTTTCAGTCAGGGAATTCTGAGGGGGAGAGCCAAATGCCACTTCAGCCTTGCAAAAAGTCCCAATCTAAGCAGGAAACAAGCCCCAGTGCCAGGTTACACTGCTGCTGGGAATAAAAATAACACATTTTCCATCTGGGAGTAGGTGGGAAACAGAGGAGCTCAAAGCTCCTCTCTCTAGAAGAGGAAATGTAACATTGGCAGTGCTAAGGAATAGAAAACAGGGAGAATTCTGCCACGGTGACACACTGTGAGGTTCTGACCCAAGTTCCTCTGGGATTTTGGTGTGGTGCACACTGCCAAGTGCATAAGGAAAGACACTAATAAAAACCAGAATTTTTATCTTAGCAATGAAGACAGAAATTAAAAGTGCTGTAACAACAGGCTTTCAATTAACCTTGTTTTCTGTATGCAGTGTGGAGCTTGTTACTCCAGAACATCACTAAGGCCCATTAATTCACCCATTTCCCTGAATTTTGCTGCAGTTACAGCCATGAAGAGCCCTTGACCGAGCATCATTAAAATTCGGAGCTTTGTGACCGAAGAGTCTGTATTTAAAACCCAGTCACGAAAGAAGATTATCCACTGCCTCCTCCGGAGGTGAGGTCAGGTCTAATTCCATGCAGCAACCCCAGGTCCTTACCCGCCACAGAAAAAAAAGAGATGAAATAAGTATAAAAATTACGGTATTTGCTTTAAGCACCCAAAAATAACACGGGAATGGTTTTAGTGGGGGCTGAAGATTAAAGGAAGGTGTTCTAGAGCAACTAGGGCAGGAGTCAGCGACTTGTTTATCAGCCGGTGATTCCTCCTGCGAGTCGGCAGCGCCGGCCCAGCTCCTCCTTATCTATGGAGATTAGCACACGGCTCTTATCAACGGAGCTGATTACAACCGCCTAATAATTATACTCGCCTAATAAACAGATTTCTTAATCAAATTCACGCGGGACGCCAGCGCTATCTGATCTAAACGCTTCCAGGTGCTGCGCTGGAGGTTACCGAACGCAGCCGCCTCCCCCGCGCGGGGCCGGCCCGGGGGTTGCGGGAGCAGCGCCCCGCCACGGACGGGGCCATGTTTCGGTAGCAGCCGCCGCGAGCCGCTGTTGGTGTCGGCAATCCCGGCGTGGTAACCCCGGCCCCGCGCGGGCGGTAAGGCCGGGGGGCCGCCTCCCCCCGCCCCCGCTTTGTTCGGCACCAGCCGCCCCCACAGGCCCCGGATGGCGCCGCAGACAATACCGAGGGGCGGCCCCGCCGCGGGGGGTGGAGGCCGCGGCCCGGCACCGCCTCAGGGGAGGGGGCGGCGCCCTCGAGCCCCCCGCGGCGGGGCCGGCGGTGCGTGGCCGGGATCGCCCCCCCGCCTCTCACCTGCGGTGCGCAGAGGAGCCGCCGCTCCGCCGTGACCCGCCCGGACCCCACCGGACCCACCGGCCCCGCTCCGCTCCGCCCGCTCCGCGCTCGGCCCGGCCCGCCCCGCTCCGCAACACACCGCCGGACCTGACGTCACTTCCGCCAACGCCGGGCCCCGCCGGCTCCGCCCCTCTCCCCCCGGAAGCGGCGGCAGAAGGCGCGCGCCAGCCCGCAGCACCGGCGGGGGGGCGGCGCGCTGCACGCCGGGACGCGTAGTCTTTTTCCGCCTCCCGGCGCGAGGCATGCTGGGAGCTGTAGTCCCGCAAGGCACCTGGCGGCCATTTCGCGCGGCGGCGCGGGGCACGTCGGGAAGCGCAGTCCGGCGGGGCAGCCGCCATCTTGTGGCGCCGGAGAGAGGGGGGTGGGGGCCGAACTCCCCCGGTGCTCACAGAAGGATCGCCGAACACCCCCGGGGTTCTCAGAGGGATCGGCGCACGCCCCTGGGGCTCGCAGAGGGGGCTGTAACACTCCCCGTTACCGGGCACCCCCAGCCTCCCTCAGGACAGCGGCTGAGCCGGGAGGCGCAGAGCCCCCGCCTCACGGAGGGACAATGGAACACTAGGGGAACACCACTCCTGCTCACAAAGTGGTGTTTCTGCACGGGAACTCAGTATCAGGAAATGGGACATAATAAATATTATTTTCTGGTACATGCCGAGGCTTCAGCCGCATTTACAAAACGGGTTCAAAAGCCATTTTTATTCCTTTGTTTCTCTTTTCCTGAGGAGAAGGTGCTGTGCCCTCACTGTGCCCATTCACAATCCCTTAGAGGCACAGAAACCAGACACGGAGGGAGTTTTTGATCCATCCGAGGAACAACATGTGCAGCCACAAATCCCTCCTTGGGCCGCATGGCACACAAGCAGCTGGTAATGCAAAGGGCCAAGTGTGTGTTAGTTTATACTGATTTTGTAAATCACCATTACCAACTTGTTCTCAGGGCCCAAGGCTTTCCTCCCCAGTCCATGAAGCACTACAAAAATACCCCTCTGCAAGCATCATCCTTTAATAAACAACACTGTGCTCTTGCTACTCGTATTTCCACAATTTCCAGCTCTACAAATCCAGCAGGATCTGGTTTTCCCATCTCTAAGAGGGTTCTCTTTCTACTCACTCCCCACAGCAATGGGACAGCAGGCTCCAGGCTCCTCGTCACAGCTGAAATTCATGCCCAAAGTGCAGAGCCCAGCATTTCACACTAACCCTTGTGCTCTAGGATTTCCCTCACCCGTCACAGTGCAGTTACTCCCAAATAAGCAGCCCATGACACCAAGATGTGAGTCTGGACTCTCCTCAAGATCAGGTTTTTCTGGCACTTTCCTCAGGCCCTAAGGGTTCTACTCTCCCTGACTGACCTCTGCATGGGAACAGAAGACACTTGGCAGAAGCTGTGGGTTTAAATTAATTTCTGATGTGTAAAAGCATCCTTATACAGTCACTCACACCTGAGAATGCTTTTTGTTCAAACACTAAACAAGATGTACATATTTACCTGTACACAGGTCAGCAATCACACAAGGTACAAGATCAGCACAGGTGTTAGCTAACAAAAGGCTACTTTAAAAAGTGAATGCAGTATTTCAATACATTAATCTTAAATGACCTTTGAAATAAATGATCTGCCACTCTCAGAGAGAAGGGGGGCCTGGTCTGCAGCCAAGGCAGAGGGACTCAACAGCCTCTCAGTGACAGAGGAGTGACAAATGCCACTCAAATGGGCTCCAAGCCCACCCTTATGACTTAGAGCAGAACTAAGTGCAGGGACTGCTGGTGCCTGTGATTTCTTTCAGGGGCCTCAGGAAGCTTTAAGATTGTGTCAGTGCCTGACATTTAATCCATTTCCTACAAACCCAAACACCACTTTGCATACTAATGAGTGTCGTATACAGAGCAGTGACTGCTCTCTGCACAGGGATGAGTCACTGCACACTGAGACTTTAATTTGGATGTGCTATTTCAACAAACCCTGCACTGGAGCTGCTCTCCTCAGCACGTCTCCCCTCTCCAGGGTCCCACAGAACCTGCTGCCCTCACCAGAGGTGGCTCAAGCTCTGAGGAGGACTGCATCCCCTTGGGTTAGGGTGCAATACAAAGTCACAGCTGGAAAAACAAGTTCTCGAGGCTTGACTTGCACACAACACTCTGTCCTGTGTCTGCTGGGTGTGTCTGGGTAATGAACAACACTAGAACTTCATCAACACTCAGCCTCCTGCATCCCAAACCCCTTCCAAGCATCAAAGCCTCCCTGGTGCAGGCTCAGGCTGGAAGAACTGGCCCCAGTCTGCTTCATCTGCATGAACGGGATGTGGCTTCAGCTCTGATGAGAACAGAACTCCAGAAATAAAAGTGTCAGCAGAATATACCTACCAGGGTTTCAACAAGTGATATTTTAATTTGTTTGGAAATGCAAGAGGGTTTAGGGAAGAGAAAGAAGAGTTATGCAGGAAGCTGCTGAAGCACAGGTGTTAAAAACATGCACATTTTAAAAAGAGAGCTCAAGTTTTGCTGTGGTGGCATGACACAGGATAAAGAGTTCAGCAGACACACTGGTTAACATGCCAAACATCTATAACAAATCACTGTGGTCTAGCTTTGTTTATTGGGAATCACTTTAGTAACCTGAAGTCACAAATAAGCAGTAAATAACAAAAACTACAGATAAACACAGGTTACACATGCAAATCCTGTTCACATCTCACATGTGCAGGTACATTAAGTGCACAGTTCTAAAGAGTCTTGACAAAACCAGGTTTTAACAAAAAATGGTGTTAAAATGCAGGTATGAAAACTTCCATGTGAAGAATATAAAGATACCTTTGTCCCTTTCAGGACTCCAATGCTGCTTTGATATACCAGAGATGTACGACAGTGACGAAGATTCAAGTAAAAGCAGGAAGAGCTTGAGGAAATAATACTGGTCAGAGAATGGGCATTTACTTCTCACTAAAAATACACTGAATAGCTGAATAGGAAAGTCTACCAAGAGCTTAAGGAAAAAAAAATCACGAAGTTGTAAAGCTGACTAATCACTAGTTTTCCTATTTGCCATAGATAACAGCAGTGACATTAAAAGAAACTGCAATTCAACACTTAAAAATGCAACTTACATTTAAAGACTTTTTCAAAGTGAAATGCAATGACAGCCTTACACTCAAAATTAAATAGCTGCTAGGCTCAGACCAAAATACGGAATGTTCTAGATAAAATAAAAATACAGTATTACTTTTCATTTTTTATTCAGAATGGAATTGAAAGACAATTTCTGAAGCTTGAAAGTAGTAAGTTTCATTTAAACGCAGTTTTCTTCTCATACATGAGCTTTCCACAAGGGTGCAAGATTTTTTTTTCTGTAATAGCTTGAAGTGTCAAAAAGAAAAGTTGTTGCCATTCTCACATTAAGAACAAATTGTTGTCATTAACTTAACTGCATATGCTTTTTGCTACAACATTTAACACATGAACAGACCTATAATGCCTACTGTATTTCACTAAAACAAAAAAGAATACAGTATTTCCATCTACTACTTGTACTGCTTTTAAAAAAGATTAACATTAAAAACAAAGCCACGTTTTCCTTACATCCTTCCTTCTTCTTAAGCTTCTTTCTTTTGCCTGTAGTCTTCTGCCATTTTATCCAGAATTTTCTGTTGAAAGAAAGCAGTTATATTGGGTTATATTCAAAGAGTTTCTCACAGGCACAACATAAAGAACACAAACATAAATCCAATTCCCAAGTTTAAAACCTGTGAACATTAATTGCAATTGCAAAGGTCATAACTAACAAGGCTGGCACTTCTCCCTGCCCTGGATTGGAGCTCTGCTTGGCAAGCCAAGGGAATTCCTTCCCTTTTTGTCATGGACTTGTGACATGGTTCTGCCACTTACCTGGGTGGAATGTGCCCTCTGCAGGGGCAGGGACACAACATCCCCCTCCCTGGAGTCTGAGGAATTTGGTACCACTTTGATGACACTTGGTAGCCACATCAATTCACCTATTTCATTTCTCCTGCCCTCCAAGCAAAGGAAACTCCCAGCTCCACAAGTGCCACTGTGAAACAGAAGTTGAATTCCCCCCTTCCCTCCCCAATTCCAAACCCCACCACTGTCACACAATCACCTCACTGACAATTTCTGCCATGGAAAAAGCAAAACAAATCATATTTCCTTCAAGTAACAAAGCCCACAAATTGGCATAATTTCCCCCCTTCCCTTTTACATCAAGGCTTTAATGTCCCATAAGCAGGTACTTCAATGGAAACAAACAAAACCAAAAAAATGCTATGGTGATGGATGAGGTGGATTTTCTTCCTACAAGATCCTGCATGGGAACTTATTTTCTGATCTACTCCTTCACAGAGTTGTTTGTTTGGTGACAATTTTTGTGCCATCTGCCATCCTGGGCTCTCTGTTTATTTAGGGGTTCCCTGTTACTGCACGAAGGCAAATATTTGAATTATGAGGTGCTATATTCTCCTCCTTTGTGGAGCCCCTGGGTTTTGCTTTCAGCTCAGGGACCAACTGCCCTGAAATGCATTAATGTGACACTGCAGGACTAGCAGAATTCCTCTGGGATTGCCCTTTCCTGGAGGTCATGTTTGCAGCTCACAGTATGAGGTTACAGCAGCAGCATTGTCACTCATGCCATGCAATCATGTGATACCTCACCCAGTTAGAAAATGGAAAAAGTGCTCACAAAGTCAGAAGTTGCAAAGGTTTTGGTGTTTTTAAACCTATAAAAACTTCATCTTAAGCTTTGTTGACTGGCTGAAAACACTCTCAGAGGGACAACTAGAAGAGATCTGGGCCATCTGTATTTACTCTGCATTGCTACTTCTAAGCCTGGCCTTATTCCAATTAGAATTCCCTCTTTAATCCAAATTTACAAGATTAAAAAAAATGCTGGAGCCCCTCTTTAAACCTTGTATTCTGCATTTTATTTTCACAAGATGACGTTTTGGAGAAGTCTACCTAGAGTTCAAAGTTATAGAGTAAGCCAATTTCCACTGCCTGAAAGGTACTTCTTATTCTCAGTCAGTCTCATTGAGCTCTATTCCCCAGAAAGAATCAAGCCATTTAAAATGAACAAGTTTTTGCCTTACCTTCAACTTTTGATAATGAGGAAGGCTGCTGCAATGGGTCTTTTTTGCAACATCTTCATTTGTGTAGAACAGGGAACACAATTTGCAATAAAACCCTGTTTTGGGTACCACATAATTCACACCTAGAGGAGTAAACACCACAAAATAAACTAAGAGATCTACTCTACATCATTTCTTTTAATGTCATATGTCATTTCATCTAAATCTTAAAACCATAATTCACTTTACATGAAAAGCTGCTTTATCCTTAAAAGTCTTTGTTTTAGTTTAGTCAAGCAGGGGGCTAGTAGTAACTAAATATGTGCAGGCTTTTGTTTTTTTCAATTTAAAAAAAAAATCAACCTTTCAGATTAAGGGTCCATTTTACTGGTTCTTTCAAGAACTCACAACGCTTTGTGATCAGTTTTGGAGTATTTAATATGACTCTGAACTATTATCACTGTTGTGCTTTGTGCTAGCAATTGAATTTGTGCTGCTAAATGATACCTCTTTCAATTTCTGCCTAAGGAAAGGGTTATGAAAAAAAGGAAAAAAGGAAGAAAATACTCAGTTTGGGGCAGGAGTGAAGAAGGGGAAGAAGGAGGAAGCCCTGAAATGAAAGGCTATGGGGCAATGTATTGCCAAAAATAAAAGTCAGATGAAATGAGAAACGCTACTGCGATGCACAGAGACATTTTGGAGAAGAAATGGAAAGAGCCTTACCCACAGGAATGTTTGGCTGGTATGGCCCAATCCTGAACTCATCTGGGACAAGAGCTTTCTCCAGGACACTCTTTGTTTCCTGCTCGCCCTGGGGCTCTGTGTTTTCCTGGGTGCTCTTCTCGCTGTCCTGCGCCGCCGCAGCATCAGAACCCTCGGCGCTTTCAGCCTTGGCGCTCTCTTCGCTCTTGGTGCCGTTTTCTAACGTCTCACTCTCCTGCTCTGCCTCCTCCACCTTGTCCACCTTGATCTCTGCCAGGCTGTCCTCGCCCTTGCCCGCAGCCTTGGCCAGCCCCGCCTTGCGCAGTTTCTGGTGGTCCGAGTCCTCCTCGTCGCCCACCTCGTCCAGGGTGACGAAGCCCTCCATGCTGCGCGGGAATCCGCCCACGTAGCGCTGCGGGGACAAGGGCTGCTCAGCTCAGCTGCACTGCTCCCCACAAACACCTTCACTCCTCTGCCACAGCTGCCCTGCCCGCTCCCACTGCCCCTCAGCGTTTAACCTGCTCTTTCTGTACCCCACAACCAAGCATTCCCAGTCACAGTGGTTTTTTCCATCAGGAATGGCCACTGTTTTGCCATAGCAATGTGATTTCAACTTAAAATCTCAAGCTGCAAGCTCTTTTAACATGAGTACCTTAAGTGAAAGAAATTCTGGAGTGCACAAACTTGGTTTCTATTTCAGAGTCCTGTAAGGTCCTTGAATGCATGGCCTGAATAGAAGGTAAAACCTTACCAGAACTATTCTGTCCCCACTAATGGTATGAAAGTTCATTAAAAAGAATTAAAAGCTCTTTTCAACTAGTAGAAAGCTTAGAACACCCACATTAAAGCAACCACTAAAACACAAACAAAACCCAACCCAAATTCACCAACTACCCAACTGTGAAGGCCTCTGAAAATCAAGGTTTCATTAGAAGAGGGACTGCCTAAATTCTGAATTTTTGGAAATGCACTTGCTGATATGGAGATAACATTATTCCACACACTTAACAGCAACTGTGAGTAGGACTGGGGCAGCATTAGCTTTGTGAATGTGAGTCTTCAAGGCATGAAGTTTGGGTCTGAAGCAGTTTATCACAGCCCACATACTATATATAAGGAACACTAAGAAAACTGGGAAATGTCATTTGCATGGCCAGTATCCATCTCAGCACCATTATCGAGGTTCCTGACAGGATCCTCCAAAACTGAGATCCATGCACATCTCATTCACTAATTAGAAACATGCCTTCCTTGCAAAACATTCCAAACCAACAAATTACTAAAACTTTGCACACCACTCCACAGAACTGAGTAGATTAACAAAGCAGGTAGGACATGAAACCCACGGGAGTGTGGGATGATGTGATGAGAAAAAGGGAATTCACAGCAAGTAGCCTGTGACTGTAAACACCTTGAAACCAATTTTATTTTCTTTCTCTGGAGAAGAAGGGGCCCTGGCTAACTGCAGATTGGCCCTACCTGCCTCTCAGTGTAAGGTGTAGCTGTACATGCAGTTCTGTCCAAGCCCAGATTAGCCTCAAATCCCCAGAATATTATTTTTTAACATCATTTCTAGGCTCAGCTACAGACAGTCCTCTGAGAAATTGCTCAGGAGAACACAGTTCCTGGCCAAGTATTAGTCAAAAAAAGGGGTGAGGAGAAAAGCAAGCAAATCCCCAGCAAGCAACAAGGGTAGAAGCCCACAAGTTAAAGGTTTCTGTCAAAACAGAGCCAGGGACTTATAACTGAATCCATGTGCAAGTGACATCCAGTGAGAGCTTCCATTTTCTTCACAGGAGCTTTAACCCCTGTTCCTCTCCAGACAGGTGTTTTAAAGACCCAGGGGAAGGTCTGCAGCAGAATGTACATGATGTGCTACCTAAGTTAGACTGGACTTCCTCCACTCAGCACCTCATAGTGTGAGTTACCTTTTTGAGCTTTTTCTTGGCTGCTGGAGTGGCTGCAGCATTCCCCTCAGTTTTTACGAGCTGCATCATCAGGTGTGTCCTTTTTTTCCTCAGCAGCCACATCAGCTAAATTGGCAACATCTGCATCCTCTCCTGCTGAGCTGCCACTTTCTAAGAGTGCTGCTGCCTCCTCCTCATCCACCAGCAGCTCATCTTCAGACTCCAGCAGTAAACTGGGCTCGTCTTGCTCTGCCTGTTCCCCACTTTTGGCACCTGAAGGCTCAGCAGCATCCTCCTGTTTCTCCTCTTTTGGTTTTTCTTCTGCATTGCCACTTTCAGGTTTCTGAGCAGGTTCTGTTTTGGACTTCTTATCACTGGGAGAATCTTTGCTGTCTGGGGAATATGTTCTCTTTCTGTAAAGAACAAAGAACACTGCTGCTTGTAAACCTGGAGAGAGCCCAGAAATTACTAAAGAAAAAGATCATATTTCTTTAGACAAGCCTGGAAATCTACTGGGTTTCAATTCAGAAAATGGAAGGCTGAGGGAAACCCTGAAGGACATCATTCTTTCTTCAAACACAAAAGGCTGCTCCAAGGAGAAATTATCCTTACAAGACAGGACAACTGCTTGTGGGTTTAAATTACAGGAAGGCAAGGCTAATTAGGGACTGCAAAGGATTTCCTGAGGAGCCTGAAGAGGCTGTGAAATCTCCATCATTAGAGGAAGAGGGTGGGTAGCATATTTGAAACAGTTCATCTCTGGGCACAACCACCAACCATTTGATCTCAAAGCTTGCCTGATTCTTTGGTATTGTTTCTATACTCTGAATAAGGTATTTTCATATTTCTTTTAAACAACATCATGCTTTAACAATAGGAAATTACCTGGTTTTATCTTTTTTCAGCAGTTCAACTCCTTTGTTTGGAATCTAAAATAAAATTTAAAAAAAAAACAGCTGTGAGTCACAGCAGACTATGACTTACACAACTGCTGCAGCATTAATTCAGACCAGAATCCAATCCAGCCAAGTGCTTCCAGCTACATTAACCCCCAGAACTCTGCCCATGCCACCCACCAACTGATCAGAAAAGCTTTTATTTCATGTCAGACAGGACCTAACCAACCTAGAAATCCCTTGCCTTTATTCACAGGAAGGATTCAATACAAAACAAATGGGATATCCTGCTCCAGAAAATTCCCATACAATTCCTGGTTTGTTTATGAACCAACAGCATGTAATGCAGGCACTGGCACAGATCAGTCCTAAGCTGTACTTTTCTCCCTGTCATTAATGGAAAACCTTTAGCAGACTCCCACCACTTCACCTGTTCCTCGAATTACTGACCAGGAAATGCCACCTGTAGGCAGGAACATGGAAATCTATTCAAATTGTCACCAAGTGCTCATTTTGCTGTGCTCCCATGTGCCACACTATGATTTCTTCATGCTCCACAACAAAGCTGATGTTTCTAGGAGACAGCCTGACAGTTCAGATTTCTCCTGCTTTTATTACCCCAGAACTTTATTATTATCACAGAATATTCTGGGTTGGAAGGGACCCATAAGGATCATCAAGCCCAGCTCTTCAGTGAATGGTCTGAACCCATAACTTTGGCATTATCAGCACCATGCTCTTACTAGCTGAGCCCATATCAGTTTTCTACCTGCTGTACCAGTCTGATGAATAAACACCTATAATTGCATGAATATTACCCTGGTGTCTTGCAAAAAAACTCCTTTCAGTCAACCTTTCCCTCCCTCTATAGGAGCTGCACAGGCAGAGGTGCAGTTAGATTAGGTTTTCACAAACCTTCTTCTTTTTCAAAGAGGAAGAAAAAAACCCAAAGGATCCCACATTAGAGAATGTTCTAAATGGAGCAATTTCAATTCAAATATACATAATTTACCCTAAAAATCTGAATTATAGTAACTCTTTGGGTTTTGTTTCATCTGAAAGGAATATCCTTTAACTCATCCTAGTAAAACCACACTGGTGCCAAGTAACTGCACTTGAGGAGCCAGAAAAGATTAAAGCCAACTGTTCAATTTACATGCAACACTGAGTCTTCAATAAGCAATGGCTGGCATCTACTTCCCTTTACATCTTCAACTGCAATTAAAAACGTGCAAGCACTCCTTACCCTCAACACCAGTTTCTTGTACTTTTCAGATAAATCCACTTTCACACATCTGCCTTGGAACCAAAGAGCTTTGTTGGCACAATGCTCAACCATGGCCAAAGCATCTTCTCTGGTCTCCATCTCAATAAAGGCCTGAAAAGATTAAAACACACATTAAAAAGGACTCCAAACCACGTAACACTTTTCCAGGCAAAGTTATTTAACTTAAAACACAAATACTGAAACAAAATTATGAGGTTCAGCTACATCCATCCTCAGCAAACACTTTAACACTTACCCAGGTGCACTACAAACCCCAGCTTTTCTATTCAGAACATCCCAGAGATAGTTCTGAAATTAAACAGGCATTTAAAAAATCTGCCAAAAACTCACCATAAAGTAAAATATTATTTGAATAAAAAAGTATCAGCACAATGAAACTTATTTAGTGCTGATATACCTGGGAATTTCAGGGGAGCTGTGAGACTACCTCTGTATTTTATTTTTGTTTTTTGAGAGAAGCCTGAAACAGAAAGGCAGCAACTGCTGCTCCTCCAGCTTTGTGAGGAGATCCTCTTGGGAACAAGCCTATGACATGCTAAGGTTGCTGAATGAGCTTTAAACAAACACATCTGGGCTGGAGTATCCTTGCCAAAAAACTGAAAGCTGTTTCAGCAGCCAACTTCGACAGCAAAGAGATTTTGTTTTTCCTGTGAAATAAGGCCAGGGAGAACTTCCTAGGGGTCAAACAACAGTCTAGTAATTTTTCACTTCTCAAGTGTGGCATTAGGGGATTCAGGCACCCATCTCTTTGAAAAAGCAGTGGAACTTCCTATTTTACTCAAGGGAGCAATGAACTGGGACAGCAAAGCTGAAAAAAAATTAGAGCTGAATAGTTTAAACTCGTATATATTTATAGAAATCATGTCCATGCACATCCAAAGCATTTCACTATACACATGCAATGGTCTGTCTTCAAATCTTTCTTCAAGCTAGAAAAGCCCAGTAGGAACTGCTTTTGTTTAGTTTTAAAGAATGAAAAATAAAGGGTAATTACAAGAAACATGTAACAGTGGAATATATTTATGCTTCAGCCCTAAAAAAACAGTCCCAAGGCTCCACAAAACCTGCATAATCAAATAATTAAGCCTCCATGCTAAAATACCTTTTTTCTGTTTTTAAAGCAGCTCATACTCCAGGGACATTTCACAGGAAGCTCCAAAGCAAATCCCCACCTAAACCCCTGGGTTATTGCCAAACCTAAGCCAGAGCAGCAAGTCCATGCATGCCCCAGCTGGAGGGGTAATTTCACAGTGAAACCCCCCTCCAAGCCCTGCCCCAGGGGCTCCCCTGCAGTCACCTGGCTTTTCATTCTCATGAGGATGTAGTTCTTGATCTTCCCGTAGGGCTCAGCCAGTTTGAGCACGGCGTTGTCAGAGTAGCCCGAGTGGGGCAAGTTGCTCAGGTGGATCACACGACCAAGTTCTGGCTTTGGTGGCTCAGTCTTCTGGTCAGGTTTACCTTCAGGTTTCTAAGATTAAAAGGGAAAGACATTTTTTGAGACCTACATATATAAAATATACATGGCTCCTTGATTAATTTGGTGCATTGAAAAGGACAGAAATTAAGAACAATTTAAATGCAGCAACCTCCTAACACTGAGTGCCCCAGATTAAAAAAAAGGCAATGCTAAAAAAAGCAGAAGTGTTTTACCTTTATTCTCTTGTATTTCTGTGACAAGTGGACTCTGACTGGTTTACCAAACACCAGGGCAGGTGTTGTTGAATAATATTCCACTGCAGCCTGGGCATCTTCAGTGGTTGACATTTCAATAAATGCCTGAAATCATACAAAATCAAATTAAGAGCTGCTCTTTTAGGAATCTAATTTCGTTTCAAATTTCCAAGCTCTTCCATGCTTCCTTTTAAAAATAACTGCATCAGAAATGAAAACTGCTTTTTTGTTACAACATGAACTGACCTGCAGAACTTGGCACAAATTTCAGGCACTTTATTTAGGTGCACAAACAGAACTATTTTGTTTGTTTACATTCCACCTAGATTAGGATTCAAAAAATTCAATTGCTTCCTGCTTTTTCCACTTCTGTGGTATAGCTTTTTTTCACACTTCAAAATAAGACACACTCCATAATACAAAGTAAGACCAAGCAAGTTTTCAGATAGTTTTAAAACAAGAGCAGAATGTACTGGTGTTGAGAAAGTAATGACCAACCAACCAGGAGGATTTTTCAATATTTAAGTGAAAATGAAGTAGTGCAGCATTTCTAGAAACACACTCCTCCTTCCCCACACGCCCCTGGTGACAGATGTGGCATCTCACTGGTGGCTGAGCAAGTCCTGTTCCAAAACCAAAGCTCAGCCAGTGACAGAAGCCCAGCAGAGACACCAGGCAGCCCCAGCAGCAGTGTCTGGGACCCAGCCTTACCTCATTGATTTTGTTCAGGATCAGGTGATTGGTGATTATCCCAAAGGGCTCAACGAGCTGGAGCAGCTGATATCTCAGGTTCTTTCCCCTCTGGAAATCCATGATGTGCACAACTCTGCTTGTTTCCTGTTGAAGACAAAGCATGAGCACACAGCATGAAAAACCTGGCTACCAGCAATGCTAATGTCTGCCAAGGCTCTGCTCTACTGCTGTTTAAATTTTTAAAAATTTTGTTCTGTCTTCACTAGGGAGCAAAACAAGATGTATCCAAAAAAGGCACAGAATTTCTAGAGATTTCCAGAGCAAGGAAAGGCAGCTTTGGCATGGCAGGCATCTTAAGTTCACTTCTTACAGCTTCATCACGAAGAGAATGTCTAAAGAAGTTCTGTACAGTTTTGGAATAAGTATTTGTAGAGTACTCAACACAACAACCCCCCAATTTCATGCCAAAGCTTCAGTACTTCCATCCACACAAATTCTAAAATATCACTTCCAAAGAAAATCAATTCATTAAAAAAAAACAACCAACAACACTAATAAAATCAACACCTTAAGAAAGCACAGAAAAATAATACAACAAAAATGTGAGTTAAAAAAAGAATTTTAATACTAACCACTCTGCCCTTCTGCATGTGCCTGGGTCCTTGCATATTTCCATTTCCAGCTCCTTTAAGAAATTAAAGGAATGAACAAGCTTAGTTCAACCTGTAAGACTGGGATTAACATGCCTCATCACAAGTTCTTAAAAGATATGTCACTTGTAATACCAGAGTGAGATCAAGTTCTAAATACTAATTATTTCATTGCACTCTAAAAAGGCTTTTTATTTATTTCAGAGCTCTTGAAACTTGGGATTCTCATTCCTGCTCCTTCTCTTCACTCTAAGATTAGAAAAAGAACTGCATTTATTGCTGTTCAGGAACAGCAGAGAGCAAGTACAACCCATGGGGGAAAAAAAAAAATCTCCTGTTTTAAATAAGATTTGCCAGAGGAAAACTACTCTGTGAGATTTCTTTATCTAAAACACAGTTTTTAGAAATGAGGGTTTAGGTTCTAAAAACATCACCTATTCAATCAGAATACCCATTAAAAAAAACAAAAACAAAAAACCAAAACCACCACACATGAGCAAAACCCCCTTTCAAGTAGTTTGGTCTACAGTTAAAACAGAGACACTTTGAAAAATTGAAAAACTATTTTGAAAAATTAGATGTTATTTTAATGTGATTAAGTATGAATGCATCTACCACCTAAAAAAATCCCTAAAATACTTGTACTCTGTCAGGATATCCAGGTAAATGAATCAGTTTTGCTCTTTTAGTCATTTGAACTATCTAAAAGGTAGGAAGTAAGAGCATCAGGCAAGAATCTGATTCTTAACCTCCTTTCCTGAGAGGAAGAAGCTTGCATCATGCATCTTCCCACTTCTCACTTGCTATTCCAATTTATTTCTCAAATTCACTTGAAAATAGGGGGGAAAAAACACTTAGGATACTGATTTCTTACCAGAAAACTCCACCAACATGAAGCTACTCAGAAGACAAAAACCTCCTACACAGGAAAAAAAAATATCCAAGTGCTCAACACGTGTAAATTAATCTCAGTTAAAAATCACCAGCCACAGGGTAGCTGGCAGAAAGGTGAAGTGTGGGAAGTTTCCCTGAAGACAGGGAAAAACTCAGCACCAGTCTTTAGTCCCCTGGCCAAAGTATTTCAGTTCTAGTGCTGAGAAAACCATTTTCTTTTGTTGTTTTAAAACACCGGTGACAAATTAAAACATGAGTTAAAAAAAAACCACCCAAAAAACCTAGCTAGAAATGAAGCCTGGTGAAGGTAGGTGCCTGCTGAGGTTACCTCTGGGCCCAACAGGAGGTCCTCCAAGGTGGAATGGAGGTGGTGGTGGTCCCAAAATTCCTGGTGCAGGGTTTGTAGATTGCTGCAACATAAAGGGATCACCCCTAGAAAGGGGAGAAAACACAGTGTCACTTTAAACCAAGAAACTGTGAAGCTTTCATTCACAAAACACCTGAATTTCTGCTGAGTTTCTATGAAGACAATTCAGATTACTTTTACTGTTGCCCTTCAGCTGGAAAACAAAGGAGGAATCCATCTGAACCAAAGGAAGTGTGTTGTTCCACATAAAATGTTAGGAACCTCCTCAGCTTCAAATAAACAATTAGAAATACTTCAAAATTAATTACTACTTACATTCCATGTCCTGAATCACTGTCAGGATTCCATTCTGGGTATCTTAAAAGAAACAAAATTAAAAGAAAATATAAATAGAGTGCAATCTCCTCCAGCTGTGTAAGACAAGCAGCAACACCTGGAGGTGTAACACAGCTGCAGCACAGGCAACACTGCAGGCCCACAGCCAGAGCCATGAGCAGCACTGACAAATGCTGCTCTTCAGGACAACTCCCTACTGCCTGCAGAACTGCTGGTTTTACAACAAAAAATCCTCAAGTTGGTAACAGCAACTACAATTACAACAGATTCTCAACAGCTAAGTTCCAGCTGTCACATACACACATCAGGATTCCAAAGCTATGAACCAGGATCCCTTTTTGTCCTGAAGATGTTCCAAGTTGCTTTTATTCCCTCCAAGGCACAGTAGGTTTTCTAAACCTGCTTTCTGCAAGTGGTTTAGAATCAGGGGAACATCTTGAGCTGCCAAGGACCCCCCAGGATCATGCAGTCCAACTGCTGGCCCTGCACAGGCCCCCCAAGAATGCCAGGCTGTGCCCTCCTCTCCCCAGTTACTGTACTTCAGTTCATACATTTCCAGCAGCAGCTGACAGCGGCGGCTGTGAGTCGCTCCATTGATGTGATGGTTCCACTCCTGCAGCAAAGTAAACAAGGCACAATTAGCAGCCACACATGGGAGTCCTTCCCACAAAGTCCTGGCCTAAGAGCAGTGTCCTGTCTTTTAGATCCATAGAGAATGGAATCTGTTTGTGGTGCTTGGAGGAGACACTGACTCTGGACCTGCCTCTTCCCTGCTAACCTGGCTGATGGTGTCTGATGGGAACGGTGCTGCTCCTGCCTCAGAGTGCAAAGCTCCCTGCAAAACTCCAGCCCAGGCACACAGGGCCACGGCAGCCTTTGGAACTGAAGGCTTTTCAGAATTTCCTCTACTCTGCTTCATTCCTCAGACTTCTACAGATTATTATGAAATAAACACTCCAATTTTTAGAACCATAAAGAGGCCAAGAAATTGCACGGAATTCAGAAAGGAAAGACTAAAAGAAATCTAAGTGCATAGCTAGGACAAACTAGAAGTATATGGGTGAAATATAAAATATATGACCATTTAAAGGGAATAATAAAGGAAAAAAAGCAGATCTAAATTAAGATGGCATAAAGGAGAAATAATGAAATTAAACCAAATCATCCAGGTAAAACTCCTGCTGGCTCTGGTTTTAGCACTAGAAAGGAATGAGGGATTTCTACTTTTTCTCTGCAGACTGCTTTAACTACAGAGGGAGCTACTTATTTTAGTGCCTGATCTCTGTATCTTTATACTCTTACAAGTAAGAGCACAAGTCTGTGCTTTATTCACGTCTGTGAAGTGACAGAAGCTCGTGGAGTTTCCCTGCTGGACATCTGGGAGGCACAGCCTGACCTTCACTCTGCTGCTCCTCAGGGAGGAAAGGGACCAGCAGAGATAAAGGGGAAGAATCATTCATGAACCTTGGGGCTGAAGGTTTCTCCAACTGAAGGTTTTTTCTTATCAGTCACTATTTCAACCATGAACACAAAGTGCACTGCCAACTGCTTTATGTGGCTCTTCTTACATGTCTGTCTCTGCTCAGCACCCACCAAGGATTTCTGCCTAATCCCTCATCTTTCCAGATTCTTGGTCCCTGCCACACTACAGCAATCCTGGATACAATGAGACATTCCCAAGGCTCACCGTAGTGCTTCCATATGTTACATGCCTACTCTGCACTTCCCATAAAGGAGAAAAATCTGGATTTAAAGTCTCTTATAAAGTACTACAATATTACTCCATGATGCTCCTGACAGGGAGCAAGATGAAGTCATCCCTTTTATCAAGATGTAAAATGAGAGCACCACTTTTTCTTGTCAACTGCACAAGATGTAGGCTCTGCAACTATAAATAGGCTGGCAATTAGGATGAAAAATACCCGCAAAAAAAAAATTTAAAAAAATCGATGAACCATTCAGTATGAAGTTTCTTCACTTCAACACTTGCTAGCAAGTGTTAGCACTACACTCTAGAAAAGAATCCTTTAAACCCCAAACCCCTCTAAACTTGGGAGCACAGTCACTAAAGCCTCAGACTTTACTGGTTCCACCACACATAAAATGCTTTGAATCTGCCTCAAGACAAAACTGATACAGAAGTTATCTGCAAACTACAGGTAAAGTTTGGGAGATTTAATCCTCATTCAAATGCTTTTAAATTGGCACTAAAGGGGGATGTGATTATAACTTTGATTATAACTACAGATTTTTCTTTTCCCCAGCAAACAATGGTAGCTCATCTACATGAACTTTTTGCTAATCTGGATTCCTTTTGTGCTTGCACCCATTTGAAAGGGACCCTTCCCCAGGGTTTTGGGGCACCAGGATATTTGTATTTACAGGAGCTCATTAACACAAAGGCCCCAAGTTAAGAGAGAAAAGCAGAGTTTCTGCAAACCCAGCCTCCCCTTTGGCTCAGTTGATGCAAGCAGAGGACACACTGTTCCTCAGAAAATGAGGCCACACTCGAGCACCTAATTTTAGCCAGCCCTCCCCCAGGGCCACAGCCAGGTTCTCCCTCTGAGATGAGCCAGGTTCAAGTGTTTCACCTCTAAATTCATCTGCTCGGGTTGCTCAGCCTTTGTCTCTGGCAGGAAAACAATCCCTCCACGTCTAACACCTCATTTCCTGATAAAGGGATCAGGATTGACAAAATGCCTGAAGTAACTGGGGCACAATTTACTTCTCAGACAGAAAATAAACTCGGTCTTAAAATACACGCACATCAAATTAAAGAAGCAATTAAGAACATCACTAAAATTAAAAAAAAAAAACCACCAGAAGACTAATCTGCCAATTTAAGTTACACTAAGGATGTTTAACACCTTGCTTGCACTTAAAATACACATGGCTTGATCAAACACTTTTAAAAATCTCTGATATTTTTATCTGGAGGTGGGGAAGATGAAATTTTGTTGCTACAGTAATAAATTTACATAGTCCCAGCTATGAAAAGCATTCCCTTTCTGCTTTCCATACATTTCAGTTCAAATCAGGTTACTCTAAAAGTTGTGTTTTACTTGATTGGATAAGGAGCTCTGTAATGGCTGGGTATACAAAGCAGAGGAAAGAAGGAGAGAAAGAGAAAAATTCTTGTGGTGACATGATTTCTGAAATCAGAAATAAGGCCCCAACTTGGGTCATAAGAACCAGATGATCCAATGACAAATATTTTATTATGTACTACCAATTTTTAAACTCAAAGTATATTCCTAAAAGAAAAAAAAGCTGTACATGTTACAGAAGAGGTCAGCCACTTAGGTTATTTGGTATTTCTCATACCTGGAAAGGTATTTCCATGTGGATATCCTTTCATTAGATCTGCACTCCAAAGCACACTAAGAGCCACGAGCCTTTAAAATAAAGATCTAAAAAGACCCCTACTTACAGGATCACTGGGTGCCATCTTCAAGGGCCTCAGAAGTTAATGTTTTCAATCTAACCAAATGAAGTCCTTTTACAGAACTGAGCATGGCAGCTAAACTGTTAACACTTCAAACTTCAGTGAAAATAAACGTCAAACACAGGAGACAAGAAACCTGCATTACTGTATTTTATATAAAAAGTAATTAAAACAACACAAGTTCATAAACTGTCAGATCAGGTGGAGCCATACAGCGTGGGCTCTAGAAGTGGTTTGATCCTTTCCTTGCAGGGACAGAGTAATTCTTGTGTTTCAAAAAGATCAGATGTACAGAACAGCACTTTTTGAGAGGTAACTGCAAAGAAATGGTTAGTAACAGCAATTCCACATAGTATCAATTTCACAGTAATAGCACGTATTATGTTTTCAATTGAAGGCCTTCAGCTAATTAGCCACTAATTGTGACAAGAGGGGCACCGTATTAGCCAATTAAATTGCCTAGTATCCTGGAAATCAGCAAGATGAGTACATTGGAAAAGGTGAAAGTGAGAAGGCTCTGAAAACACCATCTGAATCATGTTGAGTAACCTGCTCCCTTTGCAGAGCTGCACTAGGCGTGGATAACTAAGAGGGAACTCAGCATCACCGAACACACCCGAAGATCCACTCTACTGGGAGCCAAGTAAAGAACACTACTAGGAACACAGAGCAGGATACTGCAACAGCAGACTGATTGCTCGGAGAGTCTACAGGGATAGATGCAACATGTGACAATAAAAAGTGAGTCTGAAGTGTTCTAAGAAAGTTGTGAAAAAAGGAGAAAAATGACGACAAATTTCAGCCATAGTATGAGACAGAGTGTTAAAGTGAAATTAAAAAGGCAAGAATGAGCTAATCTAAAACGTGGTTTTTACTTTTGCAAATAAGTTCCAGGGCTCTACATTAACTCTTTCCCTCTGGACAGGGAAAAAGCAGAACTGTGCAAGAATGCAGCTTAACTACATATAAATCAGCAATCAAGACAGATGTGGAGGAGAGCTGAAACTAGCTTCCGGAATGGCACAGCAGATACACTGCAAAAAAACCCCAAACCAACCAAAAAATATCAAAACCCACCCCAAAACTGCTTGAATGCCAGATGTTTGTGGTTAAGAGAACATGTAGATGTAAAATATAAACAAGATATCCCAGTAGATGATAGCTGTTTGACTTGAAGTTAAGCAATCTGGGCAAATAAAATACATTAATGTAAAGCCCTGGTTTACAATGTTTGTCAACAATTAACCTTGCAAATAAACCAAGTGCCTTTTTCACTCTCAAACCAACTTTCAGATCATTTCAAAAGCAACCAGGCCATAGAAATAATTAAAGAAATAGGTAAAAACAGAACAGATACTACAACGTAAAGGAAAATAGAAGTATCTGGTGCATAACTCACCTTATTAGAATGAACTGGCATATCACATATAGAGCACAGATGGGGATAACCCTTCGGTAAGAATCCATGGAAGTCTTCAATATTGCTATTTGGAGGAGCACCTCTCTTTTTCTCAAAGAGAGATCTCTCGGGACCAGGACCACGACCCATTCTGTCATACTCACTGTCAAATTTATGATAGTTATGCGAAGTCTCACCATAAAAAGATTCATCCCTACACCTTTCTCCATCTCTCAATCTGTCATCTTCATAATCCATTCTGTCATAATAACCAGATTCTTGAGAACGACTTCCATGGTCATAGTCAACCACTGGGTTGAGACTAGGACCACGATCATCAAAGCTATCTCTTCTAAAATGCCTTTTTTCTTCCCAATCATCCCTAGGTACTCTGTATGGTGGTTCCCGTGTGGATGATCTGCCATCTCTACCATAACCTTCTTCAGCTCTCCTCCTTTTAAGTTGTAGAAGGATCTGAGGCAAGTTTTCAGGAGTGATCTTGTCCTCGGGATAGCGACTCAGTTCATCTAAGTCTCTAGAAGACAGACCAAAGCTGGCCAAAATGTTTGTGGCCTGGTCTGCATCTCCACGGTGCTGAGAAGACAAAGGGAGCGGACCTCTACTTCCAATGTTAAATATAGACTGCAAATTATGGGAAGAGGTACTACCAGAAGACAGTGCACTATGAGATCCTTGTTGGTTCAATGAAGAACTCATTCCAAGATTCATTAAGCTAGCAAGGCGTGCAGTACCCTGGTTCATCCTTCCAAGAGATGCTGGCATATTTAAAGACTGGGTAGCAGCAGCAAGAAGGCCTATTCCTGCAGGGAGGTCACGCCCATGACCTTGGGAATCCCTACTCAGAGATGACTGCTGGAATGACTTGGACATTGTAGAACTAGAGCTTGTCTACTTTATGGATCAAAAAAAATTTCTTTTGGCTTAGTTTGTTTTTTTTTTTTTAAGATGGCTGCAAAGAGAGCTCACACTAGAAAGCTAGGCAAACTTCACTTCAAAAACGGTAACGCCAAGAAAGAGGATCAATAATGACTGCAGATCTTCTTCAAGCTGAGAAACACCAGACAATTCTGTAGAAAAACAAGCAGTTTTAGTCATAAATCCCTTTAAACAGATGCAGTTTTAAACTTATGCATCATGTTGATCTAAAAAAACATTAAAGATCTCAATCTTACAAGGCTTTTATCACATAACAGATTCAAGAGGTACCCAGAACCTACATATATTATTGCAGGTAAAAATACAGTAGTGTTTCCTATACATGCTACTCTTCTTCCACAAAAAGCTACTTTCACACTGAAGAAAAGTGAACTTCAGAAGTTTGTGATGTCTGAAAGCATCTATCAAGTTTACTGACATGTAAGCCTTGATCTCTGGTTAATGGCTTTGTTCATACCCTACATTACTGTACTCTGTCTGTGAGAAGAACACAAAAAACTTAGGCCCATAGAATCCAAGATGACTTTGGCATATAACACATTTGAAAATGAAACCTGTACCACCACAGAATAGGACGAAAGGAAGTTAAAAGTAACTGAAGTTTGGGTAAAAAGTTTCTGCTATAAGATCTGTAAATAAGACCAAACATAATATTCAATCTTTATGCAGTCAAATTCCAATTACTGATGTGAAGACAGATGTGAACAAGAAAAACAAGTTTTACATTTTGCAGGAAGTAAACAAGACCTCTTGCTCCAATTGCAGTTACGCTGCTAACAGCATTTCTGAAGGGAATCTTTACTCTGCTCTGTTACATGGCAGCTGTGGCATCAGCCTGTACTCTCAGGCTCAAACTAAACAAGGTCAGGCTTAGTGCTGGGATGGGAGACCCAAGGAAAACCCTGCTCCTGCAGGAAGAGACCCCAGTGAGTCAGGAGATGGCACCAGATCCCACGGCACTGCCTGCCTGGGGCTGGCACTGACACCGTGACCACCTGTGGGAGTTAAAGCTCCTAAAACTCTGCTCACAAGAGAGAGGTGACTCTTTAGTGTCCCACTGAAATAGTAACCTAGTACTTCAATATTTGGTTCAACTGCACTTACATGAAGTTTAAGCAGTCTATCAATATCCACAGCACACTGCAATGAATATACTTCATAAAATGTTCTTTTGGGGCAGAGCAGAACTGTAATACTTCACCCCATCCTCCTCCAGCCTTGGGACAGATACACAAAGTTTAAAGCAATTCCACCCATGTGAAAATATTCCAGCAGGAATAATCTGTCCTTGGGTCCCTGAGGCCACAAAGCCCTCCCCAGTGTGGGCAGAACAGTTTTGCTTCTCCAGCACTGCCACTGAGGAGCACATCAAACACAGAATCACTTGGAAAAGAAACAGGCACAGACTGCACAGCTGCAAATGAAGTCAGCTCCCAAGAGAACAGGTAGTTTGGGGAGGAATGGAAAGGACAAAATGAAAGCAAAGACTTTTCCTTGAAGAGACCAGCTCTGCAGAAGGCAATGGCTCTGGTACTGGAAACAGAAGGAAAAAGGTCAAGGTTAGAGCTCTCCATCCCAACTGCCTGCTCAATCCACAGCCTGCTCCAACAGTGCACAAAGCTGAAAAGCACTTGGGTTTTCCTTCTCAGCATGTTACAAAATTATACATTTATGTAAAAAAACTATGGATTCCCTGAAAAATACACAAAATACACACAACTCGCACAACTCCACTCCACCTTTGCAAAGTAACTCCTTTATGCAATTTGCTACATACTCGGTCATCATTGCATCTAAACTCATTTCAGCTATGTTTTTAAAATTCACATACGCTGGAGTCACTTAAAGGAAGCTTAACTGTGTGCCATTTGTTAAGAATAAGAGATTGAGAAACATGGGGATGAAAATAAGCTGGAAAGTTCTGAGGCAGAAGACAGAAAAACACTGCAGAAAGCTTCAGAGGAAAACAGTAACAGGAACACAGGGGGAGCATACCAGGTGAATTCTAAGGGAGAAGGGGTCACACTGGAGGACACCTGAACAGAAAGCATTGAAGAAGTCTACTGTAAAAATCAAGACTCTTTGGAGTTCAGAGAGGAACTCTAATATTCACCCCAGGTACCATGCTTTTATCTTACATGCATCCAGCATTCTTCAAAGTACTTTTATGACAATTTTACAAGTTAATCCTTACTCATTCAATTTTAACACCTAAATCTCCTCCTAGTTCATTCACACACTTTCAGAAGGATTCGAAGCTGAACTTACTGGGTTCTTCATAAAATCAGGTATTCCAGAGGGCTTTCTGAGCCTGAGGCTGCAGTGGTGCCACAGATCCCCTGTGGTCAGGGCAGGCTCGCTGTGTCCTGCTGGTAGTGCAAGGACCCACGCTATTCAAGGTTCCACTAAATCAGGAAAGTTCTCCACTTTTCAAAAACACCCTTTATTTGAACAAATGCTCCCTAATCCTCTTGTCACAGCTGTCAACTGGCAGGTCATTGTGTGCTGCTGCAGAGATTAGCAGGAACAAACCCCATGGCATCCCGGGAGAGGGGCTGCAGGACCCAGTGGTGCCGTGCTGAGACCCCACAGCAGAGCTCTGCAGAACCACACCCAGCTCCTGCAGCTGCAAACACCCAGGCAAGGGCAAAGGAAAAATAAAAATAGGAAAGATGGGAGAAAAACCAAGACAAAGACAGACAGCGATAATCTTATGGAGAAGCATGAAGTGGGACAGTAAGACAAGTGTATGATGAAGACACAGCACACGGTGCTAATCAGGAAATGCCCTACACCCAATTAGGTACTGAGTACTTTAATTAAGAAGTGTGAATATCCTCAAAAACCCATTAATTATCACACCACTCATCTTGCAACTGCTGCACTCCACTCCTAACCAAGTCCATCCCTTAAGACAATGGAAAGAGGTGGGGGAAGGTCTCTACCCTCACTCCAAAGGATGTTTAACTTCCACAGGGTCAGGTTTAACATGATCCTAAGGCAGCACTTCCTGTGCTGCTGATTCCATGCCAGGATGTGACAGGGACACGTTCCCATGGAGCAGGGCCAGCTTTGGAGAGAGGTGCCATCCACTGAGTCACAGCAACAAGATGGGTAGGACTGAACAGAGCTGCCTGAGAGCCAGACACAAGTTAGTTGAAAGTGTTATGCTAATTGTTCTCCACTTCATTTCAGCTACACTGGGAACAGACAGGCTTTCAGATACACCTTTTTTTTTTTTAAAGATCTGTGGACAGAAATTTGGCCATATTAAGATTTGAAAATATATAATATCAAGCAATCTCGAAATAAGTTGAAAGTCAAAATGTTATTAGATTTCCAGACAAATGCAGACAATGAAAACAATTTATATCTCCAAGTTGCAAAAGAGTTTTCTTTCTACAAAGGCAGACCACAAAAAAAAGGAATTTGAATCCTACAGAGTATAATGTTATCAAACAGGGCCCAAAATGAGGTTGATTTTCAAACACCATAGTTTTTTTTCTTAGTGAAAAACTGAACATATCTTTTCAGTAAAGCGTACAGAACTCTTGCTCCAATATTAAGTTTGACCTGAGAACAGATTAATTTAGTGAATTCTTGGAATACATTGATGATGCTGAACGAAATAACCTCAGCTTATCAATTTTTATGAAACACAAATAGGCTGAAAATAAGTCCCCAGCTCCCTATTCCTTCTGTCGCTCTCGGGGGGGGAGGGGAGGAGTTTAAACATATACATAGTTACTGCAATTTTAATGTTAATCTTGGTCTTAGAACAACTCATCTTTTACCCACTCCTCTTTCACTATTTACAGAAAAAAAGTCTTAAAAATGAAAAATAACTTTTCACTTTCTAGTCAGTTTCACTTTCAATTCAAAACATATTGAATTAGAAATAATAAATTCAATAATGGCAAAAACATGAAATTATCTACAAGCTGAAATACATACCCTCAGTTTTTAAGAACTCAATGCTTTTGCAGACCATACACCCTTGGGAAAAAAGTATCACAGGAGTTTTTGGAAGTCTGCCCTTTGCATAAACATCTATAAGTCTTCCCCCTCCTCTCTTACACACTGTACTGAGTGTGGCAATCTCTTTTGCCATGGGAGAATTCTGCCTCTTCCCAAAACTGGCTGCAGCACATCACTGCAGAAAGGGCTACTGAGGGAAGAGATCTGGAATTTGGACAGGCAGCCCTCCATGCTGCTCTGAGAATTAATGGTAGCAAAACCAAGAACTTGCAAGGAAATTAGAAGCAGATGTTATCTAGTTGCTGAATGACCAAGTACAATGGATTTCAAATCCAAGGGATTAACTTTTGGACAATAGAGAAAAGGCCACTGTCTTTGCAAAGGCAAAGGAGGACTTGCCCAGCAGCCTTAGAGAAATGCAGATTCTGGCTCATTTCAGCTCCCAGCGTTCAGAGTGGTTATTTAACACAGGCAGTAAAAGCACTTATCTCGTTCAAGCCACCCCAAAGGTCATGGCCTCAGAAACTTCACAAGCACCTGGCACAGGGGACTCACGCTTTTTCTGGGCACAGATTAACCAGTCTGTTTCAGGCACAACAACTGGAAGAGTTTCAGTTCTTAGGATTACGTTTAGCTTCATCCCAGGGACTTCTTTGATCAGAGGAACACAAAATAATCTGAGAGCTGAAGTAACTGTAACAGAGAATGGCTTGAGAACAGGAAGTGTGACATCTGAACAAGCATATTTACAAATGGGAATTAAAATGGTTTAGCAATCAAGAATCTTAAAAGACTTACAGTTTTCAACATCTGAATGCAAAAAGGAACACAAAAGAAATTGGTTTCCTACTTCTGCTCATTATATAATTTAATATATTCAACCAGCCCTCTTTTGTAAGAGGTGCATTTAAAAAGTGCATTTATTCCTTTGCAGAAACAGAAGTGAAAAAAAAAGATTCCAGGAACAGTAGTGATAAAGAAGGCAAAACCCATGTATTTTTGGAAAGGGAAAGAAGTAACACCCTGAAACAACAGGTAACTGCTGGCACTGTTTGCCACATCACAAACACCTGTATAGCATCCAGCCATTCCTTTCTACTGCTTTCAACCAGCAACTTCAGAGCCCCCAGTCTCCAGTAGGACAGATGCACTCAGGTTCCTGCAGCTCCAAAAAGCTCCATGGAGCCACTACCAGAGGGGCTCTGCCAAAACCAGTCTCTGAGGAATGCTGTGGGATTTCACTGGGAAACGCTGGTAACACACAATCCCTTTCATCCCCAGCACGTGTGGGGACCAACAGCCCCTCAGAAACCAAAATTTTGACACCAACCCCTGAACAAATCACAACAATTCAATATACAGGTCCTACAGAAAGTGATTCAAACACAGACCAAATTTTACCATTTAAAAAAATACAAAACCCAAACTAAAAACCCCACACAAGTTCTGTGTTCTGAGCTGGTAAACTGAATTTCTGCCTGCCTCTAGGCATTTCCAGGGCTGGGATAAAATCCTGTTCTTTCCCAGCTGAAATCCTGCTTGAGGTTGCAAGTAGTATTCTAGCTGCAGAGAAAAAAATCAAGGAACTGTTTCACTGGTTCAGTGCTCAAAATAAAATCCCTTTTGTTGAAATTAAGACTGCACAATATGGTACTTAAACACTCACAAACTAAATTAGTTCAGAAATATCATGAAGTATTTGCTTTTGTTTTCAAAGACTTGTTGACTCAGAGAGCTGATGAAGAAAGGAAGCAGCACTCAGGCTACAAAAAACCACTCATAAATTAACAAACTGAATGGAAATAATTTCATTGCAGCTCTGCTTGCAACAGCTTCTCTCCTAGATTTGCTGAGCCACCCAGAAGCCTGTCGAGTATTACATTATAAAATACCTTTGTATTCCCCAAATCTCTCAGCAGAGACGTTCAAATCACAGCAAAGGGCAGCACACAGCTTTTGCTAATTCCCTACCAAATTAATGAGTGTTTTTATTTAAGGGCAGTCCTGAATAAACCAAGTGGGTATAATGTAACAGCTAAAGGGAACTTCAGTCTGGAGCCCCAAACTGACTCTTCTTTCCCCCTCTTTAATGTAAAAGTTTTTATCTTTAGAAACGTGGATATCCACACTTTAAAGACACATTTAGGAATTCCTCTGAAGTTCTTTTCCCATCATTTAGTCCCCGGATGTGTGTAACACCAAGTGCACAATGCAGAAGTACAAACACTGGCTTATCACTTCACAAACACGTCCAAGGCCTCAGTGCCAGTATCCTCACTGAGAATTCAGTAATGAATCACTCTGGGAAGTTCTTGTGATAAAATTCAACACAGAAGTTCACTAATTTCTTGGAAACACAATAAAAAATGTTAGTATCTTTCACTACATGTTATAAAAACTGTTTATCATTTTAGCACGTTGAAAATTTAAGTATTAACATGTTTCAAAATATGAGAAGATTAAACCACTGAATCAATAGATTCTTTGTAATGAAGTCCCTGAAAATGCACCCTTTTCTTCTCCCCACGAAAACTACACAGACTGCTTTAAGAAACTTATATTTTTGACCAGAGCTGTTCCCTACTTATCTGACTCCAGGAAGTCAGGATCACCTACAGTACAAAAATCCTGAAGAATTTAAGGCTGAGTAAAAAGAATAAAGATAGTTCAGAAGTTTGAACCACTATCGGATACTTTTTTCCCAAAGGTCTGAATCGTGGAAAGAAAAAACAGCCCCACATTTGGAACCTGAGGGATGGTTCAGCTTTCTTTCAACAGCGTAAATGCCTCATTTATCATTTAACAAAGCAGTTTTTCAGGCTCCTAGAAAGTTCTTTTCAACTTCTGCTTGTGTTCAGAATAGGTGAACTTTGTATCTCATTACTCACGACTCTGGAAGCAGAGTATGTACACTGAAGAAACGGAACGTATTAATCCACCACAGGAACAAAAAAACCATCCCCGCAGCTTGATTTGTAAGCGTAGCCGGCATTATATGAAAGTGAAACTGAGTAGAAAGAGGGGTCAAACGGCTGCCTGCGCTGTCAGGATTCTTGTCGCTCAATTCATTAATTCCTAAAGCCAGATGGGCATCAAAAGCAGCAGTTTCAGACTCTAAGGGCCCTCAGGGAGCTAAGGAAGGAGGGGGGAACGAGGCCACCTGCAAAGCGCCGGCGGGGCGCAGGGCAGAGCTCCAGGCCCGGGCAGCGCGGCGGAGCCGGGTCCCGGCGGCGAGGGGCGGCCGGGGCTTTGTTCGGGCCCGGCGCGGCCGCAGTTCCGGCTGGCGGCGGGCGGGGGCGCCCCGGGGGCCGCGGCACCGGCCGGGCCGGGCCTGCGCGTGACCGCCGCGCGCGGCCCGCGCCCCCCCCGCGCGCTCCCGCCTCGCCCCCCACCCGGCACGGCGGCGCGGCCGCCGCTGCACCCCGAGATGGCGGCGGGCAGGGGGCGCGGCGCCGCTCCTACCTGCGGGCCGGCGCCTCCCGCTCGGCGCGGCGGGGGAATGGGGACGGACGGACGGAGACGGCGGGAATGAGGGAGGGTAGGAGAGAGGGACTGAGGCGGCTGCGCGAGCCCCGCGCGCGTCTCGCCGCGCTCGCGAGAGCACGCCCGCCCGCTGCCCGCCCGCTCACGTGCCCGGCGGCGGCCGCCGCGCTCGGCTCCGGTCTCGCCGGTGAGTCCGCGCCGCTCCCGCCGCTGGCCGGGACCGCCCGCCCCGCCCGCCGTGAGGGATGTGGGGTGTGGGATGGGGACGGGGAGGAGGCGCCGCCGGCACGGCTCTCGCGAGAGGTGCGGGCCGCTCACCCTGCTCTCGCGAGAGCTCCGCTGCACCGCGCGCCGCCAGCCCGCCGCCCGCGCCCCGCTCATTGTCTGCGCTCCCGCGGGGCAGCATGGGAAGGCGCGGGGGGCGGGGCGCGGCGGAGGCCACGCCCCCGGCGGGAGGAGCGCGGGGTCCGGCAGCGCGGGGTTCGCGGGTTCGCGGCTCCCCTCCGCCGCTTCCCGGGAGCGGCACCGGGATGTGCCCGGGGAGTCCCAGGGGTATCCAGGGTGCTCGGGACATCTAGAGTATCCTCTGGCCCCCACGTTGCTCTCTGTGTTCCGGGGCACGCTGACGGGCACCCCGCCCGAGGCTGCTTTGAGCACAACGCAAGTGTCACCATCGCTAAAATACTCAAAACTGGTGCTCTTGCTGGCTGTGAGGCTCGGTGGAAGATTCTGGTAAAAAGGCCCTGCAGCCCATGTGCGAGGCTGCGCTGTTCCTCTGATCCAACATTGCCACCTTGTGCCGGATGAGGAGAGGTCCCTGTGCTGCTGCCCTCCTGAAATCCATGAGCTGTGACCAAAGTACTCACACAAACCCTCAAATACTATTCATTATCTGGATTTCTTTCATAGTCAACCCCTTTCTTCCCTATTTAATTTTGTAACTAAGGAACCGGTCTCTTCATTAGCATGGAAACCGCTGGGTTCCAGCAGCTTTACAAAGGTGAGGGTGTGTATGTGAATTCAGGAAAGTTCCAGGAGAAAGGAAAAATCTGCCTCTTCAGTTCATCACAGGCTGATTTTTCTTCTCTGTAAGTGGATGGAGAGCACAATGAAACAATTACACATTCGGTATTTTAGAAAAATGGAAGTGGTCCAATATACGTGTTGAAATAATACGGAAATGCTCAGAGAACAATCACAAGAAATCCAGCTCTTAACAAGCTCAGGGTAAAAAAACAATTAAGTGCTCAAAAACAAGCCCATCAATCTGAGTTAACAATCCTCCTGTGCTGTGGTGCTGCAGAGCAGTAAAAGCAGAGCAAATGTAAAGCAATTCAGCCACTTTTTCCTGGTAGAAGTCATATATAGATTGCAAAATGTATGGTGCTCCTAAACAGAACCATAAATCAGGCTGGCATTTCCCGAGTACAAATGCAGGTCCTGCTGCATTTCCTGGCTTTATTTCACTGCCAGTCTTGGACCTCATGGGTTCTCTCCCAATTCCCTTTGCTGTGCTTTGCTCAAGGCACCAGAGCAGGGCTGAGGTGACTCATTTGACCTTTACCAGTCACCCTTGTGCTGCAGGAGCTGCACGGTGCTGACTGTCCCCTTCCTGCTAGAGGTGACACCGCCGAGCTCCAGACCCCCAAACCTGTGCTGCCACTGCAGAACCTTCAGGACATCCCTATTTTTTATTTTCCAGTTGTGCACAAAGCTGGACATGCTCCAGTCCAGAACCCCCCGTGGGCAGCAGGGGAGGGGGAATTCTGTCCCTGTGCTCGAGGTGAGACCCCACCTGCAGAGCTGCCCCAGCACAGGGAGGAGCTGGAGCTGCTGCAGCCAGGCCAGAGGAGGCTCCAGGATGGGCAGAGGATGGAGCAGCTCTGCTGGGAGAGCTGGGATTGTTCACCTGGACAGGAGCAGCTTTGGGGTGACCCCAGGGTGGCCTTGAAGGAGCTGCAGGAAACATGGAGATGATTTACAGGGGATGGAGGGACAGCACACAGGAATGGCTCCCACTGCCAGAGGGCAGGGTTAGATGGGTTACTGGGAAAAGAGCCCAAATATTCCTGTTTTATGCCACTTTTGGGAATACCTGGTCCAGCAGCAGAGCCTCCTGACACAGAGTGTTCCTTGGCTGCCAGCAGGCAGGACCCCCCACCTCAGGGCAGCAGACACCCAGCCCTGTGGCATCTGCCTGGGAAACAGGAAAATTGTTGGGCACAACATAAATCCACAGGGAAACCTTGGTTAGTTTTGCAGTGAAAGTTTCTTTAACAAGTATTGCATGTGCAGTGCAAAAGCTGTGCATTCAAAGCTCTGGGTATTCAGGTGGCTTAACATTTAGAGAGTCTGAAGACATTTAATGATTATTTCACAAACCCAGGGTTTCCCAGAAGACTGTGTGGAATCCAAATCTCATCTTGGAGAGAGCAACACACTCCTTTGGTTCCAACTTTTGCATTTAAACACCATTTTTGTCTGAAACCCTGTCGGTCATCTTGCCCCTCCCCACCAGTTCTGATGTATTTACATATTCATCGGCCTTTTCCAGCCTTCCTTTGTGGGCTCACTTCCCCGCAGGCCTAGGCATGAGAGCTGGTGCCTCGTTACAGCCTCTCCAGTCTCCCACAGGAATTCAACACCACTCTCAAATCCTGCTGCACCGACAGCCTTGTAAGATAAAAAAAAACTGAGCAAGCTAAAATATAAATATGTTTAATTGAGGTCATATAAAAATATATTTTAAACAAGCAGTGAGGAGATTAACAATAAATTGTATATGTAATTTTGTTACACCTTGCCCCAAATCCCCTTTGATGTTTCCAATTCCTACATCCACATCTTGAAAACAAATTCTTCTCCAGGTGCCCCATTTAAGCTGTGGGCTCCAGGTTTTCATCTCAACACCTTTCAAAGCAGCATTGACAGCTTTTCTTCTGACCACTCCTGCTGCTCCAGCAAGCCCCACAGCAATTCATCTGTAATAAAAACCCAATAAAGACAGTTGAAAGGAGGAGCCTCGTTCAACCATTAGCACAGAACAGTTAGTTAATTAGCTGGCATTTATTTTTATATAAAAGATGCACACTAAAATATCTGCAACAGATTATTTTCTGTGTGTTGTCTGCATCCAATCTAGGCTCTAACTCCACGAGCAGGAGTTACTCCACTCTCAGGCATGCAGAGTGCTGCCAAAACCCAGCACCACCGAGCACCAGGACGGCCCCGCTGGTGCCAGGAGAGCTCAGCAGCACCTTTCTCTCCCAGCAGCATAACACTGGCACAGGCACTGAGCAGCCACGGGCAGCTGACTACTGCTGGGAGAAAAAAATAACAAATCTAGGGGGATTTATAGGGCAGAAAAAAGGAGGCACCTGTCTGGCAATGCCTTTTTTCATTAAGGCTTCATCCAGCAAGAACAATAGAAAAGCTACACCTATCGCTGGATAAACCATGTTATTTCCACCCTGAGGACCTGAGGCTAGCACAGGAGCCAGCAGAGGCCTTTTAGTTAATTCAAGGCAGCAAAATAAACACTTTTGCCCATTTCCCCTGGTTGGCTCATGGTCACACCTCATTCACGTTGCTCCAGAGCTCTCCCTGTGCCTCACGGGCAGGTTATCTCTTCACATCTCCTCTCTGCAGGCTCCGGTGCTCTCCTTGGCTGTCCCAGCACAGCTCAGCTCAGCTCGGGAATTTCACCCGATGGCGTCGGGTCACCTCAGGGCTGCTCCCGACCACTCACAGCTCTGGTCACCGTGATTCTCCACATCGGCTGAAGGCCTAAAGAGAGGACAGCAGAAATATCGCAAACAATCCATTAATTCCATCTGCATTCACACAGCTCAACAGCAACAATACGGCTTGTGGCACAGGACAAAAATCAGCAAACCGAGCAAAAGGCTGAGGCACAGGCGAGCAACACCCCCAACCCCAGGGTACCGCGGGCTGCAGTGCTTGCCGGCCAGCAGAAACAGCTAAATTTACAAAAAGTTAGTATTTCAGGTGTCCAGCCCCGCTGCCGCCGCCACCCGTCCCGTCCCTGTCCTCCCCCTCACCTCATGGCGGCGGCGGCGGTGCCGCATGGCGGCCAGGCCCGCGCAGCGCCGCTCCTTCCCCTCACGGCGGCGGGGAAAAAGGCATGCTCGACCTGAGCCGCTCCTTCCCCTCACGGCAGGGATGGCAGAGAAGGACCATGCCCGAGTAGAGCCGCTCCTTCCCCTCACGGTGGAGGGCAGAGAAGGGCCAGGCCCGAGCAGAGCTTCTCCTTCCCCTCACGGTGGAGTGCAGAGAAGGGCCATGGCCGCCCGCAGCCGCTCCTTCCCCTCACGGTGGAGGACAGAGAAGGGCCATGGCCGCCCGCAGCCGCTCCTTCCCCTCACGGTGGAGGGCAGAGAAGGGCCAGGCCCGAGCAGAGCTTCTCCTTCCCCTCACGGTGGAGTGCAGAGAAGGGCCATGGCTGCCCAGAGCCGCTCCTTCCCTTCACGGTGGAGGACAGAGAAAGGGCCATGGCCACCTCACGGCTGCGGGGACAGAGAGAGGCCGGGCCCGGCCGCGCTGCCGAGGAGATTCCACAGGCACCGCCCCGCGGCTTCGGCCGCTCCCCCCGGGGCGGGGAAAAACCCTCCATAATCAGTCACTGCGCGGTTTGGGCTGGGAGGGACTTTTAAAGATCATCTGGTCCCACCCTCTGCTATGGGCAGGGACACCTTCCACTATCTCAGGTTGCTCCAAGCCCTGTGCAGCCCGGCCTGGTACGTTTACAGCATCATTGGCAGTGCCAGAGCAGGAAACACAGGGTCTGTGAGCTGCCTCTCTGCTTGCCCCTGATGTGTCCCACTTCAGGCACAGGAGATAGAAGTGTCAGCTCAGAAACAGCTGCCAGCAGCAAAAAATCTAGCCCTGAAATAAGCAGAGAAAAAGTTGTGCTGCCAAGTGCCTCGCTGGGAGGAGCACAATTCCACACCTTCCCTGGCCTCCACTGGATGCCTTAACATCAGCCCAGTGCTCTGTGTATCCATGTCCGGGCACGGCAGTGTAACTGTGACATCCCTCGCTGGGGATCCGTTCAAAGGAAGTTTTTCTCTGGGCTTTGTGCTCCAGTGAGACGCCTCAAGGCCTTTCCAGAAAGCCTGGCATCCCTTCCCCATGCTCCTCGTGAGCTCATGCTCTCAGAGCTCAGCAATGAACTCAGCTGGAGCTGTGCTTTGCCTCAGGCAATCATCCACTCCAGCTCTGTCTTCTTCAAATGCTTCACGGTCTATTTTCAGCCCAAGGCAGGCAGCTATTCTTCCTGGATATGGGGTGCTCTTCCCTGGCTCAGCCTGATCCTGCCTTGTCCCGAGAAGCCCTGGGCTTGGTGTGCCCAGGACACGGCTGTGTGCAGGGAGAGAGGCTGGTGCTGAGCAGGACTTCAGTGCTTCCCCTGCCAGTGATGAAGCTGGTGAGGATCAGGGATGCCCAGTGCAGCACAGCAAAAGCTGTCTGGTGGAGGGATGGGTAAGAGCAGACACAGAGCACTTCTTGCCCTTATTCCTGGGAATCTCATTGCCTGTGGCCAAGGGCACGCAGGGATGGATGTGCCCTGTGCTCACACAGGGATGGATGATGACTCTGCTGAGACCCTAAGCCACAGCTTCAGTTTGGAAGCTGTTAAATTCATTAGTGCAGCATGGGGCCTACATTAATATGCCTTTTCTCTTTTAACAAGACATTTTCAGCAGGATCAGGGAGATACTTCAAAAGCTTCCTAAATGCCAAATACCAGAACTCAGCAACTCCCATGTCCCAGTATAATCCCCTCTGTGTGCACAGCTTTTCCTCTGCTTGCTGGCCTTGGAGGGGGCTCCAACAAAGGCCTGCACATAATTTGTGAATTTAGGATGAAAAGCATCAAACCAAATTAAACACAGCAGCTCTGCCATGGGAGTGAAGCCACACAGGAATGTGCTCTCTGCATCAATTGCAGCCAGTCCCTGTTGTTCATTTTGGCTTGATGACAGCTAAACAGGTCCTTCTTTTCTCCTGCAAGTGTTGTGATGGAGCCTGAAGAGACTGAGATGCTTTGTTCCAAGCCAGATTAGAGATATGAGTTACTACAAAATAAAAGCCCAGCTAGGCTTCTGGAGAGTTCCTCTTGTCTAGACACAGCCTCCCCTGAGCTCCCTGCATCCCAGCACAGCCCTGCAGCTTGTGTTCAAAGCAACTCAACAGGCTCCAGAAGCCTGAGTAACCCCTGTCGAGTGAATGCTCAGTTGCAGCATAAAGGAGAAATCTCATCTGAGTGATTTGCTCCCATAAATTACAGGATAGGTTAAACCAGGACATGAGCACTGTCTGCTGGCACAGTGCATCCACTCAAGAGATCTGCACTGGCAGGGAGCTGTAGTGCTCCAAAATATGTGTGCTCCAAGCCTGGGGTGGGACATGCCCCATGTAACCAATGTCTGCAGCTTCTGTGGCAGCAAGAGAGATCCTTTACTGTCACCTCAGCCGTGCCCAGGGTTCACTGCCTGCCCCACCTCCAGCTCTGGTACTGCAGAGTTGGTACTGTGATCCTTCCATGCTAATCAGATTTTGGCTCAGATTTGGCCACACTGTCAGTCACTGCAGAAAAAGACAGAGTAGTACTGTGGGAAGAGGAAAGAAGATTCAGTAAACCTATGGAAGAAAAGATTTGTGGATGTACATTGTCATTTAGCATGGTGGTCACCTCCAGCCCCACAGCCAAGCAGGTTTGGACCCTGGTGAGAAGAACTTGTGTCCCCAGGGTGTCTGTCACAGCTGGGGACCGTGACAAACACTTTGTGCTCACACTGCACTGTGAGTGACACCAGCCTTGCTCAGCTCCCCACAGCAGAGCTGGTGGGCCAGCCATGGCCTCGATGCTGCCTTTTCCTCTTTGGGGAGATTCAGCACTCTTTGAGGTGCTGCACCCAGGTCAGGGCAGTCCCAGGCACGAGCACAGACTGGGAGAAGAGCTCATTGACCAGCAGAGAAGGACTTGGAGGATATGATGGATGCAAAGCTGGACATGAGCCAACAATGTGCAGGGGCTGCCCAGAAACCTCCCTGTGCTGGGCTGCACCCACACAGCAGGGATTGTCCCCCTCTCCTCTGCCCCTGTCAGACCCCCTTGCAGAGCTGCTGCAGCATCAGAAGGATGTGGAGCTGTTGGAGCAAGTGCAGAGGAGGCCATGGAGATGCTCCCTCTGCTCTGAGGCCAGGCTGGGAGAGCTGGGGGTGTGCACCTGCACAATAGAAGGTTCCAGAGAGACCTCAGAGCCCTTTCCAGTGCCTAACGGTGCTCCAGGGGAGCTGAAGAGGGATTTGGGACAAGGGATGGAGGGACAGGACACAGGGAATGGCTCCCACTGCCAGAGGGCAGGGCTGGATGGAATGTTGGGCAGGAATTGTTCCCTGGCAGGGTGGGCAGGCCCTGGCACAGGTGCCCATCCAGCTGTGGCTGCCCTGGATCCCTGGCAGTGCCCAAGGCCAGGCTGGACACTGGGGCTGGAGCAGCCTGGTACAGTGGGAGGTGTCCCCAGAGAGGAATAAAATAATTTTTGTGGTCTCTTCTGACCCAACCCATTCTGTAATTCCGTCATCTCCTCTGACTCGACAGAGGGGCCATTTCCACTTCCCCACTGCCATCACAAGATGGCATTCCAGACCTAAAAGCTGAGCTGGCTCAGCTGATACTTAAGAGATCTTTCCCAGGCTCTGAGATGTCCAACCTCAGAAGAAGCTGTGGATTTAACCCTGCCTGCTGAGCTCTTCTGCCAGGTCTCACCCTGACACTGCCTTTTAATCACATCTCTAATGCCAGGGCTGAGCTTTAATCACCTGCACTGAAACACTGCTGCCCTTACTCCAGAACCTCTGAGCCATCTAATTGCCCTGCTTTAAGCCAGTTACACTTTTGACAGTGAATGGCATGCAGAGCACTTTAATCTTGACCTGCAACACCTCCAGCTCTTGCAGGGCCTCCTCTGCCCCCGAGGAGACACTGCTAATCAGACCAAGCCAGGATGTTTTTTAAGACACAGACAAAGGGAGCCAAGGGCAAATCATGAGTGAAATGAATCTGACTCATTTTGTTACAAAGCACTGTCGAAGGTAAAACTGCGTTTTCTTCCTTTTCTTTGCCTGAGGATGATTTGGGAGAGTATTGAGAAGCTGTTCAATAATTTATAACTTCAAAATAATAATAATAATTAAAAAAGAGAAAAATCATTCATCTTACATATGTTTTTTAAAAAGAAAGTTTATTTTGAGTTAGGTGCATAAAGCCCTGGTGCAGTGTGTTATCCCCTGTGTCTGCTCCCACATGTGAGTGGGTGCTCCAGGCTTCACCCACCAGTTGCTCCCTCCATGATCTAACCACCTCCTTCCCTGGCTGCAGCCTCCCACCAGGGCTTGGTGCCACGTGCTGGGTGCCAGCTCTGCCAGCACAGCTCCCAGGGGCGGCAGTGGGGCAGGATGTGCTGCTCAGCTGTCCTGAAGGCTGAGGCTGCCTGGGTCCCTCTGGGGAGCTCAGGGAAATGCTGCTCAGGCTGTTCCCGTACCATGGAGCTGGGGAGCAGCCTTGCTTGGTCTTGTCAGGAAAATTCATCCACAAACACCAGAGGTTTATGTCCAAAAAGGAGACAGAGGAGTCCTTTTACTTTATTCGAATAAAGGGAGAGGCCATGGGGCATTCCCCTGGGATCTCTCAAATGTTTGGAGGACACAGCCTCCTTTTTATCCTAATTTCCCTCACTCTTTCCCTATTGGCCGAGGTACTTGGGAGGTACAGGCTTCCCAGATACCTAAGATTTCCCTCTAATGTATAACCCTCCCTTTTAATTTTTAATTCTTATAGAATTCATGGTTTTTCCCCATTATTTCTTTCATCTTTCAATATCCAATTTCATTTATCAGCAAACCTACAGTTTGTAAAGGCAAATATCTTTTTCCATTCATCAGTCAGTGGAATATATCCCATTGTTTCTTGTCTCTCTCAGTGCTAATCTTGTCTACCAGCAGACCCACAGCTTGTTTGTAAAGACAAATCCCTCTTTCCTCTAAATCCAGGAAGGGCAGTGCCACTCTGCATGTGGCAGGGCAGGAGTGTGCCCTGCTGTGGGACCCTGCACCCCTCTCCCATTTTCTCCCCCTCCACACCTGCCTGGGTGTCCTGGCCCTGTCAGAGCCTGGTGTTTTTGTGGCTCAAAATGCACTCGAGGAGACTGTGCAGCTCCCTCTGTTCTGGGCTGAAACTGCTGCACAGCAATTTCTTTTTCCACTTCATCTCTGGCAGAGCCCTTCAGCTTTGCTCCCTTCCTCTTCCATCCTCCTCTCCTCCTGCTGAGCTTCTCCCTGGCCCAGTCTCCTTCCCTGGTGTCCCCTTCTGCTCCCAGCTCCTATTTAACCCCCATTTTTTCTGTCCTCCCTCTCCTTCAGTGCTCCTACCCAGAAGACAGATCACAAACCACAAGCTCTGCAATTCATCTAACAGTTCCTAAACCGCTTTCTCAGTGTGATAAATGTGCTAATCCTGTGGAGAGGATCCCCTAGGATGCAAACCCTGCTGGGATCTGTGGCAATCCCATGGCATCAACCACAGGTCAAACGTGCAAGGGGGGTGGCAGCTGCCTTGCCCCAAGTGGGCACCACAATCAGCTCCCCTTAGGAATCAGACCTGCACAAAGCCACCAAACACTCCTGTGTGCTTCCAGAGCCCCATCAGGTATCTTGCTTTAATTCTTTGAGTTTTATAAAGCCTGACTCAAATCCCAGGGATTTCAGGCAGTGCTGACATCCAGAGCCCTGGGATCAGGTGCTGGGGACAGATGGGTGGACACAACAACCCAGTGTTTTAAAGCAGAGCTAACTAGGAACAGCTTATTCCATTAAGAAAAAAGGAAAAAAAAATATAATTTTAATTAGGACAGAAACCCCCGGATAGGCTTTTTAAAAGAAAATGCCTAAAAATACAATTTTTGCTTTGATTTGAAAACTATTTTTTGCTTTTCAGACTGTAATATAAAACACATTTGAATTGATGATGTGTTTCACAGCAAAAATGCATCTCATATTATCTTGAAAATGCTGAAATGAGTTGTTACAAAATTTTCAACATTTACCCCCTTTCTTAAAAACCAAAATTTTTAATTTAGATGAAACATCTTTTTTTTTTTCCCCTAATGGAAACTCTTGATTACATTTTTACCCAACAGCTCTAATTAGAATTAACAATTACAGCTGATTCTTGGTGGGGTGATAAACAGCTGGACTGTGCAGCCTTCTCCACTCTGGGACTTCCAAACAAGCCCCAACCCCTCACAGTTTAGCTTTCTGCAACATTTTAGCCTTGTCTAGTCACTGGAATTTATTTTTCTTTCTTTTTTCCCCTACCCCTTCTCCTCTGAGGGTTAGTTTTACCAGTGCAGCATCTCTAACAGTCAGGGAACTTCACAGTGAGTTGAGATCGCATTGATTTCTCAAGGAAGAAGCTGCATACTAATTTTTTCCTATTTTTCTCCCTTGAGGAAAGCAGGGAGCAGCTCAGGAAGGGTTTGTAGATATTATGTTCACCTGCTGGCTGACAGGGAAGTCTGAGGTCTGTGGGACCATCATGGGACACAAGGAGACTTTGGCTGCTCTGGTGCAATGCTGGTGTTGCTGGGAAAGCTCGTGGGATTAAAGCAGAACAGGTTAAGCATGAGAGAAGCATCAGGTGAGGATCAGGGGATGGATCAGTCCATGCAATGCTGCCAGAGCTTCCCTCTGCCTCCAGGGTGATCCTCACACCCCCTCAGCTCTTCAGGGCAAGGGAAGGAACACTGGAGCAGTGTGAATGCAGAGGAAGGGACTGCGGTGGAGGGGAAGGAAAGATGTCAGCCTGCTCTTAAACACCCAAACCCTCTGTTCCAGGCAGCCAGGCAGGTTTGTCCAGCTTTTGAAGGCAACCTCCAGAGAGCCAAGAGGCCCTGGGGCATCCTCCTTCATGAAACCAGTGTCCCCAGTGCCACTGTGACTCCTGGGCTGCCGTGTCCAGTGCTTTCCATCACTGCTCATCCCTGTGCTGGCTCCACGCTGCTAAGGGCTGATCTTCCCTCCCTGGAAACAAGCCCATGGCTTCAGCCTGTCCCACCCCACCCCTCCCACCCCCCTGCCAAACAGTTACTACCTTCTTGGACAAACCTGAGATAGTATTAAACAAGAGGGAGGTTTTCATACACAAATGTCCCTGTGATTAATGGATTAAGAGATTCTGTGCAAATTAGAGTCTTTCTTCATACTTCACACATCCAGCTCTTCAGCTGTTGCTCTTTCCCTTCTAGTCCTTTACAGAAATCCCTGTGGGCCTTACTTGCCCCATCCTTTTTGCTGCAGTTTTCTCCCCACAGTGACCCAGGGATGTGGCTGGCACTCATTTTCCCCAAAGCCTTCTCCCCACTGAGTGCTGGGCAGACCCTGATGCTCCTGAACCAGCACTGTGGAGAGGAGGATGCTGTGAGCACAGCTTGTTTGTACACAAAACCAACCCAGGAGAGGGAGTGTAAATGCCTCTTTATTTCCATATTTATCATTGCAGCTCAGATGGATGAGGAACCCAATGGAAAGTTGAGATGAAACAGAAAAAATGAAAAAGTGTTGGCAAGTGGAGGCTCAGCTGAGACTGGCAGCCTCAAGGGCTTCCAGAAGGAAAAAGGCTTTCAATTACTGCACTGCTGCTCCATAACCTCCCAATTCCTCTGCCATGCCAGGAGAGTGGGGCAGCTGGGGAGCCCTGCCCTCGTGATCCCACCCCAGGGAGATGGACCTGAGACCCTAAAGCAGCACCTTTGGTCTTGTTGATGTTTTACAGGGCTGATTTCTTCCCAGAGCAGCAGCAGAGTGTGGGTGTGGAGGCTCCCTAAGGATCTCCAGGTGATGGGCACTGTGGTCACAGTGCCATGGTGGAAAGGAGCCACAAAGCCTGTGCTGAACACCTTTGGAATATCCAGAGCTGGGTGTTGGTGATGGGTGATGATTTAAAGCCTGTTTGTGCAGGGAATAATGGCTCATAACCATCCTCTGTCCTTCAGTGGTGTGACACTGCTGGGATGGGTGGTTCCACCTTAGGGAGGTGTTTCATTAACTGTCCCTGCCCTTGCTCCTGAGCCCATGTGTGCTGTGATGTGGAGGTGCTTCAAACACAGCGAACAGGTGGCAGCCAGGATGTGGCTCCTGGGGGAGGCAGCCAGAGAGGCAGGGGTGGGTGCTGCCCATGGGACTTCCAGTGATCTGAAACCTTCAGGCCTGGGAAGGACTGACTGCCCCAGGCCAAGGGAGTCTGACCCTGCTGAGGGATAAACACGACCGTGTGTCTGTGACCAGGGTCTGTTCCATGGGGAGGAGGCAGGGGATTGAACTGTCCCCTTGCTGCCTGCATGGCCCTCTGTGCTGGTGACTTTATTGTTCACCCAAATCCCTGCTTGGGCACCCATAAAGGGCCCTGCCCAGGTCATCTGGCATGACAGTTTCTAGAAAGCATCCTGGGGTCACTGTCCCTGCCTGGTCACAGCTGAGCTGCTGGCACTGAAAACTTGAGTTTCCCTTCACACCCCTCTTCACTGTGATCTCACTTTGGACTTTATTCTCCTCCCTGCTTTCCCCTCATTTGTGCCTGGCTGCGGAGGAGAGGCTGCGAATTGATCACTGATTGAAGCCTGAGCCGGAGGAGCGGGGGCAGCCCAGGGACCCTGCGAGAGGAACTCTGCAGCCGCCCGGCATGGCCAGGCCCACCCCAGGCTCTGCCCACCCTCCAGCCTGCAGCTGGACCTCCCACCAGGACAGAGCCGTCCCGGGGATGTGGCCCAGAGGAGAGGAGCCATCAGGGGCTGTCACCCAGAGGGATGCTGACCCCGAGCTGTGCCCCATGGGCAGCAGCTCAGCCCTGAGCCTCGTGCTGCATCCTCCCTTGTCACAGCCTTTCCCAAAGCAGGGATGGCCCCTGGGCTCATCACATCCCACTCATGGCTCCAGAGCCTCCGAGGGACGGATAGCAAAAGCCCTTGGATGAGTCTTTTTCTGGCAGTGAATTAAATAGGATTTGTGCTGGTGGTGATAAAAAGCTGGCAAGTTGGACCCATCTGACCCTCAGAATTCGGAGAGGCCGACATGGCAGAACAGGTCCTGCACTAGCCTTCATGTCTCAGCACACAAAATGGGTGAGAAAAAGCAATTTTTAAAGTGACTGGGGAAACTCTGCAGCTGTGATGCCATCCTATCTCAGGCCCTATCTCTGGCCTCTCTGGAGTCACATGTACTGTGAAACCCCTCTGCTCTGAAACCAGGCTGGGTCATGACTCATATCTTGGGCTGTAAAAATGCATTTCATTGTGTCAGCACAGAGAGTGGCCATGGGCAGCTCTCTGGCAGAAGTGAGGCTGGCCAGGGTAGGCTGTTCAACAATTGCACCCACAGGAGCCCAAATTGCATCTCATATTTTGCTCACAAAAAAGCACACAAAAAAGGTTGAGGGGAGGGGAAGGCTGGAGGGAAAAGTGTTTCACTTAAAAATCCTAGTAGGACTTTATCCAGTGGCTTGTCTGGCCACAAATCCATCTAGTTTGGTGCAGGTGTGGACTGCAAAGCCTGGACCTGCCACCTGGAAATGTGAACTCATGAGTCTCCTGCAGCCTGTGGAGTTTTCTTCGTATGCAGGAAAGACACCTCCCTGGTGGTGGCATCCTTCAGAGGGAAAAGGGCAACTGAACCCTCTGGATGGCTCTGCCTTGCTGTGTTAAACAGCATCCACGGCTTTTCTCTGGGTATTCCCCCAACTAAAACTACTTGCAGCTACTTTTAGTATGAAAAAAAATCCCTAAAAACTCAGAGTTACCTGTCAAGGGGCACCACTGTGAGGCTTCACAGCAATGACATCTTGTGACTTAATTTTGCTTTTGGACTTTTATGTCCAATTATGCCTCTAGAGGTGTTTAGCACCAGCCAAGTAATTTCATTTGTGACATGTTGCCATGGCTGAGCTGCTGGAGAAGCCAAACAGCCTTGAGGAGAGGAGCCTGGTGGCTTCCAGATGAACATGTAGAAGCCCTGGGCACAAACCCACACACCTTTTCCTGAAGAAAACCTGAGTTCCTCAAAGGAAAGGGGTTTAACCAGGAGGGATCAATTCTATGAGGAAAATCTGAATTCCTTAAAGGAAGGGGTTTAACCAGGAGGGGTCAATTCCATGAAGAAGACCTGAATTCCTTAAAGGAAGGGGTTTAACCAGGAGGAATGAATTCCATGAAGAAGATCTGGATTCCTTAAAGGAAGGGGTTTAACCAGGAGGAATGAATTCCATGAAGAAGATCTGGATTCCTTAAAGGAAGGGGTTTAACCAGGAAGAATGAATTCCATGAAGAAGATCTGAATTCCTTAAAGGAAGGGGTTTAACCAGGAGGGATCAATTCTATGAGGAAAATCTGAATTCCTTAAAGGAAGGGGTTTAACCAGGAGGGATCAATTCTATGAGGAAAATCTGAATTCCTTAAAGGAAGGGGTTTAACCAGGAGGGGTCAATTCCATGAGGAAAATCTGAATTCCTTAAAGGAAGGGGTTTAACCAGGAGGAATGAATTCCATGAAGAAGATCTGAATTCCTTAAAGGAAGGGGTTTAACCAGGAGGAATGAATTCCATGAAGAAGATCTGGATTCCTTAAAGGAAGGGGTTTAACCAGGAGGAATGAATTCCATGAAGAAGATCTGGATTCCTTAAAGGAAGGGGTTTAACCAGGAGGGATCAATTCCATGAAGAAGATCTGAATTCCTTAAAGGAAGGGGTTTAACCAGGAGGATCAATTCCATGAAGAAGATCTGAATTCCTTAAAGGAAGGGGTTTAACCAGGAGGATTCAATTCCATGAGGAAAATCTGAATTCCTTAAAGGAAGGGGTTTAACCAGGAAGAATCAATTCCATGAGGACAATCTGAATCCTTAAAGGAAGGGGTTTAACCAGGAGGGATCAATTCTACGAGGAAAATCTGAATTCCTTAAAGGAAGGGGTTTAACCAGGAGGAATGAATTCCATGAAGAAGATCTGGATTCCTTAAAGGAAGGGGTTTAACCAGGAGGGATCAATTCTACGAGGAAAATCTGAATTCCTTAAAGGAAGGGGTTTAACCAGGAAGAATCAATTCCATGAAGAAGATCTGGATTCCTTAAAGGAAGGGGTTTAACCAGGAGGGATCAATTCTATGAGGAAAATCTGAATTCCTTAAAGGAAGGGGTTTAACCAGGAGGGATCAATTCTATGAGGAAAATCTGAATTCCTTAAAGGAAGGGGTTTAACCAGGAGGGGTCAATTCCATGAGGAAAATCTGAATTCCTTAAAGGAAGGGGTTTAACCAGGAGGAATGAATTCCATGAAGAAGATCTGAATTCCTTAAAGGAAGGGGTTTAACCAGGAGGAATGAATTCCATGAAGAAGATCTGGATTCCTTAAAGGAAGGGGTTTAACCAGGAGGAATGAATTCCATGAAGAAGATCTGGATTCCTTAAAGGAAGGGGTTTAACCAGGAGGGATCAATTCCATGAAGAAGATCTGAATTCCTTAAAGGAAGGGGTTTAACCAGGAGGGATCAATTCCATGAAGAAGATCTGAATTCCTTAAAGGAAGGGGTTTAACCAGGAGGATTCAATTCCATGAGGAAAATCTGAATTCCTTAAAGGAAGGGGTTTAACCAGGAAGAATCAATTCCATGAGGACAATCTGAATCCTTAAAGGAAGGGGTTTAACCAGGAGGGATCAATTCCATGAAGAAGATCTGAATTCCTTAAAGGAAGGGGTTTAACCAGGAGGAATGAATTCCATGAAGAAGATCTGGATTCCTTAAAGGAAGGGGTTTAACCAGGAGGGATCAATTCTACGAGGAAAATCTGAATTCCTTAAAGGAAGGGGTTTAACCAGGAAGAATCAATTCCATGAAGAAGATCTGGATTCCTTAAAGGAAGGGGTTTAACCAGGAGGGATCAATTCCATGAAGAAGATCTGAATTCCTTAAAGGAAGGGGTTTAACCAGGAGGGATCAATTCCATGGAGTGCAGGACAGCTGTGGGACCAGGACAGGGGCTCTGTGTTCATTAACACCCTGGGCACTAACGAAGCCCAGGAGCAGCTGCAAACAGAGCCAGCTGAAGGATTCCTGCTGCCTCCCACCAATTCATCAATTACCTATCTGCTTAGTCCTTTTCTCCATCCTTTTACAATCTAAATAGCACATTTTATAGTCGCTGCTAAGTGATGTGATCAACATCAATTACCTACTAAAAGAGAATCAAGTCTTGATTTAAAATTAAGTGCTGCATTTTCCCATGTTCTTTATATGTAGCCAACAGAATAATTGCAGTGACATAAAAACTAATTACACAACTCCACAATTAGGCCTCCCTCCTAGTGCTGTGATTGTCTTTAAGTATACTGATGAAAAATTACTCCCAGTCCCAAATTACTCTCTCACACCCATCTTCTCTTAATACCTTTGGAAAAAGCCTCCACCCCATCAGACCAGAGGAACTCGAGATGCAGAGGGTTATACATGCAGAGTTTATTTTCTTATCTCTTTGATATGGTTTCAGATGTGGGATTTGGTTGGGATTGTCCAGGGATGCAGCAGTGCTCCTCTCTGGATGGACTGAGCATCTCAGTGAGGCTTCCCAAACTGCCTGGTGGCTGCTGTGCCCTGAGACAAGCAGGTAGAAAATCCTCTTCTCAGTGGCCCCAGCTGACATTTGGCTCCTGGGCTGCAAGCAGAGAGCCCAGTCCTGCCTGGCTGCCAGCTCCTGGTGTGTGGTGCCCAAAAGGAGAAGGAAGAGGCTGGAGTACAGCAGTGCTTTCACCTATCCAAAGGCCAGCAGTTAAACCCAGGCAGCAATCACGTAGCTGCCTGAGAAACCATAAACCTCAACAAAAATCATAAGCATCAATAAAGCTCTGGCGCACTCCTGACAGGCTTTGAGGGATTTGATTCCAGATTATGTTTTTGAGATGTTTACAACCAACCTGGAAAGACTGAAAATATTCAATTACTGGCAAGGAGAGCTGAGATTTGCTTACAGTCAATCTCCTGCCTCCAGGATCTCTGTGGGTGCCAGCAGTGAAACACAGCACGGGTGAGCAGAGCTGAGGGGACAGTGGCCCAGGGACAAGTCCCCTGATGTCACTGAGCATCTTTCACTGGATAATTAAGCATTGCAGGTTTAATTTTGGGGCTGGCAGGTTGGTTCTGGCTGCTGTGCAGTGGATCCCATGTTCCTCTGCCACAGCCCAGCCCTTGCAAGGGAGGGTTGCACAGCTCGTGGCTGTCGATTTTCCATCATTTCTGCAATGCCATCACTCAATCACAGTCGGGAGAAGGGTGGGAAATGCTTTGGTATGATTTTAATCAGCAGAGTGCTCTGAGTGAATGAGGTGAGGGGACCAGTGAACTCCCTGTGCCTTCTCTGACTCTCTCACCTCATTTCAGCATCAGCCAGGGGTGCCAAGGCTGAGAATTTACACCCTTGTATCTACCTGAAACCTCACTACCTTCCTCAAAACCTGTGAAAAATAAACGAGGTGGTGAAGTAGCCTGGGGCACGGATGATGTGATGTGTAAGGCCAACATCTCCAGATCATTGTGAATATTCCCTCCTGATCCCCAGCACCCATCCCAGGTATCCCCACCTTGTCCCCAGCCCAGAGCACTGAGTGCCACATCCAGGAATTCCTTGGACACCTTCAGGGATGGGGATCCAAACCTCCCTGGGCAGTTCCAGTGCCTGACCACCCTTTCCATGGAGAAATTTCCTCCAGAATTTCTCCTAACGCGATGCAGAGCGGCGCCCCCAGCCAGGCAGTCCCGTCAGTGCCTTCCTGAGGGACCGATGCTCCAGGCGGGGCTGCTGCTCGGGACAGGCCCGTTCCTACAGCCGGGGAGGCTCCTGCCCGCCCAGGGCAGCCCGGGCTCGACCCGGGACAAGGGGCACGGCTCATACCAGCCCGGGACACGGCTCATACCAGCCCGGGACAAGGGGCACGGCTCATACCAACCCGGGACAAGGGGCACGGCTCAGCCCGGCCCGGGTCACGGCTCAGCCCGGCCCGGGTCACGGCTCATACCAGCCCGGGACAAGGGACACGACTCAGCCCAGCACGGCAGACCCAGCCAGCACACGGCCGAGCCGGGGCAGCGCCGCCGCCTCAGAGGGCAGGGCGGGTCCAGGAGGCGGGGCCAGGGCCAGGAGGCGGGGCCAGGGCCAGGAGGCGGGGCCAGAGCCAGGGGGCGGGGCCAGGGGCGGTGTGACCGAACGGCCGGCCCGGGGGGTGTGGCCAAGCTTGGGGCTGGGCTGACTGGGCAGGCGGGGCCAAGGGCAGGAGCAGGGCCAAGGACGGCGCTGATTGGCCGGGCCGGGCCGGGCCGGGGCGGGGCCGCGCGGAGCGTGCGCAGTGCGGAGCGGTGAGTCGGGGTGGGGGGGTCGCGGTGGGAGGCGCTGCTGGCGCCCCGTGAGGGCCGGGCCGGAGCTCCGGGTCGGGGACCCGCGATCCGGGACGCGGCGCTGCTCCCGGCCCCGTGGGCACCGGCTGCTGCCTCCCCTGCGCTGCCCTGTGCGAGCGGAGCCGGCGGTGAGGCCTGGCCGGGCAGGCCCGGTTCCGTCAGAGCGGCCAGGCCGTTAGGACAGGCTGGCAGGACCGGTCCCTGCCGGAGTGCTGCAGCACGGACCGCAAACGCGCACTTGTAACGGGCACTCCGCACAGGACAGGGATCCCTTACACCGACGGGTTTTAAACATAAATATTTACATGTAAGTTTCCACCAAAGGGCGCAGTTTGCATCCTGCCTGTAGCACGAGGCTGGGCTGGGTGACCTCCGGCCTGCTGTGTGCCCAGGCTGCTGTGGAATAAAAACATGCTGGAGTAGCTCTGGGATATTAAAATGGGTGTGCTCTGTAACACGAGGTCTGAATTTTAAAGCTGGTTTAATTGTTTTGGTACAAGGCTGCATATGGTGCTCTGGCTGGAGAACCGATAAAACGATGCATTGCACAAGGCTAGGAAGGGAACGCTGAGCAAAGGGGATTTTGTATATAAATACTGTTTGGAATGTTGCCTTAAAATGTTTAAGCTCAGTGGTTGGCTAGCACTTGCACTAGGAGAGATCTTTGGCAGAGCTCTGATGCCGCCCACCTTCATCAGGGTCAGAGTTGACACCAAGTTCTGCAGGCACAATTTCTTAGAGCCAAGTTATTTATTCTGCAGTGTGTTTCTGCTGGAACTAACCCAGTCCAAGTGCGGTGCAGAGGCAGAGCTGCCTGCACCGGTGCTGCTCAGTTTGCCTGCCAAAGGAGGATAACCTGCAGGGGCATTTCTGTGGTGGAGCTGTCTGTGCAAGAGGCTGCTCCGTGCACAGCCCAGCAGGAGCCTTTTAAGTGCAGATAAGTCTCCAGAGGACGTTCTAAGACCGTGACACACCCTGTCATTTACCGAGCGTGCTGCCGCAGTGTTCTGTGGTCGTTCGAATTAATTTGTTCTCTGGGAGTAGCATTTTAAGGGATGGACTTCTATTTTTCTCTCTTTTCTTTCCCTCAGCCCTGTCTTAAAATGATCTAGTCTGGTCCAGCAGCCTCTAGGACATTTCTATGGTGGAAGTGTCCAAAATACTGTCCCAGAAACTTTAGTGTAGGAGTCCAACTATCAGAGGTGAGAGAGCAGCGTTGTGAGTTCCTGGAGGCTGCTGTGTGACCATGTATTTAATATATGTGAAGGGATACAAATACAATTCTTTGGAAGAAATCAGCTGGATACAATTCTTGGTGAACTGTCAGGACAGCCTTTGAACCCACAGTCTTGTCCCTTCAGTGTCCTGAAGCAGCACAAGAGCAGGGCTGGTGCTACTGCCACCACCTCCTTCATTTTTACATGAGAATTCCTTTAACCTGAGCAAGAAAACACCTGGAAAACTCCAGCACCCCCAAACCTGTCTCTGTCTGCTTCTGCTTGGCAGGTGGGGCTGAAAGCACAGCAGCCATACCTTGAGAATTTGTGAGGTGGTGTATTATTGGGATAAATTTAGGGATAATAGTCATCCTTTCTATGTGCTAATCCTCTGTGCTGCTGACTCCCTCCATGGCTTTTCTAAGCCACCTCAGCTCTCTGGGAAGCCAGTCAGCGTTCTCTGGGAAGCAAGGCTCCGCTCGTGAGGAGGTGAATCAGCTTTAATTAAGATTTGTCGAGCGCTTTGTTGATACGTTCTCAATAGCTGGTTGCTATTTTTTTTATGAACATGCAGATATTCTTAGCACCTGAAGTGGGAAGTGACACAAGGCTGGGGATCTCTGGGAAGCAGCCCTGCCAAGGGAAACGGCTCCTGCTCACCGAGGCTTTATCAAATCCATTCTGGCTGCTGTTCACGAGGCAGCTCAGCAAAACCCCAAATCCCTCTGAGTCTTTGGGAAATCTCAAATGTTCCTGAGAGCTAGGCCCTGCTTTTGCATGAGATTTGTAGCTTTTGTACCATTGCTGGATTTCTGCCAAGCTGCCGGTTGGGTTTGGTGCAGCTGTGCTCTGGTGTCACCTGCTTTGTAACAGCTTGTGGCACTGGCTTCAATGGTTTTCAGCAACTCAAATTGAGGTGTCTGGGGTAGGCAGGGCTAGGTGATGGCCCTTGTGGACTTCAGAGAGTTGCAGAGGTCGGTGGAGCTGTGTGGGATGGGAGGAGAGGAGGGAAGCTGGGCAGCCATGCCCTTCCACAGGGCAGCATCCCATTCCCCGCTAGCTTCTGAGCTGCAAATGAAGCTTGATGAGCTTCATTAGTGAGGGATAATGGAAATGGTCACAGTGATGCTGGGTCTGTGGTTGTATGGGTGCCCCTCAGCAGGATTAGGAGCTCTGTTGTATTTTGGGGAGGAGAATTAGTTCATTTGGCTTTGTCACTGCTGTAGGAGTAGCCAGATGGAGGATGCCAAAATGAAATTCAGGGCTGGAACAGCCTCCTTGTCCATGCCCCTGTCCTGAGCCAGGTGAGAGAGCCTCAGCTCCAGGCTGGGTGGTGGTGGATGGTGGTGCACATCTGGACAGGGCCCAGTTCCCTCTGGGCCTTGATGGAATCCCAGGAATCCCAAGATGATGAAATGTCCTCAGAGAGCCTGAGCTCATCTAACTTGCCCTTGCAGCAAACTGAGCAGCCAGTTTGTCTCTTGCCTTCATAGAATGGGGAGCCTCATGGCAGGTTGTTAAAATCTGGGAGCTGGTACCATCCCTGGAGGGAGCAGCGATGGAGAAACCCCTCCCCAGCTGCTGTGGGGCAGCATGTTCTGTACTGCTGACTGCTCTGCTGGCTGCCCACGCCCTCTGGTTAGTCTGTGACTCAGAGGTGACACCCAGCACGGAGCCCAGAACTGGGTATTTTATGTTCTGGATCACACACAGTGCTGGCACATTTAGTCTGGTCCCCAGTTTTCCCCAGGTTCCCTCTGGAGAGTTTTCTCCTAAACTGTTTGTGTGCTTGATCTGTGTTGGTGCTCTGTTTCCAAGTACATTTCTTTGCATTGTTTTCCTTGATTTTCTTTCTATTGATTTGTGGGTGTTTTGGGAACTTTTCTTCAGTTTATCAATTCTGATCATGACCTCCAGAGTGTTTCCAGCTCTTAACTCCTGGGCATCCTTTCAGGTTTTATAAAAGTGCCTTCTCTTTCGTTGTTCAAACCATTAATGGGAAGGATGAACAGAAGCAGACCTGGGCTGAGCTCCCAGGGCCCATACACAGGGATTTCTCCTGTGGTGACAGGGAATTGCTGATAGCCACCCCTCAAGTGCTTGGGGTGGAGTTGCTCTGGTTGGTCTTTTTTTTTCTTAGTTAATAATGAGCACTGGGCCTCATTAAGGTGAGCTTGCCCAGCTCCAGCTCCTCTGGCTTTTGAAAGCATCAGATGGATACAGAGAAAAGCTGCTCTGTGCTGGTCAGAGGTGTGATGTGCAGGTCTCTGTAGTGGGGGACTGTGCTCTCCTCCTGAAGACTTAGGTCATTTAAGAGCTTTAATGAACTTCATTTACCTGGGGCTTCTTGCTGGGACTGGCACAGCTCTGAGGCAATCCTCAGCCTGCTTCCCACTCAGAGCTGCCACAGCAGCGAGCTGTGCATGGGGGAAGTTGTGTCCAGCACCTCCTGCTCCCCTTTGTTTCTCCATAAGTCTCTCCTCAGTGAGAGCTGAGCATGTCTGCATGTGACAAAGGTAGCAAAACCACATTTTTCTCCTCAAGCAATTCCAAGTTCCTTGTGTGGTTGCTCTTCTCTGTAAAAGATAAAACTACTTGCTCTGGAGAAATTAATGATGCTCATTTTTATTCCTAACTAGTGTGTGTCACGGTGGGAGTGGTTGCAGGATGCCTCACTGCACCAGGGCTCTGCTGTCACCTCAGTGATGCTTCAGGAAGAGGAATTATTTGAGCTGAAATAGATTTCACTGCCCAAGCAGGACCAGCTCTGCCTTCCCTGAGTTCTGTGAGTACTGAGCTGCTGGGCTCAGCTGCCTGAAGTTTAAGAATTGAACTTTCCAAAGTCCTCCACCTGCTTTCCATCTGTCTTTGCACATGGGTGTAACTGTGGGGTGAAATTTGAGCCCCAACAAATTTAAGGGCAACACAGGATTCCCCTGTGGTGTTCATGTCTTGCTCCTCCCCAGGCTGGTAATTTGTGGTACCCAGCTGTTCACTCCAGCTGTGCTTCAGGGGCACCATCAACAGCATGGAGACTCTGGGCCCTCTTTGTTCTCCTGGCTGATGGTAGAGTCATAGAATCATGGAATATTCCGAGTTGGAAGGCACCCACAAGCATCACTGAGTCCAACTCAGTGGGTGCCCTGACCTAATTCCAGTTCCAGGGGAAAAACTCACTCTCCCTAAAACATTCCTATGGCTTCTGTTGGATTCTTCCTCGCTGCTCTCCAGGGCCCTGTGTGCTGCAGTTAAATATGGATGGAAAGGTTGTGTTCCACTCTGGATTACAGCTGAATCTCACTGTGGATAAATTGCATCCCAAGTCTAGTTTGCAAAGTCCTTTGGGCTTCATGGGCTGCAGGAAGCTGTATTTTATTCTAGATGTGTGTTTGCTGATAATTCTATAGGATTTGCAGACAGCAGGTTGTAAGAGCCCTGATTATACTGGTTCCCTGTGCAGTCAGTTTCTGCCCAAATAATTCAAGTGCCTGCTGCAGAGAGAGGGAAAGGAAGATGGAAGGATGATTTAGAAATCTCTGGAGCAGATGGGAAGAAGATGCATATGTTGATCTGAAGGAGATACCAAGCCACATATATGCCTTTAGAGATCTAAATAAAGTCAGGATTTTTTAATGGTTGCCTACTTTAAGCCCAAATAATTCCTTTTAACGAGAGGTTTTAAAGGTTTAACTTAATTTTGGAATTTTTATTTCGAGCATACTTCCATAAAATTAACTTTTTGAATGCAGAATGCTTGAATGTCTTCCCTGTTGCTGCTCATTTGCAAGAAATCTCTGCACAGTTATTTCTTATGTACCAGTTAAATCTATCAGCCAACAGATGTCAAGTGTAGCAAAAATGCTATAATAATATTATGGTCTAATAATAGTTATAATGATTCTAATTACCTGGTGCAGCTTTAGAGAGAGGCAGATTCAGGAATGAGTGCAAGTGTTTAACCTTGAACTGCAGAAGCAGGGCACTTCCAGAAGTGCCTGTGCTGCTCCCCCTCCTCCCTATGGGACATCCCACTCCCTTTATTTGCTCCAGCAGACCAGGAGCAGCACTCTGGTGTGTTTTAAATGCTCAGAGCTCATCCTGGCTGTGTTCAGAGGAGTGCTGGAGAGCTGGGCATGAGCACCCTTCCTGCAATACCCAGGAGTGTGAGTGTGAAGCCTGCTCGTTTTTAACCTCTGCCTGCCCTGCTCTTGGCATGTTCCCACTGCCTGGTGCTTGTGGCACAGACTGCTCCCTCCTCTCAGCAATCTCTGTGCAAGATGCTTGTGCTGCCCTTAAGTGTCAGGGGAGGCTTTGCCCCAGCCTGGGAAGCACAAAGCCAGAATCTCCTGATGGGAGAGATTTGGGGGTGTGCAGGTGAGGGGCTGGGTGTTGTGGATCCCTACAGAGGCTTTGGTGTGGGGGTAGGAGAGCACTAGGAGGGCTGGTGCCTGAGTGCTGTGCTTGCCTTGTCTTCGACAGTGGCCCCACAGAGCCTTGTCAGAGTCTCCTTCCCCAACTGCTCCACGTGCCAGCTCTGTTACATCACTCCCAGTGCCCTTTTACATCACTGCCAGTGCCCTTTTACATCACTGCCAGTGCCCTTTTACCACCAGATTTTTCCTTTAGGCAGGATCCTGGGCTGCATTGCCTGGATCCCTGTGGTTGTTGCTGTGTGCTGTTAGTGCCTTGGGGTCCCAGTGCTCGTTGTTGCTGTGCTGTGATGGATCCCCTCGTGCCACAGCTGCTGATTTTAATCCTGTGCCATGCAGGGGTGAGGAGTCCCTGGTTCACAGAGCAGCAAGCTCTGCCTGGGCTGCAAGTTGACAGCTTTCCATGATTCTGTGCTGAACCTTCTTCCTATAAATAATTGATTCACAGGCTGATGAGAACTACAGGAACTTGTCTCTCAGTTGCTGCTCCCTGGCATGGGCAGCAGCTGGAAATCTGCTGTTTTCCTATAAAACGGATCCAGAGGTGCCCTTGCAAGGTTTTCTTTGTTTCCAGCTGCTCCTAGGCTGATGTGCTCTGCTGCTCAGGAAAGCCCTGTCTGCCAACACCTGCAGCACACTTGTGCCAGGGCTCGTCAGGGGACAGCTCTGCCTTGCCCTGGGGAGGTTCAGCCTCTCCTTTGGGGAGGTTCAGCCTCTCCTTTGGGAGGTTCAGCCTCTCCTTTGGGGAGGTTCAGCCTCTCCTTTGGGAATGTTCAGCCTCTCCCTTGGGGAGATTCAGCTTTTCCTTTGAGAGGTTCAGCCTCTCCTTTGGGAGATTCAGCCTTTCTCCTTTGGGAGATTCAGCCTCTCCTTTGGGAGATTCAGCCTCTCCTTTGAGGAGGTTCTGCCTTTCCCTTGGGGAGGTTCAGTCTCTCCTTTGGGAGGTTTGCCTTCTTGCAGGAGTCAGTGTGTGTGTGTTGGTGCATCACCATGGAGATGAGGCCCCAGGAGCTGCAGGTTCAGCTTTCTCCAGGCTCATGTGAAGGAGGATGCACTAAGGGGCTCCTCCTATTTAGGGAAAATGATTTCTTGGAGTAAATAAATCGTCAAAGAGCACTTGGCATCAGCCCAGGTGCTATTAAGGAGAAGATCTCTTGGAGCCAGAGCTGTGAGGCTCATGCAATATTCACTCACTTTGCTGTGCTCCACATCAGGCATTGCTGCTGTGCCCAACTCTGACTCACTGACCCACTTGTGCTTTTACTTACCCCGAGATTACAAAGCTCCTGTTGCTTTTCTCCTTTTTCCCATTTCTCATCCTGCCACAACAGCACCTTCCTGCATCCCTTTCCTTGGCCACTGGGTGTCCAGGCTTTCAGTGCTTCCAGTGGTTATGAGGCTTCACTTCCATGGCTGCTGCTGCTTTGGCCAGGTTTGCAAAGGACATGCAAAGGCTGCAGTGAGCTCTCCCCCATGCACAAACACCTGTCTCTAGGTTGTGCCAGCACACCCCAAAACCCTGTCTGGTCATGCTGACATTCTTGGGACATTGGGGACACTGCCCTTTGCACGTGCCTGGCCATGGCACACACTTTCCTTGTCTAATTTCTACCAGAACCCTCCCAGCCAGGTCTGGAGGAGCCCTGTGACACCTCTCTGCCTCATTTCCTCCGTGTCTCATTCCAGACTTCGTCTGTAAACATCTCTTTGCCCTTGCTAAAAACACTGTCTCTTAATTTCCCTCTGCAGGAGTATTATTTAATTTGTAACAGTTTTAGGCCCTTATTTGAAAAATCCAATATGAAGCTGTATTTCATTTACTGTAATGATCCACTAATGCAGGCATATTTCAAAGGCAGGCAATGCAGTACTGTGGGGTTTAATTAAATTTTGTTTTTCAAGTAAGCATCAATAGACAGACAATAACAAATGGTGGACAATATGCATACAGAACAAAGTCTCTTCATTTTCCTTTTCAAGACTGTGGAAGAGAAAATGTATAGCCCTTAAAATGGACTTGGCCTGCTCACAACTCTGCTTTAGTGTAGTTAACTCACTTCAGGAGGAGTATTTGCTTCTTACTTTGCCTTAATTAATTTTCTTGCTCTCTTCCTGCCCACAGAATAAACTGTTACACTGTGGAAAACTTCCAGCAGGAGCCGTGGGTGATCCAAGTGCTTCAGCAAGTTCTGGATGTAGTTTTGAATGCTGTGTTGGTACCCAGTGTGTGATGGCTCCCCCAGATGGGCCCTCCTGAGGCTGGCAGAACAGAAGGGCTGGGTGTGAGGTGTCTGTCTCTGGCAACTGGTCATGGCACGTGCCAGCCTTGGAAAGGCAGGGGAAAATGGTGGTTCTGCCATGCTTGTACTCCAATCAGGAATCAGCAAGTGGCTCTGGAGTGCATTTTGTTCCTTTTCTCCCAGCAGGCGTGGGGTAATCAAGTACAGAGTGTGTGGGGAAGTGTTCCACGTCAGCAGGAGGCTTCTGGGAACCATCCTCGTACTCACAGCGTGGCACTTGGACACCTGTTCCTGGGTAAAGGAATTTGTCAGTGCTGCTGGGAATGGGCTCCTTTGTTCAGATTTGAGGAGCAGGCTGAGATGGGGTGGCTGAGGCAGGTTTGGTTTCTCCAGGTGTCTGGAGAATTTACCACTGTTCAGGAACAGAACCAGAGTTTGCTGAGGAACCCAATGTGCGTGTGACTCCCACTGCACTTTGATTCTCTCAAAGGCAGAGAGCTGAAAAAAAGCATGAATTTTTCAGAGGAAGAGTCTCCATTCAGAGATGTGAGTTCAAGCCATGCCCTGGGTTGATGCCTAAAGCCTTGCCTGCTTAACCTGCCTTCAAAGGCTGGGGGCAAGGGCTGTGCCTGGAGCTGGCTCTGCTTTCCACCACTGAGCTGGGCTGGATCACAGTGCAGAGAGCTGCTGGCTGGAAACTGGAGCATGCAAAGGCTGGATTCTCTGGGAGCCTGGCTGCTGATGTCTGTGCAGCTGTAAGTGCCTGGAAAGCATCTCTGTACATGACAGACTGGAGTCTGTACCCTCCTCCTCCTCGCCGGGATCTCTGTGTAACACTCCCCGTGTTCCAGGCACAGCCTGGGTTTGCTCCTTGCTGGAGCAGTGCTGGGAGTCCTTCACAGCTCTCCTGGTGCCTGGGCTGGCTGAGTCTTGTGTTCTGAGCTGGGTGAGAGGCTCCTGGAACAATGGATGGTCCAGGAGCCAGTCTCTGTGGCTGGAGAGGAGTCCTGGTGCAGATAAAAGAGGTCTAAATATAGCTTGTCATCAGGCACCAGATGAGTGGTGCCTGACTCTTTAAATAAACTGGAAAAACCCCACACAGCTGAGGTTTGTACTGGCCCTGCTAATGCCAGGGGAATGCCCCGTGCCTGATTCCTTGTTCTTCCTTGTTCCCTGCTTTAGGCTGCCAGATTTCCTATGCTGTCACTTCTTTTTGTTGTTGATAGGCAGTGCTAAGATTCTGTTGCTGGAGTTTGGGGCAGGAGGTTGCTTTCTGGTGGCTTCAAGCAACACCTCCAGCTTCTTCTGTGCTTCCTTTGCACCTCCTGCCTTTCTCTTTGCCATAAACTAATCTCTGTCCAGCCAGGAACCTCAGGCCTCTTGCAGACTCACTTTTATGGAGCTATTATTCTTCATCTGTAGAAGGAATGGCTTTTCTGGCTATGGCAGGGCTCAGGTGGAGATGGAGCCCACATCTGGATCATCTGGAGCCAGCAGCTGGGCCCTGGGCTGAGGGATGTGCCCTCTGTGCAGACCAGGGAGTGCTTGAGCCTGGTCTTTGCAGGAGCAGGTGAGCAATTTGGGATCCTCAGAGTACTGCTGGCGTGGTTTACAGCCCACAGCAGTTTTAGGGGTTTGTTGTGCCCAGCAGGATCACAGACAGGCACATGCCCAGGCCCTGTGCTTCAGTGGTTCTTGCAGGACTGTGCAACAAACGGGACCTGCAAGGGGCCTCAAGGCAAGGGCACGAACCCAATGCATGGAAACTGCAGTGGTGCTTGGGAGTGAACAAAAAAAAAAAAAAAAGCCTCTAGGACTATTTAAAAGGAAAAATTAGTAATCTGTAGTTCAGTTTGAGGGAGTTCTTGTAGCAGGAGAGCATGTGCTGGCTGGGAGGGAAGAAGCACTTGCTCAGACAAGTGATAATCCATTGCAGCCATTCCAGACACTTGACAGACACCAGCCTTCCTCGAGCCTCCCTGGCATCAGCGAGGTGCTGTGCCACAGCATGAGGAGTGTGCAGGTTCTGGACTACATGGAGTGATAATTTAAACACCAAATCCTTGCTCCTAGCAGGAGCTGCTGGTGGCTGCCTGGCTGGGGGTGCTGATGTCTCCCCACAAGGACTGTGCTGGCTGCACCAGCACTGGGGGCCACTCGCTTTCCTTGGATTCCTGCTCTGGAGTTTGGCAGCCGTCTGCTTCAGGGAGCGCCGTGGCCTCAGAAGAGTAGATTTGATCTGACACATGACAAATTGTTTCTGCTGGCGGCTACTGGAGGCACAGGCTGTCTGCTGGCAGCCGTGGCTCTGCCGGCTGGGATGGGGAGGAAGGCAGGAGGATGTGCCTCCTCCTCCTCCTCCTCTTGGCAAACACCAGCACAGGGAGTGTGGCTTTGGCCCCCCTGGCACCCCAGCCTCCCTGCTGCTGGGTGGTAATGGTGCTGTTTGCTGGATTATTAATGATGTTTGTGTGCTGGGCGTGTCTGCAGGTGCTGGTTGTGGTTCTGTGGGCAGGGGAGAGCCTGTGTTCTGGAACCAGCCCCAGCTGCCATTAAAAACGCTTTGTTAAGTTCCTTTTTTTAGGACACCCTTTTAGCACTGCAATGAGGAGCAGAATATTACATTCCTCAGCAGAATAAAAAGTACATGTCCCCTGTGAGATAGTGTAAATACATTTTATCTGTTCTATTACCTGCAGTTTTCAGAATATGTCCCCTAAGCATTTTAATCTTGTTTTCCAGGGCTGTCTCAGAGTGAGGAATCGCTCCTATTTGCAACTTTGGGAATGATTACTTGTTCATTAATTTCTTCCCTTTCCTGCTGTCCATCTCTTACTGCTTCCAAGAGAAAAAAAAACCTCTCTGTAAATCTCCACCAAAGCAAGGCTGAGTGCCTGATGAGACAGAGAATTATGTGTGCTGGGGGGTGTTCCTGGGAGATCACCCTGGAGCTGTGGGTGTTGCTGCTGGGGTGCCCAAGTGATGCCTTTTCCTTGGTTTTAAAATTAAGAGCCAGACACATTAGGGGATAAAGGGTTTTTATCTCAGTATTTAATAAGGATCCTTATGGTGCAACACTTCACCAAGGTGAAATGCCCCAAAATGCACACACACGGTAAATCACATATACAATTGATAGACCTTGCAAATTGGCATATTTAACAAAGATACCTCCATGAGAGGCTTGAGTGAATAGTGTGATATCTCCCTGTTTCAAAGTATTTCTCTCTAGATGGGCTTAATTTTAATTCTAGTTTGCAGGATGTATTTTAGAGGACCTTGGTTTCTCAGGCCAGTGTAGGGCTTTCCAGCTGCAAGGCCTTTAGGGTGTTTGGTTTTCTGGCCTAACAGAATGCTAGGTTTATGCTAAATTATCAGACTTAAGCAATTACAGGTATGCATGTTAAGGGCACTGAGAATACATAAAAGATACATAAAAGAAAAGGCAAAAAAGAAAAGGCAAAAAGTCATCATGGCATCACAGGTGCCTGGGCTGGCTCCCTGCTCCTTGGCCTGGGATGAACAAGCACGTGCCAGGCACACCTGGAGCACACCTGGAGCACAGTGGGGAGGTCAGGGCAGCTGCAGCACCCGAGCAGGGCTTTGCTCCTGCCGTGCTGTACCTGCAGGGCTGTTATGAAACAGGAAGGAGACAATGCAGAGCAGTTCCTGCTGCCACGCTTTTGTCCAGCAGCTAAAAGCCAGTTCAGAGGGTTTGTGGAAGCCTTGTTTGCTTTGGTCTTTTTTTTGCTCTTTCTTTAAGTAGACACTTAAAAGAGCTGGAGACTGGAGGCCAGTGTAATTATTATTTCTTCCTGAATAGCACAATAAATGTACCGTTTGTTCCATAAATGACAGGGTCCTTGCCTCAGAAAACATATGCAGCCTGTTCCCACTGCTGCTCCCTTTGACATGTGAGGAGCTGCCCCTGCCTGCCTCTGGGTGTGTGGAGATTTCTCACTCCCTCGCTGGGGTCGCTGCCAAAACTTGTCTTGACATGTGACGTGTGTGGTCACTGGAAGTCACTGGAACAGCCTGGATTCACAGAGCAGCTTCATTTAGCTGGCAGCTGATGGATGGAGAAGGGCTGGGGATCAAATCTGTGTGCAGGAGGGGACAGCTGAGCTCTGTGGCCATCCTGGCAGAAGCTCAGGCACTCACAGACATGGTCTGGCAGAGCTGTGGTGGATGTGCCACGTCCCCACCTGCTGTGGCACTGCCAGGATGCTCAGGCAGCTGCTCAGGATGTTCTGGTGTCTCCGTGCAGAGGGGAAGGTGCTGCAGGTGCCGCTTGGATCAGAGCTGTGTGTGGGAGCAGCCTGCTGCTCACTCTGGCAGCAGATTTTGAGCTCTTGGCTTTGCCAATCACCTTACAGCAAACACCAAGACCTGGAGAGTGGAAGTCCCTGTGTCCTTGGGTGTTTGCAGAGCCAGCAGGTGCAGTGACAGCCAGGAGTGTCAAAGGAAGAACCCTCTGTGGACCAGTGCTGCTCAGCTATTGAGACATGCCAGTCCATGAAATCACTCTTTCAAAAGGGTTTTCCTTTTGAGTGTCTGGATCTCCTGCTGTTGGTCTGAGCTCCAGAAGAGAAACAGTGCATTGACTGAAGGTACTGAGGTTACAAACAGTGATTCTCCCTTGGAAGGGAACACTGTGGAGGAAACCCACTCAGTCCTGGTCACATCTCTGTTCTCCTCCTTCCTCAGCGCAGGTTTTGGAGTGCTGTGGCCGAGGGGCAGTGGGATGGAGCTAAAGCACTGCTCCTGAGTGAGCCCACAGCTCTGAGGAGCAGGGGCCTGGTCATGGAGGGACCTGTGGGCTGGCAGCTCTCCTCCCTCCAGTTCTGTGTCCATAACCCACCAGTTCAGATGTCCATGGGGCAGCAGAGTGAGAGGGGCCCCGTGGCGGTGCAGGTATTCACAGAGAAGCTGTTTCACAACCTCTGCTGGGATTCACGAGACGTTCACAGACAGATTCTCCACTCAGCCAGCACTTTATCAGGATTTAAGGCTGAGGAGCTCTTTGCAGCACTGCTCAGTTTGTTCTGCCATGACAAGGTGGAGATGAGCGCTGGCGTGCCTTCCGTTCCCCAAGGAAAACTCTCTTTTGCACGGATCACAAGCTGTGGCTCTGCTGCTGTTTGAAGAGACCAGAGGGATCTCAGATCCAGGCTCTCAATGCCACATCAAAGCCTCCCCTCTGAAGCTGGGGAGCTCCAGCTCCATGTCCTTCGTGTTTGGGCAGCAGAAGGAAAGAAGGTCCCTGATCCAGGAGTGGCTTGGGATATCAAAGCTCTGCTTAGCAGAGGCTGACGAGGACAAAAGCCAGGATGGCAGCAGGGAGGACACAAAGCCTGCAGAAGATCTGGGCCATCTGATAACAGACCTGCAGAGGGGCCTGGGAGACCTTCTGCTCTGCTGGAGGAGTGGGGCCAGCACCTCCCCCCGAGGAGACAGGCCTGCAGTGTCCTGGGCTTGACTGGAGCCATTCTGTTGTGCCTGAGGGATTGTTTAATTAAAAAGAATGCTGCACCATCACATTTCAACTGTTTTCTCCATTCATTGCTGCAAGTAACATCTAAAATAGCTCTAAAAGGCAGCAAACCATTCCCCAAAGCAGGGGTGGCAGATGAAGAACAGGAGAGGGAAGAAATTATGTTATCTTTCACTTTTTTTTTCATTTGCAGCCCTTGGGGCTGATTTTAATTTAAATTTCCTTAGGAAAAGCCCTGCTGAAGGAATGCTGCCTGCAGTGGCTGGCTGTTCTGCTTTGGCTTTGTCCTAGGGAAGCTTTGATGCTTGGGGAGCAAGAGTTGCTTTTCAGTCTTGGTGGGAAATGCCTGGATAGAGGAATGGCAACCACCCAAGAGTCACTTCTGGATGATGGGACTGGCAGTCTCTCAGCTCTCCCTTTGTGCTCATTCCTGTCCCAGGGCTTATTTAATTGCTTAACAAAGTCATCCTCTGCAACCACTGAGAAAGGACCAGTGCAGGGAGGTGAAAAAAGCAAACTTGCCTCAAGCCTTTCACCCAAGCACAGGAAGATGTTGCTGCTGACCCCAGTGGGAGCAGCCTTGGTTGTAACTGTGGTGTCTGTGTTGGGACTGGATCAGCTGAGCCCCAGCATGGGCATTGATGTGTCTGGATTGATGCAGGGACTGGGGACAAAGCCAGGACTGGTCCTGAGGGAACCTGTGTGGCAGCAGGTTGTGTTCATGCCCAGAAAGCTCCTTATTCCCCCTTTAGGGGATGCTTTGAGATTGGCTTGCTAGGGCTTTATTCCAGGATTTGGTGCCAGTCTGGCAGCTCCCCACTGGGTTTGACCCACGAGGTGCATCCCAGTGGCCTCTGCCTTTTCAACTGGGAGCTTGCCACAAAACTGGAAGTGTGTGGGAGCCGAGCCAGGGCTGGACATCCACCCAGGCAATCAGTCCACCAGCTGCTATGCCCTGTTATTCCTGGCCACATGTCCAGGGCCCCACCTTTGCTGCCTGTGTGCCATCCTGCTCCCTGCTGCTCCCTCTTCTTTGGTTGTCACAGGGACTCAGAGCTGTCACCACCACCTGGTGCTCTGTGGAGAGGTGAGAAAATGCATTTTTCATAAAGCTCACAGCTCATGGTTCCTGGTGGATCAGCAGGGCAGCTGGAGGAGCCCTTTGTGTGCCCACTGTTAGGGCACATCTGTGCCAGGTGCTCTGCAGAGAGTGCAGGGGGTTCCTTGGCTTGAGTGTCCCCATGGGAAACCTCCAGGCTGAGCTGGGGCTGGCAGGGAGGGTCCTGCCTGGGAGATGCAGCCACAGGGAGGGATGGTGGTACTGGGCAGGCAGAGTGGTGTGAGGGCTGCTGTGGGACTCGTGTGCTGGATCCATCACTGCTGGATTTCTATAACACTGAGCAGGAATTTTACATGGTTTCTTAACCTCTTAATTGAGTTTCTTTACAGGGAAGCCAGCATCTGACAGGGGAAGGAGGTTGTTATTCCCTGTGAGTGCCACGGGTGAACAGCAGGAACTTGGAAAATACAAAAAGCTGTTTCCAGAGAGGCTGGGAATTAGCCATTTAAATCTTTGGCAGCTCCTGGGCCCAGCTGCAGTGGGACATCAGGGTTCTCTGGGACCTTGTTAGTGCAGCCTGTGCTTTCTTGCCTGTTAGATTCTCCAGGCTTGGGAAAGCAGAGGAGATAAAAACACACAGAATGCTGGCAGACTCCTGGGATAGTGTGAGGCAAGGTGTCACCTTGCAAATAGGAACTGCTGGAAAGGACAGATCTGAGTGGGGGCAGAAAACATCACTTATTGTATGTGCTGTGCATGGAAAATGGCAGCCAGGAGTGGGAGAAGGGAATAGGTACAGGCAGGATGAGAGGTGTTTTTGGCTGGGGTTTGGGGTGGTGGGGAGTTGAGGAGAAGGGGAAAGCAGTTTCAGGTCAGGCACTGTGACAGCTTTCACCAAGATGTTTGTCCTGGGGGTCCCTGCACATCTCTCATCTCCAAGCAACTCCTAAAGCCCTAAATTGGTTCAAATCAGCACCAGCACTCTGGAGTGGGCTCAGAGGTCCCTGCCAACCCCAGAGCTCTGAGGAGCAGGAATGTCATGTGGTGTGCAGGCACAGCAGAGCCCTTTGAGAGCAGCTGCCAGAAATTCAGATAGATGCGCTGCTTATAAATAATAAATGATAAATTCAGCCTCTGATCTCTGAGGCACACTCTGCTTCTGCACACTGTGCTGGCAGAGAAGATGCCCCACCCTGGACTGTCTCATGCAGGGTCTGAGGGGTGCTGGGGAGGCAGCTGGTGGAATTGGGCCGTGCTGAGCCCTGCTGGAGCGTGGCCCCTTGTGCCAGCAGCACTAATGAGCCTGGCCCCGTGTGCCAGGGCTGCTAACGAGGGCTGGGGAGGGTGGGGGCAGCCCTGCTCAGCCTTCCAACCACCCAGGCACAAAGCTGTGCTCCTGCCCTCGGGAGAGCAGCGTTCTGTGGGAATGCAGCCTGCTGAAGGAATTAATTAAGTCAATTTAAATGATAGACTAAACGATTCTCCGTACAAGAGCAGGGTCAGGGCTGCTGTGGCCGGGTAGAGGGGGAGATTCTGGCTTTGTGCAAGTGATGGACACAACTCCTCTGCTCTTGGGGGAGCTGTGGCAGTGCTGCTGAAGCTGCTGGTGCCAGGAGCTGTGCCCTGGCACTGCAGGGCTCTCTCCTACTGCTGGATCATCCCTGTCCTGCTCCTGGCACCTGGGTGGTGTCATGGCCAAGCTGCTGCTCCAGGGGCTGATGTGAGCTGATGGCTGCACAGGTAGCCTGCAGGGGTTATTAATATTTATTGTTATTATTTGTTAGCAGCAGTTACAAAGGTTGCATGGGTGTTTGGTGGATGCCAAGCTCTGTAAACACGTGTTTGTGCCGTGGTTATCCTGTCCCTCCACCCTGTGCCCTGTCACAATTCCCTCCCGTGGGCTGCTTCCAGTTTGGAGCTGCTGCCCTGTTATTCCTGCAGTTCCTGCAGCCAGCCCAGTTTATTCCTGCACACCTCAAAGCCTGCCTTCCTCGCTGTGTGAGCTCTCTGTGGGCAGCAAGAAGGTGTGCCCACAACTTTTCCCTTTGGGTGGGAGTGTTTTTAACATGCCAGAGCAGAGTCCTAGTAGGAGTAAATGGTGAGGAGCAAGCAAGAAGAATAAATGTTTTTTTAAAAGCCATTTCATAAGAGACATGAATGGAATGGTCTGTATGGCAGCTGCACCCTCTCCACTGACATCCTGGAGGTGGGAGGGTGCTTGCAAAAACAACAAAAACTCCCTGGGCTGCCTTACCTGGCTGGGGCTTGGTGCCCAGGTGGGACCCTCTGGCAGGGCTTGGGGCTCTCACTGTAGTGGGCTCCTGTGTGGGGTGGGGATACCCATGGGGTGCTTTCCTGAGAACAGGAAAATGATGCCTTGAGAGGCTCCCTGGAACAGAGGCTGGGCAGAGTAAAAGGAATAAAATAGGGATTTATTGAAAGCCCTTCAAAGGATTCACCTCGGGCAGTGCAAGACCTGGCTGTGGTTACACTCAGGATGGGCCCAAGATGGACCCTAGGTCATGGGTTTCCACACTTTTAAAAGTTTAGGTCCATTTCCATATTGAGGTTCATTGTCCAATTCCAGCTCCAGGTTCTGCAGTCCCATCCTCACACATTGCTCTCCTCAGTTTGCTGGTTTTTGCACTTTTTGGGGCTGAAGCTGCAGCAGTATCCTTGGTTCTGGGGCTGGAAAAGGATTGTTGTGTGTGACTGAGCTGGGAGGAGAACTTGCTAACACTTTATGAAGTTCAAAGTTATATCCTAATTCTGAGTTACACACTAAAGCAGTACAGAATCTGGAAAATATGGGAGCTAAAACTTAAGGCATCACCTGGAGGAGCAGAGCTGCTGAGATCATCACAGGCATTGACCTCAGGTGATGGGGTGTGCAGGTTTTCCTGCCTGAAAGCACAGGGCTGAGCAGACCCAGCTAGGGCCTGGGGAAGGACATTGATCTGTGGCCTCCCAATAATCTTCTCTTTGCCCACTTGCTCCTAGACAAGGCTGGATTTCAGCTCCAAATCTCCTGTCTGCTGTTGGTGCAGCTGTACAGCCATGGAGCAGGGACAGCTGACAGGGTCTCCCAAAGTGTCTGCAACACACCAGCTAACAGGAGTGCTCCTCACAGACCTGGGCACCCTCTTGCTCAGAGGAGGTTGCAGGTCAGGCCAGCTAAATTTCCTTCTCTTTCTCAGTGGCACTGCCCATCACTCAGCCTGTCACGCTGGATGCCACCAGCAGAAGGACATTGTGTGTGAAGGGGATCTCAGCTTGCTGAGATGGTCCTGAGAGCCTCTCCAGTCCCTCAGCCCTGTGCACAGCTGGCTGGAGATCACTCCCTGAGCTGCTGTTGCCCAGGAAACTTCCCCTTCAGCCACAGAGGCTGTGAGTGATGCCATGGTTTGTGCCATGGTTCAGCTGGAGGTGCCAGGGCTGTGCTCCTCGAGGGTTCCCGTCCCTGCCCTGCCCTCAGCCAGGGAGCTCTGCCATGGTTTGTGCCATGGTTCAGCTGGAGGTGCCAGGGCTGTGCTCCTCGAGGGTTCCCGTCCCTGCCCTGCCCTCAGCCAGGGAGCTCTGCCATGGTTTGTGCCATGGTTCAGCTGGAGGTGCCAGGGCTGTGCTCCTCGAGGGTTCCCATCCCCGCCCTGCCCTCACACTGTGCTGCTGGTGCTCCCATTGCCATCTCAGTGAGGGGTGGCTGCATGGAAACCTGGCCTGAATTAATTAATCTTTTGAATTAAAGGCAGTTAGCAAGGCTGCAGTACTGATCCTGATCCCTCAGGTCATGGTTAGATGAGAGCAAGCTTATTGTTATTGTTTATTCTTAGAGATAATTGGTATTTTTGTATCAGCACTGGGCTGGCAGCAGGACCAGGACAGTGATTGTCCCCTGTGCTGGCACTGCTGAGGGATCTCCAATCCTGTGTCCAGTTCTGAGCTCTCATGGCAAGGAGATCATGGAGAGGCTGGAGCATGTCCAGGGAAGGAGCTGGGAAGGGGCTGGAGAGTCAGTGCTGTGAGGAGCAGCTGGGAGAAGGCTCAGCCCGGAGAAATGGAGGCTCAGGGGCACTTCTCCAGGAGGATGGAGCCAGGAGTCAGGCTCTGCTCCCAGGGAACAGGGGACAAGAGGAAATGGCTCACAAGAGGGTCAGGGGGGACAGCAGCAGGAATTTCCCCATGGAAAGGGAGCTCAGGGATGGGAACTGCCCAGGGAGGGTTGCAGTGCCCATCCTGGGGGTGCCCAAGGAATTCCTGGAGGTGGCACTGAGAGCTCTGGGCTGGGACAAGGTGGGGATCAGGCACAGCTTGGACTCTCTTCCAACCTCCATGATTCAGTCATTCTGTTTCCAGCTGGCTGCAAAGCCAGAGGCTGATGCTGGGCTGAGGAGCCCTGGGCTGTCTGTGTGCTGTCCTGGAGCAGCAGCTGAGAGTTCAGATGAGGCTCCAGAGGATGTGCTGCAGTGGCACAGGACAGGCAGCGTGGGCTCGCTGCCGGGACATGAAAGCACAGAGCCCTGCCAGCAGCAGGAGGCATTAATGAAATGTGCTGCTCTCGCTGGCTCCCTCTGAGCTGTCACCTGGGACTGTGCAGCTCCCTGGTGCTCAGCTCTGCCATCGCTGGAAATGTCCCTGCTAATGGGGAGCACAGCTCCGGGCTGCTGTTTCCAACGGGGATTTCGGGAGCTGTGGAGCAGAGCCTCCCAGCCAGCAACATCCCCTCCTCTGAAGGAGGGTTACTGCCAGCAGTGGGGACTTCTCAGAGCCTGACCCTTTGCTCTTTCCCTAGTATCTCGTTTTGTTTGACAAAAAAATATTATTAAGGAAAAAATCAGCCCCTCCTCTCTGCGCAAGGGGAATTTGTGGCTTTCCCAGTCCAGGGTTTTGCTGCTGTATGTGGGTGCTGCCCCCAAAGATGCCCTCAAATCCAAGCAAAATTCCTTGTGCTGGTGGGGTTACCACGAGCACCCTTTCTGCTTTGCAGGCTGCAAGGTTTTATTTCTGAAAATCCATTGTGCCCAGAAATTCCGTGTGGAAATCCTCCGCTGCCCTCTGCGTGTTGCCTGTGAGATGTCACTCTGTGCTCTCCAGGAGCTCCAGAGCCCCGTGCTGCACATGTTGGCTCCTCCTGCCTACCTGGGACCGAGGAAAAGTGCTAATTGTTGTGCAGATGTCATCTGCCAGGCAGGCAGGAGGCTGGAGGCTTGAAAGAGGCTGTGCTGTCATTTGCTACCAGCCTCCTCTTACACGTGAGCTCTATTTTTATTGGGAGTGTGCGTTTGCTTTCAGCCACTGCTTTGTTGAATTTCTTTTTCTTTTTTTTTTTTTTTTTTCTTTTCTTTTTATTTCCAGGCTTGCAGATAAAGTTTGAGGGATACATCTATTTTTCATTATTCCAGTTTTGCTGCTTGTTTTATAACTGAAAAAAAACCACTCAACCAAACCTGAAAACCTGTTCCCTGTGTAAAAAGCAGCAGTTTGTTCTGAGATGAGAGGGAACTGTGTGTTGTGGTCACTCTGCACTGAGGTCATGACTGTGGCACTGTCCAGAAGGACATGAAGATCTCAGAGCAGAGGGAGTTTGAGCTGTGCACTGTGCTCTGAGTGTTGGTTGTAGCCTGGTTTTTCTTGGCCATGTCCCAGGAGAGAGATGGAGGCTCTGGCCACAGGTTGGCTTTTAAAAATAGGGAGCTTTTCTTCTACTCCAGCTGTGGTTTAATAAGGACCTGTGGGTCCTTGGGGTGGTTCTTTGACCCTTTAGAAACAAGGAGACACTGGAGGAGGAAAGGGGAGCTGATGCTTTCCTGCACTGTGTGAGTTGAGCAGGGGAACTCACTACTCAGGGATGCTGTGGGTGGCAGAATCCCAGAACCAATTAATGGAAAAAATCCATTAATGTGGTGGAGGTGGCTCAGAGGTAGAGGCTGCTGTTCAGGAAGGCCCTGGCTCAGGAGTTTTTTGGAAGATGCAGAAGTACATCAGATGTGCTGTTACCTCTGCTCCCTGCTCTGGCCCTCTCCTGTCCATCCTGCCCAGGGGGATGTGGTGGGTTGCTTTTTCTTTTTCTGGCAAAAAACCAAGCAAGGAGAGGAAGAAATAACAAAATGGAGTGGAGAGACAAGGCACCAGTGAAAGGGTGGAAGGAGGGGAGGCTTCCCTCCATGTCCCTGAAGGCTTCTGGGGACAGAGGCTCTGTGGTGGCAGGAGCTGCTGTGAGCAGGTTTTCTGCTTTGTGGCACACAAAGTGGTTGCTTCAAGGAGGGAAAGCTCTGCTCTCTGATGGACAGCACAGCAAGATATTTCGGACTGTGTGTAGGGGAGAAAATTCTTCAAAACCTGGATAGGAGTAGGAGCAGACTTGATGGAGGGATGAGTAATGAAGGAGTGTTTGAACGGAACTAATCAGTCCCATCTTCTTTCAAAAGACCTCGTTTAGTTTAATTTAGCAGCAGTGTAAATTTAGAGCCAATCAAAGGAAACACTTGTGCAGCCTGTGTGCTGGCAGGCTCTGCTCTCTGAGCCCAGCAGTGAGCTGAGGGGCTGTAGGTGGATCCCAAAGCTCGTGTGGCACTGGGGGCACACGTGTGCCTGGTCACACACCCAGGGTGGGCACCCACGGCAGCAAAACCCTTTGTGGGACCCCTCTTTAGTCCAGCAGGTCAGGGTGGCTCTGTGCCATGGCTCTGCTCCCAACTCCTGGCCCCACAGCTTTCCTCTGAGCAGCAGGGAAAGCCTTGTGCTGTAGGAACCACCAAGGAGACCTTGCTGACCTCTGCAAAATGTTGTTTTCCTCAAGAAAAACCTACATATGGATTAGGTAAACCCCTGATCCTTGGACAGCTGGTAGTTTTGTTTAATTTGAATTATCGTTCAGAACGAGGCACAGGCAGAAAAAGCCTTCACAGGATTCCACTGCTTCTTATTTTCCTCTCTAGTTGTCATCCATGGCACTGGCACGGTGATTTTAAACAGGTCTTGCATGTCTCCCCATATTTTCCAGGAGAGATATTATCCCCTGTGGGGTCAGAATCAGGTGCTTGGCATCACCTGTCACAAAGCCCATTAGCAGTGAGCCTGGCTGTCCCCCACCAGCCCCGGTGTCACACCTCGAGGTGTTGTGCTGCCTGCCGTGTCACACCCCTGAGCCCGTGCTGCAAAGTGGCAAAGTGTTGTGTAAAGACTCCTGAAACCTGTGAAAAGGGATAAAAAAGTACTGTTGGGTTTGTTTTGCTTTGCTTTTCAGGCTGGTGGCAATGCCTGGGCTCCTCTCCACCACAGCCAGGGGCAGCCTGCTGGTGCTGCTGGGTTCCCTGCTCTTCTCCTGCTCCAGCCTGAGCCACAGAGTGCCCGTAAGTTTTGGCTGATCCTGCTTAATAAACATAAATTTATTAAAAACGTGCGTGCTTTTTGCCTTTAAGGAAATGCCCATCGTCCTTTAGGAAACCTCTTTCTCCTGTCTGAGTGAAGAAAACAAACCAAAAAGGGTTCTGCTGATTTTTGTGTGAATGAAGAATCACTTGTGTGGTGCTAGAAATGTTAATGAAAATGGGGCATTGCAAAGCAATTGTGGCCAGGCAGTGACAGCAACACTTAAATGAACCAAGTCACATCCTTTTATCCTTACTGAGCATTTAAACCCCAGCTCTTTTCCTGAGCAGAGCTGGTAAACATCAGCTGTCTCCATTATGTGTTTGAACAGACCCAGCACTGGGAGGCCTGGTGGTAAATTTACAATAGCCTGTATCACTAACTCCCTCTTGGATAATCACAGAGCCCTGGAAATCAGCTAAGTAATAACTGCTCCACTCACTCCTCTTTAGTCCTGTTGAGTCTTGGCTGGGAAAATGTTAACATTGATTTTCATCTGCAGAACCTGGGCTTTTATGGCTGTGATTGTTCCTGAGCTTTAACCATTTGTTACAATTCGAACAATTCCAAGCCCCTGGTGCACTCAGCAAAAGCAGGAGTTAAGATCTGGTTTCTTGTGCATTTTCTGAAATTGCAGTCCCTTTCCACAGCTGAAATAAAAACATTCTATAGGTTTGTCAGCCATCTTTGTGTGTCACCACAATAGTGGAATTGTGGAATTGTTTTTTTGCTGGGAGAGACCTTTATGATCACTGAGTACAGCCTCTACCCCAGCCCTGCCAGGGCCACCACCAGCCCATGTCCCCAAGTGCCACATCCACACTCTCGTTGCTACTGTGCCTGTTTTGCTCAGGTTGACATTTTCTGCTGCTCAGAAAGACTCTTCTAGTCTGGAAATAGATATTTATATGCAGAGCATCCAAATTCTGACAGAAAATGTGCATGAATTTTTTCCCAAAGAGTGGAAGAACTGAAGGCAGAACGTGTCCCAGAATTTCCAGTTCACCTCTGAATTTACTCACGTTTTTCTCCCTGTGAAAACATCCTAAGGATTAATATCCAAACACTTCATGAAGTGAGCTGTAACTCTATTCTAATTGCCAACAATTAGGACTAATCATTCCCTGTAGGGTGGTTATCTCAAATTCTTCAGTGGTGACTGAATTGGTGATCTCAGAAGCTGAAAATATTCCCTTCAGCAGACACTGAGCTGTGGGGATGATGAGCCTGGACCAGTTCCTCTGTTCCTGTTGGAAGCAGAGCAGCCCAGAGCCAGGAGTCAGAGCCTGGTGTGACAGTTCAGGTCATTACTGTGCACTCTCCAGAGTTTTATGGGACTCCCACCAGTTCCCTGGGGAGGATTTCCATTGAACAGCAAGGTTTTCCTCACAGCAAGGTTATTTTTTATTTTTTTTCCCTGCTGTTCTCTCCTTTTCTTCCCTTGGTGGAACATCAAACTCCTCGTGCTGGCTGCTCTATCCCACAGCTCTGCCAGCCTCGTGCTGCACTTGCCATGGAGGTGGTGAATAAATCCCTAATCATTGTTTTAAAAGACTTGGAGAACACTGGGAGCGGGTGGAGAAGAGGATCCTCACATTTGTATCATGTGGGCAACTCGGTGTGTTTTTTCCCCGTGTCCTATTTTGGAAATAGCTGAACTATTTTAGTTGAAATCTTCTCCAAGCCTGAAATAAGTGCATTTAAGAAAAAAAAAAAAAAAAAAAGCAAAAAAACCAACAAAAAAACCCCCAAACCAACCAACAAGCCTTGAGGCATTCCACTCGTGTGGAAAATTTCAGCTGAAAAAGTGAAAAGTTTGACATATTTTTAGGCAAGGTAAAATGGGGTCTTCCAACGTTACACAACCCTAATAATAGCCAGGGCTCCTGCCTCTGACTGAAATACAGGTGAGGCTGTGTGAGAGCTGGTTTGAAACCTGCAGCCTGCTCTGGAATAGGAAATAAGCTGCGTTGCTTTGTTCAGCACAAATGTCATGCTAGTTATGCATGTTTAACCTTTAATATACTTTAAATCTAAATTTAACCATGTGGAAAGAATCTCGGATGTCAAAAAAAAATCTGCTGGCGAGGGAAAAAATTTTGTATTCTCAGCCAGCACTAAATTACCCAGATGCAATTGCTAATGAGCTGAATCTCTTCTCTCCAAAAGGAGTTTGCCCTTACAAAAATAGAAGAGAGCGACATCAAAGATGCTGGTGGGAAGGAGCCGGTGACAGAGGATGACGCTGATCCCGAGGACCTGGAAGTGTTTCACCCCACGGATCAGTGGCAAACCCTGCGTGCAGGTAACTGCTCTGGCTAATTTTAGATCCCTCTGGAAGCCACCTGGCAGCACTGACAGAGCCTTGCAGCCACTCCAAGCTGTTTGTTCCCATGACAATGTGTGGTGTTCACTTGGTTTTTGCTGGTTTGCTGGTGTTCACTCACAGAGAAGGGCTCGGTGACCCGGTGCAGGGGATGGAGGCTGTGGGGAAACATCCAGTGAGGGGAGTTGTGGCTCTGGGGCTTTCAGGGCAGGAGGAGTGGGATGCCAGCCTCTTGTGAGTCCCCAGTGTCTGTCACTGCCTCCCCAGCCCCTTCTCTCTTTTTTGTCCAGGGCCGGGTTTTATAACATTTGCTGGCACGTGGATTCCCAGGTCTGCTGTGTCCCAGTGTGGAGCTGCTCAGTGGAAGCTGATTAGGAGCTGTCACTGGAGCACTGCACAGCTTTTTAACAATGGCTTTTCTGTTCCTCAGCTGTTTGAAAGCTAGCTTTTATTTCCATCCGTGCAAACCACAAAAAACCTCTTCCCTTTCTTTGGGCTGGTGTCTTTCATTAGGCGTGCCTGGGACTCTGTGGTGAGAGGAGCCCAGCAGAGCAGCTTGGCCTCCGTGTGCTGGGAAGGCTCTGGAAGGGCCAAACCCATTCAAACACACCCTGATGCACATGTGCACACATATTTCAGCAATTAGCCTGGCTTTGGGGTCCTGAATGAGCTGTTTAACCCACTTGTGCTTTGGTGTCCTCATGTATATGCAGGTGTAATACCTTCCCACCTCACAAGGGTGAACTAAGTAGTAATTAATTTTTATAAAGTGTTCTGTTTAAGAGCTTTATCCTGTGCTCGGTATTATCATTGAATGAATAAGTATGGGTTCCATTTGTCTTGAAATTTCTGCCAGATATAGCAGAATGACTTTTCCAAATGTAAATCTTTGTATAACATGAATGGCTCCAAAAGCCCCTGCGTTGCACAGAGCTGCAGTGTACACTTATATTCCATTTCTGTACCATTATGTATGGAAGGCATGTGGTGTCCCTGCTCATTATTCAGCCTGGCAGATCCCCACCAGCTTTGTTGGAGCAGAACATGTACACACTTGCAATCATTAGAAACCTCATTGCAGGGTTTGTTCACAAGCATCTTCTCCACTGCTCAGGTGCCTTATTCCACTTTGTTTTTGTAGTTATTCCATGTTGGGCACATGCAGGGGAAGTGGGGAGCTTGTCAGTATTCACAGAGGAGAGTCATTTTGGTTACTCTTGTAAAGACTTACATGGTGTCCTGCCTCATGCTCTGGCTGCTGCAGATCCCAGCACTGGGGATGTGGCACAGAGAGGAGCCTGCCTTGGTCTCCTGCTGCCAGCCTGGGTCTCTGTCTCCTGGGGTTCCTGTGGAGTGAAATCTCAGTGAGGATTGGCACTCACACCTTTGTCAGGAAAATTAATCCACAAACACCAGAGGTTTATGCCCAAAAAGGAGACAGAGGAGTCCTTTTACTATATTTGAATAAAGGGAGGGGCCGTGGGGCATTCCCCTGGGGTCTCTCAGATTTTTGGAGGATGCAGCCTCGTTTTTATCCTATTTTTCTGGCTGCATTTTCCTCTCTTTCCCCATTGGCTGAGGTACTTGAGAGACACAAACTTCCTAGAACACCTGATACCTAAGATTCCCCTCTAATGTATAACCCTCCCTTTTAATTTTTAATTCTTATAGAATTAATGAGTTTTCCCCATTACTTCTTTCATCTTTCAATATCCAATTTCATTTATCAGCAAGACTACAATTTGTAAAGGCAAATATTTTTTTCCATTCATCAGTCAGTGGAATCCATCCCATTGTTTCTTTTCTCTCTCAGTGCTAGTCTTACCTACCAGCAGACCCACAGCTTGTTTGTAAAGACAAATCCCTCATTCCTCTCACCTTCAGCACGTGTCAGGCTGGGGACCCTGGTGCCAGTGTGAGCCCATCCCCAGCCCTGGCCCTGAGGCTTTCCCAGCTCTGTTGGGCAGGAGCTGCCCTCCACAAGGATGCTCCTTTTGGTCCTGCAGCAGAGCCATGCACCTTGGCAGTGTCTCACCCACTGCTTCTGCTTCTTGCCATGCTCTCCATGTGGTTTTACTCCCTGGCAGCCGAGCAGAGCCTGGCTGGGCTGGCTCAGAGTTTGCCTTCTGCTGCCCATCTCTCCAGGACACTCCCACTCCTGCTGTATCCCCGTGGCAAACTGGGCCAGCCTCTGTGGGGGAGGCAAATGTCTGGATTTAAAATCTGGATCTGCAGTTTTGAACACTGGGAGGGAGCTTGGAGCTGTGTTTCCCCCATCTCACTCCTGTTTCAACTTGTTCTGAGCTCACACAGGACTTTTGTGCTTCTCTACAGTGGTGCAGCAGCTCATCTTTTATAGATGTATATCCAGTTTTCCTCTGCTGAGTTTCTAGTTCCCTGTTGCTAATTGCATCAATCCACATTTCCACCGAGGCTGCAGCAGTGTCATCAACCTGTAACCTGTCAAATCCCCCCCAAATTCCATTGTTATTGTATCTGTAACGCTTTGGGCGCCTGTTCCTCGCTGTCTACAGAGTGAGCTGGGTTTTGATCAAGTGCTTCCTTGCACTTGGAGCACACTTCAAGCTGCTGGAGGTGGCTGGATGCAAACATAGAGAGACAGTTGCCCTAAGAGCTGTGCTGCCTGTAATCTGGAAGCAAGATCAGTTGTCTCTTCTGCCAGGCAGCCGGAGCTGACGGCTTGGGGAAGGTTGGTGAAACTTCCCAAAGCCCTTTAACACTTGGTTAGGCATTGGTTCTTTCTCACTTGGCACTAAATAATGCACCAGGTGCAGGGCTCAGGCTGGAAGGTGCCTCTGAAAGGCTCCCAGCACCTCTGCTCTTGGATTTTTGGCATCACCTGTGGGGCTTTTCCTTCTGTCTGTGGTTGGAGTCCACAGGAGCCTGCAGGTTTTTTGGGGGTTGTGACTTTTAGTGAATGAACCTCTTTTTACTTTTGTTATTTGAACACCAAATTTCCCAATATTTTGTTAAGCATTCCTGATGATGACTGAAATTTGGACTGCTCTGACCATCTAGTTGTATCACTGAGCAGCAGATTTCCTACCCTGCATTAGGGTGGGACATTTTCCAGCTAGCAGTGGCTCCTCTGGGAAGACTTTGCTGTGAAGATTCAGAAAAAGGATATAAGAGGCAGGGGTTTAATTGGGAAAGGAAAAGGGTGTTATTCACCCCCCAGCAGTGATGAGTAGAGAGCTGGGGCTGCACAGGGCTCTGCTCTGCCCACCCCTGTGGCAGCAGCACTTTGCTGCTCCCTGATGTGGCAGAAACCCTCTGGCAGGTTTTCCAGCTGACAGTTGGGAGTTAATGAGTCCAGTTTCCAATCCAGATGGACAAGTGAGAACCTGCTCTGCCCAAAAATATCCAAATATTTACAGATTGCTCTGCAGTGGGGCAGAGCAGCTGCCTGCAGACTGGAGGGATGGAGCAGAGCCTGGCACTGGGCCTGCCATGGGTCTCTGGGGTTTGCATGGATGTCTCAGGGCAGAGCTGGGAGCTTGGCTGCACCTTCAGCTGTGGTTAAAGCTCTGCCTTGCAGAGCTGAACCTGCAGTGACTCCCCAGTGTTTGTGCTGCCCAGAATAATTTCCTGAAGTGCCTGATTCCATCACAGTTAAAAACCAAGGAGCCATAGCTGCTGCTGCTGCTCAGGCTGCCAGAGTGAAGCTGATGTGAACATGCTGTTGGTGCTGCTTCTGCAAAGATGAAACCATCTTATGTTCAGCAGGGAGCCAGTGATACATTGCTTGGCATTTAAATATCCATGGCTGCAGCTCCCAAGCATCCTCAGGCTATCTTTGCTGCTCCTGCTTGTCACAGGTCTTCTCCTGTCTCATTTGCTGCTCAAACAAGGTTTTACACCTGTGGGAACACAGATCTCAAGGCAGCCACACTGGGGAGGTGTTTTCCAAGGCTGCTTTGGAGGACTTGCTGTGGAGAGAACAGCACTGAGGATGGGGAATGGCACAGTCCAGTTTCATTGCCCAGGGGGTTTTGCTGGCCAGATGAGCCAGCACTGCTTTGAGCTGAGAAAAGGTTCTTAAAGCTGGGGGAGGAAGGAGGCAGGAGGGACTCCTTGGGCCCAGGAGTCCTGTTCCACAGCCTGTGGTGGCTGCTGAGGGTCCCTTACACCTGGTCTGTGTGTCCTGCTGCTCTCTGGGATGTCCTGAGCTGCAGCACCCCTTCTAATTGCTTTGCTGAATTAATCACTGTCCAAACCATTGGCTTTGCACTGACCTGGACCTACACCACTCAGCCAGTGGTGGGCAGGTCTCTGAAATATTTATGGCAGCACAGTCAAGGGAGGGCTGTGAAACACAGAGTGAAACCACCAGGGTCTGCTCTTTTTTGCAAAGTTTGACGTGTCTAATCCAGGAAATAGCAGCCTCATCAGATCAGCACAGATTTGCATATAGAGGGAAGGCAAATGGAATTTTTAAAACCTCATCTATACTAGATGAAATGCTTCTTCTCTGGGTTTCTTTATAGAATGACTTGTTAGTGATGTGCAGAGGGGGGAAATCTTGACTCTGGAGTTGTTATAATCTTGTCTGAGCAGCGACAGGAGAGCTGGAGGATGATTCCAGCAGCTGGGAAAGGCCAGGCTGACTCAAGAGCAAATGTTCAGTGCTTGGAAGCTGAGTTATGGTCCCTGGTAGCTCTCCCTCTGCCTGTTCTCAATCTGACCTCTTGCACAGGAGGCTTTTCATCTCCTAAGTGTATCTTGTGCCTGTCCTTTTTATTGCCAGCTGCCTTCAAGGGCTCCTCTCTCAGCTTCCTGCCTCAGGGCCTTTCCCTTGCCTCTCACCTTCACATCCCAGGATGCTTGTGCCTAACTCCACGTCCTTGGCAGAAGTGCCAGGGCTGAAGCTGCAGTGCTGCTCCTGCCTTGGGTGTGGGGCAGTGCCAGGCACACCAAGCACGTCCTCCATGCCCTGCTCCTGCTCTGGGGAAGAGAGTGGTGGTGTTTGCCTTGGGGAAAGGATGGGATTGGGGCTCAGGAGATGCTGGGACAGGGGGTTCCCAGCCCTCTGCTCCAGCAGGGAGTGTTTGGAGGATGCCAGCTCTGGACAGGGGCTCACAGCACGAGTGTCCTTCCCTGCAGCTTGGTTTCAGCATTTCTGTAATGAATTGGGAGCCAGTTTTTGCCCCTCAAATGCAGGTAAAACTTCTGTCATTTCCAGAAGTGGAAATGGCACTGGTGTGGTGGAAGAAGCCCTACATGTGGATTGCTCAGGTTTGGGGTGGGTTTTTGGTGTGCCAGGTCAGTCCTGTCCCTCTCTGGCCTGATGTTACTGGTTTCATTAAACAAACTGGTTACAAAAGGCTTTTGCATGATGCTCCTTCTGCCAAAAACTATCTGTGCTTCTGAGCAGCCAGAATAAATTCTGCAGCCTCTCTGACACGCAGCCATGGGCTGGGCTGTGGGGCACTGCCAAGACAAGGGAGCAGTGCTGTGTTTTCACGAGCCAAGCCATGGCCCCTGCTAGTGGTTTGTGGAACTCTGAGCCCTGCAGGGTACTCCAGGTGATCTGGAGTGGTCATAAACCAGGGGATGAGGTGCTGAGAGTCAAGCAGTGGTTTTAGTGCAACAGGAGGAGGCTAAGCTGCAGCTTTCAGAATAATTTCAAACTTCTCTTTAATGATGCTCAGGCTGCTGGTGGTGTAATAGCAGTAGACATCAGCAGTGGGAATCATTCCCGTGGTTAAATTTACATTGTTTGGTGGGGGAAAGTGCTTTGAAAGCAGAGAGACTGTTTCCCAGAGAAGACATCTCTCATTCCTTTCTTTTATCTCCTCCCTGCCAAGCTGGGGGTGCTGTGAGTGTGTGAGCTGCTGAGAGGTGCTTAAATGAGTGCTGGGTGATGAGGAATACCTTGCTGTGGTTTTTATGTGCAAGCAGGCTGTATTTTCTGCAATAACTCTAATAACCTTCGTGTGGCTGTTTAGAAGGATGAACCTCATTAAAGAAGAGGTATTTAATAACAGGCCTATTTTTATCTCTGTCTTTATCTAACAGTCTGCACATTTATTTCAAGCTTGTAACAGTGCTTTGGAAGAAAAATGTTTTCCCTCCTCTAAAATGTTTTGGCAGTGCCTCCAGCCTGGGTTATCTTGAATTTCCAGTTTGGCTGTCATCCCTCCTCCTTCCAAAGCCAGCAAGGCACACGAGGCTCCAACATTTTCCTTGGGTATTATGGGAACATGGTTTCAAAACGTGGGACTTGGGTCCCAGGGTCCCTGAAACAGTTCTGGTGCTTTGATCAAACATAATCACAGCAACTCCTTCAGGCTTCCAATGTGTGATCTTGTGTGGGACAAGCTCTGCAGGCATTGCAGTGTTTGCTGCAGGATGTGATTGACCACGGGCTCTGGGAGAGGCTGGCAGCTCTGGGGCTCAGGCATTCCTGCAGAAATTTATTTTTTTTCCCCCAAATTTGTTAACTTTATTCTGTAATTTCATAAATTAAACCCTGATCTATAGATATCTTGCAGACATTTTGTGTTCTCTGTATTTGTTGTCCTTTGCTGGATCATGTACATCCCTAAATCACAGTTTTGCAGCATTATCTTTTTCCATAATTAGGGAGTATTTTGCATGGCTTTGGTCAGGCCCTTCCTCCCTGCAGTTTCCCCCATGGGCTAAGGCCTGACTTTCTGAAACTTCCCCAGAACTGATTCTGGGTGGGCAAGGACAAGGTCAGAGGGTTTTCAGGCAGTCAGCACAGTCAGATGGCTCCTGTGAGGAATATTTCACTTGCTCCTTCACAGTTCTTGCCTGCAAATTGTGCTCTTGCTCAGATGGGGCTCCAGCTTTTTTTTTTTTCTTTTTCCCTCTTTCTTTCCTAGGTTAGTCAATCTTCCATACATTTGTTTATAGGGTCACACAAGCAACAGGTTCTGCTTTTTCCACAGATCCTTCCAGAGCCACGTGCTGTGCCTGCTCCATTCTGGTGTAAAAGCACCTTGCTCCTCTGAGGAAAACTCAGAATATCCATCCAGCTTCTTGACTGAGCGAGGCATTTTCTCTGAACCCTGCCCTCTGTTCATTTCAGAATCTGCAGGGAATTTGGGACATAAATTAAAAAGCTATTTGATGTTCCTTGAGGTCTAGAAGCTGGTTTTGCATTTGTTCTTACTTGAACGCACACTGAGACAAATGGCTCTGTTTTACTGAAGCTGCTTCCTTTAGCATCCTCAGGAAGCTTCTGAGTTAAAAAATAAATATGGCTCTGTTTTTCCAAAGCAAAAGCTGGGGAAAGAAATGTAATCTCCTTGGGTCTGTCCTGATGCTTTGTAGAACTAATTCCCATTTATTGGAAGAACTCTTCCACGCCAGATTCACGTTTAATTTTTTATTATGTGTTTACATTTTGGAAGGAGTAAGGGTGGTGGTGGAAATTCTAATGAAGGACAACATTTCTCATTCAAAAGATCCTTCTTCAGTCCAGAGATTCATTTTCCTCTCTCCTGATTTTTCTGCCTGCTCCTTAAGACTGCAGGAAGTTTTGCTTGGGTCATTCACTTGCAACAGGATGTTATGTGAATACAGAGTGAATGTATGCAGCCTGTCACTTGGAATTGCTGCTGCTCTGCTGCTGGAGAGCTCCCAGGGTTGCAGAGTCCTTGCAAGAGGCAATAACAGGAATGTGCCTGTGATCCTGCAAAGCCAGAGGAGGAACACGGAGCTCTGAGCCTCTCCCATCACTGCAGGGTGTGAATAAATAGATCTAATCAACAATTTACATGTTAGCCCCAGACCAGGTGTTATTTTTAGGATGTGTCATTCAGCCTGAGAGAAACCTCTGCATCTAGGGCTGGTGGTGTTTCTAAAAGCAGCTCTGAGTGATCACCCAAGGTGGATTTTAAACTGAATTTACATTTTGATAGAATCTGCTGCTTTTCTTATCTGAAACAAAGCCCACCTGATCTTCATTAATTACACTATCATTTCACCTGCTAACCAGGGTGCTGCTAATTACACTTATCTCCCTGTTCTTCACCAGATAATACACAGAATTGTTATCCTTGCCTGTATCTGGATTAGCTGGAGCTGTAAGGAGGTGGCACAGGGTGATGGGTTTTACAGGTGGAGTGAAGGTATTTATACTGTATTTATAGCCTGGCTGAGGGGAAGCTGGAGGAGTGGCTGCTGTCCCCTTGCTGTGCTGCCATTCCAAGACACCTCCACAGCAAAACACACAGAAATAACTGCTGAAACACAGAAAAACCTGGTTACTGCAGGGGGACTGGGGCAGGCCAGCTCCACAAGAGGGCTGGTGGAGTCCTGGGACACCCCAGAGCCTCCTGAACACAGGGCTGGAGGTTGAGCAGGGGGTGATCCCAGAGGTGTTTCCAGCCTCAGCCATCAGGGACTGTGTGGCAGTGCCTTTCTTAGGACAGAAGGTCTCATGGTGGCTTTTGTTGCCTTTTTCTTCATTCTGAAGAGGGACTAGAAATGGTTCACAGGATTTCTTCTGTGCCTTCTGCAGTGCAGGTGGTACAGGCAGGGATGGAACAACAGCACCTTTGTACTTGTCAAGCCTCCATCCACACCCACGGTGCTGCCTGAGGCTCAAAGGTGATTTTCTTGCAGGCTTAGAACACAACACCAGCAGGGAGAACAAAACTCAGTGCAGACCATGCTGCAGAGAACCAAAAGCTAAATATGGAGCCATGCAGGTGCACACTGCAGTGGTGGCAGAGCTGGGAATGCAGAGTGGGGAATGCAGAGTGGGGAGGTTTCCTGCTGCTCTGGCACGACGAACCAGGGGATCTCTGGTTCTCCCTGGGGATCTCTGGTTCTCCATGAGGGTCTCTGGTTCTCCATAATTCTCCATGGGGATCTCTGGTTCTCTCTAAGGATCTCTGGTTCTCCACAGTTCTCCCTGGGGATCTCTGGCTCTCCATGAGGGTCTCTGGTTCTCCATGAGGGTCTCTGGTTCTCCATGAGGGTCTCTGGTTCTCCATGGGGATCTCTGGTTCTCCATGAGGGTCTCTGGCTCTCCATGAGGGTCTCTGGTTCTCCCTGGGGATCTCTGGTTCTCCATAGGGATCTCTGGCTCTCCATGAGGGTCTCTGGTTCTCCATGGGGATCTCTGGTTCTCCATAAGGATCTCTGGCTCTCCATAGTTCTCCATGGGGATCTCTGGTTCTCCATGAGAGTCTCTGGCTCTCCATAGGGATCTCTGGCTCTCCATAGGGATCTCTGGCTCTCCATGGGGATCTCTGGTTCTCCATGAGAGTCTCTGGTTCTCCATGAGGGTCTCTGGTTTTCCCTGAGGACCTTTGGCTGTCCTTGAGGATCTCTGGTTCTCCATGGCTCTCCCTGAGGACCTTTGGCTCTCCATGAGGATCTCTGGCTCCCCCTGAGGACCTTTGGTTGTCCCTGAGGATCTCTGTGTCTCCATGCTCTCCCCAAGGATGTGCTGATGCCCTGCCCAGAGCTTGCTGTCACAGCAGGCAGTACTTTCTGGTGGCTGCTCTGCTCCAGGGCCATGGTGCTCCCAGGAGGGCAGGGCAGGGATGCTCCTGTCCCAGCAGGTCACAGGGCACACAGGTACCACCCTAGAGCAGCTGCTTCTCCTCTGCATCACTCCCAGGGACAAAACTCCTGCCCTGCAGAACCAGCACGGAGGGGGCAGCACCTGGGCAGCACTGGTTTAATCATTTATTAATGTTTAGTAATATTATTAATTTATAATGGCCAGTTCTGCCACCAAAGCTGTGTGCTGGCTGGAGATGTGTGTTTGGGGGAGGGCTGGCCTCACCATTAGCTTGTCAGGGTTTGCAGCACTGGCAGCTGGGGAGAAAACTGTTATTAAGTGTAACGTGGCACCTGGGAGATGGAAGCATGGGGAGACAATAAATACAACCTTCCATAATGCCATTCCATGGTGTCACTCTTCAGAATTTATTAGGACTTAGCTGCAGCCATGCCTGCAGCCTCCTGTGCTGGAATCAGTAAATTGTGTTCATTATCTCCAGCACTTGCTCTGACCTGCTGTGTTTTACAAGGGAGGAGACACTGCAGGCATGGGGACACAAAAAGCAAATCCAGCTTTTCTGGGCTTTGCTGGGACACCCCGGGCAGGGCTGGGCTGTGGGGATGCACCCCAAGTGCGTTTGGGGGACTAAGGACCTACCAAAATCACACATTCCTGGGAGAACAGGGAAGGAGCTGGGTGAGGAGGGATGCCAGGGCACCTTGGAGCACACTGGCACATTTGGCACTCCACTGTGGGACCACTCCAGCAGCACTGGGTGTGCTGAGGATGCTGGAGGTGGAAAAGGGTTCACAGGAGCTCCCTGAACTGCAGACAAGGAGGTGCCACACCCCTGTTTTGTGTCCCCTTGCAGCAGCATTTTCAAATAAAAACACAAATGAAACTCTGCTCCTTTCTCCCATTTTTTTGTCAGGACAAATCCCAGCAGCAGCATGTTTGTGTAGCTTCATCCTTATCCTCAGCATTTAGGTCCAGGATGGAGGAAAACAAGTTCAAGCCCAACCTCCTGATAATTTATTATGTTCCTTGTGCTTAAGGGCAAAATTTAAGTTGCCAAAAGCAGATGTTTGCATGCTCTTTTTTTAGCTCTCAAAGTACTTTCTGTGTGCTTGATTGATGGACGTCCCTGTTACATTAATAGCTGGGCTTTGCAGAAAGCTGTTATTACCAGGAGAATCTGGTGTGGGTTTCAGTTTTTCTTCTTGCATTGAAAATCCATTATTAATGTCTTTTTGAGGGAAAAAAATAAAAAAAAGAGGTTTCAATTCAGGCATTTTGCTTTGCTTTCTCAGGCTTCTTCTCAACTGTCTTCACCGAGGTGCTTTTAAAATCAATATTACAAGTGTTTTTTATATTTTACTGGGTGGTTGAGGGTTTCTGCGTCTTGCTATTGATTTCTGATTGTACTGCAGGACATTTAAGTGCACACAAGTTGCTCTGTGATAGATAACTTCATATGTGTCTTCCTAATCATCACTGAGTTGCTTTCTGCCTGTTCCCTGGATGCTGCTGCTGAGCCTGGAAGGCACCAGGAGAGCTCTGGGTGCAATCCTGAGACACCAAACTTGTTCATTGAGTTTGGGTTTGGTTTTCAGTCAGACACAGGGTTCAAGTGAGGTTTGGGAGGGGTCTCCTCTTTTGTGTTTTGTGAACTTTGCAGAGTTCTGCCCTGGCTTCTCAGGCAGCCTTATGTTCTGTGTTGGAGGAGTGTCACAAGTCGTTGTCCTGCTTTGTGCGGGGTGGTCACAATTCACCTTCAGCTTCAAGCACTGACCTTGTCCCTTGGGGCAGCTCTGCTGGCAGAGCTCAGCATTTCAGAGGTGCAGAGTCACTGGATCCCAGAATGGTTTGGGTTGGAAGGGACCATAAAGCTCATCCAGTTCCATCCCCTGCCATGGCAGGGACACCTTCCACTGTCCCAGGCTGCTCCAGCCTGGCCTTGGGCACTGCCAGGGATCCAGGGCCAGCAACAGCTGCTCTGGGAATTCCCTCCCAGCCCCTCCCCACTCTCCCAGGGAACAATTCCTGCCCAATATCCCATCCAGCCCTGCCCTCTGGCAATGGGAGCCATTCCCTGTGTCCTGTCCCTCCATCCCTTGTGAAAATCCAAACCTCCATGAAGTGATAAAGAAGCACAGACTGCATTTGGAACTGCTGTAAAGTTGGATTTGCAGACAGAGGCTCTTGGAGCACATCAGCTCTGATGGCACAATCTGTGAGAGCTTGTTGGCACCAAAGCAGCCTGTGAGGAGTGACATGACTGTGGCCAGTGCAGGTGCTCCAAACTGCTTCCGTGGCTCTGGGTGGGCTGTACCAGGGGAAGAGCTCTGTGTGTGTGGCACAGCCCCTCCCAGCCCTCCATGCCTGCCAGGGGCTGTGCCAGCAGGCAGCCTGGAGAGCTTTGGTGTACAGGAACCTCTGCTGCTGGATTGGGCTGTTTGCTCCTCAGGCTGATCCTGAGTGGGCTCCTGGACCTGCAGGCATGGGGGCTGCACTTGGCTTCCAAGGAATGGTTATTGCAGTTTGTCTGTGCTGGGGACTAGGACAGACACTGGCAGAGGAGCTGGTGCTGTGTCCCTGGGCTCAGTTTATCCATCCATGCTGGGGACCAGGACAGACACTGGCAGAGGAGCTGGTGCTGTGTCCCAGGGCTCATCTATCCTGGGGACCAGCACAGACACTGGCAGAGGAGCTGGTGCTGTGTCCCTGGGCTCAGTTTATCCATCCATGCTGGGGATCAGGACAGACACTGGCAGAGGAGCTGGTGCTGTGTCCCTGGGCTCATCTGTGCTGGGGATCAGGACAGACACTGGCAGAGGAGCTGGTGCTGTGTCCCTGGGCTCATCTATCCTGGGGATCAGCACAGACACTGGCAGAGGAGCTGGTGCTGTGTCCCAGGACTCAATTTGTCCATGCTGGGGATCAGGACAGACACTGGCAGAGGAGCTGGTGCTGTGTCCCTGGGCTCAGTTTGTCCATGCTGGGGATCAGGACAGACACTGGCAGAGGAGCCAGTCCCCTGTCCCCAGGAGCAGCAGGGCTCGGCGGTGGCAGTGCTGGCAGGGGACAGCAGCCCAGCCCTGCCTGGCCTGGCTGGGGAAGGGACAGGGATGTTCTGGCATGCAGAACAATGGACAGGCTCTGACCTTGCTGCTGGAACTCACTTAGCAATTCTGTTGATGTTCTGGAGACGAAAATATAATTCAGGCCACCTTCTCCTCCAAGCTGACCCTGAGAATCTGGGAGAAGAGCTACTGAATAATTAGGGGCCTTTTTTTTTCTTTTTTTGCTGGAGTTACTGCTCAGTGTTGAACTGTGCTCCAAAGTGTCATTAGTTCCCTTGAACTTACTGGTCCGAGTGTACTTAGCATTAATATAATCAGGTAAATTGCAGTCTCATTAATCACTGGGGGCTGCAGCACATCCCTGTCGTGCTGTTTTGTGGGTGGCTTGGCTGGTGGGGAGCCCCTGGCCAGGGGTGGAGGCTGTGGCTGGAGCAGTCCCTCTCTGTCCTGTGCGTGCTTTAGCTGTGTGTGTCTCACCCTGCAGGAGCGTTTGCCAGCACTGCCATGATTACAGAGAGCAGCTTTGCTACCACAGAGGACAAAAAAGAAGGGTGGATTTGTCCCAGGGGAACTTGGCTGGAGCACATCCCTGCTGCTGTCACTCTGATTTGGGTCTGTGGGCTCCCAAAATGCAGAGCCCAGACTCGTGGCTCTGCAGTGAACACACAGGGCCCGAGCTCTTGCTGCAGGCTGTTTGGTGATGCTGTGGCTCTGTCTCTGTGGCAGAGCTCTCAGCCTTCCTGGCAATGTAAATTCTCCTGGCTGCATGCTAAAATTACACTGAGTTATTGATTTATCTTTGAGAGGATTTCCTTCCCGAGGGACGTTTCTGGCTGTTGTAGTGATTTAGTTCTCCTGCAAGTGCAGGCTCCGTGGCAGAGCAGAGCCACCCTGCTGCCCTCCTGCCCTCCCTCAGGCTTCCTCTGCAAGCTGATTTCTGTTCCAAGGCTGGGACAAGGTTACATGGCTGTAATTTCCCTGTGACCACTGCAAATGAAAGGGCATTTTCAACTTTCCACTGCAAGGCTGGGACAAGCCTTTGTGCCCTGGCACCAGCATCACCTTGGGCGTGTCTCAAACCCAGCCCAAGGCTGGCACATGGGATGTGTGGAGCCATGCCAGCTCCTGGGAATGGTTTAGTTCCTCAGAGTGGGGTATGATGGGATCAGGATCATGCTAACACTTCTTTCCTAAAGCTGCAGGGTCCAGCCTCTCTTTTCATTCCTTTCTATTGACTCTCCATGGAGCATCTCTAAAAACCAGGCCAGGCAAGTTCCTGCTGGTGGTCCTGAGGAAGCAAAGCCAGTTCTCTTCTTCTGCCACCAATTTTCTCCCCTTGGCCCTGAAATCACACCCCACAGCTGGTGACCATCATCAGTAGAAGGACCTGATCCCTTCAGGACATGGCCAAATTTCAGATTTCAGTTTCAGCACCTCTGTGGCTGGAAAATGCCCAGCTCTGTGTCCTTGGGTGAAGCACATCCCTGTGGGTTCCTGTATCCAGCCCCACAGTGCATTTGGCACCGATCTCAGCTGCACACTGATAAAATGTGAGGCTGCCCGTGTGTGTGGTGTTATAAAACAGCATCCACCAATTAGGCCCAGGGAGAACATCAATTTATTTCCCTGTGAACCGAGTGTGGCACAGCTCCTTCCTCTCCCAGTGATCTGTCTGTGAGATAAAACACATCTTTAGTGTCTATCTTAAATACTGCAGTGTTGACAAGTTCTCTTGACAGAAATTAGGCTAATGTCCCTTACGACTGCGTTAGCTGTGGAAACAAGGCTTTCAATTGGAGCTCCTCAAAGCGCTGTTCCAGCGCGCTCTCCAAGGCGTCCTCTGATTCCAGCTTTTATTACCAAATTTGTTCTCACTCTGCCTTGGCAGTGAGGCTGCCTCCTTCCCATCCATCCTGCTGCTCTGGCAGCCAGGCAGCTGCGATTGGGCACCTTGCAGTGCTGACCTGGGCAGTGCTGGCCAAAGGTCTGTGGCCCCCTGGATCTGGGGGATGCTCCAGGCTCAGGCGATGCTGGTGCTGGGATGTGGGTGAGAGCAGCCAGCTCTGGGCTCAGGGGATGCTGGTGCTGGGATGTGTGTGAGGGGAGCCAGCTCTGGGCTCAGGGGATGCTGGTGCTGGGATGTGGGTGAGAGGAGCAGCTCTGGGCTCAGGGGATGCTGGTGCTGGGATGTGGGTGAGAGGAGCAGCTCTGGGCTCAGGGGATGCTGGTGCTGGGATGTGGGTGAGAGGAGCAGCTCTGGGCTCAGGGGAGGCTGGTGCTGGGATGTGGGTGAGAGGAGCAGCTCTGGGCTCAGGGGATGCTGGTGCTGGGATGTGTGTGAGAGCAGCAGCTCCGGGCTCAGGGGATGCTGGTGCTGGGATGTGGGTGAGAGCAGCAGCTCCAGGCTCAGGGGATGCTGGTGCTGGGATGTGGGTGAGGGGAGCAGCTCTGGGCTCAGGGGATGCTGGTGCTGGGATGTGTGTGAGAGCAGCAGCTCCGGGCTCAGGGGATGCTGGTGCTGGGATGTGGGTGAGAGGAGCAGCTCTGGGCTCAGGGGATGCTGGTGCTGGGATGTGGGTGAGAGCAGCAGCTCCAGGCTCAGGGGATGCTGGTGCTGGGATGTGGGTGAGGGGAGCAGCTCTGGGCTCAGGGGATGCTGGTGCTGGGATGTGGGTGAGAGGAGCAGCTCTGGGCTCAGGGGATGCTGGTGCTGGGATGTGGGTGAGGGGAGCAGCTCTGGGCTCAGGGGATGCTGGTGCTGGGATGTGGGTGAGGGGAGCAGCTCCAGGCTCAGGGGATGCTGGTGCTGGGATGTGGGTGAGAGGAGCAGCTCTGGGCTCAGGGGATGCTGGTGCTGGGATGTGTCTGAGAGCAGCCAGCTTTGGGCTCAGGGGATGCTGGTGCTGGGATGTGGGTGAGAGGAGCAGCTCCAGGCTCAGGGGATGCTGGTGCTGGGATGTGGCTGGGCTCAGGGGATGCTGGTGCTGGGATGTGGGGTGAGAGGAGCAGCTCTGGGCTCAGGGGATGCTGGTGCTGGGATGTGGGTGAGAGGAGCAGCTCTGGGCTCAGGGGATGCTGGTGCTGGGATGTGGGTGAGAGGAGCAGCTCTGGGCTCAGGGGATGCTGGTGCTGGGATGTGGGTGAGGGGAGCAGCTCCAGGCTCAGGGGATGCTGGTGCTGGGATGTGTCTGAGAGGAGCAGCTCTGGGCTCAGGGGATGCTGGTGCTGGGATGTGGGTGAGAGCAGCAGCTCCAGGCTCAGGGGATGCTGGTGCTGGGATGTGGGTGAGAGCAGCAGCTCCAGGCTCAGGGGATGCTGGTGCTGGGATGTGGGTGAGGGGAGCAGCTCCAGGCTCAGGGGATGCTGGTGCTGGGATGTGGGTGAGGGGAGCAGCTCCAGGCTCAGGGGATGCTGGTGCTGGGATGTGGGTGAGAGGAGCTGCTCTGGGCTCAGGGGATGCTGGTGCTGGGATGTGGGTGAGAGCAGCAGCTCCAGGCTCAGGGGATGCTGGTGCTGGGATGTGGGTGAGAGGAGCAGCTCTGGGCTCAGGGGATGCTGGTGCTGGGATGTGGGTGAGAGGAGCAGCTCTGGGCTCAGGGGATGCTGGTGCTGGGATGTGGGTGAGAGCAGCAGCTCTGGGCTCAGGGGATGCTGGTGCTGGGATGTGGGTGAGGGGAGCAGCTCTGGGCTCAGGGGATGCTGGTGCTGGGATGTGGGTGAGAGGAGCAGCTCTGGGCTCAGGGGATGCTGGTGCTGGGATGTGGGTGAGAGGAGCAGCTCTGGGCTCAGGGGATGCTGGTGCTGGGATGTGGGTGAGAGGAGCAGCTCCAGGCTCAGGGGATGCTGGTGCTGGGATGTGGGTGAGAGGAGCAGCTCTGGGCTCAGGGGATGCTGGTGCTGGGATGTGGGTGAGGGGAGCAGCTCTGGGCTCAGGGGATGCTGGTGCTGGGATGTGGGTGAGAGGAGCAGCTCTGGGCTCAGGGGATGCTGGTGCTGGGATGTGGGTGAGGGAAGGCAGCTGACACAGGTGGAGCAGAGAGGGGATCCAAGGCAATCAGCTGCATTCCCTGCCAGCAGCACGGCGTGTCCTGAAACGCTCCCACCGGGAGCTGGAGCTGGCAGGAGGGAGTTTGTGTCCTGCATGGCTTGTCTCTGCAATTCTAGCCCAGAGTTACAGACTCAGAGGCTGAGGACAGGAACAGACACTGGTCATGGATATCCCTGCTTGAGCTTCTCGTCCTTCCTGGTGAATAGTTTCACTTTTTGCTCCTTTACCCTCCTCAAGTTGTGCACTTTCAGCCTTCAGCTCCTCGTTTCCAGCCATGATTAACCATGGCCATCCTAAACCTCCTGATTCTCACTCTGGTGTTGGTCCTGATGGATTGTCCCTTCCTGTCTGTCCATTCTGTGCCCTCACATTGCCAGGTGCTTTGGTGGCCATCTCATGAGTCCCTGGGACAGGAGGAGAGGCTCTCTGGGAGTGACAGATGTGGGAGGCACGATGGTTGATGATGTTCTGGAGCTACCAATCTCCATCATAGTAAAGAAGCCAGTGGTGCCTCTCTCAAAAAGGTATTAAATGCCTAAAATTCCACAAAATTAATATCATCCTCAGTTCCTTTTGTCAGGTTCTCAATTCTGCTGGTCAGCTGCCTTGTCCTTCTCTGCCCACGTCCTGCATTGAACTTCTCTGAGTGTAGCCAAGCCCTCAGCATCCCAGATGGGCTTTCTGGAGTAACAAATAGACCTGAGGGATGGCAATTATTGAATGGATTGTGGCATTGGCTTGGGGATAAATAATGTAGTGACTTGGAGAGGGATTAAAACTGGCTTTTTAAAATAAGCTTCTCGTGGGTGTTGACTTGGGGACGTGGTGAGACAGAGGTCACTGCAGGGTCTCTGCAGCCTGGTGTGTTTGAGAGATGAAATATCAGAGTGTGGCTGGATACCTTTGGTCTCTCTGTTTCTTCTGCTCGGACCTTTGTGGGATTAAACTCTCTAAACTGCTGCAGTTCACAGACTTCAAGCCCAGTATCAGAAGAAAAAATAAATCAAGTGCCTCGTATTGAATCCTGAGCATGTGGCTCCTGCTGCAGCCAGGGCTGTGGTAACTCACTGCAGTGCCTGCCTTGGAGCTGAAGGGTTTGCTGAGAAGGTGAAAGCAAACATGTTGTGCCCACTCTGCAAAAGGACAACTCTTCTTCTTCCTGCCCTGTGGTTATTTTTTCCCTGCTGTGTCTGCTGCTGTTGCACTGCAAGGCAGAGTGGGCAGGAGGGAGGTGGGAGGACAGAGCACTTTTTGGGGGAGCTCTTTGCCACAGAAGCATTTCCCCATAGCAGCAGCAGATCCACCAGCAGATGTCTCAGATGGAGGCATTGCATTTCCCTCTGAGCCCCCCTGTCCCCTCTTCCTTCCCTGAGATCCCTCCTTCCTCCCCAGGCCCTCCTGGCCACCTTCCACCTCCTCCTCCATCACTTCCAGACTTCCCAGGGGCCCAGGCACCCCATGGCCCTGCCTGTCCCCATGGCCCTGCCTGTCCCCATGGTCCCTGCCTGTCCCCATGGTCTCTGCCTGTCCCCATGGTCCTGCCTGTCCCCATGGCCCTGCCTGTCCCCATGGTCCCTGCCTGTCCCCATGGCCTTGCCTGTCCCCATAGCCCTGTCTCACTCCATAGCCCTGTCTGTCCCCATGGTCCCTGCCTGTCCCCATGGTTCCTGCCTGGCCACCTTGACCCTGTCTGTCCCCATTAACCCCAGTGCCACAGGACAGCCCTGGCTCAGGGAAAAGGGGCAGCTGTGAGCACTGGCCAGCCCCATGTCCAAATGGAATGGCCTTTCACGTCTCTAATCAAGGGTTACTTAGTGGAGAGCCCCTTCCTTGTGAGGCTTTGTTCTCTGCTAGCTGTGGATTGAATCACGGGAGAAGGGGTTGAATTCTGGCATCATTTTAAAAATGTTTCCACTCTATTTGCTGAGGGGAACAAATTACAGAGAAGGCCTCTCAGCACTGGAACAAAAGAGTGGCTCTAAAACCCTTTCCAGCCAAACAAGTGTTTGAGCTGAAGACCTGATGGATGGTGCTTAAAGACGTGGTTATTGCAGCAAGGCTGGCATTAAAAATCACAGGGTGCAGGAAAGTTCTCCCAAGGGTTCCTGTGGGGGTGTGTGTCCCTGTAACCCTGCTTGTGGGGAGGGTTAGGGGTTTGGGTTTGGGTTTGGGTTTGGGTTAGGGCTAGGGTTAGGATTAGGGTTAGGGTTCCTTAACACCCCGTGTCCTGGTTTGAAGGACAGATGTCTGCCAATAAAGGCAGAAGCTTCTCTTTGAAATGGAGAATGCAAACCCCCTCCCTCCAAATTATTATTACAATTTTGAAATTAAGGGGCTCTCAGGCAAAGATAGGGGAATTAGGAATAACAGTTCTATACTAGGAAAATTAGAATAGAAATGCAGCATTACAAAGAACAATCCCAAACCCTGCCAGAGTCAGAATCCAAGCTGACACCCGTCAGTCAGGCAGGGTGCTGGCAGCAGTCCCATTCCATGGTGGCTGCATCCTCCTGCAGGGGCAGATGTGGTTCAGCTGCAGCAGTGCTCCTGGAGAAGGGGCAGTTTCCTCTGAAGCTCCAGGGATGATGTGCAAAGGTCTGGCTTTCCTCTGGAATCCAGTGGAAAGAAGGTTCCTTGGTGTCCAAATCTCAGTTTTTATCTGGGTAGGAAAGGCTTGGCTCCTGCCCTGGCTGGAGCATCTCCCAGTGGGATGATGGAATTTTATCAGCCATGCCCTGGGACTCAGTGGCCATGAACAGGAGATATCTCCTGGAGGGAGGATGGGCTGTGGGAAGATAAAGATGATTGCCCAGCTGGTTTAAAGCTGGCCCATGAGCAGATAATGTGTGCCAGGAGATCAGGGTCACTGCCCCACCTGGCTGAAACTGATGAGAACAGAATTCACATTGCTGCCCACATCAACCCAACACACCCTGTGAGATCTGTGGCATCAGCCACAGGAGAGCAGCCACTCAGCAAGTACCACTGGGTCACTTCTCTCCTGCTCCATGAGAAGCTGGAGTGGGGTCAGTCCTTTTGGGGTGGCATCACTGCCTGTGGCAGGAGGGCTGCAACTGGATAATCATTAAGGTCTCTTCCAACATAAAACATTCCATAATTCTTTTCCTGCCCCCTGTTCTAGGTGGATTCAAGTCCAGCAGAAAGTAGTGCTGCTGTTTTGGGGCCTGTGAGGAACCTGGGCAGGAGCACACTTTGTGTTGGGTTGTGTCAGAGCAGGGTGGCTTTGGGGCTGTCCCAGCAATGCCTTTGCTGCCAGCAGCAGTGCTGGGTGTTGAACAGGGCACAGATTCACCCTTGGAAGCTTGAAGGCATTTCAGATGGCTTCTGTCCCTGCTCCACTGCAGCACAGAACAAAATCAGTGTTGGAGAAGATGTCACACTTGGACATCACCGTTCTGACAGGATATTTATTAATGTAGAATGTCACAGAAAGGCTTGTCAGATAAACTAGCCAACTGAAGGGTCTTACATGAGACTTCTTGGTTTCCTTGAGGTGCTTTCAACTCTGCATTCAGTCTCTCAATTCATGCCATTCTGGAAGACCCTCTGTGACATCTGTGGCTTGGGCATCAGGCCTGTGTATCTGGGTGCCCTGAGAGGCAGAAAGAAGCAGCAGGGTGAAATGTTTGTTCATTCTATAAGAACAAAACTCCTCTCTTTAGGGTTTCCTCTGCAATGCCAGGAGGAGAAGGAATCTCTGTCCATGTCAGCCCTGTGACAGAACAGTTGTGATGAAACCAGGCTGGCAGCACCAGGACTGGTCAGTGCAGGCAGAGGCAGCACAGCTCCTTCAGCCTGGGCTGGGCAGTGCTGGGACATGTGGCAGTAATGAGCAGATGGGACTCAGTTTCTTCATGCAGAAAAAGCCAATTCTTTATTCACATAGCTCATATTTATAGGAGATATCTGAAGGCACTGTGTTAAACCCAACTGGTCAGCAATACAGTGAAATTGAGCTCATTGGTTGGTAAGGGTTATTGTATATGTCTATCAGATTTTCTCTCCCTAGATATGTTTCCATGTTTTCTTCACTGATTCTCATGAAACAGATTTCTTGTTTTTGCAGGTGTGAATGGTTCTGTTACCAGAATAAATTGTTGTGCTAACTGACTTTCATTCTTATGATTTTTGTACCTGGGAAGTTACAAGCTGTTAGCTTAGCTGGACTAGCAGGGTAAAACCATGTTTTATAAAGCCTTTCTTTTATAATGTCTCTACCTGTATGCAACAGGGAGAGGAAGCACAATGGCACTGGGCATGGTGCATCACCCCAGGGCTTCATCCTGCACCCATCCCCTGCAGAGCTCATGCTTTAGGGACAGTTCATGGGCATGGACTGCATGCAGTGATTTTATAAAAGACTTTTCTCTATAATTGACTGTGGTAGGTAACAGGTAACTGCTGTCACTGGTTACCTGAGCCATCCAGAGGCAGTGACCAGGCTGGTGCTTCTCTCAGGAGATGCTGTGCTCAATAGGCAGCTGTGGCTGCCCAGCAGTGCAGTGGGAGTAGAGCTGAACAGGGAGTGGATTTATAAAACATTTTCTCCAGCATCACAGGAGTCTGTACTTGGAATGTGCACACAGGTGTCTGAGCTGCCTCCCTGCCTGAGGTGGGGAATGCTGGGGGAGCTTCCAGCCTGTGAAACCTCTCCACCAGCTATCAGGAGGTGACATAGAGCATATTAATGACATTTTCCAGTGGCACTTAATAGGGAGGAGCAGTGAGTGCCAGGCAGTGAACTAATGCAAAAGGCTGAAGCTGAGTGAAAAAGGGACAGAAAGAAATAAAATGAGATTCAGGCTCTGGGCTCTTCTTCCCATCAGTAATCCATCTCTTCCTTACCTATGTCTGCTACATATCTTCCTTCTGTGTGTCAAAATGTTCTGTTTTGATGTAACAAACAATCTGGAGAGTGGTAGGACTTGCCTTGGTAGGAAAAAAAAAGGAGGCAGGCTTTGCTGCTTCCTTGCTCAGCAGCTCTAACCAGAGCCTGGGGTCAGGGTGTGAGCTGAGCCCCCAGACTGGGCCTGGCTCCTGTTTTCCTCTGAGCCCCCTGGTGTGGGACATCCCATCCAGCCAGGCACAGCTGGGCTCAGGCAGTGTCCCCTGTGTGCCACCAGCCTCAGCCAGCTCCCAGTGCCTGCTGGCTCCTGGGGCTGGGGCTGCAGCTCTGCTGCTCCAGGGGTTTGTCTCCTGGTAGTTTTTAATCATTATTTCATTAACAGAGAAGGTGCCATCAGATAACTTGTGGATGCTCTGTCAGTGTGATCATTTCCATACTGCAGCACTGCTGGTGTGTTTTGCTGGAACATTCACATATTGATTCCAGATTCCTTTGTTGCCTGCACTAGAAAGAAAGTCCCTTTTCCCTCACTCCCTGCGTGGAGAGAAACAAAGAGTAAAGGAAGGTAGATGTTATCTGGGGCTTGCTCACACAGCCAGGTAATTTTTGAGAGCTGCAGAGCCACTTAATGACTCATAGCTGGGGCTTGTTTTCAAACCCTTGATAGATTTTGGAATTTTCTTGCAATGGCAAACAAGGATGCTCACTTGGGGACAAGCCTGGGATCTGCCTCAGCAAGCTGGATCACCTTTGTTCTGCTTGCTCCAGCCTTCCTAGGGGACATTCCTGTGCCAGGGGGGACAGAGAGGTGCTGCAGGGGGCAGCCTCCTGTCCCTGCTGGGCTCCTCGTGCTGGGCAGTCTTTGTCCGAGGGGTGGGGATGGGATGGGATGGGATGGGATGGGATGGGATGGGATGGGATGGGATGGGATGGGATGGGATGGGATGGGATGGGATGGGGATGGGGATCCTTGGGGTGGGATGGGATGGGGTGGGATGGGATGGGGAAGGCACTGCCAGGAGCTCGGTGAGTGATTGCACAGCCTTGGTGGGAGGTTTGCAGGTCAGTGTATGATGTCCAGCTTCCCTGCCTGTAGCTGTGCAGAGTTGGGGCTCAGCCCTGTCCCCGTGCTGGAACACAAACCCACCTGTGGCCAGCAGCATGTGGAATGATGTGCTGGAAAGGAGCTGGGCAGGATGAAACCTTTCTCCTTTAGTGAGGAAACACAACTGGTCATTTGGCTGGTCTAGGGAAAGAGAGATGGGTTTTTTGGATATCACTGCGTGCTGCATATTCCACACAGCAGCCCTCTGCCTTTAGTAATGTGTGCCTGATCCCCCCTCAGTTGTGAGCCTGGAGGAAGCATGTCCTGTTTTCCATTTGTTTATTTATTTATCATCTTGTTTTCAGCCTCTGCAAAGCTTGATATTGGTCTAGAGCCTGGGAAACGTGCAGAGAGCGGAGTAACAGATAGTTGTGATTTGGTTACAAGGCAATAATTTCAGTGGACAGCTTTAGCTGATAACATAAAGCACACGAGAGAAATCGCTCTGGTTTATAAATGTCAGCAGAGCCCCTGCCAGTGAGCTGCTGCCTGGTGCTGCTGCTCCAGCCAATATATTATAAGGAGATATAAACAGATGTCTGAAAAAATCTGGCTGACCAAGATTAAAAGAATGGGGCTATAAATTAAAGTCTTCCTCGGCGTCTCTTTAGGCAACTTTATGGACAGGGCACATCCCAATAAACGAGTGCTGATGCTCGGGGGGATCTCCAGGTGCTTGGGGCTGCAGAGGCACGTGGCAGCACCCAGGGGTGGGGACAGCTTGTGGGGACACCAGTGTCAGTCAGAGCTGGCATGGGAGACCAAAGCCTGGTGCTCAGAGCTGATAAAGGATTAAATGAGAATAGGAGTAACACCATCCCTGCAGTGCTGCCACAGGATCAGTGTCTCCTGCTTGGAAAATAAATGCTGCTGCTCTGCTTTGACATTTATTCCCAATAAAGACCTTGTCATTCGTGCAGTGACAAGGGTTTTATCCTCTGGGAGTGCTTTACCTGTTGGACACTCTTTTTGACTGTGAGGCAGCTGAGTGATTGAAGGGCAGGTGGGTGGCACGTCCCCAGCAGAGGCACTGGGAGCTCTGCTAAACCCTGGGCCTTTCTCTTGATCCATCATCCCAAGGCCATGCAGTGACACCTATTCAAACTGGGAGCAGCTTCAGATGGGATTTTAGGGAGGAATTGTTCCCTGGGAGGGTGGGGAGTGCCCAGAGCAGCTGTGGCTGCCCCAGGATCCCTGGCAGTGCCCAAGGCCAGGCTGGACACTGGGCTTGGAGCAGCCTGGGACAGTGGGTGGAACTGGATGAGCTTTGAGGTTCCTTTCCACCCAAACAATTTTGTGGTTCTGTGATCTTATTTTTAATTGGTTTTAATTTACTGTAGTTGTGGTTAAAAAAATCCCAGGAGTGGGATATTTTTTAGCTGGTAAGGAGTCCAAAGCAATTGTGGGGGTGGGAGTTTGCTGTTCCCCCTCCACAGCTGGAGCCCTTCTGGCAGGTTTGTGGAGGGGATTCCACAGCTATTTCTAGTCACTGGGTAGTTGATTTAGAGCTGGGAAATTAATTAGAATGGAAACTCTCCTCTCCCTTTATGAGGAGCGAGGGATGAGGTCTGGCAGCTGCAGGATTTGCAGCTCTCAGGGAAGAGGGGCCATTCAGTAACACATCTATGCAGTGCCTACCTGTGGATGCACAGCTTTTGTTTGTCTGAGGTGCCAAGGAGAAAAAATGGTACAAAATGCCTTAAAGATAGGCGTGGTTTTCTATATTTTTAATTGAGTTTCATTTCCCAAATGCAACTTAATGCAAACAATAAGTAAAAAATTAATTTCTCTCGGGAAAGAAGCTATTAACAGAATGATTCTGTTTTAGCAGCATGTGAAGCTGTGTAATTGCTTACATATGTATTGCTCCAGTGTGTGCTCCCAGTTGTTGAATAGTATCAAATTATACAAATCAAAGAGAATCAACTATTTTTAAGGGAAATGTCTAGAAGCTGCATACTGAAACATGCTTAAAATTCAGGATTTCCAGCTTACTCGTCTAAATCAGCAATTTTAATCACATTATTCAAGTCAACCTACCCTCTAACACACTTTTGACTTCAAAATATCCCAAACTAAATAAGACAGAAGACCTTCCTTGAACAGCTGTAAAATTTTCAAGTGGCAATGTCAATCTTTTTGTTGGAAACAAAGATGTTTTCCATGGTTTATTTATTAAAGCAGTGTGTTTGTCCTGCTGTGCCATGAACCTGGGCTGCTGTGCAGTGAGGAGAAATCCCTGGAGCTCCTTAAATCCATCCAAGTTTTGCTCTGGGGTTTGGATGCTCTTGGTTAAATCTCATTTAGTCTGCAGAGCAGGAGCAGGAAGGGTTTGTGTCTTGGCTGATGCAGCCTCTGTAATTTGGCTGTGCTGGGTGAAGAGCTCATGAGCACCAAGTTTGGTTTGGTTTTATTTCCTGCTTGCTGAGAATAGAAATGGGAGGGCTGAGACCCCCTGCCTTTCTAGAGCCTGCTGCTGTGCTTTCCTTTTGGATGATTCTCTTGAGCAAAGCCCATCCATCCCCTGGCAGACTGATGTGGATGGAGCAGGGATTGGGCAGAGCTGGGCTGGGCTGGCTGGGATAGACTGGGCAGGGCAAGGCAGGGCAGAGCTGGGCTGGGCAGAGCTGGGCTGGGCTGGGCTGGGCTGGGCTGGGCTGGGCTGGGCAGAGCTGGGCTGGGCAGGGCTGGGCTGGGCTGGGCAGGGCTGGGCAGGGCTGGGCTGGGCAGAGCTGGGCTGGGCTGGGCTGGGCAGGGCAGGGCTGGGCTGAGCAGGGCTGGGCAGGGCTGGGCTGGGCTGGGCAGGGCTGGGCAGGGCTGGGCAGGGCAGGGCTGGGCAGGGCTGGGCAGGGCTGGGCAGGGCAGGGCTGGGCTGGGCAGGGCTGGGCAGGGCTGGGCAGGGCAGGGCTGGGCAGGGCTGGGCAGGGCTGGGCAGGGCAGGGCTGGGCAGGGCAGGGCTGGGCTGGGCAGGGCAGGGCTGGGCTGAGCAGGGCTGGGCAGGGCTGGGCTGGGCTGGGCAGGGCTGGGCTGAGCAGGGCTGGGCAGGGCTGGGCTGGGCTGGGCAGGGCTGGGCAGGGCTGGGCAGGGCAGGGCTGGGCAGGGCAGGGCTGGGCTGGGCTGGGCTGGGCAGGGCTGGGCAGGGCTGGGCAGGGCAGGGCTGGGCAGGGCTGGGCTGGGCTGGGCTGGGCTGGGCTGGGCAGGGCTGGGCAGGGCTGGGCTGGGCTGGGCAGGGCAGGGCTGGGCTGGGCAGGGCAGGGCTGGGCTGGGCAGGGCTGGGCTGGGCAGGGCAGGGCTGGGCAGGGCAGGGCTGGGCTGGGCTGGGCTCTGCTGCCCTGCCAGGGGCTGTTCCTGGCTGTGTGACAGCCCAGAGCTGCTGCAGCTGCTGCTGGGGCTGTCACCTGGCTGTCCCAGTGCTGTTTAACAACCAGGAAAGGCTCTGGTTCTGGGGTGAGGCACCAGCTCTGCTGTGCTCTGAGTGTGTTTATAGAAGTGAAGAAAAGGAAGTCATTGTAACCTGGCTGTCCCAGCGCTGTTTAACAACCAGGAAAGGCTCTGGTTTTGGGGTGAGGCACCAGCTCAGCCCTCACTTCACCGTGAGTGCATTCATGGCTGTGGAGGAGGGAGTTGTCCTCCCCCAGCACACGATGGCATCTGATCCTACAGCAGCAGGGGATGGAAGGGACCTTAGATCTCATCTCCTTCCACCCCCCTGCTCTGGGCAGGGACATCTCCTGCTGCACCAGGTCATCACTGCTGTGTTTTCCCTGCTGGCAGAGCCCTGTCTGAGCCAGAGACAGGAGATGTGCTGTTGCCCTTTTCATGGAGATCCCACAGACTCCTTCCTGAGCAGCAAGACCCAGCTCCAGCACCAGTGAGGGGCACAGGTTGGTGATGGCACCAAACTCCTGCAGAGCCCAGCTCCTCAGCGTGGGAGGATGCTCCCATGGATAGCCAGAGATGAAAGGTCCTGTGTGTCACAAGTTAAAGGAGCAGGAGGAGGGCATGGAAAGCATTCCAAGTGTGGAGGAGGAGGCACATCCTGTCCTGCCATTGTTTAAGATGGGGAGATAATCACACCTGTCCTCTCACATGCAGCTTCCAGAGGACAGGGCTGATGGAGAGAAGGAGAGTCTACCAGAAATGCAAACCTTGTCCTAATAGGAAATCCTCCCAGATGGATTTTTCTGCTTTTTCTAAATGCATTTATAGCTACTGGATGACTACAGGGTTTGAAATGTTTCTGTCTGAATTGTGACAAACATCCCAGTCTTATGTAGGAAGCACCAGGTCCTTTGATCAGGGAAATGTCTCTTTGGTCTTGAACAGGGAGGGATCAATCCAGAGCTTTTTGTCTGTGAGTACATGTATTTATTGAACAAAACAATTACCCTTGTCTTCACTTCCCTTTGGCAGGAGATGCTCCCTGTCTCCTGCAAGCTGTTACTCTCTCCCAGGTATCTTTTTAGGTAAAAGGAAGAGAGAAAGGAAAGACTGAATAGGGAATCCTCCTCAGGAGGGAGGGAGTGAGCAGCTGTGGTCTGTCTGTCCATCTGTGAGCAGCTCTGTGGCTGTTCAGCTGCAGTCTGGGCAGGCAGAATTCCTGTATTAACAGAAGAAGAAATGCCATCAAGAAGTCACGACCAAATACTGCCTCCTCTTCACCCCAGTGCTGGGCTGAGATGTGTTCGTGGTGAAAAACACTCTGAATTTCTTCTTTTCTGCATTTAAAACCAAAGCTGAATGTATTCTGTGTATTTTTGTTGGCAGATAGTAGTGATCATAAATTCCTTTTAATACAGTATTTCCACAGCAGCACAGCCTTGATGTGCAGCATACCTGGCTGGACTCTGCGGGATGCTTTGATTTCCCTTTGGCAGCTGCATTTTATTCTGTCTGCCCCAATCAGCAACAATTCCCCTTTCTCCATGTAGCCTCCAAATCCACTCCTGGTGTGGAGTTTTAGTGCTGTCCTAGGACTGGGCTGCCAGGGAGGAAGGAACTGGGCTCAGGGTTCCACCTCCACCGTGGATCAGAGCCAGCCTGGCAGCACAGGGACACCTTTGGTGGCATTTCTGGGAGGGAAAAGCAGCACTTTAGGGATGCTGCAGGATGGGAGGGGGTCAGTGGTGGATACCCCACTCCTCACTGTGTGGGATGGAGCTTTTCTCCCCTTCTCTCAGGGAGCAGCATGTGCCTTCAGCTCCCAGTTGCTCCCAAAGCTCTGCAATAACGTGACCTTTGTTTGTAGGTCAGGCTGTTCCTGCAGGGTCACACGTGAGACTGAACCTGCAGACAGGAGAGAGAGAAGCCAAACTCCCAGACAGAGAAAATGGGCAAAGTGACTCGAGAGAAGAGAGAAGAAGGAGAAGGTACAGACACACAGGGCATTGGCTTGGGTGGGCTGTGGGATTCGTGCCTTTTATTAGAGGCCAGGTTCCCTGATGCACTCAATTACTGCCTCTTCCTGAGACTTAATTGCTGGGTTAGGAGCTCAGCAGTGCTGAGAGCAGAGCCCTGTCCTTTGTGATCCCTTTGGGATGGAGGTGGAAGTGCCCTGAGTGCACATTGAGAGGCACCTTCATGGCTTCTCATGCCAGTACACCGAAACTAAATTGGCAACGTGGCTCCTTTGAACGACATGCAGTCCTTTGAAATACCTGCAGCAACTGCTCTGAAACTGCTTTTTGAGCAGAGCCCTTGGGATCAGCTCTGAGGGGCTGAGGGCTGAGCCAGGTGCTGTGTCCCCACAGCCTCACCTGCACACCAGGCACTGCCAGAGCCCCTGGACATCACACCTTCCCTGAGCCCACCTTTTTAAAATGTGCTGGTGCTGGCTGCCCCCTTGGAGCCCTCTGAACAAAGACTGCTTTGGTTACTGTGGGGGAATTTCTTTCCTGTGGTGTGTGGGATTTCCCACTGCCACCTGTGATGGGGTGTGGGGGGCTCTGGGGGCTGCAGGAACGTGGGCAGGGTGAGGATCCCGGGCAGAGGGCAGTGCAAAGCAGCGGGGTTAGCAAGGCCCAGAGCCTCTGGAGGCTCCAAGCCTTAAACATCAGCCCCTGCAGCACCCCAGGCCCCCCAGTTCCCAAGGGTGTCATGGCCTTCAGAGCATGGAGGTGGATTTTGCATCCCTGTGCCTGATGCTGGCTCTTGCCCAGGAGTCCCTGCAGCAGCAGGAGGGGTGGCAGAAGGTTTCCTTTGCTTTGGTGGCGTTGCTGCAGGGGCTGCTGCTGTCAGAGCCCCTCTCTGCCGGTGACAGCTTTGCTCTTGGTGACGTCAGCCCAGGAACACAAGTGCTGGTGCAATGGAACCCCCCTGCACAGGGACCCCCAGCCCCAGGGACCCAGAGCAAGTGGAAACCACGACTGTGCAAACGCTGCCTGTGCCCAAAGGAATTGCAAAGAAGCAGGGTTTTAAAAAGAAGTAGTGTTTATTTAACAAAGAGCATCACAACATTTACGGAACTTGTTGCATTATGACGATCCTTATAACGAAACAATCCGTGGAACGTATTTACATGGAAGCGTATTCACTAACAATCTTCAAAGTGTTTACAATAGCAATCTTCAGAGTTTATACAGTAACAATCTTCGGAGCCTATGCAGAAACAATCTTCTAAGTCTGTACTATAACAATCTTCAAAATCTATACAATCTTCGGAGCCTATGCAAAAACAATCTTCTTCAAAGTCTATACTATAACAATCTTCAGAGTCTATACTATAACAATCTTCGGAGCCTATGCAAAAACAATCTTCTTCGAAGTCTATACTATAACAATCTTCAGAGTCTATACTATAACAATCTTCGGAGCCTATGCAAAAACAATCTTCTTCGAAGTCTATACTATAACAATCTTCGAAGTCTATACAATAACAATCTTCGGAGCCTATAGCAATCTTCGCAGCTTATGCAAAAACAATCTTCAAAGTCTATCGTGTAAAATCTTCAAAGTCTATGCAGTAACAATCTTCGGAGCCTATGCAATAATAATCTTCAAAGTCTATGCAGTAACAATCTTCGGAGCCTATGCAATAATAATCTTCAAAGTCCATGCAGTAACAATCTTCGGAGCCTATGCAATAATAATCTTCAAAGTCTATGCAGTAGCAATCTTCGGAGCCTATGCAATAATAATCTTCAAAGTCTATGCAGTAACAATCTTCGGAGCCTATGCAATAATAATCTTCAAAGTCTATGCAGTAACAATCTTCGGAGCCTATGCAATAATAATCTTCAAAGTCTATGCAGTAGCAATCTTCGGAGTCTATGCAGTAAAAATCTTCGAAGCTGATACAAAAGCAATCTTCAAAACGTACTTACAAAAAAACTTCTAACATGTAGAACATATTTACAGAGGGGTCATATCTGTGCCCGTATTTCCTGTCAGTCTTGGGAGAAAGGAAGCAGGAGAGCACCATGTCCTTGAGCAGAGCAGCCCAGCCCAGCCCCAGCCGGGCACTGCTTGTGGGCAGGGCATGGGAGCATCTGCTGGTCGAGCTCCTGGGGCTCCATCCTTATCCCAGGATCATGGGCTCTTCCTCATCCTTCTCATCAACCTCCATGTCCTCAGTGTCATCCTTCTCATCGACATCCATGTCCTCAGTGTCATCCTTCTCATCGACGTCCATGTGCTCGGTGCTGTCCTCCACATCGACATCCATGTCCTCAGTGTTGTCCTGCTCATCAACCTCCATGCTCTCATCAACCTCTTCCATGTCCACGTCCATAATTTCTTTTCTACGCTTCACCTTCTTCAGCTCCATGTCCTCTCTGGTCTCTCTGGCAGCCTGCATGTGCATCAGCACAATGTCACTGGGGTCCTGTCCCCTACCATCCATGCCCACAGGCTGCAGCCTGCCCGGGCAGTGGGGGTGTCCCCTCCCTGGGGTGGCACTGTACCTCCACGGGAACAGCAGTGCTCATGCTGCTGGGGTTGGTGCTCCAATGCAGGCAGCAGGAAAAAGTCCAGGCAGCGGGAGCAGCTGAGCACCGACAGAGAGCGCGAAGAGCGAGTGCGAACAGACTGCTGGCGGCAGCTGAAGTGACTGCTCTGCTGGTTTCCAGCTCCTGGACCTTCCACCTGGAACACTCTGCGAGCTGTGATGTCACAGAGGTGTCAGGGCCACTCCACGCTGGGAGGTGGGAACCATGGAATGATCAAACCCTTGAATGGTTTGGCTTGGAAGAGACCCTGAAGATCATCTGGTTCCAACCTCAGCAGCCTCCCACCACACCAGGCTGCTCCAGACCCTGTCCAACCTGGCCTTGGATGTCCCTGGGCATGGGGCACCCACAGCCTCTCTGCACACGTCCCTGTGTCAGGGACAACCACCCTCACAGTAAAGAACTTCTTCCCATCATCAGATCTGTTCCAACTCTCTTTCAGTTTGATCCCATTCCCCCTTGTCCCATCACTACAGTTCCTGAGGAAGAGTTGCCCTCCCACTTCCCTGCAGCCTCTTTACTTACACAAAGTGAGGTTTCCACACAGGCTTCTCATCTCCAGCCTCAACAGCCCCAACTTTCTCAGCCTTTACTCTTGGGGAGGTGCTCTAGTACCCTCAGCAGCTCTGTGGCTTCCTGTGGCAGCCAGCACCTTCACTGTGACCACAGGGGACATCAGCCCTGGGGGTGTCCAACACCCCATGGACAGCACTGGCCTTGGGAATTACCAAAGCCTGGGAGCTCTGCACTTCCCAAAGTTGTGGAGGGAGGAGGAGGAGATGAACAGGAGCAGTGCAGGGAGCCTGAACCAGGGAGCCTGGGAGGCTGATGGTCCTGGGTGCTGTGCAGTGTTTGTGGAGGGTTTAACAATGGCCCTGGGATCTCTTCTGGGGCTGTGGGGATGTTTTTGGTGAAGGAAATCCAGAAGAACATTTCTGATCATCGAGGTGTAGGAAATGATCTTTGGCTGAGGTAGAGGTTGAATTTTCCTGGGATGGGAAAGGAAGGAGATAGTTCAGTTTCTGGAAAGAGCAGGCAGCAAACAGCTGCCAGATTTTGGTGTTTCTGGAAGTGCTGGCACAGCCACAGGGCTGGGGGTCCCTGTGCACAGGGGGCTCCCACTGACCCAGCACTGGGCCCTGCTCATGTTCCTGCACTGGTGTCCCCAAGAGCAAAGCTGTCACCAGCAGAGAGGGGGCTCTGACAGGAGTGGCCCTGCAGCAAAGCCACCAAAACCTGCTCAGGGCATGGAAATGTTCCTCAGCTTCTCAGTGTCTCAGCAGCTACACTCCCTTTCTGTGTAAGAGTAATTGTGGTCCAGATAAACATTCCTTATCTATAGGTGTTCATATATACAAATAAATAAATAAATAAATAAATAAATAAATAAATAGGTGTATATATAAGTGTATATATATATATATATATGTGTGTGTGTGTGTGTATCTATATCTATATCTATATCTATCTATATCATCTATATCTATATTTATCTATAGGTATAAAGATCAACATGAGTGTGTTCTGGAATTTCTGTGTAATTTCTGCATGGGTTTACCCTTGCCCTGACTCTGTACAATGCCCATAAGCTGAAATCTCCAGGCTGAAGCTTGCAAGCCCTTAGCAATGATTTAGTGGCACGGGGTGCTCCCTATCCTTCCATTGCAACATGAAATTCCAAGGTATCAGTTAACCAGCTGTTTTTATTGTGGCAAGACTTGAGATTTTGGGTCAGCAGGCTGATTGCAGAGCCCCTGATTGCCAAGGTGAGGTGTCTGTAAACCCACACAGGACCCAGCACTCAGACCAATCTTTTCTTGGTGATTTTTTTCATTCCTTTCCTCCTGCCCTTAGCCATTGCTAGAATGTCACAGTGAAAATAGAATAGAGGCAGTTCACCCATAACATCTCCTGGTTTGTTTTGTTTCTTCTGCAAGGCTGGGCAAGGTCGATGTCGATGCAAATTCATTCACATCCGAGGAGCTCAAAAAGGCCTTGGCTAAAATGAAGGCAAGTGAGAAGGCAGAAAGGAAGGTGAGTTTCTGTTTCTGGAGCACTGCACAGTGTGATGTGCATTATGAACACACCCAGTCAGTCACTGCAGAAATACTATGATTAAAATGATGAGAAAAAACTTATCTTGTTTTTGTTTAGTTTATTTTTCTCTTGTTTAGTTTGCAAACTAATCTTGTGGTGAATATGGACCTAAAATACCTTTGCTAACTCATTAGTGATATGGTTCCCTGGCTTTGCTGTATGAGTCTAAGATTCTGTGAATGGTTTGGGTTGGAAAGGACCTTAAAGGTAATCCAGTTCCACCCCTGCCATGGGCAGGGACACCTTCCACCATGCCAGGTTGCTCTAAGCCCCATTCAAGCTGGCCTGGGACAATTCCAGGGATCTAGGGGCAGCCACAGCTACTCTAAACAACATAATTTATCTGTTTCACTGCTGTTCATTTCACAAAAATGTCTGCAGTCCTCAAAGGGGGCTGGATTGCAGCCAATGATTTTTACAAAGGGAGTTAATTCCCTTTCACTGCCCTCCTTGCTTTCTGTTTCCAATCTCATGCCCTGGACAGCAAGCCCAAATGGCTGTGCTGAAGCAGGGGCTGAAGTTGCCTTACACAAGCTCCAAGCTGTCCATTTAGTTGCAGACAAGCCCCAGCCCAAGTAAATAGGTGGGATGATGTGTGACTCATCAGGTGCATCACAGCCTCTTCCCCCTCAGCAGCATTTCCTTAACCCTCGCTCCTCCTGCTGCCTTGGTGTTGGCTCACTCAAACGAAAACTGAAGGTTTTGGTGCCACAGAAAGGCTTTTTCTCCCCTTCTGTGGCAGCAGGGCATGATTTCGTTTGCTGGGAGCAAATTTCCATAGCAGCATTGCTGATTGATTGCAGGGCTGCTGGAAATGAGGATCATTGAAATGCAAAAATTAGTGATACTCTATTAGGTGAAAATAAGCCATATTTTAAAGCCCCCCTGTTAGAATTGCTTTTGTCCCATCAACTGGGCTAAAAGCAGCTACATCTAATGGACCTAAAGTATTCCATTTGCAGTCACTCCTGCAGAGAGCAAATCCATCCATGAAGGCTGTGTCAGAGGAAATGGAGTTGCACTGAGCCCCTCTGTGCTTCGGCGTGGGGAAGGGGTGGGTGTGGTACCTGTGCTAATTAATTAACGTTCCACCCACCCAGCTTTCCCCTCATTGCCCCCTTGGCTTCACCCTGCTGGCTCCAGCCCGGGGCTTCTGTTCCCTCGTGGGAGCAGGATGTGCAAACCCTCCGGCTGGGGCTCACTCTGCAGACAAGCACATCCTGCTATTTGTGACAAATCCCTTTCAAAAGGGGCGTTTTGCCTTTCTCCTGTCCTTGGGGCAGCCCAGCTCCAGCCTGGCCTCTCTGCTGCTTCTGTCCCTTGCAGCAGCAGGCTGTCCCCAGTGCCACCAGCACTGATGTTCCTGCACCTCTGGGGCTCTCTGGGATGTCTGACAGATCCTTTCCTCCTCACCATATGGTTTGTGGCAGCTCTCTGTGGTCCAGGGCAGCCCTTGGGGTGCTGTTACTGTGAGGGAGATGAGCTGTGCTCAGGACAGGCCCCATGGCACAGCACTTCAGCTGCCCCCAGCTTATCACTGCTCCTCCTGCTTCCCTGTCTGACAGATCCTGTCCCCACAGCTCTCCCTGGGAGATAGAGCCATCCTGGAATGTGTTCAAAGCTTGGAACAGTGAAAGCATCTTTGTCTGTGTCCAAGATCTCCTTGGAGTCACTGGGCACTGTGGGCTGCATGGGAGCTCTGGAGCTCTCCAGCCTCATGTCCAGCTCCAGAGAGGCTCAGCTGTGAGCTCAGGGAGGTGGCTCAGGGCTTTTTGCAGTCAGGTTTTGAGAACATCACTTGCAGGCAAACAGAGAACAGCAGTGCTGCTGCCTCTGGGCTTGATGTTGAGCAGGAAAGAAATGGGATGTGAAAACGAGGCACAAATGGTGCAGAGATGTAGAAATGGTGATGAACAAATGGTGTAGATGCAGCAGTGGTGTACAAATGGTGTAGAGATGTAGAAGTGGTGCACAAATTTTCTACAGATGTAGCAGTGGTGCACAAATGATCTATAGATGTAGAAATGGTGCACAAATGCTCTGTAGATGTAGCAGTGGTGCACAAATGCTCTATAGATGTAGAAATGGTGCACAAATGCTCTGTAGATGTAGCAGTGGTGCACAAATGTTCTATAGATGTAGAAATGATGCACAAATGCTCTATAGATGTAGCAGTGGTGCACAAATGTTCTATAGAGGTAGAAATGGTGCACAAATGCTCTGTAGATGTAGCAGTGGTGCACAAATGCTCTATAGATGTAGAAATGGTGCACAAATGTTCTATAGAGGTAGAAATGGTGCACAAATGCTGTATATAGGTAGAAATGATGCACAAATGCTCTATAGATGTAGCAGTAGTGCACAAATGCTCTATAGATGTAGCAGTGGTGCACAAATGTTCTATAGAGGTAGAAATGATGCACAAATGCTCTATAGATGTAGCAGTGGTGCACAAATGTTCTATAGAGGTAGAAATGGTGCACGAATGGTCTATAGATGTAGCAGTGGTGCACAAATGCTGTATAGAGGTAGAAATGGTGCACAAATGCTCTATAGATGTAGCAGTGGTGCACAAATGTTCTATAGAGGTAGAAATGGTGCACAAATACTCTATAGATGTAGCAGTGGTGCACAAATGCTGTATAGAGGTAGAAATGGTGCACAAATGCTCTATAGATGTAGCAGTGGTGCACAAATGTTCTATAGAGGTAGAAATGGTGCACAAATACTCTATAGATGTAGCAGTGGTGCACAAAGCCCTACTGCTCACTCACACTGAGTATCTCACAGGTTACTGAGTTCCTGGGCTTCTCAGAAAGAGCCTCCAGCCCTGCCCCTGCACCTCTGATGGACAGCAATAAATCCGTGGGCACAGCCAGCCAGGTTCCCTTTGCACATTTGGGGCTGGCATTCCTTTCTGTGTCTGTCTTGTCTCTCTCCATCTCCTATCTCACATCTGGTTTCCTCCTTCTGTTCCCAAGGCCCGGGAGGAAGAGGTGAGGAAGAAGTTCCGGCCCATAGAGCAGCTGAAGGAGGAGTTTGAAAAGCTGAACATGAAGATAGAAACAGATTATGAAATTATGGTTAAATTAATCAGCAAATTCAACAGCTCTGCCTCCACGCTGGATGAAAAAGTAGCAGCACTTTATGATCTCGAATATTATGTTCACCAGGTAACAAGAATGGCTCAGTAACTACCGTGTAAAATCCAGGGGATACGCTGTCATAAACGGGGTTTTATTTTTCTTATCGGTATCAGGTAATACAAATTGCTTAATTACCATAATCCTGGGACAATAACAGACAGCAGAGGACTAGTGCAGGCTTATTTTATATCCAGGTTGGAATTAATCACCGCCCGTGCCAGGAGCCAGCAGCGTCCTGGTGGTTGCCTGATTTGTTGTCTGTTCTCAGGCTGGTTTTCTTATCCTCTCTTTTTCCTCTTTTATCTGCTTAATGTTACAAAATGGGGTTTCAGCTGCCATTTTTGGGTAAGTAGAGTGGTGGCTGCTAAGGAAATAATTATTTTCTCCCTGCTTCCATGGAAAGCTGCCATGGATGGGGGTAGGTGCCCTTACATCAGTTCACAGAGAATTTCTTTGTACCAGGGAAGGCTACAACCACCCAAAAGCCCCAGTTTTATCCCGGTGTGAGTAAGCAGTGGCACGCAGAGCCTCGCTGTGCTAATGAGCTCTGTGTGAGGGTGAGCATATTTCCTGGCATCTCTCTTCCTCGGGTTTGTGCTCACACTTTCCCCCCCTCCCTCTGATCTGTCTTGCTCTGCTTTCAGCTCACACATCCCTGCCTCCCCTTGGATGCAGCTGCAGGCTCAGAGCTCTGCTCCCCTGAGCTTGGTGCCTTCCTTGGTGCCACCCCTGGGAGGGTGTCTGGGCATCCAGCCTCTGCTCTGCTGTGTGGGAAGGGACTTGGCTTCTCCCTGCCCGGTGACTGGGGGAGCCTGGAGTGCACTGGGACGGTTTCCAGTGGCTCTTTGTCATTCCAGAGGGTGATTGGGACAGCCCTTGGGAGGTGCCAGTGCAAGCCCTTTCACTGGAACAACACTTGTTGAACCAAATGTGGGATTTTGGGGGCAGGTAGCTGAAGTGTTGCTGCTGTGAGAGAGGCAGTCCTGTGCCAGCTGACAGAAGTGTTATTTCCAGGGCCCTTTGTCTTGAATTCCCACCCTGAATCGCTGCTGTGGGCATGCACAGCCTTCCTTGCTGTTTGTTCTCTCTGCTTTTGTGTCACTGACGGCATCTGTGTGACTCAGAGAATAACTGTGAACAATGGGAGCCCAAAGAGCTTCGTGTGTGTACTCAGGGCTAATCTTGCCTGATTAAGGGTGCCAGAGCATCAGGCCAGAGTGCTAAAAAGCAACCCCCAACCGCCTTGGGATGCTTTGGATTCCAGCTAAAAAGCAACCCCCAAACACCCTGGGATGCTTTGGATTCCAGCACAGCGGTCTGCACTATTCCAGCAGAAAATCCCTGCAGCACAGGATGGGGCAAACATTCAGAATGGCAGAGGAGCATCAAAGGGAAGCACATGCAGCATCAAAGGGGTCAGAGAGGGGGACTGGCAGGAGCTGGCAGGGCACAGAGGCTCTTTGTGTGCCCATCACAGCGCTGCTCTGTGCCCGCGCTCTCGGGGCAGATGGCTGGGCAGCACCTTCTCGTCAGGCAGGAAGCTGATAAGAAATATGACTTGTCTCTAAGCCAGCATGGCTTTTCCTCCTCTTTCTTCTTCCAGTCAGTTGAATGTGTCCAGAACATTATCTCTGCTTGGGACTGACTTTAGCAGCACTGGCTTAATGTAATTACTGAACAGCAGCCAAGGGACGCTGGTGCCGCATCACCCTGGAGGGGCTGAGCTGTCAGGGCTGCTCTGCAGCGAGCCCCAGCTGTGCCCTGGGAGCAGGGCACCCTTGCAGCTCTGGGTGGCTCACCTGTGAGGCCACTCTGCTGGTCCCACCTTGCCCAGCCTCCATCAGAGCAGTACCATGCTGTGGTTTTTGATAACTGTTCAGCTCCTGGGCACCCTCTGCTGCCTCTGGGGCTCAGGATGCCCTGTGGAGTGGAAGATGCCATGCCCTGGAGGGTGAGCAAGCCAAGGCTGCTGCCTGCTCTGTGGCATGGCCAGGAGCCCCCAGAGCAGTGGGGTGTGGGCAGCTGGTGCCTTGGAGCCCTGGGAGCCGTGGCCAGTGGCCAGCCTGGGGAGATGCTCCCTCCTGCCTCTGAAGAGTCAGCCCAAGGGCTCTGCCTTTGCTCAGCTTGTGGTTGCCAGCTCTGCTTTGCTTCTCCTCAGCCACGATTCAGCTTGGCATGTTTGGGAGCCTGGTTTGGAGAAGGAGCAGGAGGGTTTGGCTGGCTGGGTTAACACATAAAACCCAAATGCAAATGTGAAGAGGGCAGAGCGGAGCTCATAAACAGCATTCACGGTGCTTGCACAGCAGTGTGCAGAGCCAAGACCCTTCTCAGGCATCACAGGCTCTTTCTCTCAATTATTTACTCTGCTTATCTTCCTCTCTCCTCTCTCTGACATGCTACACCATCTCTCTCTGCTAATTTCCTCTCCATCGCGTGCGGTTGACATGCTGCTTTCCCTCGCTCTTGTTTTCTAACATTTCCTGTCTCACCCTCCCTCCCTATTTTCCTTCTCCTCCAATTCAAACCTGCTCCCTGAATAACTGCTGTCATATTTGCTCTTCTCCCATCGCCCCCCTCGCCTGCTTTGCCTGTGTACTTTACTCAAGAGCTCTTTTGATCTTTGGTTTTTCTTCTGTGCTGATTTCAGTGGACTGAAGTGAGGTAGGAGCTGCTGCCTCACAGCATCTGCTGCTCCCCAGAGAGGTTAATACCTTCAAGTTGTTAAGTTTGGGGATTCTGTTGGTTTTAAAACGGTGAGGGAAGGAGTTCTCACGACAGACTCTGGTTAAAAAAGATAAACACATCTTCAGCATAAGCTTTACAGCCCAATTTCTATTCTGCAGTTGTGCTGTCTCACTGATGCTGGGGCAGCACCAAGGACTCTGCTGCTGCTGAGGTTACAGCAGTGGCTTGGTTTTACCACACCAGGTGCTGGGTGCAAATTCCTGCCTGTCCATACATTCTCTCTCATGCAGAAGTCAACATCCAATTCCAGCACTAAACCAGTTTTTACAGAGGCTGAGTAATAAAAGGACCCACTGGCAGCAGAAATTGGGTTGCTGCACAGATTTCTTTGTAGACAAAGAAGGGTCTGCAGAAAAGTGAGAGATCTGGCAGGCCTGGTTTATAGGGACAGTTAAAAGAGCAGCATCTGAAAGGGTACAAAAGCTGCTGCAAATCCTGAATCAGCCCCAGCAGACCTGCAGAGAGCAGCTTTGCAGAGAGCCAGGTGGGTATTGTCCCGTGGGGGAGCAGAGATGAGCTGGAGCTCCCCAGGTCCTACTTTGCTTGGTAACGACAGACCCGTAGGACACAAAGCCTCTTCCTTCTCCTGGGTACCTGAAATACCTGACTTAGGGCCAATTTTGATGAAGGTACGTGGTTGAGATAAATATAACACTGAGCATGAAGTCATTGCCTAGAAGAGTGTCCCACATGCCCTGCATGGCTTGTGGTGTTTGTCCTGTCCCACCCCTCAGGGGGTCGCTTGCCCTGCTGATAGCTCATTTTTATATTCTGTTTCCATCTGCCAACGATTGCTGTTGTCTGCCTGTCTTCCAGGGACGAGAAATGTCGAATTTCTAAACCTGATTTTTCTGTGCAGGCAGTTCTGAGCATTCATCAGATCCCCTTTTAAACAAAAAAAAAAAAAAAAAAAAAAATCATTGAATACCAAAATGCATCGATTTGCCTTTGGACTGAATTTTGTACCTGAAGTACTTTGTGCTGTTTCTGTAAATGTTGTCTGTGAGCACTCAGAGCTTTTCTGATCTCCTCTCCATGAGCAGATGCCCGCTGGGGCTGTGCCTGGCTAGCCCCTGATCCACTTAGAGCCAGAGGCTGATGAGTCCCCAGTAATGTGTAAACTTTTCCCTATGGCAGTTAATCCATTATTGTTTGTTAGAAAAGTCATTGTGGGGCTGCTCCCTGGGGAAGCTCCTGGCTGACCCCTCCAAGCAGGGACTGGGTTTTTTTTTCCTTGTACATGGGAAGGTGTTGATGGAACTCATGGAGAACTCCCAGAACTGATATGCTCCTCACTGTGATGCCCCCTGTGCACCCTGTTGGTGCTGACAGGCTCCTAAACACCCCTGGTACTACAATTACAGCACCAATTAATTAACTGCCTTTGCAAAACATGCAGTTCCCTGGGTCCCCAGTAAAGGCCTGCCCAGGGGAGAGCAAAGGAGTTTTTTGACATCAGCAGATATGCCAAGGTTTTGGCATCACCTGAATTACCAAAATAAGTGTCAAGAACAGTTTGGATAGCTATAATCAAAGTATTTGAGTTTCCAGGGGTGCCTTCTATGTGTGACAGTGTCCATGAGGACACTGTGCCTGTGCAGCTGTGACATTGCTGGACTGTGCAGAGCTCAGTCATTCCCTTGAGATTTTTAATTCCTTTAAAACCCTATGCTGGTTTGATGCCTTGGGTTTTAGCTTTTCTATTTTTCAGAATCTCTGCTGCTTAATGTGTAACTCTGAAACTTCATATTGAGTGTCAGTGAGTTCTCTTCACAGGGGAGTTGGACAAAACAATTCCTTTCTAGCCAGAGAACCAAGGACAACTGGTACCCAAAAATCAGAAACAGCAGCGAGGGAAAGGGGGCAAAGCCAGGGGCTGAGACTTCATAGCCTGGGGCTGTGCTTGGATCATTGACCCCAATGTGGAGATGAAGCAAAACTGATAAAAGTGTAAAACTGGTGACCAGGATCCATCTGGGATTTGATTTGGGTGCAGCCCCGGCCGGGCTCTTGCACTGCCCAAGGTGGATCCTTTCAATAAACACCGATTTTATTCCTTTTGCTCTGGCTGCTCTTGCTCCAGCTCATCCTTTCTGGGAGGGAAGGGACGCTGTGGGTGTGAAAGGAGGTGCTCTCCAAGGGCTGGGGGTTTGTGCTGACAGGACCTGCTCTCTCCCAGGTAGACAATGCCAAGAATTTCCTGTCCCTGGGTGGGCTCCAGCTGGTGATCGAGGGGCTGAACAGCAGCGAGGCCTCGCTGAAGGAACACGCTGCCTTTGTCCTGGGAGCTGCCCTGTCCAGGTGAGACCTGCCCTCTGTGCCCCTCTTCACCCCTCTTGGTCCATTCCTGATGGCAGAGACTGAAACCAGTGTTGTTACACACCACAAAATTGTCTTGTGCCCTGCCCAGCCCTTGCAACACCCATTATCCCTTCCCCTCAGTGTGTCCTCACGTGGCTCATTGGACATACCCACAAGTCATGTGGTGTCACATTTAGGATTGTTTCTTGATTTCCCTGGGCTCCCTGTTTGTTCAGTGTCCAAGGGGAAATAATTCTCCTTCTGTCCCCTGGCCAGCCCTCTCTGGGGGAGGATGTGAAGGAGGGTTCAGTTACAAGCACCCCAGAGAATATCTTTGTCCTTCCTCTTCCTTGCTCCTGGGCTGCTTCAGGATGGCAAGGTGCTGGTTTGAGCAGCTCCTGTGGTTTTTCAGCAGGGTTTGGGCCCCACGGACATGTGGCTCTGACATCAGAGGAGTCAGGAGTAGGGTCAGCAGCCAGAGCCCAGAGGAGACTGACCTGCAGGATATTTGGGGTTCACAGGAAGGATCTGCTCTGCCCCATGCTGGGGCATCATGTGCAGTGCTGCAGGAGGTATCCTGGGGGCTCCAGGGGTTTTCTTGGTGCTCCCTTTTTGATTTATGGGTTTTGGGGCTTTGCAGGGCATGTGTGTGTGAATTTGCACATTCAGAGGTGCAGAGGCTTTAGAAATGCATTGGGTAGACTCAAACTTCAGGATCAGAAGTGCAGAGTGAAAATTGAAGGTCAGGACTGTTTTATCTGCATATTTCTACACCTAAAAATACAGTCACCTTCTCCAGCATCATAAATTATTTATGGCTTAGTCTAACACATGGTCCACAGCCCTGCATTTATTTGGCAATCTGGTATGCAGTGCAGTTGGCCCTCAGCGTTTGGGGCCTCGTGGACAGGAGCAGGTACCCAGATTTACAGCAGGAAAGGATCCAGCTCCTAGTCTGAAACAGAGCCTGACTTAGTGGTGACAGGAAGAGACATCAGAAAGAAGAACTGCTCTTCATATTCTGGTGTATCTCAATCTCTGAAACAATACTGGAGTGGTTTGCTCAGGTTTTTTATGTAGACTCTTTATACATACAGAGAACATCATGCAGAGGGTCTGGGAACATTTGCAGGTAACTTGTGAAATGACAAGGGCTGTTAAAGAGCTTCTCTCCAGATGTACCTGACATGACATAGCAAAACCCCAAAAATTCATTGTCACATGGTACTTGACAGTGTAGCAGTGGCCACGAGAGTCACACTTTTGTGTAGTATTTCTCACTCAAGTGCAAAAATCTTCTTTGGAGAGAACCTCTCATCTGATATGACAACATTAAACTGCTGCTTTGTAAACTTGTGGACCTTTTTTCTTTGAAGGACATTCTGGCAGATGGTAATTTGGAGTGGTTTGGATGATACATTGTCTGAGAGCTCTGTTCCAAAATGTGAGGGATATTATGCCTTGGTTTGAGTTTGCTTTTTCTCCCCTTGCTGTGCTTAAGCTTTCTCAGTAGACACCTACATGCCAACTTGTCTGCTGTGTGCTCACTGCTTAATTCATTTGTTCATACATTTTCTCAGCTTACTCCATGCTCCAGTTAAACTGTTGAGGGCATTTCAGGTACTTCACACAGCATTTTGTGTTTTTCTGAGGGTTTGTTGTTTATTCCCTTCCCTTCTGGTTGTTCCTGGGAGCCTTAGAGAGCTGGTAGGGCTTTCCAGTAAATCCCCAGAGGTGTCACAGCTCGCTGGGCTGCAGGGACATGATCTGCTCTGTGCCTGGGGCTGGTGTCAGGTCCTGTGCTGGATGCTGAGCCTGGCAAGAGACAATGCTCTGCTGCTCACCACAGGGCTCTGTGGCCACCTCCCAGCTCTCTTAGCCAGGCTGGCTCAGGTTTCAAGCCAGGCGAACATTCCCAGAGGGAAATCAGGGCATGATGACAGCAGCTCCAGAGCCTGGCATGGCAGGTCAGTAACTCCTGGCACAGCTCAGTCTGGGAGTTTGGCTTTGTCTGCAGGCAAGTGTTTAACTCAGGAGGAAACCACAGGGCACAGAGCAATTCCAGACATGCCTGGGTCACATCCAGAACCTTTTATCTCTCAGTGATACCCAGATCTTCTCCAGATTTGCATTGTCCTTAACTCTGCTCAGATAGTGAAGCAGGTAAGGGATGGAACAAGCAGCTGCAGCAGCCAGGTCCTGCCTGCACGTGGTCCTGCCAGGACCTGGCTAAGAGCTCTGGATGTGCTGGAAGCCCTTTGGAATAAAAAGGTTTTCCAGGGGCACAGCATCTGGAGCCAATAGGCCAGGGGGCTGGCCAAGACTTGGATCAGCAAAGGCAGGAAGAGGAGGAGAAGGCACAACAGGGCCAGCTCAGGATTTCTCCTTCCTGATATTGCTCCTATTTATTTGGCTTGAAGCAGACTTGAAAAGCAGCCACAGCTCAGCATGATTTGGACCTCAGAGCAGAGTCCTGGGGTCCAGCTGCCAGGACCTGACCTCCTGGCATCCATCTGTGAGCTCCTGCCACAGGACAGGCAGATTTCTTCACCTGACAGGCAGGAAATCAAGGTTTCATCTCATGTTTCTCTTATATGTCCTTCACTTGAGGCATTTGGGTTTTAATTGCTGAGTCTGTGACCAAATCAAACATTGTTCCATCTGGTGGAGTTCGCTGAGCAGTGCCCTTATTGCAAGTCTAAAACCTCATCACATTCTTACTGGTTTTAAGCCTTTAACAAAATGTTTTTCCATTCAGCAGTTTGCAAAAGTAAACTTCATTTGAACAATCCTCAAGTGCTCTGATTGCAAATAAAAGTTAAATGCACTAACAAAAATAATTGCTAGGCATGTGGGGTTGTGCATTTAGGTATCCATAATTCACTAACAGTATATGCCAATACACAGCATTATCTGGATTTCCAGTGATTGCATTAGCATAAAAGCATGTTAGCATTTATCCTGTGGTACTAACATTTAAATATATATAAGTATGAAATATTAAGTTCCAGCATTTTGGAGGCAAGTGAAACTACTGTCTGTAAAATGTTCCTGCATATTTTGAAGGTACACTCCAGCATGTTCGCATGACAATCAGCATTTGCACCATTGGGTCCAAACATTACAAAAATGCCAATGTTTTATGCAAAGAGGAGCTATATTAAGCTAAAAAAGATTGCTGATGAGAGAAGTGTCTTCTGATGTCCTCTGAGCTATTTACAGGCAGCATCTCCCTTTTGTTCGTGGCACAGCCAGGCCTCTGTGCAATCTGTATCTCCATGTTTCACAAGACTGGAAATGTTAGCCAGAGAGGATTATGCTTGTGATTAAAACCTCCATTTTTGAAAACTTTACCTACAGGAAACGTTTTTCCACACCAATAATTTGAACATTTTAGTATTTTGTAATAAAAGGATTTTTGTAATCCGTTTAGAAGGGGAATAATAATTTATGTTGAATGCCTTCTTGAAGCTTTATCCCAAATGCTCCCTGTGCACTTAGGGGTGAGTTGGAGGTGAGGATGGAGAGAAGTTCAGCTGTGGGACCTGCAAGGCAAAGGGAAGCAGTTTGTATTTCATGGGGACGAGGCAGAAGGCTCAGAAGTGAGATTTTGGCCTGGCCAGAGTGGGGAGCTGAGGGCAGCCACTCATGCAGCTGCAGTGAGAGACTTGTGACATTTTGGCCAGACCTTTAAAAACCCACCCAGTGGGGTGGCCAGGGACAAGGATGTCCCACTGATGGTCCCATGGCTGCCATGTGTCCTCCAAGGGCATAGGGCAATCCCAGCACAGCCTCTGCCCAAACCCAGCACTGCTGGGCTCTCACTGTTCCCTGAGTGCTAAAATAATGCCACAGGACTTGGTAAAGGCTTGGGAAGAAACTCATCACTGCTGATAACTGAGGCACAGTCCTGTAGCCACACACAGGAGTTTTCCATGCATTGTCTCAGCTGTTGAACCCCCTAAAGGATCCTGAATATCCCACCCACCATTATTTGTGTTACCCAGCTCCGAGGCTCGTTCAGAGCTTGCCCCACTTTGGAAAGCCAAGAGAGGCACAGAATGTGTTTGCTCCTCAAGAGAAGCTCAGAAAAGCTCCCTGAGTGATGGGCTCTAGTCTCCTCCTGCTGTGCTGGGGTGTCCAGCAGAGCTCAGCATCCTGGGGTCCACCTGGCTTCGCTTCTGCTTTTCCATTGTGTTTCCTGATGGAAGAGGGATGTGGGAATGCTGTGTCCTTGTCCATCAGTCCCTTGGTGCTTTCCATTCTCCCAGAGCACAGGAGGAGCTCTGCTGGAGAAGCAGCAGCTCCTCCAGGACACCTCTGTCAAGAGGAAAGAGCTTCCTCCAGATTTAAGGGGTTTGAGTCAGGTCCAGCTGTGCACTGAAGCTGGTTGGTGCTCACTGGTGTTAAATAACACAGAGGCCCAAGCAATAAACCCGGGAAAAGTAAAATTAAAGACCTTGCTTCCATGCTGTCTTGTAAGGACATAAGAATTTCTGTGCAGAGAAATAAATCTGGTTAGCTTAACAAGCACTGTCCCTACCCATTTATTTCCAATCCATCTTCATCCCTTCCTCCTCCAGCTTCTTCTCCTTTTACATCCTGCAGTATTTGCCCTTCTCTTTATCCACTTTCCCTGATTTTTTCAGTGGCCCTGTTTGCCCACACCATGTGTTTGCCATCTCCCAGTTGCAGTAATTCCAGCTCCACTTCTTGACTGCTTATAATTTGTAGCTTTGAAGATTGTCTTCTCTATTTTTATTTGAACCTCCTGACTTGTGTGGAGTTATCAGCCTCACTGCACTTAATTTCAAATTAATTTGATTGGGTCACCTCAATTTTTTTTCTGTAATGATAATGAACTCAACCTATTTAGCCTTTCCCCATTATGAATAACCTTAACAAAAACTGCAGTGCAGTATAAATGGGTGTTTCATCATTGTGGTTAATTACACAGAAGAATAAATCCCTAAACATTTTTCAGCCTCTGAAATCTAACAAGGAAGTGTAATTAACAATTAAAGAGTAAACTTTCATCCTTGTGCTCTCAGGAAGACAAGGAGGGAAAAGTCTAGAATCCAAGGTTTGCTTCTGGGTTTTTTTGAGGGAGAAATTTTTGGGGCAGTGCTGATGGCTGGAAGTGGCAGAGGGTGGGGTCAGCTCCTCGCCTCGTGCCAGCTGTGTTTCCCCATGAGAGGGGACAAGGTGGGATGGACATCCTGGCCTGAGCCCCAGGGACTGGGCTCAGGCTGGGGACATTGTCCTGTCTGTGAAACATGGGAATTCTGGAGAGAGCTCTCAGGGTTGGGCTGGTGCTGACAGAGGTGAAGCATGGGGTGGGGTGGGATGTTTGGCCTCACCTCCCTCCCCCATGGAGCTGGGCTCTTCTCCTCACCTGGGCTCAGACAGGTGACCTTGTCCCCCGTGTCCTTCCCACTGCACTGGCTGTCCCCAGAGCCTGCAGGGCCTCCTCAGTGCTCTGCTGATGTTCTGTGAGCTCTGGGGGATGTCCTGCCCTGCAAACACAGCCCAGAGACCATCCCAGGGCTGGGGCAGGCGTGGGGAGCACCAGGAAGCTGCTCCAGCAGAGCTTCAGCAGCAAGGGAAAGACTCATCACAGCCAGCTCATGCATTATATAAAACATGTTGTTTCTGTCTCATCGTGTTTAGTAAATGCTCTCTGCTAAAGCCTTTGAGTTATTGTGCTGGTTTCCATTTAAAATACATGTTCAGGCTGGTTACCTAATCACTTTCTGCCAAGAAAACCAGCCCAAAATTGCTGTTTCCCAGTGCAGCCGTGGTTCTGTAGCTGGACACAACATGCATTCCTCTGTCTCTTCAGCCACTATTTATTCATCCTTCTTGCTCTCTACAACACCCTGCCAGGAGGCTGCAGCCAGGCAGGGGCTGGTCTCTTCTCCCAAGTAACAAGAACATGAGAAAAGAGCCTCGAGTTCTGCCAGGGGAGATTTAGATTAGGGAAATGTTTTCACTGAAAGGGTTGTGAAGTACTGGAGCAAGCCTGGAGGGGTAGAAAAGCTGTGCAGATTTGGCACTTGGGGACATGGTGTAGCAGTGAACATGGTGGTGTGAGATTAGTGGTTGAACTTGATGATCTTGGATGTATTTTCCAGCCCAAATGACTCTGTGATCCCATGTTTTCTGTCTGCCCTTTTTACTGCAGCCTGTACACTCTGCTAATGGCTTCACAGGCTTCAAAGATTTCCCTCCCTAAGCACCAACATGATTTTCCTGACCTTCTGTGACTTTCCCAGGTCTTGGCATGTTCTCTGCCTTCCCTCCAAGCAATAGGTGCAAGAGGAGGCCTCTGCATCTGCCCTTGGCTCAGGGTGTGCAGGAGGCTGTGGCAGCCCATGGTTGTGTTTCAGAGGAAGCTGGAGAAAGTGCATTGAGTGGAACAAAGAAGGGAAGGATGGGAGATGAACATCAGGAGTGGGAAATGCAGGGTCCAGCCTCAGTGAGTGCTCCCAGCAGCTTTTGGGATGGACCAGCATTGACCCTTATGATTGCAGCCACTGTCTGAGCCCCTGTGGGAGGATGCAGATCCCATCTCTTCCTCTGTAGGTCCTGCTGTCTGCGCCCTCCTGCCCCTTCCTGATGGTGGCTGTTGTTGGATTTCATTGCCAGCTGGCAGAACTAGGCTCTCAGAGGGATCTTGGGGGGCTGCCCTTGCCTCTTGTGGCCTCTCTTCTGGATTTAGCCATATTTTCTCCCTCACTTTGTGCTGAGGAGAGGGCAGCAGAGCTTTCATAGGAGGTAAAATCACACAAACCATCAACTGCAGGCTCCCATGGCACCCAAGAATGGCCCTTGGCTGTCCTGACTGAAGGAGGATCAACCTCATTTCGAGGCTGGCATCTTCCAGCCTACCTGCTCTCTCCATACAGTGCTTTGATAAGTTTTCTCTCATCTGTCTGTTCATGTGCTTAAAGATTCACTGAAACAGGTGATTATTCATCCATGCAGACAGTTCCTCAGGCCTTCCACCAGATTGCTGCCAACCTCAGCTGCTTCCAGGCTCTCCAGGTGTTGGAGAGAAAACAACAGCTTACTGGAAATTATCTCCTTCTGAAGAAACTCCTCATCACTCTTAACTACTTGCTCTTCCCTCAGGTGCTGACATTCTTCTTGTGAGCTGGGTTTTGATGTGCCTTTGTTTTAGATGATCTTTTTCCTGCTTGAAAGGAGATGTCCAGCAGAGCCCTGGGAGAGCCTGGCGTGTTTTGGGGGGGTGACTCCCTGGCTGTTTGATGTCCCTGGGGAGCTGGGCCAGTGGCAGCCCCTCCCCAGGGCAGCTGGGAGTCCCCAGTGAGCTGGAGAAAGCTCTGGCAGCCGCTTCCCACCGAGGCTCAGCCCCTCCATGCCACTGCGGGAGCCCTGAATAGATTTGAAAACTAATTTGCTGCTCAGAGCATCAATAGATGTACGTCACTTGTCCTTTCTGCTGCATTTAATGAGTTTCCAAGGTACTGCAGCCAGTTCCAGAAGGCTGCCATCAAAGGATCTTGGCTTCCATCAGAAGCCTCGTGCCCCTCAGCGCTCTGCTCTTCTCACGTCTCACATGTCTCTTATGAATTCAAGGCAGAGCACATCGTATAATTTCTTGCAACCATCCTTTCCAGACTGTCTCTCCTTTTTTCCTCTGAATGTCTTGAGCACAGGGGATGGGAAGAGAGGAAGGGCTCTTCCTGCAGTGAGGTGTGTTAGCTGGAGCCCAGGAGAAATGTGGGTCATGCAGAATGTCCTGTCACTGCTGCTCTCCACAGAACAGCTCCCTCAGTTATTCCCTCCCGGTGCTCACCAGGACTGTTCCCTTCTGTTCATCATCCTGGGGCCATCCCAGCCTCGGCTGTCACCTCCTCCATGTGGCTGAGGAGGGAGGGGACCTGCCAGTGACAGCCAGGGGACATGGGCACAGCCCTGCAGTGGCACTTCCAAGGGACAGGTCATTAATCCTTGGCTGCATCTGCCGAGATCAATAATTAGGGCTGTTGTTTTGTATCACCCTGCAGATCAACATGGCAATTGCCTTATTGAAGTGGACGGGATTGCAGAGGAAGGAACACAAACCCCAGGTGCTGACATGCAAATGAGGTTTCCCTGAGCCTTGAGCAGCTCCAGCCTGCCGTACCCGATGAACCACAAGGGCTCTTGGGTTTTATCTGTTTCTGTCAGTGCAACAGGAGGGTTGGAGAGGGTTTCTGGGTTCTGAACTCACAGGTTGCATCCCTGTGCTCGGAGGCTGCCCACGGGAGCCTGGGTGAGCTGCTCTGCATGTTCCTCCCTCCTTGTGGAAGCAGGCTGTGTCACATTTCCATACATTCTCTCTCATAAAAGCCCCTAAATATGATTTCAGCTTGTTTGTGTGTCTTGCAACGAGCAGGAACTCACCCGAGTTGTTTTCCAAATTAATACCCCGCTGGTTTTTCTTAACAAGGTGTTTTTCCAAGCTGAGAACAGTAACGACTCTGAGATTTTTTTAAAAATGCATTTTCTTCTCAGGTACTTCATATTGAAATCTGTCTTAATTTCAGTTCATCTAGTGTGTGAAAACACACGGTGAGGCATTATTAGTCCCTGAAGGAATAAAGACAGATGGAGCCCAAAATTGGAATTTGCTTTATGATTAATTGAAACCTTCGGGAGTGCAGAGGAGTCAGGGCTTGGTCCTACCCTGGCAGCACCTGGGGGTCAATTCAGCTGGATGAAGAGCTCAGGGGGACACACCCCAGATGTCACCTGGCAGTGCCAGCCCCGAGCTGTCCCCTCCTGGTGGCTGGAGGAGGGTGGGGTGGCCCAGGTGTGGTTGGGGTGAGGGAGGGATGGTGGCAATGTCGGGGTCCCTGCTGGGATGATGTGCTTGGTAATGAGCTGCTATTTCTGCCTCCAGCCTCCTGCAGCTGGGCTGGTGGCTCTGGTGTCCCTGCTCTGAGCAGGGAGGAGGGGAATGCTCTAAAAAACTTGGGAATGTGGAGGTGTGGGAGTGGCCTGAGGTTTGGGCTCTGCTCTGGGATCCTGCTCCATGTGTGACTTGCACAGTTTGCTCAGATTTCCCATCCTTGCCTGTGAGAGGGAAGGGAGTAATGAAGAAACACTGGTGATTTCATGTGTGGTGGTTTCAGCACTAGTGGATATTCCTGGGGTCTGTAGCCACAGACATTTACAGCATTTTCTGCTGAATGGGAGGAAGAAAAGGTGTTGCAGAAAGGAGAGTTCTCCATCATGTTTTGGGAGCAAGTCCTCCTTGTGCAAACTGTGGTCCTTTCATGGTCAGCATGAGCAGCTCTGGAGCTGGGGAGATGCAGCAAGTAAAGGCAAAGTTTTTTTTTTTTTGTTTTTTTTTTGCTTTGCAAAGGCAAATCCAGATGTGTTCTGGAGCTATGTCAGCACTTCTGTTTGGAGAGGGAATGAAGATGATGGTCAGGGCAGTGGTGGCAGCCCCAGGGGATTCCCAGTCTCCCACCTGTGCTCACTGCTGCTCTGGCACAGGTTGTGCTGCCAGGAGAGGGCTGTGGGTGCCTCCCCCTGAGGCAGCTGAGTGGGGCTGAGTGCTGAGAGCAATTTAAGGAAGGCTTTGGTGTGGGAAGTTGAAATTGGCTGTGGAGATGGTGGTTTAAGGTGTGGACGTGGCTGGGGGTCCGTGACTGTGTGTGCTGGGCAGGTGTTTGTGCACTGAACTGGTCTGGCTGGGACAAACTGGGTAACAAACAGCATCCATGGGTCCCTCAGCTGGAAAAAGGTACAGATGCAACCAGGACAGTCTGTTCACAGGCACCAGCACCCCTTCCTGTGGTGCAGGAACTGCCCTCCCAGTTAGGAAAGGTGACTGGGACCTTGCTAATTGTCCTGATGAGTGGGAGCACTGCTGGAAATGAGCTGATCCTGCAGATCTGTGGGGAGCTGAGCTATTTCCTGGGACATCAGACATCATACCCAGCACCTCCCCAAACATCCAGTGCTCACTCCCTCTGACAAGTGCAGTTTGGTTTGTGTCATCCCTGAGCCCCCTGGGATGGCAGCAGGTTTGCTGAGGTGGATTTTGTACAGGGAGGAAGGCTCTGTAGCTGAGCTCTCTCTGCAGGACCTGCAGAAGTTGTGGACAGACATCATAGGGCTGTGTGGATTTTCTTGTCTCTCCCTGGGGACTCTGGGGATTGCAGAGCAGCGGATTGTGGATTAGCGGATCAGGAACTAGAAATGCATTTTTCATTCCTATGTTGCACACTAATGAACTGACAAATTTAATTTCTTTAAATCCAGCTATTTCAGCTGGAATTGGCAAAGTCATCTTCTGTCTCTTCTGGTACCTTGAGAATGGCTGAATGCTGATCTCTCTGGGGTCACACCATCCACATTCACTCCCTTGTCTTTAGCCTGTGGCTGTTGCAGAGCTGCAGAGTGCTCTCCAGGAAGAGCCCATTCCTCGTGGCTGGCTGCAGACTGGAGCAGGGTGTGCAGCTCTCTGCAGCCACCTCTGCCTGTGCCAGGGCAAGGAGGGAGCTCAGCCCCAGGGAGCAGGGCTGGCACAGCCTGGGGGCTCCAGCTTGGGGCTCTGAGGCCACTGGTAGCAACTCAGGTGTCAAACCCAGCACTGTGGCTCTGCCCAGTGCCCCCCTGGCACAGCACACAGTGTTTGCCCAGCTCCAGGTGTGAGCTGTGCTTGGCTTACATCTGGAATCATGGAATCTGCTGAGTTTAAGGGACCCACCAGGATCGTGGATCAGCCCCTGGCCCTGCCCAGACCCCCATCAATCCCCCTGTGCACCCCTGGAGCTCTGGCAGCCTCGGGGCCGTGCCCATTCCCTGGGGAGCCTGGGCAGTGCCAGCACCCTCTGGGGGAGGGAAGAGCCTTTCCCTGCTCCCCAGCCCAAAGCTGCCCCTGGAGCCGTTCCCTCCTTCCCTGGGCTGTGCCCTCAGCTCCTGAGCTGAGCTGAGCCAGCCCAGTGCCCTCAGCCACCCCTCGGTGCCCCTCCAGAGCCTCCCCAGCCCCGGCTCCTCCTCTGGCACTCTGGAGCAGCTCTGGCTCGCTCTCTGATGTTGTGGCACCCAAAGCTGTCTCAGAGCTCAAGGTGAGGCTGCCCCAGCCCTGAGCAGAGCAGGACAATCCCTTCCTTGCCTGGCTGGCAATGCTGGGCCTGATGCCCCCCAAAAAGAGGAAAGAAAAATCGAATAGATTTTTATTTTTATTTTTATTTTTATTTTTATTTTTATTTTTATTTTTATTTTTATTTTTATTTTTATTGCATCCCTCCGTGGGGAGGGTCCTGGTTCCTTGGGCAGCCCCTCCACTGTCACAGGCTGGCATTTGTGGACACTGGTGGCTGTGCAGGCTGCAGTGGGCTCCATGTGCCTCTCCTCCAGCTGCACTGTTCTCCAGGTCTGAGGCAGCACCTCCCCACCCAAAAGCTGTGCCAGAGACAGCAGAGAGCAGCAAAAGGCATTTGTGTGGTTCAAAGCTGCGCTGTGGGACCCTGGAGGCGAGGGCAGAGCACATCCATCATTACCCAGTCACTCCTCTGAGCTTTCAATGAGGACTAAAGAAAAGGGCCCTGCCTTTCCAGAGCAGGCTTTCTTCCTGCGCTCTGGGACGCGGGAGGTGGCTCTGCGAGGCGGGGCCCCGGCAGAGCCGTGGGCCAGCCCCTGCTGGCACAGCAGAGCCGGGACATCCATCACTGCCCGGACTGATGGACAGCTTTGGGGCTGTGCCTATAATATCTTGATTAACAATTAACACGATGGAACCGGCAAATACATCTCGCTCCTGGCCCCAGGCCGACAGGTGAGGATGGATATGTGTTGCCTGGTTGATTGCTGTGCCTTGTTAGAGCCTATTTAGGGTTGATTGAAAAGCAGAGGCTTTGTGTGAGGAGAGACCTTTAATCTCCTGGCAGAGCCAAGTGTGTTTCCCATCAGGAAGCGTTCCTTCTCTGCTGCTTATCTCTAACCCCCGCTTTAAACCTGAGCCTGGCAGAGACCAAAGAAAGGCAGGATCAAAACAGAAATAATTGGGATCGCTGCCTTCCGTGGGCAGCCTGAACCCGTTATTCCTACTTATCAGCTAGTTATTCCTATAGAACTCTTGCAAGAGACAATTCAGCAGTTGCAGCATCTCCTTGATGAAAAGCACTCCAATGAAATAACCATGAAATAACCATGGCAACAGTTGCTGAGGGCCGGCGTGGCGAGGGACAGGGATGTGCTCCCACATCTCCAAAGGACTGGGCCCAACTTCCCTGACAAATCAGCGCCAGGAGTGATGTACAGAGAGCTCTGTGTGCTGGCTGTGGTCCTGCTGGGGTCCCAGGCTGCCCCAGTGCACCCAGTTACAGGTCACATTGTGTTAATGGTGGGCATCCTCATAACCTGAGAGCTGAGGGAATCATGAGGAAGGAAAGGCCAAGGAGGGACCTCAGGGAGGGAAATTCCAAAGCCGTAGAGGATTTCCTAGGGTTTGGATGCTCTGGGAAAGGCTGTGTCTCTCTGCTGGTGGAGACTGGCTGGTATGGATAATAAGCACTTGACATGTCTAATTCCAGAGCAGCTTCTTTTTAAACCAATGCTAAGACTGTGTTTGACACTCTACAGGAGAGGTGACAGAGGCCACGTGGTGGAGTTTGAGCATTTCCCTTGAGGAGCTGGCCCTTGGTGCACAGCAGGTGCCAGCAGAGTCTGGGCTGAGCCTGGAGAGTTTGAGCCAAGGGTCCTTCACCCCTGGCTCATGCTCTCCCCTTGCCCAGGGGTCTTCTCAGTGCTCACTGTTAGTGCTCCAAATGCTCTGGTCATCATCTTGGCTTATCTGATGGGATGAAGGCCTCTCAAGCAGCTTTGTGGGCATGGTGGTGTTTTTGTTAGGCACTATTCTCTCATTGTTGTCTTATTTAATTAAACGTTTATAAGCCTGAAAAGTAAAAGAAGGAAAGTTCATCAGAAGAGGAGTCTGCTGAAAAGCAGCATTTGTAGAGATTTCTGAGAAAAGGGCAATAAATACTCCACCTCTGCTTAATAATAATAATAATAGGCAGACTAAGTATCTCTAAAAATATAAAATAACGTGGGCCTGTTTGGAATAGTGAACATCCCTATCAGCCTGCTGCCATCTCTGCAAACACGTTTCACTAGAGATTCTGGGCATGATTTTCAATGGTTCAGAGCAGCTGTAGCTTCTTTGACTTCAGTGAAAAGTCTGAGTGCTTGGCACGGCGGCAAACCAAGCCTCTTCCTTTCTGCTTCAAATTGGGGCTTGATTCTAAGTGAGATGAATTTTCTCCTCCTGATAATTCTGTGCATCTGAAGTGATTACAGCTCCGCGTGAGTGCTCTTTTAGGAGATTTCAATGCAGCGTTTTCTTCCGTCTTAAAAAGGTTCCTTCAAGCCTTATGATGCCGGAGAAAGGGGGGAAAAAATAAACCCTGGTGGAAGCCGTTACATCTTCCTATGCAGATGAGAGATTAAAACTTGTATTTTTATAAAACCCTCACGGAGGCTAAATCGGAAAAGTTCTGTTGAGGCGAGCGGGTTTTGGCTGGTGGGAACGTGCTGCTAAATTCTTATGTGGCGATGGGGAGGCAGGGCAGGGAGTGGTATTATTTGGAGTTCTTAGAGAGTGAGCTTTAATGTTTGCTTAACTCCACTAAAAATAGACGCCACCCTCTTTTCCTAATAGGCGGCATTTGTCACGCTTGATTCATTTCCTCTCCCAAACTGAGCTCCTTCATGAATATTCATCTTTACTCCCCAGGAATCTGCCTGTCCTCACCAGTTGTACTCGCGGCCCCGCGCCGTAACAATGCCATCAAACCTCGCAGGGCTCCCAAGGAATAGCTGGCCGGATCCGTGCAGAATGGATTCCTCCCAAGGATTCCTGCCTCCTCTGAGCCGTGATTGCTCGTTATCCCTCTCCAGGAGACCCTGAGCTGTCTCCCTTCCTGTTGTCATAGCAGCGCCGCATCGCATCGCCCGCCGCAGCAAAGTCTCCGCGGCTGCTAATTGTGAGCTGGGAGGATCACTTTGGCAGGTTTTCTAGTGGGGATTAGGCTAAAAGGTCCCTTCTGAACTGCGATGAATGCGGTTTCCTTCAGAAGACACTAAAACTTGGTAGTTGGGGATCTCTGACGAGGGAAGCATTGCACACAGAGGCAGAGCAGTCCTTACAGAGCTCTTCCATTCATGCCTTAAAGCAGGAGGAAGCCGACCAGAAATGCCAAAGGAGGATGTAAAATGGTTGATTCCTCATTAAGGAAGTCTGTCAGTGCCTCAGACCTTCTAAACTCGGGGGTCCAGAGCAGGTGGAAGGTCCCTACTACTGCCACTAGCTGCTGGAATGGGAGAAATCTGCTCGTGCCTGGTGAGTGTGGAGGAGGCAGGGATCAGTTCCCGCTCAGCACCACCAAGGAGATTTTCAGCCACGTGCTAGAAGAGTTTTACAGCTCTGTTCTGGCGTTGTGGGTGAGAAATGTGCTCAGCAGAAGGAATGATCTCATCACACCTTTCCCCTGCTGAGCCCAGGAGCTGCCAGGCTGTGATGCGGCCACGGTTGGTTAAAGAGGGCACAAGAGGCAGAGGAGGTGTTTGCTGCTCGATCCCTGAGGAGTGATTAATCAGCCAGGAGAAATAATAACCTCTTGTTAACTGGTAGGACCTGTGCAAGGCTCAGCATGCCTGTCCTGGCGTGGAACAGCAGCAGGGGGTTTGCCTGGAGTGGCTGTGCCATCCCCAGGGATGCTGGCTCATCTGCAGGCTCGCTGCTGGCTCAGCGTGGCAGGAGGGGCTGCAAACAATTGGCTGTTCCCACGTGCCAGGGGATGGGGATCAGCTGTGCCTGCTCCCAGGGCCCTACTCTTGGAATGCAGAGGGCAGATTTGTCCCCTGTGCCTCTCACTGGGTTTTATTCCACAGTGCTGAAATGCAGCCAGAATAATCTGTGACCTAAACGTGGGCATGAGTGGTGTTTTCAGAGAATGAAAAGAGACAAAATAAATCCTCACCCCCTCAATCTCTCCCCCAAAATTAAAAACTTCCCTGGCCAAGCCTTGCAAATGAGTTTTTGTTGTTTGTGCAGTGAGGAGCCAGATTTTTAAAGGCTGGCTTTCAATTTTACAGCCGTTTATTATAGGCATGAATAATTGCTGGCATGGTGCTACTACTGCTGTTGTTTGCTCTTAAGGTTGGGCCAATTACATATGTAAGCCCTTGATTTACAAGCAAAAGCAGAACTAAAGTAGCTTTGTGGCCTACATTTCAAGAATGAGTGATGTGTCCACGGTCAGCTCTGGGTTCCCAAATTTGTGCTGTGAACACAGAGGTGATGGCCATGAATGTGTGGCCCAGATTGTCCCAGGCATCATGTGACAGAGCTGTCACAACACAGCGTGAAGGACATAAGCAGGGAGCAGTGTGTGAGGCCTGGGAACCTGCCCAGACTCATCCCATGGAATGCTGAAGGATTGTGCTGCATTTGGGGATTCACAGCCAACACACAGGAAAAGAGAGGGAACTGCAACTGAACGGAATGGTTCTGCAAGATGGACTTAACCAAAGCCAAGTCCTGTTTCCCAACATGAGAACTGGCTGTCTCCAGCTCCTGCTGTCCAGTCAGCCCTCCTGGGAGAGAAGAATCCCAGAATGGACCTTAAAGCTCATCCCATCCCTCCCCTGCCATGGCAGGGACACCTCCCACCATCCCAGCTGCTCCAGCCCCAGTGTCCAGCCTGGCCTTGGGCACTGCCAGGGATCCAGGGGACAGCCACAGCTGCTCTGGGCACCCTGTGCAAGAGTCTCATTTTCTTCCCAATATCCCATCTAACCCTGCCTCTGTCAGTGTGGAGCCATTCCCCTTTGTCCTTCACTCCATCCCTTGTCCAAAGTCCCTCTCCAGTTCTCCTGGAGCCCTCTAGGCACTGGAATGGAGCATTCCATTCCTCACTCCACCTCCTTCAGCCTATCTCCAGAGCAGAGGTGAATCCATGGAATAGCTGCTATCCATTGTGGAACTTAAAAATGGCTGGTTGAGATCAAACAGAGGATTTTTTCTTGCTTCTGCACAACAGGCAGAGAAATGGGAAGGAGGTAGGTCAGTGTGATGACCTTTGTCCATGGGGTGATGGTTTCCAGACATCACCCACAACTGCTGTGACCTGGACTCTGCACTGCCAGCGTGGGGAAGGTGTCACCGTGCTGTGCTGGTGCCACTGGGTACCACCAGCTGTGGGGCGAGCTGGGGAGCCAGCCCAGCGTGAGGGAGGGTGAGGAGCTGTGCTCCTCCTCCCTGGCTGGTGTCCTTGCTGCTGGATGAGCAGGAAGGGCAGGATGTGAGTAAGGGCAGGATGCAGGAGCAGCAGGATGTTTGTGGACGCTGATGTCATTGTCACAAATCAGTCGTGGATGTTGTCAGTGGAGGCCAGCATGTCACACCCCAGGGGCTGCCCAGAGGAGCATGATGCACTCATCTCCTTCCTTACTCATCACACACAGCAGGTGACTTCAGCCCCCTCCTGCAGGGTTTGTGTGGTCAGCTGGGGGCCATGGCCACCTCCCTGGTGTGCCCAGCCCGGTATCAGTCTGAGTCCTGCTGGTGGAGCTCAGCCCAGGATCAGTCTGACTCCTGCTGATGGAGCTCAGCCCAGGATCAGTCTGACTCCTGCTGATGGAGCTCAGCCCGGTATCAGTCTGAGTCCTGCTGATGGAGCTCAGCCCGGTATCAGTCTGAGTCCTGCTGATGGAGCTCAGCCCGGTATCAGTCTGAGTCCTGCTGATGGAGCTCAGCCCGGTATCAGTCTGAGTCCTGCTGATGGAGCTCAGCCCGGTATCAGTCTGAGTCCTGCTGATGGAGCTCAGCCCAGGATCAGTCTGAGTCCTGCTGGTAAAGCCCAGCCCAGGATCAGTCTGAGTCCTGCTGGTGGAGCTCAGCCCGGTATCAGTCTGAGTCCTGCTGATGGAGCTCAGCCCAGGATCAGTCTGAGTCCTGCTGGTAAAGCCCAGCCCAGGGTCAGTCTGAGTCTTGCTGGTGGAGCTCAGCCCAGGGTCAGTCTGAGTCCTGCTGATGGAGCTCAGCCCAGGATCAGTCTGAGTCCTGCTGGTGGAGCTCAGCCCAGGGTCAGTCTGAGTCCTGCTGGTGGAGCTCAGCCCAGGATCAGTCTGACTCCTGCTGATGGAGCTCAGCCCAGGATCAGTCTGAGTCCTGCTGGTAAAGCCCAGCCCAGGATCAGTCTGAGTCCTGCTGGTGGAGCTCAGCCCAGTATCAGTCTGAGTCCTGCTGGTGGAGCTCAGCCCAGGATCAGTCTGAGTCCTGCTTGAAGCTCAGCCCAGGGTCAGTCTCAGTCCTGCTGATGGAGCTCAGCCCAGGATCAGTCTGAGTCCTGCTTGAAGCCCAGCCCAGGATCAGTCTCAATCCTGGGTGGAGCTCAGTCCAGGATCAGTCTCAGTCCTGTGTGAAGCCCAGCCCAGGGTCAGTCTCAGTCCTGGGTGAAGCCCAGCCCAGGGTCAGTCTCGGTCCTGGATGAAGCCCAGCCCAGGATCAGTCTCAGTCCTGGGTGAAGCCCAGCCCAGGGTCAGTCTCAGTCCTGTGGAGCTCAGCAAGGAGATGCTCTGCCCCAGCCCAGCCCAGGCTGCTCGCACGTGGAGTCACAGCCATCCATGTGGGCAGGAAGAACTGGTGCAGGACCGATTTCTGAAGTGATTTCCTGAAGCTGCTGAAGGCAGAGGCAGCCCCGGTGCCCCCAGGGCTGGCACACCCGGTGTGTGCACCGTGCCCCGGCACACCCCGTGTGTGCACCGTGCCCCCGGCACACTCCGTGGGCAGCAGAGCCATGGGGAGGCACAGCCAGGTTTGTTTACGAGGCTGCAGCCGGCCGGGCTTTCACATCCCAGCAATTCCTGGCAAGCCGTGGCTCCTCCTGCGCCTTCGCAGCACATGTGTGAGCTCCCGGTGGTGTCACCTCCCGTCCTCTCCTCGCAGAGTCTAGCGGTGGGAAGTGATCATCACAACTCACATTTGCCTGGCGTGTGTCTTTCCACAGTTGCAGAGCGTGGAATGAATTGAACCCGCTCCCTCCTGCACCTTCCCATCCAAGCTGTTCCTGGGTGCAGGCAGCTCAGCTCCCCAGCCACGCTCAGCTCCCCGAGCTTCCTTCTGCCCCGGGATGGAGCCCTTCTTCAGCCTGGCACAGCCTGTCTGCATGCTCTCCCTTGCAGAGGTGGTGTTTCGGGCTTTTCCTAGCCCTCTCCTTGCCAGGCTGAGGCTCTGTCCACTCCCTCCTCCGCTGTGGCAAAGGAGGGCTTTTTGTCTTTGCCTTCAGGGTCATTAAATCTTCATTAGCACGTTGCATTTCTTTGTCAAGGTATCGCACTCTCCATCAGTGATGTAGGGCACACTGCTGACATTCTCTTCTTCCTGCATAATTATCTTATTCCACTGCATCTTTTATGCAGAATTTTCCCTTCTGGAAGTGCTCCTCTCTCTGCTCCCACTCTTCCTGAGGACCCAGTTCAGCTCTGGTACCTGCCATGGCTTTGTTTCTCACACCTGCATGTGAATTCTTTGCGTTGTTCCTGTATTTTATTAACTGCCTTGATCATTTTGGCTCTTTGAGAGCTTGATTCAGGCATTCGTAGGCGTTTCCTTCACCCTGTCTCTGAAGATGGGATCTGTGTCACCCAGCTTCAGTGCTCCTACATGAATGTCCACCCGAGCTCCCTAGCCAGGCTCCCTCTCCAGCCAGGGCCAGGGAATCCTCCAAATGGCAAATCATTCCAGCTAAGGCAGGAGTCGAAGGCAGCCCCATCTCCCATGAGACAAAGCATCTTTTCTGCTGACCTTGAATTCCTCAGATGCTTTTCAGAACAGATGCAGCCCCCTTTAGAGTGACCCTAATGCTCTGGGCAGTGGATTTGCCTCTCTGGGTTAGCCAGGGCAAGTCCCATGGAAAAACAGACACAGGGTCTCCAGGGACGTGCAGACTGCAGGTCAGGGCATGTTACCGAGGGAGCCCAGGCAGCTTTTATAGGCTGGATGTCTTAATTGTAGCTGTCTGATGTTAACAGAGATGAATCTGGCACTTGGAAAGGTTTGGGGGAATGTTTTCTTCTTAATTCGTATTTAGGAAATGTAAAGGTATATAGTGAATGTTTAAAAACCAACAGCAACAGTAATAACAGTAATTATAGGTGGGCACAATTTTCTTTTATCTTTTAACTGAAGTTGCTAGAAAAAATGACTGCTGTGCTGATACTTGGCAGGGACACTGATGTGAGTACCCACTTGTTTCTGAAAAACGCTGTGGGATTTTTAATGACCATCAGCAGCACAACCTTGATTTTTAAATGTCATCCTAAATGTAGCAGTTACAGCCTCCTCTGCCGTGGCATGTGGGTGGGTGAGTAGGGATGAATCAGAAAGCAGAAAGAATTGCTGGTGCTTTGTGTGGCTCCCAAGTTTTCCTCGAGGGCTTCCTACCCAGGAACTGGCTGGAATTGTCCGTGGGTTGTGTTGCAGTCCCTGGTCCCGTGGCATCTCCTGCTGTTGCTCTCCCCTCTATTAATCCATGATTAAGTCACTTGATGTACAATGAGCTCATCAGGTTTCTTCGGGAGCTGGTATTCCACAGGATATCCTCTCTGTTTATCAAAACAAGATAAATGAAAAAAAGGTTTCCTAGCTTTTGCAGATGCAGCTTTTCCATTCTCTCTCTGGAAACATTCCCCAGGCTTCACTGTCGGAGCTTAAATCTGTGCTTGGCATTTGCAAGATGGTGATTTGCTTTTGTAAATGGAGCAAAGTCTTGGTTTTGAGTCATGACTCAGTGAAACAAATCTACTTTTATCGACTAAAACGACCCTAATAGCACCATTAAACCCGCTGGGACCGGGAAGGGCCACAGTGACACTGCAGTGGGGGGGACCCAGCACCTTGCCTGGCCTGCCAAGGAGCGGAAAGGCAGGAGTGAGGCTCGGCATGGGTGGACGGGTGGGAGTCCAAGGAGCATCCCTCCCCTCCCGCCGTGGTACCGGGGCTGCAGCCGGGCGATGGGAGCGGATGGAAGGCTCGGCTCTGCCCGGGGACGGGAGGAGCTGCGAGCAGATGGCAGGGGTTAAAATAGGACAGAGCTGCTGCTGCTGCAAGGGAGAGGAGCGAAATGCCTGTTCTCACACTTGTCTTTGTGTCTCGGGGAGCTGCGGAGTGCCTGCGCTCCGCTGGCATCCCCAGCGGGAACGCGCCAGGCGAGCGCTTCCTCGCCTTTCCGATATTATTAGCACTTGTCTTAAAGAAAAATCAGCTCAAATGAGCAAGCAAACAAATAAAGCGAGTAACAATGGAAGGGCTCAGCCTCGGGCCCCCTTTAGCATCTCTCAGGATGATTGGTGGGATGTGTCACATCGGCAGCGCGGAGCGGGAGCGCTCCGAGCCCAGGCTGCTCTTGCGGAGCTTCCAGACAGCTTTTTGCAGTGTTTTCATCTCACCTACGGCGTGCGAATGGGTTTTGTTGAAATATCCGAGTGACTCGGCGTGCCTGGAATGATGCCCAGAGCGCTCCAGCAGCCTCGGGGGGAGAGTTCTGTGCAAAGCTGCCCCACTGCGGGGTCCGGGGGCTCCTTGGGGGTCCTGCAGCAGCAGCAAAGGGCTGGGCAAGACCTTGGACCACCCTGGGCCACCTCAGAACCGGAGCCGGGAGGGTGGGGGCGTGCAGAGGAGGGGAATGTGAGGAGGAGGAGGAGAGGGAGGCAGGAGCCAGCTCTCACACTCGCACCCCGAGTGCTGCCGGTGCTCCTGGGAGCGCTTCAGTCTCCCTGCCCATAAATCAGGGGGTGCTTTGAAGGCTCTGTGATGAACAGCACGGGATGAGCTCGAGGCCGAGGTATTAATCCTGCACTATTGTTCTTTTTTCTTGCTGTGTTGGGATTTTTTTTTAAAAGGAATCAACACAGTTTTTGCGGGCTCGGGGTAAAATGGCACGGAAATAAATAAGTTCTGCTCACACTTGGAGAGCATCTCCTCATTTTTATTAATGTAGCCCCTGATGAAATGCAGCCCATCCCTCGGCACCAATCCATGGCTGACCTACAGTAAATACCAGGCTTTCAGGAATCCGTGGGGAGTGTTTTGTAAGTGTGGCACACGGAGCCATAAGGTTGATTTACCCTCAGAAACAAAGCATCCATTTGGGTGATTGAGCACTGGGGGGATTTCCTGGGATGCCTTTCTCTGTGCACTGTGGAGCACTTGCCTGCACCTACCTGGAAGGATCAATCAGTCACCAAGCTGAGCTGGAAGAGAGCTCAGGCTGTTCCTGTGACCAATGCAGGTGTGACACAAGTCACTCAGGCCAGCCCTTGTGTCACAGAGGGGTGACAAACCCCCAGAGTGGCTGCACAGCCCATCCTTCACCATCAGAATGGAGAAATCAGGCTGACCTTCATGGTGCTGACATCTGAAAATCCCCAAAACTTTGCATTTTTTTCATGAAATAGTCTATGGGCTATTGATTAAACCCACAGAAGCTGAGCTGTCATCTCAGGCTCTTGAAGCTGCAGCCCCCCCTTGTCCTGGTGTCTGTGGGAGCTCCAGGTGCAAATCCCCCCTGGAGCAGCCCAGGGAGGGCTCAGTGCTGTCCTTGGAGCCAGGGGTTCGTGCTGGCACTGAAATCCAGCTCAGAGCTGGCAAAGCCAAGGGTCGGGAGAAAAGAAGGGCTCTGGGGGTGTCCTGCTGGGGCAGTGAAATCCCTGCCTGGGCTGGCTTTGGGGCTGTGTGTGATCTCCTGTTTTCGTGGGAGCGTTTTTTCCTCCAGCTATAAATAGAGGCAGTCAGTTTGTTGTTCGTGTGTGTTCAGCAGAACAATCTGGTGTGATTGGTTTTGCTCTGGCACCTGAGATGTTACTGCCAGAGTCAGTATTCACTCTGCTCTGCTCTCTAGAGAGGTGAGGAAGAGGAGAGGGACCCAACTCAGTCCCTGTGTTCCCATTGCTGTCTCTGCTGACTCACACAAGTGCCCCAGCTCCTTCATCCCACACCTGGAATGCTGGGTTCCAGCTGCATGGGCTTTCTGCAGCCCTGTGAGGTGTCTTGCTGCAGCAGATTTGTTATTCTGTATTTTTATTTAATTACTTACTTTTACAGCTCTTTGCATAAATCTAATTATCCATCTGTTACGCTGTGTTAGGGCACCGCAGCTCTTCGGATTTTTTCCTCTTCTAAACACTAAACTTGCCCTGCCTGGGCTCAGGTGAGCTGGGCCTCCTCCCTGCAGGGCTCCCAGTGGCTCCTGGCCACACCAAGCCCTGCACTTCCAGCTCAGGGTTGTGACTGCCAAGGGAATTCCCACTTCCATGGAGTGGCTGGGAGCGGTGTTCCCAGTTAAGCACGATGCCACTGTGTGCCCCAGGGAGCCTGGGGCTCTCTCATGGGATGTCACAGCCCTCCTGCTTTCAGAGGGGATGCTGGAGGGCCCACAGGGAGCTCTCCTCTCCCTGTCTGGGACACAGATACGTGGTTGGAAGCCAAGCCAAGGTTCCCCCAGTTTTTCCCAGGTGCCTTCCACGCTGTTCCTGCCTCTCTGGCATGATTCACGCTCCCAGGTTTGAGCATCACGTCAGCCCATCAGAATCACAGAGCCACGTACTCAGCTCCAATTTATTCTCTGCAGTTCTGTTCTCCTCTTAGCAACAAATACTCCATAACCTAATTGCTCGTTAGAGGCCGTGCTGTGTCCTGTAATCCAGGATGTCACAGCAGCCGTGCTGCTCTCCCAGGGACGCTGCTGCTCCCCTGCACGGCAGCGAGCGCCTGGCTTGGCAGAAAGTGAGAAGGCAGCATTGCATTGAAGTGGAGATTTTCATCTTCTTGGGGATTTTTTTATATCTCTCCTATATTCTGGGCTTTTGAACATCTAACATCTCTTTCATGCTTCACATCTTTCATATGAAATTGTTGTATTGTGTTGCCTATTGAAACCTAGTTTTCCTTTTGTCAGGTTTTCCCCCCTCGCCCCTGCTTTCTTCTCTGCTGTATTTTGATCGGTGTAACTACTTAGGGCTCCATTTTTCTGGGTGGTTTTTAATCTCCTTAAGTCTTGGCTGTGAAGGCCTTTGTCTGTGATAAACTCAGGTCTAAGCTGGTGCTTGGAGAAGAAGATTTTTAGGCCAGTTCTGCTGCATGCAGCTCTTGGGGAAGGTTTTGGGGGTGGCTGTGCCTTATCCCTCCTCCTTCTCCCTCCAATAGTCACAGGCAGCCTTGGTGGCGTTGGGATTATGTTATTATTATTAGTGTCTCATATTGTGCATGCAAATGTCCTTTTCCATAGCTTGGGACTGTGGAAAGCCTCAGTTAAATGTGTGTTTTGTAAGGGATTCACCCACCCTGTGCTCAAGTAGCAGAGCCAGGGGCTTGTTTTGGAAGGCAGGAGGCTGCAGGGCTGTTGATACTGAGTTGTCCCAGTTATTCTCCTCTGGAGAAGAAAGCCAGGAAGTTTGGGAGGAGATGTGGGTACCTGGGAAGTCACGGATTCAGAGCCATCTGGCTCACTGCAGCTGCTCCATGGTCATTTCCCACAGGGATAGTTCATAGCCAGTGCCTGGAGTGCAGGAGGAAGCTGTTCTCCTTATGTGTCACTTCTCACTTGAACTGTTTTAATGCTTTTTTTATTTTTTTATTTTTTTTATTCTTAAACCTGCAACCCAAAATTCAGCTGTGCAAGTATTAACGAGCTGCTGATCACCCTGCCTCTCTTTTCTGCCCTTGTTCAGAGTCTCAGATTTACAGCTCTAGTTCAGGCTGGAATTACTGACACTGTAATGATCTGTTTTATCTCTCTATCTATTATTTGTCAAGTAATTTTAACATGAATGGGCTTACAAGAGCTGTCAGAAATGCTCCAAACACTGAGAAGGATGAAGAAGTCATTGGCCTTTTCAAGTGTGACCGTGGTTGTGTTGCTTTGTTTCCGGGGCTCAGGAAAACGACCTTTTCCATTGCCTGTCAAACTGTGACCCAGGTGTGAGGGTTTGAGAGCCCCAGGAGCCAGGCAAGGCACATTTCAGTCCTGTTGGTTCGCTCTTGTTTTCTCCATTAACAGATTTTGGACTGCAAACCGGGGAGGGGAAGGCAAAGAGGGGGAGGGAAAGGTAAGTGATGCTGCCTGGTTCTGATCCTCAGGTTACAGCACAAGCTAAATAGACTACACTAAATTTTTTAGGCTGTTTCACAGACTTACAGACTTTGATCCCTGGCTTTGATTTCCCAGGTGGCCCCTCAGAGCTGGTTCTGGGCTGAGACCCATTAAGCCCCATCTAGCCCAGTGATTATCATGCCTTTGCTCCAGCACCGGGGCTTTCATCTGAGCTCAGCTCTGCAGCCTCCCCTGTGCCTGGGGAGATGCCAGGGCAGGAGGGGCTGTGCCAGCACCCAGGCAGGGACAGCCCCTCTGTCCCACTCCCTGCTTGGTCCTTCCCCACCTGCCTTCAGCAGGGTGCCCAGGAGAGAAGGTGACCCTTTCTGCAACAAGCAGGCCATGAAATAAATATTCTCTGTGTGTCCTTGTCAGAGTAGTAGAGATGAGGGCATTTGCCTGCCTGCCCTGCTCTGTGCCTCCAAGTCCCCAGGTCCCTCTGCACCACTTGGCTTGCTTTCTTTTTTTTTTTTTTTTTTTTTAATTTAAATCTAATTTTGCTGCCTTATTGTAAGTTCCCACCTAACTCCAGAGCTGCTGTCGCCTCAGGGCTGTGTTGCTGCTTTTCAGTCTTCCCACACCCATCTCATGTGCAGTCTGCAAAAACTTCCAGAAGCCTCTCCTAAATTTGTGCACTTGAGGTCAGCCTAGGGGGAGTGGAACAAGGAGTGGAACAAGGGTATCTCTCAGCAGAGAGAACTCTTCACAAACCCCTTCATCTGCAAAGTGGGAACTGCTTCCATGGCGGGAGCTGCCGGTGAAAATGGCACAGAATGTGGGCAGCATGGCTGGGAGGCACCAGGAGCTCAGATGTGCACATCTGGAGGGGCTGTGCTGTGACCCCACAGCCAGGCTGGGCCCCCCAGGACAAACTGGGGCTGTTTAGCATACAGGGGTCTCTTTTGGGAAGAGGCTTGTGTTGAGTCCCTGCAGCCTGTGGCTGCTTCTCACCCTGGGTGGGGCTGGTTAAGCTCATCAGTGCAGCACACCCAAATCTGTGCCACCACTGCAGCATGGTGGGATGTCACCATAGGCTGGCCCAGCCTCAGACTCCCTTTCCAGTGGATTTTGTTGCAGGTGCCACCATCCTGTCTCCATTAGCAGATTAGCACGGTTGAATTTCCCATGCGAGCGCTCCGCACTCTGCCTCACTGTGTTTGTTTTGTTCAGGCTGCTTTTCCCTGGGCTTGACAGTGTAATTTGTACAGATCTCTGCTGAGTTTTCCAAACCTTCAAACGAGCTTTTTTGTTAGCTTGAAGCCAGGACCATTGATAGCAGAGACAGAGCAAGAGGAGCATTGAGGAGCCAGGAAGGCTCCCTCACCTCCGGAGCTGCTCCTTGGCAAAAGCTCCATGGTTCAGAGATTTTAATTAGATCAAATCCTCCAGGTGACCAGCCAAGCATTAAAGGCATACCAATTTCTCAGTTGTGTCTCTTGCTGTAAGAGTTTTTATTATTTATTTTAGAGAGATGTGACAAAAAAGCTTGGATATCCCAAATGTGCTGTTCTCCTTGAATGGCACTGAGAGGTCTCCAGCCCAGGGGATTGTCCTTTCAGTGCACTTCTACTCAGCAAAGTGCCTTCCTGCAAGCTGCTTCTGCACTTGCCCTGTCTCCATTGCCCAAAGGGACTTCCACGTGAAATGGGATCAGATTTTTGGGTCACATGCTGTTGGGGCCATGGCTGTGGCTGCAGGTTTGGCTGGAGATGAATGGGATCCTCCTTTTCTCCAGGCTGAGCCCCTTTCCAGCTCCCTCAGCCTCTCCTGGGGCTCCAGCCCCTTCCCAGCCCTTTTTCCTGCTCTGGGCACATCCCAGCCCCTCCAGATCTCTCTGGCCATGAGGGGCCAGAGCTGGACACAGCCCTTGAGGTGCCCCAGCAGTGCCAGCACAGGGGACACCCTGCCCTGCTCCTGCTGTCACCCCAGTGCTGGTACAAGCCAGGCCAGGGTCCCTCCCACCTTGCCCTGTCACTGTTGGTGACTTGCCTTTGCTTTCATCCCTGCAGCAACCCCAAAGTGCAGATTGAAGCCATCGAGGGGGGTGCCCTGCAGAAGCTCCTGGTTATCCTGGCCACAGAACAACCCCTGGCTGTCAGGAAGAAGGTGAGGAGTGGGGCTGCACCTCTGGGCACAGCTGGGTTTGTGCTGAGCTCAGGACATCATGGACACCTGCACAGTGTGGGACTCCCCCTGCTCCCCACACTGGGTGGGTGTCACTCCCAGGGGTGCAGCAGGGGGGCCCTGGTGCCAGAGCACCCCAGCAGCACTGGCTGGTGCCCACACTGCCCTGGCTGTGTGGGTGTCTCCCAGTGCCAGCAGTGGCACACGAGTGGCACAGCTCCTGGGGGCACAGGTGAGGGTCCCCGTGGCAGCACAGCCATCACAGGCTGACAAACACGGGAGCTGACATTTGGAGGAGCTAATTGCTGCAGCCAGCCCCGTGTCCTGCCTTTGGCAGAGGCTTTGGAGCAAGGAGCAGCACCAAGAGCCCCCAGCCAAATGTGCAGTGCTGTCCATCGGGCTGGGGGCTCCCTCGCCCCCTCCCTGCCTCTCTGCCTCCCTCCCTGCTGTATTCCCTGGAGCATGAGATCCCATTACCCTCACTCCAGCGTGTGATGCCACCTCTGTAACATCACCTGGCTGCTCCCAAACCCCCAGCCCTGGTTTCCACAGAGACCTTCTGCAGGAGGGGTCCAGCAGAATGGGGGGACCACTGGCTCTCCCATTTGCCTGTAATGAGCTCCCTAAAATATAATGAAAAGATGGCCTTTAATCCTGGTAAGAGCCCTCCAGCAAGTGAAAGACACAGGAGAGGCTCTGGAACTCCATTGCATTTGGCCATGGATGTGAGGAGATGCCACGGGATGCTCCATGCTCAGAAACTCCTCCCAGGAGTGCCTGTGACTCAACCCAGAGCTCCTTTTGGGGCGGGGAGGGATGGCTGGGCATGCAGGGCTCTCACAGCATCACTGTGAACCAGAGCAGTTCTTTCCAGAGAACCTGAGTGCATGGTGCTGGCAGCCCCTGGGGAAACGAGAGGGGGGCTCAGTATTGTCCACACAGCCTGAACCCTCTTTCCAGGAGGACAGAGGTTTTCAGTGCAGTTCTGAGCTGTGTGCAGTCCGTGTGCCCCGGCTGGATGCCAGGCCAGGCCGGTGCCCAGCCCTTCCCGCACAGCCCCGGGCTCTGGCTCCGCTGGTTTTCCGCCCCGGTGCTCACAGCCCTGCACGGCAGCCAGGCCAAAAGTGCACTCCTTCCTCTGGCCTGCCACTGGGAAGGGAGACGGCAGCATCTCCAGTTCACCAGCAGCAGGGCGGAAAATGGGAGCTGGAGCCGGGCGGGGCGGGCGGGCCGTGGCTGTCAGCTCGGATCTGAGCGTGAGCGGGAGGGGCCGGCCCTGAGCGGGCAGCGTGTCCCTGCCCCGGGCCCCGCCGTGCCAGCGCGGCTGTCACAGCCAGCCAGCCCACAGCCTGGCCTCCATTGCCCTCAGCTCTGACCTGTGCCGCCCCTCAGCTCCATCCTGTGCCACCATGGCTGTCACAGCCAGCCAGCCCACAGCCTGGCCTCCATTGCCCTCAGCTCTGACCTGTGCCGCCCCTCAGCTCCGTCCTGTGCCACCCCTCAGCTCCCTCCTGTGCCACCATGGCTGTCACAGCCAGCCAGCCCACAGCCTGCCCCCATTGCCCCTCAGCTCTGACCTGTGCAGCCCCCTCAGCTCCGTCCTGTGCCACCCCTCAGCTCCCTCCTGTGCCAGCACGGCTGTCACAGCCAGCCAGCCCACAGCCTGGCCTCCCATTGCCCTCAGCTCTGACCTGTGCCACCCCTCAGCTCCTTCCTGTGCCACCATGGCTGTCACAGCCAGCCAGCCCACAGCCTGGCCCCCACTGCCCTCAGCTCCTGACCTGTGCCACCCCTCAGCTCCATCCTGTGCCACCATGGCTGTCACAGCCAGCCAGCCCACAGCCTGGCCTCCCATTGCCCTCAGCTCTGACCTGTGCCACCCCTCAGCTCCATCCTGTGCCACCCCTCAGCTCCCTCCTGTGCCACCATGGCTGTCACAGCCAGCCAGCCCACAGCCTGGCCTCCATTGCCCTCAGCTCTGACCTGTACCTCAGCTCCGTCCTGTGCCACCCCTCAGCTCCCTCCTGTGCCACCATGGCTGTCACAGCCAGCCAGCCCCACAGCCTGGCCCCCATTGCCCTCAGCTCTGACCTGTGCCACCCCTCAGCTCCTTCCTGTGCCACCATGGCTGTCACAGCCAGCCAGCCCACAGCCTGGCCCCCATTGCCCTCAGCTCTGACCTGTGCCACCCCTCAGCTCCTTCCTGTGCCACTCCTCAGCTCCCTCCTGTGTCACCATGGCTGTCACAGCCAGCCAGCCCACAGCCTGGCCCTCACTGCCCCTCAGCTCCATGCCAAGGCCTGGGCACCCCTGGGTGCTGGGCTCCAGCTGTGGGGCTGTGGGACTGCACCCTGACATGGCCTGTGTGGGGCTGGGGACATCATAGCCTTGTCCTCTGCTGTGGGGCTGGGGGGACATCACCCCTGGCATCTAAATCACCTCGTAGGGATCAGGCTCTGCTGAGAGGTGCTGGACACTCCTCACCCCATGCCATGGCCGGGCTGTGAGTGCCTCACAGGGAGTTTTGGGGTTGGGTCCGTCAGGGACTGGCCACAGGCCCCGCAGTGACAGCCCAGACTGGGGTTTGGATTTGGTACCCAAGATTTGCAGCCTGCCAGTGCTGGGGAGGATTTGGATTACAAACAGGGCTGCTGGAGATGTCCCTCAGCAAGAAGAGGCTGGGATGTATTTTCCGTGGAGCCCTGCACAGATGGGCAGTGGCGTGTTTCTGCTGTCCCCATGGGGTGCATGAAGAGGGGCCATGGCACGTGGGGTGGCCATGGGCACCGTGCTGATTGCCTCTCTGTCTCCCCAGGCTCTCTTTGCTCTGTCCTCCATGCTGAGGCACTTCCCCTATGCCCAGCAGCACTTCCTCAAGCTGGGGGGGCTCCAGGTGCTGAGGAGTCTCTTCCAGCAGAAGGGGATGGAGCCGCTCCGAGTCCGTGTGGTGACACTGCTCTACGACCTCATCATGGAGAAGGTGAGAGCTGGCATGGCACTGCCCCCCTTCCCCCAAACCCAGCCAGGCCTGAGCATCCTCACAGGACCAGGATGAGGAGGAGCCAGCCCAGCATCAGTGGGGATGAGTCCCCTGCAGCCCCTTGGCCAGCACCACACGAGTGCCTGGGGGAGCCCAGAGCACCTGAAACCTTTGTTTGCCTTCAGGCCACTGCCACCATTTCCTCCTGAGAGTGTTTAGACTGCAGGACATGCAGGCCACGAGTGGGGAATGCTGGCCCTGGGCTGTGGTGTCCAGCCAAGGCCAGGGGACAGGCCAGCACTGCTGTGTCCCTGCTGCCAGAGCCCTTTGCCTGCTGCACGTCCCTCGCTGGAGCCCAGCCCGCCACGTCCTGTGTTTTATTTTCAAATACCCTGGATTACTGCTCTAAGTGTCAGTTTAAAGCCTGTCTTTCCTTGCCACGGCTTGTTGTTCAGTCTGTGTGTTTCCCTGACTCCAGAGAATGGGAATTAAATCCACTCTGGCTGGGTTTATGGCCAATTTGCCCTGCGGATTATGGCTGCTCTAATACCTGGGTTGCAGGCACGGCAGAGCAGCACCTCTCTGTTAAATCAGTTATTTTCCAGGAGACTTTGTAAAGGTGCAAATTATTTTAGCAGGTCTGAAATCTTATCAGGTGCTGACTCTAACATGATCCTGTCAGCTCCATGGGAAAGCAGCAGATGAGGGCATTTTGACTCAAACCATTCCTGTTTGATCCTGTTGCTCATTTCCCACTGCCCCCTCTGGCAGCCCCATCTGTTCCTGCCTCCGTGGGTCTGGGGCAGCACAGCCTGGCAGATTCCTGAGTTTGTGTTAAAACAACCATTTTTAGCTGCTCTTTGGATGGGGAATGCTGTACCCTGGGTGCTGGGGGGCTGCTCTGAGCTGGGGTGGCATGTTTGGGATGGACTTGGTGACTGTCAGCTGGGTTGGGTTGGAATCTCACACCAGCCTGGCAGCTCTCAGTGTGAAACAGGAGTCACTGGGGCTCTGAACGGCTCCTCCTGGCACATTCCTTCCTTTTCACCCCAAATCCTGCCTGCACTTCAGCAGCTCTCAAGAGGACCAGGAGAGGTGAAGTCTCCTTGGTTCTGTCCATGTTCCTGTCAGGAAATTTCCTCCACTCAAAGCCTCTCCATCTACCTGAGCCTCAGAGGGCTCACAGGTGATGTGGGGGAGTTTCCCTTCCTCCCCGGGCCCCACTGCTGCTCTGGGCGGTCTCTCACTGTCAGGGATGCAGTCCCCCTGCAGAATCTCAGTACTGGGCTTTTCTGAACCAGGCTGGATGGGGAAGGTGTGGTTGTGGGTGGAGGAGACTGGGAGGGGCAGCACGGAGCCAAGTGATGATGTTCATTAGCAGCAAAAAGCATCAGACCAGAGACTTTACAAGTCCTGCTGAGCTTCCTGCCCCTGAGTCCCCTCCCAGGCTGTGTGACACACAAACTCCCAGTCCTGGAAGTTTTCCAGGGTGCACAAACAGCCCCCGTGGCCAGGGAGCCAGGACTCAACCTCGGTCTGGTCTTCTGTGGCAAGTCCTTGTCCATGGCAGCTGGTACAGGACACGCATCCTCCTCTGCTGTGTCACCTCCTGGGAGCAGTTCCTCTCTGACAGGGACATTAATCTGTGTTCCACCACTTCCCACAGATGCTGCTGGAGGACTCCCAGCACGGTGAGCAGATGGAGGAGAAAATGCAGCAGTACCAGCAGGTCAGGCTGGTGCCGGCGGTGGTGGAGCAGGGCTGGTGCGCCCTGGTGCCCAACCTGCTGGCCATGCCCGAGCACGACACCCGCGAGAAGGTGCTCAAGCTGGTGGGGGTGCTGGTGGCCTTCTGCCGGGAGCACTACCGCGGGGACAGCGCCCTGGGCACCGCCCTCCGCCTCCTGCGCAGCGAGTACGAGGAGCTGGCGGCCGAGGAGCAGAGGGAGGGCGACAAGGACGGCTACTTCAGGGAGCTGCTGGCCTCCATAAACACCATCATCCAGGAACTGAGGTGAAGCCCCGGGTGCAGCCCAATTCCAGGGAATTCAAGGTGACAGCAAGTCACGGGTGTAGGTGCACTTTGGAATAAACTGCTGGACTAAACGAGATCCCAGCACTGTGTGCCAACAATTTCATTATTAAAATACACTGGGGCGTGTGAATGTCTTGTTTTCATGGGATACTGCTGGGAAAACAGAGGTGTGCAGTGGAGGGAACAAGCTGGAGGCTCAGCTGGGGGATTTGGGATTTGCAGAAAGGGAAGAAGGGGTGTTCCCATGGGGGGCTGTGTTTGTGTCCCTCCCAGGAGGGGATGTTTGAATCCCTGCACTCCCTCCAGGCCTGCCAGAGCTCAGCTGGTCCCCTCCATCCCCCAGCCCTTGCAGGGCTCTGCCACCACCAGGGTGGTGGCACAAATGCCACCAGATCCATCCCTCCTGTGACCCTGCAGCCACTGGGCTTTGTGCTCAAATATTTGTGGCTCCCATGCACAGTGTGTCACTTGTCACTGGTAAGTAGCAGGGCTAATTATAACTATTGATTCTTTTCTGGCCTTTCTCTTTTTGGGGTTTCAGACTGTTTTCCTGGCATTATTGTGTTTTTTTCTATTTTTATCTGAAATGTATTTCCCAGCCAGCCTTGCCAAGGCTTTGCTTTGTAGGTTTAAAAAAAAATATATATATATCTGATAGTAACAAACAGCCAGGACAAGCATGGGAAGGGGCTTTTCTGCTGGAAGCCTGAGCCTCTGGAGCACAGGGATTTCTCAGGCCTGGCCTTGTCACTGTGTCACAGCTGGATTTAAGGTGGGGATTGCCTAACACCTCCTTAGGAGAGAAAACCAGCAGCAGCCCTCCCTGTCCAACCCCAAAGCCAAAACCCCACTTGTTCTTCCCAAAAGTCTTACACCTGACAAGTTTTTGAGCAGGGGCTCACTGGGGACGCCTGTGCTGGCCCTGGGGATGGAGGGATCCTGTGGGCCCAGGGCAGCTCAGGAGGGAGCAGGTGCTGGCTCCTGGCCAGTGCCCCTGGCTGCCAGCCCTAGGATGGCCCTGTGGCCTGGGATGGCAGCAGGGAGTGCCCGTGTCCCCAGAAGGTCCCAGTGACCCCCTGGGCTGTTTCCTGCACACCAGCAGTGACATGGCCCGGGGCTGAAAGGAGGCCAAAAAATGATGGCAAATAACAATTTCCTGCAGTGCTGCTCTGAGGCACTGGGCCCTGGCAGGGCACTTGTGGGCAGAGGCTGGGTGAGGTCACACTCACACCTGTGTCCCTCTGCCCAAAGGGCTCTGGGGTCTGCAGGGGCATCAGCAGCCCGAGGAAGGGTGGCCAGAGGGAGCCCCTGGGCTGTGGCCACCCCCTCTCTGCAGCTCCTGCAGGTCTCAGGGCTCGTGTCTGAGCCCTGGCAGTGCAGCTGGGCAGTGGCACGGGGAGGTGGTGACAGCCATGGAGCTCAGCTTTGGCAAATAGGGGCATCCTTTCTCCATGTGCATGGCCATGTGTCCCCAGAGGGTGACAGAGAAGGGCCCTGGGCTGCTTTTCCAGGCCAGGCCAGTGTCCCACTAATGACAGGTTTGTTTCCCAAATGGTGCTGCTGGTGCACAGCCTGGGGTAATGACAGAGCTGCTGTGGCTGCCTGGGCCTCCCCTGGCACAGACAGGGGACAGGGCCAGTCCTGCCCCAGCCCCTGTGCAGAGCCAGGCCTGCTGTGCTGCAAATCCCCCACACTCCTGCAGCCTCCCCCAGGCACGGAGCAAGGCGGGGCTGGAGGGGCCCCAGGGGTGGGGGGTCCTGGATGGAACCCTGGGGTAGGGCTCGCTGGATCCCCTCCCAGTGCAGGTTGGGGGTGGGATGGGCACTTCCAGTCTCATTTTGCAGCTAACAGGGTCCCCCCACTCCTCCAGCTTCAAGGTGGCCAGGCCAGGAGCAGCTCCTGCTCCTCCCTTGCACCCACAAGAGCGTCAGGGCGCCGTGCTGGCTCAGCCTGAGCTCCCCAAATCCTGGCACCCTTCAGGCAGCGGCTTTGTCTCCCTGGGACTCCCCTTCCTCCAGCACTGGAGCAGCTGATGTCCCTTAATGGATTTTTCCTTTTCTCACCCATTTGTTGGGGGTTTGAATGCACTCGCCCCTCCCCACCCTCTCTGCACTCCTCGAGTTGTGTGTTTGGGATTCGGACCCGTGTAACCACGCACAGCTCGGGGTGCCCCGCTCCCTTCTCCGACCCAAAGGCGGCGGAGCAGGGGCAGTCGGAAAGGGTGGGAAAGGCGCTCATTAACCGCCATTAAATCGTGGCACGGAAACTTCACACACAATTAAAGCGGCATCAATTCAACGTGGCTCCATTCACCGCGGAATTGAATTAAGAGCACTTGAAATCTGGAATAAGACTTATCTCCCGAGGATTTAATGTGGTTTCACTAATACACTTTAGAAGATAATGGGTTCATCTTCCTGAGATCCCTGCACTGCCAGGTCTGCTGGGCTCTGGCACGGCCTCAGCGGAGCTGCTGTTCCACTGCACTGCAAAAGCCCCCAAATCTCTTCAAATCACAGCAACGAACAAACCCAAACCCCTCCAGCGAGTGCTCTGGCGTGTTCCTGGGGAGCAGCCCTGGAGAGCTGGCGGGCAGGGAAATCCCAGAGCCCTTCCCTGCCCAAAGCCGGGGCGGGATCCCCCATCCCCAGGGAGGCTGGGAATGGGGAAAGTGGGGTTCGGTTGGGTTTGGTGGGGGCTGAAACATCCCCGGGGCTCTCCCCGAGCTCAGCACCGTCCTCCGGCAGCGACAGCGACAGCACCAGCCCTTCCCCAGCGCTTAATTACACGGAGCAGTAATTACTGTAATTCTCTGCAATTGGCTCGCTAATAGAGTCACGGCTCCGCTGGCGGCCGGAGCCCCTCGCTGAGAGCTGCTCCAGCAGGGCTGGAACTCCCGGGCACGGTGCAATTCAATTCCCGGGCACGGTGCAATTCCCGGGCACAGCTGGAACTCCCGGGCACGGTGCAATTCAATTCCGAAGACGCGGTGCAATACAATTCCCGGGCACGCTGGAATTCCCGGGCACGGTGCAATTCCCGGGCACAGCTGGAACTCCCGGGCACCGCTGCAATTCCCGGGCACGGCTGGAACTCCCGGGCACCGCTGCAATTCCCGGGCACGGTTGGAACTCCCGGGCACGGCTGGAACTCCCGGGCACAGTGCAATTCAATTCCCGGGCCCCACCCGAGCCGCGTTTGGGGTTCCCGAACTCCTGACCCAGCTGCGTTTGGGGCTGGTGCCAGGATGAGGAACTGCCCTGCCCCAGCATCCCCGGTGTCACCACCATGTCCCCAAGCGCTGACACTGCCCTTCCACGACACAAAATCCCTTTTTCCTAAGGGGAACAAGCGTTTTCCGCCCTCCACAGCTGCTGCTGCACTCCTGCACGGAGCAATTAAATGTGGCACCAATAGTGATTCTCCTCGATGCCCTTCTCTGCTCCAAACGCAATTCCCAGAGGAGCAATTTTCGGGTACACAAGAAATGCGAGTTGAGGTTTTTTGGCCTCCTGTCCCCATCGTGTTCCTGCTGCTCCTGCACTCCCTGGGGCTGTTGCTCTCACATTTTAATTTCTTGATGCTCAATGTTCGTAGCATAAATTAAACTAGCATCTATTTAAAAGCTAAATATGTAAAATTTGTTTGTACATCTTAATAAAGGTTGTTTTTTAAAGCTCATTAATAGCTTGCATTGGGGACAGGCATTGGATGTACTCCCCAACCAGCCCAGGGAACGTCACCTTTAAGAAAACACCCGGAGAAAAAAAACCATATTGTATAAATTCAGTTAATAATTATCTGCAAAAGAAAATCTGCAGCCTGTTAACCCCCAAACTGCAGTGAAGCACAGCTCTCCCTCCAAGCCTGTTTACATGCTAAAGTGTATGAAAATAGCCTATAATTCCATTGTTTAATAGCTGTACTCAAGAGGCTAAAACGCTTGAAAACACAATACATTTGGCAAAAATAACTCAAAAACTATTTAGCTTAATTCCCATCAGCATTACAGTAACATGACAGCAATAACCTTAATACAGTAAATTATGAGCTGATTGAGATAAATAAAATTATAACATTTCAGTGCCAAGGCTCAGCTCTCCAATGGAGCTGCACTTTAGACACTGAGTGCAGCCCAGGCTTTTCCAGCTCCACAGGAACCGGCACCGCTTCCCTGCACCCGACTCGACTGGGACGTGTGAAACACACTGAAATTCATAAAATTTAAATAAGACAGCGAAATTATACCTTGTAGCTATAGTTATCACAAATAATGTACAGTCTAAATTGCAGCCTGAGCAAACACGATTTCCTGGGTGCCTCTGGAAGCCCAAGGCGGGATGCAGAGCAATTATGAGGAATGAGCACAAAGCTGATTTGCATCTGAATGGCGAGGGGGGGGCGAGGGGCGGGCTGGGCCCGCTCCATTCACAGCACCACAATGCACCAGCTGGGAAAAGCAACTTTATTAGTGTCCCGCAGCAAAATCCATTAGTAATTTGTAAGCAGGCATTACAATTCCCGTCCGTGTCACGCAGGAGGATGGCCGCCCACGCCCGGAGGTTTCCGCAGGGATGGAGCTCCCCGGGCAGGAGCGGTGCCAGGAGCACCCGGTACCCCCAGGACAAGCAGCACCACAGCCCCAGGGCCAGCCCAGCCCAACTCTGAACACCACCCCCAGCAAAGCCCAGCCCAGCCACGGCTGTAGCGTTTTTCCAGCTGTTTTCCAGCTGTGCTCACACAGCCGGTGCCTGCTGCGGTTTCAAACTCCTCTGAGCTTGCTCCCTGTCCACCCCACAGCACAGATACACTACCACATACAATACTTTCTTTCTTTTTTTTTTTGAGTAAAAACTAATTTTTCTCTCTTGATCACCACGATAAACTGAGTCTCTGAGTAGCATGATCCAGTATTAGTGTTAACCATTAGTGTTACTGTAAAATCCTCTTTGGTTATAGAATATTTCATTTAAAGCAAGATTATAAAAAAAACAGTTTCCAGCTAGAAATCCACCCCTGTAACCTAAAAGCCATCTAAATTACCACACTTCTGCAGGCTGAAGATACACTGATAGGACTTAGAAATCTGAGCATCTCCCCAGGTAATCTAAACAAAGTTATCAAAATTATATTAAGTAAATACATTTGGAGGAATAGTAAATTTTTGAAAAAAATCCTTAGGGTATTAAAAGTAGAGTTCTGGAAGTAGCAGTAGTGGGCTAGAGAAAAACACCCCCTAGAGAGGAAAGAGCTCTCCTCTAGATACTCTCCATGGCCTTGAACTCGCTGAGGGCCTGCACGGGGTTCACGTGCTTCTTCTGGGATGCCCTCTTGATTTTCGTCTGGGTCTCGTCCTGCTTCTCCCTCTTGACCAGGGGTTTCTTCTCTGGAGCCTTCATCTTCCAGGAGACAGCTGGGAGGTTGAGGGAGGCCATGCCCTGCGACTTCTGGTACTTGGTGGAGGCCACGTAGGAGGCCTTGACCGTCTGCACCACGGCGTTCATCAGGTTCTTGGCTGCCTGGATCAGGGACATGGCACTGTCCACCTGCCAAGGGACACAGAGTCACACAGGGAACCCCAAACACACTGACAGCACCACAGGCCTGCAGGAAAACCACTGCAGAACTCATTCATGTGACTCATTTGTGTTTTCCTTTGAAACCTGAGGCTCCCAGTTTGAGGCAGGATTTTAGTTTGGCCCCTCAGTGGTGACAAACCCTTGTGCCACCAACACTAAAGAAGGGTTTGCACCCCTGTCTGTAGTTTTCCTATCAATGGCAATGGGAACCATTTGTATTCTGCCCTTTGCTTTTGTGACTAAGCTTTAATAGTTGCTTATTCTCTAATTAAATTAATAAAGCTGTAGTAATATCTTAATCACTGATAATAAATATTTGAATCACCCTAGAATACTAAGTTGTACTGGGAAGGAAGGAACACAACTGCATCACCAGCCAGGCCTGGAGCCCTTTCCCAGCTGGTTCCTGATTTACAGGAGCATCAAAACAAGGAAAAACATGAATTTGTCAAAGCTGTAGGGCACAGCAGGGACAAAGAGCTGAGACCAGGGCTGGGATGGGGGAGAGAGAGCAAGGGGCACTGTGGTGACCTCAGCTGGGATCCCCTTCCCCAGGGGCCAGTGTCCTGCTTGGGGTGGGATCCCCAGCTTGTCAAGGCCAAATGGGATGGGACAGGGGCTTGATCTGGGCCGGGGTTTGGCCTGGGACAGGGTTTGGTTCTGGGGCAGGGTTTGGCACAGGGCAGGGTTTGGTTCTGGGGCAGGGTTTGGTCCAGGCCAGGGTTTGGTTCTGGGGCAGGGTTTGGTTCTGGGGCAGGGTTTGGTTCTGGTGGCTTTTCTGGGGCACTGTCCCCTCCTTTCTACCCCACTGTGCCCCAAGTGCCACCGTGGCACCTCAGATCCTCTGCAAACCCCTCTCTGTGCTCTGCCCTCCTCCTCATGAGGCTGGGAACCCCTGTCCTGGAGTGTTTCCAGAACCCTCAGCAGGAGGAATCACTGAGGGCGCAGGAGAGCAGGGAGGTGCCTTTCTGAATGGACTGTCAGACTCAGAAGGTGCCAGCTCTGCTCTCACAGCACTCTGGTGCTTGGGCAGGGCATCAGCACTGGACAGAATTTTCCCTTCACACAGGTGATGCCTCTGCTCTGGCTGATCCCATGGCAACCCTGAGCCCCAGTGGACAGGCTCCAGGAGGAGGGACCAAGGCAGCAGATCAGACTGCACATGCCAGGAGATCCTATCACAGATTTATGGCAGAGGGGATGGAAATCCTGGAGGCACTGAGTAACTGCACTGAAGCCCTGCAGTAAGTTCTGCTGCACAGTAACATCTCCTGCTTTGACAGCTTCAGCCTGCCAGCTCCCAGGACATGAGGAGCAGCACATCCCAGCAGAGCCCTGGAGCTGCTCTGGGGGCTGCAGAGGGAGCAGGGGGGGCTGGCAGCAGCACAGGGGCAGCACAGCCCCATCACCCCAGATGGACTCAGGTCCTGCAGGGGCTATCTACTGCTGCTGCTGCTGCCTCAGGCTCTTCTTCCACAGTTCTCCCTGGTTTTCAGGGGAAATCTGTGCTAAGTTTAAACAATTGAAATATCAAACAGGATTTCTTTGGAAAATATCAGTGGCAGAGGATGCCCAGAGAAGCTGTGGCTGCCCCTGGATTCCTGGAAGTGTCCAAGGCCAGGCTGAGCTTTAAGGTCCTTTCCAACCCAAACTGTTCCATGATTCTGTGATATCAAAATGGCAGAATGTGGGAAGTTTTCCCCCTTTCGATTCAGGGAGCAATTCTGGACTATCAGGCAATTCTGTCTCTTCTTCCAACCTCCTTCCTCAGTCCTGACAGGGCTGGGCAAAAGCACCAGTGACCAAACGTGCCTGTGCAGGGCAAGGAAGAGTATGCCACAAGAAATTAAGAATTTAGCTCCACTTCCCTCCCCCCCAAAAATCTGTCATACAGAATCCTCTTAGGAGGAAGCATTTCATGAACTACAGTGAAAAAATTATTTGCAAAGTAATGGCTGGAATAAGGAAGCAAGCTGGCCTGGGGCAGCTTCCAGCTGTCAGAAACCAAAGCAGCCACTAAAAATGCCTGCACTCTTCAGGGCACAGCCATCCTGAAATATTAACATCTCTGGAGCACTGCAGGACCCCAGCGTGTTGCAAGGCTGTGCAGAGACGTGGGGCAGGTTTAGCTGTGCTGATGAAGTGACTTAACCTCACCAAGGGTGAAAAGCAGTCTGGAAATCAGATTGCACAGAGGTGGAGTGAATGTGTCCACAAACACTGCTGAGTAAGGAAATGTGATGTCTGTATTTTCCCAGCAAGTGCTCCTCCCTGGAAAACTGAGGCAGCACCACAAACTGTGCAGACCTCAGGTAAGAGCTGTACTCACCCCAGAGACCACGAGCTCCCCGCCCAGGTTCTGCACCTCGGCCTTCACCTTGCTGCAGATGTTGAGCTGGTGGCAGTAGAGCGCGATGCGCTGCAGGTACGCCAGCAGGTCCTGCTTGCACGCCGAGTCTGGGCACTGAGGGCACAAAGGGGCACAGGTGGGCTGCAGCACCCGGAGCTGGGCAGGGCCTGAGCCACAGAGGCACAGCCAGAGCCCAGAGCCAGGGACAGAACTACAGCCAGAGCCACAGAGCCAGAGCCAGAACTACAGCCAGAGCCACAGAGCCAGAGAATCACAGAGCCACAGAGCCAGAGCCAGAACTACAGCCAGAGCCACACAGCCAGACAATCACAGAGCCACAGAGCCAGAGCCAGAACTACAGCCAGAGCCACAGAGCCAGGAGCCAGAGAGCCACAGAACCAGAGCCAGAACTACAGCCAGAGCCACAGAGCCAGAGCCACAGCCAGAGCCACAGAGCCAGAGACAATCACAGAGCCAGAGACAGAACTACAGCCAGAGCCACAGAGCCAGAGCCACAGAGCCGCAGAGCCAGAGCCAGAACTACAGCCAGAGCCACAGAGCCAGAGAGTCACAGAGCCACAGAACCAGAGACAGAACTACAGCCAGAGCCACACAGCCAGAGACAGAACTACAGCCAGAGCCAGACAGCCAGAGACAGATCTAAAGCCAGAGCCACAGAGCCAGAGAGCCAGAGAGTCACAGAGGCAGAGACAGAACTACAGACAGAGCCAGAACAACAGCCAGAGCCACAGAGCCAGAGCGCTTCAGAGCCAGAGAGCCACAGAGACAGAGCCACAGAGCCACAACTACAGCCAGAGCACTAGAGCCAGAGCCACAGAGCCAGAGAGCCAGAGAGTTACAGAGCCAGAACCAGAGAGACAGAGACAGAGCCACAGCCAGAGCCACAGAGGCAGAGCCACAGCCAGAGAGACAGAGCCAGAGTTACAGAGCCAGAACCAAAGAGACAGAGACAGAGCCACAGCCAGAGCCACAGAGGCAGAGTCACAACCAGAGAGACAGAGCCAGAGCCACAGAGCCACAGTCACAGAGAGACAAAGCCACGGAGCCACACTTAGACTGACAGAGCCAGACTGGGCACCTCCCCTGCAGCAGGGGTGGGCTAGCAAAGTGCTGCCCTCCCTGCCCAGCTTTCAGACAGCTGAGCACATGAAAGGCACCTGAAACCCAGGAGCCACTGGACAGCTCCTTCCAGCTGTCCTCAGCAGCCCTCCCAGGGAGGAGGAAGAGGAGGAACAGAAGGAAGAGGAAGAGAAGGAGGACTATTCACCCTCCCCAGAGCAGGCCTGTCAGCTGTAAAAGGCCCCTCCTGTACTGCACAGGACACAGCAGCAATGGTCTGACACCCAAGATCTCCAACTAGCAGATGTTACCAATTCCTCCCTCAATCCTCATATTCCCAGCTTGAAAATGATAAACCTGACAGCGACTCAATTACACACAGCAAACAGATTTTCCTGACTCCTGCTCCCATTTCGTAGCAGTGGGGAAAGCAGGTTCCTCACCAGGCACAAAATGACATTTTTAAGGTGCTTGCTGAAGCACTCATCCAGAAGAAAAAGGTAACTTTTTCAGCTTTGCACAAAGGGCTCTGCAGGAGTCCCTCTGTGCAGTTTGGGGAGGTGGCACTTTCTAGGACAGAACTGAAGAATGAGCCATGGATAAAGCAGGCTCAGGCTGGATTTCAGACCATGGGGAGCCCAGCTGAGGAGCAGCCACAGCCCAGAGCAGGCTCTGTCCCCACAAAGGCTGTGGGGAGGCCCTGCTGCCCACACCAGCCCTGGCCCCTTTGGGAGCAGCAGCAATGGCCACCTCAGCCCCAGGGGCACCCCACATTGCTCACAGCTTCACACCCACATGATTTACATCACACTGGGTCACAGCCCTGCTCTGAGCCCCAGAGAAGCATCACTTGTGCCCCACAGAGAGCTCCTGCCCTTTGCTCCATGGAATGGAACTCATCATCTCATCTTCCCATCCAGCATCCACAGAGCTCCTGGACAAAACCCCCACCAGACTCCCACTGAGCCTTGTTTTCTGCCTAAGGCAGGTTGCACTGTGCCCAGGACTCCAGGCACACCCTGCAGGGATCTCCAGCCTTCCAGACAGCTGCACCCCATCCAGGGTGATTTAACAGCTCCTTTTCACACAGCCCTGTTCACAGCAAAATCCCATCTCACCTAAGACCCTGATCCTGTGCAATGGACCATCTGATGAAGATCCAAAATGGACATGGCAGGGCTGGGAGATTAATCTCCACCTCTTCATTACTCAATGCTTCACTCCAGATGAGAGTTGTTGCACTGCCATGCAGCCTCTCCTCCCCTCTGAGGGGAGGGTAAAAATCTCCTCCTGCCTGTGAGCATCAGGCTGAGCCCAGATTCTCCCTGCAGACCTTCTCTCCTTAGCTAGGAGATGGAAGCAGAAACTCTTTTTGTATAAAAGAGGAGCAGATCATGGTGCAGACACAGGGATGTGCAAACAGGATCCCACTCACAGGCAGCATTTCCTTCCCAGCAGCACCTGATCTGCCAGAAGAGACATTTTCCTCTGCACTGAAGGTGAGTGCAGCTAACACATACATTTGGTTCTTTCCAGGCCCAGAACAAGTGGCTTTGGTAAGGCAAAGTGGTCTCTGTGCTGAGCAGAGGTAACTCAGGCACTGCAGTGATGTGCACACAGAGCTCACACACACAGGGGCACTGCAGTGGCAGATCTGCGTGGCTTTATGGGCATCTGACCCCACCAAGAGACATAAAACCACCTTCTCAGGCCCAAGGGAAATGATGGAGCACCCAAAGTAATTGCAGCTCCCAACGTGGGCATGCAGCTTCCATCAGTGCAGTGAAGCCCTGCCTAACGAAGCAGCAAAGCTTGCAGGTTAATTTTTTAACCTAATCAATATTAGTCAGCAGTACAAGATGTTTTAGAGCAAGCCCACAAATAGCCCTGGCCAAGGAGCTAATGAAAAGCTGGAATTACCATTTTGGAAACTGCTCTCCATCTCCCAAAGAGCTCATCTAACAGAGTGAGGGAGCAGCACAGCAGAGAGGGCTCGAGGGCTGACAAATGCCCAGCACAGCACAGGGGGATGGCTCAACAATTCCAGCTGCTCTGGGGGCTGTGAAACCCTCCAAGGAAAGACTCTCAAGGCAGGAGCTGAGGAAGGCAGCAAAACCTTCGTGGAACAGGAATCATCACTGGGCTGTGCACAGCAATAGGGTGTGAGATGGAAAGCCACATCTCTCCTGTGTGAGCTATTTCTGCAGGCAGGATCGAGGACTCAGCTCAAAGACAGATGAGCTTTAAATGGAGATGTAACACAAGATAAAAAAGAGCATCAACAAAAGGCACTGTGGGCACCTGCAGGAGCCCTGTCCTTTCCTAGGCAGCAGCACTGGGATAAAAATCAAAAAACCCAAAAGGCAACAGTTTGAACACTGATAAGAATGATGACATTATTGGATTAACCCCCAGCCACATCTGCAGAGCTGCCATGGGAGGATCCCCACAGCACAGCCCAGCAGGGAGTGCAGTGCAGATGGGAATGAAGGTGTTGGGGGACACCCCACCTTCCCAAACCCCCCAAACTGAGCTGTGCACACACTCGGGGAAGGTTACTGCCAAAAGCTAAGCTGGATATCCAGGTCAAACCCAGGCTCCATCCTGGACACAGCAAACACTCCCCACACTTGGTTCCTGCTGCCCCAGCTGAGCCTGCAGAGAAGCAGAATCCCCCTTTTGTGCCTTTCTGCAGAGAAAAGGGGCAGGGGAACACAGCAGAGCCCTGGTGGTGTGTGCTGATGGAAACAGCCCATCCCCAGGGCTGCAGGGGACAGCCAGCAACCCCAGAGCTTCTTCCTCCCACTGCCTCTCCCTCTGGGAATGGGCCCTGCTGCAGCAGGAATTCCCAAAAAATGCCCCTCAGCCCTGAGTGCCAGCTGCTGGGTGCCAGCAGCTGCTTTGGGAGAACAGCTGCCTGGCAGGACGGCCACTGACCATGTGTGCCACCAGCAGCTGCCAGCAACCTGTGCCCAGGGTCCCCTCCCCAGGCCCCCAGCCAGGGACCAGTCTCCCCAGCAAGAGGCTGCTGAGCCTTTTACTGGGAACTGGGGCAACCCCACCCTCACCCCAGCTGCTTTCACTGGATGATCAGAACTGATGTGACCTCAACCTCCCACTGCTATGGAAGGAAAGAAGGAGCAGAAATTTCCTTTGGCTTTGTAGGTGTTTCAGCACTGAAAAAATAAATAATAGTGAGAACCCTTGTCTTGCTGCAAATCTTTGTCATCAGTGTTGTGCTCAGAACTGCTCCATATTCCCCTGCTCCCAGCAAGCAGCAGCTGCTTGGATGAGGGATGGAAACCTCAGGAGAAGCTGCAGCTGATGGCAGGACTCTTCCCAAGAGGCAGGGAATTCCTGGGATTGCAGCTCTTGGAGTTTCAGAGGAATGTGCTGCAGAAGGGGCTGGTGGCAGAGCTGTGAGCAGGGGTGACAGCTCTGGTGCCAGCCAGGAGCAGGGACAGCAGATCAGTGCTCAGAGCTGTTCCTGCTCTGCTGCTGTCACACTGCTCCACACTAACACGTTTCTAAAGACTATGGGAGCACATCTAATGAAATATGCAGGCTCAAAGTATTAGCAGAGTATGGAGTCAGGAAAATGCTATATTCTTGTCAAAATGACTAACTGTACAGTGCTGCTCATATTTATCTTCAAACCTGTGCTTAATCTGTTACATTTTTAAGGACCTTACTGCTACTAAAAGTAGTTTTCTCTTCTATTTTGAAATGGCTCTGTATTGAAAACCATATACCAACTTTGCATAAAACATGTGAATTAAAAAATTTTAAAAAAAAAGCATTGTAAACCTTCAGCCCAAGTTCCCCTGAGACTTCCAACACAAACTCTCCTTGCTTCATTTGCCTACATCAGCAGCACACCTGGCTCTTGCAGAAACAAGGCTGTCAAAGTGCTGTAGCAAGGAGAGCCATTTGAAAAAACACTTCTCTAATTTATCTCCCCACTGAACATTTCTCACTGCATCATTAATAAAGGAGGGTGTAGACAAGCACCTCTGAATGCAACATTAAGAGAGAATCCTGCACTGCAATGATTTACTTCCAAAGTGGCACTGGTTCAGTTGAAACCTTGCAGTACAAATTTCCATCCTGGAAAAGGCAGGGGACGCAAGGGACAACTGCAGAAAACAAAGTTTGCTCCATGATCTCAGACTTAACCTCCCTGCATTTCAGAGTCTCTCTTGAAGGTGGAATATTATTACTAATGTTGATGTTTCCCTGCTATTTGGGTGTGGGCTGAGGCCAAAGGTGCTCTTGCTTGGCCCAGTTTTGAAGTGGCTCATTGCATAAATCAGTCCCTGAGCTGGCCATGCTCGTTCCACCCTGTCAGAATTCCTTCTGAATACTGGGACAGCACAGCCACACTCAGGTCACTGCAGGCCTTGCTCCAAAACACCCCCAGAGAGCTCTGACACCCTCCTAGTCAGTCTGTGGGGCACCTGAAAATTGTTCATCCTAAAAAGCAGCCTGAAACCCACGATTAAAGTTTGTGCAATAGGCCAGGTGCCACTGTGCAGTGCTGTCCCTGCAGCCTGTGCCCTGGGAAGCAGCAGGAGTGCCCTGGGTGTGAGCCAGCCCAGCCTGCTCCTGCTCAGCACTGGCCCTGCCCTGGCCCTACGTGAGGGATGCCAGGAGCCTGATCCCAGCCAGGGAGCTGCTGTGTCACTGCTCAGGGGGCAGGAGAGCAGGGGAAAGAACAGAATTTTCTAGCAGCAGATCTGGAAGATCAGCTGAACCAGCCCAAAAGCAAACCCATTCTCAGCTGCCCATCATGCTGCAGTACTGCTCCTGCCCAGGGGTGTCACTTACGTGGTCAGCAATGGTCCTGCCCAGCTTGTCCATCCTGGAGCCGGCCTCTGCGATCTTCTTGGCTGCACTGATCACATCTGACGTGTTCTTCAGAGGACCTTTGCCCCTGCAAAACACAGCACAGGCTCTCCCCTAGCACCAGAAAACCACTGCAGTCAATCCTGTCTCTTTTCTCATTCACTTCCACACAGTGCTGGCAGTGACTCCTCACCCAAAGGGCAGCAAAAGGCAGGAGCAGCCATTACAGCACCTTCATTTTCAAGAGTTACCCCCTTTCAGCTCTTCCCCACATTTAGCTTAAATCTAGGAATAAAAACATCTTAAATTTTACTGCTTTGAGCAGCTTAATGATGATAAGAGGTAACATTTTAGAAGACGGATTTGCAATTTTTATGGAATGGAACATGAAGTTTAAAAAACAGCGTTATATAAAATCTGGTAAATTAATTTCAAAAGGCATCAAAAACCCTCTCTTTCCTCTGCAAATAACTGTACTAGGAACTATTTCTGCAGTATGGCAATATTGAGAAGCCCATAGAATTTAATGCTGTAAAGAACTGAGCAAATATATATATATATATTCCTGGGGACAAGAATCACCCTTAAGAAAGAAAGAAAGACAGGCAATAACTGCTGTGTATCTGTAGATCAATTGAAGCAGTTATTACCACCCAGCCACTGCACAATAATGCATCTCCCCAGTTAATATGCAGCTGGAACAGGGCACCATTTAAAGGAAATGAGAAGAAGAGAGACTCTCAGGAGAACTTGCACCGTGTCTCACTGAAAGCCCAGCAGCCCAGGGTGAGCACAAAGCCAAAAAGCTCACCTGGTGAAGTCTGTCATTTCCATCATAATCATGCACATCTGTTTGGCCAGGACAATGATGTCATTGCCACTGTCGTCCCACTTCGACACCTCAGCGTCCAATTTACTCTTCTCCTCCTGGAAGCTGGCAACCTGCTCAGCAATCTTGGCTTTCTGCTCCTGAGGGAGCTGAGCCATGATAGCCTGCAAGACAAGAGTTTTCTCACATAGCCTCCTGCTGCCTTGTAGAGGCTTTTTGGAACATTTCACTAATAACCAATTTCAGTCATGTAGATGGGGGATAAAACTTTAATAGCAATCCTCTACCTAGAGGCTTTACAGAGCCATTTGCTTCCATTTTGAATCAAAGTTTATACTCTTCTTTTAAGAAAAAGTGCCCAGAAAGACAAGTTGACACTTAAAATATGAGCCTTTGCATGATAAAGCTGTTGAGACTCCAAACAAATTTACCACATATTACCATTCCTCAAAATAAAACTGCAGGAAGAAGGAGGACTTGTCTTTTATAGAAAATGTCAACATTTTATAATTAAGTTCCACTTGGGTATTGAGGGTAATAAGAAATATTACCAGTCTCTTCCCTGCAAAAAGCTAGCTGTTCTCGTTTGAAACATGCCTGCTGAGGAAAGAGTAAGTGAAAATAAAGAGTATGTGCTTACTCCCAAATAAAATCTCTCAGACTGGGTTTACAGCCTGTGTAAGACTCCACAGCCTTGCCTTCATAAATACTGGGAGCACAGATGCCTCCAGGACCAGCAAAAAGGAGCCTTTGGTACTAAAAACCCTCTGGCAGCAGCTGTGCTAAGAGGTAAATGAGCAATGTCTGCATTTAAATAGAAGGGGGAGAGGGTCCAGGCACAGAAAGTGCTTCTGCAAGGGAGGGGAGCACAAAAACCCTCCCAGTTAGTGGAATTCCCAAGCCAACGTGGCAGAAGTTTGATAAATAAGGTCTGGCTACTTCTTGCCTGGCAGGAAGAGCCTCCACAAAAAATGTGCCATGGCACTTTCCCAAGAGTGTAAATTGTTATCGATCCAGAGGGGCCGTGTCAAGTAAAAGCAATAGGTAAGGGCTGCTTCTCCTCCAGTGCACTGATTTTAGGGTTTCACCTCTTAATGATTATATATTGCCTATCAATGCTTTCATTTTTGACTCACAGGAAATGCAGCGAGTTGAAATGATTTCATTTCTGAGTTCCTCTCAATGTTGTCCTGATTAACGCTCAGTGACCAAACACACCCCAGCACGTGCGTGAGGAGGCATTTTGGGAAGATTTTTTGCTCATAAAGTTAATGTTTGTCTGTTGGAAATAACATTAATCCAATGGAGTGATCTGCCCTGTACCCCCCTGGAGAAGCTCACCCGACTGCAATGTCTGTGATATCAAACTGTGATGCAGCTTCTTGGTACTAAAAGGATTTGGTCTTTCAGAATACCCAAAATAAAACACAGATGTTTCTCACATCCATCAGATCAACTGCATTTCACTCAACCTCCTTTTCAGAAGAATGCTGGAGACAAGGAATGCTGGAGACAAGGAATGCCAGTTTTCTGATCCAGCATTTTTATCACCCCCCACCCCCCCGCCCAGATTTCACTTGGGCTTTCAAAGCAAGCTGAAGTGTTTCTTGAAGGCAGGTCAGACTTTTTTTGTGCCTTACCCTTGCACTCTGTCCAGCAATGAGCTGATCATCCTCAGTCTGGATACTGGTTCTGCTTCGGACATCGAAATCCTCGGTCTCAAAGTCAGAATCATCCAGCTCTTCAGGAGTCTGAGGAAAAAGCATTCAGGCAGAGTCAAACTACAGATTTCATGGCTCTGAAAATCAACATGAATATTGTTTTTCAAGCAGAGAGAATGGGAATCAGTGAAGGTAAAAATTATTCCATGTTTTCAACAAAAAGGTAAATACAGGGACTGTATGCAGCTCTGAACACATGTGATTTTATGTGCTTGACTGCTCCTGTTAAACACCATAGGGATCCCCAGAATCACACAGCAGTAACTAAACAGCTGAGATTTGTCAGGACATTAATGCACTCAGCATCTGAAAGACAGAAAAAAGTTCTTGCAAAACGAACAGGGCTTTTGCAAGTTGATTAAATGTAAAAGCCTCACTCGAGGCTCTGGAGCTGGAATTACACACAGCTCTAAGGGCTGGTTCAGAAGCACAGACAGTGTCTTCAGCACAATTACAAATCAAAGCATTGACTAAATTAACAACAGATAAAATATCTCAAAATTTATCCTTATCCCTCAGGAAAAGCTGAAAAATTTCAGCTAGTAAGGGCCAGCTTTTATGCTGTAGGCTAAACACATCTGACCTAGTTCCTGCTTGCCTAGGATTTATTTTTGCTACTGCCAATCTGTAGCTGGAAAACTTTTTATAAAACCCATCAAGTTTAAACAGCATGTTTGTCAAAATACTACATCTTTGCTAAAGTGGCACTTCATGACAATTCTCCAGAGCTGGGTCAGCAAAGAGCTTCACTGATAAATACAATAAATTGTGATTAACAGATAAGAGGCAAATAAAGTCCCTGTTCTTCAGATTTTTTTCCTACTATTTGGATTTCCTACTATTTGTCTTCCACTATAGACACTTTGTGATACAGTGAAAATAGAGATGGATATGCAAAGTAATTGCCAAAAAGCAAAGGTGAGCAGGGTGACAATCAAGACTTTGGGTATTCCAGACTCCTCTCCAGGCCCTGGAGAACAGGGTGTATCCACAAAATCCATCGAGGGACACACACTAAGAAGTAGTTCAGTGTATCAGTATTAAAAAAAAAAATTGAAAAAACATAAAGAGAACAGTTCTGCTGTACGTGATTCTGTCTGTGACTCCTCTGCCCATCCCTGCCAGAGCCCAGGGACACACGAAGTGTAACTCTGCCTTTCCAGTGCCACCAAGGGCAGAAACTCCTCTGGGATGACGAGCCTGGGCAGCAGGGAGGGGGGAAGAGCTTCTCTTTCAATAAATACAGATACAGTGAGATGGTAGTTTTGAAAATACCCTGCCTAAACACAAAAATGAGGTGCTGCAGTGGCTTTTCCTGCTGGTCCCTGTAAAAAGCAAGAGCCCCTGCATAAAGCTGAAGTGAATGAGCCCCTGGGAGCAGGGTTACATCAAGCCTTGGAATCCCCATTTGGATGGCTCTTTTATCCCAAAATAAACTCTGGATGACAAGTGCTAACATTTTAACTTCTTTCTAGGTGGCTGCTGTGTGGCCAGGGGCAAACCTGGGCATTCCTGGCACTGCCAGCTGGGTAATTGCTGCCCCCTGGGACTGGCAGCAGAGCTCCCTGTCCTGAATGACAAGGGCTCCAGCAGGGAGGGAATCACATCTGTTTGCCTGATATCTTCATCTACTACTGGCTACAAATCCTGAGCTGCTCCGAAAAAAATTCCATGGGGAGCACAGATGTGGTTGTCAGCTTTTCCCCTGGTTTCTCATCTGATCCTTTGCTTGAAGCAGCAAACATGAAGATGCCATTGCAATGGGTACTGTAATCAATTATTGTTCTTGATTTACTGACCCCCAAGCTGCACCTGCCATGGTCACCACTCTGGAAGACCAGGGCAGTTTCTCTAAGTCAAAGGAATACAAGGAAAAGAAGAAAAAAGGGAATAAAAACCCCTGTTTGTCTTTGCTATGTCTGGCTCCTGCCCATTTTTGCCCCAGTAAGATCCAAGAAATAAGTCCGTGGATCAGCTTCAACCAGAACTTCCTTTTCTGCATCCCTTCAAGCAACTGCACCCTTCTGTGTCTGGCCTACCAGAAATTTTAGGGCTTCCAAGTCACACCCACTGCAAGCACACAGGAGTCAAGGTCTCTGTGAGCTGCCCCTGTTTACCCAGGTTAGCCAATCAGCAAATTACATGCTCTAGGAACTACAGACCAAACTCATCTCCGCTTCCTTTTGACTACCTAACATTAATTATCAAAATTTACTTAATGAAGAGCCATTAGGTTTTATTTCTAAGCTCTGAAAGCATCAACAAGCATCTATAGTTGGGAATTAATTTGCTGTTGTTAACTGAAAGGTCACTGATTTTAGCACATTGGGGAGCCAGGCATTACAAAAGACGCGTGAAGGGTATTTAGCATCACAACTCGGGCCATCATCGATGCTCAGATCTGCTTAATGAATCTCAATCCAAACCACGGCTCAAGTGCCATTAACACCTTTTAAGACTGAATGTTAAATGAAGATCTGCCTGCTCCCCATCATCCCGGCAGAGGCAGGGAAGCTTTCTGGGCTCTGTGCTCACCCGGATCATGAGCACGGCTTTCCTGATGTCCCGGATGCCGTCGTACACCAGGCGGGAGGCATCGATGAACTCGTTCTCATCCATGGGCTGGGCAGGGTCGGAGCTCAGCGCCTCCACCGCAGCCTCCACCTGCTCCGTGAAGCGGGGCATGACTGCAACAGAGCACAGCGCTGGTCAGAGCCGCCGAGCCCCTGCTCCCTCCTGAGCCCCTCTGCTCCCTCCTGAGCCCCTGCTCCCTCCTGAGCCCGTCTGCTCCCTCCTGAGCCCCTCTGCTCCCTCCTGAGCCCCTGCTCCCTCCTGAGCCCCTCTGCTCCCCCTGAGCCCCTCTGCTCCCCCCTGAGCCCTCTGCACACAGAGCACAGCTGGTCAGAGCCCCCGAGCCCCTGCTCCCTCCTGAGCCCCTCTGCTCCCTCCTGAGCCCCTGCTCCCTCCTGAGCCCCTCTGCTCCCTCCTGAGCCCCTCTGCTCCCTCCTGAGCCCCTGCTCCCTCCTGAGCCCCCTGCTCCCTCCTGAGCCCCTCTGCTCCCTCCTGAGCCCCTGCTCCCTCCTGAGCCCCTCTGCTCCCCCCTGAGCCCCTCTGCTCCCCCGAGCCCCTCTGCTCCCCCCTGAGCCCTCTGCACAGAGCACAGCTGGTCAGAGCCCCCGAGCCCTGCTCCCTCCTGAGCCACCTGCTCCCTCCTGAGCCCCTCTGCTCCTGCCCTGAGCCCCTCTGCTCCCCCCTGAGCCCCTCTGCTCCTGCCCTGAGCCCTCTGCACACAGAGCACAGCGCTGGTCAGAGCCCCGAGCCTACTCCCTCCTGAGCCACCTGCTCCCTCCTGAGCCCTCTGCTCCTGCCCTGAGCCCCTCTGCTCCTGCCCTGAGCCCCTCTGCTCCCCCCTGAGCCCTCTGCTCCCTGCCCTGAGCCCCTCTGCTCCTGCCCTGAGCCCCTCTGCTCCCTGCCCTGAGCCCCTCTGCTCCCCCCCTGAGCCCTCTGCTCCCTGCCCTGAGCCCCTCTGCTCCCCCCCTGAGCCCCTCTGCTCCTGCCCTGAGCCCTCTGCACACAGAGCACAGCTGGTCAGAGCCTCGAGCCCTGCTCCCTCCTGAGCCACCTGCTCCCTCCTGAGCCCTCTGCTCCCCCCTGAGCCCCTCTGCTCCCTGCCCTGAGCCCCTCTGCTCCCTGCCCTGAGCCCTCTGCTCCCTGCCCTGAGCCCTCTGCTCCTGCCCTGAGCCCTCTGCTCCCTGCCCTGAGCCCTCTGCTCCTGCCCTGAGCCCTCTGCTCCCCTCGAGCCCTCTGCTCCTGCCCTGAGCCCTCTGCTCCTGCCCTGAGCCCTCTGCTCCCCTCCTGAGCCCTCTGCTCCTGCCCTGAGCCCTCTGCTCCCTGCCCTGAGCCCCTCTGCTCCCACCCTGAGCCCTCTGCTCCCACCTCTGCTCCCCATCCTGCCATGCTCCCAGCTATCCTGCCAGCTGTGCCCCCTTCCACTGAAACCACATTTGGTACAGCAGGTGAACTCTTAATCCAGCTCTGTTTCTGTTTGGTGTTTTCCCCTTGGATAGCGAAAAGTTTATCACACCCTGCTAATGGACAAGGAGAAAACACCTGGGGAAGCCCTAGAAACTAGGGCACAAACTATTAACTGTTTGTTTGATGTTCCCTGCAGATTCACATCTTTTTTTTTGAAAAAAAAGTCATGCTACCATCAGGAAGCTGGAGTTGAAGAGGCACTGGAAGGGGGCAGGTTGCACTGCTGCATTTCAGTGACTCATGGTGCCCCAGGAAGAACATGCCAGAACCAGTTAGAGTCTGCTGCTTCTTCAGTGTCACCCTTGATTCTTCATCAAAGTAATTAAAGCAAAACCAACAACGAGAAGCAGCAGCCAGAACCACCCCTTACCCTTATGGATGTCACCAGTATTTCACAGGGAACACCCTGATTTGGTGTTTATGTGTGGGGCACTGCACCTACAACAGCTGTGAAGACACTTTACAAAATTTACCCTAATTATTCCCCTAAATTTATTCTGCTGGGGAATGTGATCTCCCTGCTGGACCGTGAGCAGCTGCAGAGCCTGGTGCAGCACTCCAAGATGAGCACAGCACAACTTTCAAACCTTCCCTCACATCTGGATTCACTCCTGGTGTTTCTGCTTCCCACAGCCCAGCCCATGACAGGAGCACACTAAGGGACACTTTGTGCACAGCCAACACAGCAAAATCACATTTCTCACTTTGCAACAGCTTTGCAAACAACTCCCACTAATGTGTATGACAGCAACTGAGCCTTTAACAGATTTCACAGGTGCCCAGCTGCCCACAAGCTCTCAAGCAGCAGCAGCTCAGGGCTCCTGGGTGTGAGGGACCCTCACCTGTGTTGGACAGTAACTTGGTGGCCTCCAGCACCTTCTCAGTGTACACTCCAGGCTCGTAGTTGTCCATCTCGGAGGTGACCACGTGGATGACGCGGGCGGCGCGGCCCCGGATGGCTCCGGCCGTGCGGTCTAAGCCATCCACGTCCTTTTCTTGGAGAGCAATCACACACTTGTTCACATCTTCCAAAATGTGATTCTCTGCAGGTGAAAGAAGGAGGATTTAGATGGGGATGTCCCTTCTGTCGCAGTCATCAGCATGGCAATTTCCCAGGGAGGGACCTGCTCTATAGAAGCTCCATGGAGATGCTGTCAGGCATTAATGTGAAGGTCACTGCAGCCAGCAAAGAGCTGCCCTTCCACAGGAGGTGTCAAAAAGCCATCAGTCCATCCACCAACTGGCCTCCACACCTCCTGCCCCTGTTAGCACTTGATTCTACCAGCAGGAAAGATGAGTTCTGCTGAGTTCTCCCCTGGTTTCTTTCCATATTCCTGCCTGGACTGCCCCAGCCCTTATTTCAAATACCTGCAAACCACTCCCCTGGCAGTGCAGGCGATGGGCACCTCCCCAGTACACACCTACTCCCCTCAACACTCCAACAGACACTTGGTGCACATTTCCAGCTTCCTCCAGAGTGTTTTCCTACAGGCACACACATTACACTGCCAGTCACCCATTCCCATCTGAGACACAGAATGTATGCAGTGAATAATGTGGAAAGCATTCCAGCCACACAGCATTCACTGACTGTTCAGAAAACAAACAAAAAAACATAAAAGGCAAGACCTCTGTTTGCAATTAGCTTTTTCAATATACTTTTTCTGGGTTTGTAAAGAGGTATTTTCCCCATTTATCGAGTCCAAGAAGCCAAAAATGGGTAAAACCCTCTAAGAGATTTCTGAAGATGCCTAAAGAAATTGGGATCCTTATTTGGAGGAACCTATCCTAAAAGTCTCCCAAGCTGTTATTAGAGACTTCCAAACTCTGTTAGAGAACTCTTTAATGTACCAGGACTAATGTTTCGGTATCAGCATCCAACACCAGCATTTGGGCTGCTTGGTAAGAAACCAAGTTGGAAACATTTCTGCTCTGTCACTTAAAATAGTTTCCAGTGTTAATTACCACTGACTTAATCATTCCACACTGCCAACCCGTGCAAGTGGCTTTTATTCCCTGTGCAGGTAGTAAAAGAGCCATTTTGCAAGAGTTGGTAGAGACAAGAAGCTCCTAGTGTTGGCTGGGAGAGGACTGGGAGGAACTGCCTGAAAGGATTGCTGCGGGAAGTTACGCCTGATTTACACAAAATTAACACAGCCAGGTGCGATATTGCGAGACTTCTGTAAGTAACCTGGACAAAAATTACACTTGTGAAATCCCTCTGAAGCAACTCAGCCTGAGCAGGTTCAGCTGAGGGCAGGATGAGGCCCTGAGAGAGCCAGAACAGGTTCATTAGTGATTTGACAAGTCAGTGAGCAGGCACAGGAGCCACGGCAAGCACAGAGGGGATTTAAAGAAGAGACAGCCCTGGGAGCTGCAAGAGCCCAAGAAAAAGCTTTGGTGCCAGGCCAAAACACAGACTGTTTATTGCTTCAATTCCTAAATGAATAAATTAAGCCACAGACCATTTAAAAGCTTCTCTGGATTATCTGAACTTTAATAAAAGGCATGGACAAAATGAAGGCGAATATTTAAATGTCTACTGATCATTTAATGCCTTCTGCAGATGTGAAGTGGCCAGAAAGTCCCTTCTAGAGGGAAATAACCCAGAGGGCAGCTTGCAAAGGGCCCAGGGAAGTGCAGCACTGTCAGGTCTATCTGCTCTGGTGATATTCTCCAGCTGGATGAGAACAGCTGAGATCTGCCACTGTGCTGAGTTCTTGTAAACACACCCACTGCTCCCCATCCTACTGGCACACAGAGCACCTCTGGGGATAGGAGAAGGCTGGGGGAGAACTCACATCCAAACCCCCCTGAGCCGAGCAGGAGAAACATCCCAGAGCAACAGAACACAGAACAGGCACCAGCAAAGGCTTCTTGTCCCACCAAAATAGCTACAGGGAAAATGGTGTGGTTGGGCCACAAGGTAAAAGGAAAGGTATTTTTTCCATAGAAGTGATTTTAGACCAAACAAGGAAATACATTAAACTGTGAAAAGCTACAGAATAAAAAGTCACCCACGACTGTCAATCCTCAATCCATGCCCACCAAACACCCTCCACCTCCACCCACCTCCACATTAAAGGGATTAAGCAATGCTTTTCCAAACAACCCCAGCAGCCTGGGAGGGAGTCTGAGGGCTACAGGAGACCAAAATCAAAGAACAGCAGTGGGGAGATGAAGGCACAGATTGCTAAATACAACTGTGCTTCCCTGCTGCACCTCCTGGGGAAGGTCTCAGAGCCATTTCTGTGCTGAACCTCTGCTCCAAGGGGCTCTGCAGGAGCCAGGACAGGAGCACGAGAGCAAACACTGGGGAACTCAGACAGTTGTAAATACAGGGTTCATCCTGGCAATGTTCACACGGAGGCTCTTAAAAAAAATAGCTCCACTGAGATGGGCAATCTGTGGCACAAACCTCTGTCAGCACAGAGGAACAGAAGGCAGCAAATGAAATGGTTTTTTAAGAGGTTCCAGAGGAGACTCAGGTAATTTCAGAACATTGAATTTGACAATTACACGGTGCTATCAGCAACTGCTCTGAAGAACAGAGATAGTGGGCACACCAACACACCCAGAGTGCTTTGGGAAGGCACTGATAAGAGGGATAAGAATTGCAGAAGGTACAGGAGAGCTTTGAAATGAGGAATAATGAAACAGGCAAAGACTGGGCAGTCAGGGAAGCAATGACTGACAAAGTGCATGGCAGAATTCTGTTTGCAAACAGCACGAAGAGAGAGAAGGGGGGGAAAAACTTCTTCTCCATCTTTAGTACAAGCAGGGGCATCAAATGGAGCAAACAAGCAACAGTGCAGAACAAGGAGGTTCTTCACACAGCACACCTCAGCTGTGAATTCTGCACAGGATGATGGAGGTGCCAGCAGTTTAAAATGGTCCAAAGAACAACTAGCACCAACTTAAACGAGAAAAATCTGTCAAGGACTACCAGGAGATAGCACCTCTGCTGCTGGAGCCCCCTGAGCTGCACATCACTCATGACTGGAAGCACACAGACATCTCCAGGCTGCAGGGCTCCTGTGCCATCCACCTCCCATCCTGACATGAGCCTCCCCCAGACCCTTCTGCTGCTGAATGTGAAAATGCTGTCACCTGCAAGCTCACCTGCAGCACTGGGCACTGAAGGATCCTTCTCTACGATGTTCTGCTGTCACCTAAACCCAGCATTCCTTCACCAAGCCTTTACTGTGGGTAACTGATACAGTTCTGCAGCATGAGCTGAATGGTGAAGCCTTTACTTCAGCAGGGATGTGGGATGGCTTACATACATATTTATATATGCACACACTCATGCACTCACTAGAACTCCTTTAAATTCTGCTTACATCCCAGTTAGTAACTGATACAAACATCCTAATAACCCCAAACAGCACTTGATATAAATCATACCCACACCATTTTATCCACACAGGAGCTCAGACTTCTAGCAGATGAATTGGAGTTGTGGCATTTATATGGAAAACATTTATCAAAGTTCAAACAAATAATATTTAAAAGAGTATTTATTGCTTTAATATTTTTTCTACCATCTCTTCAATAACAAACATATATAAATAATTACTGAATTGCACTTGAATGTCTGGAGTTGTCTCAAACTACATTTCCTTGGCTCCATTTTGGGTGGTGAGCACTCACTCGAGGTGAACTCTCCTGAGTCAACCTGCCCCCACCCCAGGAAAGAAATCTTCTCTGCTTACTGCCAAGCTCCTGAGAGCACAGCCATGCAATAGGTCTGGTTATTCAACCAAAAACCCCAGTTCTGCTCTAACCTGCATCCCTGCAGAAGACGGGGTTGAACTGCCCACAACTCACTTGAGTCTTGTGGTGCTAAACCTGGACTATAAGGGAAGGAAAGTGATTTTACTGAGTGATGTTTGTGGTGACTTCAGTCTTAGAAAGCAGTTTGGAGCTCTTGGGAGCAGCCCAGCACTGGGGCCCCAGCAGGGGCTGATGAGCAGAGCTCCCATTCCCCACATGGCCTTTTCTTTGGCTTTTCTTAACAAGAAAAAAAATACTCTTAATTTTTCATCTACATTTTCTACCTATGTTCACCTGGTTCTGACTCCACACACCCTCCTGTGAAATCTCTCCTTACAACTGGAGGTTTTAGGTCACTTGAGATGCCCAAACCTGCTTCACCACGGAAATTAGAGTCCCAGCTTGCAGTGGTGATTTGTGAACACTACTGCAGACACAATTCAAGTGGTTACATCCCCATGCCCTCTGACTCAAGCACAATTAAAGGATGTGGAAATAAAAATGCCCCCATTATTTTTAGGTCACAGGAGCTGATAGTGGGTCTTTATCAAGATGCTGATAAAATGGATTATCTTGGCAAGCACTTTGCCAAATGTAATTATTAATCTATTATAATGATCCAATCTCTTTGAAAACTCTTTTAACTTTACTAAAGCTGACATGGTACAAACTTTTTTCTTTTAATTAACTTGAGCAACCACAGTTTGATATTCAGTTTTGTTTACATGGCAGAGTCTAAAGTGACCTGAGGGATCATTTTTCCTGCTAGTCCCTACCTCGGACATGAAGATGTTCTATTTCCCCCAGAGTTACTGGTGAGGCTTGTCTGCAGCAGCTAAATGGTAGTTTATGAGTTCAGCCAGCAAGTCCAAATCTTGGGACATAAAGTGTGTTCTCCTTGAGACCAGACCTCCTGCTGCACTTTCACAGGGCGACCCCAGCTGAGGTGTGCCAACACCACCCCTCCCAAAGCCTCAGAGACTCCAGAACACGTGTCCAAACCACCCAAGCCACCCCTTAGCAGCACCAAGCTCTGGGGAGGGTGATGATCTCAGCCTGCAGGTTACCTGACACAGCCAGGAAGTCATCGATGGAGGTGATGTCATCCACAGCGTCTGTCAGCACACGGACCTGCCTCTCCCACTGCTCCTTGAACAGATCCATGTTCTCCTGAGCCAGTTTGCTTTGGGGTTTAGCAGCCAGAGCCAGAGCAGCATTGATGACCTGTAAAACACCACTTTTAAAACATACCCAATGAAACAATTACCTCCTGTGTTTTTATCCAATGAACTCAGCAGCAGACAAAGCAAGTTTAATAAGTTTTGAGGAACTTGATGTTTAAACACAGAAGGGTTTAATTTTGTTGCTCTCACATCCAACTCATACCTGCTTCCACGTTTATTATGGATAGTTATTAGGAGCAAAATCACTTGGCAAGTTTTCACAAGAGCTGGTTTCACCTGTCTTTAGCAGCTCGTGGTAACAAGGTGTTGCTTTCCCAGTGCAAGCTGTGTTGTTCAGTATTTTAGACAGGATGACATTTAGTACACTCAAGGCTGCACTTGCTACTTAACAAAACCTCAGTAAAAAGGTCAAAAAAGGATTAATCTTATACAGACTGAAGTAGGAACAATATACAAATACAAAATTAAAGATAAATTTTGATTTATCCCTTTTCCTTGAAGCTTTACTCTGGATCTTGCCTGTAATTGTTGTAATGATTTCAGATTTCTGCTGTGGATGTGAACAAGCCAGATTATCCAGGGAACAGGAGATTCTTCTTCTGAATACCCTCTCCTCATTTTCTTCAAACCCCAGTACCAGAATTTACACCAGATCCTAGCTTTTCTTAGCAGAACAAAAGCTTCAGGTGCTGCTGGGTCACTGAGCTTATGCTGTGTCCACTAATTGGTCATTTAAAGGACCACAAAAGCCTCTTTGAATGTGGGGAGAAACCAAGCTCAGCAGCCTGGTCCTGCTCTTGCTGCGGCAGTGTGACCTGGAAAGGTGCCAGGTGTGAGGAACCATCCTCAGCCAGAGCCTGACAATCCCAGCCCTGTTCCCAAGCCCCTGAGAGTCAGAGCTAATTAACTCACAACTTCAAGGTGTCATTTTTCTTCTCTACTTTAGGACTGTATTAATTTCACAAACTTGTCGACCAAAACATGCAAGCACCAGATGTTCCCTCTTTTCCAAAATCTACTTTCTCTACCTGCTTCATTTACAAGTGTCACAAAGCATTTAAAAAAATATATAATTCACTAAACACAGGAATGATGGTGGTGTCAAATGTACTGGGCTGGCACTGAGTGAATCAGGCAGGAGGAGGGGGCAGCTTCACCCCAGGCATGCCAGGAGTCAGCAGTGACAGGAAAATCCACACAAGGGCTGCAGGTCTGGGTCACAATCCCAGCCCAGCTCCCTGGCTTTGGTGACAGTGACCAACTCAATTAGCAGCACCTGAGCCTGAGCAGCACCTGTGGGATGAACACCTCTGAGCCCTGCAGGGACAGCTCTGTCCCTGTCCCTAGTGCCACCACCAAGGGCTCCTCTGCTGCTTCCCTTCCTCCAGCCAGCCCAGGGTCACACCTGTGCCACCTGCATTTCCCTTTGGAATGTCCCTGCTGCTCTGTCACCCTCACTCATAGAACTGAAAAGTCCTGAAAGCCCCTCAAAAGCCTTGCAACACCCAAGAAAATGATGTTTTGAATTTGAAAATTGAACAGAAATAGAGGTTTTAGAGAGGCAAACCTGAGAGCCCTGCTTTGCAGTCCAGCCACTGCCACGTCTCACCCCAGGCTGATGGATGTAATGAATTACCCACCTATCAATCAAAATCTAGATACCCAAGCTTTCATGAAGATGAATCTGAACAAGTGTCCTGGAAACAGCAGAGATAAACCAGACAATGCTCCAGAAATCTGCTCTCACTTTTATCCTGCTAGGAGCTGTCACTACAGAGGCAGAGATGGTGGTGAGGCGATACCAAGGGTCAGGACATTTTCTCTGCTTTTCTCCACCTGCCTTGGCCCATATCAGATATAAAATGTCCTGTAAGCACTGAGACAGGGCAGCATTAATGCTGCAGGAACATATGGCCTGGTTCCTGGGAGATGTTTGTCTGGACACAGCAGCTGTCTGCACAATTCATCTTGGCCAACAGCGCATGTCAAGCCCAGATGTCACGTTCAGCACCTCGTCACAGGTAATGGCAGAGCTGTCACACACACAGGGCTCTGCAACTGCTCCACAACCCCAAACTGTGTGTCCTCACCAAATCCAAGCATGGGAGGCACAGGCTGAACCACCCTCCTTCCAACATGCAGCTTGCTTAACCAGAAAATTGTATTTTTTTATACATTACAGCAAAAATGTATGGCCAAAGTGAAAGTATTTTATATATATATTTTATAAAAATGATCAAGCAAAAGTAGTGTTGATCTCCCTTACAGACAGACATTGCTGCAGCAGGGAAGCAGTCAGCAGTGCTGGAGATGGGGAGAGCTGGTGGAGATATCAAAGGTTATCCATGGAGCTAAAGACAAAGCTACAGCTCAGGAGAGCCTCACAGGTGTGAGTGTGCTCAGGGAGAAATTCAGGGCAGCAGACACAGCCTGGCAGTCCCTTTTTATAGCACACACTCCACATCTCCGTGTGCAAAGTGGCCACAACAGGCCGCTTTAGCAGGGGTGATAAAAGCCCTCACTCTGAGGAGGGTTTAGCATTCAAGTGAACAAATCATCCTGGATGTGTCTCACACCTGTGCCTGAGGAAATGTCCCAGGGATCACTGACAACACCCTGCATGTGATCTATTCCAGGGAAAATACTCTGGTATCCAGCACAGAGTGATTGATTTATTTTCCAACAGATGCTTAGGGAGACGTGGGAAAATGACAGGGATGCTGGATCTTAAATAGCAGGACTATGATCCCTTTATTATCTAAAAATAAACACTTTCAGGGGGAGGAGGCAACACTTTTTTGGGGGAAGGGATGGACCACAATACACTTTTCCTTCTCCAAAACACATAAAGCACTGGGTAATTACTTTAAAACACCAGTAACTCTCACAGGATGGAGACAGACAGAGTTGAAACCCCAGGAAGATCATGACCCGACTAGCTGAGATGCAGCCGCTTCCACGTAAAACATTTGGCCATTTCAGGGAAGTATTTTGTATTTCAGAGCTTTTCAAGATGCTGCCAGAGCACTGTGATCACAATGACTCACTGAAGTTGTACAAAGGAAAGAATCAAACAGGGACATTTTGAGCCTATCCAGAAGGAAATGAAGCACGGCAAGAAAACACACTATTTTTATCGGTGCTTTGTTTCATGTAGCAGTTGCAGGCTTGGAGTCAGACAGCTCCATGCTCCATATCCTGTTCCAGGCAGCTCCTTGGAGCTCTCCCCTGCACCTCCAGCTCCCTGTGGCAGCCAGGGCTGGGCAGCAGCTGGGCAGGCTCAGCACTGCAGAGACTGGAATGGATGTCTCCATCTGCACCTTGAGCCCTCTTCTCAGCCCCTCCATGGGAAGGAGCTGCTGCTTTTCCCTGTTTTTACACTCCCTGTTGAAAGCAGAGATGCCAGAGCCTGGCTGTGTCCCTCCCCCCTCGCAGGGCAGGGCTCTCCAAGCCTCCCTACCTGGGTTACAGCCCAGCAGCTCTCTCAAAAAGCTCAGCTATTCTGGCCAGAAAACACCTGAACCTCAGATAAACCTGTGGGTAAATCACAGCCACTGGGTCAGCCAGAATTAATTCTTTTAAGCTAAATTTAGGATGGCTTCCAGCCTCAGCTTTATAGCACCCCAGCTGAAAGTCAGAGGCCAGAAGAAAGCATTTCTTACAAAGAACAATTCTGAATACTTGGCTGGCATGGCCAAAGGAAGAAACATCACCTGGGAGAGGAAAACTCTCCCCCAGCTATTTGCAATCCCAGCCTGTGGTATCTTAGTGCACACCATGTCTGACCCACACCCATTTCAGTGGCTTTAAGCACTTCTTGATTTTTGCCTCAGTCCTTTTGATAAGAAGCTTTTGCTCCTGCCAGGAGAATGTTTTTCCTGCAGCTGGTTTAGCTTTTCCTTGATTCATGTAGGATTGATTTTTGGATGTTACTGTGCCCCAACAAGGAGGAGTTTTTCAGTTTCAGAAGCTCTGAGGTGAACTCCCAGTCCTCTGCCCTCACTACACAGCATTGCTTTACAACCAAACATCTGCAGTTCCTAAATAACTCACTTGGGCTTGGGGTTTATATAAAGACCCTGACTCACCACATTTCTTGTGGCATTTGGATAATGAGTTGGAAAGTAGCTCCATGGCCTACAGATCCAGGATACTTTGCACTTGTAAAAAAGACAAAAGCTAATAAAACAAGCCCCACCTATCAGCTCTGATCTCAGGGGCAGAGGAACACGTGGCACACACAGACAGTGGGGATGTGAAATCAGTTTTGCTCAGGTGGATGTGAAAAGAAGTCCATCAAGCCTCTCTGCCCTCGCCCAGGTAGATTTTAATCCCTTATTTTCCTGTAATAAAGAAAGCATGGCTTGCTTCCTGGCAGTTCATAAGAAGCTGCTCATAATTTAACTTTACACACACAAGATGCCAGAGGTGCCTGCAGTGCTCACCCTGCTCGTGCCCCTTCCCTGCTCCTTGCTTCATTTTGCTCTGAGTGTTAAAAATGGTTTATGAGGAGGACATTGAAGTCACTCCCAGTTACATCCCAGGTTTGCATGCCCACATGTGTGTGTGCCAGCCCTCCACTCCTGCAGTACAGCAAAAAGCACTCTGCAGGCTCTGATGAGCTGAAATGCCTGCGAGCAAAACACACAGCAGATTGTTTTACACTCTCAGAAGCTCTAATGGCAGTGACCAGCAATGAGCAGAGCTGATGCACCCAAAGAGGAAGGAAAAGTTTCCTTTGATTTCCAATACTTTGTTCCCATGTATAAAAGGCACTTTGAGCACTTTGCTCTCCTGAGAGCTCCACACAGAGTGACTGCAGGCGTCTCTGCAGAGATATTTACTCATCTGGTGGCAGTGCTGGAACGAGCCACAGACCCACACTTGCACTGAGTGACTCAGAACCACAGAATGCTCCTTAAAGCTCATCCCTTCCCAATGGCAGGGACAGCTTTTTAGACCAGGCTGCTCCTAGCCCCAATGCCCAAGCTGGTCTTGGGCACTGCCAAGCTTCTCTGGGCACCCTGTGCCAGCCCTCCCAGGGAACAATTCCTGCCCAAAATCCCATCCATCCCTGCCCTCTGGCCCTGGGGGTAGTTCCTGATGCAGAGTCCCTCTCAAGCTCCCTGCAGCTCCTTCAGACACTGAGGGGCTCTGGGGTCTCCACACAACGTTCCCAGCTCTCCCAGCCTGGCTCCACAGGGGAGGTGCTGCAGCTCCCCTGAGCCCAGAGCCCTTCTCCAGCCCAGCATGCACTGTCACAGCAGTGTTTGCTATTTGCTACTATTGTATTACTGTTTGTAATATAATGATAGTAATAATAATAATATTATAATTATATTACTGTTTGTGTACTGTGTATAGATAATTTTCCTATCAACGTCCCCTTCCATGAAAAAGCATTTTCTTTTGGACCTGAGGGCTGCCTTTGCAGTGCCAGTCCATGTAGCAGCTGCAAGAATTTTGGTGTCATTTATCTTGCTCCATTTTGCATTTCACTGGCTTCAAATGCTGAAACTTTGGGGGTCTCAGGGATTTAGTTTTTTTCCTGGAAGCTGTTCCACCACTGTGCTCCCCAGATCTTGTGATGAAACAAAGGGCCCTTACTCACTAACACACTTCTTTCTACAGAACTGAATCCTTTTCCTTTGCTTATTTTTATGCACCAGTAACCGTTTGAATTTCTAAAATTGTTGTTTTTCTGGTCAGCCTTGGCCTGTGCTGGCAGTTCTTCCCAGCAAGCCTGGGTGATGCAAATCTGCAATCCAAGTGTTAAGTTTTTAATAGAAGCATTTCTACTCGATGCCAATAAAATGTTTCAAGCACCTGTAATTAAACAGTCTGGAGACAGATCTGCTCGTTAGAACATTAAAAAAACTGACAGTTTTTCAAAGAGATGAAAAAAGGGGACAATTGTTTGATGTTAAGTCTTTACTGCAAGAAAAATGAAGTTTTCTCCTTCTCCAGCAGCCACCAGGAAATTGGAGAACCAAGTCTGCTGGTCACATTTGGGTTTAGCTGATCTCAGGGGTGGTCTGCAGGTTTTTTTAATTCCTCTAAGATACTCCAACTCTTAAACAAAAGTTTCTGGAACTCTCCATGGGATTCCTTCTGCTTTGGTATTTTGTCTCTGTGTCAGTAGGTGTGATCACATATGAGCCATCTGCCTCATCAGAAATCTATAAGCAGCAAATGGCTTTTCAAGCAGCTCAAAATTGAAATAGAAGGATGTGAACAAGCAGTTATTAAAACAAGATGTTAATACGAGAAGAGCCAATTTATTTTTATTAAAAATGTAATTGAATCCAAGAATTCTCTGGAGTCAGTTTGACGGGTGAGGCGTGTGCGTGGCGAGCAATTCCCACACTGCAGCAGGTATGGAGGGGCTGGGCAGCACCTGTGCTGCCTGGTGGCCTCCCAAGGCTCCTTTGGAGGATGAGCTCTTTGGGATGTGTGGATAAACACAGCCAGCCCTGCCTTTCACAGGGAACAGGGGCAGGTGTGTCCTGCAGCCACCTCCCCGGAGCTGCCCAGGCTGCAGGGCAGTGGGCTCAGCTTTGGCTGGCAGAAGCAAACGCCCAACCTGATGGGAACTGCACCCCAAAGTCACTTCTATCAGCTCCCAGCCCGACTGCAGTATGGGTAGGAGGCTCCAGATGGGCTTCATGGAGGCTGCAAAGCCCAAGAAAGTCAATGCAGAGCTGGTGACAGGAGCTCCAGTGACAGCAGACTGGCACATCAAAAGGCTGCAGCAATTCTTGCTCTGGGAGCTGGGCTGGGCCATTCTCACTGTTGGTTTCTAACACCTACAGCCTGCATGAACAGGAACACTGATGGTTCAGCTCTTAAAGGCATCTTTAATGCAAAATGCTGTTACCAACCAGCCTTTGCAGGCTCCCAGAGCTCAAGCCCTTCCTGGAAACAGAGTGCAGACGCCAGAGCTGGCAGTGAGGGATCCAGGTTTCTGGGCTGAGATAAACAAAATCTTCCCCTAATTCACCACTGGCAAGCTCTGTGTTCAGTGAGAAGGCAAAGAAAAGTTCCCCCCGTGCTCTGCGAGGCAAAGGCAGGCACAGGCAGCTATTCCAAGCATTTCACAGCAGTCATTTTCCATTTCCACTTACAAAGGCAGTTTAAGCATTTTTTAAAATTTAACTGTACTGATGGAGAACTTTGCTCCTTCATCTTAACCCCCTCAAGCCCAGCCTGTTCCCCAGCACCCAGCAGGGCTGAGGGAACTCCTGTGAGATGCTGGACAAAGCTGCTTCCTTTCCACACACAGAATTCCAGCAATTCTCCACACAAAGAATTCAGGCAGGCTTGTAAATGAGGGCTGGAGGAAGAAAACACAGTGACCACTGAAGCTGCTTTATTTCTGCCCTGCAAACCCAGACTAAAATTACCCAGCTGGCTGCTCCTGCACAGCTCATCCCAAAGCTCCTCCTGCACCCTTCAAAAGGGAGCTCTAAATACCCCATTAAGGCTTCAAGTTTGCATTAATTTCTGTGCTAATTGGCTGGGGACCCACAAACAGGAAGGATGATGTTACTCCTGAGGAAGAGCTGATTTCCAGGAACAAAACCACGCTAAATAAATCGACTGCTTGTTTCTGTAGAGACCTTTTGATGAAATATTTTCTGCATTTTCTTTTTCCTCAAAGAAAAGTCCAAACCTGAGGAGGTCTGAACCCAGGGGTGACACTGGCAAGGACTGACTGCTTGTTAGTACCAACAAAACTTCCAGGTTTTCCCCAGCCAGCTTGAAGAGTTGCATGTTCCTTCCTCCTGCTGCCAGTTCAATGGCTCCTGATGGCAAGGGAGCGAATTACAGCTCTATTTGAGCTACAGCTTTTATAATTAACTCTGCAGATTGATTTCTGCAGAAATCATTCTTTAACCAGGAATTCCCTACTCCCAGAATGGCCTCTACTCAGATAAACTATTTAAGAGGTTACTTGGGACTCAAGTGCATTAAATTTCAGTTTCATCTTTCAAGCACAGCAATACTTTGAATTACATTTCATACATTGTATTTCTGTGTGCTACTGATATCTTGAAGTTTCTGACACTATTGTAGTTACTGATTGACATGACTCATTCTGAATCCAGCATCTTCCTGGAAAAACACCACCTGAGCCCAAAAAAAACCCCTTCCAAAAACATATAGGGCATATAATGTTGGGTTTAACCTGTATCTTATGCCTAATTCACACATCTGTTCAGCACAGCCACCCAAGAGGATTCGAGAAGCAGCTGTGAATCTCATCAGGAATAAACTGCAAAAATAAATAGGTAATTGTCTAGAAGAGGAAATAAAATCTCACTCTGCTGTTCTTGATACTGAGAATCTTTCAGAGATTGTGGGAATACTCGAGGTTTGGGGACAAGCTGAGGGAGGCAGCTGAGGAGGAGGAGGATGGAGAGCTGTGCTGCTTGCACTGGCACAAGACGAGCTATTGTTACCAGAAAACACAGATGCCATTTGTAAAACAGCTTAGACAAGTGCCCCTAATTATCCCTGAGGATTCACAACATGTTTAAATACTCTTAGAGCATTAAAGAATCAACCCAAGAGCATGTAATGTAATATAAAAGCACTCTTTCAGCTGCTATGAACATCTACAGTGTCATTTACTAATCTCTTGGTGACGACCCTGAAATTAAGGCAAGACTATGCAGTGGAGCATCTAAACTGTAGGCTTGGAAGTTCAGAGATGTGACCTTTGCAAAGCCAAAATCCATCAGTTAAAGCCCTCGTGCATTTATAGATACTCAGAGCTTCCAATGTGTGTTAAATATATTGTCCATAATCCCCAAAGTCAAAGGTTAACAGCTGCACTTCAGGAGATGTGGCTGCACTGGTGACTAAAGCTGGGTCATCATTTCATGCTGACTACCACGGTGCTTATTTTATCCAGGAGTAGATTTATTTAAATACACACTTAGTTGTTGGAAAAGCAAAGATAGGAGAGTCTGAAATACAATTTCAGCAATGGGGAGAGGAAAACACCCCCACAGACTTGGACAAGCACCAGAAACATTCAGATTCAAAGAGAACCTAACTTTCTTCAGATGATTATTTTCAAAAGCAGCAGCATTTGTTTGGAACACCCTGTGTTAGACACCCATATTCTGAGAGATAACTAAAAAAAATTACATCAGCCTAGCTGGCTCCTTCAGGAAAGAGCAAGGCCTCATACCAGGGAAGATGGATTTCTATAAGCATTTTCTTCCACATGCTTTGTTCCAGCTGCAAAACTTGACCTTTGGTTTCAGCAGCCATGCCCAGCCAAGGGTTAGGGGCAGAGAATTTTCAGCCAAAGGCAGGAGAGGGAGAACAGAGAGACACCCTGGGACACAAGGAGACACCCTGGAATGCCCAAAGGCCTCCTTTAGGATTTAATGCTTTATGTTCAGGCATTCACCTGTTTAACAGCACATTTTCCTGCAGGTCATATAAAAGGTAAACCAGTCCTGCTCCTCACACTGCCTTCTCCTATTCCCTCCAAAATCCCCTCCTGCTGGGGTGGGTACAGGTGAACACCTCTCTTTCCTTTGGACTGCTTTTAAAAACTACCAATACAGATGGGAAAACCTGGACAAATTCCAAGTAATCCTGAGACAACACACTTTATTTTCATAAAATGCTATTTTGCCTGTTTTTCTGAGCACTTATTTTCTGTTAGTTCCTCCTTACCAACAACAGCTTATTTGGATGTTTTAGATCTGAATTTCCTGTTGCTTTAAAAAATGTAAATTACACAAATCAGCAGCACCCTGCAGTCTTCAGGGGTTCATCCAAGTATCTAGTTGTTGACATTTAAAACACCAGGCTGTCAAAAAGGAAGAGGATAGTCTAGCGCTTATATAAACTTAATTTCCTTGTTTCCATTAAAAAGTTATTAATTAAAAGGTAGTCTCAGCCAGGCTCACACTGTTCACACACAGCCAACTTCCTCTCATCCTACTCCATCGGGAAGATTATTTGGCATATTTATATTCTACTCAGGCAAAAATAGTATTTTATAATTCATCTTACAGCATGCCCAGGAGCAGTGCTAGCACCTTCACAAGGCACCTTCCTGCAGCACAGATGTGCACAGGAAACAACTGGAGCTCCCCACATTCACCAGCTGCAGGTTACTGGAATCTTCTGGCCAAATGGAATTGGAGCCAGGACACAAAAATGACCCTTTCACATCAGTGATTGCCTTGCCATGGACTTTAAACTTCCTAACTCTTCATGCCTATGCTGCATTTCATCCTCTACATGTACTTAGGGAAAAAAATCAAGCTCTGCAGCAAGTCACAGCCAGCCACTGAGACCAGAGCATGTCCAAAGCAGCACCAGCTGCCCAGCAGGCTGGGGTTTGTCTCTTTTTGTGACACCCCTGCTTACCTGGGGACACAGCTGGGGTCTGTCCCTTTTTGTGACCCCCTCCTTAGCTGGGGACACAGCTGGGGTCTGTCCCTTTTTGTGACCCCCCTCCTTACCTGGGGACACAGGGCCTCCAGCTGGCTGGCTGACATGCGAACCAGTTTCACACCTTCCTCGTTGTTGGAGATGGAGCAGGCCAAGTTGGCAACCTGTGTCAGAGAGGGGAGAAAACAAAACACAACTGTTAGAACTGGGGGCTCTTTCCTTCTGTAGAGAAATTTTGCCTAATCCCAACAGTGACCAGCAACCAGTAACCCATAGTGGAACAGAAAGATTCCACATTTGTTCTGTTCTAATCAGTTTTGAAACAGCTAATGGCACCTGTTCCTTCTGCAGACATAAAATCCCAATGCTTTGGATCATGAAATCCCAGACTGGTTTGGGCTGGAAGGGACCTCACAGCCCATCCCATCCCCCCCTGCCATGGCAGGGACACCTCCCACTGTCCCAGGCTGCTCCAGCCCCAGTGTCCAGCCTGGCCTTGGGCACTGCCAGGGATCCAGGGGCAGCCACAGCTGCTCTGGGCACCTGTGCCAGCCCTGCCCACCCTGCCAGGGAACAATTCCTGCCCAAAATCCCATCCAGCCCTGCCATTCCCTGTGTCTTGTCCCTCCATCCCCTGTAAATCATCTCCATGTTTCCTGCAGCTCCTTCAAGGCCACACTGGGGTCACCCCAAAGCTTCTCCTGCCCAGGTGAACAACCCCAGCTCTCCCAGCAGAGCTGCTCCATCCTCTGCCCATCCTGGAGCCTCCTCTGGCCTGGCTGCAGCAGCTCCAGCTCCTCCCTGTGCTGGGGCAGCTTGCAGGTGGAGTCTCACCTGAGCACAGGGACAGGGACAGAATCCCCTCCTTTGCTCTGGGATCAGCCCAGGGCTCAGGAGTTCTGGGTGCTGGGGCAGGCCCAGCTCTCACTCCCAGCCAGTCCAACATCACTGCCAGCCCCGATCAGGGTGAGTTCTCTCCAGTGAGAGGCACAAGAGCAGCACTGGCAGCAGCTGCAGGCACAGTTCCACAGCCCAATCCCACCAGATTTCACAGCAAAATCCCCCCAGAGCTGGAGCTGGTTTGCTGTGTCCCACCAGGGCCCAGCTGTGACAGGACAGGTAAAGCCTGGCAGGTGCTCCTCCAGCCCTCCTCCCTCTGAGCTGCGACTCAGCACAGAAAACCAATACAGGAGATCTTCAAGATGCATCCACAGGCTTCCAAAATTTGAACAGGATCTCTGGTGATGCTAAAAACTTCACAACCTTGACCTGCTGCACAGCATCCCCCCCTTAACTAGGTCAGCCTGAAGCAGGGACCTCTGTGAACACCTGCCTTGTCAGAGCACGGAGGATGGGGACAGCACAGAATTTTTTTGGTAATTGAAGATATTCCTCATCCCAGAGCTACTCTCAGGGGAAGGAAGTCTGAAATAAGTTACATTTCTCAGCTGACAGGTGAATGACAAGCATGTTATTCTGAGGCATTTGAACACAGAAAGCTGTAAAAATAGCAGCAAGTGAACTGAGACGAACACGGAGTACTGTCCTTCCAGAGGCTGAGCAGCCTGCACAGCCCCCTGTGAATGTGCCATAAAAGCATCACCTGGAGCCAGCAGATGCTCACTAACACCACTGAACCACATTTCTCCTGATACTTTTCTCTATAAGCTGGGGAATTTCCACTCTGCCTTTAATTAAACTACTCTTTGCAGCCATGTAAGCAATTCTGAAGTAGTATCTGCTGCTCCACCACATGCTTTTCCCCCTCCCCAAGCCCTTCCCTCACGGCAGATGTTCCCACACAGAATACATTACTGTCCTGCAAATCATCAAGCACGTGCCATTACACTTGAACAGCATTTTTCATCAACCCCATGATCAATTTGGGGAGCAAAATCAAGTTCCCACTGCAAAGCACACGGCCTCTTCCTCCCTGCAGCTCCAAGCCAAGTAACAGAGGATGGAAAGCAAGGTGTCAAGAGGAGAGGTGTTTCCAGCACAGAACAAGCAAGCAAACAGATGTGACAGCACAGATTTGGAGGAAAACAAACTGAAGTTGAGAGAAAGATTGTGCAGCATCAAAAACACAGAGGAATTCCTGCCAGCTCTCAGCAATATTTGTGTCCTGCTCCTCAAGTTTCTCCTCCACTCGTGTTTGGATTCAAGTCCTACCCAGGCAAGGGGTGAACTGCAGGATGTCCCTGCAGTGCTGCAGGCAGGGCCCAGCTGGGCCAGGGCTCTGTGCTCCTCCTCTCTGCCACCAGAGCTGCAGCCCAGCCCCTGTGCAGGCACCCCAGCCAACAGCTGGCCCTGGAACTCCCTCTCACACAGGGGTTGTGTTTGAACATCAGGGACTTTTCCTGTTCATTTGCCATGCCTTGAATCCCCAGTTCCCAGCAAGCTGCTGGGATGGTGGTAAAGTACATCATGCTTTTGTTTAGAGGCTCACCAGAATCAAAAGACAATCAGATGCCATGATTTAAAAGTCAAATAAAGATTTTGCTGTTGGCTTAAGCACAGGTCATATTTTTGAGGAACACCGGTTTGCCAATATTTTTTATGGCCCATATTTCCCCGTCATTCCTGCCTCCACAGCAGCATCACAACCTCCAGGAGAGAGGAGAACACAAAGCTCTATTGAGTAGGGGCAGAATAAAAGGGGCATTGAAGCACCACAAAATCAGCCTCTCCGATATCTGGAGATGTTGTGCTGTCTCTCAAGCCAAGTGTGATGAATCAAGCGCACAGAAACCCTGCTCTGTCTGAGCACAGAGAGGCAAAGAAGTTCATAATGGAGTGTCCCCACCGTGGTATAATGAAAATTTGCTTTTTTGCACAGTCATTTTTGAACAGTCATTTTTCTCCTGAATACCCAACTGATGGCAATTCTTCTTTAGAAAGCGCCCGACTGGCACTGCCAGCCCTGATGAAAGGAGCGTGTGTGCTGCCCTGACTGAGGCTCTTTGGCAGTCTAAGACAATCCAACTGTTGGCTGCCACATCCCATCCCAGTGCTGTGGCTCCAGAGCTCAACACTTCATTTCAGCACACTCATCCAGCTCATCCTCGCTCTGCTGGGGTGGCTCCTCTGCCAGATCAGCACACAAACTTCCCAGCAAACTCTGCTGAACATCACAGCGACGCAGAGACGTGGCAGCAGCTGAGATGACTTCAGAGGCTGCAGACAGGGCTGTAAATTCACAGCAGTGCAGCCTTTACTGCACCCATGGGAAAGTTCTGCCAAACTACTGGAAAACACTCACAAGCCTCTTAAAATCTGGAATTTAAGAAGAGCTGTGTCTACTAATTAATCAAGCTGTAAATGACATCACAGTGAGGTATGCTAAACTGTCAGCAATTATCAGGTGCTCTAGAACATCAATTCTGAAATTGCATGTACCAGCTGAGGTGGACAGCTGCAGGATCAAGAAATTTAATTTTAGAAGTACCTAAAAGGACTCATCTTCAATGATTCCTGTGTGATTTGACAAATAACTTCAAACTCCCTCTCTCTTCAGAGTGAAGAGGGTACTGCTGGCCAGTTATTTGGCACATACCCATAATACATTGGATTTTGTAGCTGAGATGAAGATCAACTCTTTCAAAGCCCACAGAGTGCTTGGAAATCATACATTTCCAAAACTTCTAAATTAAATAATGCACCTCAAGGGAACAAAAATTTGCTTTAAATCAAATGTGAATTAAATAGTTTCTCCATGTCTCCAACAAAGCAGCTGACTGACATAGTAAGTGGTCAGACTTGATTTAGAAAGAAGAACACTTGTGCTTGAGAGCAAAATAGCAATTGAATTCCCGCTGCATTTGTTCATTCTTACCATTCAATATCATCAAGTCCCTTTACATAAGCACTACTGGCACAGGCATCAAAGGAGACAAAACCACTGCAAATAATGTAATCAGCACAACGAGCAATCTCTTGAAAAAAGTTAAAAATACACTGGGAATGAAGACAGCCCCGAGAGCACGCCCAGCAGGGCTCAGACACTGCTCACTGCTGACACACTGATTTAAAGGGGGTTTCAAGGCTCTCTCTGCTCAGAGTCCACAGCCACAGCTTCCCAGACCCCAAAAGGCAGGGCAGACCCCGAGCAGCTGCTGGTATTTAGAGGAATGAGCTTCAATTTCCCCCCAGTGACAACTGCAGAGCACAGCCCCAGCCATTCCCAGCAGGAAATGGACAGTGCCAAGCAGAATAGCTGGACAGGCTCATCTGGAAAGGGCTGCCATGCACTGAGCAGGTTTTGAACCTCAAATCTCATTGTTTTAACAATGACATCAGCACACTGCTGTTGGAACCCTAAAAAATGAGAATTTCAGACTTTCAGTGCTGATCCCCAGGAAAACAGTGCATTTGACCTGAGGCCATGGAGAAGGCTTCCAAAATTGAATGACAGAACTAGGATCATGGGTGTGGAGCTTGAATAGAAGTGTGTAATATCACATGGAGGAAAACTGAGAATTTGGGGTTTTGGCGTGTAGTAATACATATAAAGCAGAAAAAGAAGATAAAACACAGTAACTGCAAGATGAATGAGGTGAGTGATTCTGGTGCTGGCACAGACCAGGAGGTGAATGGCCCCAAATGCAGATGGAGCAGGTCCCAGTAGGGTTCCCTGTGCCCAGCACTGGGGCCAGACCTGTTTGATGTCTCTGTTGGTGACTGGGAGAGGGGATGAGGGCACCCTCAGTGACAGCATAGACAGCACCACACTGGGCAGAAGTGTGGATATGCTGGGGGCAGGAGTGTGGATGTGCTGGGGGCAGGAGTGTGGATGTGCTGCAGGCAGGAGTGTGGATGTGCTGGGGGCAGGAGTGTGGATGTGATGGAGACAGGAGTGTGGACGTGATGGGGGCAGGAGTGTGGATGTGCTGGGGGCAGGAGTGTGGATGTGCTGGGGGCAGGAGTGTGGATGTGCTGATGGGCAGGAGTGTGGATGTGCTGGGGGCAGAATTGGATGTGATGGAGGCAGGGTGTGGATGCTGCAGGCAGGAGTGTGGATGTGATGGAGGCAGGAGTGTGGATGTGCTGAGGCAGGAGTGTGGATGTGATGGAGGCAGGAGTGTGGATGTGCTGAGGCAGGAGTGTGGATGTGCTGGGGGCAGGAGTGTGGATGTGATGGAGGCAGGAGTGTGGATGTGCTGAGGGCAGGAGTGTGGATGTGATGGAGGCAGGAGTGTGGATGTGCTGAGGGCAGGAGTGTGGATGTGCTGAGGGCAGGAGTGTGGATGTGATGGAGGCAGGAGTGTGGATGTGATGGAGGCAGGAGTGTGGATGTGCTGGGGGCAGGAGTGTGGATGTGATGGAGGCAAGTGCGGATGTGCTGAGGGGCAGTGTGGATGTGCTGATGGAGGCAGGAGTGTGGATGTGATGGAGGCAGGAGTGTGGATGTGCTGAGGGCAGGAGTGTGGATGTGATGGAGGCAGGAGTGGATGTGATGGAGGCAGGGAGTGTGGATGTGCTGATGGAGGCAGGAGTGTGGATGTGATGGGAGGCAGGAGTGTGGATGTGATGGAGGCAGGAGTGTGGATGTGATGGAGGCAGGAGTGTGGATGTGCTGCAGGCAGGAGTGTGGATGTGCTGAGGGCAGGAGTGTGGATGTGCTGAGGGCAGGAGTGTGGATGTGCTGATGGAGAGTGTGGATGTGCTGAGGGGCAGGAGTGTGAATGTGGCTGGAGGCAGGGTGTGGAGGATGTGCTGGAGGCAGGAGGTGTGGATGTGATGGAGGCAGGAGTGTGGATGTGCTGATGGAGGAGTGTGGATGATGGAGGCAGGAGTGTGGATGTGCTGCAGGCAGGAGTGTGGATGTGATGGGAGGCAGGAGTGTGGATGTGATGGAGGCAGGGGTGTGGATGTGCTGCAGGGCAGGAGTGTGGATGTGCTGAGGGCAGGAGTGTGCGGATGTGATGGAGGCAGGGTGTGGATGTGATGGAGGCAGGAGTGTGGATGTGCTGCAGGCAGGAGTGTGGATGTGCTGAGGGCAGGAGTGTGTGGATGTGCTGAGGGCAGGAGGTGTGGATGTGCTGATGGAGGAGTGTGGATGTGCTGAGGGCAGGAGTGTGGATGTGCTGGGGCAGGAGTGTGGATGTGATGGAGGCAGGAGTGTGGATGTGCTGGGGGGCAGGAGTGTGGATGTGATGGGAGGCAGGAGTGTGGATGTGCTGAGGGAGCAGGAGTGGGATGTGCTGATGAGGCAGGAGTGTGGATGTGAGAGCAGGCAAGTGTGGATGTGCTGATGGAGGCAGGAGTGGATGTGATAGGGGCAGGAGTGTGGATGTGCTGGGGGCAGAGTGTGGATGTGCTGATGAGGCAGGAGTGTGGATGTGATGGGAGGCAGGAGTGTGGATGTGATGGAGGCAGGAGTGTGGATGTGCTGAGGGGCAGGAGGTGTGGATGTGATGGAGGCAGGAGTGTGGATGTGATGGAGAGCAGGAGTGTGGATGTGCTGGGGGGCAGAGGTGTGGATGTGCTGCAGGCAGGAGTGTGAATGTGCTGAGGGCAGGAGTGTGGATGTGATGGAGGCAGGAGTGTGGATGTGCTGCAGGCAGAGGTATGGATGTGCTGAGGCAGGAGTGTGGATGTGATGAGGCAGGAGTGTGGATGTGATAGGTTCAGAGGTGTGGATGTGATGGAGGCAGGAGTGTGGATGTGCTGAGCGGCAGGAGTGTGGATGTGCTGATGGAGGCAGGAGTGTGGATGTGATGGAGGCAGGAGTGTGGATGTGATGGAGGCAGGAGTGTGGATGTGCTGGGGCAGGAGTGTGGATGTGATGGAGGCAGGAGTGTGGATGTGATGGAGGCAGGAGTGTGGATGTGCTGCAGGCAGGAGTGTGGATGTGCTGCAGGCAGGAGTGTGTGGATGTGCTGCAGGCAGGAGTGTGGATGTGCTGCGGGAGGCGGGAGTGTGGATGTGATGGAGGCGGGAGTGTGGATGTGCTGCAGGCAGGAGTGTGGATGTGCTGAGGGGCAGGAGTGTGGATGTGCTGAGGCAGGAGTGTGGATGTGATGGAGGCAGGAGTGTGGATGTGCTGGGGGCAGGAGTGTGGATGTGCTGGGGGCAGGAGTGTGGATGTGATGGAGAGCAGGAGTGTGGATGTGCTGATGGAGCAGGAGTGTGGATGTGCTGAGGGGCAGGAGTGTGGATGTGCTGCAGGGGGCAGGAGTGTGGAGATGTGCTGATGAGCAGGAGTGTGGATGTGCTGAGGGCAGGGTGTGGATGTGATGGAGGCAGGAGTGTGGATGTGCTGAGGGGGCAGGAGTGTGGATGTGCTGAGGGGCAGGAGTGTGGATGTGCTGCAGAGCAGGAGTGTGGATGCTGAGGCGGGAGTGTGCTGCAGGCAGAGTGTGGATGATGCTGCGATGGAGGCAGGAGTGTGGATGTGATGGAGGCAGGAGTGTGGATGTGCTGGGGGCAGGAGTGTGGATGTGCTGATGGAGGCAGGAGTGTGGATGTGCTGGGGGCAGGAGTGTGGATGTGATGGAGGCAGGAGTGTGGATGTGCTGAGGCAGAATTGGATGAGGCAGGAGTGTGGATGTGCTGCAGGCAGGAGGTGTGGAATGTGCTAGGGAGGCAGGAGTGTGGATGTGATAGGCAGAAATATGGATATGATGAGAGCAGGAGTGTGGATGTGCTGGGGGCAGGGAGTGTGGATGTGATGAGAGCAGGAGTATGGATGCTGCTGCAGAGCAGGAGTGTGGATGTGCTGAGAGCAGGAGGTGTGGATGTGCTGCAGAGCAGGAGTATGTGGATGTGCTGGAGGCAGGAGTGTGGATGTGCTGGAGGCAGAGATGTAGGATGTGAGTGGGCAGGAAATTATGTGATAGAGGCAGGAGTAGTGGATGTGCTGGGGGGGCAGGAGTGTGGATGTGCTGATGGAGGCAGGAGTGTGGATGTGCTGGAGGCAGGAGTGTGGATGCTGATGGAGGCAGGAGTGTGGATGTGCTGGGGGGCAGGAGTGTGGATGTGATGGAGGCAGGAGTGTGGATATGCTAGGGGGCAGGAATGTGATAGGAGGTGTGGATATACTGAGGGGCAGGAGTGTGGATGTGCACAGGCAGGAGTGTGCTAGGCAGGAAGTGTGGATGTGCTGGAGGCAGGGTGAATGTGATAGGCAAGAGTGTGGATGTGATGGGCAGGAGTGTGGATGTGCTGAGGGGCAGGAGTGTGGATGTGCTGATGGGCGAAGTGTGGATGTGCTGGGGGGCAGGAGTGTGGATGATGGGCAGGAGTGTGGATGTGCTGGGGGCAGGAGTGGATGTGATGGAGGCAGGAGTGTGGATGCTGCAGGCAGGAGTGTGGATGTGCTGGGGGCAGGAGTGTGGATGTGCTGCAGGCAGGAGTGTGGATGTGCTGGGGGCAGGAGTGGATGTGCTGGAGGCAGGGTGGATGTGATAGGCAAGTGTGGATGTGATGGAGGCAGGAGTGTGGATGTGCTGGGGGCAGGAGTGTGGATGTGCTGATGGAGGCAGGAGTGTGGATGTGCTGGAGGCAGGAGTGTGGATGTGCTGATGGAGGAGTGTAGATGTGCTGAGGGCAGGAGTGTGGATGTGCTGATGGAGGCAGGAGTGTGGATGTGCTGGGGGCAGGAGTGTGGATGTGATGGAGGCAGGAGTGTGGATGTGATGGAGGCAGGAGTGTGGATGTGCTAGGGGAGCTCAGGGTGGATTTTAGGGAAAATTTCTTCACTGGAAGCGATTTGAAACCCAGAGCAGTGGTGGATTCACCATTCCTGGAGGGATTTCCAAGTCACATGGCACTTGGTGACAGGGTTCAGTGGTGGCCTTGGCAGCACTGGGGGAACAGCTGGACTCGAGGGTCTCAGAAGGCTCTTCCAGCTGCAATGATTCCATGAATCTTCAATGATTCCATCGTTCTGTGCCTTTGGAGAAGGTATAACTTAAGTGGCTCCTTTTAAGAGGCAGATGCTATCTCAGGGCACAGGGTCAGCTGGGAAAAGGTTATTAGTAAGAAGATGTACCTCCAATATTAAAAAAAAAATTGCACCATCTGTCACAGAGCAATTCCATCTCAAATTCTAGTTAACTTTGACTCTTCAGAATTTACTAATATTTAAATCACGAAAAACTTGACATTTCTAAAGCTGTTATTTCCACCATTAGTAACAATTTGTGGCAGAGAACCGCCTCCCCTGACAAGACACAGGTTGTACCTTTTCCACATGAAATACATTTTTTGGGTTTGTTTCTTTTTCTTTTTAAACTCAAAATTTGTTCAGATCGTGACTAAGAAGTTAAGTCTTCCAGCAATTAAAAAACTGCAGCAGCCTTAACTATACAAGTTTGGGGTCACTGTTAAGGTTCTTAAATGACACTATTGAACATAACCCAACAATGCTAATAATAATAACACTGAGGCTGTGGGTCTGACCCCCAGTCACTTAAAAGCTGTACTTGATGATCCTTGTGGGTCTCTTCCAGCTCACAACATTCTGTGATTCTGTGGAGCAACACTCCAGCTTTGTCCTTTTTCCACCTTCTCTTTGCCCAGACTCCCTGGCTTAGGCAGAGAGGTTTCCTTACAGGGAACTCTTTATTGGAGGACTGGCCAAATGCTTTTTCAACAAAACAGGCAATTAAAAAAAAAAAAAAAAAAAAAAAAAAAAAAAAAACGAGAATTTATAATCTCTAACACTTCAATCCTTCCTTTTCAAGGATTTCGAAGGCTGGCAATAAATGTGTTGAAGCCTCTGGATTGACTTCACAGACACAGACACAGAAAACACCCAGGTTTTCCTCCTTGTCTACAGCCAAGTTTTCAGGACAGCTTCTTCAGGAAGGCCCAGCCTCCAAAGTGGAGCTGCTGCCACCACCCCGAGCAGTGCAGCCCCAGGAAGGCTCTGCAATGTGTTTGTTGTTGCATAATTGGATGCTGCCAGAGCTGGCCCTGCCGCCCATCCTCGCTACAGCCCAGGATTACACATCCCTGTGCAGGAGCCAAACACTCACTAATTGAATTCTGAGTCTGGGCACTCCGCTTTGAACCTGCAGTGGTAAAAACAGCATTACAGAAAGAAGTTTTCTGAGTGTCTTACCCTGAGAAACTTTTCAGTTTAACATTGAGCAGAATCCTCTCGTAACTGGTGCTCAACAACTCTTACACAAAATGAACAAACCCACATCCATGTGTACACAGATACTTTGGGAATTTCAGCGCCACAGAGACCAAGCTTTTCAAAGGTGTTCCTGGCATTTTCATTTCTGATTAAACTTCAAAACTTCAGCTGCTTGTTCTATTTTTTTTTTATATTTTTTTTGCTTTATGTTTTTCAATTTCTCTGGGAATGCAAATTCTAACTTTCAAGCAGCTTTAAAAAAACCACCCATTTTAAAAGCAAAAAAGAGAAAGAACGGACAGGCAGCCATTGAACATTTTCCTCCTAGGGATTTGCTAAAGAAAAATGTATCTGATATTCTCACAAAATTCAAACAGCACACAGCTGATTCCTTCCTCCTCCATGTTAAAAAACTTGTCCCGATTCCCTTCACACTGGTCAAAGCTCAGGAAATTAATTTATCTGCAGAAACAACTGTTCTGGCAAAACTAATGGAACTGAGGACTCTCAGAAGAGATGTGTTCATTATGTAACCCCCATCCCTCTCCAGAAAAGCTTTCATTATTCACTAAGTCCATACATTTATTTATTCACCTGTACACCACACTCAATATTCAAGATGAATCTGAGCATTTTAACATCCAGCCCTAACAGGTGCTGCATGGGGGAGAAGTGTTACAGCTATGGATGTGTTAGCTCTAACCCTACAAACTCCCCATCCTGCAGAGGCAGAGCTAACTGGGAATTCCACAAACCAGCCCCATTTCTCTAATGCAGGAGGACCAGGGATCAAATCCATTGGGACTGTGCAGAGCTACCAGAGTCGTGCTGTCAACTGCTCTGTGATTTTATATGACTTATATATGACTATGTGGCTGCAGCTCCACAGAAGGTAGCTTGCAGGAGCTTGTTGTGGGCAACAGAATCCCAATGTATTAACTGAAAATAGTAAAAGTCTTTAAATAAAACAAGGCGCAGGCAGACAAACTGCAGCCGTGAAGCACCGGGGAAAGGAAGGACTGAGCTGCTATTTCCAGAGCTCTCACATCAGAACAGTTTTCATTCCAAGTCTGTTTATAAACACAAGGAGGGGAAGTTTCAGCTGGCTGGAACAAAACTGGCAAGCCAAGGGTTGGTGATGAGGAATGGAGGTTATACAGTTTGTTATTTCAACAGGCTGGCAAGTGATGGCAAGAGAAAGGGATCACAGACAATTTCGCAGAATCCCAGACTGGTTTGGGCTGGGAAGGACCTTAAAGCTCATCCAGCTCCAACCCCCTGCCATGGTAGGGACACCTCCCTCTGTCCCAGGCTGCTCCAGCCCCAATGTCCAGCCTGGCCTTGGGCACTGCCAGGGATCCAGGGGCAGCCACAGCTGCTCTGGGCACCTGTGCCAGCCCTGCCCACCCTCCCAGGGAACAATCCCTGCCCAAAATCCCATCCAGCCCTGCCCTCTGACACTGGGAGCCATTCCCCCTTGCTCTGTCTCTCCATGCTCTTGTAAGAAATACAATAGTAAAAAAATGTATTGTGCACTTTCTGCTCCCTGTTACATTGAAGCCATCAGTATTTCCATGGGTAACCACCTTTTGCTTGTGATAACATCTCAATACTTCCACATTTCAAGCTGTATCTGCATGTTTAAAATTCTAATTAAGGAATACAGCTTTGCACTTGCCTCTCAGCCTGTCCAGAGCTGTCTCCAAACACCTCTCCAGCTCCCTGGTGCCATTCCAGGTACAGCTGCCCTGCAAAAGCTCTGCTCCACACTGGCTCCTGCCATGCCCTGGAGGAAATGTTCTTCCCCAACAGAGAGCCAAGGTTTCATAGAGTTGCCAAGGTTTTGTGTGTTGCCAAGGTTTCATAGAGCAGGGAAGTTTTTCACCAGCTGGGCAATCCCAGAGTTTGTGCATCAGGACAAACCAGACCAGGCTGCATTTACTGTGCATGGAGACAACCTCCCTCTTGCCAGCAGCAAAGATTCTCAGTCAGACAGAAAGGTGTCTGAAGAGAATCAATACATCTAGAGCATAACCCACACCCACAGCAGGGAGCTGCAGCAATATCTTTATTTCCAGCCTGGATCTTCCTCTCTGCAGACCTGAGGGAAAGCAGGGCTGCTACAGGAACACCAGTGTGCGACGTGGGCACCGTGCCCCTCGTCGTGCAGCTGTGGCAGCAGATGTAACTGCTGGCACAGGAACTATTCCTCCCTCAGACAAACAAGCTAAAGTGTTAAAATGTTGTTATAATCACAAACCACGTTAGTTACACGAGTCTATGTGAGCTGCCATGACAGCAGTGACACCACTGGTGTGTGATGGAGAGCTCAGCTTCAGCTGAAACCTCCCGAGCAAAGCCTCAGCTGAGATGCTCCTTAGCAACACAAATACCTTCCCTTAAAATAAAAGTGTTTCTAGTAGTGATATTTGGACAGGACCCAAATAATTATCCTTATTCAAAAATGTCTCTGTTTATCAAAGTGGAAATGAAGACAGGCTGGGAGAGCTGGGGGTGTTCACCTGGAGAAGAGAAGGCTCTGGAGAGACCTCAGAGCTCCTTCCAGGAGCTCCAGGAGAGCTGGAGAGGGACTGGGGACAAGGGATGGAGGGACAGCACACAGGGAATGGCAGGGTTTGGATGGGATTTTGGGCAGGAATTGTTCCCTGGCAGGGTGGGCAGGGCTGGCACAGGTGCCCAGAGCAGCTGTGGCTGCCCCTGGATCCCTGGCAGTGCCCAAGGCCAGGCTGGACACTGGGGCTGGAGCAGCCTGGGACAATGGCAGGTGTCTCTGCCATGGCAGGGGGTTGGAGCTGGATGAGCTTTAAGGTCCTTCCCAGTCCAAACCAGTCTGGGATTCTGTGAAATTGCTCTTCTCTCCCATCTCAGCTTGCTCATCACTCAGAACACGCTGCCTTCTGATCTGACTAAAGGCTTCCAAACTTGGTGCCTATTATTAGCTGCTTAAAGCAGTTTTTGGTGATTCAGACAAGTGTTCATGGCAGTGGAGCTGTAATTGTCAGTACACTGTGCTCTTCACAAGACACAAAACAGTGTCAGTAACGAGCTCCACACAGATTCCAGGCACCTCCCTGATGACATGATGTGACTAATAATCTAATATTGCTAATGACTAAGATGATGAAAATCCAGACATGCATCAAGGCTTTTACTTAAATATCAAGAATTAAAACGTTTATGCCACATCTATAAAAAACTTCACACAAAAAGCCACTTAAAAATGCTGTTGGAATTAAGACTTAAGTATCTGGAAAATAAAAGAACTCTATTGCTTTTCAGCTACCTCTGAAGACATCATGCCAACACCACCTAAACCCAACTGTTCTCACACTTCCTGACCTCTTTTACACATTTCCCTTTCCACAAAAGCTTCAGTTTCCAAAAGAAAAAGGAGCAGAGTAAACACAGGGTAGTTTCTACTGGAATAAAATGCATATGAATATTTTCCAAACCCCAAACTCATTCACCTCCGAATTCCATCCCCTCCACATGTGCCTTGGCCCAGGTGTGCAGAGGAAGCCCTGTTCAGTCACACAGCAAGGTGACTGTCCCTGTGGCAGAAAAGCCTCTCCTCCACGAGTAGCAGCAAACCATGAGGATTTCCAAAGAGAAGAATTGTCTCCAGACAGCCCAATCCCTGCCAGATTTGTGAGGATTCAACCCTTCATCTCTCCCATCAGTTTTGCTGTCATGGCCCTGCTTGCCCATGTGCACTCACAATGAAATCTGGACAGAAAGATTATCCTGAAGTCTCCTATTCCTCTTCCAACATCATTTTTAAACTCTACAGCATCCTACAGAGCCTTTCATACATTATTTGGTGCAGCATTAGAAGATTGGCCTCAAAAAATAACCCTACAAGAGCAGAAGTTATCCTATTAAAAGGTCACTTGCCTTTACTTATGTATGATGTATTAAATTTGTATATCCAGTTTTGTTGAAAAATGTAGGAACATTTTTCTGCTGAGGCTTTCCTGCTTTTCTGATTATGAATGTAAGGAAAGCATGCTCTACGAGAAGAATTTCATTTATTTATGAATTAGTTGACTAATAAAATGAACTTACAAGGAAAGTGCATCAGCTGTTGAAGAGTGTCAGACTTTAGAGGGCACATTAGAGTTACACTGGTCATTTATTGGAGACATTAGTTTTAAATTGCTGCCAAGGCTATCTATAGACAAATTACAGAAAACGTGCTTGTGCTTTGGAAGAGACATTTTGCTCAATTTGGTCTCCATTTTAAATGGGAAATAACTCTGTCTCTCTTCTCCAGACCACACTGCAAGGACATTTCCCTTGTAATACAAAATTACCTTAAAAATAAAAGCAATAAAAGACAAACCTGAGTTGGCAGATATTTTTCCCTGTGTAAATGAGAATACTGGAAAAATAGGTGCTGAGGTACCCTGGTAATGACCCTCATCTGGAAAATGCTGGGTTTTGAGATTTAATAAAATTCAGAAAAACACTCCAAGTCAATATCTGAGCTGGGTGCCAAGAGCTTGTCTTGCTCCCCAGGATTCATCCCTGCCTGGCAGCACTGACTGACCCCTGTGCTGGCAGCCAGGAGGGGACAGCACTGCAAGGATGGGCAAAGCCACCTCCAAAGAGGTCTGGAAAATTCTGTGTGAGCTCTGGAAATCAGGGGGCTGACAGACACAAAGGATAATCTTGTCAGAGCAGATTTACTCCTGGATCTGCTGGATTCTTCCATTCCATGCTCTGTTTGCAATAAATGCTACCTGGCCATGCCCACAATGAACAGGGGACAGCTTTTTTCCCTTCACCGTGCCCCCAGTCCAAAACAAGATTTTCTTTGAAATCCAAGCTATGTTTTATCCACTTCACGTTTTATAAAAGCCTTTCACATGTAAAAAACCTGCAGCTACTGAGACTCTCCCAAGAACATACAGGCTGCAAGCCTGAGCAAATCAGGATAATTGCAAGAAAAATGTAGCAAGTGTGCAAGGCTTCAGGCTTTGGGAGAGGGGTATTTTTAGATTTTAGACTGAAGAACGACTCCAGGACATCAGGCTAGACAGTGAGGGCAATAGAAGGGGGGAATGTCAGAGCAAGAGGCTACAGAAAGCTTATGGAGCTGCAAGTGCCCAAATGTGATTCTTTCCAAGCAAATAAATTTGCCGTCTGCATCTGTTCATGGGTTTCACTGAAAATGAGAAAATCATCATTCCATATGCAAGATGCAACCCAGTGCATTAAAAAAAGGCACAGAACAGTCTTTTCAGATAACTTAAGGCAATTAGAAAAAAAAAATCAATGCTTATGAAACACCATTGAGAGCTTTTGCCTCCTTGGTCTTATCAATATTTCTCATGGTAAGAAGAAGACTTTTAAATAAAATTTAAGTTGAGAAAAACATTTGACACAAGGGTAGTGGGTTTCAGAGGAAGGAGAGATCATTTGTTCCTTTTAAGGAATTACAAACTCCAAATATATCCTCCAAAATATTTTTCAGCAAGCAAACTGGAGGACTTTAACCTGGACTCTGTCCTTATTTACCTTTTACTTCCTAATTTCTTAACGTCTGAAAAACTTTTTCATTAAAACCACACAGAGTTACAGTGTCTCTCAGTGTAACCAGTGACAAATCCACAAACTAATTTTCACTTTTCTAAAGCATTCAGCAGTGTGGCAGAGGTTTCTGTTGAACGTGTCTGGCTTTTTCCCTCTGCAGGAGCATCCCCGGGGAGCAGCACAAGGCAGCTCAGCCTTGCAGTACTGGCAGGGACAAAGAGTGGTGCTCAGTGACATCACTGGGATGGGCACCACGCTGCAGGACAGCCCTGGCCCTCCTGGGGAGGAACAGCCACTCCAAGGATGTCCTTCCTCAGCAGCAAAGCCAGGCTGGACAGCCAAGGCTACCTCACTCAGTGGGAAAAAACCATTGGAATGGAGTCAGCAGTTCACAGTCTGCAAATTGGGAGGACTTCTGTAGTTTACAAGTGAATTTAACTTTTTGTTAGGCTGGTTCACCAAATGCTGTCCTTTCTGTTGTTCTTGTGTGTTACATTGAAATTGGCTTCTCAATTCCTGAATTAAACTCCTTTAACCAAATCCAGCCAGAGTTAATGGTCTGTTAGCACAGAGCAATTTTGAAAGCTATCTTTGAAACGTATTATTCAACTGAGACAAGGCTCATTCTACTCTTTTACTGTTACTCAGTTTTCAAAAGGCAGGATAAAAGGGTTAGGATTTTACTACGTGGGAAACAAATTAGATGGGAGCCCTTTGGGATGCTCTTGGGATGGGCTCTCTAGAAGACACAGACCCAGCAGGCAAATCAGCTTTTTGTGGTTATTGCACCTTTTGGTCAAATTTGGCAGCCTGGACGTTAGGAACCACAAAAGCAGACAGTGCTGTGCTGCCAAGAAGGGAACATTTCAAAAGGAAATTACCCAAATCATGTGCTTGCATCTCTTTATGGGTGCTTGGAGGGCCCATAAACAGCTCTGCACTGCAGGAGCAAGAACTCCCTGTGCTGAGGCAGGGCAGAGCCAGCACTGCTGCTCTTGTCTGGCCACAGTCTAGTATGAAAAACGAAATAAAGTAAATCTCTCTCATTATATATCTCTGGGGTTGGTTCACTGGCTCCTCCAGCTCACAGCCATGGGGGCAGTGACTCCCAGGGCAAACCCTGCCAGCAATGCAGTGGGGATGTGCTGAGCTCCCAGGGCACAGCAGCAGCTCCTGCACGTCCTGCCCGCTCGCAGCACGGAGGGAGGGAAGGGAAAGGAGGACATGAGCTCCCCTGTAGATCCAAAGCACAGCAGCCTGTCAGCCAGCCCATGCTGCAGCTCCACCCTCTGCTGCAGCTGTTTGGGCACATTGCTGCCCTGAGCTGCCCAGCAGCACCTGTGAGGGCAGTTCTGATAAACTCCCTACACACTCATTTCCCCAAAGCAGTCACTGCCCATCTCACTGGGCAGAACACCTCCAGCTCTGCTCTTACACAACCTTTGGCTATTTCTCTTGAGTTTCCTGCCCAAGAGCAGGATCATGAGGGAACTGGCAAACATCCTTCTCCATTCTGGCAGAGGCACAGGATATTTCAAGTGTAACCACCCCGACCCACCTTCCTGCAGAGTGAATCTGACCTCCCATACAGTTCTGGTGGCTCTCCTGCCCCTGGGGACAGGGCTCTGCAGGAGCACTATTCCCGTCTGTCCAAGCTAAGTGTATACATGAATCCACCTCCATTCAGGGAAGAGCTTTATAAACCATCTACATCATGCTACTCTACAACTACAGATACATTTCAGACAGCAAAAGCAATAACCAAGCCTTCAAAAAGCTGTTGCAGCAGCATATCATTTCAGCAGAACCTTTTGATGTCAGTCAAAAATATTGCAGAATGTCTACTTTCAGGGGAATAGTCCTTGGAAGACAAGAGTCTGGCTGCACAGGGGCTCTGGAAAGCTCCTCTGCAGCCTGGCATGTGCACACCAGGTAGGGCCAGTGCCAGTGAGGATGGAACTGTGGCTGCTCTGGTGGGACACAGCTCCTGAGGGGACAGGGAGAAAGAGCTCACCTTGCAAGGGCAGGGGGCAAGCTCAGGGATAGAGCAGCACCATTATTCCTTTCTAATTATGCCAATAAATTCTACACAGCCACTGAGGAGGTAGCAGAATTCTGGCAGAACAGGCACTGCTATTGTTACACGATTCAACTTCTCCTGTAAACAAGCCCTAAAAATAATTTTCTAGATAAATCAGGCTTGCAACATGAAGAAGGGAGGCTTTAGACCAAACCCACTTCAAAGTGTTCCCAAGGCTGTATCCTGCTGCCAAGGCAGGGCACAGCAGCCCTGCCTTCCTTCCACACGCTGCTTTGCAGAACAACGTCAGTTACTAAAAATTTAGATTAGAATAACTTTGCAGCTCTAGGAGGACAGCAATGATGCTGAAACATGACAAGTCAAGAGAGAAAAATGGATGCCTTCAAGGAATTAAAAGATTTTCATTGCTTAGACAGCAGCTCTAAAGAGCTGGACAAACCTCCTGCACCCTGGACTATAGGGCAGCTGCAAAGTGCACTCAGGACCTACAAAAATACATTGTACAGGTCAGAAGCTGCTTTTGCTGATGTCTGATGGGTCTTATTCTTATTCTTATTCTTATTCTTATTCTTATTCTTATTCTTATTCTTATTCTTATTCTTATTCTATTTAAATCTGCCCAGCTGTGTGAGCATTCCCCACAAGCCTTGGAGACACACGGACTCCATTATCAAATACAGACACACAAGTGGCCTGGGACTGTTCCCTGGGAGCTGCTGAGGTTAAGCACAACCAGCCAGAGCCTCAAAGCACAGAAGAGCACAGGAGGAGTTTTTGAAGCTCATTCCTAGTGGCATGTTTCCCCAACAATACCTACAGCTGTTTGTTTGTGCCACTCAGCATCAGCTGGCACAGAGGTCTCACCAAGGTGGTGCAGGGGGCTGGGAATCCCGAGGTGGATCCATGACCAGGGACAGGCTCTGGGGCTGCTCTCTGCACACACCACCCATGGGAACCTGCTTCCCTCAGCAGGGCACTAACAACCCTGAAAGCAACTCCCTGGCAGGAGGGGCAGCCAGGGGAGGCTCAGTCTCTTCTCCCAAGTAACGAGGAACAGCCTCAGGCTGGGCCAGGGGAGCTCAGGGGAACAGCAGCAGGAATTTCCCCATGGAAAGGGAGCTCAGGGATTGGAACTGCCCAGGGAGGGTTGCAGTGCCCATCCTGGGGGTGCCCAAGGAATTCCTGGAGGTGGCACTGAGAGCTCTGGGCTGGGACAAGGTGGGGATGGGCACAGCTGGGACTGGATGGGCTGGGAGAGCTTTTCCAGTCTCAGTGATTCCTGATTCCAGTTCAGACAGGCTGGTCCCAGTTAATCTGGTTTTCTCCCCAGTCAAAGCTCTGCAGTTCACCAGCTGCAGAGCCTTTGGGTTTTCCTCACAGAGGGTGGCAGGGGTCAGTTGTGCTGTCACCCCAAGTGCTCTGTTTGCTCTTTACACACACACAAGCAGCTCTTCATTCTGAAAGCCTTCACACAGAAAGCCTATTTGTATTTGTGGGATTTTACTGGAAAGAAAAACCCTCCAGGCTTCAAAGTTATGGGTCAAACCAGCAGGACAATCTCCCTTACTCCAAATGACCACCTCCACGTAACAAAACCTTTATCATATACTCACATTGTAATATCCACAACTACATGGGTTATTTAGCAGCTCCTTTTGATAAGCTTACATTTTCAATTATTTAAATATTAAATCGTGTTTAAAGTTAATACAAATAAAATTTTAAAAGGAAATTTATTACAGAATTTGCTTTATGCTTCAACAGAATTGAAAAACCTGTTTTGCCTAGTCTTGCCTTAATTTAACTAGCAACAATTAAATTTTAATTTGTACCATCTTACCTCAATCAATTTGTTGGCATGTTCACGGAAAACCTGGGCATATTCTTTAACTTCTTTCTCATTCCCATTCTTGGCAGCTTCAATCAATACTAAAAGAGGAACATTTGTTTCCAGAAAAGAGTCTGAAACATGGTCCATAACAGCTTTGCGAAGCTAAAATAAAAATAAAAGAATGAGTTATTCCTCAGTAGTGTTCCACTGCTGTTTCCCTCTTTCTGTATTAATACGTAAAGCTTAAACTGCTTTTGTCATTGATCCTTTTTCCTTTGTGTGACCAAGGCTTTCCCTGCACAAAATCTTGTCTACACACTTCTTGCTTCAATTTAAATTAAATCTCCTTAAAAAATGGATTAGTTATAGAAGTGCAAGTCACCAGTTTGGCCACAAATATTGATTTAGCAGCTCATATTGGTTTTGTCTGAGTAAATTTGCTGCTTTCCCTCAGCTGATTAAACAACACACTGATTTAACTTTTTTATTTTTCTGCTAGAATAAAAACATTTTTCAACAAACCTGATCCATATTCTCACTTACTCAAAAATGAGAATATATTGCTTTAAAACAGACAAAAGGCTGATGCTACATAAATACAGCTCTCAAATAAAACAGGTTGAGATGAACACCACCAGAATTATAAAATATCACTGATTATCTCAGAAGTCCATCAAGTGGAAGTTGTTTTTTGGGGGGTTTTGGTTGGGTTTTTCAATCTCTCTTGCTATGAGGATGATTAAGACTCCAACACCTGTATCACACAGGGAATTAACAGGGAATTACATTTCCAACCCACGCTTCCCACTGGAAGCTTCTGGCTTTTAACTCACTGAAGACAGGCCAGCAAACCCAGTGCCAGCAGAAAGAAATGCCCAGACTGGTTTGTCTGGCCAGCAGCCCCTGTGCCCACTGCTCACCTGCCTGCGCAGGTCCCTGGTCTTCTTGGTCATTTTATCAATGGCAGAGTTCAGGGCATCACTCCTCTCCTTGCGGCCAGCCTGAAAAACAGCAGGCAAAGAGTCATCAGGTATTCAGGGTCTGGAAGTCAAACCTGTTGTTATTCATCCCCAATATATGGTAACGCTCTTTTTCCATTTTTGAGCTCTGTGAAGTGACTCTGCACGCTGGCAGCAGAGTCTCCACCTCCCCAATAGAGCAGTCGCTGCTCCCTCCATACCCCAGCCCAGGGATCACACAGCACTGCCCCTGAGCAGGCAGTCAAAAGCCCAGAATCAAAAGCCAAATCCTTATAAACCATTTGTTGGGTAAGAAATTCAACATTTCAAGTGAGTCTCAGGCCCACCCATGGGGAGCCGCCAAGGTTTGATCCAGCACATTGTGCCTGAGCCCTGTTGTTAGAGAGGCCAAAGGGCCAGGCAGCAGGGGCAGCTTCCCTTTTCCATCAGGGCTTCCTTTTCCACGGAGTCAAAAATATCCTCCTTCACATCAAATTAAGAGCCAGATAGGACAGTGGTGGTGGTCTGGTTTTGCTGGGAGATTGTTCTCTTTATATAGCTTATATTAGGGTTTCAAAACACACTTTATTCAACCACAATCCAATTTCTGAAGTCCTAAGCCACAATCAATATAATTATCCAGTTGAGAAGAAAAACCATTTAGCAGTGCTGCAGTGAGGGTATGCCAGGTATCAATTCTCCAGGTGACAGGCTGGTGTGAAATATCTGGATGAACAGCCTTGAATCTAAAACATCAAGTCCACTCTACAGCAGAAATAAAAAATGGGGGTGAGGGAGTCAGGATGTTGTAATGTCATTAGAGTGTAATGAATTATTGAAGATTTGTCACTGCCATGATCAAGTTATTTGATTCTCATCACAAAAGGTAACTGAAAAGTGACTGGAGCTGAACCCAGGAGCTCGTTGTGACACCACCAAGCCTTCAGCACCCTGGCACTGGCCCCTGCTTTGCTCTACATTCAAAAATCAAAGCTGAAGGCTCTAAATAAAGTGAAGATTAATGCACTGATTTACCCAACACTTTGCTGTTGCCCTGCTCAGGGGATGTGACAGACAAGGCTCCCTGAGCAATGGCTCTGTCCCTGGCACGCTGGTGGCAGCAGGCAGGGCTGGCACCTGCAGGGGACAGGGGACAGTGACCCCAGAATCTGCCACCAGACACTGCCCCAGCCCCAAGCTCCCAGACACCAACCTGCAGGGGCAGCTGCTTCCCCCATGATGTTTCACCCCTCCTTACCCACGGTAATGTGACCATTCCACTGAACCCACAGCATACTCCCCACACACTGGGGTTTTTTCCCAGGAATATGTTTGGATCTAAGATATGTGCTCATCTATTATGCAGAAAGCCAAACATTCAGCTGTTCCAAGAAGTGCCATTTCACTTCTCCCCGGGTGCTCCCACATTACCATTTTAACAAGAAGCAGGAGCAGGGATTTGAGGCGAGGCACCCATCAATTCCACTTTGCTGTCCCTGGCTTCACAGCCCACCACAGCCTCGGTGCACAGCACCAGATGCCTTTTGGATGAGAGGAAAACCAAGAGATGGCTTCCACTAATGGACCACTATGCAAAGCACCCCAAAAAGCACATTACAGCCTGAGCAGCACTGATTTCTCACTGCTGATCCGTTCCTATGAAACCACACCACGTCCTAGCACAGAAGGAGCTGGAGAACCCAACCCCACTCGATTTTAGGAAGGCAGCTCCAGTTTATTTCCACCTTGTTGGCATACAGAAGTTTGAGTGCAGAAGCTTGTCAAAGTCATGACCAGAATTTCCCTCAGAAGGCTGCAGGTAAAGCACCCTGCTAATTTAGCACATGGAGTCACTAATTGGGTTCATTCATTAGGGCTGAGTGGGGGCAGAGCAGGACAGACCCAGGACACCTCGGTGGCTCCAGACACCCTGCTGCCAGTGACACCTTAAACATCACAGCCAATTCCAGCCAAGGTCCTGGAGAAAACACAGTCAAGTTTTGCCCACCTGAAGTTTCCTGACCTTTTTTTTCCCTGCATAATAAACACTGTGGTGTCAGCCAGAGCCCAGTAGGACCTGGTGGGACACATGAGGACCTGCACAGCCCGTGGGAGCATGAACCCCCCCGGGCACAGAACCACCCTGAGGGTCACCCCTGCCCACAGCACTGGCACTATGGCCAGGCTCCCACCAATTTTACCCATTGGTTCCATCCTACAGTCCCAAAGTTTGAGCTGGGCTCCCTCTCTCAAGTAACAAATCATGTTTTAAAGGCTCCAAGCACCAGTTTAGCTCTTCTGGGTAATTTGTCCCATTAATCAATTAGTCTGAGCATTAAAAACTGGTCCTCGTGTCTGGTGTGAGCCTTCACTGAGGAGCCAGCTAATGATCCAGCAGCACCAGGCAGCCCTGCATCCATGGGACTGGGAGGACTCACAAGAGTGAAGCCCAAATATTCAGATTTCTGACAGGATTTTTAGATATTCAGCACAAAACTCTGCTGAGGGAATCACAAAGCTTGCAGCCAGCGAGCAGCTAATAGATTCAGTAGATTTAATAGGGTCATGATGACCATGTCAGTCATTCTGCAGTGTGATATCCCAACTCTGACCGGTATCATGGATAATAAATTTAGCCACGGTGCAAATTTACTTTAAATTAAATCAGATCTTTATCAAAGAGGATAGAACTGATGTCAAAAATCGCTCGCTTCCCCCACCCCCTTCATCTCTGCTCCTCCCCCACCACTGCTGCCCCTCTTGCAAGCACCACAAACATTCCCTGTCACATCCCTGCAGTCCCAGCTCACACCACCATCCCCAGCAGGGCTTGTTTCAATGCTCAAAGCAAAGAAAGGGGATTTATACACAGGGAGAGGAGCAGAATCCCCATTTCTGTCACAAAGCCTTCCTGCTCTAGGTGTGCTATCTGAGCTCTGACAAGCAAAACACAGACCCAAGCTCTTCCTACAGCAATGGAGGTTCAAATCTAATCCTGACTGATTTATAGAGGTACAGGAGCATGGTGGTGGTGGTGCATTCCACCAGGATCAGCAGAGCATGTGCTGTAACCAGCCACTCAGAGATATGTTTTTTGTAGCTGAATATCCCAAATATCTGCTGTTAATCTTAAAGACTCATCATCAGTTTGGGTTAAGCTGAGCCCACAGAGGTATTGAGAGAGAAATGTCTCCTGTTCAGCACCATCCCTGCAGAGCCCAGCCTGCCCCCTCCTAAATCAGCACCCAGATGTGAGCCAGATGTGCCACTGCTGAGAGCCACCACTGCCCCACCTGCCACCACACAATCACCCAAAAAGAATGCTTGGCAGAGAGGTTTCTGCTTCAGGTGCCTGTGAATTTACTTCTGGGCTGTCAGTACAACAGGTTAATGATGGGGGCTGAATGAGTGGCAGGTGAATGCTTGGCACACCTCAGGCACTTCCTGAGGCTGTCACTGTGCCACCTCTGAGCCCTGCTGCCAGGGGACAGGGGACAGCAGTGCTCAGCTGCATTGTGCCCCATGCCTGGCTTTGCTTTGCCACCCAGCCTAATTCCCTGTCTACAGAGGACAGCCACGTCCAGCCCTCCATCACTGTGACAGCAGGGCTGCCAACAAACTCCAGACAGAACAGGGCTGATTCCAGGCCAGGCAGAGTGAGCACTGATGTGTGACCCACACCAATTCCAGCTGTGTTTTCACATCCAAGAGTGGAGGAAGCAGAACTGTGCCCTGGTTTGCTGCAGGAAGGAGTCTCCCACAGCCACCCACAGCTCAGCACAGCAAATGGGCTGCATGGCATGCTCCAGGGCTCAGCAAGAACCTGAGGGACAATAAAGCTGCCTGCACTGTTCTCCTGGCCAGCTGGCCATGCCACAGCCCTGCCAGGCTGCAGCACGGGCAGGGGAAGGCTGGCTCTGCACTCACCCTGGTACAAAGAGGAATTACAGTGTGCAGCCAGGGCCAGGTGCAGAGAACTGCTGGATAAGGAGGTGACAGCCACCACGCTGTGCCACCATGCTGTGCCACCACATGTTCCCTTTGCTCCCATGAAGACAAGAACACCCAACCATCAGTGCCCATCCCTCCCACTGCCCTCCCCAAGGCACTCTGCAGCTGCCTGAAGCCCTGGGCACATCTCTGACGTGTCTTTGTCCCAGGTGCCTCCTCCCAGGGCTCAGTGACAGAGCACACACGGTGACACTCCAGCCACATGTGCCTGCTCACCTCCTGCCTCTCAGCCCTGTGACACAGCACTAACACAACCTCCTGGCCAAAACCAGCAAAGCCTCCCGTGGTGCCCGAGGTGCTGACGCCTCCCAGTCCCTCCCTGCAGGCAGAGCGGTGAGCTGGCTCTGGGCAGTGCCACACCTGCACATCCCAGCTGCTGCAGGCACACCCTCCAGGCCCCCAGCACAGCAAAGGCACACAGCCCCCACGTCTCCACCCAGCAAAATTAGCTTGTATGTGTTCTTAATACACTAGGAAGGCTTCCACAAGATGTCAGCCTAACTAAATGACAGCGCTCGCCTCAGGGTGCAATTCTGCTTTGCCAGCGCCTGGCTTCAGCAGGAAAACCAGTTGTGCTGCTGCTCCAGCACTGGGGTAGGTGAGAAGCCCCCAAAAGGGTTATCTGGTCCTCCCGAATTCATTCCTGCCAATTTCCCTGTCCACGCTGCATGTGAGGGCTCAGGCTGCCATAAAGCTCCTGCTGTGGCAGAAGTGCCAGGTGCACCAGACACGGTTTTCCATGCTGGGCACTGAGTTTCCAGGCTCAGAAGAAGTGCATTTCTGTGAGCTTTCTGGGGGTTTATTCCCAGCCTGTTGCACCTTGATACCCCAGGCAGCTCCCAAGGAACAATGTGAATGTTGCTGCAGCGTTCCAGACTTCGGAGACTGAGATGCACACTTGTGGTAATAACTGTTATTTCACAGCAAGTGCACATAAAAACATGTTTTGCTAAGAAAAGCGCCCATAAAGTTCGAGTTAACAGTTTCCTAAACAGGAAACTCGCTGGCAAGGTGCTAAATAGCCCTTGTTTGGTTAAGGGCCAAAGAATGGAGAGCTTCAGAAAAGGAGCAACTCACCGTGTTTGAACATTAACTCTTAACTCTGTGCCAAATTACACAATCCTTACGTGGGAGGAACCTATCAGCAGATATTGATGCAAAAAAGCAAAATGTTTCCAACAATACCTAATTTCAGTCTCCTGGTAAGAAGGTAAGAGGCAGCCCTGGGGAGAGCTAACAGTTGACCTCAAATTATACCCTTTGGAAAGCTGCTGTTAAATGTTATGGTAACATATTGAAATGTTATTACAATTCAAAGCAGCACCTGGGATCAGGGTGTCGCACAGAGCTGCTCCAAGAACTGCAGAGCCACGGTTCTGCCGGACAGCTGGAGCTGAGCCTGAGCTCTTCCTACACCCAACATTAAACAAGGAGAATCTCTTTCAATAGGTTTATGTCATTTCTTTGTATGTATTTCTTTCACACTGGAGAAAATGTGGAAACATTCACTATGGCAGAACAATTTAAGGAATTTATCTAAGGTTTCCTAATTTGCTTAATCATTCAAGACAGTTACTCTCCTGATGGGTTCAGGGGAGGGTTTATTTGCTTTGCTTTAGCGTTTTTTGAGTTTTTTAAGGTTTTATTCTTGTGTGTTCACCTTCTCCATCCCTTTACTTTCCACTCAGTGCTCCCCTTGAGTCTGCCCATCCCAGAAAGGGAGCACCAGAGGCAGAGTCCCCATTCCACCACAGGACAGCCAAGGGAGAAGCAGGCAGAGAACAGCAGCTCTTGGTTTAAGGAAGGACCTCCAAGGAACCAAAGCAAGGAATCAACACACAATAAAGATAAACGGCCATTTTATTTTAAACCCTTCTTCTGACACAATTCAATCCATCTTGCTCCATCATCATGGGAAATTTGTTATTCTTGGCTCATTCCAGATCTTGGAGGTCGGAGGTGATACCTTGCTGCTACACAGCAAACATTTTCAAGTGCCTAGAGGAGGCATTATTGCTTTATATCTCAAGGTGAAAATAAAATAAAAATAAGCTTATCCAAGTTGCCTGGAGCAGGAAACCAGCATTCCCCTGCTGCACCCACATCAAGCTACGACCAGAGCAGTGGCTCCAAAGGCTTTACCTGCACATACATCCTAAAAACATATAAAAATGTCCATCAAACCTTTGGTCATTTACCTCTGAGCACCAGCTGTCCTGGAGGAGAGGCTTCTCTGAATGATAGGGCAAGGAACCTTTAAAGCAAGCAAACAGCCCTGAGAGCCCAGTGTGCTCCTCCTGGCTGTGTGTGCACGCTCTGGCCAGAGCCTGGCGGGGCTGGACAGCACACCCAGCTCTGCAGGGGCACAGCTCTGTGCCCCAAGCCCACAGGAGAGCTGCTACAGACCCACCTGCAGCCAGGGGCTCCCGGAGGTGGTGTCCCCCTCCCTGGGGACACGCACAGCAGGACATTGTGGGTGACCACAAGGAAGCCCCGACTGGAAATGCCCATCTCACCATATCCTCCCTGCACTCCAGTGCCCAGGAAAAGCAAGCACAAAAGCCACCGTTTGGGAGGAGAAAATAGATTTTCTAGTTTCATAACCGCACGCTGTCAAGCTGGATTCCAATTCAATTTTTCCTGTGCCCTAACGCAAGCTTTGCTTTTTCCAGAATTTTCTCCTGGCTCGAAGTGCTCGCTCCTGTGCCCTGCTCCCGAGCTGTACTTCCTGACACTCCAGCTCCAGCTCCAGCACTGCTCTCTGCACTTCTGCAGGGACCACAGTCGCACACAGCTGGCACAGGAGCTCTGAGCTGCCCAATCCCTCTCTCACCTCCACAAAGCCGGTGCTGCCCAGCATCCTCTATTCAAACTCTGCGCATTTTGCCTCTAAAAGTTCCTTGCAGGCAGGGAGATTGAGCAGAGAAGTGGGAGCAGGCAGCACTCAGGCTCTTGCACCCGCGGCTCTGCGCTGCTGTTAACCCCAGCCAAGCAGAGGCGGCGCAGATGTGGGGGGAGCAGGGTGCTCCAGTCCCTCCTGCTCCTTCTGCCGCTGGATTTTTCCCCCTCTATCAGTGGTCTTTAACACGATCACAGCATGCAGCACAATGCTTTAAAACAGCAAAGCTTCTGGAAAACCCAAACAAAAGGAACGTCACGGGGTGACGTCAGCCTATATAGAGCCCTGTGTGGTCGCAGCGCATAAGCAAACCCATTCTTGTGCCGCTTCCCTGAAAAGCTTTTCAGTAAATGCACTCATGCTACTACAGGAGCTTCTCTCAGCAATAAGCCACCCATCTGCCATCAACAAGTTAGGACTAAAGGAAGCCACAGCTGCGGAAAAGGAAAACGTGAGCTTCAATTAACCAGCTGAGCAGCCACGGAGGACGAAAACTTGTCTTAAGATTTCAAAATTGCAGACCTGTCAGAGGAGATCAAGGCAGCGATTTCAAAAGGAATATTCCAAGAGAACATCGTGGATTTTGCACTAATATCAAAGGACACTAAACCCGGTCAATTATTCAAGGCTGTCTTACATTAGAGCCTTTCACAGACTCACGGCGTTGAGTCTCAAACTACGACTGAATGCACCCTCCAATGTACTCAAAAGAATGGGTAAGTTCTGCGTTTCTCTGTTCCTTGTATAATGAATGACAGCTCTGCTTTAAAGGAGCAGTTAAGATGCTAAAGCTGATTGCTCTGCACTGAACCTTATGAAAAAAATGTTTTCCGATAGTGCCGCTGTAACCCTCAGTAATCGAGATAAAGCCTCCTCCTAAGTGTAATGTCCAAGTATTCGGTTTGTCGTAGTAAGTTGTTTCTTGCATTTAGAATTAGCTTGTTGGAAATGCATGGCAATGTTATCTGCAGTGAAATCTTCCACCGTGATGTTCCAAGTGTACTGATAAGGCTATCCTATCTTGTTGTTTTCCTAAATTATATTCTGCAGGCTTACATTTCAAGTGGCCATTAGGGGCTCGTATGCTGGCAGCACTATATGCAATGAGTATGGTTTTAAAAATGCTGCCTGCCTTGGGCATGGCTTGTCCACCAAAATGTCGCTGTGAGAAGCTGCTCTTTTACTGTGACTCTCAGGGGTTTCACTCAGTGCCAAACACCACTGAAAAGGGCTCGCTAGGTTTGTCACTGAGGCACAATTATATTTCTGAACTTGAAAGGGATCAATTTGCAAGCTTCAGTCAACTTACTTGGCTTCACTTAGATCATAATCAAATTGCAACAGTCAGAGAAGATTCTTTTCAAGGACTGTATAAACTTAAGGAATTAGTCTTAAGTTCCAACAAAATCTTTCATTTGCCAAACACAACTTTTAGCCAGCTGCTTAACCTGCAGAATTTGGACCTCTCTTTTAATCAGTTATCCTCTCTGCACCCCGAGCTCTTCTACGGCCTTCGCAAGCTACAGACCTTGCACTTGCGATCCAACTCCCTGCGGACCATCCCGGTCCGCCTGTTCTGGGACTGCCGTAGCCTGGAATTCCTGGATTTGAGCACAAACCGCCTGCGAAGTTTGGCTCGCAATGGATTTGCGGGATTAATCAAGCTGAGGGAGCTTCACCTAGAGCACAACCAGCTGACAAAGATTAATTTTGCTCACTTCCTCCGGCTGAGCAGCCTGCACACGCTCTTCTTGCAGTGGAACAAAATTAGCAACTTGACATGTGGGATGGAGTGGACCTGGGGCACCTTAGCAAAGCTCGATTTGACTGGAAATGAAATCAAAGCCATCGACCTCACCGTCTTTGAAACTATGCCTAACCTTAAAACCCTCCTCATGGATAACAACAAGCTCACCACTCTGGATTCCAAGATCCTGAGCTCGCTGACATCCCTCACCACCGTGGGCCTCTCCGGCAATCTGTGGGAATGCAGCTCAAAGATCTGCGCCTTGGCCACATGGTTGAGTGGCTTCCAAGGTCGGTGGGAGCACTCCATCCTCTGCCACAGCCCCGACCACACCCAGGGAGAGGATATTCTGGATGCAGTGTATGGTTTTCAGCTTTGCTGGAATTTATCGACTGTGGTTACCCCCATGGCTACGACGTCGTACACGGCTCCAACTACCGAGTACACGAAAAGAATCAGCTCCTCTCATTTCCATGTGGGAGACAAAGAGATTCCAACTACGGCAGGCATGGTCGTTACCACCGAAGAACAGTTCCCCGAGCCAAACAATGCCATCTTCACTCAGAGGGTAATTACGGGAACAATGGCTTTATTGTTTTCTTTCTTTTTTATCATTTTTATAGTGTTCATCTCCAGGAAGTGCTGCCCTCCCACACTCAGAAGAATTAGGCAGTGCTCAATGATTCAAAACCACAGGCAGCTCCGATCCCAAACGCGGCTGCACATGGCCAATATGTCAGACCAAGGACCCTATAACGAGTACGAACCCACCCACGAAGGACCCTTCATCATCATCAATGGCTACGGACAGTGCAAGTGCCAGCAGCTGCCCTATAAAGAATGTGAAGTATAATACCTACAGCCCGTCACAAAGTAAATCAGATAAGTAACCTACTTTAAAATTGTAGGGACCTACATCAGATTCTAATTTTTACAAATGTTGACATAAAGCCTAATTTTCCAAGCTACTTAATGGAAACATTGTTTATGGAGTGGTGCAGTATTTTTAAGTTTTTTAAAAAATAAATCCATAATATTTTCAGTGTTAAAGAACCAATGATTACATTAAACTTGCACTCCTACTGTTTAAAAGTCTAAAGAGATGCTCACCTCAAGCTATGTAAAATGTTTCATGTTATGTAATTATATGACTGTGTGTAAACATTTATACCCGAGTCTCCATATTCTACTTTTTCTACTGCAAACAGTCCGAGGGGAAGGAGGCTGGAAATGCGTGCAGGGATCTGTGGGGGACGTGCGCTCCCTTTGCTCCACTGCAGCTGGAGGATCCCAAACACCGCAGCTGCCTCCGGGCACTTTAAGGGCAGCCAGGGAGGAAGGTTTCCTCCTCTGAGCATTCCACTCCAGTAAGGGAAGGGAGGGAAAACAAAAGGAAGAAAAAAAAAAGCATAAAGAGCAGCAAAGGTCCAGGTGGGAATTTCAGTGCATTGGGGTGAATTTATGTGAAATACAGTTTTGCTCTGTACGTGTTCGTGGCTTGGATTGCTGAAAGGAACGGCGGGCACAGGAGGAGCAGGATGGGCACACAGAGCACAGAGCCCCAGGCAGGATGGGCACACACACACACACAGCCCTGGGCAGGATGGGCACACATACACACAGAGCTCTGGGCAGGCTGGGCACACACACACACACACACAAACACGAGCAGGATGGGCACGCACAGAGCCCTGGGCAGGCTGGGCACACACACACAGCCCTGGGCAGGCTGGGTACACACGCCCCAGAAGCAGGATGGGCAAACACACACACAGAGCCCTGGGCAGGATGGGCACACACACACACACAGAGGAGCAGAATGGTCACACACACAGGAGCAGGATGGGCACACACACACACACACACACACAGACAGCCCCGGGCAGGATGGGCACACACACACACATACAGGAGCAGCATGAGCACACACAGACAGAGCAGAGCCCTGGGCAGGATGGGCGCACACACACATGGGGCACACACACAGTTTCAGGAAGGATGGGCACACACTCCCCAGGAGCAGGACAGCCCTCCGTGTGTCCCCAGATTGGCAGTGCAGTTTCTTTAGGGAGGTTCAGCACGCCGGGATCGATTGGAAATATTAAGTACATTCAGTCCTCGGCTCCCTGATTTCACTTGATGATGCTTTTCATGAATTCAGGCTAATTACTTAATGACGATGAACAAACAGCATTTCAACACCTTTTCATGTGTAAATACCCTTAATGCAAGGCTCTCTTAATTAAAAGCAAATATCAACAGCGAGGTTAAGGAGAAGAGGGAAGGGAGATAGGAAGGAAGGAAGAAGCCTCTCTTTGTCCCCCTGCTGCCCCCCCAGCTGAGGCTTCCTCTCGCTGGGAAGCTATTTTCATGCACTAACTCCACTGGTTTCTCTGGAGACAGAATTAGCCCCTGTAATATAAGCTCTCACTTGTCCTCCTCTTCCAAAATTCAAGATAAAAAAAGACCCCTTCTGATAAGTTAGGAGAATATGATTAGTTTATAGAATAGTTCACTGAAAAATGTTTTGTTTCTTACTCAATATGGGACAGAATCTAAACTAGTATGAGTTTTTTAAAAAATCATATATAACTATATATACACACACACACCTCATTCTAAGGGGTAATTTGGTTTCTTTAGCCAGAAGTACCATATTGCTATTTTTACTCTATTATGGAATTATATGTAAATATTTGCAGATCTATGCAGTGATGGTGGTACTCAGATGCCACGAGGGTGGGGGGGTGGGGGGTCTGCAAAGGATTACATTATTTTTAAGTCAACTGCTCAAATATTGTAAACATTCTAACCAAAGCTAAAAGATTCAGAAGGGATGGAGAATTATTTTATATATATATATACATGTATGTATAACTAAAAAATGTGTTGTGTCCAATGCTGCAGTGTTAAACAATTACCAGCACACCCCGATGAAGAAACGAAATTCCTCACAGTGTTGCCATACCTTGACCAAATCCATAATTACAGTATGCTAATTGTGATGTACTAAACTATCCTGCAAACTTTTTAAACAGAAAAACCACTGCATAAAAATCTGTTTGCTATTTCACTCTGCTTTCCTCTCTGTATTACCACTTAGTGAGGTATTTAGGGTGCAATTATACAACAGTTTGATGTTTTCTTGTGAGATGAATTTGTCCAAGGCAATTATAGCAAGATAAGTAAATTCTGTTAAGATTTTACATAAAGGTTTTTCAATTGCTGGTTTTGAAGATATTAATTTGCATCACTTTACTTTTACACACAGTGCCCTTATTATAAAACCAGTATTTTGTTTACTTCCCTTGACTCTGTACTTTAATGAAGAGATCCACTGAAGCCTAATGGACATCCATAGAGATATCTTTGAACTCTTGTTACTGTTAATGCTAAGATGAGTCCATTTACACCTGTTCTGGGAAATTAATTACTGCTTTTAACTGACTACAAAAAAATCCTGCAGGGTAGGTGGACAAAGAGCAGATATTCTGGATGATTAAATCCCATGTGAGACGAAGGCCAGAGCTAAGCTGAGAAATACCAACCCATACTGGTCCCCAGGGGTATTTAGCTGACTGCAGGAAGATTTGCTTTGCTCCTTCCCATAACTGAGTGCTCACAGCTCTTCCAGGGTACTGCTCTAGGAGCAGGTGAGTGGGCATTGCTGTCCCTGCCCTGCACCTCCCTCACTGCCTGGTACACCAGGGTGCCAGCACAACAAAGTGATGACTGAGCTCCTTAATTATCCTGGCAGCCAAATTACGTGGCTGTGTTGCCAGCCCCATCAGATGTCACCACTGACAGGTGACAGGAGGCAATCCCACCCTGTCCTGCAGGAACCCTGACTGTCAGAGCTCAAGACCCTCAGTCTTCCACACAGGAACAAGTGGCTGCTTGATGAGGAGCCAAGGTTCACCAGAGGAGGAGCTTTCCCTCCAGCCCAGCTCTGTGCCGCTCCATCTTTATGAGCTTTTAATTCCACCCAAGAGGAGCCAACGCTGGATTAAACCCTCCTCTCCATCCCTGCCACTCACAGCCATTTCCCAAGCATTAAAGCTGTTCCAGTGCCTCTCCAAGCACCCAAGTTCTCCCTCCCAGCAGCACTCCCAGTTTCCACTGGTCCTGCAGTGCTGGGCTCGCAGACAGCAGAGCAGGAGGCTGGTTGGCACAGGACAGGGGCACAGCTTGGCTGGCACAGCTCAGCACCATCCCCTCCCCTCTCTGTACTCCTCACTAACCCACAGCCAAGCTCCCAAAGGCCCTGCTTTACCTCTGCTATTTCCAAACCCATTTGTTGCCAGGTTCCAGGCATAAGCAAAGCAATTCAGCAAGCATTACATTTAAAGTAACAGGTATCATAAAACTCCCAGAATGTCAAACAGTAGCAGGGAAGTCAACTTGAATTCCCTGTGGAGGGAAGCGAGCACCAGGCAGAGCCAGCACTCTGCACAAGGACACGGCCACAGGCTGTTAATATTTTTTATTTTAAAGTTACTGTCTTCCATTGGCAATTGCTTGTGACTCTTCCAGGCAAGGAGGGGATAGGAATAATTGTGCTACTCGGCAGTCCCTGATTTATTTTGTTGATGGAACAAGAACCACGATGATTTGGTTTAAATTAATCGTATTTCAGCACTGGCTGCTGGCAGGAGCTTGTTAACCTGCCCTCCCCAAACAGCATCTCTGCTGCACAGCCTCGGTTTGTACAGATCCCACATTGCTTACAGGTGCTTCAACACCTCCAGCACAACCTCACAGGTCTTTGGGTCTTTTAGAAACACAATTTCTTGTACTGTTTTTGAGGTCTTCATCCCCTCCTCGCTGATCTCCAGGCAGCTCACCCCCACTTCTCCCCACCCTCGTGCCAGTGAAATGCAAACCCAGCAGCACAAGTTCAGGTTTTGAGTCATTCTCCTGGAACAGGCTGAATTAATGCTCCCAGTTAGTCTCTCTGCATTAGATCAGTGTTTAAATGCACACAAGTAGGAATTACTCGATGAAGGGTGAAATGGGTGAGTGTTCAGGCTGCAGCTGAAGCGTTCCTTTGCTCTGAGCTCCCATTCCCTATCAGATGGAAACAGAAAGAATGCTGCTCTATCAGTGAGAGGTTTTGTTTGCTTCTCTGCCAAGCAGAAATGATCCAATTTTTCAGTGATCAGCCCCATGCAAATCTGAGCATCTGAGCTTCTGTCCCATTACCCCCTTACAAGACAGGGGACTATTGCTACCTTGTAAAACCAGAAACATCCCACAGCTTTAAACCAGAAATCTGCACTACACACTTATTTTTAATGTGTCTAAGATAATTTCTGTACTACTTTAATGGAAATAAAGTTGATTTAATTTTGTGATCTGTGTAGCGATCAAAATCCATCTGTTCAGACCTATGAAACTTACCCAGGAGCTGAATTTCATCTTTCTTATGAAGTTTTCCATAAAAATTAAACAAGTTCAGAGGGGGATACAGTACTTCTCCTCCCCCCCAAAAAGGAACAGGCAAGGAAACAAGAGAAACCAAAGGCAGCAGCTCCTCCCTCCCCACACCTTCCTCCACTTCAAATGTCCCAGATGCTAAAATTGGTGCTGGGCTTTGCTTTTTAAGGCACCACATTAGCAGGATGCTTAGAGATAATTTCAGAATCAGCTGGAAATTCAGCATTTCACATCTTGTGTAAAAATCTTCTGAGAGGCATCTAGGGAAAGGCACCAGAAGCTTTGAGTGGCATAGCCAGGCCTCAGATGGGGTGAAACACTCTTGTACACCACTGTGTAAGCACTGAGAAGCTACGGCTGCCATCTCCCAACCACTCCTTTGTAAAAAGCCAAACAAAACCCACCCCATTTTTCTTTTTACTAATGAAAACACTAGTAAGTGAACTATTCTACCAGCTTAGCAACCCAAGATTACAGAGTCCTAGATGCATTGTGTTTAAATTATGTTTCAAGAGCCAACTTCTGGTGGGAGGGGGCGTGAGTAATGGAGTAAAACAAGTGCAGTGTACAGAAGCATTTTGTTATTAAAATTGTGTATACTGTAAAATGGAATTTGCCTCTTTCTTCCTCCCTTTTCAAGCAGAGGTGTCAAAAGCTCACTCTTCCATGGTATGTTAAAAGCAGTCTGCACCCACTGTCCCAAGCAGGAGAGCAGGTTTGAGCCATTTGTCAGTCACAGCAAACCCAGCCCCTCCTGTTGGACCACTGTGAGCAAAACCCAACCTCCTGCTGGACCACAGTGAGCAACACCCAGAACCTCCTGTTGGACCACAGTGAGCAAAACCCAACCTCCTGCTGGACCACAGTGAGCAAAACCCAACCTCCTGCTGGACCACAGTGAGCAAAACCAAAACCTCCTGTTGGACCACAGTGAGCAGGACTGCACAGGCTCTTCCCAACCAGCTGTGTCCTGACTAACAAAAACTGCATGAGCAGGATGGGAGAGAAAACCAAACCAAAGCCAAGCTCTGAGCCCTTGAGCAGCTGGACCAGGATCAGCACAGACCTGGCCCAGCCTGGCTCTGCCCCTGGGTGTTCCTGGGACACCTCCAGGGTCACTGTGCCACCAGCCAGGAGCTGGCATTTCCAATGGGAACACCCTGCAGAGCTCAGAGGGGTCCCACAGTGAGACATCCCACCAGCTCTGAGCCACAACCCTCCAGGAAGGGTCCCAAAAACATTCCTGGAACAAGAAGTGTTCTTTATGTGAGCTACCACAGTCTCCAGAGTGTTCAGACATCAAGGGAAGGATTGCTGGGTTTGGGAAGTGACAAGTTCACAGACACAGCCCAAAAGCTGTGACTGAGAACTGAACAAAAGTTTCAGGATGTTCCAAGATGATTACATGCATTGAACCACCAGCTAAAACCATTTCAGTAACTAAGCCGTAGCTGCATTTACTTTTTTATCAGAAAGTTTGGCTGGAACAAGTTCTCAAGGGTTTTAAATGTCAGCTGGCAAACTGCCTCTCAAATCCTTCTAATACTTCAAAGCAGCACATGATATATCTATTTTCTTAAACTCTCAGAGACTAATTTTACAAGCAAAAGCATCTCTCAACTACAAACCCAGTTGTTCTCACAAGCAAAGGTAACACACCTAAGAGAGAAAGTCACTATTCTGAATACATTATGCAAAACCTTTAAATCCAATTAGGAACAAGGAAATGTCAACATCACTAGCAACTTACTTTTAAATGTAGGCTCTGTTAAGACAACTGCAAAAAAATTGAGATTCAAGAATTTGACTGGAGAGGATTGCACAAATGAACTGAAAACTGCAGCACTGGGAAGCCCTGGCTCCCTCTTCCAGTGAATGTCCAGGCTAAGGGACAGGATTGAGTGACAGTGTTCACCCACCACAAAACCCTTGATGGTCAGTATTTTCTCTAACCTGTTCTTAAGGAAAAGCTTTCCAAAATCATTGTTACCTAATCAACAATTTCATTACCATGAAGATTTTAGGAAATTTTATTATCATGAGTTAAAGCTCTATTTGCTGTATTTGACACAGGATTCACATGCTCTGGGTGTCACTTTGGAAGAAATGTTTTTACAGTGAGGGTGCTGAAGCCCTGGGACAGTTACCCAGAGACATGGTGGGTGCCCCTTCCCTGGAAACATTCCAGGCCAAGCTGGACAGGGGTGACTTTTAAAGATCCCTTCCCCCCCAAACCATTCTGTGATTCTAGGAAACAAAAAAAAATAACAAGTATCTCATGAGCACAGTTCTGCGTTTGCTTCTGTGATGCACACCTCCAGAGGTTTGGCTGCCAAGGGCACTGATCAAACCCTTCTGGGCTCACAGATAACCAAATCCTATTTCAGCTCTTCAGGTTTTAATCCACAAGGGCTACAATTCGACTTTTTCTTAAAAGTTTTCTAAAAGGACAAGAGTTAAACACACACAAAAATCACCTGAGCACAAAAACCAGGAGCAAGAAGCTGAACCAGACCAGCTGAACCAGAGGGGAACATCCCTTGAGTTAAACCCAATTTTAACCAATGTAACACAAACACTTCCAGTATGCACACACAAGCAAAATGCAAGAGTATTCTCTGCCACCTGGATGTTTAAATGAAGTAACCAACCTTTCTTTTATAAAACCAAAGTATTTCTTTTAAATGCCATGGAAGTAACTTCCCTATTATCCCCAGCAGACTCTACTCCTTGTACACTGAGTATCCAAGCAAACTGGACACAGAGGAGGTGCTGGTTTCCCTTCCACCCCTCCCTACCCCACAGGGTGGGCAGTGCAGTCACTGCTTGATAGAGGTGCATCATGCTTTATACCAGTTTAAAAAACCAGCCATATATCATGAGAAGTCTTGGAGTAAGTGGAAAAGGTTCATCCATCAAGAAGGTTCTTAAATAATGAATGAGTCATAATTCTTTACAGTCAAAAGCAATTAATTTTCTGTATTGTAATCAGGAGAATAAATCTGAAAAATCCATTCTAATGACTCTGAATCTGAAGTAGTGTTGCAGCTGAATTTTAAATCTTAAAATACAGGAGCAGTGTGGACTTCTGCTGTTTAAACATACAATCTACCAAACAGAACAGCTTTACTGCATATTTAATAGGTAGAACGGGTTTTGTGAGACCACATGAGATTAAAGACAGCATTAGATACAGGAAATGCACTTCAAGCAGAAAGGTCCTTCCAAGAAACCTCTTAACTGTATAGCCACTAAAATACTTGAAATATCGTTCATGAAGTGTACAAAATACTCAGAAAATCTTGCTGCAAGAAGTAGTTTTACTTATATGTTTGCAAAGAGCTAAAAATATTGAGAAGCGTGTTAATGTGGAATCCAGCTCAACCCTACAGCAACTGTTCCTGTTAGGAAGCATTTGCTCTTTTTCCCACTAACTCCTAAATAATCCATCACATACCCAGAACCTCTGCCTCAAAAGCCATGTGCTGTTAGCTGGGACTATCAATTTCTGCCCTCAAATGGATTGCTTCAACCCTAACAGCACTTTAAGTTTGAATTCTTTTAGAGAGAAAACCTGTAAAATTAATAGAGCTCTTAGTAAAGCTAATAATGACACAGTCTGCTGAGGAGGGAGAACATAGCAGAGGGGACAGGGACACAACACTGCAAGGGAATTTCCATTTCTGAAGGCACCACACAGCACTTAACTGGGGGAAAAACATATTCCCCTTCACTGCAGCCACTCTCAGCAGCTTTGCTAACAACCACTGCTCTGAGGAGAGCAAATTTCAGCTTCCAAAAACATTTTCAAAAAATTCAGCAGCCCAGCTGCTCCAGAGGGGATTCCTGCACTGAACATCCTCAGTACACACCTACTGAAGGATGTGAGCCAGGAACAAAGGCCCAAGGTGGGAAAACCATCCAGCAGGGCCATGCTGCAAGCCCCCGGGTCTAAACACAACTCTGAGTTAAAGAGCAGGAGATATCACAGCCCCATCCCTGCCATGGGCACAGCCCCATCCCTGCCATGGGCAGGAGAAATCACAGCCCCATCCCTGCCACGGGCAGGAGACAGCACAGCCCCATCCCTGCCATGGGCAGGGGACAGCACAGCCCCATCCCTGCCATGGGCACAGCCCCATCCCTGCCATGGGCAGGGGACAGCACAGCCCCATCCCTGCCATGGGCAGGGGACAGCACAGCCCCATCCCTGCCATGGGCAGGGGACAGCACAGCCCCATCCCTGCCATGGGCAGGAGACAGCACAGCCCCATCCCTGCTATGGGCAGGAGAAATCACAGCCCCATCCCTGCCATGGGCAGGAGAAATCACAGCCCCATCCCTGCTATGGGCAGGAGACAGCACAGCCCCATCCCTGCCACGGGCAGGAGACAGCACAGCCCCATCCCTGCCATGGGCACAGCCCCATCCCTGCCATGGGCAGGAGAAATCACAGCCCCATCCCTGCTGAGGGCACAGCCCCATCCCTGCTATGGGCAGGAGACAGCACAGCCCCATCCCTGCCATGGGCAGGAGACAGCACAGCCCCATCCCCTGCCATGGGCAGGAGATATCACAGCCCCATCCCTGCCATGGGCAGGAGACAGCACAGCCCCATCCCTGCTGTCCCTGGGAGAAGTCAACACACTCCAGTAAACACCTGGAACTCCTTACTGATCCCATCCAGCCCTGAAGCAGGACACACAAACAGCAACAGCTCCCTGAAATTCAGAATAATTGAAAGGTTAAAGAGCTCCTCCTCAAGCTCTCCAGACTGTCCTGAAGATGGAAACAGCTGGAAACAGCTGGAATTGCTCCCAGGTAGGACAAACACTGAGCTCAGCACCCAGGGGAGCAGCAGGCCACTGCAAGGCTGACCCAACCAAGCTGGGGAACTGCTGGGGACAGCTGGAAGCTCTCTGGGTATCAAGTGTGCACCTGCAGGGTCCAGGCCTTCCAGAATTCCACAGCCACAGGGCAGGCAGAGAAAGCCATCCCTAGCTGATGTTCTGGCTTAGCTCTGGGATGTCCATGAGCTCATGTGAGCTTGAAAATGAGGGAGCTGTGACTACATGACAGATGCCTGCTGCCTGCAGCTAGCACCCAGAAACTTCCAGAAAGCCTAAGGTTAGACATCTCATTGGGATGAACCAGAAAAAAAATAATCCCAAACTGACCAAACAAAACCAAAACAAACCAACCCAGTGAGCTTTGGCAGATACTGCACCTTAGACATGACACTGCACTCCTGAACAGAACAAAAATGAGAAGCTTCTGACAAGTTCCCTGAGTCTGTGGTGACAAGGAACTTTTAGGAGATGCCTGCTCACCCTGTACTGAACTTTTAGGAGCTGTTTGTTTGCCAAACCAGGAGAAGCCTTTACTGAAACTACAAAGCACAACCTCAATGTCTCAGAAGCAATGAGCTCTTGCCAGGTTCTCCTCCCTGCCAGTGAGTGCAGAGCAAGTTTCCAGACCAGCTACACCACCACCCACAGCTGAACTCAGCAAACACCCACAGAGCTCACTTTGTAGCAGCACAATGGCATCAGGACTACGGAATTCCAGTTATTTACAGACCACTCAAAATACCCTCAGTGCTGGGAACTGCTGAACAAACTGCAGCGCCCCTTCCAAGTTTTGGGTTTGTCAGCAGTGTAAATATTTGTTGACAAATTTGAAACTTGGATAAAACCACGGCTTTGCTGCACACTCAAGAGGTGTTTCTGGAATGAATTCAAAGCCTTGCTCCCTGCTGCAGAGCTGTCCCTTCCCAGCAGGGCTCAGGGCAGCAGCAGCAGGTTCCTGAGCACACAGCACTGGCACTGCAGGGGGATTGTGCTGGAGCTGTGGGATGGTGCTCCACCTTCCCCAGCCCCTCCTGCCCGACAGCACACCCTAAAACACAGGGACAAATGGAAACAGGCACAGAGAGGAGACAGACTCCAGTGCACCCACAGATAAATCCCAGGGATATTGTCCCATCACACCCACTGCTGCCTGTGGACAACAATTAACTTGACAAAGGGTGCCAGGAGAGTGTCCAGAGACCCATGAAAAAGGTTTATGCCCCATTCAAATGAGCTGATGCCACCCTGCTGCAGACTGCTGCTCTCCTCTTAGTGGGCACTCCATCATTTGAATATGCCCCTATAAAGCTGCATCATAAGAGAGGCACTTCCTGACACCTACTCTTACTGCCCATTGATTGAAAACCAGCAGTCTTCATCAGGCAAATTAGTAAGTGATCATCCACTTCAGAAAGCAATTTCAATTGTTCATGCAAACATAGCTGTAAAAACAGATCACTGCCACTGCCCCAACCTCAGCCTGTGCTGGCACAGAACAACAGAACCCAGCCTGCCCTGCCTGGCCATCAGACACCCATGGCAAGCAGGAAAACACCAGGAAACCACTCCAAAAATATGAGCTTATGCAAAAAAAACCAACCCAACCACCCTAATCCCTCTAAAGCATTCATTATGCACACATATGCAGCTAATTAAATACATATGTATAGAAAATAGAGATGTTTCAGGTGGATTTCCTGTGTCACATTATGAAATATATGCAATCAGTGATCCCAGGGAACTAACTGAAATCAATCAAAAAATATTTAAAAATCAAAAGTAAATCTCATAATAAACCCACTAATGGAAAGTTCACTCATGGAAGGAGTTATAAAAGGGCTTTTTTATAATTACTCCATCCTGTTTGCTACATTTGCTTATACAAGAGAAGTGTTTTTAACTACTGACAGGACTAGGATTAAATGACAAGTTCACATATTTAATCCAGATTGTTCAGAGGCACAAGGTGAAAAATATGATAAAGAACATGAACAGGTTTTAGTGAGCTGAGCCAGGAAAAAAAAATCAAACCCACACCCCTTCTGAGCAGAAAATAGGACTTTTTTGTGATTATTAAAACAATTTCTATCAAGGCAAGCACACAGGCTGATTTCTACTCTGACAAGTGGTTTGGCCACTTCTTTTTATGTAATGCAGTTCTAATCAGGAGAGACCTGTTTTACCTCTGTTATCAAAACCATTCCACTGCCTTCAAACCCAGTATTTCAAGTTAGTAACATACTTCCAGGCATTTCACTAATATTAAAAAACCCCCAAAAACCTTATTTTCTCACAGGAGAGCTGTAATTTGCAACTTCAGTCTTGCAGTCTGTTCCCTAAATGTAAAAAGAAAAATCAGGAGTGCACACAGGTCTTCCTCCACATTTCACAGCATCTTTTAACTTCAGTGGCAACTGACCTGACCAAAAGCTTCAGGACTGCTCCTGGCTAAAAACGATTCCTAACTCCTGGAGCTCAGCCTGGAATTCCCACTCAAGGGCAAAACTGGGAGCAGCTAAAAACACTGGGACTGGTTTGTAGGAACTCACCTCTGGAGAACAATGAAATGTAGCTGCCCCAGCCTTGGAAGTGTCCAAGGCCAGGCTGGAAGTAAGGCAGAAAAGGAAGGAGTGTGCCCAGTGAAAGCAGGGGCAGGTGACATGGGAAGAACACAAAGATGCTGCTCCCCACTGCAGGCAGAAAATCCACATGGGTTTTGTTATTATCCAGCTCTGGGGGATAAGAACAATTTTCTAATATTAATGGCAAAAGCAGTGTAGAAATGACTTTGGTGTGGTCCAGGATGAGGAGCATCACCTCACACACAGGGACAGGGACAGGCAGAGGTGTTTAGTGCATTCTTTGTCTCCAACACTGACCATGGACCAAGGGGGTCCCAGAGCCCTGAGCTGGAGCACCAGGACTGTGACACTGACCCTGAAATCCTGCAGGATCTGCTGCTCCAGCTGGATCCCTAAAAACCTATGGGAGCCTGATGGGATTCATCCAAGAATCCTCAAAGAGCTGCTGATATCATCACAAAGCCTCTCTTGATGATTTTTGAGTGGTCTTGGGAAGCTGGAGAGGTCCCAGCTGACTGGAAGCTGGGGAAACATTGTCCTGATTTTGAAGAAGGGCAAGGAGAGGACCCTGGAAACCACAGCCTGCCAGTCTCACTTCAGTGCTGGGTAAAGCCAGGGAGATTATTCTGGGAGGTGGTGAAAAACACCTGCAGGACAACACAGGACAGCCACAACCAGCATGGCTACAGGAGGGGAAAGTCCTGCTTGTCAAACCTGATTTCCTTCTACAACAGGACATCCCACCTGGCTGATGGAGGAAAGCCAGGTGTGATCTTTCTGGACTTCAGGCTCAGACTGGATTTTGGGAAAGGTTCTTCCCTCCCCCAGAGGGGTCTGGGCACTGCCCTAAGGCTGCCAGAGCTCCAGGAGCCTTTGGACAAAACACCTCCAGGGAGGAACTGTTGGGGTGTCTGTGCAGGGCATTGAAATCCTTGAGGGTTCTTCCAACTCAGGATACTCTGTGATTCTCTATGTCCTCTTTTAAGTGATGGTGAAATCAAACCTTTAAAATTACTGTCTAGTGCTCTCAATGTGTTATTTCTTAAGGGGAAAAAAAGCATTATTGCAAGAGCAGAAAGTAATTTTTTTGACTATTATTTGCACCTGTGGTGCGGGGGAGGAAGGGAAGGGAGGAGGAGAGGTGTTTATCAGGTCTGCAAAACAACAGATTCTCAAACATTTTGTGCTACTTTTCTACCACTTCCAGGTAACAGATCTAGCTACTAGTGGTCTCTTAAGGCTTATTCCTATATCTAAAAAGTTAATAGCATATGTTTTATGATATATAGCATGAAGGCTCTACACCTCTGCAGCACATTTCTACCACTGAAGCAAAAATATCTATTTATACAGATTAGTAATGGTAGGAAAGTGCCAAGGTGCCAAGAAAGTCATCCTGGAATACCATACATCTTTTCCCTAAAAGCAGAAAAGAAAACCCAAATTGGCAATAATACATCACATGCTAAACCTGACTTTTCAGGGAACTGTGTTTCCCCAGCTCCCATTTCATCATGATGTTGGGGCTCTACAAGGCAGACCAGACCCAGCATTAACCAAGTAACTGTACCTGAAACCTTTTGCAAAGTGGCACTGATTTCTATTTCTTGTTGCCTGCAGATGTTTCTCAGCTGAGCTCAGGGGCAGCTGCAGGGCTCAGTGAGCCAGGCCCCTCTTCCAGCAGCACAGAATTCTCCAAGCTGGAAGGGGCCACAAGGATCAGTTCAACTCCCAAGTGGATGGAGCCCCAAACCTTGGGGTTACTGACACCCCCTGAGCCCATCTCAGGGTCACCCCTCCATGCCTTCAGGGCATACAGACAGAGGAGTGTGGGGTCTCCATCTCAGCCAGCTCCTGCTGTAAAGGGGTTATTCTGCAGTGGGTCTGGCATCCTACTCCTGCAGTTTGCAGTCCCTAATCCTCCCTGCTGTCTGCCAGGGCTTAGGATTCCAGCACTCCCAGCCAAGCTGCTCCTTCTCCTGGAGCACAGCCCCAGCTGCCACCCAGCCCAGGCAGGAGCAGGAAAGCAGTGCTGGAAAAGCAGCAGGACAGCACCAGGTCACAAGAGCCCCCACAGGCCCTGGGATGGATCAGAACTGCTGATAAAAGCTCTGTTTTAAACCTGGAGTGCCTTCATGCAGCATCCAAATGAAAATGCTGCTGGATCCCCCAGCCATGTGCAGCCAGGTGGGATCTGACCAGTGCTGTGAGTGACAAGCAGGAGCTCAAGGGGGCTGCCCAGTTTTGTCAACACTTCCAGCTGTTTCCTCCCAGGGGATTTTGCTGAGTGATGACTGGTTAAGCTTGGCTAAGGTCAATTCATCTCACTTCCAGTATGCCTGCTGAGATGGGAGAAGCAGGATGGATGGGGGAATCTCTCAGAATACCAAATCAGGGGGACAAACCAGAGAGCTGCTGGGGCTGGAGAGCAAATTACCACTGGAGCTGCCTTTTTACAGGCCTGGTTTTAATTTTTTATGTGAATTAGCAACCTTACCTAAGGAATACCTCAAGTTTTTCTTTCACAGATTACATGAATTAACAGATATATCCAGAAGCATGAAAAGCAGGCTGAAGTTTACACCTGCAGTAATTGTAAAAGCCTTGAGATATTGTAGATTCTATCAAATTTTACATGTGTGTAAAAGGCTTACAAATAAAACTAAAACTGGAACAACACAGACCCCTGCAAAACTCAAATTAAAAGGAGTGAGCCAAGGCAGCATATGCCCTTTCCAAGAGGAAGAGAATGCATTATAAATCTGGGAATAAAGCCACCTAACTCCTGGCAAGACAGCTTGGAGAAACAGATAATAAAGCAATCCTACCAATATGATCACAAGACATTCAAAGTTAGAATTAATGCATCCTTTATTCATTATTAGAAATATAAATAGGTTTAATTTGCAACAGATTTTAAAGTGTTTCCTGTAGGGGGGATTCAGCAGCCTTAACCTGCAATACACCAATGGAAAAAGTAGGTTTGGAAGCAATAGGTATTAAAAACCAGGAACAGCAGGAAAAGCTGAGTAATTATCAAGAACCTCAAGCCTCAGCAGCAGCAAAAGAAGCAGAATCTGCTCTCCATCACAGAGAGCCAGAATGGTTTGGGCTGGAAGGGATCTCAAAGCTCATCCCATCCCCCCCTGCCATGGCAGGGACACCTCCCACTGTCCCAGGCTGCTCCAGCCCAGTGTCCAGCCTGGCCTTGGGCACTGCCAGGGATCCAGGGGCAGCCACAGCTGCTCTGGGCACCTGTGCCAGCCCTGCCCACCCTGCCAGGGAGCAATTCCTGTCCAAAATCCCACCCAGCCCTGCCCTCTGGCAGTGGGAGCCATTCCCTGTGTCCTGTCCCTCCATCCCTTTGTCCCAAATCCCTCTCCAGCTCCCCTGCAGCTCCTTCAAGGCCACACTGGGGTCACCCCAAAGCTTCTCCTGCCCAGGTGAACAATCCCAGCTCTCCCAGCAGAGCTGCTCCATCCTCTGCTCATCCTGGAGCCTCCTCTGGCCTGGCTGCAGCAGCTCCAGCTCCTCCCTGTGCTGGGGCAGCTCTGCAGGTTCAGCATCTGCGGAACCAGGTGAAGTCCCTGAGAAGCCAAGAGGGCTCAGAAGCTGCCCTGGCTGCCCAGGAGGGGGATCCCTCTGGGTGCACTCAGACCAAGCCACCCTCATCCACATCACCTCCATCCACCCAGAGCCACTGACTCACTGGGGCAGAGGGGGATTAAAAAGCCCAGAAATGTGCTGTGCACACCTTCATTTCTCACAGAGGCACCACCAAGCCATTATTTACTAAGCTAACTAATTAGGCAGCCACCCTTGCAGATAATAAGAATGCATTAATGTATTTAAAATTCCAGTACAAGCCTGACACATACGAAGTGGCTGCCCTTCTTCAAAAGAAAATGAAAGTCAAAGGAAATAAACCATTTAGGAACACTCAGCACATCTGAGGTGCAGAGGAAAGGTGGCATCACCTCAGCATCCAGGAAAGGAAAGGAAAACAAAGCTGAGTGCTATGGGATGCTGAGGCATTTCATATTTTTATTGTATCAGCTTCTACTTCTAAAGAGATCATTAGATACACAATTTGAATTAGCATTAGATAGATGATAAAGTAACAGCTATTCAAAACAAACAGAATTAACCCACAGAACTGCAAAAACCAGCACAGAAAACACAGGAGATTGAAGGTACTTCAGCTGACAGTAATCTAAAAAACCAAGCTGGCAAATTCAGTTTTACCCCAAGAAATAAGTTGTAAGTGAATCTATAATTCACTGCAGTGAAAGCACCCTTCCCTCCACACAGGCACTGCTCCAGGAGTGGGTAATAGAATCAAAGTCATAGAGCAAGTTTACAAAATGCAGAAAATAATCAATCCACTGGAAATAACACCAGGAACGCTCCCAGGGGATACAAGTGCCCTGTGTACTTGATGTAGTTTCAGAAAGAGTTCCTCAAGTCCAGCTGAGGATACCCATAACTTGGGGGCACAGAGGAAATCAATTTCCATAGCACTACAAAACTGATAAAAATTTAGAGGAAGTCTGGAGAACTCAGCATCCGCCACCAAAAAGCCAGTTTTACATTCTCTGTGAAAAAGCCTTCATGAGAGCATACAGCAGGGTGGGGGGGGGGGGGGGTACAGGACAGGAAAATTAGTATAATCACCCCTTTTTCTCTTCCACACACATTCCTGGCAGCTCTCCACAGCAGATCCCTGAGCACCTCACCCATGGGAGCAGCCCTGGGGTGGGCAGAACTGGGACTGACAGCAGTGGGGAGCAGCAGGAGCACACCTCAGCCTGGGGTGGGCAGAACTGGGAGTGACAGCAGTGGGGAGCAGCAGGAGCACACCTCAGCCTGGCCAGGTGAGCAGAACTGGGACTGACAGCAGTGGGGAACAGCAGGAGCACACCTCAGCCCAGCCCTGGGGTGGGCAGAACTGGGACTGAGAGCAGTGGGGAGCAGCAGGAGCACACCTCAGCCCAGCCAGGTGAGCAGAACTGGGACTGAGAGCAGTGGGGGAGCAGCAGGAACACACCTCAGCCCCAGCCAGGTGAGCAGAACTGGGACTGAGAGCAGTGGGGAGCAGCAGGAGCACACCTCAGCCTGGGGTGGGCAGAACTGGGACTGAGAGCAGTGGGGAGCAGCAGGAGCACACCTCAGCCCAGCCAGGTGAGCAGAACTGGGACTGACAGCAGTGGGGAGCAGCAGGAGCACACCTCAGCCTGGGGTGGGCAGAACTGGGACTGACAGCAGTGGGGAGCAGCAGGAGCACACCTCAGCCCAGCCAGGTGAGCAGAACTGGGACTGACAGCAGTGGGGAGCAGCAGGAGCACACCTCAGCCCAGCCTGGGGTGAGCCTGGGCACCAACTCCACCTGGGGCTAACAAGAGCCACACCTGCAAATCCACCTTCACCAGAGGATCAGCTCCTCCATGGCCTGGGGAAGACCCTGCCTTCCTCAAGGAAAGGCCCTGCAGGCAGGAACACACCCCAGTTGCAGACCATTAGCTCCAGAGGGGTCAGCTGCCCAGGCAGAAAGGCTTTCAGCTTCTTCCTCTTCAGTTATTTCTGCATTCACTTCCCTTTTTCTTGGCTTTTTTCAGTCCAGTGACCTCTAGAATTTGGATTCTTTGACTCCTGGAGAGATGCCCAAAAAACTCATTCTGCCTCAAAGGAAATTCACAATTTGGCATTTAAGGGGAACAGTATCAAGTGATATGGCTGCAGTCTTATTTTGTACTTGACATCAGAGCTCTCCAGTCACCTTCTTCCCCAAAAAAATGACTCAGAGTCCTCAAAGGAGAGGGTCAAAGGCAGAGTAGGGAAGAGGAAGCCAGCCCCACATCCCACATTTCTCCCTACACAATCCAGAAGGCTGAGTGGTGAGGCGGGGTACACACAAACCCTTTGAAAAGAGAGAAATGCAACTGAAGCCACAGATGCAGAAACCACCTGGGCAGTATCACACAGCCAGTTGCTCAACCTCTACACAAGCAGAATTAATTGCATTAATTCTGGGGTTTAGTCAAGAGGATTTGACTAAAAATAATACATACTTAAAAGCAGTGCACAGTATTGGGTTAAAAACCATGGGGACAGCATATAAATGCAGGGATCTGACTTGGGCACCACTGACATTCACAGCTGCAATTCATCTGCTGGGAAGCCTGAAACCAAAACCATCCATCAACTTCCAACAGCAGATACAGGACAAAATGCATGTGCTACAAACAAGTCCCAGGGTTATCTTCCTACTCAGCAAACAGGGGCTTTTTAAAGCATCACATACCAATGTTGCAGGTAATATCAGAAAAGAAAAGGAACTCAAAAAAACAGCTCAAGTCTCAAGCACATCATGAGATTGGTGTCTCAAAGAAATTGCTGAAGTATCTCCAGCATTCCTTAAAACCTGTTTGTATTTTAATTTGGGGAGAAATCATGCAACTCCATTCATATATCAAGACAACACGTAAAGAAATTTAACAGTATCAGAATTATCTTAAGTCTTGAATAGTTTAGGATAGTCAATGTTCCAACTCCCCCAAACTGCCCCTGTGTGCAGCCCCATGGCCAAATCTTCATCACTCATCAGATTCAAAAAACTGCCTGCCACACTTGCAGGTGGGGACCTTACGCCACAATTCAATCAAAGGTAAAAAATTTTTTTTTCAATGAATCTATCCTTTAAATACAAGGTCAAAATAAATTCCCTAAGCCCCAGCAGATGAAAAGCAAGGTAGAAGGATGCTCTGGAGCAGTCACGGCAGCCAGGACTGACCCACCTGCACCCCACAATGCTCCTCATCTCTGTCCAGTCACTCCCCCACACTTCCCTCTCAAGACACCACACCTACAAAGCTGAACTGATCCTAAACCAAGAACCTTCTGTTTCCAGAGCCTTTTCCCCCTCAGAGAAGTAGCAGGCTTCATTTCCCCTGATCACTCTGCAGGTTTCAGAAAGTAACTGATAACGTCAATTCACGTTATCATATTCAGCAAACCACAGCTGACAGCACCTCAGGCATATCAAAGAGATTCTGAGCTGAGAAGCAATTTTTTTCTTCTGGCCACATATGGCAGCAGTGGAGCACCCAATGAATGGCAGCAGCCTTGTTTCCTGACAGGCAGAGGTTAGCAGGAAGGCAGTGGAGTCGATGCTCCACGAGTGGCTGCACATCCCACAATATTTGCCTTCACTCTGACACACACAATTAAAAAAACCACCTCCATTTGTGGAAGGCACAGGTATTTGTGAAAGCCAGCACAGAACCATCTGGGTTTGTTTCTTCACTGCCTACTGCTAATTTTGCACATGCCCTGGTTTTCCCTCTGTGGCTCGATGCCAGTGCTTTTTTCAATTGGTGCTGAGAAAAATGCACCTTTTAGACCACCTTTGCAAGGCAGCTCCTGGCCTGACAGCCTCTGGCTTTGCTGCTGTTATTGAAAGGAAACTACTCTTCTAGAATGCCTGTTCAGCAAAAATAATTTGTGAGTCTCCAAAGTCATGAAGTGTTTTCAGATAGCCTGAGCAGGTTTTTAGCTCTGCCACACGCAAGCTGGATCTGCTGTTTCCCCTCTAACTCCTGTCCCTCCTGCTAAAGGCCAGAAGGCAAAGTTTTCTCCTCTATTTCAACAGCTTTCCAAGATACAGCTTAAGCTTCATCCTTTTCTCAGACATGAGAAGGATTAAGTCACTCTTCTGCCTCTATTTAAATTCCAGAGGGCTGCCACTATTTGGATAAGCCACAAATGCTAATTATTCTGTATTGATTCTGTTGACTTTCTGGGACAAAAGAGGTCTGAAGCTCCAGGACACATTAAGAGCATTACAGAACATCAGCTTTCTTACACAGGATAAAACAGGTTAAGCAAGAGCAGAGTCTGGATAATAAACATCACATCCAGGAGAGAATACCCAGGTTTCCATCAAGCCCTCTAATGCTTGCAGCAGGAGCTGTAAAGAGATGAAGAGATATTGGAAAGGAAAAAATGAAAGAGCACAACAGGTTTTGCATGTCATGGGAGCACTGGAGAGGGGACATGTGTGTACACGGACAGCGACTGCTCCCTTTCTCTCCCTTCATTATCTCCTGAGTCCCAGCCTGCAGATGGAACTTAATCCAGAGTTTGTATTAGATGAAGGCACAAGGAAAAGGAGAACTCGAGGACTTGAGATGCAAGTAGTGGCAATACAAGAACTGTGGTATTCCAGCTTTGCAATAATTCCATCATCCCTCTCCTCCAACGAGAGGAATTGAAAAGCCCAGTTGTGTGTGTAATACTTCTGCACACTGAGAGCATGATCCTGCTGGAGGCTAAAAGACTGTTTATCCACAGATCAGCAGTCACTGTGCAAACTTACATGCTCCAGTCCATCCATACTCCTCCAATTTGACTTTGAGTGACTACTCAAGTATCACCAAATGGGGCTGCATTAGGGGTGACTACATATTTAATCTTATGTAGGCAGATAAAGTTCAAATATTTCCTTACAAAACAGTAGAATTCAAATGAATTAAGCCATAAACCATAATGTTAAAGCAGAATTCATGCACAGTATTAGAGTGTATTTATATAAAACCACTTACAGCTCAAGGAAAGTAAAACACTGGAAAATGCCAATCTCCATATCACAAACAAGGGTGTACACATTATTATTGCAGATTTTCCCTGCACTAATCTTTATCTCATGTTGATCAAATAACACTTAAGAAAGGTTGAGATTTATCATGCATTATCATAAGACTAGAATGTGTTAACACTGGAGATGGTGACATGCCTGACAAGAAAGGAAAACCCAGGTGTTTCACCAACACAAAACCAAAGGGTGAGGGAGGAAGGAGGGATGGGAGCCCTCACTGCCACTCAGAGTATGCACAGGACTCAACTGCTGCTGAGAGCCAGCACCAGAGCTCAGCTCTGCTGCACAGCTGGCTGCAGTGAGCACTGAAAGTGAGGGCAGCCACCTTCCTCCTTTTACATACATTAAGAGTCTGTAACAAAAATGCTGCAAAGCGTGGAGAGGCTGCAAGGGTGAGTTCTGCTGTATGAGGCAGTTCAGAACAAGTCCAAGCTGCTGTCAAATCTATTCAATTTAAGAGAGTTCTCCCTGGCAGCTCTGCACCAAACAAGCAGCAAAGGCTGAAAGCAGTGGCTGGAGCTCAGCAGTGATTTAAGAATTCAGGAGACTCCTGGGCTCCTACTGGAAGCAGACCTGAGGTGTGAGTGCTGGGCTTTGCTGGGATTCTCTTCGGAGGCACTCAGCCAGCCATATGGTTCTTTAAGAGATGCATCTGCCCAGCACAAGAACTGTCCTGGGTCTGGAAAAATATCCAGGACTTGCAAGTTGTGCCACCAGCATCAATGGCTGCACTGGGCACACAGCTGGAGCCCAGATGTGTTGCCCTCCCTCCCCTCTAGTGCTGGGCACCCCAAGTTGTTTGGGGTCTCCAAACCAGCAATTCCACATCAACACTGGGACAAGCTCAGGGAAACCACTGGGGCTGACAGGGAAGACTGAAGAGCTTCAAAACCCAAAGATCACAAGTGTACAGAACTTCAGATGAGCTGGACTCTTAAGAACTTCTCAAATTCCTGAAGACCTTGTACTACTCCCTAAGAAACAGAAGGCACCAGAACAGCTCCTGAAAATCCCACACTAAATCCCAAACCAGAGTGGTGTTGGGTGAACACCTGGAAGCTTCATTCTGGAGCCCAAAAATGCCTGAGTGACACGGTGTGAAGTTCTCACCATCTTCATCTGGCTTCACTCCAATGATGCTGAAATATTTACTCGATGGCAGCCTGCAAGCATTAAACTTAAAACTCTTATCATTTCAGAAATGTTCTGTTTTTAAAAGCAGCATCTTTGTCAAAGCAATAATGTCTATGGAAATTAGGGCCCAGCATAACAGCACAGCTTTCTACTGAGCAGCAAAGTCCATGACAGGAAAACCCATCCAGGCTTTCAAACCACATCCATCACGTCAGCATTCAGGCATCTTAAACTGACAAACAATATTAAAAAAGAAAGTGTAGATTATCTCAAGGCTGAATTTTTATCAGCATCTTTATCGTCAACACAGATCAGTGTGCCATTTTAATTCACATCTATTCCCTCAGAAACAGATGCTTTCATTAAAAGGGCTATGCAAGAGCTCTTTCAGTATATAGATACTTGCTATAAATGAATTCTACAGTCATATGAAAATTCACATGCTCCTTTCCAAGCTTGGATCCTTGATGGGAATACAAAGCTGTGGATCAACATTATTAATAGACAAATTCATCATGAAAACACATCTCCATTCTGTAAATTGCAAGTGTGTCAGAAGTAGAAATATCCTTTGCTGGTAGTTCTGAAGACAAATGACTTCTCCCAGCAGATATTGAATAGATAAGCCAGCACTTTCCTGCCCAATCACTTCCAAGCATCAGAGATGTTCAGAGAAGCTTAGGAAAGAAAAGCAAAATAGTGCAATTAAGGTTGAGCAAACAGCACTTGTGTGGAGCATTACATTCCCCTAACTGCACTGAACATAGACACAAGGGTGCAAACCAAGCATTTAGCAAGTGATGGGTCCACCAGGCCCAAATCCAGCAGGGCTGGGCCCTTCTCTGGAGACCCTGAGGTCCAAACCACTCTGGCCTGCAAGAGCTCCTTGAGGCAGAGCAGGAGCACAGCCTGGGCTCAACCACCTCCCTCACCTTCAAGCTGTGCCACAGGAGCACAGGTTAGACTAAAATCTAACACAAAAAGAAGCAACTCCCACCCCCAAGCAGCTCCTGCTGTGGTGCTCAAGCACTTGAGGCCAAAGAGAAGATGGAAACCAGGGAAAATAAAAAGCCATCCTGAAGTGATGTGTGCCTGGAATGCCTGCTCTGAGCCAGCTCCCAATGGCTTTTCTCCATTTGCTGCCAAGCACCTCTAATGCAATCCAGACAGTCAAGGACACAGTCAGAATGTTAATATGAAAGCATTAAAATTCCCATTGAAATGGGACCTGTCAGGCTACTTTATGTAACATGATTTATCGTTTCCAAATGTAGTAACAAGGGATTTTATTGTACAAGAGCATGTGGTGCACAATGGGGCTGCATTCCACACTCGCCAAACTACAACTCCTGACAATGTTTCTGCTGGTACATGGCTGAGTTACTGGTGTGTGCATCAAAGGGGAGCTGGATGCATTAGAAATTGATGGGGTACAGAACAGACTGAAAATAAGAGCTCTCTGCACCTCCCTATGCATGATAAACACAGGCAGACACCTCTGACCACTGCTGGCTCATGGAAAGGAGCCCAACTGTCCCCAGCCCTCAGGGCTCCTGCACCAGACAGTAAAAACTGACTGTCAAAAGCTTAAGGAAGCTTTTATTTCCAGTCTTACACGTCAGTCAGATAACTGATGTCTTCTGCAAGTTCAGGGCACGCTGAGAGCACACTGGAAACTGCTGGTTACATCTCCAGGACACGGCTGTGCTTCCTTCCCTGCTAAACCCCAAACCCCTTCAAAGCCAGGCCTCAAAGGCACCAAACCCAGGCTTGGCCACGTGTGACACAGAGCTGCCAGCAAGGCAAGCTGCCCAAGTCCCGTTCTAATGACACCCAGAGGGCTACAGCACAGAGCACAGACCTGTCACAACTAAGTTGGAGGATTCCTGTGTCACTGACACATTTTCTTGCTTCTCAAATACAGAAATTGTTCAGCTGTCAGCCCACTGGGGATTTTTTAATGCATTTCGGTAGTTTAGCTATCCATGTAGTTTTCATTGGAGGTTTGTTAACTTTGAGGCAGAGCTGAGTAGCACAGCACAGAAAAGCAGAGATGTTGGCTGTACCTACAGCAGGAGGGGAATCTCACCAGCTGCCAGTGCAAAGGCAACACCAGGATAAACTGGTAGCAGTGTCAAAAAATACACAGTTTCATCTTTTTTACTTGGAGCAAACTGCAACAGGTCAACAGTACCCACACAAGATCACACAGCTACACCCAAAAGACTGTTCCCATTGTGTTTTCTGGTATTTCTTACTAACTTCTTCATTGATTGCACTATTAATCTTGACATCACTCAGTTCCACGCTTTGCTCTGCCCTCTCGCCCTGCCTAAGTCTGGAATCGATGTTCAACTAAACTCAAATATGCTTTGAAATTTATTAGTTTAATTAATAAAATACACACCAAGAGTGACTGACTGCCACAGATCATACAGAGATCTGGGTCTTGCCATCTGTGAGTTATATTACAAACTGAGCTGCAACTGATGTAGTCTCTTTGCTACGTTCCAGGCAGTTGATCCCAGAACCAAGACCTTGGACTACTCTGCTTTTACAAAGCTACTCAGAATCAATAATGAATTTAGGCCTTCCCCTTCCAGCTCTGCCATTCAGCACCAGCAGCAAGAATCAAGCTTACTCCAAGTAATAAAACCCAAACACAAAAAGGCATCTGTGCTATTTCAATCCAAGAGGGATCTGCAATGCAAGTTTAAAAAGGAAAACTATTTTCTGTTGGAATTGTGAGAAGTGAGCAAAAGCCATAATGGAAAACAGCTCTCCCCAGGAGAAATAGAAGAGGAGGGGGAAAAGCCAGAGAATCAGCTGCTACAATTAAGGGATGAACAGCTGGGATTTCAAAGAAGCAGCTTATAAACCAAGAGTCTGGGTCATGAAGTAGCCAGTGAAGTTCAGTGGACACAGGCAATGAAAGCCCATTCCACTTAACATCCACAGAAACACAGTCCTGCCACTAGCATGACTTCTCTTGCCATTTTCAAGAGCAGTCCAGCTTGGTCAGAAGGGCCTGAGCTGCAGACTGCCAGCACTGGGGGATACTTGGGGTAAGATAAATGAAACAGCTCCCTTGTTCCTGTCCTTCTGCTTGCAGTATCCACTACTGACCACAGTCTGACAGGATGTTGGCCTTGATGTAGAAGATTTAGTCTGACCAAGCTGCTCTTGAAAATGGCAGGAGAAGTCGTCCTAGATGAAAAAGGAAATCATACACACACCAATCTAAGAAAAAGGGGATTCAAACTTCTGTAACCAACTACTGAACAAGCAAGTCTTGCCCTTCTTTTAAAGGCATAATCACAGGATTCATCACTGTGCCAGCAGATGCAGTGGGGGTCAAGAGATCCTACAATTCAGTTTATTGCCAAAAAGTGTTATTCAGCTAAAAACTTCTGCCACACTCCATAACCCAGCCACCACTGCTTCCAGACTTACAGAGCTTCAAGGATAGGCACAGAGAAACTGTAGGTCCAAAACACTAAACTTTGAGTTATAAATTGTCTAGAAAACACTCTTGTTATTGCCAGAGGTCTGAAAGAAAGCCCAGAAGGTAGAGGAAGTCACAGCATTTAAAGTTAAAAAGGAAATTTGCCTCAAGATAGTCCTGTGCTTCAGCTTTTCCACTGTAGTCCTCATCCAATCTTCTCTGATTTTTTTCAACTTGGCCAATAAATACCTCTTACTCCAGCACTTGGATAGGATTTATGATGCACTGCAAGTGCTGTGCAATTAACAGATTTAATGCCCAATTCACTTCCTCCTTCAAAGGGAGACTGGAGGAAAGCATCCCAGGAGCTGTGGGTATGTCATACATATACATGAAATGACATTTCCTCTGCCACTACTCTAAGTCAGCACATCCCTACTTTTCCTGCAGATGTATCAAACCATTTTCACTGTTTAGATTCCCAACTATTAGTCATTCTTCAGCTTAATCACAGAGGGGTTTACAGTATGGATTTTTACACACCATCCCACATTTTCACCATAATTTATCAATTGCTTTTTCCACTCCATTTCACTGAATTTCTAATCTCATTTCCCCAACTACACTGTCTACAATCATAACATAACAGTGACTTTAAAAAATGCAGTATGCTCCACTAATTTCACAATGTGTTAAAGGAGATAACAGAAGGAATACATTCTTTCCATCTCAGCATGATTGCTTTAACTTGCCCATCAGAGACAAAAGCCCATGGCTGAGGAGGAGGACAGGCATTGCTGGGAGGGGAAGTCCAAGCTCTGCACTCTCACACTGCTATTGACCAACTCTCAATGAGACAAATGCCACCAACTCCTCCATGCAAGACTGAGCATTTCCCTCCTGCACATGTTTAATAATTACCCTTTGGTGCTGCTCCACCAAAGAATCATGCTGACAGGGCTCCATCCAATCCAGCAGCACATTTGAGGGATTATTGCTGATGCTTCATAGCCTCATAAAACACCCTGCTCAAAGGAGTTCTGAGTGGCACAACTCTGTGCTTTGCTTCCCAGCTGCAGTCTGAAGTTCTACAAAATGTCAATGCTGAGCACAAGCTACTTTCACAAGCAATTAAGACAGACTACATGAATACCTAGCTCAGCCCGCAGGCTACATCACACTTGCCTTTCTGTTTTGTTCAATTACTTTGCCCTTCTCTTTGGTAAACAGAAATCCTTGTTTTCCTTTCTCTCCACCACACACTGCATCTGTTCTCCAAATTCTGCCACCCCACACTTGGAAGCTCCTGGACCAGTTTTACTCCTTGCTGAAATCACTTTGGCCAAAAGATATGGAGGTAAGGTGCCTAACGCAGCAATGTTCCTAAATAAGTGTTACTGTCTAAAAAAAGTATCTCTGAACTCAGTTGCACCTCAAACAAATCCAAAAGCATAAATAAGACCTCAAGTCTTCCCACTTAAGATTTCTTCAGACAATTTAACTTGCCACAGTGCTACAAGCCACACAGTTTGCTTAAGCTGTTGCCATTTCTGCAACTTTATTTCTGAAATCAGCTTTAACAGTATTGAAGTTTAACAACTATATATAGTATTGTCTATAATCTTATGGTATCCTGATCTCACCTCTCAACACAGCAACTTCTTCAGCTTCAAACCCACTGGAACAAGAGCAAAGAAGCAATGGAGGGGAAGGAAGTCCAGCACTGCACCATGATGCCCTCAAATGCAGAAGCTCATCCGCATGACATGACACTTACTCCAACCACAGAAACTCTCAGGCTTCAAACACTGTGCACATTCAGCCTAAACACTGGAAAAGAACTGCCCAGAGCCCAATATTTACACCAAACTGCTCTCAGATTTTTTACTACATATTTAACTTCATACATCACTTCTACTCAAACTGAGCAGCAACAATAATCAACTTGATTCTGACAATTCATGCTTTAACTCTGTCATCTTTGCAGCTGAAAGTTTCCAAGAGTCAACAGAAGTGAAGCAGAACTTTTTGCATAAAGCCCAGTTACCTTATGTAAACCGAGGCTTGAATTTCCCTACAAAACAATGTCAACAGTCATAAAATAGAAACAGGAGCAGTGCCAAAGGGTTAACACTTTATGATGGTAACACTTGTAGGGTTAACACTTTATGATGGTAACACTTGTTTGGAAGCCTAGAGATCAGTTTTAAGTATCATTGGTGATTTAAGTAGATTTCATCCCACATCATGAGAAACCTTTCAGGACCATTTGTTACTGTTCAAATCCTGTTTGGGACAGGACAAATCAGCTTTGAGGGCTTCAGTTCCATATTTTAGCTGATCCCACGGAGTCACACCCCAGTGCCCAGCATGGCAGCACTCACACTGCCCATGTACTGCAGCTCCAATCCCACGGAGTCACACCCCAGTGCCCAGCATGGCAGCACTCACACTGCCCATGCACTGCAGCTCCAATCCCACGGAGTCACACCCCAGTGCCCAGCACGGCAACACTCACACTGCCCATGCACTGCAGCTCCAATCCCATGGAGTCACACCCCAGTGCCCAGCATGGCAGCACTCACAGTGCCCATGTACTGCAGCTCCAATCCCATGGAGTCACACCCCAGTGCCCAGCACGGCAGCACTCACACTGCCCATGTGCTGCAGCTCCAATCCCATGGAGTCACACCCCAGTGCCCAGCACGGCAGCACTCACACTGCCCATGTACTGCAGCTCCAATCCCATGGAGTCACACCCCAGTGCCCATGTACTGCAGCTCCAATCCCATGGAGTCACACCCCAGTGCCCATGTAATGCAGCTCCAATCCCATGGAGTCACACCCCAGTGCCCAGCACGGCAGCACTCACACTGCCCATGCACTGCAGTACAGTTCAGCATTTCAGCTGAGCCCAAGCAGTCGCCCCGGTGCACTCACACTGCCCATGCACTGTATTTTCAGTTCAGCATTTCAGCTGAGCCCAAGCAGTCGCCCTGGTGCACTCACACTGCCCATGCACTGTATTTTCAGTTCAGCATTTCCAGCTGAGCCCAAGCAGTCGCCCGGTGCACTCACACTGCCCATGCACTGTATTTTCAGTTCAGCATTTCAGCTGAGCCCAAGCAGTCGCCCCGGTGCACTCACACTGCCCATGCACTGCAGCTCCAATCCCATGGAGTCACACCCCAGTGCCCAGCATGGCAGCACTCACACTGCCCATGTACTGCAGCTCCAATCCCATGCGAGTCACACCCCAGTGCCCAGCATGGCAGCACTCACACTGCCCATGTACTGCAGCTCCAATCCCAAGGAGTCACACCCCAGTGCCCAGCATGGCACTCACACTGCCCATGCGCTGCAGCACAGTTCAGCATTTCAGCTGGCCCCAAGCAGTCGCCCCGGTGCACTCACACTGCCCATGCACTGCAGTTCCAATCCCATGGAGTCACACCCCAGTGCCCAGCATGGCAGCACTCACACTGCCCATGTACTGCAGCTCCAATCCCAAGGAGTCACACCCCAGTGCCCAGCATGGCAGCACTCACACTGCCCATGCGCTGCAGCACAGTTCAGCATTTCAGCTGGCCCCAAGCAGTCGCCCCGGTGCACTCACACTGCCCATGCACTGCAGCTCCAACCCCAAGGAGTCACACCCCAGTGCCCAGCACGGCAGCACTCACACTGCCCCTGCACTGTATTTTCAGTTCAGCATTTCAGCCGGCCCCAAGCAGTCGCCCCGTGCACTCACGTTGCCCATGTACTCGGAGAGCAGGTCCTGCAGCGCCTGGCGCACGGCGTTGCACTCGGCCACGATGCGCTCGCGGCGGTCGTCGCGCGTGCAGGACGAGTCGGCCATCAGCGCCGCCCCGCTGATGATGCTCTCCAGCCGCTCCTCCAGCGACGGCCGGAACCGCTCCTCGCTGAACATCGACGGGTCCACGATGATTTGTTTCTAGTAAGAGAAAGTTCTGCAAATCAGTCACCAGCTCAAGTGATGCTTTAGGATTTAGCCTTTATATTTTTCAAATCTTGTAGTACTTTAGGATATAACTCTCAAACTCTTTATAAAAAGTGTTAGCTACTGTCTTCACATTTTGGTCAGAGAAAATTCCTCTCTGGGCCTAAAACTCAAGGACACCTTACGGTCTCAGGCCCCAAGAGATGTAAACAACAGTGAATTGGGTAGGGCAAACTTGGAGTAAATGACTTCATTACCTGAAGCTGTAAATGGAGGATTAACCCCCAATATGCAAATAGACCAAACCTATAATTGTCCAAAAAATTCATTGCCATTGTCCATCTTGGTTGTAGCCTCTGGGAGGTTCTGACTGCCCAAAAGGTGTACCTATTGAAGGCCTTCAAAAAATGCCCACTTCTCTTAATCTCCAGCCTCTGTTCTAGGTATCCACCCTAAGGCATCAAAGCAGGTTACTGTTTAGTCATCGACACAACCAACACTCAGAGCAAGCCCCTGATCAGGCATTAAGAGGCAAACAACACCATTTTGGCACCGAGGAGGCTTTTCACGAGTAGTTTTGTAAAACTACTAAGAGGTTTCCCAGCAGATTATGTTGCTACTCATTTCTTGTGCTGCTTTGACAGCTAAACAAAACTTGGCCACAGGAAGCCTTGTTACATGAATGGCAAAAATCAAATGTGCCAGCAGAAATAAGGTTCAAAGTACAGGACTCGTCCTAATGACATGTCAGTTTGGACGGGCCTTCACTAGTTAACTTGTCAGATATAATTATCCCATCATGAACAAGAAAACAAACAACCCAAATTAGCTCTATGTATTGTGATCTGTTGCCCTACTTTGCAGAGTCTTTCTTCTCTTCAGTGTTAGGCAGGTAAATACGACTGTGTTCTCGAAAATTCTCCAAGTGAAACATCAACATAAAGGTTTCCAACCACACAGAAATCAATTTCTTCATGGCAGAAAATGACCACAGGTTTCTCTTGCCAGTGTTAGCAAGCACAGCTCATACCAAGAGACTCAGGGCTGGAACAGCAGCACTGATGTATCTGCTCTCCAGGGGCCAACACCACCGCCCATGGAAGCTCCCCAGGAGGAAGCTGCACAGTACTTATCACCTTTGAGTACTTTCAGGTGATTTGTTTAAACAGGTCTGTAATTTAATAAAGAACAATAGTTTGGCCATTTCGTGGTTTGGTGGTTTGTTTAGGGTTTGGTTGGGTTACTCCAAGGGCAGAACTTGTTAATTCTAAAAGAAGCCCTAAAGCTTTTTGAAATGGGAATTTTCTCAGCCAGTTTGTGCTCAAGCTAACCTCAGCAGCCACCTCCTCCTGCCAGGCAGCACATTTCCTGTCCCTAAGGAGTAACCACGCAGCCATCACAGCAGGAGGAGAACACGGCATGTGCTCTCCAACATTCCCTCCTCATTCTTCCTGAAACTTTTAGCCACTGGATAGTACAATGGCAGTGTGCTATCACTCCAGAACTGCACCATCAAAAAAAAGAGAGATAACAATCAGCTTGTTATCTTCTGGTAGCCATTTCATATTTTACCATCACTGGAGTATCTGGGGGCATGTGTGCTCAAAGCCTCTATTACAGGAGTGTAATAACACTCAAGCAGTAGCAGGAAATGAAGTGCAGGGATAACATCTGCCAAGAACCTCAACACATTTGTTTTGTCAGCCTCCCTTGGCAGGGATGAGACAAAGCTATCGTGAAGCTGGCCTGCTGATCAGGCACTGCTGCTATTAGAGAGCCTCACAAAGTGGAATTAAAAGCTCAAAAAGCTTCATGTGAACTGCAACACTCAAAAAGTAGTCTAGAGCTGTATATTGGAGAGTTTGTATAGTAAAATAGGGTGATTAATCAGAAATCCCATGAGCTGGTTTGAGCTGTACAAGCCAATCCACAAACCTGACCAGAATTATTTCTTCATTGCCAGCCCCTGACACGGTGCTGCTGCTGCAGGGCTGCCCTCCCCTCCCACAGGCACCTGTGAGAACCTGCAGCCCCCTCGGGGTTGCACTGAGCCTGAGGCACACTCCAAAGCATTACTGAGCATCTGATGGAATTTCAGAAAGGCAAACTCAAAACTGAAATGGGTCACAAAGATCAAGCCAGCCATGACATCCTCTAGTTACCCAAGAGATCACAGGGAAAGGTTTTCCTATCAGGCACAGGGAGAGCTCAAACAGAACTTTATCCTGCCAAAATACACGTGGCAGAAAGGCAGGAATGAGAGTGGTAAGAGCAAAAAGGAGAAGGTGAGCAAAATCTGGCAAAACTACAACTAGTAAATGCCTTTTGAGTGATGGCTTTGCAATATTAAATAAAGTTCTAGAGTAAATTAGTGGTACAGTGTTTAAAATTCAGAGGCTGAATCAGGTAGACACCAAATCCTGGCTTCAAAAGGAAAGATCTCAGTAAAAATGCATGGCTGTCCTCAGCAACGTGCTGAATGCAAGATAAAGAACATGACAGATCAGTACAACATATCAGTGTGAAATGACTTCATTTCCAACCAAAGATCATATTAAAACTTCCCACCTCATGTTCCTCTCAATAGGTAGTTTCAGCAATTCCAAATACATGAATCACTTTTAATAAATCACTTCTGTCACCTCCAAGAATACATTACATAAATATATTATGAAATAATCAATTTCAAACAAACCATCTAATGTAGCAGTAGGCTAACTGCTATTTCAGAGCTAGTTTAACTTGACAGCCTTCCATCACCAAGAACCACATATATAACTTTCTATATTCCATCAACCCTAGTTTGGAAAATGACTTCTTTGAAAAAAGAAAATCCTACTTTGCCTACAATTTGCTGCACTTCAGTAGAAAAACATCTTCCAGGAAATGTGTCTTAGGCTGCAATACAGGATGTGACCAAAAGCATGAATCCTATCACCATCTGTTAAACCAGATGGGGCAGTGTTCTTTATCTTTTCTACAACCCATCCTTCCTCCAGGAGATATCTCCTGTTAATGGCCATTGAGTCCCAGTGCATGGCTGATAAAATTACATCATCCCACTGGGAGATGTTCCAGCCAGGGGAGGAGCCAAGCCTTTCCCACCTAGATAAAAACTGAGATTTGGAACACCAGAGCAGCCTTTTCCACTGGATTCCAGAGGAAAACCAGATCCTTCTACATCATCCCTGGACCTTCAGAGGAAAAATGCACCTTCTACAGGAGCACTGCTGCAGCTGAACCACATCTGCCACTGCAGGAGGATGCAGCCACCATGGAATGGGACTGCTGCCAGCACCCTGACTGACTGATGGGTGTCAGCTTGGATTCTGACTCTGGCAGGGTTTGGGATTGTTCTTTGTAATACTGCATTTCTACTTCAATTTTTCCTAGTAAAGAACTGTTATTCCTATTCCCTTATCTTTGTCTGAGAGCCTCTTAATTTCAAAATTTTAATAATTTGGAGGGAGGGGGTTGACATTTTCCACTCCAAAGAGACGCTCCTGCCTTTCTTAGCAGACACCTGTCCTTCAAACCAAGACACAACATCAGTACAAGCAAGCTGTGGCTCAGACAGCAGCTGAGGAACCAGGAGAGGTTTTTCCCAGAAGCCCAACTCACATCGAAGTTGTTGAGGGCATAGGCCAGCTCCCCGCCCCCGCCCGGCTGCTGGCTGCCGTCGTCCGCGGCCGCGGCCTGGGCGGCGTTGGAGATGCCGCTGACCGCCTGCTGCAGCTGCTTGTAGATCAGGTCCCTGTTGGCTTTGTAGGCAGCCACGTCGGGGTGCTGCAGGCAGGCCTGGGACGCCGTGTACAGGATGGGCACGTTCTTCTGCAGGATCCCTCGGGCCGCCGCCATCTGATCGCGGTGACCCACATCTTTCAGCTCCTGTTAGGGAAGTTAAAGGGGACATAACAGCATTCCAGAGCACTGCCCACGTTCCACTGCCATGCTCTGTCTCCCCGCATCTTCAAAGGACAGGCAGGTTCTTCGCCTCAAATCTGCTCAAATCTGTCTGCTGAGCACTCTTGTCCTGAAGGGCTCAACTAATTGCAAAACAAGACAGCATCATAAAGCCAAAAAACAACAACACTGCAGGGCAACTCACAACACCACAATTCAAAATCTGATGTTGGATTTTTGTTCCTCTGCGGCAGAGGACCAGCATTTTAAAAGCTGTCCTGTCTTGCACTTGCAGATGAGAAGCAAGATCATCTTTAATTTAAACTCCCAGGCTCACAACCAGAATGTTTTCTTTAATCACACCTAGAAGATGGCATTTACTCTCCTCAAGAGACTCAGGTACTTAATTTCAGAAGAACAAATATATCATCTCATTCAACTTCTTGTTCACCTCCAATGAGACAAAATTAATCCAATGACTGTAATTACCACTAATTCAAGATTAGTGAACAAGTCCATAAGTCTTTTCCCAAACACTCTGTGCTGTAATTCTCTAAAGCACCAATCACCTCTGATTTGGAACAGAGCACCATGATCAGATAAAGCCTCTGAGTCCACCACAAGCAGTAAGTTTATAAAAGGAGGAACAACCAGTGTTATTAGCAGCAACAGCATTTCAAAGTTACCTCTTAAATCTAACAGAGGCAGTGAAAACGAAGACAAGGACTGCCTTACTGAGAAAAGGAAAAAATTCTGTCAGACTCCCAAAAAATGAATGGGCAATAGGTGACCTCTGTAAGGTACACACTGAGCAGGGAGGGCACTCCAAGCAGGCACAAAGATTTACAGATTTTGTAAAACCACTTCCCATAGTGTGCAACAATCCATCACAAAGCAGTTTTAGAGCATTTATTGCATTGCCATCACAACCCTACTCCCATTTACTGCAATCAGATTTGAGATACATAACCAACTGGCAATCCCTTTTTGACTGTACCCAGCTTATTTTCTAAGACAAATCTCTGCAAAAACACCCAAGCAGTGTCAGAGGTGCATAAGCAGTTTTGGTTTGTATGTATCTGCAGAACAAAGAGGCAAAAAATGCTCTAAAAGAATTATGCTATTTCTGATAACTTAAACTGCCCACACCTCTGCTTTCTTCTGAAAACTTAACTACACAAGAATGAGTCACACCAGTGCTGTTGAACAAAACAAATTTCACACGCAATTTAAGGCTAAGCAAAAGCTATCCAAACACAGAATATACCCACAGCAAACAGGAATTAAAACCCCTCCTCCAGTGGACATTCCAGTGCAGAACCAGTGAGCAGCACCACTCACTTCCCTGCATGCCCAGCAATGGCTTTTGCTCCCTGTGCACATGGACATGTTCAGTCCATGTGTGAACCACAACAGCAACAGGGGCTATGGAGAGTGCCTCAGGCCTGGGACACATCTCAGCTCCCTGTCCTCACCTACACCTGCACTGCTTCAAAATTAGTGCACTAAAACACTGACAAACAAATGCTACTGTGAACAAATTCCACCCTACAGTCAAGCACACTTTCCTTACTTACCAAGCCCTAAACATCACAGAGCACAACATAAAGTATTAACAGAATAGGCACTGTCCAAGAGCAGCAAGGCTGCCTTACTTTGGAAAGGAAAAATAAGAATTAATACACAGAAGAAAGTGGCCACACTGTACCTGCTGTCTTTTGGCTGCCATTATATTAAGCTTGTCCACTTCTGGTTTGAGGGCTTTGTACTGGATACCCAAGTCCTGCTCTGTGCCAGCATTTCGTAGTTTCAAGAGACCATCTTCCACCTAAAAGAATATATATTCACATATTTTTCCAAGCAATACAGTCCAGAGCTCAGGAGGTAGTTCAGAATGTATTTCATGGCAGGCAGAGAAAGCAATCTGCCTCTGCCCCCTGTTATTTTTTGGAGAGAGACACTTTAAAGGCTAATAGGATACAGTGCTTAGCTACTATTTCACAGTCACCAGCCACCACAGACAGTCAAGTACACACATCTGAAAGAGCATGAAGGAGTCCAGGGCCCTGGCAGAGCCATAGCAGTGGCCAAAGGGCACAAGGAGAGTCCTCAAAGCTTGTTTGCAAAAAAGACCCAGCATCCAATGTCATTTCACTTCAAATTCTGCACAAACCACTCACCCACCCTGCTGCTCATGGGAAGGAAAGGCTTCCTCAAACAGTCCACTTTCATTTTTATTTATTCTGCCTATGCTACTCATCCCTGGTAGCTGCAAAGGAGTACTGGTTATAAGAAATTCTGTCAGATGAGAGGGCTGGCTCACACCTGCAGCTGCAGACCAGGGCTCAGTTTCTGTACTAAAAGTTCAGAACAGAGTGCAGCTCAATGTCAAAAGCTACTGACAGGGAGTATAAAAGTGACTGACACACGCCCACAGCACACATTCTGCTGGGAGGAAAAAACCCCCAGACCCTCCCCACGTTCTGCTGGGAGGAAAAAAACCCCCAGACCCTCCCCACGTTCTGCTGGGAGGAACAAACCCCCAGACCCTCCTGCTGCAGAAGGGAGCTGCTGCCAGCAGACTCCCCACGGGGTCACACACACAGTGGGAACCTGGCAGAGCACCCAGAGCATGCCAGGCACCGCAGAGCCCCACACTTACAACTTTGAGCTGCACAAGCAGCTTGTAGACGTCCGCCATGTCAGCCAGGATGAGCAGGCGGGTGACGGCCGAGAGCAGGGCGCGCGCAGCCCGCACCATGTTCCCGCGCTTCACCGACGAGCAGGGGTCGTCTGCAAACTCCCCCGAGGCACTCTTCATCAGGTCACCTGCATGGGGGGACAGCAGGGGCTGGCCTCAGCATCACCTCAGCCACTGGAAAGGTTCCTAAGCCAACCTGAGTCTCTAAACAAAACGTTTTGTGAAATGCGGCAGATAACAGATAACACTGTATGTGGTTTCCTCTGAGTGCAGCCACCTCATGGCATTGGGGCAGAGGGGCTCGTGCAGGGAGGAAAGGTTGGGAAATCACACTTTGGTCTTTATTTCCATTTGTACAGGTGTTTCAGCATGCCTGAATTCTCTAGAGAGGTGAACTCAGCACGCCTTTGCAGGGCTGCAGTTATTTCCCAAGCTCCGGTGCTTTCAAAGCCTGAGCAAAAGCTTTGATTTGTGTGCATGTAGGAGTTAAGCAGAAAGCAGCAGAAAGCCCTGTAAACACACAGCGAGCAGCCACAGCTCCTGGGACCGTAAACAACTCGGAGCGATGACCTGGCTGGATATGCCCTGGTTGGAATTCAAAGCCAGGCAGCGCTTCGTAAAACGCTTCAACATTTCATAGCCTGTGGGGCTGCATCTGGTGCAGGAGCAAAGAATTTGGGTTTCAGACGGTAACAATGCCATCGGTTAACTATGAAAAGCAAAGGCCACTTTGCACAGCTAGAGCAATTCCTCCAGAAGGCATTCACAAAGCACAACAGTAATGCCTGTGTATAGTCAGAGAAGTAAATTTTGGATTTTGCCCTCACTTTTTGGGGCAACTTCCAATACCACGGCTCTTACACAGCAGTAAGTGTTGGAATCCCCAGTGTTATCCTTGGATCTCTCTGCATCTCAGAAACACTGAGAGAACAGCTAGGACTTAGTTTAGAAAACAGTAGGGCCTCAGGGTCACAGATTTGCAGGCAGCAAGAGATGACCAGAAAGCAGATTGCTCTAGCTAGCTGCTGTTTCAGAGGCTTCCCAAAAACCTGTATGAAAAAGTGTCCATGTAGCCAAATGCCAAAATAAAAATAGCCTGTCTCAGATGAGACTAAAAAACCACCACCACAGCTTGACAAGTGACAGCTGACAGTGAATCCCATGGAGCCCCCCACATCAAACAGGGCAAGGGCTGCACCAAAATCTCTGCGTGATGCAGTCCCAGGAGGCTTCTGCTTATTTAACAGCTTATTTTTAACTGCTCAGCAATGCCAACAGCTGGAGAGCCTGGGGTTAACCATCCTCATACATAATATCTTGCCCAGGAAGTTTTTCCCACCCAGGCACTCTACACCTTCACAGCTAAATTCAGCCCAAGCACAGCTGCCAGCCTGCCCAAGCAACCACACCAAGATACTCGATTTTGTTCAAATGCTCCCCCCTATGTAACACCCTTCCATCATCTTAAATAAAATAACCAAGGGTGGCACATAACATTTTAAGATAAAAATATGCTACTCCTGTATTGGGACACAGCAAAAAAGCTTCTGGCCAGTTCTGAATATTAACCCAAAGCTATCCCCTCCCCAGCTTTGGGGAACACAATTCATTACTTTAACAAGGGTTAAGAACTCCAGATTTCCAGCTGGGTGAAAGATGCTGTACCAGCAATGCTGAAAGCTTCAAACAGCCAGGAGATTACAAACCCCAACACAGCTGACATGACCCTTTCTTTAGTCCTTCTGGAACAGGCTAGTAATAAAAGTCATCACCACAAGTATGCAATCCATTGACAACCTCAGGACTTAAACATGTATATTTACAAGAGCATGAAGCAATACAATGAAGGGGAATGGCTTCAAACAGAGTAGGTTTTTGAACAGAACAGGAATTTGTCCCTGGCTGGCACAGGGTGCCCAGAGCAGCTGTGGCTGCCCCTGGATCCCTGGCAGTGCCCAAGGCCAGGCTGGACACTGGGGCTGGAGCAGCCTGGGACAGTGGGAGGTGTCCCTGCCATGGCAGGGGGAGGAATGGGATGGGCTGTGAGGTCCCTTCCAATCCAGGCCATTCTGTGATATACTAGAACCAAGACTGAGTACAAATATTTCCTTCCTTATTTACTTTTAAGTAAAAATCCCACATTTTCAACTACCAAAATGTTGTTTTCATTTATTTTCTATTTAAAACCACTTACTGAAGGGGCCACTTGCTTCACGTGAATCTCAAAAATTGCCAACAAAGTTAAAAACCAAAATTATTCTCTACCCATCTCTTAAATTGCAACCTTTCAAGCCAGACCTAAAATAAAATGCTATTCCCTCTTATTTTAACAAGAGATTTTAAAAGATTTAGTGAGCTTCAAACAGCTTGTCAGGGTGTCAAAAGATAACCAGCTTCCCAAAACTAAAAGCAGATTATATTTAAAGTTGTTGCATATATATACATTTCTGCCAATTAAGGGAAGCTGGCTTTCAGGCTTCTTTTATAAAGGGAAAGCACCCTGGGGTAGTTCTTTTAGCTGGATTCAGAGGGCAGGAGGGCACTCTGGCCTGGCCTCAATGTGCAGGTACTGCATTGTGTGTGCACATCAGCAGCTCCGAAGAGATCCAGCACAATCTTCCCATTTTCAACACCAAACACAGAGCACAACCACTCTGGGAGAAGGACTTTAAGAGTTAAAGTAACACAGTGGGGAAGAGTCCAGCTATGAGACTCAGACTATAAAGCTGGTACAAATTCTTACATGACTAGACTGTTTTTCCAATATAACCCTAGATCTTCATTAGCTATTAGAAGAGAAAGAAAAGAAAACTAAGCTGAGAAGAGGCAACAGTACCATCCTATGATCTTGTCAATAAAGCACTAAGAATTCAATTAGATCTAATGGAACAAAGCCCATTTTAGAAATGGTCAGACTCCAGTCCATCAAAAGAAACTTCCCATTTTCTCATCTCTTTCCCCCATGCCCACAGGGTGTGTCAGCCCTTCCAGGCAGCCCTACTGACCCCTGCTCCCAGTGCGGAACACCACGAAATTGCTCCATACCAGCAGTGCCAGGAGGGACAGCCAGGACACACAGACACTGCTGCTCCTCTGCCAAGGTGGGGGTTTGTGCCCACACTGCACCTCTGATGTACCCTGACAGCACACACCAGAGCCACCAGGCAAGCAGGAAATCAGAGTTTCAAGTCTCTGCTGCTCTGGATACTGAAGTCCTATCTCACCAAGAATGCCACCTTCAACACCCACCAGCAGAGGCACAGAGGGCTGTCCTGTGCTCCCCACACCACCTTCTGCCCCATCAACACAGGAACTGATACTTATGGCAACAAAGGCTTCTGATAATTCCTCAATCTTGTCTTCAATTAAATCCATACAACTCTCCTACAGCTTGCCAAAAGCCACCTCAGAGCTCCCTCAGGCTATGGCTTTTCAAAGTGGCACACTCCTAAAGCTTTGCTGCAGGAAACCAACTGAACTCATTGTACCCAAGAAATTTAGCTAACTGATCACAACAGAATTTTCAAGTTGAATTTTCCAAGAAGAATCTAGTATTTAACTTCAAGAAGTTCCACAACTGGCCTCCTCCTGCTCCTTGGAAATCCTTAAACCAGACATCCTCTGCAATGTACAGTGAAAAAAAACTGTTTTCCCCTTTCATAATTCATCTCACTGTTGAGTTTTGAAGAACCCTTCACTTAGAAGCATGAAGCAGAAGGACTCTGAGCTGAATCAGCTGGCTCATTCCCCTGCATTTGCAACCTGAGCCATCAAAGCATTCATCCCTCCTCTTACATCAAATCCTACACACAGGCTTAGGGTTTTTAATGTTAAGCTTTAATTTTAGTCTGTTGCATAGAGCTGCCATAGAGGACACATAACAGGAGAGCACAGAGAATTCCCTGGATCCCCAGGCTCACAGGCAGACACAGAGCTGCAGCCATCAGCATTCCAGGGAACCAGGCACAGCCTTGCCAGTCTGACCCAAAAGACATTTCCTTCCTGAGCCTAGTTTGAAAGCTGCCTGAGAGGCAAGCACCTGGGTAAGGGACTGGTTCAAGGTCCAAACCCCCCCAATAACACACAGTGAGACCCCCAGGGAGCCTGCAGTGGGGAGCAAGGCTGCACCCTCTGTCACCCAGCACACCTCTGCTGCCAGAAATAGCTGCAACAAGCACTACAGCAATGCTGAAATTCAAGATGTTCACATCAAATGCTTTCCCAATACCAAGTATTTTCTATAGCCACAGCAGGATCTATTCTGAAAAATCACTTTGATTCCTTATCTCCACTTTTCTGCTCAAAACCTTAAAAAGTTTCATTACTTTATAAGAAATCAAAAATCCAAAGCTTTAAAGGGCCAGGAATCTTACTGTAGGATATTTCATTAACTTGCTTGCTGTAATTTATTCTTCCATTGTAAAAAACAAGAAGATTTTGAAGATCCACTTACATTGATTTAGTAGGCAGCCATGCTATTATTCATTCAAAATAGCTCTTTTCAGTTCTTTGTTTTTACCCCCAACAAATGGGATTTTATGAACAAGCATGCTCACTAAAATCATGTACTCTCTCAATCTTCTTGCTAGGCTAAAAAAATTTTTTTAAATTTTCTCTGATGAGACAAGTAATCTATTGTCCTAATCATCTTCATAATCCCCGTCTGCATTCATTCATCTTTTTTTATTATGGTAACTAAACCACTCCCTACTCTAAATAGAGGCATTATTAAGGCTATTCTCCTGTCCTCTGCTGAAGATTAATTGTGCTCTGTATCTATAATCCCACTGCTGCTGCCAGCTCATGATCACCCTGCTGCTGACCACGACATCCAGATTCTGCTCTCCCTCCACTCCTGCCCTGCTGCAAAGATGGGGGAAGGCACCAACACCAGGAAGATTTGCTGAGCACAGGCACAGGCTTTGTGTCACACTTTCCTTGCTTCTCCAGTTCATGAACTCAACTGGTCTGACACAATACTGGGAGGTGCACAGTGTACATAACCCCATAACCTGGGAGGTTGTCTCTCCCTGCTGTTATTAGCACTGCTGAGAACTGCAATCCTCCTGGGCACTTGCAGAAATAACCCTTCCCTCTGTGCTGGCTCATTTTTCACCACTTGCTTCTCATTTCCTCAAAGGCTGGTTTGATTTTTAATTTCCTCACCAGGAGCTGCTCTGCTAAATCTGGCCAAACAGTGGCCCTGTGATGTGTCTCAGCTGTGTGTCCCTTTAAGGGATGGTGGGCACCACTTGTGTGCAGGAGGTTCAGCAAAGTCTGACCACCCACCAGCCTGAGGAGACAGGCACAGCCACCCCTTTCACACCAGGATCCACACAAGCTGCAAACAGCAGAAAGGGAGGAAGAAGTGAAGCAACTTTAAGGTGGGAAGTTATTTCACTCCAGCACCTCTCAGTTATGAGCTTCACCTCTTCTGTCATAGCCAACAGAGCAGGGAGGTTTTGGCATTGAGCCTGTGTGTAGTCTCAGAACCAAGAAGGAGCCAAGAAACTTGGGGAAGGGTCATCTGGAAGGGTTTTATCAGTCTCTCCTTCCCACCAGCATCTCACTGCAATATTCAGCTACAAATCGAGCTCAGGGAAGTTCTCAGTCCCCAGGGTTGAGCAGAGCTCCCTCTCCCCAGCATCACTGAGCCATTTGGAGGCACCCCCAGATGAGCTCTGACTCTCCACTGAGCAGCAGTCGAGCACCAACAATTAAAGCCTGGAGTCAAAGGGGCTCTCTTGCTGCTTGTTGTTAAATTAAGCCAACTCAATTAGCCCTTTATATTGCAGCCTTCTTACCTTGATCTTTCTTTGCTCTGTCAACCAGGCTCATCCACAACTTAGAACCATTTTCAACTAATATTTCACCACTTTGCAACTTCAGCTACAAACAAGTAATTAATGCTAATGAGTTTTCCCTTTTTTGCAGCAGCAGCCGTCACCATTAATACCAGTTGACTGGGTTTCACTGAAGCATAGAAAAGACTCATGACTGGAAGAATGATAAATGATTTATGAGCAACAATATTTACTAGTGAATATTTTAGGGTAAGTCAGTTCCATAGGCTTTTCTTGCAGGTCTGCTCCAAGAAAGTAAAAAGGAAAATGATAAAAATCAACATTAGATGTGAGGAAGGAAGCCCTGGAATATTTAATCAAGGTCTTCACATTCTGTTTGGTGCTGTTTACACTTTACATATTCAAGAAACATGTCTCTGTCAAGTCAACACTTGGCTCTTCCTCCTGCAGTGCTGGTCTGTATACAGTCACATATTGAAGGAGTTATTGACATTATTTCAGATGTAGTCCCATAAAATTCACAGCTGTGGGGAGCACTTTTACTTTTGAGCCTAAACTGAGTTTTTAAATGCTCTTCAAAGAATCAGCCCTTCTGCTTCTCCTCTCAATCTCTACTTGGGCCATGCAATTTCCAGACCTATCCAGTGACATTACTGCTCAGGGATGCCAAGCTGAGAACCCACAGACAGAGTCATTAGAAAGAGCAGCAAAGGGCAATGGGAATGGTTCTCCTTGCTCTGCAGAGCCACAGCCTGAGAAGCCACCAGACCCACTCTTACCTTGCTTGCGAACATCTTCCACAGCTGCCACCAGCTCCTCCTTCAGGAACTGGCTCTCCTTGGCAATTTTGTCTCCTTTCTCCAGGAAATTCTCTGTTGCTTGCTCAACTGAAGCAGCCAAGACATGGGCCTTTTTAGAACGGCCTCGCTTCTTATTGGAGGGGCCCTTGTTGCTGGTGTTAACCAGTGTTGTTACCTAAAGACACAGATGGAAGGGGAAAAACCCAACATCAAATTTAATGTTTATCCATCTAGTAAGATAGTAAGTATCTTACTTATTAAGTGGATAAGGCCACATATTTTTTTTCCTAGACAGTGTATTGCTAATACCTGCACTATTGCCAGCTCCAAAAGTTAACCTAATTAGTGTTTTTCACATTTAAACATTACCATTCTTCTTGATTCTTTAAATAAGCAAAATAAACGTTGCTAAACAGCTCAAAGATTTCTCTTTCCAGCAGCATATCTCAAAAGTTGATTTTAAGAATGGAGATCTATATGCATTTTTGATAAGCAGCAGTATCAGTAACAGGCCAGAGCTTTGGCACCCATAAAGGAAACCAAGGTGGGGATAATTAGTTTGGGATAACTTTTCAGTCATAGGAGACCCCAGACAAGGTTGAAGTCTGTGACAGTAGAAATGCAGAGACAGTATCTTTTCAGTCCAAAACAGTGCTGCAGCCAAGGGGCTGAATGCAGAGCAAAGGACTTGGCAGAGCTCATTATTTCCCTAAAAAAAAAACAAAACCCAAAACAAAAACAAAAAAAACCCCAAAAAACCAAAAAAACAAAAAAACCAAAAAAATCCCACAAAAAAACAGAAAAACAAAACAAAACAAACCCCAACTGAACTTCTACAATCATCCTGCAATCAACAAATATTTCCAAGCTCTGTGTCTTAGACTGAAACTCTCATCACCAGAGGCCAGGAGACCCCCCAGGTACTCCCTGAGCTCAGGATCAGGATCCATCCCCTTCCATCCAACACAGGCATGTCACAAATTCCACACACATTCCTCCACTTGCCTCATTCTTTCCTCTCCTTTTTGGAGAGCCTCGAAAATGCACACAAAGCTACTTCAGAGGGACATTAAATTACAACACTAAAAAAATTACTGCCCTGGAAAGCCCAAGGACTGCTGACATAAAGGTCCTCAGAGCTGAATCCATCTTCCCAGCTGGCTGCTGCAGAGAGGGAAAGCCTTCAGTTGGGAATATCATGGTTGGTTAATGGGGAGCATTTGTACTGGGTACTCTCAGATCATCGTGTTCTACAAAAAAAGAACAAGCTGCAACAAGGCAATTTGCTCCAGTTCCCTCTCTGTAGTTTGCTACTCACATCATTCACAAAACTGGGGATTGCCAGTACAGCCTGTTGTGCCTATTCCTTGAGGAGTAAATTACAGACACAGCACCTGATGAAAAAGGTCCTGTGAACACTGCACTTTGTGAAAGGCCCTTTGCTCGGCTAAGTTTGCCAAATTAGGACAATTTCTCTTAATCAAACACTCCATCAGTAACTTCAGCTAAAAAGCCTCATCATCCAACTGCCCACCTGAGGATCCAGAGAGAACAACTGGAAGGTACAGACAACAGCCTGGTGACTTAAGGGAATAGTACTGGAAACAAAACTTGATCACTCCTGTCTGTACTTAGCAGGGAAAGTGTCCAGCTCATTTTGTCATTTTAGACATTTCACATTCCAGGAAAACAATGCTAACAAGTGAAATGTCTCCTGTGCACCTTCTCTTCCAGGCCTCCTAGAAAGTCTCTTCCAAGAATTTTCATAACACCCAATACACACAGCACCCATTTACAAGACTTACTGCAGCCTTCCCATGCTCTTCAGAGCTTTCCACTGGGGCATACACACCACACAGAAAGGAGCTTTTATTCACAAATCCAGCACAAAGTGTAGGCACAGAGCATTATTTCAATCAGAAGTGCAGAAATGCATGTTAGTAACTACTGTGTCTAATCAGGTGCTGAAGCAGCACAGTCTCCCTGGACTCGCTGCCAGTGACTGCTCCAATGAAACTGAGCACAGAAACTGCTTGTAGACTTTATTTTTAGTTCACAGTGTTTTACACCTAGAATTTAAGCTCTGTGACCTAATTATGATAAAACATCAAAACAGGCAACCATGTTTATTTTGCCCCATCTTTTCCCTACCTGTGTAACAAGAGGCTCGAGCAGCCTTTCCACTGCCAGTGTCCTTATCTCCAGGCTCTTGGGGTCCCATTTGAAGTTCACGTTGGCTGCAGTGACAGCAGTCATTTCTGCCAGAAGAAAAGAGCTACATGAGCTAATTTCTTATTGTTAATGCATCTTAAAAGTAAATTAAAATGCCTGTTAAACACAAAGCATCCACTTAGTGTAAGTGAAGGTTACAGCATCTCCAGAAGCAACAGCTTTGATTCAAATGGTGAGAGTTTGACAAAGTGTTGTGACAACACACAGATACTACCTGTACACTCTGGTTAGAAAATAAAACCAGAGACAAATAAACCCCCACACAAACCTACTGCACTGTTGTATCAGAGCAATGACAAGATCAGCAGTGCCTGTGCTACTCACTGGTGGTCGCCCAGCAATGAAGAAGGACCACAGGTAGTGGGGTCATCTCACCCATGAAGCTGGGTGCCCCCTGCCCAATTTGCACCACCCCCCTTCCAGGGCCAGCTCTCCTGTGCCCCAGAGGAGCCCTCAGACACAGCCCAGGTGTGGGGGAGCAGAAGGAAACCCCTGGACTCGGCAGCTCTGGAGTGCTGCCCTGTCCTCAGCTCCACCAGCAAAGGCTCTGCCAAAGCAGGAGCCAGGTTTCACCCAAGCCATGCACCCTCCCCCTTCCCCCAGCTCACCTTTGGGGAGCACAAAGGTAAAGGAGGGAATATGAGCCTCTCAAAGCCAGAAAATCCAGCTGGTTCATACTTAACAGCTTACATATCTATTACACTTCTCCTTAACATTTGCATAGGAGGGAAAAGCAGATTTGCATGAAGAGATCTGTTCAAAGCTGTCACTGAGCCGTTCCTTCCCGTTACAGTTTTATATCAACATCCCAACGGAACAGCAAACATACTTATGGGAAAAGTTGAGTGAAACTACTGAAATAGATCTGCTGTTGAGACCAGCAGTCTGAAAAAAATAAAACCAAAAATAAGGAACTACAACAAATTGCTGGATTAACACCATGATGCTGCACATTACAACAAAAGAATAAACTGAACAATAATTCCAGTAAAAAATGGATTTAAAGTATTACAGATCCATAAAACCAATCCATATCACTTCAGACATAACAGATTCTAGCTCTTCCTGCTTTGAGCTGACCTCAAAATTCAAGATTAGACTAAATCTACATTTGTAACTTCTTATTTTTAAAAAAAGTCAGGAAGAGAAATAGATTTCCTAAATCTCCGTCCACCCATCTTCCTGAACACCTACTGTTGAGGTAATTTTAAAGCTTATTAGCTGATATTTTTAATCTTTCCCTGGCCAGGGCATTGTCTGCACAGCATCTCAGTCACGTTGCTCTGACAGCACCAGATGTCCCCAGGCTGCCAGACGAGCACAACATCCCGTTATTTTTAAAAAAGCAGGAGGCAAGGCACTAATTTTGGTAACCAACAATGTTTACAACACGTACCAACAACCAACTGCTCTCTCCCGACCCCAACAGCTAATTGTGCTCAGGAGGGGCTGCTTGTTTCCAGGGAAGAGCAAAAGCTCTGGGGCACTGGAGGAGCTCAGCCAGGGCTCAGCATCACCTAGCTCAGGGCTGCTCTCCTGCCATCCCAAGGGCTCTCACACCACGGGCACCAGAGCAGAGATTAAGAACTCACTCCAGCCCTGCTGACCAAAGCTACACACTGAAGTACAACTTTACAAGGTGCAAGGCAGGAATATCCACACAGCTGCACTCAGCTCTCCACTACGCCCACACTCCAAGTGGCCATACTGTTAGGACAAAAAACTTAAAGCTGAAAGCTTAAAAAGAGACAGAGAGAGAGAGACTAGAAAGAGCCTGATGGATGCTGGCATAGGTGTAACCCCTCTGATGGCTTGCACTGAAAAAGCAGTGTGTGCAGGTGGAGGCTCCCAGCTCCAGAGCCCCCAGGGAGCCACAGGAGGGTAGGTGGTCACCTCCTGTCCTGTCCCTGACAGTGACCACTAAGCACTGAACTCACTAATTAACCTCCTCTCTCAATCACCTCCTTTTCATTTCACCCAGCCCCTGGCTTGTGCCACAGCCCAGATGCTGGCACAGGGCATGCTGTGAAATGCCCTTCACCCCCAGGTAGCTTCCAATCCTCCACAATGAATTTCACAGGTTTATTCTCTTACTTACAAATGCTTTCTGTGTAAGAAGCCAAGAAAAATACACTGACAACCTTTGTGGTTTCTGAGAAACAAAGCCAGGGCTCTGAAAAGCCCAACAGGTTTCTAAAGAAAGGCTTTTTCTGTGTAGTTAATGCTGTTCCACCTCTTGCAAAAACAACGCGCAGGACGAGGTAACCACGAGAAGATACATTAATTGTATTAGTAGGGTAATAAAGGCAATTCATCTGAAAACACGTTAGTGTGATAGCTCATGAATTGGCCAAAAGTAATGGTCTATAAAACCACTTAGTAGCTGTGCTATTGAAATTTATCTAAAAAGCAAAGCTTGATATCAAATAGCCTGTTTGGCAGCAATGGCTTGGATATCATTTGTACATTGCAATAAATACGTTTATTCAATTAAATACTTGTGGAGAATACAGGAAGAGACTACAGGTTACCACCACATGGGTGAGATGGGTTTGGGGATAAAAGGACAGCTGCCAGGGCTGTGGTATGACATGGCTGTGATTCCCCCCAGCTCTGGAACTTGCCTTTTCCCCGTGACTGCTCAATCTCTCCCTCAGTGAATTTGAGTATGGGAACAGGTAGCAAACCACATCATGGGATATTGGAGCAGAGTGGCTCCATGGCTCCTGGAGAGCATGCCACAAGCCCACTGCAGTCACTCCAACACCTACAGGGAAAGAGGAACCCACCTCAGAGCAGGGCAGCACTGGTCTGACAGCTGGGACAGCCCCACTGACACAGGAACAGGTTCTCCATGCCCCAGCCCCACAAATTCCAAGGACAGAGCAGCACGGACCACATGGCAGAAGAGTGAGCGGCGCCGAATCTCAAGTGCAGGAAAATATAGAACAACACCACTGCACAGGGAGTTGTGGTTGCCCAGCCTGTGGTTTCATAAGCAGCAGAAAAGCTGCTTAAAGACCAATGTTCATCCTCCCACACCCCTCCAGGAACTCATTCCCGTTTGCACATCACACCCCCTCCGTACTGGCACAGCTTTCCCCACGCCTGAGCGATTAACCAGATGGGGAAGGACAGATTTGGCTGGAGGGAAGAAATCCATTTCTGCAAGGTGGGCTGAGATGCCCATCTGGCTCACCGTGCCCCACAGACACCGCCATGGCAAGGGGAGATGGCACCATCAGCTGGCACCCTTGGCAAAGCCACTGCAGGGGGAGCATAGGGATGCCACAGCCAAGCTGAAGCAGCAGCCACTGCAAACTGAGCACCAAGCAGAGCTCCTGCAGGGAGCAGGAATGCCCTCCCCACACATCTGATGCTCAGACACGAGAAGCCCCAACCTCCAACCAGCCCAGTACAGTAACTGCAAACCCTCTGGGTTATTTTCCTGTTTGTGATGGTGCTCATTATTACAATAGATTTCAATAGCAATTACAGTGTCTTACTGGGGCTCAGTGCATTGGCAAGGACATGAGGGCACGAGAAGCACAGGAGTTTAAAGAAGCCACTTCCAGAGCTCTGTTCCAGCCACTGATCTGCAAGCAGAGTCATCCCCGGACTACTCTCTCTTGCTTTCTACAAACAGTCAAGATCTCATCTACAGCTAAAAATTAAGGACAAGTCTCCATTCTGCTTCAACCAGCCACTGCTGCCCTCCCTGCCCAAAGAGACCCAGGCTGGCACAGACCTGATGGGCTGAGCCACTGCAGGAAGCTCAGGCTCAGAGTGAGCTGGGAACTAGGACTTCCCTTCCCAGGTGCCTGTCCTGATGGAGGAGGTAGGACTGCACAGGGAGGGAGCAGCAGGGGGAAGAGCTCTGCTTCTGAAGTGTCTCCCAGGGCAGGCCCCAGTCCTGCTTGCAGAGAAGGATGAGCAGAGGGATGTCTGAGCTGCTGGGGCTGCCAGCAACACATCAAGAGTGATGTGCACACAGTGCTCCTTCCAAAAGCCACAACTGAAGGTCTGAGTGCTTTCAAAACTGGTAATTCAAGGTTTTAGGAATCATTTCAGATACCTACTTCCATCATACTGGCATGCAAATAATTTTTAGATATTGGCAAGCATAGGAATGTAGCTCTTGCAGCTGCTTTGCAGAAGTGCCCTGAAGGCACCCAAGGCTTTTCCAAAAGCCCGTGCAGCACAATTTGAACAGCAAGCTCTGCACCCCAAAATCACAAAAGGCCTAAGTGCTCAGGGTCCTGCTTTTCCAGGTTACACTCCCACACATACACCCTAAGGCACTGCTGGCTGTATCTCAGACACTACTGAGTGAGCCCATTCCCCCTGCCCTGTACCAAACCATCCTGCAGCCACCCCACCTCCCAGCAAGGGTAAATCCCTTTGGGTTGCACAGCAAAATATAACTGCCCACCTCCTGTGCCTCAGCCCCACACCTCATGCTACCTGAAAAGCCTTTAACACGACATCTGCTGTCAATATTCACATTTTAACTCTCCTGCCAGGCTGCTTTCTAAAAGCTTTTAGCTGCACTCACTGATTTCTTGGTTTTTCCCAGGGAGGCCAGTATTCAAGGAATGGTCTGACTGGCACAGAGGAGCTGACCTGGCCAGGCACAATAGACCACATGCTGAATTCCAGCATTGTGCCAGCCAAAACACCTGACACAGAACATGGCACAGGAGCATTTTACACCTGGGAGGGCTTTCTCCAGCTGAACACCCTTGCTGCTACTCCCCATTCTGTGGAGCAGTAAGAGGTATGTCACTGCAGGTTTTAACAGCTTCTTTTTCTCATATGTCTTTAAGTAGTCTCACTCATTTTGAATGACAATCTGGTGTCCTACCATGCTTCCAAACTGCCTCTAGATACTCTGTACTGCACAGTGACTTTATCACCCATGTCCTGGGGATGGAGCAGGGGGGGATTCACAACACAATGAGCCAGCTGTATCTTCCAGACAGAAAAAGAACCAGAACCCTTGCTCCCAATGGAATCCTTTGGCTTGTTACCCAAATACCCAACCCACCTGACAAGCAGCAGGGATCCCTGACCCCTGCTGAAGGCAGCAGACAAGAGATCAAAGCTCTTCAGGAGCTGGGATCTAACACACACCATTAATGCAAACCTTCTGAACAGTTTTGGTTTCAAAGAGATTAAGGCACACTTCAATAAAACTCAGCTCCCATGCTGGGACTTCATATGACAATTCAAAACTGGTTTTCATATAACTTTGTGAAGGGAAAGAATGAAACTTTTTATTTTATGGATGCTCTGTCTCCAAATTAATTTGTCTGACCCATTCCACAAATAAAGCAACACTCAGCAGCCAAATAGCTGCAAGTCAAGGATATCTGGTATATGTGATGCTTTTCAAGGAGGATTTAAGAAGGTTTTATTTAAGCTGTTTTTATTTAACATCAAGTATTAACAACTAAAACCAGAGTCATCTTCCTCTAACATAGCCTTCAACCTCACATTCCATCTGCTCAGCTACCAAATCCTGTCCCATAAATGCCACACAGGTAGTACCTCATTAGAAATCCTTACTGCTGGAATTTCACAGCCTGAAATATTAACACAAACATTGTGGCAAAGCTCCTGTTTGTATGCACAGAATGAGCTGGAGTTGAAGCTGCCTTATGAGACACAGGTCTTGATGGCAGAGGTGGGATGGACAGCCTGTGGCTGTGTTAGTAAACTTTGGAATGCCTCTAAATTCTGAGTGTGAGTAGGTACAGTGGCCATGTCCAAGCCTGGTGTCAAGGTAAGACCATCTTCACCTCATCCCAAACTCTTGGTTTTCATTTTACTAAACTTTCAAGTGTGGTATCCATATAAATAATGGAAAATATGTGGGAAATAACTTCACTGAGTACAACTGTAGAAACCAACGACCATGTTTTCCTTGATGGAATTTCCTGCCACTCAACTATATTCAACTTTGCTACACCTTTTGTTTTGGGGGCTTTTTTCCACAAACTGCAGTAACCACTCAACAAAAAAGACAACATTCAGGTTCAGATAAGCCTGTTTCTTACCAGTGCCATCCCAGTTCCAGGTGTCTTAATCTGCTTTCATGAATTTTTCTCTGCTGCTCTTGTAGAGGAGACCCACAGAGGCATGTGAAACACTCATTACACAGCCTGACACAGCCAGTAAGAAACAAATGCTCCTCTGTTCTCCACTCATCTAGACCTTGCTACTCAAGAGATGAAACCTAATCCAGTGTCTCTCCAAAAATCCATTAAATTCCTGACTGCTTTCTCTTCATGTGGGTGTCTCCCAGCAGAGCCAGCAGCCACAGGGTTTTTGCTCACAAAGGTGAGCAGCCTCATCTTCTCCCAGCAGAGCCCAGCCCAGCATCCCTCACTCAGCAGTGGGCACAGCACCAGCTGAAGATAGCATCAGACTCCCTCCAGCAGTCTGTGCTATCTCCTAGCAGCTTCCAGACTGTCACAGTGCTGGGGATTTAAGCCATTCATCTTCAGCAGAACCAGGAACGTGCTCTGTCACTCCATTTTCACTCCTTCACTCAGGCTCAGCTGCTGCTCAGGGGATGAAGGCACACTCTGCACAAGCAGCTTCACTGTGCTGGTCCTGGGACCTCAGCAGAGGTTCCACAGAGGCAAATGTGATGTTTGCTTGGGAGATGCTGGTGCCAGCAGCAGCTTCTTGCCTCCAGTTATGCAAGTGCTCAGCTCTGATACCTTCCTCTCTGACAGAAGTGTTTTACTACAAAGGATCTAGAAGGGAGGTGCATGGAAGACAAATCACAGGCAGCACGAGCAATTAGAGACTTATTTATGCTACATGAAGGCTCCAGTTCATGGATGACAGCCTGAAAGAATACAGGAGCCAAACTCAGGCTTACACCCACTTAACTGTTCAGATGGATAGCCTGGTACATCCCAACAAACTTCCAATTCATTTCTGCAGTTTTCAGTTTAATAAACTCATGCATGATCCCAGCTCCATACAGAATACTGACAGGGTATCAAGAGTGCTTTAGAAGACACACATGCTCTTTCTAAAAAAAAAGAAAAAAAAGACAGTCTGCTCTATAACTAAGATTAATATTTTATGTTTTGGCTGCAAAACCTCATATTTGGAAAAAAAGGATGTGTCATGACCAGCAAGCTATCACTTTATGAATAATAACCACTCACTCTGCCTTCCCATGGATGCTTGTGCATTTTATGCTGCAGACCTGCACTAACACCATGAAAGGTAATTTCCCAAATCAGAACTAATCACTAGCAGGTCTGTAACTGCTGTATTTAGCTGCTCTGTGGTCAGCACTGAGGCTCTGGCCATGCAGGACACCACACCTGCATTTTAAGCAAACAGCAACATTTCTCATGAGCTTACCCCTGCAGCGATGGCAACTTCAACCTCCCACACCCAGCCCTTGCTCAGCCACATCTCTCACACCGAATCTGCAGGCTCACACAAACACAACAAGCTCAGCCTGGAGACAGGACTCAGAACCCAGGAGGGGCTTGTGCATCTGCTGGACCACCTGAATTCAACTACCAAGAGCCCTTCCAAGCTCAGTGCCTCTTCCCACTCTTGAGGCAGGAAACTCCATGAAGCTTCCCTAAAATCCTCGAGAAAAATTAAAGAACAGCTTTCTGGCACTTTCTGAACCACAGCACACATTTCAGACCCTAGGGACACACAGTCAGTGCAGATGTAATAACCAGGCTTTGCCTCAGAGCATGGCTCTTCAAACCCCCAACTTTGCCAAAACAGGTTCCAATTACCAACCTTAAGTTAACAATGAAAGCAAAAAGGAGCAACCTTTTAACAAGATAATTTTTGCCACAACTAAACGTTAAATAAGAAAAAGGTCGTTATAAATTAGTCCACTTTATCAGTTGGCAGAAGAATTTGCCACAGCTGCAAAATTGATTCTTGCTTAGCCTGCAAAATCTCACTGATGGCTGGCAATAAAGGGAAAAGGAAACCTGGGGATTTTTGTTCTGATCTTCTTCAGCACTCAACCTGCAATAAAAAATGCTGTTTATGCTAAAGAGTCAGAAATAACCAGAATCTGACCCCTCTCAAACTGCATTTTCATTCCTAAATTGATATGTTGTTATGCAATACCCTTCAGTGCTTTTAGCTGACCACATCTTTGAAATCTAGACCTTCATTAGCAATTTGAAGCTGTCAGGAGTCCACAAATACTGGAGCTGTTGGAGTCGACATGCATTTTGGGGGGGGGATTAAAAAAAAGACTCCCTGTAATTAGGGGGTTGATGAAAATTTACATAAAACACGGAGCAAATTGACAGCCTTGCATTATCAGAGACTAAATACTATATTTTCAGTTGCATGCTCAGCATAGCAGCAGCTAAGGACTATGGAACAAAAACTTATGTGCTTTAAGAATGGAAAAAGTTCTCCAGTTTTCTCCTTTTGCAAAACCTACTAGAAGTACCCACTAAAGCAAAAAGAGAACATGAGTGTGAAGACTCTTCAAAGGAAAATGTTTTCTAAGTTTCCTATGAAAACTCCTTCAGAAGTTCTTTTGCAGTCCTCCACTTTGATTCAGGAACACTCTGTCAGTCTTAGCTAAAAATTACAAAGCAGTTTTTTAAAAAGAAAATAGTAACAAACCCCACAGGTGACGAGGCTGAAATTTTCACTTTATGTTCAGGGCAACATTCAGCAACATCTCTCAGCTACAAGCAATGAGCTCCTCTCCCAGAAGAATTGCACCATCACCACACACCCTCAGACAACTCCCAACCTGCAGCTCCACCAACACTGAGATTGGGAGGGAAGGGGGAATTCACCAAAACAAACCCCAAAAAGAGGGGCTTGGAGGAGTGAAGCACCTCTCAGTGCCTGCACAAAGGCAGGATGCTCTGACACCCCAGCTCCTCAAGGCTGCAGGCACAAACACCAGGACACTGACTGCTGAGAACCTCACAGCTTCTGCAGAAGAGCAAAGCAAGGAACAATAAAAACACAGCGAGGTGATGAATTTGTGATGCTTCCCAGGGTTCCTGCACAGCCATAAGCACCTTCTGTCAAGTACAAACTTGCTAAGGGTGCACCAGGGTAGGTGGAGTCAGAGCTAAGCATGACCTGCCTGGGCAGGAATCCTTTCCAGTCACTGCCTTCACAGAGAGATGACCAATTAAAATAACTTCTGTTAAAACAAAAAAAAAAGTCACTGTCCCACCCACATTCCATACAAGCAACATGAAGGAACCAGGTTTGAGGAAAAAGGAGTCACTGCTTGGATGGTCTTGATGGGCAAAAAAATGGTTTTAATATAGTAACACAGGCATTTGCTAAGTAGAAATCAACTCACATCTGATTAAAGACATATTTTTTCCCCTCCACCCTTTTTTTCACCCCCAGGAACAGGAAACATGACAAACCTACAGAACAAAAACCAGATGAGCTAAAAAATCCTGTTCCATTGGCTTTGCACCAGCACTTTGCCTCTGGTTCTGCTGAACACTGCATCTTTCACTGACAGCCATTGACTTTTCCCTAGGCCCACAATAATACTCTCTAATCAAATAATCATATTCAAATTGTCTTAACCAATTCTGTAAACTAAGTAAACCAGCTTAGAACACCTGACGCTGAAGTACTGATGCATAAAGACCAGAAATTAACTTTTTCTCCTTGAGGTTATAAGCTTTGAACCCTATACAACTAATCTGCATTATTCTGGTTTGCTACAAATAAACCCTCTAGCTTTTTTATTTTTTGTGCTACTCTGATTGGATTTTATGTAATTATTTTTTCTCCCTAACCTCCAGCTAGGAGAGAGGGGAAAACCCCTCCTCAAATCACACTGCCCTCTTCTGTGTACCCCTATAAAGTCAGAGGGCTGTGACTGAGGACTCCGCCATCAGTGAAGGGTCATGGAGTAACAAACACAAGCTGCACCCACTGCCCAAAAAGCCTTCCCCATATCTCCATTTTCAGGACACACTGTTTCATGTTACTTAGCAAATTTATTTCCAGCTACAAGGGCAGTGGTTTCTAATTAAACATATCTTCCAAAGAGTGGAAGTGGCAGGAACTACAAAGCTATACTTTGTACCAAAATTTAAACCACTCCAGAGCCTCTCAGAGCCAAACCAGATTCCTGCTTTTCACTCAAAAAATACTCAGTATCTTTCATTTTACTTGTAGCTTGTATGAAGTTGACTCATAAGGTTTCTCAATTTAAAAGCCGTGAAGTCCTCAGCGGAACACCATGATGGGAGAGCTGGTGTGCACCTGCAGCCAGCACTGCCAGAGCCAGCAGCCATGTGGGCTCCTGCCGGCACTGGCCACTGTGGCCACCAGGCACATCTGCAGATCAGCCAGCCCAGCCTCCAGCTCCTGCCTCAGGAAGCTCCTGAACTGCTGCTCCTGGGCAGAGAACCTCAGGGAAGCAATGCTGCTTGTTTGCTCTTCTCTCATGGTTTTATTGCTTTTACTGCCTGTTGTTTTCCCTTTTAGGGATGGCTTTACACACTGCCACCACCCAGGAAAAAGGTGGGGGAGCATATGAGGGAGGGAAGACTAATGATGATAAATGATTGCAGGAATCAGTAAAAAGAAAAGTGGTAGGGGTTGGTAATTATGACCAGAGAACCAGAAGGAGATACCAAACCCCATCCCAGCATATCCCTCACTCCTCAAAGGCACCAAAGAGCCAGAGCTCAACAGTGCAACAAGCAGAGCTCCTGCTTTATTCCCTCCTTCAGCTGCTGGTAACAGCTCAGCCAAGACCAAGTGCAGGCCTTGTAGCTCAGGGCCTCAGACAAGGGCTAGACTAATAAAATGCTGATGGGACCAGTACAACCAAAACCTCCTGATGAGGGTCATGGCAGGACAGACCTCTCAGCTACGACAATCAGAACACACCAAGCCCTCTGTGCACCACTTCATTGTTCAACTTCTCACCTTTGAAATTAATAAATAATTGAAGTTTCAGGATGCTTAGACTCGAAAACATCTGGACATCAGGTACTGATTGGAATGAACTGCATGTTTGTAAGTGAAGTTATTATGAGATGTGTCACTTGCACACACATCCACAGGCCATCATGAATTATCCAGGACCAGGAGCAACTCTTGAGCAGCAAGACTCTCTAGGTCTTTAAGTCATGCTAGAAAGGGATTAGTTTTACAAGCATACATTACAAGGACATACTTGCAAAAAAGAGGGCAAAAACTGGCAGCTTGTACATCTTGATTAGTGGCACTCACACCCACTTTCACCTTCTTGCTTCTGAGCACACCACAGCTCTGTCCTCTGCTGTTCAACAACGCTGGCTCTGAATTCAATATTCCAGTCAATTAAAAAAACCATTTACCCACCTACAGCTTCAGCTGGAGATCTCAAGAGCACTTTGCTAAGATGAATACTGACCTGCTCAGTGTTACACAGGTTAAACACTGTTTTATAGGCACACAGCTCAGCCCTGTTTACATGAAAAATTCAACTGACCTTTGTGGCTCTGTAAAGCTCCGTTGCTAGTGCAGCCCTGGTGCAGACCATTTATTTAAGTGGGTCCTCTGTGCTCAGGTTGTATCAACCAGAGAAAGATATAGAAAAAGAATCTCCCCTTTAGAGCCTTAGATCTGCATGGATATCACCTCTACAAGTGCCCAGAATAAAGTGAATGAAAACTCTGAGCCCTTGGGGAAGGCGGAGCACAGAAAACCACAGAAGCCATCAAGGCCACGGGGTCCTGATAACATTGACCCTCACTGACTTAGATGAAAAGCCACAAACTTCATATGTACCTAAATGCCCTCTTGACCTTCCGCTGAACAACGGCAATGACAGAACTGTGGGACCTACAATCTACCCTCAGTTCCTTCAGTTAACAAAAACCAACACTATTTTTTCTTCTGACCCTTCAGCACTTACCCACCTACCAAGCTCATTAGTTTCAGTCTCCTTAAACTAGCTATTGAAAGCTGCTTGAGAACAGGGTGCACCAAGGGTGCCTCTTCTACCCTAATTTGTACCAAAATCTCATTTGCTCCACATCAACTCCTCGTTTGCTCAACATCAGCTCCATACAGAAATTCCTCTTAAGCACATACAGTCATATGCAGATCTTTTCCATAATAGGGCACTGATTGCTGAGAAACTGGGTGTTCTTTGGGAAAAACAGCACACCACAAGCTGAGATCTCACTTTATGCCCAGTGCAATCCTACCTGCCACACTGGTGTCAGCTCCCTGCCTGCTTTGCTCTCCAGCCTCTCACTGCCAGCAGCTCCACTCACTCTTGGGCTGTAACATCCACACTGCTCTGTCCTTGTGCCACTCCACGCACTGAAACTGAGCTGCCAGAGAAGCAGCTGGCCTCCAGCTGGGCTTCACGGGCACTGCTCCACCCTCTGCCTTGGTAATGGCTATTCCTTTAGCTACAGCTGGCCTCATGTTTGCTTTTGCCATCCCTGAGTTTATCACAGAACGGTTTGGGTTGGGAGGGACCTTAAAGCTCATCCCATCCCACCCATGCCATGGGACACCTCCCACTGTCCCAGGCTGCTCCAGCCCCAGTGTCCAGCCTAGCCCTGAGGCACTGCCAGGGATCCAGGGGCAGCCACAGCTGCCCTGGGCACCTGTGCCAGTGCCTGCCCACCCCCACAGCCAAGAATTTTTTCCAATAGTCCATCATACACTGGCAGTGTGAAGCCATTCCCCTTCTGTCCCTCCACCCCTCGTCCCAAGTCCCTCCTCAGATCTCCTGGAGTCCCTTTAGGCACTGGAAGGGGCTCTAAGGTCACCCCAAGAGCTTCTCCTGTCCAGGTGAACAATCCCAGCTCTCCCAGCCTTTCCTCCCAGCAGAGCTGCTCCAGCCTCTGCCCATCCTGGAGCCTCCTCTGGCCTGGCTGCAGCTCCTCCCTGTGCTGGGGCAGCTTGCAGGTGGGGTCTCACCTGAGTAGAAGTGGAGAATCCCTGCCCTGGATCTGCTGCCCACAGTGCTTTGGATAAGCCCAGGACACAGGCATTGATCCCTGAATTTAAAGCCTTTCAGAATAGGCTCTTGGGATCTAACTGATTAACAACTAGCTGTCTAGTAAATTAGAGAAATTAGAACAGAAGGGAATGTCAGACTGGGGGAGAGTTTTGCTTTGCAAACTGTGTTAGTTTAGATCTGTGTATTGAATAATTTCTATCACTTCACAAAGCATGGGGAGAAAAGATTACTCCTCTAATTCCACCAGAGATATTTATAAACACATATCAAAGGACTAACAGATGTTTTCTGTAGTACATCTGGGATTAACAAGGAAAAATATGCAATCATATTGAGAGAAAAGGTGGCTGGCTCTTTAAATCCATCAGTCACAAGGAATTATGAATCATATTTAAGTAACAGATTTGCCAACAGAAGAGTCCGGACTAACCTTCTGCACACCAGAAATCAGTTACACCCATTCTCACCCTGACTAGCAGATAAGGAGCCTCAGTCACTCCAGGAGAACGATCCCACTTCCTGTTGCAGTGACTGCATTCCTCCTGCACCTCAATAAATCCATCTGCACCCAGCTCTGCTTCGTGACACAGCAGGCCACTCTCAGTGCTTGTCTTTCCAGAGGAGCTCATCCAGTCAGGGTGCTAGCATACAATTTTGTGGTAGCTCTATTTTAAATCTCATTTGCTGGATTAAAATAGTATGGAGTTAAAAGTAGTAATTATCAAACATCTGCACTTTCTCTAAAGCTGCAATGCTGTTTAACCAAGGCACGAGCTACAAACTCACTGAATGGAGCTATTCCAGATCAGCTGTAGAACAGTTCGGGTGAACTCCCAGAGCAGATATGGATCCCATTCCTCAAGGTCACGCTTTCAACACTGAAGTTCTGCTGCACGAGGTTTTCAGAGATGTCACTCAGAGCAGGAAGCATTCCAGGCCAGGGTGGCCAGGGCTCAGAGCAGGTGCAGGGTTTGGGCAGGAAAGACCCTGCCCATGGCACCAGAGTGGAACCAAGTGAGATTTAAGGTCCCTTTCAACCCAAAGCAGTCTATGATGCATCATTATGCTGAGTGACTGTCCCAACAAAATGACACTCAGTCCTCTTTTATTCATGTTTCCTTTAGCATCCAGCAAAGCTGAGAGTCACCAGTAAAACAGATCCCAGCAAGTGCTGAACAGAAGCACCACGGCCACGTGGGCCCACTGTCCACCTGTGATAAGCAGGCTGGTTTGGCCACTGAGATCTTAACTAATTCTCTGTGTGAGAAAGATCATTTAGAAATCAAACAGGAACAGCAGATATAAATTCAAGACAGGCCTGAAGTGGATTCCTTTGCAAGATGAGTTTCTCGATCTTACAGCTGCAGAAGGAAGATATTCATGCTGCTGAAAAAACACAAATTACTTTTCTATTACATCTCCCAGTTAACTTTATCAGACCAACAGAAGCCCTGTGAAGGAGCTGCACATTAATGTCTGTCCTTACACATGTCAGCACAGAAATGCTGATGTTTCAAAGCCTGAAAATTCATTGTGAAGAAAGTATTTACATTTGTATTTTAAAGCATCGATTTAAGCACGGGATTTCTAATCTCCGCCCACTGCCTCCCCCCGGCCACCTTGTATAAACTTTAAATCTCCGATGCAGAGGCCTATTATTAGAGCTGGCTGAAAAAACCCCTAAAGACTGAAGGCACATTGTTTGTTATGGAAAAGGTTAGGGCAAAGCCTTTCTAAAAACAAAGCCTACTAAACCTTTGCCAGTTTCCGCTGAGAAAAGTCAAAACATTCCCGTGATGTTTCAGAAACTGCTCCTTTGAAAATGACAAACAGTGAGTCAACATCAAAGTATGTCCTTTTAAACAACAGGTTTCGATTCAGAAGGGTGAAGTAAGTACAACAAAACACTGAATGTGGCCGTGGTTCCCCAAGACAGAGCAAAAACTGCACCCAGCGTAAAATGAGCTGGGCTTTCACCTTCATCAACACGATCCTGCCTGCAAACCAACCCAGGAACGGAGATAAACAAGCCAGCAGGACTGGGGAGTGCAGCCCCTCCCACCGCCCCAGTCCCAGCGCAGGAGGAACGCAGGAAACCAGGAATGAGAGCGAAACACCCAAGAAACACCTTCTGCACAACTCCCATCCCAAAAAACAATAGACAAAGCCAAACAAGGGGGGCAGGGCAGCAGAGAGCTCCCAGACCAGCTCAATACAGAGAGCCAGACACGCCCGGAGTCACAGTTCCGAACGGGGCCGAGGACGCGGCCATGGGGCTGGCAGCGATCGATGACCCCCGCCAGGAGACACCTCCCGGGCAGGGCTGGCGAAACAAGGGCACGCAGGCAGGGAACCGTGCCTTGATCGCATCTGACTATTCACCGAGCACAACTGGAGCACGCACTTTCCTGCAAACTTCCAGCCTGACGAGAGTTCAGGCGCCTAGAACTGGAACGAGCAATAGGAACAGGCGGGTGAGCCCCGCCGCCCGGGGACCGCCGGCAGCGGCCACAGGGCTCGCACACAGCCCAGGAGCGACGCGCCCTCCCCGCTTTTCCTTTCGGAAAAGTAGCACGAAACTTTCTATCAGCCGAGGAGAGGCTCTCGCCTCCCAGCACAGGAGGGGATTAGCGCCGGGTGTCAGAAAACGTGGCGGAGCCAGGCGGGGCCGCGGGGTGTTCCCGGCTGTTCGCGCGGGGACCAGCAGCGCGGCCGGGGCTGGAGGAGGGCTCGCAGCTCAGCCGGGGGGTCCCACAGGCACGGAGCGCTCCCGGCCCAGCGCGGCGCGGCCCTGCCCGCAGCCGGGAGCGGCGCCGGGGCGGCCCCGAACGCGCGGGGAGGGAGCCTGCACACCGAAACTTCGCCGGCAGCGGCCCGGCCGCGCTGCTCCGCCGGCAGAACGCGCCCGGCCGCCCCGAGCACCGCGGGACCGGCCCGAGCACCGCGGGGCCACCGCTCCACGCGGGCCCCGCCGCGGCGCTGCCTCCCTAGCCCGGCCCGGCCCGGCCCGGCCGGCTCCCTTCCCCTCCCCACGCGCGGCCCGCTCCGCTCCCAGCCTCCACCCTCCGCCCCAGCAAGGCCCGGCCCGGCGCCCAAAAGTTTCCAAGAGCGAGAGGCGCGAGTTTACCGGGGCAGAGCTGGGCTGGTGCGGCCCCCGGCTGCGCTGGGCGCTGGCTGCGCTCGGCCCCGCCGCTTTGTCCCGTCCCGCGGAGGAAATGGGCTCTTCCGGCGCCTCCCCGCCCGGCCGGCCGCTCTTCCCGGCACCGCCCGCCGCGCCGCCCCCGCGCCCTGCCGGCGCCGCCCGCCCGCAGGTGAGGGACGGGACGGGACGGGGGACGGGGCAGGGACGGGACGGGGGACGGGGCAGGGCCGGGCCGGACCGGACCGGACCGGAGCCCCTCAGCCTGGGCAGAGAGGGGACGGGACAGGGCCGGACCCCCCTCATGCCGGGCAGAGAGGGGACGGGACAGGGCCGGACCTCCCTCATGCCGGGCAGAGAGGGGACGGGACAGGACCGGACCCCCCTCACGCCGGGCAGAGAAAGGACGGGACAGGGCCGGACCCCCTCACACCGGGCAGAGAGGGGACGGGACAGGGCCGGACCTTCCTCACAACGGGCAGAGAGGGGACGGGACAGGGCCGGACCTTCCTCACACCGGGCAGAGAGGGGACGGGACAGGGCCGGACCTCCCTCACACCCCGGGCAGAGAGGGGACAGGACAGGGCCGGACCTTCCTCACACCGGGCAGAGAGGGGACAGGGACAGGGCCGGACCTCCTCATGCCGGGCAGAGAGGGGACGGGACAGGGACCGGACCCCCTCACACCGGGCAGAGAAGGGACGGGACAGGGACCGGACCCCCTCACACCGGGCAGAGAGCGGAAGGGACAGGGACCGGACCTCCCCTCACACCGGGCAGAGAGCGGAAGGGACAGGGACAGGACAGGACTGGACGCCCCTTCAGCCCGGGCAGAGAGGGGATGGAGGACAGGACAGGACAGGACAGAATGGGACCCCCTGAATCTGGGCACGGGCTGGCAGGACCCCCTCACCCCGTGCCAGACCCTGCCAGCCCCGGGCAGGACAAGGCAGGACCCCCGTCACCCCGGACAGGACCCATGGGACCCCCTCACCCCGGGCTGGACCCCCTTCACCCTGGGCAGGGCACCCTAAACCCCCCAGGTTTTAGGACAGCAGCTCCCTGTCTCCCTCGGTCCCTGGGCCAGCCTCCCTTCACAGCCCCCCACCGGCCACCCCCAACCCAGCCTCTCTGGGTGCCACTTTTGAGATCAAATCAACAAATTCGAACTCAAAATCTGGCCTAGTCCTCCTAACTGAGGGGCTTTGGAGAGAGGGGAGGAGATGGATGCAGGGATTTGAAGGAGACAAAGTTACAGCTGGGTTCCCCCTGGGTTTGTGAATTGGTGTTTTGTTTTGAAAACGTGGATATTTTCACCCTCCTGAGAGCTGCTGCTTTTAGGAAAAGCCTTGTTTTCATCCAAATGTCTCTCTTTTCATCCAAATGTCAGGTGAGAAGAAATCCCAGGGTATAAGCAGGAACCCCTCTAAGAAGAGAGGAAGGTTTTGGTAACCCAGCCTTGACCTGCAGAGGCAGGTCTGCAGGTGGAGAAACTTGTCTTTATGCAGTAATTTATTTCAAAGTTTTCTTTGAAAAGTCTCAGTGAGCTTGTTGTGAGAGAGAGCGATTGTTTTTACCCCGCAACAAATTACTCTGGGACTTTCTGTGGAGTGTTTTGAGATGGTTTTTAATACAAATCTCTCCACAGAACTTACATTTGTACTGGATTGTAAAGACAACTGAATAAATTTAATACATTTCATGACTCATTTGCCAGCACTGCTGAGATATGTGAATCTACATACTCCATCCTTTGTTATTAAGCAAAAAATAGAGAGATTGAGCAAGCTACAAGGGAGATTCCTTCAAGGTGTGTAACTGAGCGAGGGGCTGGCCTGAGGTCAGTGGCACAGCACAGTGAGCCCACTGTGGTCAGGACTGGGACTTTCCTGCAGATCCTGGTTCAATGGGATTTGCAGGGCTGTGTTTCCCATCCTTGCCATATTCCCACAAGCCTTTCCTGCAGGAACACCATGTCCTGCAGCGAATTAGATTGCATTTTTCCTTCCTGCAGGTTTAATCCAAGGAAGGGATCCAAGACAAGGAAGTAAGCAGAATACTGTTGCTTTATAATCCAGAAAAAAATAGGGATCAAGAGCCCAGCTTTGTCAGTGAGTGAAATTAGTCTTAAGAATGTGAGGTCTGTAATTATGAAACTGCCTGAGATACAGGTTATTTAAAAAACCCCAGGTCTTCAGTGCCTCAACAAACAGACTCTCCTATAGAAACACATGAAAACCAGATTTTTTAACTTTGTTGTACTTCCTTCTTATACAAAACCATTAATATTTGGTGCCAATTGCACCAGGGATCCAAACTACTCATTTCTGTCTGTAGCATACTCTCAGTAAAAATGGAGTTTACACTTCAATAGCTTGCTTTCTTTCATTACTCTTTTTAATATCATGTCTTGGCCTCCTGTGGTGGCTTCCACTTTCGGCAGTTCTGTGTGCCTCACATCCTTTCAGGACAAAATGTCAGATTTAAAAAAAAAATCCGTTTTTAAACCTACAGATTCAAAAGTAGAAGGTCTAGAGTTGTAGAGAATCACATATTCTGCACTGCACCACTGAAAAGTTAAGGGAGAAGAAGATCAGCTGGCAGCTTTGTTGGTTTGTGGAGCAAGTTAAAAGGCTCAACAAACAAAACATAAAATTATGTAAAAATAGAGCCAGCTAGCTCGAGATTGGACTTTGTCTCTTAATTAACAGCTCTCTGAATCACAGCACTGGGCTCTGTCAACAAGACTAAAATGCAGGGGGTGTTCAGACAGGCACCCAGCAACAGTAGCTCCCACTTCCCATCCAGTCCATGTCATTGGCAGCTTGAAATCGAATGCATTTTCCAAAACGAGTTACAAGTCTGCTGCTTGACCTCAAATCTTCCTGTAACAGTGTTTGTGGTTTTGTAATCCCATTTTCCTGGTGTTTTTTTACATGTTTTCCTTGCCCTTTTTCACTGGGTGAAAATGGAGAGGAGGACAGGCAGAGGGAGGCGAGGTGGCCGCACTGACACTGTGGGGAGGTTGTTTGTGGAAAATCAACAAAAGCTCCCGGTCTCAAGAGGATCCAGGGTGCAGCAGAGCAGAGCGGGCTGGTGGCTGCCCCTCCTGGCAGCCTCGCCCTGCTCCTCAGTGTGTGCCCGAGGGCAGTCCCTGGCCAGGGCCACCTGCAGGCGCCCTGTGGGTGTAGCCACCGCAGGGAGCTGCATTTTCCTGTAAATCCTGGGCTGGGCTGTGTAGGAAAGGGCTAGTTTATAGAAAATATAGCACCTGCTGGAGCTCCACTGTCTGCCAGTCCCACTGTTCATGGGGTCTAAATGATGTGCCTCACCTGGAAGTGGATTTTCTATTTCTGTTATAACGTTGTTGAATGGAAATAGCTGCTCCATGCACCCATTAGTGCTCCATTTCAAAATGTTTGTGTTTTGTTTGGGGAATTTTTTAAAGTGGTTTCGTTTTGTTATTTGTGACAAATAAGCATTGCACCTCTCGTGTCATTTTCAAAGACACGACTGATGGGGCAGAACACGGTGAGGGGATTGAGAGGGACGAGAGAAGGAAGGAGATGAACAAGAATGCAGAAAAGATACAGGGTGTTGTAATGGCAGGCTGAAGGTCCTGCCGGAGGAGCTGAATGGGCAGCAGGAACCGAGAGGAAAAAACTCCAGATACTCTGAAGGAATCTCCAGGTTGAAAGAGCAGCCGGTTGAGCTCTCTGCAGGCTGATGTCACTGGGGACAGCCCCAGGGCAGCCGTGCTGTGCCAGCAGCTGTGTGAGCGAGAGCAGTCCCCGGGCACAGCCCTGTCACCTCCCGTCCCTGCGCTGGCAGCGAGGGGCTGGAGCGAGGGCAGGCACTCGCAGCCAGTGAGCTTTGCTGAAGGGGTCACCCCAAAATGCAGCCTCCCTCGGGGGCTGGGGGCTCTGATGGAGTCAGCAATGTAGCAAAGTGACAAAATGAGGGTCTGGCACTAATATCTCATGTGTGCTATGGCACCAGCTCCTGGGGGCTCTCCAGTGCTCATCTCAGCGCTCCATGTGGCTGGGAGGCATCACCATTCCTTCTCAGGGCTCGGATACAGAAAGAACTGAGATTGTCTCTCAGTATCCAGCTAGGAATGAGCATGTGCGCAGCCAGAAATCAAATTCCAGTGTCCTGGGGCGGTGCATGGCTCGGGACTCTGGGAATGCAGGTAGGTGGTGCTTCTGGGGGGACTGCAGGTACAGCCTCAGCTGTGACTGCAACACCCACCTTGGTGACATGAGCCTCAGCCAGGAGGAGAAGGGATTTACCAGCACGCCTGCAGCTACAGTGGGGCTCCCTGGCACGGTTGGCAGGGATCAGACCCAGCTGGTGCTGCAGTGCCTTTGGGGTCAGCACTGGTTCTCTGGGAGCTGCAGCCACAGAGCTGCTCCCCATCACTGCCACCCTCTCCAAGGAAAACTCTGCTAGAAACCTGCCCCGGTTCATAATCAAGAGGCCACTGGATCCTGAGTGAAACACTCTCTTCCTGCACTATCAAGTGCTCCCGGGCCCTCCAGAAAGAGAAGCAATGTGACACCAGCATGGCCAGGAGCAGGGGGCTGCGGCACGGAGCTCTACAGCACATGCCTGTGCTGCCTGCAAAAAACAGACAGAAACTGTAATGAGAGGAAATGCTGCCATGCCAAAAGGCTCAGCATGAGCTGGGTTCACTGGTTGCTGTTCCTAGCCCGAGTAGTTTGCATTCACCTCCAGGTTCGCACAGCCTTTGTGTAATAAACTCTCATAGCCCCGGAGAAGGGAACATTCAAAAAAGCGCCCCGAGGCAATGCATAGCAGAAGCCTGAGAATCCTCCTGCATGAGTCACTGACCTCCACACACTGCATCTATTTCAGCCTTTAATTAATAAGGGTTTACATTTCTATGGCCCTTTCCATCTGGAAAGATCCGAAAATGCTGTAAAGACTAAGGGGTGTGCGTTCCTGTAGAGGTGGGACTGTGAGAGCTTAGCTAAGGGCACAGGGGGAAAAGGTTCTTAATTTTAAATGTAGGTTCTGTTACATCACCGAGTATTTCATATCTGTGCAGAACAGATGAAAAGATTTTAGTTTCTAAGGCACTGCTTGAGTAAATAACATTGTAGATTGCTTTTGTTATCCAGGGGGGATGCAGTGCAAAACAAGTACTGAGTGATTTTAATTTGGGGTGTTAAAAGGTCACAACTTGAGCTACAAATTTAAACCATCATTGGATCAAGGCTTTCCTGCCTGCTGATAATTTATTCCCAAGTGTTAGACACAAAGCAAAAGCCAGTGGAGGAAACAAATCTCATGCTGACAGCACCTTACCCTGCATCCGGAAAACCGAACCCTTTCACACCCCCTGAAAGCTCAGCAGGATCGTGTGAGGCTTCAGCAAGGTCAAAACCAGCCCCAAGCAGCAAGTGGGGCAATGGAGAACACCAGGAGAAAAAAGCCCACCTGTCCCAAGGCTGGCACAGCCTCCGAGGGGAGGCTTTTTTATTTTTATTTTAGTTTAATTTATTATTTTTCTATTTTAAAATTTATTTTTTATTTCTAAAGATTAAACAAATCCAATCACTCTGCTCAGCAGATAAGCAGGGCCTGGCTTGCATGCGGGCAGCTGAAAGGACTGTCAGCCACAGCTGGCATCCCTCTTACTGAGCACTTGGCCAAAGTGGGCTGGGATCACTTGACCGCAAAGAGTTTTCAAAGGAATGTCAAATTTCTCTTTTTCTCAGTGTGATTTTAAACTATTTTTATCTACCTCCTTTTGGAAGAGAGACACGGGCATTGCCACGACTGGTCGTAAACTTTCATTACTTCCCGAGGAGAAATTGCAGGGAAATTACAGACTAGTGCTCTCTTTTTATGTCTCTCCTGCTCCGGGCATGTCAGCACTGCTGCATTCCAGTCTACCCCCAACACATTCCTCCCTGCGAGTGCTGTCCCCTCCCCGCCTGCTGCTGGCCATTAATGACCTCCCTCCGTAATTAACACATTGCGCACCGCTGTCAGCACGAGGTGAGTCCCCAGCGCCTGTCAGTGCTGGGGAAACACGGTGTGTGTGCAGGGTGGGATCTGTCCCGAGTGCCCCTCCTTCCCCTTGGCACCTGGGCTGCCCCTGTGCCAGGGTGAGGGCAGGGCACACACCGGGGAGCCTGTGGCTGCCCCATTGCCGGTGTTCCCTTCCCTGTGTGCTCCTGAGCTCGCACACTGCTCCTCCAGGCACACAAAGCTGTGAAAGGAGAAACACAATCCTTCACCTTTCAGCATTCACGAGGAGGTGTCTGTGGCAGGTATTAATTATCCCCCTCCCATCAAGACAAACACCTACAAGCAGTTTCTGTACTGTTGCAGGATCAGGGAAACTGAGGCAGAGCAGTTCTCCAATCCCTGCAGCTCCTGCCCCAAGCTCATCTCCCTGCCATTCCCAGCCCTGAGTCCCTGAGCCTGGAAATCCCACACCCACGTGGTTTTTAGGCATGGAAACTTCATCCAAAGGGAGAAATTCTGTCGTCAAGGTGAAAAGCATTGCTACTGAAATGTGATCAAAGAGAGAGTTATCAACTTAAGTGTACTCAGGAGTTTCTGTTCCAGACAGAATTATCAACGAGAAACCAATCTTATAAGGTAGCTGCTATTGACAGGGAAATAAAAGGAATACAGTTCTTACCAGACAGACCTAAGTTGCTCCAAATTGCTGTCAGCTTGAAATATCTTGCTGGTAATTTGTTTCCAAATTCTTTCTCCCTAAATTTGATTTGTTGCTGTACAGTGGATGATCTATTCTGCACAGCACCTCAAAGAGCACTCCCGTTGTCCTCTCCCTGATTGTTTGTGAGCTATCACTTCTGGGAGTTGGCAGCATTTATTATAAAAAGGGACATCCTTGCTTGAAAAGCAGACTTTTGTCTGTGGCTGTGGTATCTGCTGCCCTTACAAACAGCAGCTGAGATTACTGGGAGGAAAGTCATCAAGGAACAACCACTTTTCCTCTCCATCTTTGAGCTTGTCCACATGGACAAGTGGCCACTCTGTGCTTCTGTACCCTGGGGCAGGGGAAGGATGGGGCAGCATTTCCTAACAAGACAGAATAAATCCTTTTACCAGGATCCCTTTTAACCAGGATAAAATCCCACCTCCTGTGGTATTGTAGCAAGAGCAGGAACATCACACCCAGCAAATTTTTTTCTGCTGATCTCTGCTCTTTCTTATGTGAGGGAGGAAGAGAGAGCTCTGACTTATGAAGCATCCTGCTGGGTTCAGTGATGTCTCCTGCACCGTGTGTCTGGGGCTTTCCCAGGCCTCTGAACAATCACCCTCAGCTCCCCAGAGGATTTCTCTCTGCACACTTGGCACAGAGGCGGAAATGTGAAACTCCACCTCACCTCTCTGTCAGGATCCGACCAGCCTGTGTGCGGGTGACAATGAGGAGAGCAGGAGCCTTGCCCTGGCTTTCTCTTTCAAGAATATAAATGTGTCTCCTGTCCTTTCTCTGCTTAACCCACTCTGTCCAATGGTTTAAGCAAATTCAAGGAAATTCTGGTTTGGGGATGAGCTTATCTACATGGTTTCCAGGCGTGGGCAGAACAGAGAGACTTGGCTTCCCAGAAGTAGAAGCTTTCACTCATCTTGTGTATGTGGCCACATTAGATAAAAAGATGGAAAGTAGTTCTGGATCTTTCTGGGAATGTTTGGGCAATTCTAGCATATTTCTGCTCTCCAGCTTGTTGGCAGTACCCATAGGTGACATTGCTGTGTGTAGGGCACTGCAGGCACCGTCAGGCACTTCAGGTCACCCCAAGAGCTCGTGCTGCACCTTGGACAGGCCTTGGTGCTATCCAGAAAACTGGAGAGTTGGGGGCTGGTGGAAGGATTTCACTCTACCCACGCAGGCACTGGAAAATTAATAATTGTTGCACATGCTTGAGAGCAGCACAAAACACAGAGCTAATTCAGCTGGCTGTAATTCTGCCACACAGTTTACTCTGACATCGCATCAGGGAAAGCTCCACTTAAGCAATTGTAACATCACTGAAAAGATGGAATTAAGAAAAAAGGAGAAGGAACATAAACCTCCCACTATTGTTATTTTCAGAAAGCAATAACAGGAAGAGCCAGTTAAAAGGCCTTGAGGCTCTGAGCTGTTATTCCTCCCTGGAAACCAGCCACGTAATACACAGAAAAACCCTGAACTGTGCGTGGGGGCTGCTCTGTGCCCAGCACGGGGATGTGGGGCTGTTCCTGGGGCACATGAGCCCGTTCCCATGGGCAGAGGGCCCCAGGGGCTCCTTCCCCACCCAGCTGTGGCCACCCTGGGCATTCCCTCTGCTCCAGGATGCCCTGGGCACACAGTCCTGCAGCTGCCCCAGAGCAGCATCTCCCAAGTGCCACTGGCAGGGCTGGAACACCTCTGTCTCCCCACACACAGGTATTGCAGCAGGGCTGCTCAGGAACCAGCAATTTTCCATTTTTCCTCTTTGCAGGAGCAGGCTGAGCCTTTCCGAGGTGACCGAATGCAGGTGTCAGCCAGGCAGGAGCAGCACAAATCAATCTCTCACTGCTTAAAAATATATCTGTATACCAGATCTGAACCCTTGCCTCCAGAGTCTTGTGGCAGAAATGGAGTTTTAAAATGCTCAATTATTTATAGCTGAAATGCTAGGGAAAAAAATAACCTAATTTGTCGTGCAGGAGCAGAACGTGCTGGTCCCCATCACCCACTGCTTGCACAATGCCCAAGAGATCTGGAGGGGTGAGGAACAAGGAGCAAGTAGTGCCTGAAAACAGGGAGCCAGCACCCCAAAACAGAGCCAGTTCACTCAGGGACATGGTCAAACCCAAATCATGACAAGCCTGAGGTGGCCCAACTGTTGCTTTCATGGCTGGGTGTTAATTATCACCAATTAGGTGGGGTGGGTGGCTCCTTAAGTACAGGCTTCTCCAGGGGGAAAGGACAGGTTTTGTAGACCCACAGATGCTGGGTCAAAGGGGTGCTTTGAAGAATTAACAGCTTTTAGGAAGGAACCTGTGGGAGCTCTTCCAGAGGAGGATTATCTGCCTGAGCTTGCTTTTGTTTTTCTCTCCCTGTGTTTTGGGAGAGCTGCTGCTTGCCAAGGGCCTGGTGTGGGATCCCTGCCTGGTGGACACCACGACCTGCAGGCACACATGACAGGAGCAGCAAGAAGAGAGCAAAGGGAAAGCAAAATTGAGAGAGCAGAGGATGTAAAGACATCAAGTCCCACGGTTTCTGGATGGGGATTGGAGAATTTTCCATGGCTTTAGAAGAGAGTTGAGTCATTACAGCTTCTCCTTCTCCCTTACTGAGCTCCTCACTGGTGCCCAGTGCTCATGTACAGGCAGGAACATGGGGACAATGAGGTGGAGGGATGGTTTGGAGCCCAGTTAAGTACCTTCATTTGTGTGATTTTGTCCAGAAGGAGAGAATCACCACCCCTTCTCCCTCCTGGGGAACAGAGTCCATTCTCCCTGTCCTGGAGAACACGGGCACCAGGAGGGGTCTGAAATCCCAGTGCCTTACACTCAGCTGTGGTTCAAAACCTCAGGGATGATGAGCAAAGTGCCAGTAACCATGGCAGTGCTCTGCAGCCACATCCTTCCCCTGCAGCCCTGGCCAGAGGACCTGGAGCCACCCCTAGCCCCAGAGCTAGTGTTGTAACCCAATACCAGAGGTATAAGGAATTCCTCAACTCTTCCCAGGTCCCTGTCCCATTGGCAGAAAGCCATAGGGGCCTCTTTCCCCCCTCGTCTCCCCTGTTCCCCTAACCCCATGTCCCTATCCTATTGGCAGAAAGCCAATTCCCCTCCCAGACCCTTTCCTAGAAAAGACAGTTATCTGAGTTCTTCTTCCTCTTTGCTCCCTGGGACCACCATGCAATAAATGCCAACTTCGAGAAAGGCAAAGAGCCTCTTTTGATCCTCTGTTTATCTCATGTGCAACTCTAGCTCCCTCTTAGTAAATAGCTAGGAGGGAGTAACAGTTGTTACAAGCAAGCAGGAGCTGGTCCTGGCACCTGTGTTGTCCTGGGGTAAAAGATGCTCTCAATCTGCAGCAAACAAGCCCTGGTGACTCACAGCTGGTCACCACCACTGCATCATCAGCCAAGTGCCAACATCTCCTGGATTAAGGACAAAGGGGCCATAAGAGGACCTGCAGGAAAGGCCCTTCTGCTCTGAGACAAGCCTTGCCATGTGTCCCTGGGAGCATCACCTGTCTCTGATACCTCTGTTCCTTCTTTCAGGTACATGGGAGACTTTGGGCCACATCATGCAGTGAAACCAGTAAAAGTTGCAGCATTTGGCTGCTGAGGAGCTGGTGGCTTGGCCTTCACTTAGGATAAAGTTGTTTAGTTCCTTCCCACCTCAGCACTACCTTCCTGCACAGCCCGTAAGTGAGGCTGGCACACAGGGTGCTAGGGATTAATGAGACAGGTGATCTGATTGCATCCAATCCCAGGAGGATGGATGGGAGAACTGCCCCACTGTGAATTAAGTAATAAAGTGGCAAAAAGCAGAAAACATAGCAGGGCAGTGGTTCTATTTCATTAACACCCTCCTGCCTGATGGTGCTGGCACCTCTGCCCAGTGCAGATGTGATTGCAGTGTGATTTTGGGACCCTGGGCACACCTGAGCCAGGGACAGGTGCTTGTGCCAGGACCAGCAACATGATCAGGAGGGAGAAACAGGGAAAAACACGGCTGTGCACTGAATACTGCCACTACAGTTCACTCAGGGACATGGTCAAACCCGAATCATGACAAGCCTGAGGTGGCCCAACTGTTGCTTTCATGCCTGGGTGTTAATTATCACCAATTAGGTAGGGTGGGTGGTTCCTTAAGGACAGGCTTCTTGTAGTGGTATTCTGAATAAAAATGCCATTGGTGCCACACTGTCACCCCCAGTACCTCTTCTGGCCTCTGTAGCTGATCCCTGGGGGATGGTGCACCAGGCACCTTGTGGTGCAGAGCAGCAGCATGTGTTTTTAGGACAGGCAGGTTCCCACAGTACCTTTGCAGAAGCTATCCAAAATGCTGTGGAAGTCGGAAAGTAGGGAAGCTGGGAAGAGTGATAGTCAAGAGTGACAGCAGAGCACTTCAGATCCATGGCTCTCGAAGGGCAGTGGCAGCCAGCAGCATTATCCCCTTACAGATGGGAAAAACCAAGGAAATTACCTGCCCTGTGTTACCCAGAAATGCTGGGAATGCAGCAAGATCCCAGACCAGGGAAAGTCTCAGCCCCTGGGGCATGAGTGAGTCCTGGGATGTCAGCACCAAAGGCTATAAACCCTGAGCCCTGCTGGCCAGGGTGCAGCTGGGCATGTCTCAGTGCTGGCAGGTCTGACAAGCAGTTCAGACTGCCCAGCCCCGCCCTGTGCTTCCCTTTTATCCCTTGCACGGACAAAAGCTCCCCGTGAGCCCCACTAGGATCGCTGAGAGCAGATGACTCCAAGGCATCCATCTGCCTGCAGGCAGGCACAGGGCACAGGCAGGGCTTCCTCAGGGCTCTGAAACACCTGCCTTGATGCTCTCCAAAACCTCCTGCTGCACGGAGCTGCCCCGTGTGCTGACCACAAAACGGCTGAGAGTTCATTGCACAGCCCCTTGGAGTTCAAATTCCCATTTTCTGCCTGGCACTGGGGCACTTTTTCCCCCTCTCCTCCTGCTGCCAGCTCTAACACGGGTCTAGGGGAGAACTCAGCTGCTCAGGAGCAGAGCAGCCTGCTTGTAAACTTAATATTACTTGAGGTTTGCTCAGAGTTCATGCCCCAGGTTGCAGTTAGATGGAGTGAAGCAGTCCCGAGTGCTTCTGATGGATATAAAAAGGATATGCAATCAGACGTGCACTTAAGCAAGTATATTACCAAGTTAAATGACTACAGTTTTACTCAGCTAATTAAAAATGGAACAAAGCGATGATCAGATTAAGGTCATAATTAATAACTCTATAGGTTCAAATTACCCAGTCACCCAATAAATTCTCCGTGTAATCAGAGGGAGCCGCAGCTGATAACTTGAGGGAATCCATGTCCTGTTCAGGAGGCAGGACTGCCTGTGGAGCAGTGACCTCAGCTCACCCAGCTGTGTGCTGACCCAGACCTTTCCTGGGGCTGCAGTGGCTGCTCCAGCTGCCTCCTTCAGGGGAAGGGAGTGGGTTCAGGAGGGGTGGGAGCCCCTGGGTCCCCCTGAGTAATCAGGGCAAGAGCCACCACCACCAGCAGAGTGGTGTCTTGCCATGGTTCAGCTCCAGTTTTAAGCAGGGATGCAGCTCTGTGAGGAGCCCAGCACTAGGTGTGTGCTATATTTACACTCTGTGGTTTAAGACCCTCTTTTTGGGTGCTCTCCAAGTGGTTGAGCTCTGATACCTCCCAGCAGCTGATGCCAGGCCCCTGGTACCCAGCTGAAGGGGGCAGAGGCTGCCCAGCACCTCCCTGAGCCCTCCTCAGCTCCTCATCAGCTCCTGCAAGTGCCCAGCGTGCTGCTCTCCGTGCTGGGATTTGGACTCTTTCCATCCTCAATGCCCAGGATTTGGCCAAGTTCATGTTTTAAGAGAGTTGTTTGTCTTCTTGTTGCTCAGAGCCTAGAACAGCTGTAAGAGCAGGAGAGTTTGCCAATTACATGATCCTATTGTTAATTATTTTAATTATGAGTAGGCTGCTCGGTGACATCTCCACTGGAGGCTTATGCTGCAGCGTTCAGGTCCTGAATCCTTGGGGTCTGCAGGTGGAGACTCATCCAGAGCCTTCCTGGGGCTCACAGGCCCTGAGAGGAGCAGGGGGAGCTCCATCACCCAAAAGACTTCCCAAGGCAGGAGGGAAGGAGGTGGGAGCTGGGGATGCTGAGGGTGCCAGGACTCCCTGGAGCTGAGCCTGGGGATGCACCCCAGGGGATTTCTGATGGGTTCAGGGGAAATTGGAAAGGTCCCCTCCGGTTCTCCTCCACCCACAGCCCTGGGGCAGCCCCTGCTGGTTCCCTCCCCTCCCAGACTGTTTCATAGCCTGGAGCTGCTGTTTACAAAAAGCAAATGTTTTACCGTTGGCTAATCCGCCTTGTTTGCAAAAGCCCTGAAGGCTCATTTTAATTGCAAGTAAATGATTCTTAACGATATAAATCAGAGCCAGGGACTGTTTGTGATATCTTGCACTGTAACCAGGAGTCAAGAAATGAATTAGTCTCAAATTGAAAAGGGGAAGGTTTCCATCTGAAATTGGGCAAATATGAGGCTTCATCAAGGAAAGATAATCACTTGGCGGGATAATAATGAGGCTTCAGCTTATCAGTTTTGCATGGAGAATCCTTAATACGCCTGTAGCGTGTTTTGCTGCCGTGAGCAGTGAGAGACAACTCAATAAGAAGGGTAATGGAGAGAGGAGAGCTGCACCAGCCCCCAGCTATTCCCAGCCCAGAGGCTCAGACCCACCTGGCTTCAAAGAGAAAAAGCCAGGAAAATGGAAACAAATCATACAGGTGGCAAAGTGTCAGCTGGGGATGGAGGCTCTGCTTTGGTGGTCCCCTCTGGCCCCAGGCTCCACCAGGACCCTGCCCAAGCCCAACAGGAGCTTTGCTGCTGGTCTCAGCTCCAGCTGGATTAGCCCCAGACTGTGGATGTACAAATGGGGACAGGAAGCAGCTGAGGCCTGGCATGTTTGGGGTGCTGTTCCCTGACCTGTTCCTCTCCAGGAGGTTCCCCAGGGGCGAGGGATGGGCTCAGACACGCAGCATCCCCTTCCCTCCCTCTGCCAGGGAGGATCCTCAGCCAGGAGAGCACAGGGCTCTTGGGGAGCAGCTGGTACAGCTGGGATGTCCCCAAGGGCAAGGGGGGACCCCAAAGGGGGCAATGACCCCAAGGCCATCCTGGCAGGGTGGGTGGGAGGCAGGGACAGCAGGGCCAGCAATGGGAGAGTGGTCACAGCAGATCTGCTGGACCTGCTGGCCAAAGGGTTCCAGTGGCCCACTGGCCAAAGGGCTCCTGTCCCCTGCTGGCCAAAGGGCTCCAGTGTCCTGCTGGCCAAAGGGCTCCTGTCCCCTGCTGGCCAAAGGGTTCCAGTGGCCCACTGGCCAAAGGGCTCCTGTCCCCTGCTGGCCAAAGGGCTCCAGTGCCCTGCTGGCCAAAGGGCTCCAGTGCCCTGCTGGCCAAAGGGCTCCTGTCCCCTGCTGGCCAAAGAGCTCCTGTCCCCTGCTGGCCAAAGGGTTCCAGTATCCTGAGTCCTGCTGGCCAAAGGGCTCCAATGTCCTGCTGGCCAAAGGGCTCCTGTCCCCTGCTGGCCAAAGGGCTCCAGTGCCCTGCTGGCCAAAGGGCTCCTGTGTCCTGCTGGCTGTGTCCTGCTGGCCAAAGGGCTCCTGTCCCCTGCTGGCCGTGCCAGCACATCAGCAGTGTGTGTGCAATTAGCAGTGGGCTGTAATTGCTGTCTGTAACCTCTGGGGCTGTCGGGAGGATAAACCCAGCTCGGAGAGGCCGGCGCTGGGCCAGGCTCTGGGCCAGGCTCTGGCTTTGCAGCCAGCAGGGCAGTGCCAGCACCCAGCTGTGCCCTGAGCCCCTGCCAGAGCCCAGCACAAGCACAGCTCCCCTGCAGCATCCCCCAGGCCAGACCAGGGGTCCTGACCCCGAGAAGGGGCAGAGCTGGGCAGTGGGTGCAGCTGCTGCTGAGCAAAGCTCTGGGTTCATTACCAACCTTTTCAAAAGCAGGGCTTAAAAATATCCCCGGCTGGCAGGGCTGGCTCAGCTGCAGGCTGCTTCTCATCTCCCTCTCAGATATAAATAGGCTGCACCGAGCAGCAGCGCTGGGCCAGCGCTTTTCCTGCTGCTGCACCCAGGGGATGGGGCCACCAGCCCTGGGGTGGCCAGGGACACTGGCTGGGCAGCCTGGCCATGGCCACCGAGCTGGGCTGGGCCTGCAGCTGTCACAGCAGGAGCTGCTCCAGCTCAAACAAAACACAGGAGAGCAGCCAGGAAAAGGGTGGTGCAGTTCTGGGATGAGGATGAAGGAGAAGCTGGGGTCTGCAAACAACTCCTGCCCCCTGGGATGTACCCTGGGGACACTGCTGGCAATGGGAGCTGCTGCTGTGCAAGCCTGGCTTTTCTTTCACAAGGTTTTGCAGTCTTATAGGGGAAATGGGTGATTTTGTGATGAATTTTTTGGCAAAATTATAATTTTGCCATTTGTGAAAGACTAGTCTCCTGCATTATGGTCCTCTGGTGGCACTGGATGAAGATGTTCCCACCTCACGTGTCCTCCAGCAAACCCTGATATCAGAGCAGGAGGAGTACCCAGCAGAGATGGAAATAAATGTTATAATAAAAAAAAAAAAAAAGCTTTTCCTTTTCCAGTTTCTAATAAGAGCCTGGGATTTAATAGTGAAGGAGAGTCAGAAGCCCAGATATGCCCTTATTAAATGAAAGGTGCAACTGTCTTTGCTTAATCCACAGTGCAGCTCTCAGACTAAACACAGGGCAAAAGATCTTAGCACCTCTTCTGAACAAGAGGATGCTCTCGTTATTCTCCAGTGCAGCTGCAGCTTCTCTGCTCAGGAAGCTCCTCAACTGCTTCATCACAGTCTCCCCCAGACTAATCCCTCTGTCCTGCCAGGAATTCAACATTGCTCTCCACATTTCTAGAAGAAGATCTCAAAGGGAAGTGGAGGAAAAGCTCACATCAAGCCTGTCCCCTCCTGCCCTTGGAAGCAAATGATTCCCTATGTCACCAGGAGAGGCCATGAAACAAGCCTGGGTGCTCAGTGGGCTGAGTGAAGCAGGAGGAAAAATTCTTGCCCAAAGGCAAGGTGAAGCGTTTCTTGGCTGTACATTTTATTTTTAAATTGGCAATGAGGTCTCTCTTCTGGGAAAGGGATTGGGGAAATCTACTGCAAAGTGAGAAACCCCTCACAGCTCCATGACCTTATCCAGGCTGGGCTGGGCTGCAGAGAGCCCCAGTGGTGGCTGTGGTGGCACAGGGCTCTACTGGAGGCTGCTGCTGCTGGGTGTCCCTTCACCTGGTGTCCCTCAGGCCAGTGTCCCTGGCTGTGTCACCACGCCTGGGGACAGAGCTGATCTCTGCAGCCCTCAGGATTCCCAGAAGTTGGATCTTGCTCTGTCTCCCACTCCTTTCCTCCAGCAGCAGAAATCTGCTCTGTGTCCTCCTTGGTTTGGAGATCAGGAGGGATTTGGAGATTTGGAGATTTGGAGATTTGGAGAGGGATACTTAACTGCCTGTGCTTCCTCCACTGAAATGGTCTCTGCTTCCAGATCTGTGCTAGAGAAGAGGGGATGCTCTGAGCCAGCTGACTGCCTCAATGGCCTAGGAGCTGTCATGAACTCGTGCAACCACCCCTGTCATGTTGGCCAAGTTACCTACACCCTTTAAAAACCCATTTTCTGTGGGAAATGCTCATCTCATAACCATGACAATAAGGGAAATCTCAGTTTTGGGCATCTCTGCTGGAGAGGGCAGAATCAGTGCCCAGACTGGGAAAGGCTGTCCCAGGGTACAGCACTGGGAAGGGCCACGAGCCCTTCTGTCCCAAGGGCAGAGATGGACTTTGCCTTGTCCCCAAGCCAAAAACAGCTGTGGCTCAGTGGGATCTCATGAGTCATCCCCAGCATGAGTCACTGCTGCTCCTTGGGCTAGCATTTTGGTGGGAATGGGCTGGTGCTGGTTCCTCTGCAGCAGGCAGGGGAGGGTGGGAGCCAGAGCAGAGCCAGGGGCGCTGCAGCAGTGTCCTCTCCAGAGCAGTGTCCCCTCTAGGGCAGTGTCCCCTCTAGGGCAGTGTCCTCTCTAGAGCAGTGTCCCCTCTAGGGCAGTGTCCCCTCTAGAGCAGTGTCCCTTCTAGGGCAGTGTCCCCTCTAGGGCAGACACCCCTCTAGGGCAGTGTCCCCTCTGGAGCAGTGTCCCCTCTAGAGCAGTGTCCCCTCCATAGCACACACCTCTCCTGAGCACACACCTCTCCATAGCACACACCCCTCCATAGCACACACCTCTCCATAGCACACACCCTCCTGAGCACACACCTCTCCATAGCACACACACCTCTCCATAGCACACACCTCTCCATAGCACACACCTCTCCATAGCACACACCTCTCCATAGCACACACCCCTCCATAGCACACACCTCTCCATAGCACACACCTCTCCATAGCACACACCTCTCCATAGCACACACCTCTCCAGAGCACACACCCCTCCATAGCACACACCTCTCCATAGCACACACCCCTCCATAGCACACACCTCTCCATAGCACACACCTCTCCTGAGCACACACCTCTCCATAGCACACACCTCTCCATAGCACACACCTCTCCTGAGCACACACCTCTCCATAGCACACACACCTCTCCATAGCACACACCTCCTCCGGAGCACACACACCCTCTCCATAGCACACACCTCCATGAGCACACACCTCTCCATAGCACACACCCTCTCCATGAGCACACACCTCCTCCATAGCACCCCTACACACACCTCTCCATAGCACACACCTCTCCATAGCACACACACCTCTCCATAGCACACACCTCTCCACAGCACACACACCTCTCCATAGCACACACCTCTCCATAGCACACACCTCTCCATAGCACACACCTCTCCATAGCACACACACCTCTCCTCTGGGAGCACACACTCTCCTGAGCACACACACTCACCTCCATAGCACACACACACCTCTCCATAGCACACACCTCTCCATAGCACACACCTCTCCATAGCACACACACCTCTCCATAGCACACACCTCTCCAGAGCACACACCTCTCCATAGCACACACCTCTCCATAGCACACACCCCTCCATAGCACACACACCTCTCCATAGCACACACCTCTCCATAGCACACACCTCTCCATAGCACACACACCTCTCCATGAGCACACACCTCTCCATAGCACACACCTCTCCAGAGCACACACACTCTAGAGCACACACCTCTCCATAGCACACACCTCTCCATAGCACACACCTCTCCAGAGCACACACACTCTCCATAGCACACACACTCTCCTGAGCACACACCTCTCCAGAGCACACACCTCTCCTGAGCACACACCTCCATAGCACACACCTCTCCATAGCACACACAATCACCTCTCCATAGCACACACCTCTCCATAGCACACACCTCTCCATAGCACACACCTCTCCATAGCACACACACCTCTCCATAGCACACACACCTCTCCATAGCACACACACCTCTCCATGAGCACACACCTCATAGCACACACACCTCTCTAGAGCACACACCTCTCCATAGCACACACCTCTCCATAGCACACACCTCTCCAGAGCACACACACTCTCTAGAGCACACACCTCCATAGCACACACATCTCTCCATAGCACACACCTCTCCATAGCACACACACCTCTCCAGAGCACACACCCTCTCCATAGCACACACACCTCTCCATAGCAATACACCTCTCCATAGCACACACACCTCTAGAGCACACACCTCTCCACAGCACACACATCTCCATAGCACACACCTCTCCATAGCACACACACCTCTCCATAGCACACACACCTCTCCATAGCACACACCTCTCCATAGCACACACCTCTCCATAGCACACACCTCTCTAGAGCACACACCTCTCCATAGCACACACCCCTCCAGAGCACACACACACCTCTCCAGAGCACACACCTCTCCATAGCACACACACATCTCCATAGCACACACCTCTCCAGAGCACACACCCTCTCCATAGCACACACCCCCTCCAGAGCACACACACTCTCTAGAGCACACACCTCTCCATAGCACACACCTCTCCATAGCACACACACCTCTCCAGAGCACACACCTCTCCATAGCACACACACCTCTCCATAGCACACACCCCTCCAGAGCACACACACCTCTAGAGCACACACCTCTCCATAGCACACACCTCTCCATAGCACACACCCCTCCATAGCACACACCTCTCCAGAGCACACACTCTCCATAGCACACACACTCTCCATAGCACACACCTCTCCAGAGCACACACACCCTCCAGAGCACACACCTCTCCATAGCACACACACATCTCCAGAGCACACACCTCTCCAGAGCACACACACCTCTAGAGCACACACCCTCCATAGCACACACACCTCTCTAGAGCACACACACCTCTCCATAGCACACACACATCTCCATAGCACACACCTCTCCAGAGCACACACACCTCTAGAGCACACACCCCTCCATAGCACACACACCTCTCTAGAGCACACACCTCTCCATAGCACACACACCCTCCAGAGCACACACACCTCTAGAGCACACACCTCTCCATAGCACACACCTCTCCACAGCACACACACACTCTCCATAGCACACACACCTCTCCATAGCACACACCTCTCCATAGCACACACACCTCTCCATAGCACACACCTCTCCATAGCACACACCTCTCCCATGAGCACACACCTCTCCATAGCACACACCTCTCCTGAGCACACACCTCTCCATAGCACACACACCTCTCCATAGCACACACCTCTCCATAGCACACACCCCTCCATAGCACACACCTCTCCATAGCACACACCTCTCCATAGCACACACCTCTCCATAGCACACACCTCTCCATAGCACACACCTCTCCTAGAGCACACACCTCTCCATAGCACACACCTCTCCATAGCACACACACCTCTCCATAGCACACACCTCTCCATAGCACACACCTCTCCATAGCACACACACTCTCCATAGCACACACCTCTCCCGACAGCACACACCCTCTCCATAGCACACACCTCTCCATAGCACACACCTCTCCATAGCACACACCTCTCCATAGCACACACCTCTCCATAGCACACACCTCTCAGATAGCACACACACCTCCATAGCACACACCTCTCCATAGCACACACACCTCTCCATAGCACACACACTCTCCATAGCACACACCTCTCCATAGCACACACCTCTCCATAGCACACACACCTCTCCCGAGCACACACACCTCTCCATAGCACACACACCTCTCCATAGCACACACCTCTCCATAGCACACACCTCTCCATAGCACACACACCTCTCCATAGCACACACCTCTCCATAGCACACACCTCTCCGATAGCACACACCTCTCCATAGCACACACCCTCCATAGCACACACACCTCTCCATAGCACACACACCTCTCCATAGCACACACCTCTCCATAGCACACACCTCTCCATAGCACACACACCTCTCCTGAGCACACACCTCTCCATAGCACACACCTCTCCATAGCACACACCTCTCCATAGCACACACCTCTCCATAGCACACACCTCTCCATAGCACACACCTCTCCATAGCACACACCTCTCCATAGCACACACACCTCTCTAGAGCACACACCTCTCCTGAGCACACACCTCTCCATAGCACACACCTCTCCAGAGCACACACCTCTCCTGAGCACACACCTCTCTATAGCACACACCTCTCCATAGCACACACTTCTCCAGAGCACACACCTCTCCATAGCACACACACCTCTCTAGAGCACACACCTCTCTTCCCAGCTGAGGCACTGGGCCAGAATCAGCTCTGCCCGAGACACTGTCTCTCCTTTGAGTCCCCAGCTGCTCTGTGGTCCTGGAATTGGTGGTGCCACTGCTGTTGTAAGCAGATTATTTCTTTTGGGCTCTTTGCCTGCACACAGTCAGTCCCTAATCACGTCTTTTTCACCAGTTATCTCGGGGGTTTATCAGTCTGAGCCCTCCCTTTATCAGATCTCAGCCTTGCTGGGCTGATGAGCATCTCTTACGCTTCCCAGGCTCCCTGGAAGATCTCTGCCACTTATTTGAAATGTGCTGAAGTGGTGCCAGGCTTGGTGAAGCTGCCTCTCCTGGAGCTCCCCGCAGCTCTGTGAGGTGCTCCTGGCTCAGGGCACAAACTGGAGGGCACCCAGGAGCCTCGTGCCCACTGTGCCACAGCTCTGGGGGATGCATCCCAGCAAACCTGCTCCTGGGGGGTGCAGGGTCCTCCCAGAGGGTCAGGGGCTGATCCAGCTGCTGCAAGGGGCAGTGGCAGAGGAGAAAGCTGCTCCTGCAGGCTGTTTCCCAGTGTCCATACAGAGATTCTGCCCCTCAGGTCCTGCCTCTGGCTCCTGCCCATGTGCAAGTGGGTGATGGAAGCTCCTTGGTCCTGGTTTACCAAAGCCTGAGCCACGCTCTGATGGGCAATGGACCAAACTTACAGTCCCCCAGATTTCACTCAGCCAAAATACACAAATGCTCAAATGCATTGGGGATGCTCCAGGTCCCTGCTGGACATCAGGTTTGAGGGGGTTATTTAAGAGAAAAATCCGTGTTTTGCTGGTGAAGGCAGAAAGACCAATTTTTGTCTCTTCTCCATTAATCTAAGTTCCACTTGCTCCCAAGTTGACCCAGTAATTGTAATTCTAAATTAAATGTAAATGTATTGGCTGCTGGTAAAGGTCATTCCACAGAAAATGGCTATGTTTGCCTCTCCTTCAGATGCATGAATACTAAACATGTATAATTCACAGGATCATTAGCAGATAAAGACATTTCCCACCTCTGCTCCCTAATCCTCACACAAACCCATTTTATACGTCAGTGGGCAAAAGGAAAACTGTTCACTCTTATTTAATGCTTATAGATCGGGCTGTCTGCTGTGAAAAAATGCAAGAGCTCAGCATCCATCAGGATCCAGCCCTCTGGAAATGAAATCCATGTCCTAGAGGAGGCAGAATGACCCCAGGATGTCCTTTAGGGCCCTGTGCAATTGAATCTCTGCTCTGCCAGATCATCACCCTGAAAAGGGTGGGCTTGGGTCGAGGTCTGTGAAACCTCCTCCAAGCCTCCTCTCAGGGCAATTAGGGAATTCAGGTCTAATGAGGACCGGGTAGAAGGCACTGATTGTCTCTTGAGCTCCTTGGGGTGAGCTGGGTCACGCTGTGCCTGCTCAGAGCTCCTCAAACCAGGCAGTAACAAGCAGGTGGAGCAGAGCTTCAAAGCTTTCCCCCACCAAGAGCTGAAGAAGGGAAAACCACAGGGTCCAGCAGGAATCATGCCCTGGCCATGGCAGGAGGTGGCCAGGGAATTTCCCTGCCCAGACTAGGGCAGTAATTCACAGCTCCTCAAGTCCCTGAGCCTCTTAATGCCCGAGAATGTCACAATTTCCTCACTGTGATCAGGAGCTGGAATTACTCAAGACTTTGGATTTTCTCCCCTCTTTGTTGAGTGGTTGCAAGCAATCCACCAGAATCTGCTGGAGCTGCCACGCTCTGGAGGCAGAATGAGCAGAGGATGCCTGTGCCAATGGCACAGCTTTGCTCTCAGAGCCCTGCCGGTGTTTTCTGAGCCAGGGGAGGGTCCTGCAGCCACCCCCCGTGCAGGGAATTTCCCTGGAGCAGCCCTCGGTGGCTCCAGAGCCACTGCCTGACCCTGGCACAGGGATGAGGAGGGCACAGCTGAGCCAGCTCTGTGCCCTCAGGGCAGCTGAGACTCACCCCTCACAGTTTTGGGGTCCCCTCCTCCATCCCCCTGGATTCTCAGTCCTGGAATGTGCTGCCCTGGAAAAGCACAGCTTTAGTGACAGCAGAGGTTGTCAGCTCAGCATCCCGTATTCCCATGGGAACACAGCCCCAAACCACCCCACATCTGGCTGCAGAGGGACACAGGATAGATGAGCTGCAGCTGTTCCCTCTCATCTGAGCCACTTCCCCAGGAGCACGAGGGGTGGGGATGCTCTGGGGCCCCAGCACAGGAGTTATCCGCGGGGCTGGGCAGGGCACTGCTGCCCTCAGGACTATTTATCAGTGCCTCTGGCAGGAGTGGGCAGCCAGGCTGCAGACACAGCACCCACAGCACGGGGCTGCAGTGCCCAGGGGCTGGGATAATCCCAAACCAGGGTTTGTGCTTTGGGATCTGGAGCCCTGCAGGCTCTCCCTGAGCCACTGCTGCTCAGCAGGCGTGGCTGTGCCGTCCCAGGGGGGATGCAGCTCCTCTGTGCTCCCAGGAAAAGCCAAGCCTTGCCTCTGTGGACCCATCTCCAGGTGCCCCTGGGTGCCGGGAGGGGCTGAGGTGCCTGCTGTGCTGAGATTGTACTGGATTTTATTCGGGAGTGAGGTGCCTGCTGTGCTGAGTGAGGGCTCCCGCTGCAGCCCCAGCACAGGAGGAGCTGCTCCCCTGCCCTGGGAGCATCTCCCCAAATGTCAGGGAGCCTGGCAGGGCCTGGGCACGGCTCCCAGGGGCTGCCGGGCTGCTCCAGCCTGCTGTCCTTCAGCTGGCTGCGAGCTTTGCAGCAAGGAGAGGTTGGCAGGCCCTTCCTGGAAGGTGCTCATTCATGCACTGACATGTTTATTTGCATACAGACATTTTAGGCTTTTTGTTGTTGGCTGACTTATTGTACGAGTTCTCAAAGCTGTGATATTGAATTATAAATTGAGACAGTGTATCCATGAAAGATTGCTCTTTGACTATAGGCAGCACTATCAAATATGACAGTCACAATAAATGCATGCTTTAAAGCCAAGCTAAATATGCTCTGCAATCCAAGATGTGCAAATCAAGCAAGTAGAAAAATAACCATAATATTTTTTTTTTCGCCACAAACAAATCCCAAACCTTGGGTGATGATTTTGTTTAGCTTTATGTCTTGGCTCCTTGGCAAAATACTCAGGCAGCAGATAATGAAATGACCTACTTTTGCTGTCTTTGTTCATGACAACACATAAATTAAGAATTATGCCCTTTCAAATTAAACTTATCGTTTTTGCAGGAATTAGAGTGTAATTTTTGCTGCAGGTTGGAGGTGAGGGAGGGGAGGTGGCTCAGCTCCTGGGGGTGCCCCTGTGCTGTGCCCTCTGCCAGGAGCAGGAGCTGAGCATCTCGCAGGTGCCCAGCAGCAGCAGGTCCTCTCTGCTCTGACCCCCTGTGCTCACCTGGGAGGCTCAGCAGTGCCCGTGGTTTAACCAGTCAAAGGTTTACGTGGTTTAAAGGTTTTGCCTAAACCCCTCTGCACCCAGAGGGTGGCACTGGGGAGCTCTCCCTCCCTCTGCAGGGGAATTGTTTTGCCTCCACCCCGGCGTGATGCTGCTGCTGTGACCCCTCCTCGCTGGGTGATGTAAGTAATGTTTGCTGAGTGGAGTTTGGGATGGGGTGGTGCTGCTTTGGGGTGGGCTCCCCGCAGCTGCAGGCCATGCTGAGGGCAGCAGTGTGTGGTCAGTGGCTGGGCTGTGCAGGCTGGTCACAGCAAGGCTGCTCAGGAAGGCTGTTCAGCAGGGCTGGGTTGTTTCCTGAGGATGCTGGCGGCAGGAAGGAGGATGGAGCGTGCCTGGGGGTGGTGCTGGCCGGCCCCAGGTGGGCTGTGGAGAACTTCTGTCCTCCCCAAACGCCTCAGATGGGTTTCTATGTCTACACAACCCCATTATGAAACCCAAGGATGTATTTCCACAAACAGCACAGCCCTTGGAGCTCCCCATGCCTGGGCCCTGCTGGCGCTGCAGGAGAGGGCTCACAGTCCTGCAGGGTCCCTGGCCCAGCCCTACTCCCCTCCATCAGCCCACCCTGCCCAAAGTGGCCTCTGGGACCCAGAGGTGACAGCACTGCTGGTCCTCCTCCCTGGCAGAGCCCAGCAGGGTCTGGGGGGAGGTGTAGGGGATACAGCAGTGCACCCTGAGATGAGCAGGGCACCCTAAACACACCCTGAGCCCTGCAGCCCCCCCCAGCTCCACGTGCATTGGTTTCTCTCCCACAGCAGCTCCCTCCCAGCTCGTGCTGCATTGCCCCTGGCAGGGTTCTGTGGGCTCCCTGCCCTGGCAGAGCTCTCCTGCAAGCTGTGAGGATGCTGCTGCCTTGCACTGGCATCTGCATCTGCCCGGGGGGATTGTGCCTCAGTCCTGGGCACTGGTGCAGCAGGAGCCTGAGAGGTGTTACCCAGCCTCTCCCTGTGCTCTCATTCCCTGAGCTGCAGGTGAATTCTCAGAGCTCCCAACTCTGGCAGAAGGACTTGAAGGTCAGAGGTGATGGGCATGGTTTGAAGGTTAGGGGGTGATGGGCAGGTTTGAAGGTTAGGGGGTGATGGGCAGGTTTGGGGTCAGGGGTGATGGGCAGGTTTGGGGTCAGGGGTGATGGGCTGGTTTGGGGTCAGGGGTGATGGGCAGGTTTGGGGGCAGGGGTGATGGCCTGGTTTGGGGGTCAGGGTGATGGGATGGTTTGAAGGTTAGGGGTGATGGGCAGGTTTGGGGTCAGGGGATGATGGGCAGGTTTGGGGGTCAGGGTGATGGGCAGGTTTGGGGTCAGGGGTGATGGGCAGGTTTGGGGGCAGGGGTGATGGGCTGGTTTGGGGATCAGGGGTGATGGGCAGGTTTGGGGGTCAGGGGTGATGGCCTGGTTTGGGATCAGGGGTGATGGGCAGGTTTGGGGGCAGGGGTGATGGGCAGGTTTGGGGGCAGGGGTGATGGCCTGGTTTGGGGTCAGGGTGATGGCCTGGTTTGGGGGTCAGGGTGATGGCCTGGTTTGGGATCAGGGGTGATGGGCAGGTTTGGGGGCAGGGGTGATGGGCAGGTTTGGGGGCAGGGGTGATGGCTGTGCTGCCCAAGCCCTCTGTGTGCAGGGGCTGAATGGTGCTGGGGAGCAGGTAAAGCCCCACCACAGCCCCCAAGCCACTCAGTATCCTGTGCTGATTCCCAGATGTGTCCATCCCTGAGGAGCTGCATGTACTGCAGGGTTTGGGGGGATGCTGTGCCTGGCTCAGGCTCTTGTGGGCAAGTGGAGACTTTGGACTTTGTTCTGCTGGAGCAGGAGGGCAGAGCAGCCCTGGGGCTGCAGAGACTCCCAGCCATGGGATGGTGAGCAGGGCTGGCAGTGGTGACCCCACTCTGCTGGGATGTTCTGTCACCCCCTCAGCTCCTTGCATCGTGCCTCCTGGTGCTGCCAGAGTTTTCCAGGCTGTCCTGCAGTGCTGCTCAGGGTCCAGTGGCTCTGAAGGTGGTGGCTCTGCTCCCTCCCCAGGCCAGCTCCTGTCTCCTGCTGGGTTTGAGCCCTTGCACTTCTTCCTTCCAGCCTGTTCTTTCCAGGTTCAGTAATTCTGATGAGCTGTGATTTTTAAAATCAAATCTTTAGGATTGTGAACAGGAGGGCTGGACTGCTATCCCTGCAGAGTGTGCTGTGTTAACTCCCTCTGGGATGTCTCACCTGATGCTGTGCCTCCCTTGCAGGGCTGGCCCTCCTGCCACTGCTCCCAGTGCTGCTGAGGCCACAGAGCAGGAAGGGGCCCCTTGGTGCTGACCCAGACTGAGAGTGGGTGTGCAGGCCACAGCTGCTCTCCATGTTGATCTCATCTTAGAAAATATCTTATTTAGGTCAGATTTCTTTTTTTCCAGGCAGATCTTCTGCCCATCTTTGTTTAATCTGAGCTGTCTAATTGGAGCCCCCAAATTTGGCTGAACATGCTGTTAGTCTCATTGAAGAGCTCTGGCCTCATGGGCTGGGTTTTTTCTTTTCCCTTTTTGCAGGGGATTGATTTTGCTGCCAGTGTGATTCCTCCCCACTGAAGCTCCCATCACTGCAAAGTTCAGGCTCCTCTTTGTTCTAATTATCGCTGTCTCCACACAAAGTGAGAGAGGCAAACGCTCTGCTCTGCTTTAGGTGGAACTGGGATGATGTCCTGCACAGCTGGGGAGGCTGCAGGAAGCTCCTGCTCAGAGGATCATCTTGCCTTGACCAGAATGAAAGCAGCAGCCAGTCTCTGGCAGCACCTCAGGAGAGGCCAGGCTGTGCTCAGCAGGAGCAGCATTGCTGCCCCTGGCCAGGGCAGGAGCTTTCCCTCCCCTGGGGGAAACTCGAATTTTTACCATCCCTGAAGGCCCTGGGGATGCTCCTTGTGGGATGGAGCTGTGCTCAGCCTGGTCTGTGGAAGGTGTCCCTGCCCATGATTTTTAGAGCTCCCTTCTGATCCAAACCATTCTGTGCCAGAAGGAGCCTCCCTGGGCTGCTCCAGGGCTGCTCTTCCCCAAGGGTGCAGTGGTGCTCCAGCAGGGAGACCTTCCTCTTTAGTTATTCCTAATTCCTCAGCAAAGTCCGCAGGGGGCTGGGGCTGGTTCCCTTCCCAGACTGCCACAATTGCAGTTTGTGTTTCATTGAACACAGTTGCTGTTTATTTGTGTTTGATCAGGACAGCAGGAGCTGCCCTGGCTCCAGGTGAGCCCGCTGTGCCCTCCTGGGCTGGCTGTCCCAAGCCAAGCTCTGCTGTCCCACACCACTCTTGGCTCTGCCCCCAGATCCCACCTGCCCTAGAGGGACATTCCTGGGGGCAAAGAGCCTGGAAGCTCCGGGGGGGTCAGGGCACAGGGCTGGTGCTCTGTGGGCAGCCCCAGGAGGCTCCAGGGGCTCAGCCAGACCCTACAGCTGCTCCCTGTGCTGCCACCCCCTTGTACTGGCTCCTTCCAGCCCGTGCTGGGCAAGGCACACGGGATAAAATCCATCCCTGCCCCATTCCTCAGGATTTCCCTCTCCAGCTGGCCTGAGGACTCCAAGAGAAGCTGGGTTTGAGCCAGGCAGCTTTGGGCAGATGAAGTCACTGAGCCCCCTGGGATCAGTGGCATTTCTCAGGTGAAATTTTAGCTCTTTTTCTGCTATGATCAACTGTATTACCTGATTAAAAGGATATTTTTTAGAGAAGGCTCTTCCTGACAAAATATTTGAGAGTGTTTTAAAATGGTTTGCATGGAAACATGGCAAAGCTCAGGCTGGAAGGAGCTGTGGGGATCATCTGTTCTGCCCCCACTGCCAAAAGCAAGCTCAACCTGAGCTGCATCTAGTTTTGATTCTATACCTCATTTTTACAGTTTTTAGGGCAAATCTGATGAAAAGTTTAATCTTGATGCAACCTTCACAATCTCTGTCAAAACAGTTCAACTGCAACTTCTGCTGAAAGTAGCTGAAAAGGTTGGCATGGAAAGAAACATTTCCAAATGAAATGTCCACTGACCCCCTCTCGATCCTTGAAGTGATTTTTATTTTCCTATCTGTTTTTTGAGCAGGAAGATTTTGTAAGATGTTCAGATGTGGAGGTGGGGATGAGCCAGCTCTGCTCTCCTCCCACGGGGGATGCTGGGCTGTGCTGAGCCCCTCTGGGAGCTGGCAGTGACTGGCTGGGGACAGGCACAAGTGGCCACAAATCCTGCAGACTGGGATCAGACATGGGCTTGATCACAAATTAGTGAATGAGTTTAAACCTTCTTGCTGTGATGGTGAGGATGGGATTTCCAAAGGCAGAGGGACCAGTGTGTGCATAGAAAGGATCTGTATTTTATTACTCTCATCCTGGTTTCTTTTCCCCCTTGTTACTAATCTCATTATGTTTAAGACTATAAATTTAGGTTGGCACAAATCTGTATTGCTAAAATATTTTACCTTGAGTTCATAGAAGCTCTCTCCATCTGTGAGGATAATACTAAGTATTAATTAACCACCTAATCCTATGCAGTGCTTGGAAAACATAAAACATGACAAAGAAGCAAGTCCAAAGTGCAATTCCATCCCACTCAAAGCAAACCTGTCCTTTTGCCAGGGGAGAAGGCTTTGGGGATTCTTTTGGCTTTGAGAACAGCACTCAGCTTGCTTCAAGGACCTGCTCAAAGCTTCCAGTCGTTTTTTGGAGGAGATGGAGGAGAGAGGGAGATGGAAGGGTGGCCAGGACAGTGTGAGCTGTGTAGCTGTGGCTGTCCCAAGGGCCAGCAGTTCCTCTGTCCCTGCCAGGGACATGCAGCAGGCAGAGGGATGGGGCAGTGCTGGCTCTGGGCCAGGGGCTCCCTCTTGCCCCCTGACATTGTGACAGCTGCTGGCTCCTTCCCCTGGTGCTCTGCAACCAAAGAACCCACATTTAGAAACAAAGCTGCTCCCCTGCCCCTCTGAGGCAGAGTCTGTGTGGCCCAGAGAAGCCCTCTCTGGGAGGGTGAAGCCTCTCTGGGGAGTGTTGGGTCCCAGGCCAGGATCCAGGTGTGGAGGAGCACAGGTGAATGTGGGCTGGGCTCTGTGTGGGTGCCTGGCAGCCTCCCCTCATGCCACCAGCTCAGTGTCCCTGCCACATGCTGAGCTCCCTGGGACGTGGGGCAGGTGAATGTCAGGAGAAAAGGAGTTTGGGGGTCTGGCTATGGACACCCAGGGACACCCAGGGACACCAGGGCTAAGGGACATCTGCCCTTCAGAGGGGACCTTGTGCTGCAGTCACAGCAGAGCTGCAAGTGCTGACACCATCCCTGACTTCAAATCAAACTCCCACACTCACTCCTGCTTTCAGAGCTGTTTTTCTTCACTGTTTTCAGCCCTGGAGAACACTGGGTGTAAATTAGGATGTAGAGGGTGCTGAGCTGAGCCTGGGGACAGATGTGAGCAGACTGTGGGGTTCAGTGGCCAGCACGGTGGCCGTGGCAGGGCACACACTGTCCCCAGCCCCAGGCAGTGCATCCCAGCCCTGTGAGAGCAGCCCAGGCAGCTGGAGTGCCAGCAGCTGGGTGTGCAGGGCCCAGGGTGGGGCCCTGCCCATGGCTTGGAATGAGGGCACCTGTAAGGTCCCTTCCAACCCAACCATCCTGTGATTGCTGCAGCAGCCTGTCTGCTCAAGCAGTGCTCTCTTGGTCCTGAATCGGTGTTAGGGTTTGAAAAACCTGCACTGCTCTTTGAAAAGCCCAGATCAGAAGAAATATGTGAAGTATCTCCAGCCAGGTGCAGCAGGGAGCAGGAAGGTGCTGCTCAGACCTGAGGGCTGTGATGCATGAGCTCAATTTTGGCCCTGCACACAGAAAGCAGAAAATCAAAGAGTGTGAGGAATTTGAAAGGGGACCTGAGGCCAAGTGTTACCTCTGTGCCAGGAGTTATAAAGCAAGGGGCTGTTTCATTGAGGGCTGTGTGAGGAGGCCCCTGACCTTGCAGGGACCCAGGGCCTTGCCTTGTGTCCTTGGAGCAAGGCTGGGTCCCCAGGTGGGACAGCTTCTCCCTCCTTCCCCATCCTTCATGTTCAGACTTGGCAAGTGGCATCTGCTTGGAATTCCTGCTAGCCCAGGATGGTCCTGGTGACTCTGAGTCACTCCTGCCCACCAGGCAAGGTCCATCCCAGCTGGGAATGTGCAGGAAAAGCTGCTGCTCTCAACCCCCACACTGCCTTTGAACAGCAAATACACCAGGGGAGCAGAGCTGGGGGGTCTCACTGCTGGGGGGCTCACACTGCTGGGGGGGCTGCCACTGCTGGGGGGTCTCACTGCTGGGGGGCTCTCACTGCTGGGGGGGCTCTCACTGCTGGGGGGGTCTCACTGCTGGGAGCCCCTGCTGGGTTTTGTTGTGAGTCAGGGCTGGGGGAGTGCTCTGAGCTCCTGCTGATCCCATGTGATATGGCACATCTGTCCTGCTCACAGGGCACTGCCACATCTGTCCTGCTCACAGGGTAGGCATGGCCCCTGCTTGACACAGGACAGGACCTGCAAATCCTCCTGGCACAGCCACCTCACACCAGCTGGAGGTGCTTTTGTTGCAGGGCTTGTGCCAGTTCTCTCTGAGACATCAACTGGAAACATTTTTTTTTTCCTGCTCTAAATGCATAAGGATTTCTGCCAGTATTGTAATGTCACGTGGAAATCTGCTCCTGCATACACACCTCTCATTACTGGAGCAGCAAATTATCCTAATGGGGACTTGGCCAAACCTCTCCAGCTTGAAGGATGGATGCTAAATTTGAATGTGTGCTTCCTCAAAGCCTATAAGGAAATGTATTTCACCTGCATTTGCTGGGGCAGGAGCAAATCCCAGCTTTGAAAATCCCTTCTCAAATGTGGCTGGGCACCCAGGCAAGGCACCTCCTCCCCACAGCCATGGCCACCCCTCCTCAGCCCCGGCCTGTTTGGTCCCCCAGCTCTGCTCTGACCTGTCTGTGTCTCCTGGCTGAGCCATTTCAGCACAAACCAGGGAGGGTTCCCCATCCCAGGGCAGGTGCTGCCTGTGGGGCATCTCTGTGCTCAGGGTAAGGTGGGTGTGGGACCCAGGTGGGCTGGGGCTCTGTGCAGCCTCATCTGGTGCTGCCAGCCCTGTCCCTGGCAGGGGGCAGGAGACTGGGTGTGCTTTAAGGTGCCCTCCAATCCAAACCATTCAGTGATCCCTGCTGGCAAATGGGAACAGGAAACTGGCACCTTCAGCATGGCAAAACTGGCACCTTCAGCATTGCAAAACTGGAACCTTCAGTGTGGTAAAACTGGAGCCTTCAACAGCAAAACTGGCACTTTTAGCATGGCAAAAATCGAACCTTCAGTGCGGTAAAACTGGAGCCTTCAACAGAAAAAATGGCACTTTCAGCATGGCAAAACTGGCACTCTCAGCAGGGCAAAACTGGCACCTTCAGTGTGGTAAAACTGGAGCCTTCAACAGCAAAACTGGCACCTCCAACACAGTAAAACTGGCACCTTCAGCATGGCAAAGCTTGGTTATGCCAAAGCAGCAGGAAGAGCCCCAAGGGGCCCTGGCAGTGCCTGCCCTGCAGTGAGTGTCCTGCAGTGAGTGCCCTGCAGTGCCTGCCCTGCTGTGCCTGCCCTGCTGTGCAGCAGGCTGGGGCTGCAGGAGCTGCTGCTGCCCGCCCAGACAAGGCTCTGGCTCCATGCCCCTCAAAGGCTGCTCCCAGCTCCCTGGGCTGAGCCCAGGAGTGAGCCTGTGCTGCCCAGCCTCCCCAGGAGCTGCTTCATGTGTTTTTAGCTCCTGTGAAGTGCTCACCCTGCTGCAAGCACTCCATTCCTGCTGCCTTCAAAGGCAGGACTGTTTCCCACTGAGCCTGCATCTCCCATCCCCTCCTCCTCAGATGCTGCTCCTGGACCTTTAGACGTCCTTCTCTTTTAACTCCACTTGATTTGTGCAGTCTGGAGCTATATTTGGGTTGGAATAAGCTGTGTTTGCCCCCTAACATCATTTGCTGAGCAATTTGGAGCTGGGCTTTGCATCACTTGTCCCAGGCGGTGCCGTGTCAGCCGTGCTGTCTCGGGAGCTGCTCTGGAGCTGGAGTCTCTGAAGGCATCTGTGCCCTCTGGGCTTTTTTCTTCTAGATTTTTAGGTTTGTTCCAGCTTGGAAAAAAACCCATTTCACTCCCTGGAGGGGCATGAAGTTCTGCCCTGGCTCTGTGGGCTGTGGGAGTCTGGGGAATCTGTTCCAAGAGCAGTCCCAGTCCTGCCTGGTTTCCAGCTTAACTGATCAAAATCCCTGTGGGGCTTCCCAGTTTTGACAAATCACTAATTCTACCAGAAAACTGTTTAGCTCTGAATTTTCCTGACTCCTGGTAATGTATCTAGACTGTAGGAAACAACTAAGAAATGCATTCTCCCTTTTCCCTTGGGTCTCAAAGACAACTGTGCACGAGCCAGGGATGCTGGGCTGCCTCTGAGGAAATACAGCTTGTTCCTCTGGAATGATTTTGGATTTACATAGTGTCCCTGAAATCAGAATCTCAAGCATTATCCTTAATTATCATTAAGTTTTTCTCTGCTGCTTCATGCTTTTGCTCAGCTTCACAAAATTCTGATAATTCCCCCATCCCTCCAGCTTTAATTTGCAGCCCATCACAGCTCTGGTTAAGAGAATCAATCTCCAAGTTCATTACCTCAAGCTCTTTCCCGATATGTTCTCCTGTAGTTTGGATAGATTGTGGTGTTCTTGCTTCAGATCTTTATTTTTTTTCTCTGCTGTGCCTGATTGAGACAAATTACCCCGGGTGAGGAACATCCCAGTGCTGGCTCCAGTGGGTGCAGAGTGGCCCCAGCAGAGGAACCCTGGTCACTGGTGGTGACACTCATGGGATCTGAGAATGCTTTGGGTGGGAAGGGACCTGAAAATCAACTTGTCCCAACCCCCCCTGCCACGGCAGGGACCCCTCCCACTGTCCCAGGAGCTCCAGCCCCAATTTCCAGCCTGGCCTTGGGCACTGCCAGGGATCCAGGGGCAGCCACTGCTCTGGGCACCCTGTGCCAGCCCTGCCCACTCTGCCAGGGAACAATTCCTGCCCAATATCCCATCCAGCTGTGCCATTCCCTGTGTCCTGTGCCTCCCTGCCTTGTCCCCAGCCCCTCTGCAGCTCTCCTGGAGCCCCTTTGGGCACTGGATGATCTCTCAGATCTCCCTGGAGCCTCTCCCCCATGGAGTTTCCCACTGCAGCTCAGAGAGGGAGCTGGTGTTGTGCAGCTGTGAGCTGGGCTGTGCCCAGGCTGGCTGCAGAACTCTCCCCCTGGCTCCAGGTGTCCCTGGGGCTGCCCTGGCACAGATGGGCACTGCCAGGAGCACAGGGCACAGCTCCTAGGGCAGCTGTACAGGACAGGAGGGAGCTGCATGGCCAGAGGAGCTGTGTGTGGCCAGCCTGGTGCTGGCCATGAACCATCCCCAGCACTCTGAGAGCTGGGGCTGTTCTCAGTGCCTCAGCAACCCCATGGGCACAGGCACTGCCCAGGGCTCTGCCTGCACTCACACAAGCTCTTCAGGGGCTCCAGGGCTCAGAGGGTTTGTGTTTATTAAGGCTCACACCAACTCTTTGGGCAGGACATTGAGTGGATCTGTCCCAGCCCAGAACCTCCCCCCTCAGCAGCTCTGTCCTGCCCTGTGCTGCTGCCCTGGGGTGTTGGCTGGATTTTCCTGCTGGCAGAGCCAGACTCACTGCTGGGATCATGGCTTTTTATCACTCCTTTGCTCTGTCCTGGGGACCAGGAGCCCCTCACGTCCCACAGCTGTGGCAGCAGGTGAGGGATGAAACCACGGCTCAAGTTAACACCAATGAAAAGCTGTCCACAACCACAAAGAATTGTTTCTTTAAGGTGTGTTGGCCTTCCAGTAGAAAAAGAAGGAAAAACATTTTAAGGGCTTGAAACATGAAGTCTCAAGTGAAGTATTTGTTTTAACACCACCCCCTTATCCCTGTTGCCTTCAAGCAAAGTGAGCTTTCATAACCTCGTTTGGCCACAGTCCGGGTGGCCTTGAGGGCAGCCATAGCTGTCGTTTTGGGGGTGGAAAGAGGAAAAATGAGCCAATATGTGCTGGAGAAATTGGTGCTGTTCTTCTTCTCAGTGTCTGATCCCGCTTCCCTGAGGACAAGGACCAGAACAAGGCAGAAGTGGGGAAGGAGCAGCGTCCTTGCAGCCTGGAGAGCCGAGCCCCTGTTCCCGCTCCTCACGGGGTGGCAGCAGCCCCAGCCCCTTCCCCTGGGGCTCCACACACCCAGGAAGGCTTCAGCAAACATTTGGGGTCTGCCCTCCGTGCCCTCTCTCCATCCATGGGGGACAGCATCACTCCTCTGCTGAAACGTGGAAATTCGGACAAACCAACCATTTTCCTGCCGAGTGCAGAGTCCCAGTGTGCCAACCACAAAACCTGCAGTAAAGGACACTTCCTCCCGGCGCTCTTATTTGTGCCTGTGCTGTCCCTGGCTCTCATTAGCGGGGATTTACTCCTGCAGGATGCCTCCTGGGCTGGGAGCAGCCCGTGCTGCCCCGTGCTTCGCGGCAGTTCTGGCTCTGCCTGTCCCAGCACCCCTGCCCTCCCAGGAGCGCCTCAGAGCTGCTCCCCAGCTGGGCCAGAAATCACATTTGCAGCCCAGTCCCAGTTCCCTGCCGAATTTGGCTGAATTTGGGTGCAGTTTGCTGAATTTGGATGCAGGAGAGGCGGGACGAGCCAGGCTCACAGTGACCCCATCTCCTGCTTTCTCTGGGATTATTTCCTGCAGAAAGCTCAGACAGCTGTGACACATCCACGGGATCCGGCTTCCCGCAGGTGCCCAGGTCACTGCTGCTGGGGCTTCCGTGGCTGCTGACTCTGCGGAGCGCTGTGCTGAGCCACGCCTCTCCTCCCGCTCCCTTCAGCCCGGCCCCGACACTGAATTCAGGCCTTTTATCAGCACAGGGATTTTTCTTTGCCCCGCTATTAATAGCAGCTTTTCCCTTTCTCTTTGGATGTACTTCAGGTGTTTCCAATTCTCCCAGCAATGTCTTCTCCTCCTTCAAATTCTTCCTGCCTATTTTTGCTCCTTTTTATCCCAAATCCTTCTTTTCCCCACCCAGAAATGATCCTGCCAGAGGATGATTTTGGTGGTAATAGTGCTCTTGCATTTTAGACTTCTCAAGGACTAATGAACTTTATTAGATTATAATGAACTTATTACTCAGCGCTGCTGACCTGCTTTTGAAAGAACTTGAATTATTATTTGGAACAGGCCTGTTGAGGGACTGTATTTTTTTTTTTCAAAGCAGTGTGGGTATATTAACTAATCAGAGGCACATTTTTTTGCATTACATTAATTATCTAACATTCACGTGAAATGGAGCTGATCTGCACTGATGGAGAGCCAGGGAGTGGGGATGGGGCTGCTCCATCCTCCAGGAGGGCTGGAGGAGCTGTTCCATGGTGGATTGTTGGGTTCCCATCTCTTGCCTCCCTCCAGAGCATCATTCTCCACCCTGTCCCTGAGTCCCACCGTCTCCAGTTTCTGGGCTCCAGCTCCCACCCTCACAGCCAAGGGATGCTCTGGGTGAAAGCTCAGAGCTTGCACCCCTGTGCTGGCTCTGGGAGTGCTTTAATGTCCAGCAGATTTGGGGTCTGAGCTCCAGGGAGGGTGGGTGAGTGTGGCTCTGGAGGAGGAGGGTCAATGGGCAGGAATGGATGGGCAGGAACATTGGGATAAAGCTCCAGGGAGAGCTCAGAGCTCCAGGGGCTCCAGGAGAGGGGCTGGGGACAAGGGAGGGAGGGACAGCACACAGGGAATGGCAGGGCTGGGTGGGATTTTGGGCAGGAATTGCTCCCTGGCAGGGCGGGCAGGGCTGGCACAGGTGCCCAGAGCAGCTGTGGCTGCCCCTGGATCCCTGGCAGTGCCCAGGGCCAGGCTGGACACTGGGGCTGGAGCACTGGGACAGTGGGAGGTGTCCCTGCCATGGCAGGGGGCTGGGATGGGCTGTAAGGTCCTTTCCCACCCAAACCTTTATGTGCTAAGCTCAGGGATGGCACTTGGTGATTCCAGCAATGCCACGTCCATCAGTGCTGTGAAACTCCAACACTGGGAGCTACCATGGCTGGAACTTCCCCCTCTCTGTGGCTGGGTCTGGTGAGCACCTTTTCCTCCCTCCCAGCCCTCTCCTCTTGCTTGCTGGTTTTGGTTTGGATTTCCCCGGGTGGCTCCTGCTGCTCCGGGGCTGTGGCTCTGGTGGCTCATGCCCGGGGTGGTGGCCACGTCTCCTCAGCCCTGCGGAGCTCCAGGCTGGGAGCAGGGTGGTTTGTGAGCCTGGATGGATGAGTCAGGCATGGCAGGGCACCAGTTCACTGCAAATCAATTCTCACCTGCCCGCAGCCTGCCCTGCCGGCTCGGGGAGGAGAGGGGAGACAGGGCTGAGGGAGGAGCTCCCCACACCAGCCCTGCACGGGGGCAGGAGGGGGGAACAGCCAGAAATGGGGAGGGAGCGAGGGGAGAGAGGTGGCTGGCGTGAATCCCCAGCCACCGAGCTCCAGGAGAAAAGCGTGGTGGGGAAAGAGCAAGAGCTCCTTGCTGCATCACACCGGGGAGAGAGCCCGTGGGAAAGGCAGGAAAGGTGCCCAAAATCTGCCCTCTCTGGAGGACTTGGCTGGTGGCTGACAGCTGAGGTTGCTTGATGTCCCCCAGGAGGCCACAGCTGGCCCCAAAAGGGTCACAGGGAGGGGGCTGAGGGACACCCACTGCTGCACAGCATCTGCATGGCAGCACCTGCTCACCCCACGGACATCTGGGCCATCATGCCACTCTGGGACCTTTCCTTCCCCTCACCAAGTTTGGGGGTCTTAAATGCAAGAAATGAGATTTCTGGTTTCCATTTAGCTGCTGAAGTTCGAAGAAGATGATCAAAGAATCCCTGTGGGCACCAGCCAAGAGCCCTGGGCAGGGTCCCACCCCTCCCCTGGGCACAGGCCGCTGCTGTGCTGCTCTGGCAGGAGGTTTTGGGAACTGCAGGGGTAAAACTCTGGTGAGCAGTGAGAGCAGAGTCCCGGGCAGGGTCTGCGCCTGCAGCAGCCCCAGCTGCTGCCTGGCTCTGGGGTGTGGGTCAGCCCGGGCACGGTGCAGTGAGCAGCTCTGGCAGTGGCTGGCAGCAGCACACAGATAGCAGTGACCTTTCCTTCTGCAGCCATCTCTTCTCATAAAAACCACAGGCTGGCTTTAATAAAACACAGAAGGGAACTGATATTTTCGTGCATGCTGCCATACAGGAGCCTGGTGTGTGCCTCCACAGCCAGGCAGGGCTGGGACCCTCGGGGCACCGGGAGGAGGGGACACTGCCCAGCCTTGCGGGGCAGGGCGAGGCGATGCTGCCCTGCCACACCCTGCTCGTCTGGCTGCGGGACATGGGAGCTGGGCTGGGGCTGCCAGCAGCCTCTGCACACAGCAGAAGCTTCTCTTGCTTTGATCCAAGGACATCTGCACCAGGAATTCCCAAAACAGCCCTGACCTTGTCCCAGGGCACCAGGGATTCCCCAAAACAGCCCAGACCTTGTCCAAGGGCACCAGGGATTCCCCAAAACAGCCCAGACCTTGTCCAGGGCACCAGGAATTCCCAAAACAGCCCTGAGCTTGTCCCAGGGCACCAGGAATTCCCAAAACAGCCCTGAGCTTGTCCCAGGGCACCAGGGACTCCCAGAACAGCCCTGACCTTGTCCAGGGCACCAGGGATTCCCCAGAACAGCCCTGACCTTGTCCAGGGCACCAGGGACTCCCAGAACAGCCCTGACCTTGTCCCAGGGCACCAGGGATTCCCCAAAACAGCCCTGAGCTTGTCCCAGGGCACCAGGGACTCCCAGAACAGCCCTGAGCTTGTCCCAGGGCACCAGGGACTCCCAGAACAGCCCTGAGCTTGTCCCAGGGCACCAGGGATTCCCAAAACAGCCCTGAGCTTGTCCCAGGGCACCAGGGATTCCCAAAACAGCCCTGAACTTATCCAAGGGCACCAGGGATTCCCCAGAACAGCCTGACCTTGTCCAGGCACCAGGGATTCCCAAAACAACCCCTGACCTTGTCCCAGGGCACCAGGGATTCCCCAAAACAGCCCTGAGCTTGTCCCAGGGCACCAGGGATTCCCAAAACAGCTCTGAGCTTGTCCCAGGGCACCAGGGATTCCCAAAACAGCCCTGAGCTTGTCCCAGGGCACCAGGGACTCCCAGAACAGCCCTGACCTTGTCCAGGGCACCAGGGATTCCCAAAACAGCCCTGACCTTGTCCCAGGGCACCAGGGATTCCCCAAAACAGCCCTGAGCTTGTCCCAGGGCACCAGGGATTCCCAAAACAGCCCTGAGCTTGTCCCAGGGCACCAGGGACTCCCAGAACAGCCCTGACCTTGTCCAGGGCACCAGGGATTCCCAAAACAGCCCTGACCTTGTCCCAGGGCACCAGGGATTCCCAAAACAGCCCTGAGATTGTCCCAGGGCACCAGGGATTCCCAAAACAGCCCTGACCTTGTCCCAGGGCACCAGGGACTCTCAGAACAGCCCTGAGCTTGTCCCAGGGCACCAGGGATTCCCCAGAACAGCCCTGACCTTGTCCCAGGGAGGAGCCTCCCTCTGGGGCAGAGGAGCCCAGGCTGCTGGATGGGCAGTGCTGGCTGGAGATCCTGGCAATTCTGATAATGGCTGGGATAGCCAGGGCTGACATCTTCCTGCAGGATGATGAATTTGCTGTCTGACTCCTGCTCATTTTTAATTCCCAGCCCCAGCACTGCCTAATCCCAGGCTCTGGGTGCTCAATGCTAATGAGCAGCACGCTCCTGACTCCCATACTGAGCAGCAAGGCAGCTCCCAGGATCAAGGGGGTTAAGTATTGGAATTGTCTCATACATTAAATAATTAGTAGACAAACAGACTGACTTCTCAAGCCATCAGCAGCCCCATCTGTTCCCTTTTGTGTTTGCTCCCTCTCTTTGCTTGATCAGATAATTGGGTAGGGCTTCAGGAGCTCGCCCTGCTTTGGGCCTTTGAGCTGTGGCAGGAGGGGAAATGTGCTGCTGGGGCTCTGCCTGGGAGCTGCAGTCACACTGCAGTGGGTGATGCTGCTGTGGGCTCCTGGCCTTGGCTGAGCTGAGGGAGAAGCAGCAAATGATGCAAGGGATCTTGGTGAGAGAAGGCATGAGCCCAAAATTCTGCATACAGAAATAATCACAGAATCAGGGAATATCCCGAGCTGGAATCTTGGTGAGAGAAGGCATGAGCCCAAAATTCTGCATACAGAAATAATCACAGAATCAGGGAATATCCCGAGCTGGAAGGGACACACCAGGATCACCGAAATGCAGCTCCTGGCCCTGCACAGACAGCCCAGCAATCCCACCCTGGCGTCCCTGGAGGGGTGATGGAGCTCTGGCAGCCTCAGGGCCCATTCCCTGGGGAGCCTGGGCACTGCCCAGCCCCCTCTGGGGAAGGGACTTCTCCCAAAATCCTGCCCTGGCCCAGCTCCAGCCCCTCCCTGGCTGCTGTCCCTGTCCCAGAGCAGAGCTCAGTGCCTGATGTGCCCCAGCCCAGCGTGCCCTGAGCTGTGAAACACCAACCCTGTGGCCCACCCAGAGGGGAACGCTCCAAAATCTCATTTGCTGCACTGAAATGTTTTTGTAAATGTTTCAAATGGGTGTTTGAAAGCTTTTATTCTTTTATTTCCTTTTCAGTGCTAATGCTCGAAGGTTTCCTGTAATTGCTTCCCTGTTTTCACTGCTCTGTGGCTTTTGTGAAATATTTTTGTTTTAACTACAATATTGATTTAGATACAATGCTAAGAAGACCCCTGAAAAAAGGTAAATGAAAAGCAATTACTAGAGAGTGCTTTAATGGAAAGGAGCCTCACATGGGGAATCAGCCCAGAGCTCAGCAGTTATTATTATTTATGGGGCCCTGGGAAGGAGCACTTGGCCGGGCTGGCACGGGGAGTTATGGATGGGCAGGGCTGGTTCCATCAATAACACAGCCAGGCTCTGCCCAGGCTCAGCCTGGGGAGGAAGGTGTCCCTCCTCCTCCTCTGCACCCCAAAGCAGCCCGAGGGTGATGCCCTGGCTGTGGCCAGCCCTGGGGGGCAGGAGGTGCCCCGAGCCCCGGGCTGGTCCTGCCCCGGGTGTGAGCACAAAGCCCCTCCAGCCCCTTTGGTGCAGGGCTGTGCTGGGGCTTTGTTTGGAAAGCTCTCCAGAGCTGCCACCATGGCAGATCCCTGTGCTCGTGGTGCTCCTGCTCATCCCTGCAGCGCTGGGAGGGGGATGTGGGCTGGGGAGGAAGGCAGGCACTGGGACAGGAGGGGAATGCTGTTTTGTCAGGGCAATAAAAGAGCTGAACCCCGGGTGTGCCATAAAGACAAAGTTGACTTTTACCTGAAACACGCCAGGCATATTGCTGGAAAACCTCGATTAAGGATTTGAAAAGGTGAAAACCTTTCATCCAATTGACTCCTGAGGAAGTTCCCTGACACAGAGTAGATAAATAGAGGCTGTTGCCCTTAGCTGTTCTAGCATGAAAGGGGAGTCTCAGGAATGCTCACCAGATTAATGAGACAGAGCACTCATAAATATGTCAGAAAAACACAATAGTTGGGGATGAAATAGATGTCTCCTTGGGATGCACATGAACATCCAGGGGCTGTGGGGTTTGCCAGGGGCCAGGAGCCCGGGGAGAGCTGTGCCAGGCAGGTGCCAGGGCTCAGCCTGCAGGGAGCAGCTCTCCTCTGAGCAGGGCTGCAGCTCTGATGGGCCAGGGCAGGCAGAGGAGGTGCCCAGGGCCTCAGGGACATGGGCAGAGGTGGCCTTGGCAGTGCTGGGGTGATGGCTGGGCATCCCAAAGTTGTTTCCTAACCAGAATGGCTCCCTGGTTCCACGCTGTCCCTCCAGGATGGCAGGGCTCAGCTGTGCCACGTCTCTGGGGGCTGTGCAGCTGTGTCAGGCCTGCTGCAAAAACCCCTCTGTGGGGTGTGCAGGTTGGGATGCTCAGGGTTTCCAAGGAGCAGGCCCAGGCTGTGGAAGGAAGAGCAGCAGCTGCCTTGGTGCTCCCAAAGCACAGAGCAGGCAGCAGCACCCACTGTGGTGGTCAGCAGGAGGCACAGACAGCTCCTGCAGATCTCCCAGAGCGTGGCACACAGATCTGCTGCAGCTCCTGCTCTGCCCCAGGCACCTGTGCAGAGCCTGGCCAGGGCTGGGGGTGCCTGAGGGGCATGGGCAGTGGGGCAGCAGGGCACAGAGCCCTGGGCTGGCTCAGGGAGTGCTCACAGGCAGCTGCTGTGCTGGGAGAAGCTGGGTTTGTTCTCCTGGCTCTGTTCCTCTCACAGGAAAACCCTGCTCTGGGTGGGTGATGCCCACAGTGACAACTCCCCTGGGCTGTGGAGAGCCACTTGCTCCAGGGGCTGGAAATTCTGTGTGTTCAGGCTGGGAAGGGGAGGTGAGGAGCTGCCCTGGCCTCCACAGCCCTTCCTCTTGCAATCCCAGCCACTCCTCGGTGCCACACACCCCAGCCTTGTTCCAGCCTGCCTGCCGGGTGCAGCCCCTCCTGCCTCTCACCCCCCTGGAACCCCCAGCACCAGAGCAGGGAGCAGCAGCAGCCTCAGAAATACTAAATCAGGGCTGCTGGGGGGAAACCCATCCTAAACCGCGGTGTGAGCCACGGCAGGGGACTGGCTGGGGTGCAGGGGGGCAGAGCAGCACCCCAGGGAGCAGCCCCACAGCCAGGGCTGCCCAGGTGCTCCCCAGTGCCAGCTTGGCCTGGGGACTGTGCTGAGCATCCCAGCTCCCCTCAGCAGGGAGGATCAGCTGGGACAGGCGGCTCTGAGCTGCTGCTCACCCTCCTGCCAACCTCTGTGTGCTCCAGGGATTTTGGGGACACTCCCAGTGCGTGTCAAGCCACAGCACAGTTAAACAAGTGCCTCCAGCAGTGGCTGCAGGGCTCTGCAGGGCAGGGCATCAGTCCAGGGGATGTGGAGAGCACGGGCACAGGGAAGAGCTGCAGCACAGGGGGCTGGGCACAGGCTCCTGGACCGTGGGGAGCTCATCCCCAGGGGAAGCAGCCCCGTGTGTGGGTGTTTAATAGGGCTGCAGCACCGAGTGGCACTGCATTAATCACCATGGGAACACGGAGCAGTAAACAGTCTGAAATCATCCCGGAAAATATCACAGCAGCCTTCACAGGGGCCCTAATGTGAACTAACAAGGAGCTGCAGTGAGTCAGTGCAGCACACAGCACAGCCAGGGCACCCCTGGGGTCCCCCAAAGGGCAATGCCCGTGTGGCAGCGAAGATGGAGCCAAAACACAAACCAGGGATGCCAGGGGTCAGCCTGGGCAAGGCTTGAGTGGAGCAGCAGGGAATGGCCAGGGCAGAGCCTGCCCTGCTCCTGCCCCGAGGGAGGGCATGGGGGACAGGGAGGGAATATCCAAATCTTGTGAGTGCCTAGCAAGGAGTTCTGGAGCAATAAATGAAATAGAGAGGTTGGCATTGTTTGACACAGACACTGAAGATAGTTATGTGAAGGTTTGAGGCCTCTTCCTTTGTTAAGGTGACACCAAATGCCACAAGTACCAAAGAACCAACAGACATCCTGTCCCAAGCCTGGCAGGAAAGGTCTGAAGAGAAGGGTTACAGGTAAGAAAGCCATAAAACATGGGAATTTAGTGATTCCTATAGGTTGCATGCAAATATTAGGAAATTAGTATATTGTATTAGATTGGTTATTGGAAATTAGAATACTCATCATGGAAAAATACTTATTGGATTGTAAATTGAAAATCGCTCTCTTGTCTCTTGCCTTCTCTTATCTCTGATCTGTAACCTCTCTCCCTAAGCTCTCTCTTATCACCTCTCTCTTACACCCATGCCTTATAATAAAATAGAAACCTGAAGAACAGAAAACAGCAACTCCTGAGTCTGTCCAGCGACCGTCCAACAACCCACCCCCACAGATGGGGGACGGGGGCAGAGCCTTGGGGCTGTGACAGGACCCATCATGGGCTGCTCTCGTGGCAATTGTGCCCCCCAGTGCCACCCATCCTCACCTGGCACCTCTGCTGAGGCAGTTTCCACAGCAGTGTTGGTACTTCCCAGCACTGGGGAGCTCAGCTGTGGCAGGGCTCTGCATCCCACAGCAGCCACCAAGGGTTCCCATGTTTAAAAGGTTGAAAGCTCCTTCCTGCATGCCTGGCTCACCCTCACCTGCAGCTGGGTGTTCTCCTGCCCTTGCTCCAACAGCTCAGTGGCCCCGGCACATCTCCTGAGGGTCCCTGAGCATCCTGTGCCCAGCCCTGCAGGGCCAGCAGCAGCTGAATCACCTCCTCCAGCCCAGGGAGTGCTGCTGGTGCCCAGAGCCACCTCCCCTGGGATGGCTTCAGGCTCTGCTGAGATGCCAGCCTGGCAGAAAGCCCTGCACGGGCTCACAGGGCTTTTGGGTGTCCTGGGGCACCTGTGGCATCTTCACTGAGGCAGAGCCTGTTTTCCCATCCTTCAAACATCTCTGCCTGGGGCCAACACCCACTCTGGTGCCCACATGGAGCTGATATCCCAGAGTTTCTGGCAAAGAGCAGATGATGGGTTTGGCAGGGAGTGAGGTACCAGGGTGGGGAGCTCTGCATGGGCTGGGAGAGTGTAAATCTCATTTCCTGCCTAATAAAGGTACCAAAAGGGAATCCCTCCCTTCCTGGTTCATCTCCCTGGCACCTGAGCTCTCTCTCAGCCCCACCTGGGCTCTCTCAGGTCTTTGGGCTCTCAGGGCTGCCTGGGCATGCAGGGCTGGCTGTGCCAGGGCTGCCCCTCGGGCTGGACCAGGAGCATCTTGCTTTTCCTGCTCCTTTTAACTCCTGCTCCAACAGCTGCACGTGCTGGTCTGTCTGGCTCCATCCTGCTGTGCTGTCTGTCCTGTGGCCTGGGAGGTGTTGTACAAACATCTGCAATGTCATGACACCTGTGCAGCACTTGTGTTATGGGATGGCAGAGGGCTGGCTGGCAGCTCTGCTGCGGTTCAGGATCCTTAAGGAACATTTCCAGAGTGGGAGCAGGGTGGCACCTGCAGCATCCCTCCCGTGGGTGCTGTTCACCCCAGGGAGGGAGGGGGATGCCTGCAAGGTGCTGGCAGATGCTGCCACCCTGCTGGGCCCGTCCTGATGTCAGCCTGTGTTAGTCATTGTCATGGAAACCAGGAGCTGGTGCTCAACAGCACAAACCATCCCCAAAAAGCACCAGCACAGGCTGCCTGCAGAGACATGACTCAGGGGCAGGCCAGACCTGCCTGGAAAACAGCCCAGCAGCTTCCTGGGCATGCAAGGGGCGAGAAAGGAAGAGCAGGGACCTCAGTGGGTCACAGAGCAGAGACCTCAGTGGGTCACACAGCAGGGACCTCAGTGGGTCACAGAGCAGAGACCTCAGTGGGTCAAAAACAGGGACCTCAGTGGGTCAGAGCAGGGACCTCAGTGGGTCACCTTGTCATGAACAGCTCACCTGGACATGGGCTGGGAGTCACCAGTGAACCCCAACAAGTAAGTGCTTGCCCCACGGATTGCAAGCATGGAGAACCAGTGCTCACTAGGGCCAAGAACTCAGAGACACCACCAGGCAGGTAGGAAAGACAAAAGTAGAAGTGAAAAACCAGGAGGAGCACATTTCCCCCTGGCAGGGTGGCCTGGGGCAGCAGGACAGGCACTGCTGGAAGGATGGAGATCTGTCAGCCAGGCACTGAGCTCCAGCAGGGAAAGGAAAGCAGTGCAAGAGCAAAGCCAACAGCTGAAATGAGCCCAGGAGACACATCTGACAGGGACAGGGGTGGGTGGGGAGCACTGCCTGACCCAGCCAGGCTCATGGGGTAGGCAGTGCCTGCCAGAAATTGGGTTTTGAGTTGTTTTGCCTTGATTTAGCAAGTGGAGATGGAGTGAGGGAAACCTCTGGGCAGCTGTGCCAGGGCAGGGACAGTGTCACCCTCACCTCCTTCAGGGGTTCACACCTGTCTTGTTTTCAACATTTTAGAAACCTCCTGCTTTTTTTTCCTGATGCCTTCCACAGTGTTTTGGGGTGGAAAGGAAGAGCACCTGCCCTGTCAGGAACCTGTTCTGTACCCAGCCAGGAGCTGTTGGTGTCTGCACCGTGTCCCCAGGCTCCATGTCCAAGGAAAGGTCTCTCTCAGAAAACCTTTTTCCACGTCGGTTTTCAGTATTTGCTTTTTCATTAAGACCCAAATCTCCTGCTTGTCCTCCTTAACTTTTGCTGAGTTTCTTTGTGTTGTCATTTCAGAGGCAGTTCCAAGGTTAAAGCAAACTCCTCACGCTGCAGTGACTGCAGCTCTCCAGGGGAAGGTTAAAGGATGCAAATTGTTGACAGAGGGCTTTTCAATTTAGCGTGCAAAGATCTGGTGGTTGAAAGGTGAAGTTAGACAAATCCAGGGGAACAGGATGGGTGATCTGCAATTGGAGCCATTTGCCAGGGCTCCTGATGGATTCCCCTTCACCTGTGATTGTAAAGTGAAGATTGGGTGCATTTCTAAATGATGTGGTCACATTCAGAAAGCATTAATTGGGGGAAATGCTTCAGAGGAGCTCAGATTGGTCCTACCCACGAAGCCATGAGCCCTGAATCCCTCCTGGGCTTTTCCACATCTCCTGTGGTGGCCAGGAGAGTCCCAGACCACTTCAGCCCCATCCTTCAGTCTCCCACTGCCTTGGCAGGGCTGCTGTCACCCCAGAGAGACAACAACGGAGCCACCACTGCTGCAGCCTCTGCCAGCTCCTCCTGCCTGTCCCAGCTCCCTCCTGCCTGTCCCAGCTCCCTCCTGCCTGTCCCAGCCCCTCCTGCCTGTCCCAGCTCCCTCCTGCCTGTCCCAGCTCCCTCCTGCCTCTCCCAGCTCCATCCTGCCTGTCCCAGCCCCATCCTGCTAGTGCCAGATCCTCCTCCCTCTCCCAACTCCATCCTGCCTCTCCCAGCTCCTCCTGCCTGTCCCAGCTCCCTCCGGCCTGTCCCAGCTCCATCCTGCACATCCCAGCTCCATCCTGATAGTGTCAGCTCCCTCCTGCCTCTCCCAGCCCCTCCTGCCTGTCCCAGCTCCATCCTGATAGTGCCAGCCTCATCCTGCTAGTGCCAGCTCCTCCTGCCTGTCCCAGCCTCATCCTGCTAGTGCCAGCTCCTCCTGCCTGTCCCAGCCTCATCCTGCCCCTCCCAGCTTCATCCTGCCTCTGCCAGCTCCTCCTGCCTGTCCCAACTCCATCCTGCCTGTCCCAGCTCCCTCCTGCCTGTCCCAACTCCATCCTGCCTCTCCCAGCTCCCTCCTGCCTCTCCCAGCTCCCTCCTACCTTCTCCATCTCCCTCCTGCCTGTCCCAGCTCCCTCCTGCCTTGTCCATCTCTCTCCTGCCTGTCCCATCTCCCTCCTGCCTGTCCCATCTCCCTCCTGCCCTGCTCATCTCCCTCCTGCCTGTCCCATCTCCCTCCTGCCTTGCCCAAACCTTCTGGCCAGCAGCCACCCTGTCCCTGCTCTCTCACGCTCGGTGCTCGCAGGGGACCCAGGGTTCTGCCGAGGTTTTTATTGCTCAGTGTTTGCAATGCAGCTCTGGGGTGCCTGGCCCTGCCTGCCCTGAACTCAGATGTGTCTCCTGGGCTCATTTCAGCTGTTGGCTTTGCTCTTGCACTGCTTTCCTTTCCCTGCTGGAGCTCAGTGCCTGGCTGACAGATCTCCATCCTTCCAGCAGTGCCTGTCCTGCTGCCCCAGGCCACCCTGCCTGGGGTAAATGTGCTCCTCCTGGCTTTTCTCTTCTACTTTTGTCTTTCCTACCTGCCTGCTGGTGTCTCTGAGTTCTTGGCCCTAGTGAGCACTGGTTCTCCATGCTTGCAATCAGTGGGGCAAGCACTTACTATGGACTGCTGTTATTTATCAGCAATAATTGCAATCTTTTGTGCCTTGGACAAACGTGGGCATCATCTCCCAGGTACTTCAGCTTGTCCTGCAGGTGTGTCCCAGCTGAGCACTGCCAAATGATCCTACACCAAATGCAACAGCCAGGGAGTGAGGGTCTCTCTGTTTCTTCATTTCTTAAATTTTATTTAATGCAAAGTTGTGTCTCTCCTGATTCTCAAACCAACCACTGTGCCTACTCCTTGGGCATTCAGATCCAGGAGATCTGAGTTCCTTGTTTTGTGCTGTGTGCATGGAAATAAAATATGAATGTCTCTTGTTTAATGGTCTAAAAGTCTTTCTCGCTCTGCAAAAACCCAGCATCCCCAAATCCATTTTCATTTATAACATTATGAGTAATTCTACTGGCAGCAGCTTTTCCTTGCCATATATATTTATTAGAGGGAGAAATTCCCCATCCTGAAATATGTTCGTGCTTGGATCAAGCTCCAGCTCTGTGTTTAACCCTTTTGGTGCTTTCCATGTGCTGTTTATCCCACACCATGCAGGGCAGAGTGCTCCTCTCAAAGGAGAGGACACCTGGAATGCAGCCTTGGCAGTGCTCAGAAAACAAACCTGAAGCAGTTTTAGAAAAAGCTGTGGGATTTTTTCAAGATCAGCATTCTTCTCCCCAAAGGCAGAGATCTGCCCATGCCCAGTGATGGCCACCAAGTTGTCCTTTGGGCATTGCCATGTGCCCACAGGCACTCTGGGCTCAGCTGGGGACACAGGTGGGTGTCCCAGCCCAGCTAAGGGGGCTCTGCAGGGCAGGTGGAAGGAATTTCTGAATTTTCATGGACCTCAGCGTGGTGGTGGTGGCAGAACAGCTCACAGCCTGTCTGGTGTTTTCTGGTGATGGAACAATGCTTCAGAGCTCCTGGTTTTATACAGAGGAGGGGATCCCCCATTTCCTGGTAAATATCCATATTTTGTGGGATCTGTTCTAGGAATGTGAGAAGGAGAGGAAGAGAGGTGAATGCTGCCCAAAGGAGGAGTGGGGACAGGAAAACTCAGAAACCCTGGTGCTCCCTGGCCATTCCTTGTGCTCCCTGGCCATTTCTGGTGTTCCCTGGCCAGTCCTGGTGCTTTCTGCCTGTTCCTGGTGTTCCCTGGCCATCCCTGGTGTTCCCTGGCCATGCCTGGTGCTCTCTGGCCATCCCTGGTGCTCTCTGCCATTTCTAGTGCTCTCTGCCTGTTCCTGTTGTTCTCTGTTCATTCCTGGTGCTCTCTGCCTGTTCCTGGTGTTCCCTGACCATTTCTGGTGCTCTCTGGCCATTCCTGTTGTTCTCTGGCCGTTCCTGGTGCCAGGGGCACCATCTCCTGAGGAGCAGGGGGTTTCTCAGCGTGGCAGTGACAAATGGCTCTCCGTTGGGTACAAAATTGGTTTATGGATCAGCTGGCAGAGGTGCCCATGGGGATGGGGCTGCTGCCAGCCAGAGCCAGTCCAGCAGCTGCTTGGCCTCTCCTTCCCTGGGTCCTGCAGAGCAGAGGCAGAGCTTGGGGAGCTCCTCCTGCTCCTTTCTCAGCTCCCTTCTGGGGCTGAGCAGGGCTGAGCTGTCCCATGTTCCAGGGGCTCTGGGTGCCAATCCCACTGTGCAGCAGGACCCTCCTCCTGGGCTGTTTCCTGGCACTCAGGTCTCAGCTTTCCCATATTTCTCCTTCCTGGGTGCTCCCATCTAAGCCCAGCTCCAGCAGAGCACTCAGAAACTGGGTTTAAGCAGGGAGCAGTGCTCCTGAACCTGGCTGCTCTGCTCCAACCAGATGTTTTTGGATGCTGCAGGCTGGGCAGCCCACACAGTTATCAGAACTGCCTGGGAAATCTGCAATTTTCAAGGCTTCCCCCCTTCTCAGAGCTTCACTGCTGAAAAAAACCAGCCCAGTTACTTTGTTTTGCTTTTTTTTTTCTTTTCATGTTCATCCTCCGTGTGCTACCCACAGCACACCTGGAGCAAGCTGAGCATAACTCATCTCAGTTTGCTTCCCCTGTTCACATGGGATTCCTGATCTGCAGTAAACCCTTTGGGGAGCAGATGCAGTTATAAAAGGAATTCTTATTAAAAGAATGATATGTGCCATAAAGAAGTGTCAGGACAGTTGTCCTTCAGTTGTTTGTGGTGTTGCCAGCTGTGACACCCTCTCCTGGAGCCAGGTCCCAGCTGTGCCTGTCCCCTGGCCGTGCACTGAGCCCTCCATTTCAGCTGCTCCCCCATCCTCTCCCCGTCCTGGGGCTCCTCTCCTGAGCTCAATCCTGTCACAGCACGGACCTCCCGTGGCAAATGCTGTCAGGATCTGTCCTGACAGAAATGGATGAGGAGCTGCTCAGAATTAATATCTTCTGCACGTGTCAATGTGACCAGCCCGGGAGGGAGAACTGTTGGACAGTGATTTGTAGCTTTGACAGACGTGGCAGAGGACAGAGCACAGCCACTGAGCTGCTCCCATCAGTTTTTGCCTGGCAAGGAGTGAAAAGGAGGTTACAATCGATATCCATGTGTTGGGACCGTGGTCAGCAGAGGCAGAGGAGCCTGAGGAGATGAGCACTGTGGGGTTGTGCTCTTAGGTTTGGCCAGTGCTTTCTCCAGGTTTGGCCTTTCCCCTGTAGGGAAGTTCTGCCAGTCCACTTTTGTAGAGATTTGGAAGGAGCAGCCAGACAAGCAGTGACAAAGAGATCTCCAGGAGAGCTCTCTGGTAGCACAGTTGGGAAGCTTTTGGCTCAGGCCAAGTGATTCATGGTGTCAGAAGAGAGAGAACAGGAAACAGAGGAAAAGGGAGATGGTTTTGCTCTGTGCTAGGAGTGGCCATGCTCACTACAGAACAAGGAGATGTGGGACCTACCAGAAAGCTGGGGGTGTGAGTGAGTATTTCACATTGTGGGGCTGCTGACCTGTGTTTAATCATGTTTAGGATGGAAAAACCTCTGAGACCATCGAGTCCAACCATGCCCCCAGCACTGCCAAGGCCATCACTAACTCTGTCCCCAAGTGCCACATCCACACAGCTTTTTGTCCCTCCAGGGATGGGGACTCCACCCTGGGCAACTGTACCAGCCCTTTCAGTGAAGAATCTTTTTCCTAAAATCCAAAGTACTAGAGGTGAACCAAGTCTTTTTGTGTGCAAAGAGAACTGTCCAAACCTGAGGAGACAGGACAGGGCTGTGCCTGCTCAGCTCCAGCCCATCACTGACCTTTGGGAGAGGAGGAAATTCTGCAAGAACTGAAATCCAGGTCACGTTCCCCAGGGTGAGCAGGAAGGGATGGAACCTGGCAGCTCAGGGTAGGAGATGCTGTGCAATCAGCAGGGACTATGAAGGGCAATAAGGATCAGTTGCAGATAAGTAAAGCATTTTGGAAGTGGCCAAAACCAGAATTTTATCCTTGGTTAGTCAAGGAATGGGCAGAAGCCATCTGGGCTGTTACAGTGCTCCAGGAGATTGGCAGAGGCAAAATCTCTATCTACAGAGGGGAGAAAAAAGGAGGCTTGGAGAATTGTTATTAATATTCTAACCTGACTGCTTGAAACTCAGATCCCAGAAAATATAATTTCTAAATTATATTTCTTAATGAAAAATTTTTTTAAAAAAAAGATCCTTCCCAAAAGAAAAAGTCACTATGATTTCCCTGTGTGATGAGACTAAATATTCTGGACTGAGAAGAAGCCCTAAATATTCTGGATTGAGAAGAAGCCAGGGATGCTGGCTGCTGTGCTGGGAGCTTGCTGTGTTTCCCATGACATTCCTTTTAGCAAGGTTGGTGAGCAGGTCTCCACACAGCTGCTGTGGGAGAGGAGCAAAGCACGGCTGGAAACCAGACAAGAGAAATCAATAACTGGCTGTCAACTAAAAGGATGGATTGAGTGACTTTCTGCAGGAATCCATCCTCAGTCTAATACGAGTCAGTGTTCTCCCTAACGATCCAAATGATGGAATATTCACTGCTCAGGCTGCAGAGCTTCAGGAGGGGAATTAGTGCTGCAATTGCAGAAAAGGAGATTTCCAGCCGTGGAGCAGGAAGGACAATTAAGCACTGGGCTGTTTTGCCTGGGGAGGGCTCTGGAGTTTCTGTCATTAGAAGTGTTTAGGAAGAGTTTGGAGAAACATCTCCTGGGATTAATGCACAGCTGACCCTACCCTGGGGCAGGGCCACACTTGAGGTCCCTCCCAGCCCAGTTTTCTGTGATCCTGCATCATTCCAAAGGCAGCATCACATCTCTAATGACTTTCAGGGGAAAGTATGAAAAACACCCCAAAAATCTGGAAATATGTGACAACTTTGAAAAAAAAAAAAAAGCACTGGATTTTGTTTACCAGAATCTCAGAATATCAACCCAGATTTCCAAATACATAGCATAAATTGAGCAGCCTGGCTTCCAGGAGCTGCTGAAGCCTCACCCTTGGAAAGCCTGGCTTGGGAAGGTCTCACTGCAGTGGGAAAGTGAGGGATTTCTGCAACAGAAATATGAGCAAGGGTGTTTACACGAAGTGGGAATGAATTTATTTCTTTTTTCCATTGGCTCCTCTGGCAAAGACAGCTGGGCATTGGCAGTGATGGTGTTTGAAATGCAAAATGCACCTCACTGGAGAGTTTTCCGTGCCATTCATCCTCAGAGCGAGCCCTTGGCTCTGTTTGGGATGTGCAGGGATGGCAGTGCCACACAGCCCAGTCCCCACTGCAGCCCACACTGCTCAGGCAGGATGACTTGCAGACAGGAGTGAGGAAGATGAATCGTATGCAAGGGCAGGCACAACGCCAGGACAGCCAGAGAGGCAAGAGCAGTTAATTGCTTTAGATTCCAACAACCCCAAAACGTGCCCTGGGTGCAGACAGCCCTTCCTCCCACAGCACTGGACCTCACTGCCCAAGCCAGCAAATAAAACAGGCAGTGGAGGTGCTTGTCGTGATTTTTAATGCCCAAATTAGATTCACGGATGCCTTATGGTCTCTGTAATTACTAGACATCACTCATCATTTTTCCCAGCTCAAGGGATACTCTGTTATTGACCTCGCTGGGCAGATATAAATACATTAGTGAATGGAAATATCACCATTTACTGTTGTGGAAAGGTCTACACCATAGCTCAAAGGACTCTGAAATCTTTATCTCAGTGCACCTACAGCAGAGGAGAATGCCTGATACCATTGATACGATGCCAAACCACTGCTACCGAGCTCTTATCTTGAGGAGAAAAACCTATTAGAGGTTATTAAAGGAGAGCAGCAACAGCAAACCACAAACCCAAAGGGATTTATTACAGCCAGAGAGCTGAAAATCCCACAGGCCAGCACAGAGCTGCCAGTGGAGTGGCCAGAGGGCAGGGTGGTCCTGGAAGCAGGTTGGGATCACTGGGAGCTGCAGAGGATGCAGGAGGGTCCCAGCCCCTGGGTGTGACAGAGCAGGGGAGGCCAGGCAGGTGTTTGTGAGGCAAGGTGTGGGTCACAGTGGTGCTGGGGCAGCGTGCTGGGCTGGGCTCTGGGGGCACCCCCAAAGGAGGAGCTGCTCCCCAGCCTGTTTGTCACCCCAGAGCTGGTGGGGGACGCTGCTGTGGGCTGGGCAGGGAGCACAGGAGGAGCTGGCAGAGTGGGGGCAGGGAGGAGGGATGTGCTGGCACTCCTTGCACCCAGACTGGGGGGTCTGATGGGGTTTTGGGATGGAACCAACCACGGCTGTGCCCTCTGCAAGGGCTGAGCTCTGAGTGAGCACCCCTGGTGTGGGCAGCTGCAAATTGGGGTGCCTCAGCTTGGGGTGCTGCCTGGAAAGGCTGAGCTGGAGCAGAGAGCAGCCAGAGCAAAAGGAATAAAATCGGTGTTTATTGAAAGGATCCACCTTGGGCAGTGCAAGAGCCCGGCCGGAGCTGCACCCAAATCAAATCCCAGATGGATCCTGGTCACCAGTTTTACACTTTTATCAGTTTTGCTTCATCTCCACATTGGGGTCAATGATCCAAGCACAGCCCCAGGCTATGAAGTCTCAGCCCCTGGCTTTGCCCCCTTTCCCTCGCTGCTGTTTCTGATTTTTGGGTACCAGTTGTCCTTGATTCTCTGGCCAGAAAGGAATTGTTTTGTCCAACTGCCCTGTGAAGAGAACTCACTGACACCTAATGTGAAGTTTCAGAGTTACACACTAAGCAGCAGAGATTCTGAAAAATAGAAAAGCTAAAACCCAAGGCATCAGGGGCAGGGCACCAAGGAGGCAGCCCCAGGGTGTGGCAGCCACATCCCCAGGGACCAGCCTGGGAGCAGCAGCAGGGACAGGAGCAGGACAGCCCAGGAGAGGGCTCAGGGCCGGGCTCCCTCTTCCATCCTTGCTGCACCTCTCTGGATGGATGCTGGCCAGAGCCTGCACCCCATGGAGAGAGCTGGCCCTGCAAACCACAGCTTCTCTGCCTGCAAGGGCTCATTACTGCTCATTGAGCCAGGGAGGTTTCTCTGCTTCCTATTTTGGGCTAAGCTCCCCTTGTATTTATTTACAATCAGCAGAGCAGCTGGTGGCCACTGGCATCGAAGAAAATTGCTGTGAAAAGCAGGAAATTGGCTTCTCACCTTCTGAGGGGGTTGAATCTGCCCTAAAGGAAGCCAGCCCTGCAGTCTGCCCCTACCTCCATCCCCATGGCTGGTGCTGGCCCCTGTCACCAGGTTTCAGGTCTCACAGGTGTCCTGGAGGAGCTGGCTCGAGGCATCATGGCAGCATATCTGCTTTGGTCAGTGCTGCACCTCACCCCAGAACCTGCTGGTGAGCACAGTGTTTGCTCACAGGTGCCTTTGAAAGGTGCCTGAAGGCTTTTAGCAGTGCAGTTATCATCAGGGATTCCCTTTGGGAGGCTGCAGGAGCAGGGGAAGCCTCTGTGAGATGCACAGCCCCGTGTTCTGTGTGGTTCTGGGCTCTGCTGTGCCACCACCACCCACACCCAGCCAGGCACTGCTGCTCCTGAGGCCATCACAGCTGCCAGGCTGGGACCTGAGAACGCTGCTGTGCTGGTGTGGCACCCCCAAAAACACCTGCAGGCCCTCAGTTTTGGGAATGGGTGACTTGCCCGGCCTCTCTGTGCCAGGGGGCTGAGCCCTGCAGCAAAGCCTGCCTCTTCCAGCTCAGCCTGGCTCTGCCTGTGCCCAGTCAAAGCCAGTCCCTCAAAAAAGGAAAAGCTGTGAGTGCCCTGTGTAACCACCGTGGCAGTGCTGGCAGTGTCTAACACATTAAAGTTCAGGCAGCAGGGGAAAGGATGACCTTTTGCATTTTGCCCAGAGCAGGCAAGGGGAGTGTAATTATAATTTCATGTAATTCATCTCCTGGCACTGTGTAACAGCTGAACTTCACTTGGCCAAGGCAGGGATGAGGGAAGAAGGGCAGGAGGAGTGGGACAGCTGGGACAGCCTCCCCTGGGCAGAGTCACCAGTCCTGCAGGGCTCAGTGGCCACCACGAGGGTCCCCAGCCTGGCCTGGGGGCACATGGAGCCTTCCCTTCCCTTCCCTTCCCATTTTTGGGTTGGTTTTGGGATCACAGCATGCCCAAAGCCTCTCTCTGGCAGTGGGCTCCAGCTTCTCCAAATCCCAGAGCTGAGGATGGAGCAAACAAAAACCCAGCCCCGTGGTTTTATCCTTAAATAAACATTTTCTCCTGTCCACACGTGCTGTACCTGAAGCCCACACAGGGCCAGCCCCCTGTTAATTAGTTCCTTGTTAATTTGCTCCGCTGTCCCTGGGCTGGAGCTCTTCCCTGAGGTCCATAGGGGATGGAAGGTGGAGCAGCACACTCCCAGCCCCTCAGGGCGGGCACCAAAGCCCTCTGAGCATCCCGTGCAGGTCAGGAGGGGCAGCTGCTGTCTGCAGGGCGTTTCATTAGAGCAGGCACCGAGTTTGCAGAAAGAACATCGCACCCATTTAAAAGCTGGTGCCACCTGAAATCTATTTCTCATCCCTGACTGATTAAATTCTGCTAGCTGGAGATTTTATCCTGGAGAAATCCTGCAGGAAGCTCTAATAGCAGAGTCAATCTTTATAACATCGGGCACAATCAAACCAGAGCCCTCGCTTCTGCCGCAGGTTTGGTCTGCAGGTGCCAGCCCCTCCCACCATCCCTGCACCCAACAGGAGTCATGAAATACTTATCTAAGAGGTTTTCATCGCTGAGTGGTGAAATAGAAACCAGCAATCATTAAATGGGTTTGTTAAGATAAACAGTTTGGAGGAGAGAGAGCACAGTGCTGCCTAGCCCAGGGGACTGGCAGTGGGATCTGTTTGCTTCTCTGCTGCACCATGGAGATCCCAAGGCAGCACAGGATGAATTAACCATGGGGTTTAATTCCTGAATGAATGTGGGGGATGCAGAGCCCAAAGGAGCTGTGACATGGGCAGCTGGCACTCAGCACCACTCTGACAGCCATGGGGAAAAGCAGCAGGGATACTGGGTAGAGACTTTTTGGTCATCAAAGTTGTGCCACTCTGGACTCTCACAGCCCAGAAAAATGGCCCAGCTACCATAGCAGAAATCTCTTCATCAGCATCAGCATCAGGCAGCTTGGGCAGCGCTGCTCTCCAGCAGTGAAACAATCTCATCAGATCAGCCTGCAGCTCATCCCCCACCTCCCCCGCGTGCCTCCTGCGGGTCTGGCACACTGGTCATCCTAAAGCCTGCAGTAAATGTCTTTTTCTTATTAAAAATGGCCCTGAGCTCAGCTCCATGAGAGATTTGCCATCATTTCCCCCCCTGCACATCCTCTGGGTTTGCCTTCCTGAAGGCAGGGCAGCACATCCCATCTGTGACTCTCCAGTCCCTATACTAGAGATCTTTCATGGACTAAAAAAGACCCTTCTGGGCTGCTCTCCTCCAGCTGCCCTGTACCAGTAGCAGCAAACTGGGTGGGTGAGATGGGCTCTGCCACAGCATGGACTTTGGAAAAAGGCTGCCCTGATGTTCCAAATGTCAGTTTTTATCTAGACAGGAAATGCTTGGCTCCTCCCCCTGGGTAAAGCATGTCCCAGTGGGATGATGTAATTTTATCAGTCATGCAGTGGGACTCAGTGGCCATTAACAGGAGATATCTCCTGGAGGGAGGATGGGCTGTAGAAGAGACAAAGAGCACTGCCCCACCTGGTTTTAACACATGGCCCATTAACAGAAGAGAACTCCCCTGGAGATCAGGATCACTGCCCCAGCTAGCTTTAACAGATGGCCCATTAACAGGAGATATCCCCCAGGGAGAGAAGGATTACTGCCCCACTTGGTTTTAAGATGGCGATAGAACTCATCCTTCTGGTCACATTCTGCTTTGCAAGCCAAGGCAGTGGGGCTGTGCAGCTCCCCAATGTCTCTGTGCTGTAGGAGCCAGGCCCCCTTGTCCCAACAAAACCTCATTGCCTGTCCTGGCCCATGAAGACCCAGAGCCCCAGCAGGCCCAGCAGTCCTGGCAGGAGGGATGAGCCTGCAGGAATCAAAGGGCACTTTGAATGCCACACAGCATTTACATTCAAAAGTCTCCAAAAGGTTTAGGATTTATCTCCATGCTGGGAGGGAGCCTTATTAGTGGCTTTTGGGTACACCGCTCCTGAATAATGAGGACAATCCTGTCTGGGGAAGATAAATCCCAGTATAATGATGCCATTGTCTTTCCTTATTATAACTCCCCGTCAGCCCCTCATTTAACTGCTGGTTTACCCAAAGATTGTCACTGCCTGGTTTAGCAGAGGAAGATAATACAATGCTTTTTAATTGCCACCCCATCTAAAATTAGCCCTTTCTTCTTTGGCTAATGAACCACAGCGCAGCCCTTTGGGGAGCACAGTTTGAGCAAGGCCAGCTCCAGCTCCTCATCCCCATGGCTGTGCTGGATTTGCTTCTCCACGTCCAGCAGGACATCCCCTGATCCCCTAGAGCAGTGGCTGCTCTGCTCCAACCCCTTCTTTCCTCCATCTTCGCACAGGAATCTTGGGGAAAGGGCTTCTCCAGCTTTGCAAATTCTCCTACAATTATCACATGAAAGAGAGTGGCTGAGAGAAACAACCTGAGGACAGAAATACTGCCTGTGAATAAATTTGGGAGAATATATTTCTGCTGTGACAGGTTTGGGGAGTGCCAGAGCCGGGCTGAACAGGCGGGAGGCTCGTGGGTCATTATGAGTTTGACTCAGTTACCAAGGGATGCGAAGGCAGACGGAGATGGATGCATTGTAAGAAGGTTTTCTGGAGATGACTTGAGCAATTTCAACTCACTGCCATGGTGGGGATCGACTTGAAAGTTTCCTAATGAATTTCTTTGTCAGGAGGAAATTGGGCTGTTGAGTAGAGGAATGTGCAGAATAGAAAAGCAGGGTTCTTTCTGTTGAAAATGCACTGGAGAAAAATCCAACTACAGCTAAAATTCCCGAACCTCTTGGTGTGGAGGCTCTGGGGGTGACCCCGTGTCCGAGGGCAGGGTTTTGCAGGAGCTGCCCTGCTGCAGGCACAGGCAGGATGAGACCATGGTGAGCACCTGGCACCTCCCTAGAAGGAGAAGTTTGTCCTTAGGATGTAGAAGCAGCCTGGAGGCTCCTCCAGCCTCTTTTCCCCCAGAACGTGATGCTCTATGAATATTGTAATGAATACAGCCCTGAAAAAAAAGAAAACTCATTTATTTATGAGGTTATTTGATTTCCTCTGAAATGCCTCATCTAGCAGCCCCCTCCATTAGAAACCCTCCGAAGCCGTGCAAGAAAAATACAAGGCTTATGATTTAAATTAATAAAGCAGCTGCAAATTTTTGCTGCATTTTAAAACATTACTATCGAAAATATTCTTCCATGGATCATTTTCCTGTGGTTTTCTTCTTGAACATTCCTAATTATGGCTATAATTAATTTTAACGAAGTCATCCACCATCAATTCCATCGTAACTTGCAAGTGTCCTGCAGCTGACTTAAAAAAAAAATCCAAAGCTTTGCCCTCCTCTGGCTGTCTCTATAATGAAACCTGGGATTACTTAAGGAATTGGCACTTGGCCCCAGTGATGCAAAATTGCCTGGTCCTCAGTCAGAGCTGCTGCTGTCCAGCCCGTGATGGATGGCATCATTCAGAGCTTTTATAGGCCCAGTGAAAGAGGCCAATCTGTCCAAACTGATAAATCTCAATCTTCTGCAATATTTCATGGTTCTACCAGACATATGTGTGGGGCCAGCACGACGCTTCATTTTCCCTGGAAAACAGACCCTCCAAGGCCAGCACCAAAGTCCTTGGACAAACTCTGACCTCTGGGGAGGACAGCAGGAGGGGCTGGGTGGAGGTTGGAACAGAGGCTGGGAAAGTCTGGATGGAGTTTGGGAAGAAGCTTGGGAAAGTCTGGATGGAGTTTGGGAAGAAGCTTGGGAAAGTCTGGATGGAGTTTGGGAAGAAGCTTGGGAAGGTCTGAGTGGAGGTTGGAACAGAGGCTGGGAAAATCTGGATAGAGATTGGAAAGAAATCAGGGAAGGTCTGGGTAGAGGTTGGTAAGATCTTGATGGAGGCTGGGAAAGTCTGGATGGAGGTTGGAAAGAAGGCTGAGAAGGTCTGGATGAAGGTTAAGAAGGAGGCAGGGAAGGTCTGGATGGAGGTTGGAAAGAAGGCTGAGAAGTCCTGGGTGGAGTTTTGGAAGATCTTGATGGAGGCTGGGAAAGTCTGGATGAAGGTTAAGAAGGAGGCAGGGAAGTTCTGGGTGGAGGAAGGGAAGGTGTGGATGGAGGCTGGGAAGGTGTGGAGGGAGGAGGTGGATGGACAAAGGGGGATCAGTGAGTGCTTTGAGCCTCATCTCCATCCCCCACACCATCAGACAAGAAGAGATTCGGCTGCTCGTGGACACCCGAGGGCATGGGAGCCCTCAGGGGCACCTCGGGCTGAGCTTCACCACATTGTTCTCCTAAGAGCAAGGAAAAAATGAGCTACCAAAAGAATTTCAGAGCAGGGCTGGCAAGTGGGGAAAAGAGCCAGGCCTCTCTTTCATTCCTGAGTGTATTCCTGGCATTCCTCTCCCTTGATTTCCGTTGGCTTTGCAAATGCATCCAGAGCCAGGCTGCAGAATTGTGGCAGCAGAATTTGGGGTGTGTTCATGCCTCCTCCCAGAAATCCAGGCTTGGGCTATTGCCACCAGATGGGAAAATGAGTTTTTCCTGCTGGGCTGTTGCTGTGACTCTCTGTGACCCTTGTTAGAACCCCCAGCCAAGCTTGGGCTGCCTTGAAAACTGCAAATACTGGAGTTTATCTGGTTTTGTCTCTGGTGCTGCACTGTGGATCCACAGGCTGTGTTTGCAGAACACCGTGCACAGCCAAAACCTTCCTGCATCATTCCAAGCATGGGGAACATTCCAAGCTGAGCTTTCTCTGCCCTGTGCCACCATCCTGGGGAACACTGCTGTCCCCCCTCGGGCTGTGCCTCTGGTGCAGGTGCCTCAGGGTGCACCCTCCCTGAAGGACAAATGCAGGATGACATCAGGAAATCAGGAGTTAAAGGGAGCCCAGAGCCATAATTTGATTTTAAATGCTTGATTCCCACAGCCTTAGGTGCCTGCTCATCCCCGTGGCAGTGAGCCTGGCTCCTGATCCCAGGGAAGGGCTGCCTCAGCATCCCGAGCAAAGCAAGCAGGCAGGGAGAGCATTAGGAGCATTCAATTGACTGCAAAGCCCATGAGGAGGTGAAATACACTCTCTACATGCACAGGGTTTAGTGATGATGGGGAAAAAGCATTTCCTCTTTACTGCAGCTTGAAAGGGTGAAATGGAGGCTGACCAGCAGCCACTGCTTTATCCTGCAATTTACTGCTCACTCCCAGCCTGGCCCCCAGAGCCCGGCTCCCTTTGTACCATTTTTGTATTAGTGGGTTTTATTTGTGTCCAGAGCTTTGGACCTCCAGAGCCAAACCTGCCTTGGCTCCTGCCTGGGCACTGCTCCCAGCCCTGCTGAGCCTGGAGAGCTGCAGGACCTGCTGGGGTCCAGCTGGGTGCTGGGACCAGGAATTCTGCCAGGCTGTAGTGCCAGGAGCAGGGTGGAGCCGTGGAGGCTTTACCTTGCACAGCCAGACCAGGAAGAGCTCAATGAGAGCAAATGGATCCAGCTGTGCCTCAGTTTCCCTCCCCATCCTGATTAACCCCCCCAGGAGGCAGCACAGGCTGAGGAGGGGTGTGAGAGGCTCAAAGATCTCTTTGCTGTGGCCTGGCCACTCTGGGGCACCTGGGGCAATCCTGATTTTCACATAACTCTGTTTCCCAGCAGGCTCTGGTGAGATTTGCTGCAGCTGCCAGATCTATCTCCAAGCATTGTTTTCCAGCCCCTGCCTGGCCTGGGGTCTCCTGCATCTTCCTCTGGCCTCATTCCCAGCCCTCTCAGTCCCCAGAGAATAAACCCAGGGAAAGTTGCCCTGTGCTTGGCTGAAGACATTTATTCACTGTCTGGACATGATGGAAATATGAGCTACTCCTGTGCCAGTCAGGACACGCTCTTCTTGCACAGACAAAGATGAGCAAGGAGCCATCCGAGCATGAAATAGTTGTCAGGCTTCCAGAGGGTCACAAGATATATGGATTATGAAGTAGAGACTCCCACAGATCCCAGATTATCAAACACAAGGACTGCAGAAGATTGCTCCAATGGCAGGAGTGCTGTCCTGAATGCAGAGCTGGGTTGGAGCACCATGGGGAGTCCACAAGGCTCACTCACAAGATTTGGGGTCACCCCAAATTCAGCTGTCCCTGCACAAAACTTCTCAGTGTCAGAATCATCTCATGTTTCTGTCTCCAGATCAAGGGAACGGGCAGGTTTGGGGTATGGCTGTGCCCTGGGGAGTGGGGATTGGGATGGAACTGCACACTGGGAACAGGAATGAGCAGGACTGGCAGTGCTGGGTTCAGTGGGGATGGAACTGCACACTGGGAACAGGAATGAGCAGGACTGGCAGTGCTGGGTTCAGTGGGGATGGAACTGCACACTTTGGGAACAGGATTGAGCAGGATTGGCAGGGCTGGGTTCAGTGGGGATGGAACTGCACACTGGGAACAGGAATGAGCAGGATTGGCAGGGTTGGTTCAGTGGGGATGGAACTGCACACTGGGAACAGGAATGAGCAGGATTGGCAGGGCTGGGTTGAGGAACTGCACACTGGGAACAGGAATGAGCAGGATTGGCAGGGCTGGGCTCAGTGGGGATGGAACTGCACACTGGGAACAGGAATGAGCAGGATTGGCAGGGCTGGGTTCAGTGGGGATGGAACTGCACACTGGGAACAGGAATGAGCAGGACTGGCAGTGCTGGGCTCAGTGGGGATGGAACTGCACACTGGGAACAGGAATGAGCAGGATTGGCAGTGCTGGGTTCAGTGGGAACCATCTCCTGGGCTTGGATCAGGGCAGTCACCACGGGAAGCCTGCTGGAGTTGGGGAATTCCTGGGATCCAGGGGATGCTTCTGCTCATGGGGGGACCCTGCTGTGCCCCTAAGCCCCTTCCCAGAGCCGTGGGGCTGACAAGGGGCGAGGCCATCACAGGGGCTGGTGGCCAGAGGTGACAAGGCTCCTCGGGATGTATCAGAGGCACTGCGGGAGGGTCACTCCTGCTCGCTGGTCCCAGCGCCGGGGCGTGGCTCAGTGGCTCCTTGCCCCAGGAGGAGCACCTGGCACAGGGGATGCCCGTGAGGTGCCAGGGCTGTGACAGCAGGGATGGTGACCCGGGACATCCTTCCCGACCCAGGTCAGACCCAGGTCACCCTCAGGCACTGCCCACTGCAGATTCCCAGGTCAGACCCCAGGTCACCCTCAGGCACTGCCCACTGCAGATTTTGGGGGAGCAGCAGAAAGGCTGCCAGCGTGCCAAGAGAGCTGCAGACATCTCTCCCTCTCCCGCTCTCCGCGCCCCTCTCCTCATCCTCCCCAGCACGGAGGGGTTTCCCCGGGGTATCCTCGCAGACCCTGGCTGCTCGCTGAGCCCAGCCCGGGCAGGGGCACAGCCGTGCCCCACCCTCCGCTCACTCCGCCTTTCACCGCCGCCCACCCGTCATTCCTGCCCGAAGCCCGGGCTCGGTTTGGGTTAATCAGGAGTCAGACGTCAGCTGCTTTTATGTAACGCTCCGTGTAATTCCATCTCCTCCTTTCCGCTCCCCCACTAATTTATTCACTCCAGGTTTCTTTAAATCAGCCCAGCCTTTTTTCCTTGTTTTTTTTTCCCCCCACAAGGTCTCTTTGTAAATCGTGTTCCTAATGCAAGGACTTGGCATTCCCTCGGTAGCCAGGGCGAGCGGGAGCGAGCCCCAGGGGACGGGAGGAGCAGGGCAAGCTCCTTCTCTGGGGTTTTGCTGTGCTGAGGCTGCCCACGATTCCCTCCTTCCCTAATTACTTCTATTTCATGTTTTCTTCTACTGCTTCAGCAAAGAGACAGGCTAGACTTTTCAAACTTCCAGCATTAACATATGTTTTTTGTTTTTTCTTTTTTTTTTACTCTCTTCACTGATAAATTGTGAAGATTTGAAGTACGGTTATTGTTCTCCAATACAATAAGATAAAGAATTACCCTGTGCACTTATTGATCTCCAGTAGGGCCAATACTTAGGAAAAAAAACATCTCTGCTGGAGGAGAGGGCCTTGGCCTCTGTTTTCTCTCGCCAGCTGTGTTGGGAGGTGCTGGGGTGTGCTGGGAGGTGCTGGGGGTGTGCTGGGAGGTGCTGGGGTGTGCTGGGGTGTGCTGGGAGGTGCTGGGGTGTGCTGGGAGGTGCTGGGGTGTGCTGGGGTGTGCTGGGGTGTGCTGGGATGGGCTGGGGTGTGCTGGGATGGAGCCCACAGATGCAGCTGCCGTGGCAGAGCTCTGGCCCCACCAATGAGCCCCCTGAGGACCCAGGTCTCTCTGAGCACTCCTTCTCACAGAAATGACTCTTCATTTAGCTCTTGTGTTGACAGGGCTCAAATTAAGAGGCAATTGAGGCGGCTCTCAGAGTCAGAGATGTTCACGAGTCCTTCTGAGCAGGCAGGGGGCTTGTAGAGAGCCCAGCACCCCAATTCCTGCAGAATTCAGGGATGATTTTCTCGGGCTCCACCCCCACATCAGGGTTAACCCAGCACCCCAATTCCTGCAGAATTCAGGGATGATTGCCTCGGGCTCCACCCCCAGCACCCCAATTCCTGCAGAATTCAGGGATGATTGCCTCGGGCTCCACCCCCACATCAGGGTTAACCCAGCACCCCAATTCCTGCAGAATTCAGGGATAATTACCTCGGGCTTCCCGTGCACATCAGGTTCAACCCCTCACTACTTAATCCACCCCCAGGTGCCAGCAAACATCCCGAGCAGAGTTAGGCAGGGACTATCCATCACCATGCTGGAAGTCTCAGAGTGGGCTTGGCCTGGGCCCTACAAGAAGAGCTATGGAGGCATTAGGACCAAAAAAATCATCTTATTTGCTTATTGATTTCCAATAAAATCTAATAATTAGAAAAATAGTCCTGCTGACTTGTGTGTGCCGTGCGTACAAAGGAAGGAGGCAAAATCCCTCAGGGGGTGACAGTGCTTCCACAGCGGCCATGCCATCCCTCAGGGCTGGCAGACAAGTGTCCCTGCAGTGGCATTAGCCTGTGGCCCCAGGGAGGGAGCAGAGAGCATCAGTGCCAGGAGCCTGGAGCATCCCTGGGGCTGGGGAAGGGATCCTGTGGGGTGGGGACTGGCACAGACAGGATGTCACACACTGGACTGGCACAGACAGGACTGGCACAGACAGGGCTGACAAAGACAGGGCTGGCACAGACAGGATGTCACAGACAGGAGTGTCACAGACAGGAGTGTCACAGACAGGACTGGCACAGACAGGGCTGGCACAGGGCTGTCAGACAGGATGTCACAGACAGGAGCGTCACAGGGCTGTCACACACAGGGCTGTCACAGACGGCTGGTACGGAGCTGGCACAGACAGGAGTGTCACAGGGCTGGCACAGACAGGAGTGTCACAGGGCTGGCACAGATAGGATTTTCACAGACAGGACTGGCACAGACAGGAGTGTCACAGGAGTGTCACAGACAGGATTGTCACAGACAGAGCTGGTACAGAGCTGGCACAGACAGGAGTGTCACAGGATTGTCACAGACAGGATGCCACAGACAGGAGTGTCACAGGAGTGTCACAGACAGAGCTGGCACAGACAGGCCTGTCACAGACAGGGAGTGTCACAGGGCTGGCACAGACAGGAGTGTCACAGGGCTGGCACAGACTGGATTGTCACAGACAGGATGTCACAGACAGGAGTGTCACAGGGCTGGCACAGACAGGGCTGGCACAGACAGGATGTCACAGAGCTGTCACACACAGGGCTGTCACAGACAGGGCTGGCACAGGCCTGTCACAGACAGGATGTCACAGACAGGATTGTCACAGGGCTGGCACAGACAGGGCTGGCACAGACAGGATTTTCACAGACAGGACTGGCACAGACAGGGCTGTCACAGGATTGTCACAGACAGGATTGTCACAGACAGGACTGGTACAGAGCTGGCACAGACAGGAGTGTCACAGGAGTGTCACAGACAGGATTGTCACAGACAGGGGCTGGTACAGAGCTGGCACAGACAGGAGTGTCACAGGAGTGTCACAGACAGGATTGTCACAGACATGGCTGGTACAGAGCTGGCACAGACAGGAGTGTCACAGGATTGTCACAGACAGGATTGTCACAGACAGGGCTGGTACAGAGCTGGCACAGACAGGAGTGTCACAGAGTGTCACAGACAGGATTGTCACAGACAGGACTGGTACAGAGCTGGCACAGACAGGAGTGTCACAGGAGTGTCACAGACAGGATTGTCACAGACAGGGCTGGTACAGAGCTGGCACAGACAGGAGTGTCACAGGGCTATCACAGACAGGATTGTCACAGACAGGGCTGGTACAGACAGGATTGTCACAGGGTTGTCACAGACAGGGCTGGCACAGACAGGGCTGTCACGGACAGGAGTGTCACAGGGCTGGCACAGACAGGATGTCACAGACAGGTTGTCACAGACAGGAGTGTCACAGGGCTGGCACAGACAGGGCTGGCACAGGCCTGTCACAGAGCTGTCACAGACAGGAGCCAGCCTCGTGCTGTGGGTGTGGGGCTCCTGAGTGGCAGCAGTGACAGTGCCAGCCCCTGTGTCACTTGTCCCTGCCAGCACCGTCCCCAGCTCCAGCTTGCCCCGGTGCTGCCATGGAGAAGCTGGAGCTGTGGCTGTGAGCGGGCAGCAGCCCTGCAGGGACAGGAGTGTCACTCAGTGCCAGCACGGGGCCGTGGTGACGCTGCTGGGACCAGCTGTGCCTCCTGTGCGGATAAACAGAGCGCTTCTCTCTGCAGGCTCCTAACGCGGCGCCTGCTGCCCTGTGCAAGCAGCACATGGCAGAGCTTTGTCAGAAGCGGGGCTGGGAGCCCTCTGACCTCAGCCTGGCGTGGAGGGCTCCGAGCTGAGCCAGCTCCCACCCTGCGCGGGCAGGGCAGCAGCAGCAGGTCAGTGTGAGAGTCCGTCTGAAAGCCTCTCCTTTGTTCTGCCCAGCGACCCTCGGACTGCAGCTGAAAGGCGCTGGCAGGGATGGGAGGAACGCCAAGCGACTGTTCCAGGTGGTGCCCATTGGACCAGGGCCGGTTTCTCGGACTGGTTTACAGCTAGGTAATGCTCCCACAGGTGAGAGCAGTGAACTGGTCACCAGGGCTGTTGGTGTGCCCGGAGCTCGCCGTGGTGCGCTGCTCTGGAGCAGGGTACTGGCTGTAGCGTCCTGCTTCCACCTGTTTGTTGGAGCAACGATCTCCACGTACAATAGTCCATAAATCTTCCCACCTTTTGGCCAGAGGCCACTCGCTTTGGGAAAAGACTATAAAAAGTGACTTTCTTAAAGAAGACTCTGAGATCTCCCCGGACGGCAACGCACATCTATTGGCTGGTTCCACGAGGATCGTCTGCCCTTGGTAGCTATAATCCCAACCCCTTCTCACTCTCTCTCTCTTTTTTTCCTGTCATTCCATCGCATTTGGTTAGCACTAAATAAAGGTGCATTTTTGCAAAAGTAAACTGGTTTTGTCCCCTGCTGTGTCATTTGTGCTTTGAGATCCCTGAAAGAACCGATCAGGACTCTGCCTGTGGTGTAAACCCTGGCAGTCAGAACAGTTTGCTGCCCTTTTTTGCTGCTCAGGCCGAGCAGAACAGCCCCAAGGCACGGTGCTGCAGTGCCAGGCACAGCCAGGGCTTTGCCCACAGCTCTGCAGGGGACTGACAAAGTGATGGGGAGGTTTTTGCAAGTCAGCCTTTGATGTTCTACCTTTGGTTCACAGAGCTTTGGAACATTCTCATGCCAAACACCTGATTGTTCGCTTTTTTCTGCTTCCCAGCCTCCCGATGCCTCCTCACAGCTGCTCTGTTGCACCTCCTCTGTTGTTGCATTTGCTCCTCTTCATCTGGAAATAAAAGAAGCATTAATCACTGGAGTGCACTGCCCTTGCCAGGGATTTTGGGAATCTCCCCCAGCACAGGGCTTGGTGTTAGCCCAGCCAGGGTAGGGCAGGGCACCAGCCTCGGCCTCCAGAGCCCCCCTGCCCTGTCTGATGAGACAGAGAGAGAAATCACCACGGAGAGACAGCAGACAGAGGGCTCCAGTCTGTGCTGGGCTGGAGTCTGGGCATTGCCATGTGGCTGCAATGGCAGCACAAGGCCCTTGTCACTCAGCTCGTGTCACACTCAGCCCCTGCCACCTGTCCTGGCCTCTTGAGCCCTCCCTTGCCCTTGGTGTCTATCAGAGGAGGGAAGGAATTGTCTCAAGGCTCTACCCAGCGGCCAGGCACGCTCTGGGCAGGAGCAGAGTCACTGTCACAGCTCTGCTCCCCAGGGCAGGGAGCTCACTCCATGTGGGGCTGGAGCCACAGCTCCATCCTGCCAAGTGCCCCATTAGCATTCTGCACCAGCCTGCCTTCCATAAGCTGCTCTGACTCCGAAGATAAAAAAGTAATAACGCTGCCCTCCATTATTTATGAGCTGCCTTTTTGTCTCCCGGCAGAAATCCTTCCTGCTCCCTCTGCTGAGCTGCTCCCAGGTGTGATGTTGGTGTTCCACCAGCACCCAGGGCTCCACAGGCTCCAGGAAATCCATCTCCAGGCCCAGGAGTCGTGCTGCAGAGATGACAGGCACTGCTTCACTCCTGCCCTGCTTTCCTGGGTGCCCAGGGTGGCCTCACACCCCTGGGACAATTCCCTGCACCTGGCAGGAGAAAATGTGGCAATCAGGGGCTGCCTGGGTGGGGTCCCCGCGAGGCCACTTGCCTTTTGCCCCCATTTCAGGGCTATTAAGTTGCTGAATTTGAAATTATTTTGCCTTCAAACTCTAAAATTAACACTTCAAACCAAGCTATTTCAGGAAATGCACACAAACCACCACACACGTGCTCATTGCTCAGGCTGGGCTGCAGGGGTGTCTCTGCTCTCTGGGGTCCTGTGGATGTTTTTTTGGTAGCTAGGGGTCCCTGGTGTCTTGGCCAAGCTTTTCTGGGGGATTTTCTCCACCTTGGAGCCGTCAGTGCCTCCCTCCCTGTGCTCTGCCCAGATCAGGGACTCGAGCACAGCTGTCCCTGCTCACCCATGGTTGTGTTGACTGTATTGACTGAATTAATTACAGCTGAGCTTCAATATTGAAATTACTCAGACCTCTGGACAGCCAAGCTGAATCAATTAGTTTATTAGTGAGAGCCAAAGCTGGCTGAGCAGCAGAGGGACGCTGCACCCTGGGAGAGGAGGCAGAGCAGCTGCCCTTCCTCAGAGATCACCCCGTGCACGCCCAAACCCACAAATCCCCGTGGGTTTGCCCCACCCCAGACGGCAGCTTTAGCCCTGGCTCCCCAGAGCTGTGAGTAGATGATTTAATCTGCTGTGTGCCAGGGCTGGGCTGGTCCTGGGGCTGCTCTAGGAGCACACAGCATCCCCACGCTCTGCAGGGGATGGGAACGTGCTGGTGGGGACAGGAAACTCGGAGTGCCGTGCCTGTGACTCACACACATGGTATTTCTGAGCCCCAAATATAGACGTGGATAAGAGCAATAGGAATTTATCACCAGCTAATACAAAGATGTAGGATTGTAGAAGTGTGAATCTGTGCTGCTGGCATTCATCAAACCCCCCCGGGATTTCCAGCAGGAAATGAATTTCTAACACACTCACACACACTCACACTCACACAGGTTCCTCCTGCTCACTGCAGCCTGCACTGGGAACTGACTCTTCCCAGCTCTCTCCAGCTCCAGGTGTGTCACTGCCAGGAGGCTCCAGGTTGGATTTTGGCTCTGCCTGGTGCCCAGCCCATTCCAGCTTTAAATTCCTTCACCTTCCAGCATCCCTGCTCTGGCTGCAGAAACAGCAGAGCTGTTGCACATCCAGGAGTCCAGCTGGAGATTCCCTGGGTTTTTCTGGAGGGATGGCTCTGCTGGCTCCTCACAGGTGGCAGGGGGTGGCATTGCAGAGAAGCAGAGAGGCCCAGAGCACTGGTGAGAGCACATCTCGTTTTCCTGAGTGGGTTGTCTCAGTTTGGCACCCAGCCCTGCTGAGGAAAGGCAGAGCAGAGCCCAAAGTAGCCCCTGCTCCATGGCCCATCCTTGGCATGGGCAGAGGCCACCATGGCCCATCAGGTGTCTCCTGTAGGGCTAGGAGAGGCTCAGGACCAAATGGAACAGGCTGGCACCCAGGGAATCAATCCCAAAATACAGAATGTCCCACTGAGATCAGGACTTCAGCTCCTTTCCAAGCTCAGCCTCCTGCTTTGGACTGAAAAGCTTCTTTCCTCCTCCTGAAACTTCCAGGAGAAGAAACTTCCCAACCTCCTAAGCTGTCAACATGTCTTGCTTAAATAAGATCTTCACAGGGATGCTCTTTGGATCCTTGCAGTTTTATTTATTTAGTTGGTTTAGTTTAAGATTAATCATAAATGGGGAAAGTGCCAGAGACATACAAAAGAGGTTCTAAATAATTCTGAGTGATTGAGAGCACCGTGATTAATGGGATCTGCTGATGCCATTCGGGTGGGAGCAGCCTTCCGAAAAATGGATTTATGTTAAATGGGAAAAGGCAATAATGTCATTCACAACAGGAGGAAACACAGCCCAGAGCCTGAACAGCCTCACACACAGTTCAGCCTCACAATGAACCCAGTCCTCTCCTCCAGCTCCCTGTGTCCTGCTTCTAAATCCATTCATTAGATTTGATTGTCTCCCCTCCTCCCCAAGAGTAATTTATTCTTTCTTCCAGAACTCACCGTATCAGGCATGGTTTAATATTTCACACAGTTCATTAAGGGATGCCTTCAGCTCAGCTCACAATGCCTCACTCCTAATCCCACACCCATCCTGTGAAACCCCCAAGAAACAGGGAAAATGGATGGGTGTAACGACACAGGGTGAAGTGAGATGGACCCTGGCCATCAAAGGAATTTTGCCAAGGCAGAGGGAAGGAGGATGATCCTGGTCCTGCCCGTGGCCCTGGGGCAGCACAGCTGGCAAGAGGGTGTCTGGGTTTTCCTTCATCCCCGTCCTGCTGTGCAGGGCTGAGGTTCCTCCCTCCTGCCACACTCCAGACATGAACCAGAGAGAGCTGCTGCTCGTCCTGTGCCCGCCCCACAGATCTGATTAAAGCCATAAATCTGATTAAAGCCATAAATCCTGCGAGGGAGCCAGGAATGGTGAACTGATAGCCCAGCTTGCTCTGGGGCTGAGGGCAGCGAGGGCTCTGGGCAGGCTCTGGGTGGGTGAGGCAGCTGATTTAATTCGGGGCTTCCAGCTGAACCAATTCCATCAGCCCAGCTCCTCCTGGGGTGTCCTGCAGGGACAGGGGCAGGGGGAGCACAGCCAACATCCCTGTGTCCTCCCAGGGTCAGGGCACCAGGGGCATGTCCTCCCACAGCACCCTCCTCCTGGTCAGGGCAGGACTGGCAGGAGGAGGCAGAGGGGAGGACACTCACCCCACGCACAAAAATCCTGTTTTGGGAGGGAGTTCAAGCCAGCAGTGGGGAGGAATTTGTGCCCTGCTCCAGAATATGGTGAAACACTGGAAATTTCTCCAAGGAGGGGGAATCAATCCCTGCATTCACAAGCACACTCTGTCTGATGGGCCAAGGCTTCTGTGCAGAGGAGTCTATTATTCCTCCATGTGATGAAAATTAATAATTTATACAGGGACAAAGTGACTTCTCTGTAATTCCTTGTTAGCTGTGATTCCTCCTCGGCAGCCACGGGGATTCCAGAGGGGATCTGGGGAGGGAATGATGGGAAGGGATGGAGATGTGAAGGGCAGAGGGAGCAGCCTGGAATGTCCCTGGAGTGTCCCGTGCACAGCAGGTGAAGGTGTGTGCTCCACCCAGCCCTCCCAGCTGGGAACAGCCCCAGAGCTCCACAGGAAGAGTCCTTGGCAAGGCTGATTCCTTGGGTTTTAGCTTTTCTATTTTTCAGAATCTCTGCTGCTTAGTGTGTAACTCTGAAACTTCACATTAGGTGTCAGTGAGTTCTCTTCACAGGGCAGTTGGACAAAACAATTCCTTTCTAGCCAGAGAATCAAGGACAACTGGTACCCAAAAATCAGAAACAGCAGCGAGGGAAAGGGGGCAAAGCCAGGGGCTGAGACTTCATAGCCTGGGGCTGTGCTTGGATCATTGACCCCAGTGTGGAGATGAAGCAAAACTGATAAAAGTGTAAAACTGGTGACCAGGATCCATCTGGGATTTGATTTGGGCTCTTGCACTGCCCAAGGTGGATCCTTTCAATAAACACCGATTTTATTCCTTTTGCTCTGGCTGCTCTCTGCTCCAGCTCAGCCCTTTCCAGGCAGCAGTTTGACCCCAGGAGTGCCTGAGCTTGGGAGAGAGGTGCTGGGGATGCTCCAGCAGAGTGCCAGGCTGGGACTCCAGAGGGGATTCTGGGCTGGGCTCTCTCTCCTGCTTCTCTCCTCTTCTCTCCAGCTCCTGCTTCCCCAGCTATGTCTCACCCCTTGTGTCACCCTTTGGAGCTCCAGTTCCCACTCCCTGGCAATCCCAGTCCTTCCTGAGGGCAGCTCCAACCTGCCAGCAGCAGATAAACCCAACCCTGGAAAATTCTGCTTTCAGCCATCCCCTCATACACGCTTGTGCTCAGTTGCTCCTTTGGCAAAGGGAACTTGTGCTCACTGATAATTCACAGGTGGTGCCCCAGGCACCATTACCTGGCTGGGGACAAGGCCCAGGTGTGGCCTCAGGGGGGATTTGTCCTCCTCACTGCTGCTTTACACAATATTCCCTTTGCAGAGTTCCCTCTGCACAGTGTTCCCTCTCTCTCATCCTTCTCTCTCCCCATCTCCTCTCAGCCCCCTGCTGCCCCATCCCAAATTCCAGGAGCTGTTTGGTGCTGAGTGTCATTCTCCCCTCCAGAAAGATGAAAATTTCCCCAGTGTCTGGTAGACTCAGGAGTCAGGGCTGGGACAGGGATTTGGATTTGGTCATTTCAGATTGGGGTTGGATGGCTTTAGCCCCAAACTCTCTGGGGTTTTTTTTTCCCTTCCAGTGCAACATTCCTGCCTCCATCACTGGGCTGGATTTCTGCCTTTTTTCCTTTTCCTCCTCCTCCAGGATTTGCTTGCACAGAAGAATCACAAGAACAGAAGGTGAAGCTAGATCTTTCTCCCCCTTTTTTTAAAATTTTATTTTGGCATCCATTGCCTGCTTTTTGCCAAACTGCTCCAGTTCCTCTTCCCCAGTGCCCACGCTACCTGCCCAGCATGGGGGCCAGCGATTCCTGCAGGGGGAGGGGGTGGCACAAACCACCCCAGAGCCAGGGGAAGCACCTGTGTGGGTGTGGATCACCCTGTGACAGGAGCTGCTGCCCCAGGGGCTGAGCTGAGGTCTCCCAGTGGGTGGGAAAGGCTCATCAGCACGGCTGGGAGCCTTGGAGCTCCCCACCTGCATCCTGCAGGCAGTCAGCCTGTTTAATCATCCATCCCACCTTTCTCCAAAGCTTTGCTCCATCCCTTTCCACCTGTGCAGCACTGGCTGTGTGGGTGCACGGGGAGCTCATCCACTGGCAGCGTGATTGGGGCTGTTTTGCTCTTTTCTTCTCTGAGTAATCCCCAACATTCGAGATGCGTTTTTTCTTTTATCTCTGCTGAGCAATGAGCTGGTGTTTTTGGAGAACTATCTATTATAACCCTGAGATCTTGTTCCTGAGAGTTAATAGTGAGCTCAGAGCCCATCATTTTATTTCTGAAGCTGGGGATGGCTTCTCCCACGTGTGCCACTATTTATCCTCACTGCATTTCTCCTGTCACTTTCTTGGCCTGTTGCTCACTCCAAGGTCCTTCTGCAATTCCTCACAGTCACTCCTCGTCCTTAATACCCCAAATAATTTGGAAGCATTAACAAAAAACTCTCATTTTACTCTCCACTCCTTTTCTCTCCCAGGGAGCCTCCATATAGGGTCTAGGCAAAATTTTGGGGGAACTCAAGGACCTACAGAAAAACTGTGACCCATGGAAAGGGAGGGGAGAGAAGACCCTGTGTGGCTGCCCATGGTCCTGATGTGAGCAGTGGGGACAGGCTCCAGGCAACCCCAGCAACAGATATCTGCAGGGACAACTTGTTGTGATACATCACCCCCACGACTGATCAGTAAAAGGGACTGAAGAGCCTTTAATGACCATAAAGAGTGAAAAATTCCAGCAGAGGGAATGGCCGTGGCTCTCCTGCTCGAGCAGATGCTCGTCAGAATTGGTACTCTTCAGGGAATTGTTCCAGAAGGTGGATGGAATAAAGTGATTCAGAGTATTAAAAAAATAAAATAAAAAGAGAGACATCAGAGCTCCTGGAAGCCGTTCAGTTGGCACCGGGAAGGCTGCGAATAACAGACGCCCAAGGGAACCAATGTTTGAAGCCAAAGCAATTTGGGTAACAGGAGAGGCTTGGGGGGAAAAAAACCACACAGATTTTGGATTCTGCTGCACATGGATGCTAAAAAAGAAGCCACACATGTGGTGAATGTACAGCCCAGGAACATATTTTGTAGGCACATTCCTAATGTGGCACAAGGTGTGCTCGTTCCCATTATTGATAATATGAACTGCAGCTCCTCCTCCTGCTTTTCCCTGCTCAGCCATGGGAAAACATGGGATCCAGATGCTGTCAGACAGCTTTAGAGGTTTCCAGGTGAGCAGAAATTGGCTGTTTCTAGGGCCTGCCTTGAGCCTGCAAGGTTTACAGTGCAGAGCAGCTGTGTCCGGGCTGGGATGGAACCATTCCTATATTGGCCCCTAAAAGAGGCACATTCCATCCAAACAGCTCTGGCATCAGCTTTATTTGACCAGTGAGGCTGTGTAGCAAGAATGGCAGGATTCAATCCAACCAGAAATACTTCTCTTAAAAATGTCAGTTGATGGCTGGAGCCCCCACAGAGCTGGGAGGGTGTTTTCCTTCTGCAAACCAGAATCAAACCTCTCCATTCCCCTTCATCTCACTTACAAGGGAATCAACTTTTCTCTGGGAGGAGAGGAAGAAATGTTCTTCATCTTCCTCTCCCCAAGCCACAGTCCAGCCTCTGTGCTCTCCTCATTTCTGTGTGAATGACAAGGGACAAGTCCCTGCTGCCACAGCCACCTCAGCCTGGCAGAAACTGGGGAGGTTCTGAGCCCCTGAGCCACCCTGAGTGCTGCATCTGTGGGACTGCAGCAGGACACAGACTGTCCCTGCCAGCCCCATCACCCTTTACCACAAAATGGGTGGGGTGGAAGGGACCTTAAGGATCATCCCCCCCTGCCATGGCAGGGACACCTTCCCCTGTCCCAGGAGCTCCAGCCCCAGTGTCCAGCCTGGCCTTGGGCACTGCCAGGGATCCAGGGGCAGCCACAGCTACTCTGGGCACCCTGTGCCAGCCCTGCCCACCCTGCCAGGGAACAATTCCTGCCCAAAACCCCACCCAGCTGTGCCATTCCCTGTGTCCTGTCCCTCCATCCCTTGTCCCCAGTCCCTTTCCCGCTCTCCTGGAGCCCCTTTAGGGCACTGGAAGGGGCTCTGAGCTCTCCCTGGAGCTTTTCCTTCTCCAGGTGAGCACCCCAGCTCTCCCAGCCTGGCTCCAGCCCCAGAGCAGCTCCATGGCCTCCCCTGGACTCCCTCCAGACCCCCTCACCTGAGTGGAGCAGAGGGGCTCTGCTGTGATTTATCAGTGTTGGTCTCATTGGAGTGTAACATTTTCTTTGTGGCTGGTAATATCCACAGTGACCTTTCCATATCTGACATCAATTCTACCTGAAAGTTCCAAAAACTTGTTTTATTAAAGATTCTGGGGAAATTCACCAGGCTGGTAAAACAACTCCATCCTCATGTACAGCTGTGTCCCTGAGGGATCTGGGTGTCTGTGCTGGAATGCAGATGTTTGTCACTGTCAGGGAAGCCCCAGGAGCTGCTGCAGCCCCGTTCCCCAGAAATCTGGTGCTGCTGGTCTTGGCTGGTGAGCTGTTCATCCACACCAGGTGACCCCTGGGGCTCCCAGTGTCCTTGCTGGGTCGTGTCCTGGTGTTATGGACACAGCTGGTTTTGCAGCACGTGTGGTGCTCCTCCTGCAGCTTCCACCCACAAACATTTCCCCTTTATCCAAACCCACAGCATTGCCCACCAGCTCCTCTGCAGCACCACACACCCTGGGCTCTGCCAGCCAGCCTTGAAGGGCAGCAAAAAATCCCTTTCCTCTCAGAGCCCAGAGCTGTGCTGGGGGATGTGCAGACTAAACTAGAGTTTGGGGGCTCTGCTCCCTCAGGAATGACGGACAAGCTGTTGTCCAGAGGGGTGGTGAGGCCACCCCAAGAAGTGTTAGGCTGGCCATTTGAGGTTTTGTAGGTGGGATGGTGATTTCTGTGGGGACTGGAGGAAGATGGAGCAGAGCAACAGGGACAGAGCAGCTGCAAGCCACGATGGATGGCAGAAGCACCATCAGATTTCGGATTCTGCCCCGAATCTCCAGCTCCACCGTTTCTCAGCACCCTGGGGAGGAGTCTCCCATCAGATGCCACTTGGGCCACCCATCTCCCCCAGCGGTGGCACACGGGCCCCTGTCCCCAAGCGCCGTGAGCACGGCTCATGCAGGAGGGCGATGAGGATGGGGCTGGCTGCCAGCAGGGGGATGGAAGCGTGGCTCACCCCCAGCCCCTGACTCACAGCGGGTCCCCGCGGGCGCGGCGTGACAGCCTGCGGTCGTCTATGGCAACTGAGCCACCTTGGCAGGCTGCACTGCCTGTGTGGGCTTGAAATTGTGCTTGGTTTTGTTCCCTCCTGGAAAAAAAAAATAAAAAAGACAATCTGATTTGTGTGTAGCTCCGAATAAATTCCTTGTTAACCTTTAGAGCCATCTGGAGGAGTCACTCCTCGCTGCAGGGCCGTGGGAGGAGCGGGGCTCGGCGGGCACGGAGCGAGCCGGGAGCCCCGGCGGGGAGGGAGCCGGCAGCCCTGGAACACCCTGGGACCGGGAACGGGGGTGGGAATGACGGGAGTGGGAATGGTGGGAACGGGAGTGGGAAAGATGGGAATGGGAGTGGGAATGGGAATGGTGGGAATGGGAGTGGGAAAGATGGGAGTGGGAGTGGGAATGGGAATTATGGGAATGGGAATAATGGGAATGGGAATGGCAATGGGAATGGCAATGGGACTGATGGGAATGGGAGTGGGAATAATGGGAATGGGAGTGGGAATGATGGGAATGGGAATGGAATGGGAATGGGAATGGAAGTGGGAATAATGCAAATGGGAATGGGAGTGGGAATGGGAATGGGAATAATGGGAATGGGAGTGGGAATGGGAGTAATGTGAATGGGAGTGGGAATGGGAGTGGGAATGGGAATAATGGGAATGGGAATAATGGGAATGGGAATAGTGGGAATGGGAGTGGGAATAGTGGGAATGGGAGCGGGAATAGTGGGAATGGGAGCGGGAATGGGAGTGGGAATAGATGGGAATGGGAGTGGGAATGGGAATGGGAATAATGGGAATGGGAGTGGGAATAATGGGAATAATGGGAATAGGGAATGAGGAATGGGAGTGGAATGGGAATGGGAGTGGGAATGGGAATGGGAATGGGAATGGGAGTGGGAATGGGAATGGGAATGGGAATGGGAATGGGAATGGAATGGGGGGTGGGAATGGGAATGGGAATGGGAATGGGAATGGGAATGGGAATGGGAATGGGATTGGGAGTGGGAGTGGGAGTGGGGGTGGGAATGGGAGTGGGAGTGACAATGGCAGTGGAAGTGGGAATGGGAACTGGAACGGGAAAGGGAATGGGAATGGGACTGAGGATGGAAATGGGAGTGGGATGGGAGTGGGAATAGCAATGGCAATGGCAATGGCAGTGAGAATGGGAAGGGAATGAGAACGTGAGTAGGAGTGGGAATGGGAACAGATCCTTGCTGCCGGTCTGGGGTGTGAGCAGGGAGGGAACCCTTGCTGAGGGAGTCATCACCCGTGTGTGACAGTGCTCACCCGTGTGTGACAGTGCTCACCTGGGTCTGACAGTCCTTACCTGTGTGTGGCAGTACTCACCTGTGTGCCACAGTGCTCACCTGTGTGCCACAGTCCTCATCTGGGTGTGGCAGTGCTCACCTGTGCGCCACAGTGCTCACCTGTGTGCCACAGTCCTCATCGGGGTGTGGCAGTGCTCACCTGTGTGTCACAGTGCTCACCTGTGTGTCACAGTGCTCACCTGTGTGCCACAGTCCTCATCTGGGTGTGGCAGTGCTCACCTGTGTGTCACAGTGCTCACCTGTGTGCCACAGTCCTCATCTGAGGTGTGGCAGTGCTCACCTGTGTCGAGTTCTCACCTGTGCCCACAGTCCTCATCTGGGTGTGGCAGTGCTCACCTATGTGTCACAGTTCTCACCTGTGTGCCACAGTCCTCATCTGGGTGTGGCAGTGCTCACCTGTGTGCCACAGTGCTCACCTGTGTGCCACAGTCCTCATCGGGGTGTGGCAGTGCTCACCTGTGTGTCACAGTGCTCACCTGTGTGCCACAGTCCTCATCTGGGTGTGGCAGTGCTCACCTGTGTGTCTGATTCTCACCTGTGTGCCACAGTCCTCATCTGGGTGTGCCACAGTGCTCACCTGTGTGCCACAGTGCTCACCTGTGTGCCACAGTGCTCATCTGGGTGTGGCAGTGCTCACCTGTGTGCCACAGTGCTCACCTGTGTGCCACAGTGCTCATCTGGGTGTGGCAGTGCTCACCTGTGTGCCACAGTGCTCACCTGTGTGCCACAGTGCTCATCTGGGTGTGGCAGTGCTCACCTGTGTGTCACAGTTCTCACCTGTGTGCCACAGTCCTCATCTGGGTGTGCCACAGTGCTCACCTGTGTGCCACAGTGCTCACCTGTGTGCCACAGTCCTCATCTGGGTGTGCCACAGTGCTCACCTGTGTGCCACAGTGCTCATCTGGGTGTGGCAGTGCTCACCTGTGTGCCACAGTGCTCACCTGTGTGCCACAGTGCTCATCTGGGTGTGGCAGTGCTCACCTGTGTGCCACAGTGCTCACCTGTGTGCCACAGTGCTCATCTGGGTGTGGCAGTGCTCACCTGTGCGCCACAGTGCTCACCTGTGTGCCACAGTGCTCACCTGTGTGCCACAGTCCTCATCGGGGTGTGGCAGTGCTCACCTGTGTGCCACAGTCCTCATCGGGGTGTGGCAGTACTCACCTGTGTGTCACAGTGCTCACCTGTGTGCCACAGTGCTCATCTGGGTGTGGCAGTGCTCACCTGTGTGTGACAGGCAGCCTGGACAATGGGATCCATTGCCGTTTCTGCAGATGAGAGAGAGAAGGGACAGGACCATCCAGATAAACACAATGCAACTTTATTTTCTTTCTTTCTTTGCTCCTTTTAAATTGATAAATATTTTGAAAGCTTTCCAAAAGGAGGGAAAAAACACCAAGTTGTACATGAGTGACTCAATGCAACATCACTGTGTTCATTAAGAAAGAAGGAAATCAAGTCATTACCGGGCTGAATAAAGAAGAATCTTTTGGTTGACTAAGAGAGGGGAATGCACTTGCAATAGGTGGGATAAAACAGGAGCATGGCTCCCTTCCAGCCCTGCTGAGCTCTGTCTGAAGGTCTTAATTATAAGCAGCTCAAAAAAAAAAAAAACCAACGAGAAAAAGAATTTACAACACAAAAGAAATAAATTGGATCTCAGATGCCTCTATACATATTTAATCATTGGGATGCTGATGAAGAGGAATGTTTAATATGAGCTGCCTCCATCCAGCTTTGCTGAGGGCTCTGGGGGAGGCGCCGTGCCCGCTGGATTTGGCTGGAGCAAGGGATGGCAGCGAGGGGCACGGCTGCAGACTGGCAGCCAGAGAGGAGAAAATCCCGACCTTTGGGTGTGGGGGCTGGGCTGGAGCAGCGGCAGGTCGGGCAGCTCCCTGGAGAGCTCTCCAAGCCCCTGAGACACCGAAGGTCAGGGCGGCTCTGGCTGGCTCCAGAGCATCTAAAGCCAGGCTGGGCACAGAAAATCCTGGCTCAGCCTCTCACTGTGGAGCACGAGGGATGATTGCAGCCCTCTCTCATTTTAAAGCCAATTCTCTCTCATTTTTAAGCCAGTCTCACTAAGCCATCTCTGAACTCATTTAATTCGTTTTGCCATCTTAGCTCTGATAATCGCAGAGATTATTCGCCTTTACCCCATGGCAAACTCCAGCTCTCCTGAACCTCCTTTCCTGTACTGATCTCCTACAACCCCCCAGGAAAACAATTCCACGGCACCTTTTAGGAGTTGGCTTCAGATGTGATCTGTCTCCCCGTGTTTGTGTTTGCATGGTGCATCCTCATTAATTAGGATGTCTTGTTGGACACGGTGTCGTCTTCGGGGAGTTCCCCCGGTGATTTGTTTACAGATGTCAGGTTAGCAATAAATTGGGAGGAAATAATTGACCTTTCCTGTTAGACTTTGCTAATCCTGTTTCTTCTTAACTGTTTCCAATTTTTAGTGTGCTGTGGTGTTTTTCTTAATCAATTGTTCAGCCTGTGGGAACATCACGGGAGATGCGATCAGGAGCACGCCGTGGCGGTGCAATTTTAATGATTCATTCTCTCTTTCTCATTAATTCACTGCATTTCATATTTCTTCAAGTGCTGACTTTGGAAGTTTTCAAGGCTTTAAGTAGTTTCTCTGTTTGATTTTTTTTTTATTTTAAGAATTAGACTGGCCATCTTGGTATGAGTTGTGTTGCTGCACCAGGCTGTGGGCAGGATCCACCTGCTGGAATGATGGAGCAGGGAGCTTATCCCAGGAACAGGATCTGGTGTGCCAGAGCAGATTCCAGCTTGAATGCAAGGAGAAGAGTCAGCAGAACATTTCTATTAAAAACTGTTACTTTTAAACAAGTTAATTTCCCCCATGAATCAAGCTGCTGTAAGGAGAAATCCCGTGTGGCAATCTAAGTATAATTGTGATATTCTCATTAGAAGTGCTAGACTGAATCGCTTTCATTTCTAATTTTTTTTTTTTTAAGGAATTCAAACTTTTGGAAGTTAAATGACTTGGAAGAGATCCAGCTTTTGATTTAAGGGAAATTGTTCTGTTGTTATTCTGCATTCCAGAAATGATAAAAAACACTTCAGGTTTTGAAAACAAAACCTGGGGAATTTGAACGCTTTATTCCATGCAAAATAAAACTATGGGGCTCTCCCACGTCAATTATTTCAGGGGAGTGATAACATCCCTGATGAAGCAGCTGCACTAGCACCTAATGCTGCTATTAATATGCAACTGTGGCTCCTTATCCCGACGCCTGGCAGTGAGCAAAGCAGCCATGAAGTGTTCTGCAAGGAAATCCTGTTGGGGAAGATGAAGCAGGGAAACCTTACAAATATGAATGCTCAGATTCTCAAACCATGAACGAGATTGAAATGAAAGGCACTTTTGAGATGCCAAGCCTTAGTTACTGAATTACCATGAAACAATGGGATAGCCAGCTAGGGAGTAATCCCCTCTTGATAGAACAATGCCTTCTGCTGGATAGTGGGTCCAAAGGGCAGAGAAGACTTTGCTGGGGTCCAAAGAGCAGTTTTTAGAGTTAAAATGTAACACACTATGGTAATGTAAGGACTCCTATAGGCTGTATGTAAATGCTACAGAATTTGTATCTTGTATTACACTGGTTAGTGGAAATTAGAATATTCATCATAGAAGAAATTTATTGTATTGTAAACGGGAAATTGCCCTCTTGCTTTTACTCTTGCTCCTTTCTTACCTCTCTTACCTCTTCCTCTTCCTCTCTCCCCCTCACCCTCTTCTCCCATTGCTCTTTCTCTAACCCCCTCACTCCTTGTCCTGCTCTGTGCTGCAGCTGGCAACACTCAGTAGGACTCTATGTACTCTCACTCTTACAATAAATGGAACAGTAACTTTTAGCTTATACAGAGCTTGAGTTTTGTCCCTGGGGACCGTCTACCCGATACAAAGACTCCCGCAAAATCCTTTCTGCAGCTACTCGCCGCACGGGAGGGTGACAGAGCAGGAGCAGGCAGGTCCTGCCCGCGGGCACCAGGAGCCCTCTGCGCCTTCCTGGGGATCTCCTGCAGCGTTGGAACCCTGCCAGCCCATAAAGGACACCCTCATTAGCACGAGCTGGTGTTCCACACGCAGCAATTTAGGGCAACGCTGCAAACGAGGCGTTATCTCCTGGCTGGAACTGCGAGGGATGCTCCGACCCTGCGGGGAGATCCGGGATAGGGAGGTGTGGGGTGGGATAATGGGATGGGATGGGATGGGATGGGATGGGATGGGATGGGATGGGATGGGATGGGATGGGATGGGATGGGATGGGATGGGATGGGATGGGATGGGATGGGATGGGATGGGATGGGGATGAGTGGTGACGCCAAGGTGGGATGGATTTTCCTGTCTCCAGGGATTTGGGGCACTGTGGGCACCACTCATCCAGGAGCAGAAGGACACTTGTGCATCCCAACAATTCCATTGTTTTAACCCAAGTGCATTCTCCAGGAAAAATATTTGACTTAAAAGTCAAGGCAGCACAGCAAGGTTCATGAGGTGGAAGGAGACTCCGGGTGTTTTGCTTAGAATTAAAAAAACCACGTTGATAATTTCGATACAAGCCCTCCACAGGTCTCAGCCAGTCTCTTGCCAAAGGCATTCTTGTCCCCCTGGGTTTCCAAGCACGTCTTGGAAGGGGAATCGGTGGCTGAGCCTCTGTAGCCAGGAGGGAAATCTGATTTTTTTGCTCTCCTTCAGGAATTGTTGGCTCCTGGGGTACAAGGTCTGAGTGTTGCACGGCAGGGTGACCCAGCAGGGACCAGGCTGGCTTGTGCTGCTCCGGGCTCCCTTCCCAAAGCCATCCCAGCCTGGGTGCCCTGGGCAGCAGCACAGTTCTGGGGGGGCTGCAGACCCCAGCCCAGCCAGAACCGGCTGGAGGGGGCTGAGCAGGGGCCCTGGGCAGGGCTCAGGGGGCCACATCCACAGGGAACAGCCCCTCAGGGGATTTGTCAGGGACTGGGGAGACGATTCTGATCAGCTCAGCTGGCTTTGCTGGACCTTTAATTTAATAGAATTTGATTGAATTTCGGTTTATTTTGCCTCTTTTTTCTCCCCTTCTCCCTTTTTCCTTTTCTCTTTCCCTTTTTCTGCCTTCCTTCTCCCTTTTTTCCCTCCTCCCTTTTCTTTTTCTCTTCTCCTGTTTCTCTTTTCCCTTCTCCCTTTTTCCTTTTCTCCTTTTTGCTTTTCTTTTTCCATTTCCCATCTTCCTTCTCCCTTTTCCCTTCCCCCTTTTCTTTTTCCCTTCCTCTTCTCTTCTCTTCTCTTCTCTTCTCTTCTCTTCTCTTCTCTTCTCTTCTCTTCTCTTCTCTTCTCTTCTCTTCTCTTCTCTTCTCTTCTCTTCTCTTCTCTTCTCTTCTCTTCTCTTCTCTTCTCTTCTCTTCTCTTCTCTTCTCTTCTCTTCTCTTCTCTTCTCTTCTCTTCTCTTCTCTTCTCTTCTCTTCTCTTCTCTTCTCTTCTCTTCTCTTCTCTTCTCTTCTCTTCTCTTCTCTTCTCTTCTCTTCTCTTCTCTTCTCTTCTCTTCTCTTCTCTTCTCTTCTCTTCTCTTCTCTTCTCTTCTCCTCTCTTCTCCTCTCTTCTCCTCTCTTCTCTCTTCTCTCTTCTCTCTTCCCTCTTTTTCTTTTCTCTATTTGCTTTTCTTTTACCCTTTTCCTGCCTTCCTTTTCCCTTCTCCCTTCTCCCTTTTCTTTTTCCCTTCAGCTGCAGGGTTGGTGACAGGGCTCCGCCCCGGGAAGGGACAGCAGGGACAGCAGGGACATCCCCACGCCCTGCTGAGGACAGATGGCACCACCGTCACAGAGGTTTGTGCTCCTCCAAAAGCGAGCCAGCTTTGAAATGAGGCCGCCCCAGCTGTCGGGATAACGCGAATCCCGCTGGGGCTCATTGCTCGGGGCTCCCCATCCCGCTGCCCTGCAGCAGCTCTGAGACTCCCCGGGCTGGAAAAGAGCCTGCAGAGGATCTCCTGCTCCCCCCCCTGCTAAAAACGGGCTCTGCCTCCCGCCAGGAGCGAGTTTAATTATACACTAAAAACAGACCCATCTGCTTGGGTGGGTGTGGGTGTTTTTTCCCCAAACTGATGGGGTTTGGCCACTTTTCCTCCTAATTTTAGGCACAAAGAAATGAGAATGATTAAACTGTGGCATGGATGAAGGCTACAGCAAACTGTCCCCCACGCAGCTGCTTTCCTGGCATGACATCTCTGCTGCTCTGCAGGCACAGAGTGGAAATGGCAATGAAGCAGCAGTGCCACGTCCCCATCCCTGCCCTGTGTTGATTCCCACCCTTCCTCACGGCGAGGTTCCCCAAGGAGCCTCCTGGAGGAGCATTCTCCCCATCGGGCTGGGGTTCGTTCAGGGTTATTTTAATAAATTCCACTCAGTACCTGCTGTTGGATGGCACCCTCCCCTCTCCTGCTGGCTGTGTGTTTGCTGTGCTGTGATTGTTTAGGTTTGTTTGAACTTCTCTCTGCACTATGGGGCTTCTTAATGGAGGGGAAAGTCATGCAGTTGCACAAAGCTAAGCAGAACTGGAGCTAAGAGGAGTTGGGAATAAAATAAATAAAATAACCCCAAACCAACAGGGTGAACAACAGTTATCCTGTGCCATCAAAACTCAGACAAGCTGTGTGAGGCATCTGACCCTGGAGAAAGCTGCAGGCACAGCAAAAGTTCCTTAAATAACTTCTGGCAAAATTATTAAAGCTAAATCAAGTATCATCTAGGCTAGAATATATTGTGAACAATATATTCTGAAAGCTGCCAAAGCTGATTTCTGAGGGCACCTGGAGGCTGTGGGTGCCAGGGGCACAGCACCACGTGTGCCAGCTCTGAGTGGGGCTCAGGCCACAGTGACACAAACTGCAGAGCCACCAGCTTCAAACTGGGAGATTTAATGGCAAAATTATTCTTCAGGGCTGAATCTTGCCCTTGGGTGCACCTGAGGTTGGTGTACCCAGCTGTTCTCGCTGCTTGGAAACTCCATATCCTGGGGGATTTTTCCTGGGTAAGGAGCCAGAGCCAGCCCCGAAGGGATTCCAGGGGTGATGCTGAGGAGAATTTGGACCATTTAAGGCCACTAAGCCCTGCAGGTGTGGGAGTGGCTCCCTCCACTCCAGGCTCCTTGGCAGGGCTGGCTGTGCTGCTCCAGGGTGTCAGAACTGAGCTCAGCACAGGTTTAACCCTCTGACAGATGGGGGTCTGAATTAGGGCACCTGAGTTTAGAGCCTGGTTTATGAGCCTGACCATGTAATAAATCGAGGAGAGCTGAGCTCAGCATCCTTCCCCAGCAGTTCCTCCAGAGCAGACACGAGTCCAGCAGCGTGTGATGCCTGAGAGGCTGCAAAGCAGAACCTGCAGCTGTAAAACCAACAGGGAGTGAGAGCTGGGTGTGTGCCAGGGACTGCTCACAGCCTGGGAAAAGCACCTGGAGCTCAAACAGGGCGGTGGAACAGGCACAGAGGGAGGGGCCATGGTGGCAATGCCAGAGCCCCCAGCTCCTCCTGGACATGACACTGGGAAGGACAGCGAGCGCTGGGGCTGCCTAGAAGATGGAAAATGCCCTGGTGACTTCCCAGAAGATGGAAAATGCCCTGGTTATAAGGGGCCCCCTTTTTTAGGGTCGTGGCCTGTTGGGTCCTTAGTGCAGCGATTTTATTTCCTGCAGGATGAAAGGACCAGTCCAGGGGTTTGGCTGCAGCGGGCAGGGAGCACGGTGGCTCCAGAAGGTTCTGGGTTCCATCCACCCCGAAGGCAAGGCTCCTTCCAGCTCCTCACTCTCAGAGGCTTTGCTCCCTCTGCAGGAATTCCTGGCTGGGGGATGGCCCCAGTGCAGGCTCCACGGCACAAGTTGAACTCCAAGCTACAGTGACAGGAAGAAATAAGATTTTTCCTTCAATCAGCCGTGTGTAACCTTTGAGAGCTGACCTACCTTTTGGGTTGCCTCTGCCCCTCCATCCCTTGGGGTAACAGTGCATGAAAATTAGGAGCTGGGGACATCAGCAAAGCTGATGTTTGATGTTTCAAGCAAAGTCGTGCAGAGTCATTGGGGACAACTTTTCTCCCCCTGCATGGTGCTGCCACTCTTCTGGCTTGTCCTCACAGCAAAATGGAAACCAGGGCACGTTTCATTGCCCTGCCTCATTCCCTGCACTGCACAGAGCTTTGGTACAAGTGGCAGATAAATGCCTCTCATTCTTCCTAGGCAAGGCTGGAGCTGGGATTGCCCAGAGCATCCCTGTGCACCTCCTCACCCATCCTCCCAGCTCTTTCCCTCAACTCCCCCAGCGCTGGGGAGCTTGTTCTGCTCTCCCAGGAGAGCCCCAGGGGAGTGGGATGGAATTCACAGTAATTATTCACTTTGTAAAGCTTTACCTTTCGGTAACAAAAGAGAAACTGGAGAGGATCCACCCACCTCTGCCCCTGCCCCTTTCCTTCTCCTGCAGAGCTCCCCTCTGAGCTGCTGAACGTCTGCCCACCTGGTGCACCTCAAGACTTCAAAACCAGCCTGGGAAACTGAAAAACATCCATGGTTCTCTCAGTGAACCAGGCAAGTTTGGATTTAAACCTCATTTTATTTGCTTACACTTGGAGAGGGTCGTGGACGTGCAGTGTGAGGTGCTCACAGCTTTTCTCCAGAAAGGAGGAAAGCTCCTGCAGAAGGGATGTGGCACAGGCACTCACGGGGGGACACACCAGGTACAAACAATCCGGGGTGTTGTGCCATCTGGCTGCCCGGCTCCTGGGGCAGGGAAGATGCCTTTTCCCAGTAAAACTCGCAGGATGAAGATTAGCACTGGTGTTTTCAGGAGGAGTTAGGAGGGGCAGTGGCACAGCCTGGGGACAGCTCTGCGCTGGCCGGAATCAGCTGGCAGGGAAGCAGGCAGGATGTGGGCACAGGGGCTGGCACAGCTCCGGGACACACAGAGCAGATCCCAGCTGAGTCCAGCGCTCGGCAAAGCCCCAGTGCACCCTTCCCTGCCAGCGGGGCTCCGCTGTGACTCGTCAGCAGATCTGCACCAAGCTCCGGTCAAATGGGCACAGAGCACGGCAGGGAGGGGGGCAGCAGCCCCTCAGAGCTTCGCTGCTGATCTTGTTTGCTTGTGAAATCTCAGTGTTTGTTTTCCCCTTTCTGCTGGAATCCAATAACCCTACACTGGCACAGAGGGACTGGGAACCGACAGGTTTTTACTGCACAAACCAAGAGTGACACGGAGCGCGCAGAAGGACACCGAGCACGGGGAGATGCTGGGCGCAGCTCCGGGAGGGGCTGGGGGAGCTCTGTGCCACGTTCTGCTGGCACGGATCCCCCGGGCAGGCTTTAAAACCCTTTTAGAGCTTTTAGAGCTCAGCTTGAACAAAGTGCTGCTGTTAGCGCTTTTAGTGATAGCAATAAAGATCGCTTTTATTGTTGTTTTATCTCGGAATTTCATGGCGCGTCCCTGCTGCTCTTCGGGGTCCCCCAGCTGCTGCAGGGAGGGATGCCCGAGGTTTTTGGATGTGGCTGCTCCCAGAGCAGGGCTGAGCTCTTGGGAAGGCGCTGCACGACTTGGGGCGGTGATTCTGCAGCGCAGGGCCGGGATTGGGGCACGGTGGCGATGAGGAGCTGCCAGCGCTCGCCCCGTCCCGCACCCCGCGGCTCGGCTCCTCCGCAGGGGTCGGACACTGCGGGAGGCGCTGGGTGAACATTCCTGAGCACCGACCCCCCAAACACCCCGCGGGGATGCTGCCCATCTGCCGGGGTGGCACCGAGCCCGGCGGGGACACAGCGCAGCGCGGGGACACAGCGGGACAGCGGAGACACGGGGGGACACAGGGGGACACAGGGGGACACACCGGGACACAGCGGGACACAGGAGGACACAAGGGGACACAAGGGGACACAGCGGGACACAAGGGGACACAGCGGGACACAGCCTGTGCCACGCCGGGAGCCAGCGCATCCCCCTGGGTGCAGGGCGGGCAGCTGTTGACGCTCCGAGACCTGTCCCCTGGCACTGCCCCATGGCACTGCCCCCCTGTCACTGTCCCCATGGCACTGTCCCCTGGCACTGTCCCATGCCGTGCTTTAGTGCCCACATTCGCCAAGAGCTTTTCCCGCCCGGGAAATGGAAAAGGAGATTCGAAGTGCAGCTTTGGGATGAAAAGGGCACGGGATGCGAGTAGGGAACCCTGGAGGGGACCTGCGGGGGCTCACCGTGCCAGGAGGTGCCTCTGCCCACGGCGGGGGCAGTCTGCAGCTCAGAGGGGCGGCACAGACACCGAGGGGTGGCACAGACAGGGAGGGGTGGCACAGACAGGGGTGGCACAGACACCGAGGGGTGGCACAGACAGGAGGGGTGGCACAGACACCGAGGGGTGGCACAGACACCAAGGGGGGTGGCACAGGCAGCGAGGGGTGACACAGGCAGGGGTGGCACAGGCAGGAGGGGTGGCACAGACAGGCAGGGGTGGCACAGACACCAAGGGGTGGCACAAGCAGGGGTGGCACAGGCAGGAGGGGTGGCACAGACAGCGAGGGGTGACACAGGAGGGGTGGCACAGGCAGGAGGGGTGGCACAGACAGGCAGGGGTGGCACAGACAGGCAGGGGTGACACAGGCAGGGGTGGCACAGACACCGAGGGGTGGCACAGACAGGGGTGACACAGACACAGAGGGGTGGCACAGACAGGAGGGGTGGCACAGACAGGGGTGACACAGACACCGAGGGGTGGCACAGACACCAAGTGGGGTGGCACAGGCAGGAGGGGTGGCACAGACACCCAAGGAGTGGCACAGACACCAAGGGGTGGCACAGGCAGCTGCTGCTCCTTTGGGGTGATTTCAGCTCCCCAGGGCTCAGACATCCCCTGCCAGACCAGCTCCAGCTAATTGGAGGGATCATCCTGCTGCCAGAGCTCACTCCTGGCCGGATCTCTTCACTGGCAGCTGCAGATGCTGGAGTCGAGCACGGATTTATTTGATATTAAGTATCTGTCCCGAATCATTAGGTTCTGCGTTCTGACCCTGACTCTCAGAGAGGTAACTCTACTCAGACATAACGAGCCTCAGATCATAGTCAGACTCAGGGAAATTCTTGCCATCATGAAATCTGTTTTACATGGGCACCAGTTAGCCTGGACTTACTGCTGAAAGGCACCAAGGATGAGTGGGAAAGCAGCTGTGACTAATGGGAGCGTTCCTCAAATGGATGAAGTCACAGGAATTAATGAAAGGAGGGAGAGGAGCAGTGAAGTGTAACACCAGGCAGAAAAAGAGCTGTCATTTTCACATTCCTTTCCAGCAATTATTTTGTATTTTCAAGTCTCTCTGAGCTCCCAGCCCAGCTTAGGAAAATGTTTTCTGGATATTTCCTGGAAAGAGCCCTCACTGCTATAAGAAATCACTGCTCTTTGCATGTCCCTGCTCTTCCTTGCAGCCAAACTCCTGTCCTGTGGGATGCCCATCCCAAACAACCCCTGGACTCCCCAAAGCCTGGCTCACACCTCTCCCAGGACACCTGGCTGCCCTGTCTGCACCAGGCTCAGCCCTGGTCCAACCACCCCCACTGGCTGCACTCAGCAGGGCAAGCCCGAGCAGCCTGGCTGCACGGCACTGGGAAAGCCACAGGGAAAACTCCTCCGTGGAAACAAGGAAAATGCCTGGCTTGTGTGGAATTGGAGCTGGATTTGTTATTCCTGTGGCTTTGTATGGGATACCTCCATGTAGTGCTGTGGATTTTGTGCTCTTGCAAAGCAGAGCTCCCTTCCTTCTCTCCCTCGGAACCAAGTTTGAGGAATTGCTGTTTCTGCACCCATGCAGAGTTCAGCACCTGATGCAGGCTCTGCCAGCAGTGGGTGCTTGACACAAGGACTGAGCACGGAGCTCACACCCTGAGCAGCTCCACTGCTTCCTGAGCCCCAGGACCCAGACATGTCACCGTGATCCAAAATCATCCCAGACGTGTCACCATGATCCAAAATCATCCCAGATCATATCACCATGATCCAAAATCGTCCCAGACATGTCACCATGATCACCCAGACATGTCACTGTGATCCAAAATCATCCCAGACATGTCACCATGATCCACAATCATCCCAGATCATATCACCATGATCCAAAATCATCCCAGACCATGTCACCATGACCACCCAAACCAGACCAGGTCATCATGATCCAAAATCATCCCAGACATGTCACCATGATCCAAAATCATCCCAGACCATGTCACTGTGACCACCCAGACCATGTCACCATGATCCAAAATCATCCCAGACCATGTCACTGTGACCACCCAGACATGTCACCATGATCCAAAACCATCCCACACATGTCACCATGATCCAAAATCATCCCAGAACATGTCACCATGATCACCCAGACCATGTCACACTGATCCCTCAGTCACGCCCCTTTCAGACATTCAAATGGGAAATGCCTCACATGATTAACACAAAATCTCTCCTCCAAATGTGACTCCAAACAACCCAGTGCACAACCTGCTGTGGCAGCACCAGCCTTGGGAGCTGCTGCTTTCCCAGCATGGAGGTGGAACATGCTTTCCTCTGCTCTGGAGGGGACTCTGCACCCCAGCCCAAGCCCCCAGGCTGCTGCCAGCCAGGCACCACGGCACAGGCAGAGCTCCTGGCACATCCCAACCTCCAGGATGAGTTTGGCTCTTTCTTTCCAGTTCTACAAAGCTCTGTCCCAGTTTGTCTGGCCTGGACCCTGCTGGCTCTGGCTCTACCCTGACAGATGAGAGAGAAGCCTCCTGCTTCCACCCTGCTGCAAAGAGCTGGGGCTCAAAATATCTGCAGGAGGAGACATCAGAGACAGAAATGTGGGGCTGCAGGGGGAGGGCAGCTGGTGATGGGCTGGGGAGAGCGAGGGGGATGTCAGGCTGAGGGAGGATGCTGAGCCCTGTGGGAAGGAGCCACCTCCCTGCTTCCTGTGCCAGCTCAGCCCCTGGGCTCTCCCCGTTCCTTTTATCTCCCCTTGATCCCTGTCTCAGGTCTGTAAGGCAGTGTTTGGAGCTCGCCTGCCTGGGGTGCTGCTGTGGGAGAAGGGAGACTACAAGGGCTCTCTACCCACCTTAATGAAGCTGTTTCCTAACAGCAAATCTCCTTGGGTAAAATCTAGCCTTGATAATAGTTAATAGTAAAACTTATTGGCTATAGAGGAGCTGGGATTGTCCCAAATTAGTCTTTTATAAGGCTGTTATTTTTTGTCCTGGTTCTCTGGACCCAAGGGCCCTGACTGGAGAGCAGGGCTCACTCAGAAGCTCTGCCTTTGCAGGGGCTGCAGGGGCACAGCCCCAGCTCCTGTGCCCACGCTGCAGCAGCTCATGGGGCAGGTCCTGGGTCTCCCTGCCCCCCCAAATCCCTGCATGAGCCTGGAGAATGCCCATGGGTGTGCCAGGAGCACCGGGAGCCCTTCCCTGCAGCCCAGGCACAGGAGATGTCTGGAAGCAGAACTGCTCAAACCCACGCTGGGTGTTTCCACTTTCTGGTCCTTACCCTGCCTGCTGCCTGGAGTCCCGAGCTGGGAAAGTGGTGGGTACTGGTCTGGGGCTGGGCAGGGCTCCAGCAGAGCTCTGGCTCTGCAGCAGCTCCCCTCCTGCAGTGCAGCAGGGCTGGGGCTTTGCTGCTGGGGCGTTTTTAATCCTCCTTTTCCCTTCTAATCAGTTAGATGGCTTTGAAGCAGAGTCAGGGAGTTCTCCCTTTCTTTCCAGCTTGTAACAGATATGAACAGCAGCACCCACAGTGGGTTTGCTGTGGATTTATTGCCCAGACAAGCTGTGGCTGCCCCATCCCTGGAAGTCTCCAAGGCTGGGCAGGGTTGAAGCAACCTGGGCTCATGGAAGGTGTCCCTGATGATCTTTATGTCCCTTCCAACCCAAACCACTCTGTGATTCTGTGATTTCATGGTTCTGGTATTTCCCACATGCATCTCCTGTAAATTTTACCCTGGAGATCAGCAATGAACCTTTCTGGGTCTCAGCTGACACTGGAGAAAAAGAACATTTTCAGTCCATGAGCTGGAGTGGGAAATCCTGGCTGGAAATCCTGGACCCTGCTGAAGGAGACCTGGCATTTCTTTAGGCTTCAACCTGCTGATATTTGGGAGCCCTGTTTCTGGAACCTCAGCAGTGTCCCTGTGTCCTGTAACAGCTTCCCCATATCCCACAGCAGTCACCCCATGTCCTGTAACAGTGTCCCTGTGTCCTCAGCAGTGTCCCCATGTGCTGTAACATTGTCCCCATGTCCTGTAACAGTGTCCCTGTGTCCTGTAACAGTGTCCCTGTGTCCTGTAAGTTCCCTGTGTCCTGTAACAGTGTCCCCATGTCCTGTAACAGTGTCCCCATGTCCTGTAAGTGTCCCTGTGTCTTGTAAGTGTCCCTGTGTCCTGTAACAGTGTCCCTGTGTCCTAACAGTGTCCCTGTGTCCTCTAACAGTGTCCCCATGTCCTCATCAGTGACCCCATGTGCTGTAAGTGTCCCCATGTCCTGTAACAGTGTCCCTGTGTCCTCTAACAGTGTCCCTGTGTCCTGTAACAGTGTCCCTGTGTCCTCTAACAGTGTCCCTGTGTCCTCTAACAGTGTCCTTGTGTCCTGTAACAGTGTCCCCATGCCCACATCAGTGACCCCATGTGCTGTAAGTGTCCCCATGTCCTGTAACAGTGTCCCCATGTCCTGTAAGTGTCCCCATGTCCTGCAGTGTCCCCGTGTCCTGCAGTGTCCCCCTGCAGTGGGCTGGGCAGCACACCCGGGCTCTGAGCACACCTGGGGGACACCTGAAGCAAGACCCTGCTCCCTGCAGGGACAAACCCCAGCCCCCAGCCCCAGGTGAGGTTTGCCCATCCCCAGCAGGGTTTGCTGCCCTGAGCCCTGGCAGGGCTTTTGGGGGCTCTCATGTTGAATTTTTGGGGTTGGAACATGGAATTTTTAGGGTTGGAATAAGGGCTCTCCCTGAAGCAGGCAGGGACATCAGGGGCATCTTCAAAAACGGAAAAAGAGATGTCCCCTGCTGTTATGTTATGAGGAATAATGATGGATCCCAGAGGCTCCTACTGCTCCCCCTGGCCATGTCACAGCCCCTGAGTGGCACTGCCACCACCCACACAGCAGGACAAGTGTCCCCTGTGCCCCCAGCTGAGCCATCCAGAGCCAGAGCAGCACCACGGTGATCCCAGGTGGGCACTGCTGTGGCTGGGCCACCCTTGTCCCACCATGAAGGACTCTAATGCTCTGCAGGCACAAAAATTATTTCTGTTTTTTTTACCCCCCAAATTCAAAAGCACTTCAGAGATTTTCCACTGCAAACCACAATCATATTAAGGACTGGTTTTCATCAGGCTGGTTTGGAGCCTCCCAGTGCCCACACCAACGGGTTGCCTGGGAGAATGTACCCTGCAATTTTGGTTTCTGGTTGCAGGAGTACAGTAAATATTTAAAGCCTCCAGACTGAGGTTTCCAAAGGACTCTAAAGAGATTGATTTCCCCAAACTCCCTGTGACTGCAGATGGAAATTTCGTGCCAGCCTCCTTTCAGGCAGCATTTCCCAGAGGCTCTAAATGTGGGTGTGGGCTGTGCTGGAGGCAGTGGGGCTCAGCTCCCAGCCCTCAGCTCCTGCAGCACCTGGGCTGTGACAGGGACGAGCTGTTCTGCTCAGACACGCCGTGCTGCAGCTCCTCCTGTGCCACCGGCTGCCTCAGCCTCTTTCCCCCCTTGGAGCCCTCCCTGCATCCTCCATCTCTATTTTTTTCTGGCTGAGGGTGAAATCTGGTGTCTCCAGCCAAGCCCACAGGTGCTGGCATGTGGGGAGGAGGCTCCATGCCTGGCTGGTGCTCGCAGGGGCTCGGGCTGGCAGGAGGGACTGGGGACAGCCCTGGGCCCAGCTGGAGCAGCCCTGGGGGTGGGAGCTGGACCTGCCCTGACCCAAAACCCCCAGCCCCACGGCAGGGGAGGGGGGATTGTGCCTCTGTGCTCAGGTGAGACCCCAGCCCTGGGCCCAGCACAGGGAGGAGCTGGAGAGGATCCAGGAGCTGGCACCCAGAGCAGCTGAGGCTGCCCCTGGATCCCTGGCAGTGTCCCAGGCCAGGCTGGAGCAGCCTGGGACAGTGGGAGGTGTCCCTGCCACGGCAGGGCTGGCACTGGATGGGCTCTAAGCTCTCTTCCAGCCCAGGCCAGGCTGTGATTCGATGATTCTATGACTGGTAACTCTGAAGTTCACTGCCATGGACAGGAACAGTTGCTGTCATCACAAGGACAGATCCAAATTCCAGTGTGGCACCTCTGTAAGGAGAAGCTGGTGGGAGTGTCCTCCACAGGCAGGGAGTTTGTCCTGCTGCTCCTTGGGCTTGAGCAGCCTGAGGAGCTCCTGGCACCTTCCCTGCCAACACCAACATCCAGCCCTGGGAAAACACCCCAGTCAAACACAGCACAAATTGTCTGGGCAGGGACGTGACAAACCAGAGTGGGAGGGAGACACCAGCAGTAAAAAATGCTTCTGTAAACTCTCTCTCTCCATGTTTCCTGCAGCTCCTTCAAGGCCACACTGAGGTCATCCCAAAGTTTCTCCTGCCCAGGTGAACAATCCCAGCTCTCCCAGCAGAGCTGCTCCATCCTCTGCTCATCCTGGAGCCTCCTCTGGCCTGGCTGCAGCAGCTCCAGCTCCTCCCTGTGCTGGGGCAGCTCTGCAGGTGGGATCCTGCTCCTTCCCCTCCTGAATGCTGGAGCAGAATTCCTGTGGCCAGGAAAGTGGGGCAGAAAGGAGGAGCTGAGTCTGTGGGGGTGAGGCTGGGGCAGCTCCCTGTCCCAGGCTTGGGGATGTTTCCCCATCCAGCTTGGAACACTGAGCCAGGCTCTGCTGAGCCAGGCTCTGCTGAGCTCACCTGGGGCCACGCTGTGCCCATGAGGAGCAAAGCCTGGGCTGAGGGCAGGGAGAGCTGCCCAAAGCCTCAGGGAGCGTCGGCACAGCACTGGCTCCGCAGGAAGAGGAGAATTGTAACGATGTCAGTGCAAATCTGCGCTGAAATGATGTGAGTGAAATCCCCAAAGATGTGATGCCAAGAAAAATAAACCCCAGCAGAATGCCAGAAAACCAAATTACAATAAATAACACGGGGGCAGGGTGGGGGGAGAGAAGAACTGATGGAACAGGCAGGAGAAATGCAGACAAGGGCAGAGGCATCAAAGCAGGCAGTGCAAATCCCAAAGCCAGGCAGTGCCCACGGGAAAAATGCCAGGCGAGATGGGGGTGATGTGGTGGGTGATTTGGGGCAGGACCATCAAAGATGGAGCAGGGGGATGCACACAGGCTGGGAGTGACCCGACACCAAGCAGGAGGAGCAGCAGAGCGCAGAGCAGCGTCCTGCCAGGGCTCCTGGGCTGGGTGGGGTGTGCCAAGGGTGGGATGGGCGCTGGGGACGGGGACCCGGCTCCCCTGCACGCCCTGGGCTCCACCAAGGGATGCCAAGCACAGCCCCCTCCTCACTGCAGCCAGCCAGGGGAGCCCAGCCACCCCCTCTGTGATGGGGAAACTGAGGCACGGGGAGGGCAGGCAGCAGGGCTGGGAGCAGCGCTTGGATCCGTCCCGGCGATGGCAGCTGGCGGGACGGAGGAGGGGCAGGGGCCGGAGGGGTGTGGGATATCCCTCTCTCCTGGCTCGCAGGGGCGGTCCCAGCTCAGCCCAGCTGCGCCGCGCCCAGCCCAGAGCCCAGCCGAGCTCGGGGCAGCGCTCAGGAGCTGGCTCTGCTGCGCCCAGCCCAGAGCCCAGCCGAGCTCGGGGCAGCGCTCAGGAGCTGGCTCTGATGCGCCCAGCCCAGAGCCCAGCCGAGCTCGGGGCAGCGCTCAGGAGCTGGCTCTGCTGCGCCCAGCCCAGAGCCCAGCCGAGCTCGGGGCAGCGCTCAGGAGCTGGCTCTGCTGCGCCCAGCCCAGAGCCCAGCCGAGCTCGGGGCAGCGCTCAGGAGCTGGCTCTGATGCGCCCAGCCCAGAGCCCAGCCGAGCTCGGGGCAGCGCTCAGGAGCTGGCTCTGCTGCGCCCAGCCCAGAGCCCAGCCGAGCTCGGGGCAGCGCTCAGGAGCTGGCTCTGATGCACCCAGCCCAGAGCCCAGCCGAGCTCGGGGCAGCGCTCAGGAGCTGGCTCTGCTGCGCCCAGCCCAGAGCCCAGCCGAGCTCGGGGCAGCGCTCAGGAGCTGGCTCTGATGCACCCAGCCCAGAGCCCAGCCGAGCTCGGGGCAGAGCTCAGGAGCTGGCTCTGCTGCGCCCAGCCCAGAGCCCAGCCGAGCTCGGGACAGCGCTCAGGAGCTGGCTCTCACCCCGCTCCCACCGTGCTGTTGCCGGGATCACTGCGCCCACCTGCAGGCACAGCGCTGCTCACGGCTCGGCTCTGCTCCGTGCTGAAGGATTAACAGCGGCAATCTTGTTCCCAGCCACCCTCCAGATGATGCAGCATAATAAGACATATAACAGCCCTTGGAAAAGAGAAAGTTATAGTTCCCACAGCAACTGTAACTCAGCCATACTACACATCTATATATATATATTAAGGCATAAATTTAACAACATATATTTTAATGCAAAATACCAGCGAAGCACAAGGGGACAAATAACAGTGGTTGAGGGATCCATAACTTTTGGCTTTCCCTGCTTCCCACTGCTGGAATCTCCCCAGCAGCAGCACGGGGAGGAAGACGGATCCATCCCACTTGTGGCCACTCCTCCACCTGCTCCCAGTTTTTTTGGCAAGGACAGGCACAATGGATAGGCCCAGACACTCCATCCATGAGCCTCTGAGCCACCCACAGACACGGCATAGGGCATGGGGAGGGTGCACAGGGCATGGGGAGGGTGCAGAGGGCATGGGGAGGGTGCACAGGGCATGGGGAGGGTGCAGAGGGCATGGGGAGGGTGCACAGGGCATGGGGAAAGTGCCCAGAGAATGGGGAAGGGGCACAGAGCATGGGGAAGGTGTCAAGGGCATGGAGAGGGTGCCCAGGGCATGGGGAGGGTGCACAGGGCATGGGAACCGTGCCCAGAGAATGGGGAAGGGGCACAGAGCATGGGGAAGGTGTCAAGGGCATGGAGAGGGTGCCCAGGGCATGGGGAGGGTGCACAGGGCATGGGAACCGTGCCCAGGGCATGGAGCAGGTGCCCAGGGCATGGGGAAGGTGCCCAGGGCATGGGGAGGGTGCACAGGGCATGGGAACAGTGCCCAGGACATGGAGCAGGTGCCCAGAGCATGGGAGAGGTGCCCAGGGCATGGATCAGGTGCCCAGGGCATGGGAGAGATGCCCAGGGTATGGGGAAGGTGCCCAGAGCATGGGAAGGGTGCCCAGGGCATGGGGAGGGTGCACAGGGCATGGGGAGGGTGCACAGGGCATGGCACACCCCACAGGATGCCAGGGAACATGCGTGGCTGCTGCAGGGATTTCCCCTGCTGCTCATCAGGCTGAATGCAGAATGAGATCCTCTCGACAGAGTTCTGGCTTTTTTATTTTTCCAGCTATCAGCTGGAATTGCACAACAGGGATATAATTCTCGATTACATTTTATGAAATGGCTCAAACCCGTGTTGTTTCAGCTCGTTTTGCCAGGCAGCTCCCAGCATGGTGGTGCTGGCCCTGCCCACGCCGGGCTCCCCACGGCTGGGAAACCTTGGCTGGCTCCTTGCAAACAGGCTGCCCTGCTCTGTTCCTCACCAGTGGGTGCATCCTGCCCTGGCACAGCTGTTTTCCCTCCCAGGCACCCAAAATCCATCCCGGAGGGAACACACTCCCCACCCTGGGGGTTTAATGCATGTCCTGAGGTGGCACAGCCGTGCCCGGTGGTGCTGAGGAGGTGGCAGCAGCCTCGTTGGGGACCTCCCCTTCATCCTGGGAGGATTGGGCATTGCAGGGTTCAGCTGGGCTCCCGGCTTTGTGCTCTGTGCCCAGGCTTGGCCTTCACCCTGCTGGGCTGTAGCAGGGCTGGCTCTGCACCCCGGTGCTAGCTCTGCTGCTCCCAGGGGGTCCCTGGAGCAGAATAAAGGACATAAAATGCTCTGCTGGCAGCGTTTTATGCCCGTGTCTTAACTCGACATGGCTTTATATCATCTTGATATTGCAATGAGAGAGCTGAGCTGCGGCTGCCTGGCAGTCTGTGCTAAAAGCACCTGCATTTGCACTTCAATTAGTTTGCTTAATTGCATCGTCCCCTCTCTGGCTGCCTCGTGGGGAGGGCTGGGCTGGGCTGCTCTGCTGGCTGCTGTGGCCCCTCTCCCGTCCCTCCCGGGCAGGTCTGAATTGCAGTGCCTGGTACAGAAACACGGGTATCTGTATGTATGTATGTATGTGCGGTGTTTACAAAGCAATCCCAGCTAATCTCTCCATCCAGGCAGGCTCTAGGATGTCCTTTCAGCAGGGATTTGTGGAGCTGTGTAGTTATTTCCTAAGAATGCATTACCCGGGGTTTCAGATGAATAATGTAGGTCCTTGTTCTGCAACTTACTTACAAATGTCGAACCTTAAACCACTGAAGTCAATGGATCTACTCGTGCACTTAAAGTTAGGCACAGGTTTAAGTGTGGCAGTAAATCAGAGCTGTGCTGCCTGCCCTGGTCCTGCTGGGGGTGCTGATGGAAACGGCAAATGGTGTTAGAATTATGGAATGGTTTGCATTGAAATGCACCTTGAAGATCATCTCATCCCACCCTTGCCATGGGCAGGGACAGCTTCCACTGTCCCAGGCTGCTCCAAACCCCATCCAGCTGACTTGGGCACTGCCAGGGATCCAGGGGCAGCCACAGCTGTGCCCACCCTCACAGGAAGGAATCTCTTCCAAATACCTAATCTAAATTTCCCTTCTTTAAGCTTTAACTCATTCCCCCTTGTTCTGTCACTCCAGTCCCTCTCTGGCTTCCCTGCATTCCCTCCAGGCTCTGGAAGATGCTGTCATGTCTCCACACAACCTTTTCTTCTCCAGGCTGAACAGCCCCAGCTTTCTCAGCCTGTCTTTGAAAGGTGAGCTGTTCTAATCCTCTGCCCATCCCGGGCTCCAGCAGCTCCAGCTCCTGCCTGTGCTGGGCCCAGGGCTGGGGCAGCTCTGCAGGTAAGGTTTTGCAGGCAGAGTTTACTAAACCTCAGTCAGAAAAGCAGAGATGGGGATGCATGGAGGGAGCCAAGTGGGAAAACCTGGCCAGACACCCGGTGTCACAGGAGATGCTCCTGTAGGTGTTTGGGATGGCTCTGACCCAGCTGTAGGACTTCCTTTGCTTTGCTGCTTCCAAGTTTGCATGGTCTCACCTCTGGCATCCCTTCCCTCCCTCCTGTGGCTGCACCTGACAGCTCCAGCTCACAGCCAGCTCCGACTCCCTGCAGAGCCCCAGGGCGAGGTGCCTGGCAGGGGCTCCATCCCAGGCAGCGCTGGCCCCGCTGTGGCAGGTGCTGGGGAGGCAGCGCCGGGCTCTGCCCCCGCGCCCGGAGCCCGCCCGAGCCCCGGCAGCCGCCCCGAGCTGCACCCGTGCGAGGGCAATGCATCTCCCCTGGGTATTCCTGGCTCCGTGCGTCCGTGCTGCGGCTCTCCCCAGCCAGCGGCAGCGTGACGTGAAACCCCTCAGTCTTGCCAAGTGCCTTTTTTACCAATTATTGCCCTTTTTTGGCTCCCGCGCGCTGCCGATGGGTGGCACCGGCAGAGGAGAGGGACACAGCCCACGGGCACGCGGCAGGGGCGGCTTTCAGCAGAGATCTAATTAGCAGCTCTAATTAGCCTCGATTTCCTTGTCACCTGCAGGTCTCAGCTCCTGCTCAGGCTGCATTGCAGAGCCAGAGCATCGGCGGGGATGTACGGGCGGGGATCCCTCCCGGTGCCAGCACCCCGGGCTGGCACAGCCCCGCTCGCCCTCCGCTTTCCCGGACAGCAGCGCTGATTAAACTCCTCCCGAACCCTCTGGCTGGCAGGGAACCTCTCCGAGGGGAATCGGGAGTCATGGTAGAGTAAAAAAAAAGAGGGCACGGGGTAGAAGGGAAATAAGGCGTAAAATCACAGCTGGGCAAAGGAAGGAGAGGAAGCACTGCACGCTGCGAGCTCTGCTCTGCTTTTCCTTCCCGAGCGGGCTGGCAGCGATGCTCCCAGCGCATCCCACACAAGAACCAAAGCTGTCGGTGTCTCAGCCCTGTCGGGAAGCCGGGACAGGCAGGAGGGTGCTGGGGATACCCTGTGGACAAGGCAGAGCTGGAGGAATCAAAAGCGAGTCTGAAGCTGTTCTGGGAACAGGGAGCCACAGCCGCGTCCGTGCCCCCTTGGAGAGCTGGGGGGCCCTGGCAGCAGCACCGCGAGTGCTGGCAAAGCTCTTCCTCCCCCGTGGCGCTCTCCGGAGAGACTCGTGCTTCCCATGATTGCTTGGACAAATTCTTGTGCGAGAGCCAGCAGCTCTCCTCTTGTCTCTTGTAATTACTGTCCCAGCGTTCTCCTTGAGAGACACCATCTGCTACTCCTCCATCACCAGCCATCTCCCCCTCTCCCGGGCCAGCCCTTTCCCCGGAGAGCTCGGCTCATGGTGCTGACGGAGCAGCTCCCGAGCTGCTCGTTATCTCCATCCCATCACAGGCAGCTGCTCCATCTCCTGATGCTCTAGTCAGGGGCTCGGGGGCTCTCCTGAGCCCTCGCCTCCCCCAGGGCACGCTGGCCAAGGAGCCAACAGCCAGGCTGGGGCTGCTGTGACCCCCTAATCCCCTGTCCCCTCTGTCCGTGCCTGGCACAGCTGCTGAGGCCGCCCCAGGACTCAGGGAGAAGGGGGAATGCTCCCGGAAGGCAGCGAGAACGGGCAGCCTGTGGTGGGCACAGGGGGACTGGGGTGGCACTGGGATGGCACTGGGCGTGTTTGGGGCTGCTCCAGCTGAAACAAATACTTTCTGGGTCAGAAACAAGACACGTTTCAGAGAGCTCTGGGGCTCCGAGGCAGCAGCAGCGCTCGTGCCCGGTGCTATCAGCATCCTGCTTTTAATCAACTCCAAATGAGCCTCCGGGGGCCGATTCTCTCACGGCAGCACACCGGAAACTTCCACTGAAGTCAATAGAAGTTACTCACACCCTCAGGCACAAGTCCGCGCTCCTGGCAAGCTGCTGTGATTTACGCCCCGTGTCGCAGGCTCGACCACAGCCAGCGCCCGCCTCTTGGTATAATTCACAAGTAAATGTACATTATATAAAAAATACAGTAAAACCATCACATTTTATTAGGGGAGGGCGCACGATAAATTTTTACGTCGAAGCTTCCAGCAGCCAGAGATGAAAAGCGTCTTCAGGAAAATCACTGCCATGGAGACAGGTTTGCATCCCGCCGTATCAGGCGGCTCGTTTGTGGTTTTAAGGCATCTCATTAGAGCGGTAAATGATCTGTAAAAGGTAAAGCAGCATTTTTCTCAGTGGCTCTGGTGACGGCCAAGCTTCGAGCCCCCACGGAGAGGGGTGGTGGGCACGTGGGCCACCGAGCCCAATGAGACTGTGCCCCAGCCCCATCCCCAGCCTGTCCCCAGAGCCGGAGAGAGCACTCATTTATCCAAGCTGGCAGACATCCTCCTAAAAGCCCCGATAAAACCGACTTTCTCTCTGTTAAACAAAATGATTGTCTACAAAAATATGCGTGCAGCTCCTGCAGAATCCATCCCGAGCCGGAGCTGTGTGCTCACATCCCCGCTCCCCCTCGGCAGCTCGGCCCTGGCTCTGCGCTGGCTCCCAGGGCCAGTGTCCACCCTCGGGGCTGGGAAATCCTCCTGGCCCCGCTCCCCTCGCTGCCAGCCCGTGGCTGCCCCCTGGCAGCGTCTGCTCGTCCATCTGCGAGGCTCCGGCACGGGCTGCGAGCTGCCCTTCTGCTCCGGCTCTGCCCTTCGCTCCCAAATCCCGCAGCACGGCGCTGCCAGGCGCTGCTGGGTGCAAATGAATGGCTTTTAGGGAGGACCAAACACCTACGATCAGAAACTCTCGCATTGTTGCAAGGCCAGAATTAAAAGCTGCACCTGAATTTGTGGAAGTGTTCCAGCGCAGCAGCTCGGGTTTCAAACTGCTGCAGAGCTGGCGAGGAGGGTCCCAGCTTTTACAGGCATGAGGGAAGGAATGAAATGCTTGGGACAGCGGGAGATGAGTGATTCTGCAGACATTTGTCCCTTCCCTTGGCGGCGTTTCAAGGACATCTGGCACCACCTGGATGGGAGAGGCTCAGCGAGGGGGGAAGATGGTCCCAAGAGGGATGGGATGGGATGGGATGGGATAATGGGATGGGATGGGATGGGATGGGATGGGATGGGATGGGATGGGATGGGATGGGATGGATGTGGGCTGTGCCTGCAGCAGGGAGCAGCCTGTGGCAAGGAAACCCTTTGTGCTGAGCCCCAGGGCTCTCGTGCATCCCAGCCCAGAGCTGCTCCATCCCCAGCACGCCGGGGCCGCTGGAGGAGCCAGCAGGGCTGGGAGGGACCAGCTGCAGAGCTCAGTGAGGCTCTGCCATCCTCCCCAGCTCCCAACAGCTCGAGGGAAGTTCTCTGGAAGCTTCCAATCCCTTCTTTCCTCAAGAGATTGGGTTTCACCAGCGAGCAGCTCTGGCTGTACCTAATGGGAGCCTCCTGAACCCAGCCTGGGCTGGCTGTAAAATAAAGGTGTGAATTATTTCATACACATTATCTTTTTTTTAAAAATGACTAATTCACAAAAAATCATCCCCATTCCTGCACAAGGACTTGTAGAATTTCTGAAGTGCCCAATATTTTTTAAGAAGTGTTTCTGACCTTTTTTTTTTTTTTTTTTTGGTGAAGAAAAGCTTGGCAGGGGAGCAGCTTACCTGCTCATAAATTAGCAGGCAAATTAAAGAGGTCGTACAGGCTTTTTTTTACCCCGCTCTTTTCTCCCCTACATTTAACCTAGCCCATGCTTCTAAAATATTTGGGGATGGTAGTGCTGCAGTGGTGCTCCAAAAAGGGAAATTTGGGCCGAGCAGCACCTGGCTGTGCCCAACTGGCCTCCATCACTTGGGTCCTTGTATTTCCACGAAGGGAAGGAGCAGTGCTGCTGCTGAAGTGCTGAGTGAGGAAGCCCAGGAGGTTGTTAAGGGCAGGATCACTGGCTCTGTGGCCTGGATCTTATATTTTTCCACTGGCTTTTGCTCCAGGCTCCGTGGCCCTCGGCCAGGCCAGGAACAGCCTTTGCCCTCCCAAGCGTGGTTGGTGCTGCCCGCTGCAAACATCATTAACAGAAGTTTAGCGTCTCATTAAAAAGGAGGAGGAGGTGGGAAAGGGAGCCTCAATTAGCGAGGTGAAAGTTAAAACATCAAGAAAAGCTTCTAATTGAAGCGCAGCCCTGCAGGGAAATGCAAAGTCGCTTATTTGGCAGCCCTACAGATGGCAGGAATGTCACATTCTGGAGAAGGGAGAGAGAAATGGGGAGCTGGGGTGGTCAGCAGCTTTGAAGAAGTGGGACAGAAGTGTAGAGAGGGATGAGAGGGAAAGGAGAAGCTGCCTGTGGCTGGCACCTCCATCCCTGTGGGCCCACAGCACTCCCTGCAGCCACCCTCCCCAGCCAGCAGCCAGGGAAGCCCCACGTGCCCCTCTGAGTGTGAGCAGCTCCCCAGCTACAGGACTTCAACTCAAAGAGTTAGGGGAAAATGCAGTTCCCTGCTAATCACATCCCATGTGGCAGCCCCAGCCAGTTCGTTGTGCCTGCCTCGGCAGGACCCTGCAGTTCTCCTCTTCCCTATTTTCACTTGACTTTCTCAACTTCTGCTCTTTCCTCTCCTGCTCCCCAGTTCTTGCTGCATTTTTTTATGCCCTGTCCTGTCCCTGGGGGATGTCCCAAGCGAGAGGTGACACATCCAGCAGTGGTGCTTTTCCACAGAAATATCGTCCCTGTCTTTAGCTTATGACCAGGAGGAACAATCAAAGGAAGATTTGAGTTCCCCTTCCACATCCTTAGAGAAATCACCCCAAAAGCTCATTCCCCCTGCAGATGGGTGGCAATAACTTTGCTGGATTTTGGCATGTTCAGATTTTTGCATCTCAAGTAATTTCTGGTGAGCTCTCATCTTTCACTCCCTGCCATCCGAGACCCCTGAGTGCTGTCCCCAGGAGATGTCACCCTCTGCAGGAGGAGAGCACCTCAAGGAGGGGGAGGAATGGCTCAAGCCCAGCTTAATCAGTCTCGAGAACATAAATACTCCCAGAGGGAAGAGTTATGGCTGGGAAGGTCCTGCAGCTCTGGAGCTTCCCCAGGCTTTATCTCAGCACTGAATTAGTGGGAAGCTTCAAGCTGCCACTCCAGCGAGAATGATGCTGCTCTGAAGGGCACCTGGCAACAAGGAGGTGGAAACCTTGGAGCTGCTGGAATGGAGGGGGATGTTCCCTTTGGCTCTGCTGATGCCCAGGGCTGTTCTCAATTATATCCTGGAAAACTGGTCTGCAGGAGGAGGGTAAGAAAACCAGGATGTTACACCAATCTGAGAACCACAAGATCAGAGAAAAATGGGAAAAGTAACACTGAAACCACAGAAATCTCAGGGCAGGCTAGGAGCCAATCCAGTGCCACATTAGTGGCAAGTCAAAATTTAAGTCATCTTCTCCCCTAAAAGTCTCTTCTAGGTTTCATGCTCATCAAATCAAAGGAGCAAAGCCCAGATCTGAGCAGAACTAACCAGGCTGGCCCAGATCTCCAGCTCTGGCTGGCACACTCAGTGAGATGCTGAGGAACAGCCTCCTCCTCCCTTTGGGGAGTTATCAGCAACAATGATTCAGTGAGTAGATTGAAACAAGGAATAAACTCAGAAACTTCAGTACTTGTTGGCTGATCACAGGGAAAATGAAGAGAAAGAACTCAATGCCTGAATTATTTGCTATGAGTTAATTATGCTGGAAAAGGATGATGGAAGATAGAGCAGCAGTCAAAATTCTCTGCCTTTTCCCACCTACGCAGTTTTCTCAGATCTACTCAAAATTAATGTGGAGTTCAATATCAGACCCTCTCAAGTGCTGGGGGAGTCTGAGCCTAAGCATTTTTTGATTTACTACTCTGTCCAGTAGTACTGTGCCTTGGTTTTTTGGATGTCTCCAAGATGTAAATCAGGTGGGAAGAGAAAAGCCCTGAGAACCCAAGGCCTGCTTCTGCAGGGGAGCTGAGAGCCCTCCCTGCATGACCCTGAGCACTGCACGGTAGGACAGAGCTTTCACCTTGTTAGACCAGCCTGGAAACAGAAAACCAGAAAGCAAAGGGCAGGGCCCAGGAGGGGGTGGGAGGGGAGGATGAGGCACACAGGAGCTGAGAGCTGCTGGGGACATTGGGGGCATTCTCTCCCAGCCCTGTCCATGCTCAGCCCCTTGCCACTGGCACTGGGGGAAAGGCTCTTCCCAGGCACCTGCAGGGGTTACACAGCTCTAATTTTCCACCCCGCTAAAAACTGCAGATCTCCCAGGAAAGCTGCTTTCCCATGAGACTTCCCACAGAATCCTGCACATCCCAGGGGGCTGCAGAGCACCCAGGAAGCTCCAGGGTGTATAGACTCAGCTAAATCCAGAAGCACACAGGTATTTCCCCATGGGAAAGGCATTACCTGCTCCTATGCACACAGCAGCTACAGTTGGAGCAGTGATGAAAACCCTGCTGGGATCAGCAAACCTTTAATTAATGTCAATTTTGCAGAAAATAGTGGATGTCCAAAATGACCCTGTGATGAATTGAGGCACGCTCTCACACTCTGTTTTCTTTAATCACATGCATCAGGATTTATGGAGACATCCAGGCTGTTTTCTGAGCTTTAGGAGGCTCGGTTTTTTACAAATCCATGGATTTTTGTGCATTTGGTAATGGATTTCTGATGGAATTTTGAAACTGGAGAGAAGCCACTAGCGGGGACTCTTTGGGGCATCGCTCTTGGCACCTAAAGAAGGGGAAAAAAATGGAGAAGGAAAAACTTAATGAAAATATGTATTTGTATAAACAATCAATGAAGACCGTGTTTGTGTGTTAAACAACCACCTTGAAATTGGTCTGTCTCAAAGGACTGAGCAATTGCAGACTACCTTAGCATGAATGATTTATGACATTCATGAACTTGGCAACTACATCAGTTTTCCTAAACCTGGCAGCAAACACCACCTGCATATTAAGTGAAGATTTATGATTTATAAAACTCACCTCATTATGCAGAGGAACACGAATTGTCTTATGTGTGCAGTCTATAACTCCTGGGACAGATGAAAAGGCAGCTATGACACACAATTTATGTGTTCTTGCTGCTGAGGTGCTGAGGGAAAAGCAGGGAGAATAACTCGGGCTTTGAGCTGGGTGCCTTCAAAGCTGCCCACACCCCTCTCCTCCCCCCAGGATGATGCTGTGGCTAAAATTGCCTGTTCTCTTGGAGGAATAAAAAAAAAATCCCTTGCAAAGATTAATGGTGGAGGTCATTTGAATCAATACTCAAAACGATGCTCTCCCTCCAAAAACCACCAGGACTGGAAGCATCTGAGGGGCCTCTGTGGAAATCACACACTTGGTGCTGAGCTCACCGCTCGTATTTTTCCCCACCTTGTCCTTTCCTGATCCTCCTCACCCAAGGACACAGGCTCCTGGCTTCAAGGAGTGGAGGGTTTTGGTCTGGAAGAGGCCAGCCTGTGGCTCAGGTGAGGGATGGGGCTCGTGGCCCCCAGCAAGGAGGCAGCAGCCACGTGAGCCCCGGGTACAGCTGGATTCCCTCGCTGAGGGTCAGGGGAGCATCTGAGAGGCTGCAAAACACACAGGGCTGATGGACTGAAAAATCAGTGACATGATCCAAGGAGAAAACACCTCAGGCAGAATTCACCCCAATCTACTGCATGGGTTTGAGTGAATCGTGGTTGTGTGTCCTCGTTTCCCCATTTGCTCTAACAATACACCCAGGCAGCAGATGCTGGTGCAGTTGGATGGGCAGTGCTGTGGGGGGCTCTCAGGGGGCCCTGCAGCTCTCTGGAGAGTGCTGAGAGCAGCAAAATCCCAGCCCAGGCCTTCCCCTGCATGCCCAGGGACCAGAGGACACAGACACCTCCCCTTTGCCTGGCTGGCGTGGGGCTGGCACAGACTGGACAGGGGTGCTGTGCTGTCCCCAGGCTGCACAGGGGTGCTGTGCTGTCCCCAGGCTGCACAGGGGTGGCTGTGCTGTCCCCAGGCTGCACAGGGGTGGCTGTGCTGTCCCCAGCTGGACAGGGGTGGCTGTGCTGTCCCCAGGCTGCACAGGGGTGCTGTGCTGTCCCCAGGCTGCACAGGGGTGGCTGTGCTGTCCCCAGGCTGCACAGGGGTGCTGTGCTGTCCCCAGCTGGACAGGGGTGGCTGTGCTGTCCCCAGGTTGGACTGGGGTGGCTGTGCTGTCCCCAGGCTGCACAGGGGTGCTGTGCTGTCCCCAGCTGGACAGGGGTGCTGTGCTGTCCCCAGGCTGGACAGGGGTGGCTGTGCTGTCCCCAGACTGGACAGGGGTGGCTGTGCTGTCCCCAGGCTGCACAGGGGTGCTGTGCTGTCCCCAGGCTGCACAGGGGTGCTGTGCTGTCCCCAGCTGGACAGGGGTGCTGTGCTGTCCCCAGGCTGCACAGGGGTGCTGTGCTGTCCCCAGGTTGGACTGGGGTGGCTGTGCTGTCCCCGGGTTGGACTGGGGGTGGCTGTGCTGTCCCCAGGCTGCACAGGGGTGCTGTGCTGTCCCCAGACTGGACAGGGGTGGCTGTGCTGTCCCCAGGCTGGACTGGGGTGGCTGTGCTGTCCCCAGGCTGCACAGGGGTGCTGTGCTGTCCCCAGACTGGACAGGGGTGGCTGTGCTGTCCCCAGGCTCCTGGAGGGGCTGAGTCCCCACAGAGACGTCACTCCAGGTTGCTCCTGGAGCTGGCTGGGCGCCACAGGGTGTCACCCCAGGACAAGGGGTGCAGCAGGGCCACCAGGCTGTCACCCAGCAGGCCACCAGGCTGTCACCCAGCGGTGACACCCAGCCTCAGGGTGGGGATGTGACCCTGGCAGGCAGCTCCCTCCCCAGAGCCTCAGCAGAGGGAAGGGACAGAGCTGGGAGCAGCAGCTCAGACACAGCCCCTGAGCTGTCCCTCAGCCCTGCAGCCACGGGCTGAGGACACCCAGGGGCTTTGGCTGCTCCTGCAGCAGAAAAACGTGTGTGAGGCCTTTGGGTCTGTAATTGGCTGCAGCACTATTAAAATCAATTAAAACTGCCTCCATGGCTGCTCTGGGTGCTCGTGCCCACCCTGGGCTGCCTGGGGAAGGGAGATTCCAGCAACCCCAGCCCAGCCAAGCACCCCTGCCCCCAGCTGAGCAGGGACTGCAGGAGCTCCTGGAATTCAAGGTGTGCAGGTCTTGGATGTGTCCTCCCTCAGCAGTGAAGGGGTTGGCTGGTGCCAAATATGTTTGTGGCTTGGCCAAGCCAGAAAGCTCAGCAGGAGGAGAGCAGCTGAGGCTGGAGCAGTCAGGATGTTTCTCTAGCTGTTCTTTGGTGGGGACACAATTCACTGTTTATTTTCTGCTGTAAAAACCTGCACTGAGGCTCTTCAAAATATATGTTGGTGCTACTGGAGAGGAGGGAGTTGGGAAAGTGAATGATTTTGTTTTCCTCCCTCATTGTGTTATTGCCAAGGTAGCAGAGAAAGAGAATTTCTTCTGTCTGAGCACAAATCAGGAATTCTTCCCCAAATGTTACCCTTTTGTTCACACCTGTCTCATGAGGCTGATTCCAAAACGAAATTATTGTAACTGTACATATTAAATAAATCACAGTCTCCACCTGGGCCACATGTGTTGGCAACAGCTGATCCAACAGGAGCTCCTGGCCTCTCTCTCCTGGCCCTGTGTTCAGGCAGCAGCACAGAGCAAAGTGTGTTTGCACAGAGCAGCTGAAGAGGCTCCCAGCTCTTCCAAAGGGCACTGAAGAATAACAGAAGGAAGAGCAGGTAAGGATCAGTGGAGTGTTCCCATTGTTTCCAGAACAAAAAGCTGTGCTCCTCCTCCAAGACAAAGACGCTGGCTGAGGGAGTTTTGCATCCCTGAGCTGTGTGGGAATGGAAAATGCTGGTTCCTGCTGGTGGCAGAAGCTCAGAGAGCAGCTGGAACCAGCACAGGCGAGAGGACAGCGAGAACGGGCAGCGAGAGGAGCTGCTCAGGGGAGGGTGTGGTGTGGGGACACAGGGACACACCCTTGGGGCGGTCTGGAGGAGGGAGCACGGAGCACTCAGCAGGTGCGACCCCATAACCCTGCCCAGCCCCATATGGGGATATGTGTGACCCCATAACCCTCCTCAGCCCCATATGGGGGTATGTGTGACCCCATAACCCTGCTCAGCCCCATATGGGGTATGTGTGACCCCATAACCCTGCCCAGCCCCATATGGGGTATGTGTGACCCCATGACCCTGCTCAGCCCCATGTGGGGGTATGTGTGACCCCATAACCCTGCTCAGTCCCATATGGGGGTATGTGTGACCCCATAACCCTGCCCAGCCCCATATGGGGTATGTGTGACCCCATGACCCTGCTCAGCCCCATGTGGGGGTATGTGTGACCCCATAACCCTGCTCAGTCCCATATGGGGGTATGTGTGACCCCATCACCCTGCTCAGCCCCATATGGGGTATGTGTGACCCCATCACCCTGCTCAGCCCCATGTGGGGTATGTGTGACCACATGACCCTACCCAGCTCCATATGGAGTTCCCCCAACTGTGAATTTGGTGATTCTGCAGACTCCAAATTGGGGAGGACAGGAGGGCCAGCAGGGAGGGGGAGGTTTGTGCAGCAGAGGCACGGGGTCCTTGCAAAGCCCCTTGACAGAGGAAAAGTTTGTCAAGCAGGGACAGGGACACGTTTGGGGCTTGTGTCATGTCAGGGGCATGTTTGGGGCTCGTGCTGGGGTGCTGCAGGGCACATGGGAGGGTCCATGAGCCTACTCTGAGACCCCAGGCCAGAGCAGGGGGCTGGCTGTGCTGCAAACCCCTCCACAGGCCAGGGAAAGTGGATCCAGCAAGGAGCAGAGGGAGATTTGTGCCCCCTCGACAGGGGGGTCCCCAGGACCTTCCCCTGCCCTCGAGGCTGGGCTCTGTCAGCCTTCCCACCATGGCACAGCTTGGTGACCTCCAGCAGGGCTGGGACCAGCCCTCAGAGCTTTCCCAAAAACACTGCCCTTGTACTCAGCTGCTTCAGAGCAGGGTAAAAAAAATCTACAGAGTGCAGCACTTGGAAATTCTCGTTTGTACTGGGCTAATTGCCCTCATTATTCTGGGTCCTGGAGGCACCTCTGGTCCTTGTGAAGGCAGCTGCAGTCATGGAGGGGTGAGATGTGGTTTGTGCTCCCTCTGGTCTCCTGCCTCCTCACTGGCTTGTCCTGTAGGAAGGTGTGGGGAGCTGCTGGCAGACACAGGCAGCTCCCAGCCGCCTCCTCGCTGCCCCAGGGTCACTTCTGATCTATTGTGATGCTCTCCAGGCTGTTGCCAGCTGCACTGGGAACACGGGGATGAAGCCAGAGAAGCCTGGAAGGATGCTGGGGGGTGAATGGCCACCCCGAGTCCTCGTGCTCCTGCTGTGGTTCCCTTGAGATGATTCCTTAGCCAAGCACCTGAGAGATCCTTCACTGCACCACCAGGGTAATTAAATACCTGAGTCCAGCACTGCATCCATCCCACCCTGCAGTGGGTTTATTTCTGCCCTCTGCAGCCAGCCCTCCCTGGGCCTGGAGGATGGTCCTGGATGCCAAGGCTGCTCTCCCTCCTGCACAGAGTGCGTGGGGGGTGACTCAGCCTGACTCAGGGTGCAGCCTCATGCTGAGCTGTTTGATCCATCGCTGCTTTTCCCATTTCCCTCCGCGCAGCGAGCAGGGGAGCAGCTGGAGTGTGGCTGTTCTGGCAGCTGCCTCCACGAGCCTTTTCACAGCAGACACCTGAAGCCAGGCCGGCATCACTCGGGGTAACTCCAGAGTGTCTGGGGCAGAGAGCAGGAGCTGCCCCCAAATCCCTGCCCGTGGGGAACAGGGAAGGTGGAGGAGCTGATGTTGGTCTGCCCCCAGGCCTTGAAGCACTCACGGCTGCCCGGGCCCACCCTGGCACTGCCAGAGGCTCTGATGGGCGGGCTGCTGACATGGAAATCCCGGCATGCTTGTCATTTCCAGTGACAAAGAGGGTGACAGTGGCATGAGGCTGGGCTGTGCTGTCACCTGCTGTGGTGGCCCCAGCACTGTGACATCCTCGGCCAGCCCCACAGCCCCAGGGCAGTTCGATGGCAGTGCAGACGGCCCCAGGCCCAGGCTGGTGCTCACTGTCACAGCAGAGCCCTCCTGGGAGAGCTGGGAAATCAATTAGCACAGGTGTTAAATAAATTAGGATTGCCCCAAAGAGCTGTCTGAGTGCTCCTGCTGTTCTGCATTTGGCTGGGAGAGGGCTCCTCTCCTCCCAGGAGTGGCTCAGTGCTGGGTTTGGGTTCAGGCTGGAAATGCACAGTTTGGGGTGCAGAGGGGACACAATGCAGGTCTCTCCCGAGGGATCAGTGTGTGTGGGAAGAGGGGCACAGTGGAGGGGCACGGACTCTGCAAGTGGGGCAGCGAAAGCAACACCCCAGGGCAGCCTGCAGCCCAAAGAGAGCAGAAGAACTTGTGGCACTTGAGGAGTGGAGGCTGCAGGTGTGTGCTGGCCCTTTGCAGGGGGCTGCAAGGGACCGGGGACATGGACACGCTTTATGCCCCCACACCCCAAGGCAGCGCAGCCCACGGTGCTGCGGGTCACATCTCACTGAGCAGCAGTCACAGCGGACTTTGTGACCTTCAGAGCAGAATTGCCTTTCGCTCCTCAGCCCCTCTCTGACTGCTGAAACACGTGCCTGGTGCTCCAGGGGCAGCTGTGCGAGCTGCTCCTGCCCGGGCAGGGGCTGCGGGGCACGGGCAGCAGAGCCCCGCGGCCGTGCCCGGCGTGCCGCGCCCCGCGCCGCGCCAGCGCCGGGAGGGGCCCGTGCCCGCGCGGAGCCGCCGCGCTCCCGGCCGGGCACTCGCACCGCGCTTGCACGGCCGCCTGCTGCCCCTGCCTGGCCGCGGCAGGGGCTGGCACGGGCCCCCTCCGCCACACCGCAGGCCCGTGCAGGACCGGCCTCACAGCAGCAGGGACACCTGAGGGATGAGCTCAGGCTGCCATGGGGAACGCCCTGGTGATCCTGGGGAGCACGAACCCTGCCCGGTGCCAGCACTGGGACTGACTGGCTGGACACAGACCCTGCCCAGGCAGGGCCAGACCTGGAGCAGGTGTTACAGTTCTGGGATCCCCAGTCTCAGGACCTGGAACCGGGGGAGCAAGTCCAGAGGAGGCCACCAGGTTGCTCAGGGGAGCAGCTCTCCTGTGCAGACAGGTTGGGAGAGTTGGATCAGCTCAGCCTAAGAAAGGAAGGCTGTGGGGAGAGCTCCCGGTCTGGGCACTGTCTTATTAACCAATAAAACACTACCAACAAAGATATTTACATTTTTAATTCAATACTAAGAAATTTCATCTAATTACAGTGTGACTTTTTTCAGCCAGTACTGTTCTGACACACAGACCTATTCTAAGACTTTTTGTCACCTTTGCAACCACTTTTATTCCTTCTGTATCTTAAACTCCATAGCTAAACTTTTCTCAACATGTCTCTACTTTAATCTTTAAATCTATATTCTTGTTTTTAGCACTTGAGCTTGGAAGCTTTTCCCAAGGCCTCAGGTCCAATCCTGTATTCTTTTCTAGACTGTGATTTCCAGACTCAATATTCTGAGAACTTCTTGCATTTTGAATTCCAACATGTGTTTGCAGGATCTTCTCAGGCACAGAGCAGAGGCTGCTCCCAGCTGGCAGTGCCACAGTGTCCTGGGAGCCATGGCGTGGGCACTGGTGACCCCAGGCCTCTTCCTGATGTGCCCCTCACGCCTGGGAACGCTTCACTGCCACAGCCTGGGCTCCCATTTTCACTCCCAGGCCTTTGCTGGCCATGAGCCCCCAAGGGCTGAGCTGGTCCTGCTGCCCCTGAGGCTGTGGGGCACAAAGGGGGTGACAGTGGTGTGAGGCTGGGCTGTGCTGTCACGCTGAGGTTCCTGCCTCCGAGCCTCCCAGCCTCTCAGGAATCCCAGCTCCTGGGAGGGCACCCAGGAATGCCTGGACAGCTCTTCCTGCTCCCCTCAACATCAGCACCACCCCACGGCCACGGGCAGGGGAAGGCGGGAAGCAGAGCTGGCAGCCTGGCTGGAGGCAGAGCAGCACTGCCAGGATCAGGGGGCAGAGCAGCACTGCCAGGAGCAGGGGGCAGAGCAGCACTGCCAGGAGCAGGGGGCAGAGCAGCACTGCCAGGAGCAGGGGCAGAGCAGCACTGCCAGGATCAGGGGCAGAGCAGCACTGCCAGGATCAGGGGCAGAGCAGCACTGCCAGGAGCAGGGGGCAGAGCAGCACTGCCAGGAGCAGGGGCAGAGCAGCACTGCCAGGATCAGGGGGCAGAGCAGCACTGCCAGGATCAGGGGGCAGAGCAGCACTGCCAGGATCAGGGGCAGAGCAGCACTGCCAGGAGCAGGGGGCAGAGCAGCACTGCCAGGATCAGGGGTAGAGCAGCACTGCCAGGAGCAGGGGGTAGAGCAGCACTGCCAGGATCAGGGGGTAGAGCAGCACTGCCAGGAGCAGGGGGCAGAGCAGCACTGCCAGGAGCAGGGGGCAGAGCAGCACTGCCAGGAGCAGAGGCAGAGCAGCACTGCCAGGATCAGGGGTAGAGCAGCACTGCCAGGATCAGGGGGTAGAGCAGCACTGCCAGGATCAGGGGCAGGGCAGCACTGCCAGGATCAGGGGGTAGAGCAGCACTGCCAGGAGCAGGGGCAGGGCAGCACTGCCAGGAGCAGGGGCAGAGCAGCACTGCCAGGAGCAGGGGGCAGAGCAGCACTGCCAGGATCAGGGGTAGAGCAGCACTGCCAGGAGCAGGGGCAGGGCAGCACTGCCAGGAGCAGGGGCAGAGCAGCACTGCCAGGATCAGGGGCAGAGCAGCACTGCCAGGAGCAGGGGCAGAGCAGCACTGCCAGGATCAGGGGCAGAGCAGCACTGCCAGGATCAGGGGCAGAGCAGCACTGCCAGGATCAGGGGGTAGAGCAGCACTGCCAGGAGCAGGGGCAGAGCAGCACTGCCAGGAGCAGGGGGCAGAGCAGCACTGCCAGGAGCAGGGGCAGAGCAGCACTGCCAGGAGCAGGGGCAGAGCAGCACTGCCAGGAGCAGGGGGCAGAGCAGCACTGCCAGGAGCAGGGGCAGAGCCCCCAGTGTCCTGCAGCCACAGAGCCCAGCCCTGTCACTGCCCGAGGTGTCTCCTTAGCCCTGAGATCACCTCTGCAGGACATGCAGGTGGTTTGGAGCCCAGCTCTTTCTGATGCCCGCCGATGAGAGACTGCAGGAGGCTGTTCTTAGAGGTTTTCATGGCTGTTTATTCTTCCTTATCTCAGGATTGCTTTATCCAGCTCACAGCGGTCTGCTCTCTGGATATCCAAGGCAGAATCTGCCTGGCAGAGGCAGGACTTATCTTTTATAGTCTAAATTACCTACTAGGTATTTACAACTATTTTCCAATACAATTCAGTCTTATAACATGGTCCAGCTTTGTTCACATCCAATCTGACAGTGCCAGCATGTCACCCAGCATGGATGGCACGGAGAAGGAGGAAGAGGTATCCACTCCCAATTCCTCCATCTTGGCCATGTATCCCTTATCACAAACTTTCCCAAAAGTCTATTTATCTACGTTCTAACAAGCTAATTTACACTTTACTAATTTTGGTGGCTTGTTTCCATTCCCTCTGTGTTGGTAATTTCCCTCAGGGGTGTGAATTCAGTGCCTGAGACAGCAGGGTCTCACTCAGGGGTCTTTGGGACCCTCGCCAGGGGGGTTTTGAGAGCCCCCAGAGAGGCCAGGAGTGCACCCTGGGCTCCCACACAGCCCCAGCTCGGGGCACAGCCGGGCCAGGACACCCTGGAGGCTGCACGGGCTCGGGGAGGCTCGGCCGAGACAGCCCCGGGCCCAGGCTGGTGCTCACTGTCACAGCAGAGCCCTTCTGGGACAGCTGGGAAATCAAGGAGCACAGGTGTGTGATAATTGACTAATTATTCGTGTTAATCATAGAAGTTTTGGTGCTTGTATAAACCAGAATACTTAAAATAAGAAAAGATCGTGGACCTAGATAAAGGGAAAATATATGATTAAACCCACTCTCTTTAAATCCCCCTGTTATGAATATTGTGTATACCAGTTTGTAAAAGAAAAAAAAGGGGTTTTCCATAGTCTGAAAGGTTTTTTTGCAGAATCAGATTTCCTGCCTTTGTGTAATCAATCACAAACTATATGCTAAAGATCAGAATTCCCACTTCTTCTGTTTTTTATCTACCAAGACCAGATGGTTACATGACCAATTGTCCCAAGAGCTGTCCCATGGAGTTTAGAAGTTTCTTTGACCACCACTGCTTTACCCTGCAGAATTACTACAACAAAGCAATAACAATTATTGATTACTACAAGGAAAACCCTACTATGAAAAGGGAGCTGCAAACCAGGTTGGGTGGAAGTGGGGAGTGGGCGGTGACCCCTCACGTTTTCCCCAGCGCTGCTTGCTCTGTCTATATTAAATAAAGCAATCTAAATCTTTGCTGAATATCGAGACTTTGTTTCTCATTTATAACCGGTGTTAAATAAATTAGGATTGCCCCAGAGAGCTGTCTGAGTGCTCCTGCTGTTCTGCACTTGACTGGCAGAGGGCTCCTCTCTCCCCAGGAGCTGGCTCAGTGCTGGGCTTTGGGTTCAGGCTGGGAACGCTGTGGAATTCTGAACTCCTTGATGTGATTTGATTTAAAGTTCTGCTTCTCCTCTGCGGCTGAGCAAGTATCAGTTTCAACCCTCACAAGTGCACCTGCTCCCACAGCCCTTTGTAACGCGGCTGCGAGCGGTAGGGCAGAGGCCTGCCGGGGTTCAGGCGCTGCCGGGAGGTTTTCAGGCAGAATTTCCCAGCACAGAGCGCGCTGCCCGGCCCCGGGGCAGAGGGCCCGGCGCCGAACGGCGCATGCGCGGGACGGGCGGGGCGGCCCCGGAGCCTCGGCGCAGGCGGCGCCTGGCGCAACCTGCGCATGCGCGGCCCACGGCCTGACGCAAGGCCGCTGCAATTGCCTGCGCTTTATCCTGTCCGACCTTGAGTGCGCGGCCGCCGCAGGACCCGGGCTGGCCGGCTCCGCGCCGGTGTGCGCCGCGCCGCTTCGCTTTCTCTGTCTCGCCCCGGCGTGCGCCAGCCGGCACAGCGAGCTCTGTGGCGGTGTCGGGAAGTCAGCCTGCAGCTGCGCCGCCGTTTCCGGACTCCGAGCGGCGCGCCGAAAGCCAGCGGTCCGATCAGGCATTATTGGAGACAGCCCGCGGCGGGGGTCCTGCGGCGCGGCTCGGCCCCCCCGTAGCCCACGTGGGTGGAGGTTTCCAGAAGAGCCGCGGCCCCGCGCGCCCCGTTCACCGCCGCCGCCATGCTGAGCGCGAGCCGCCTGCCGCTGCTGCTGCCGCGCGCCGCGCCCGCGCCGCCCGCGCGCCCTGCGCAGGTCAGCGCCGGGAGGGGCCGGGCCGCGGCCCGGGGACAGCGGGGGGCCTGAGGCCGGGGCACACGGCGGGGAGGGCACCGCGGGCCTTGAGGCCCGGAGCGTTCGGGGACCGGGGGAGAGCACTGCGAGCCTTGAGGCCCGGAGCGTTCCGGGACCGGGGGAGAGCACTGCGAGCCTTGAGGCCCGGAGCGTTCCGGGACCGGGGGAGAGCACTGCGGGCTCCGATCCTGGAGCGTTCCGGGGCCGGGGGAGGGCACCGCGGGCCTTGAGGCCCGGAGCGTTCCGGGACCGGGGGAGGGCGCCGCGGGCCTTGAGGCCCGGAGCGTTCGGGGACCGGGGGAGGGCACCGCGGGCTCCGATCCCGGAGCGTTCCGGGGCACGGAGAGCGGCGGAAGGCGCTGCCCGCGGCCCCTGAGGGCTCAGAATTAGTAGCAGAGGCTCCCGCGGGTGCGGGCGATGCCGTGCCCGGGGGTTCAGAGGCGCGTGTTTTCCATGCCTGAGTCTGATTTCTGTTCGGGAGGTTTGCGGTGAGGCCGCTCGGTTCCTCAGCGCCCGTGTGACGGTGGCTGCGCGGATCGGGCAGGGATGGAAATGTGGAGGCCGTTTAGGGACCGGCCGCAAATCCCCCGCGCTGTGCTGGCCTTGCTGCCTCTGCTCTGTCGCAGCCTGAGCCTTGCGCCTTTAAAAACAGCGAAATTCGCTGTAGCTCGGTGCTGCTAACGCTAAGATAGCTGCTTAGAAGTTGGCTCTTCTTCAGAAAGAGGGATGGCGTTTCCCGAGCACTCCAGGATGCTGCTTTGCACGTGCACAGCAAGCTGGAGCATAGCTGGAGTTGTGCAGCAAAATCCCAGGTGCAGGTTCCTGCAGGGATGCACTGAGGCGTTTGTTGCTGACCAGGCACAAAGCTCTGAGAAGTGGGGTTAATGTTTATCTGCTGCTGCTCGTGGAACACTGAAGGTTCCGTGTTGGTTTACTGAGATGTCTTTTGGCTTGTAGTGTGCTCACAGGTTCTTCTGTATGGAGGAAATACCTTGGTTCTGGTCATAGAAATCAGGGTTCTGGCAGATTAATTAGTGCAGTCATGGGGGTGGGGGGCTGTTTATCTCAGCCTGAGTCTTGCTCAAGTTCTTCGTTCCTTTGCAGTCAATTTTTTAAAGAGGGTACACTGTAGTAGGGCAGTGTTGCTCCAGACATTGCCTCTGTAAGCTTTGGTTTGAAGACCTCTTGATGTTTTAGACTAAATTGCCATTATAATGTCTCTGTTTTTCAGACATTTTGGAATGGCCTCAGCCAGAACATCCTCAGAGCAGCATCCAGCAGGAAATATGCGTAAGTGTTCCTTGGGGTGGCCCTGTTTGGCTGTTGGTGTTTATATTTTCTCTCTTCCTGATACCAGAACTGATTATTTGAGCCAGGGCTTGGGTAACTCACCCAAACCAGCAGAATAAAACTGCAGCCTTTGCTCATAACTTTTCTAAGGCTGTTTCTTTATCTCCTGTTTCTCTCCAGGGGAGCTTTGAGCATTGCTGTCCCTGCTGCTCCCACCACCAGCAGTCCCCACAAAACGCTGGTTGCTGAGATTTGTTTGATTAAAACCAACCAAACAAAAAGCAACCCAAACACTGATGGAACAAATTGTTTTACACTGACATGAAATGGGTGATGGCTGGATCCATTTTCCTGTAGATAAAGATCAGTGGGAGAAGGGAGCAGTTTGTTTGTGGCTGATGCTGATTCAGGCCATGGGCTGAAATGTGTTTGTGGTGGGAAAGCTGTGTCTGTCTGGTACAGCTGAATGTTCAAAGCTCACTGCTCAGTTATTGGAGCTGGAGTTAGAGCCTCTGGCAGCTTGGGCACAGAGAAGGTGACATTCCTGGAGACAAACAGCCCTGCTCTGCTACAGAATGCCTTCTCCATCCCAGAATGTGGCTTTGTTTGTGAGCAAAGATTTGTTTCAGGGATTCTCTGAGCCTCAAAAGGGGTAATGCACCCTTCCAGAGGGGGAGGAGGGAGTTCAAATTTATGTTTTGTGAGATGCACTCCCATTTTTCAGGATTAAATTAATCTGTTGCTCCTGAGGATCAGGAAGGTGGTTTGCTTTGGCTCTGGCTCAGAGCACCCTGCATGGGCCAAGTGATTTATCACTGTGTGTTCTTCTCCCCGTGTTAAGCAATGAGAAATAAACAAGTACAATTAGTGTTTTAACTTCAGGTGAATGTTTTCAAACAAGTTTGAACACCAGGGTTGCCCAGAGCAGCTATGGCTGCTCCTGGATCCCTGGCAGTGCCCAAGGCCAGGCTGGACACTGGGGTTGGAGCAGCCTGGGACAGTGGGAGGTGTCCCTGCCGTGACTGGGGTGGAACTGGATGGACTTTCAGGTCCCTTCCATCCCAAACCAGTCTGGGATTGTGAGACTAAAAGCAACCCAAAGCAAGTCCTGTCTGTAGGGACAAACTTAGTTATGTCTTTCTTTTATACCAAACTCCTAAGGGTTGTTGAGAAGATATAAATATATATATGTAGTAAAGATATTCTGGTGAAGAATAATACTTTATATGCTCATTTTAAGAAGCAAAGGTTTACCTGTAAGTGCTCTGGTTTGGAGAGGCACAGGCTTAAACTGCAGTGTAAGAGTCAGAGAACACCTTAGGTCAGGATCCAGCCTGGATTTGCTTCAACATTGAGTGGAAAATCGCTTGGTCCTGTCTTTGGGGCTGAACGTTTTTTGCTGTACAGTTTTCTTTGATGGTAATTTGCCCTGGTGTGCCCTCCAGCTCAGAAGCAATCAAGGGCGCGGTTATCGGCATTGACCTGGGCACCACCAACTCCTGCGTGGCCGTCATGGAGGGGAAGCAGGCCAAGGTGAGTGCCGGGCAGCGCTGCGCGCGGGCTGCGCCCTGGCCCCGGGCTGGCACTGTCACTGGCAGCGCTGCTGTGCCCCCAGGTGCTGGAGAACGCGGAGGGAGCCCGCACCACGCCGTCGGTGGTGGCGTTCACGGCCGAGGGCGAGCGGCTGGTGGGGATGCCGGCCAAGCGCCAGGCCGTCACCAACCCCCACAACACCTTCTACGCCACCAAGCGCCTCATCGGCCGCCGCTTCGACGACGCCGAGGTGAAGAAGGACATGTGAGTCGGGCCGGGGCGCTGCCAGCGGGGGGGCACGGCCTGGGCTGCCTCCGGCACCCCCTGCCCCGGGGAGGCTGCAGGAGATACCTGCCCAGAGAGCTTAGCACGGAGCAGCAGTGTGTGTGAGCCTCTTCCTGAGGCTGTGTTCGGCTGCATTCATTGCTCATCACATTGAGAAGGAGAGAGAAGGCTCACTGGTGCTTGCAGTGCAGATTTTTCTGGTTCTGGAGGGTGTTTGCAGTCAAAGCTGTGTGATTGTATCACAGGCCTGTGATTAAATGAGGTGTCTGATTAAAGCAACAGAGAACAGTGCTGTGTGTAAGCTCTCTGCAGGGCTGGTGCACAGGCATGAGTCCTGTCTGTGCATTTGATGGCTTAATTCTCTTCAGACCTTAAATACATACTTTTCTGACTTGCCCCAAACACAAGTTGGTATATATACATTATTTGTGTTGTATAAGTGTTGGCAGCAGCAATCTGTAATTGGTGTTTCTGGGACTCTGGATTTGGGGCTGCTGCTGGCGAGTTCGGTGCTCTTTGGTTAGAACTTGCATGTGTTCATCTGCTGCTAGTGCTGGTCAGGGCTTTGTGCTGCTGCAGGAGCTGAGTGTGAGTTCTCTGGTTTCAGTAAGAACGTCCCGTTTAAGATTGTCCGTGCCTCCAATGGGGATGCCTGGGTGGAGGCTCATGGGAAGCTCTATTCCCCCAGCCAGATTGGTGCCTTCGTCCTCATGAAGATGAAGGAGACTGCAGGTGGGTGCAGCTTTGCTCTTTGCTGTCTCTGTGCTTTGTAGGTGGCAGTGCTGCCGCTAGAATAGCGCTTTCCTGGGACCCAACCCTCACAGAACAGGATTGGGGCTGGGGGAAGGGAACAGGGTGGGCTCCTAGGAAGTCTCAGGGGGCACCAGTGCCTGCCTCAGGCTTGGATCTTTGGCCAAATATCAGTGCTGTACTTAAAAAGATACTTGTAGCAGAATTGGTTGCTGATTGAGTCGAGTCTGATTTTAATTGAATTCACACTCAGAAGGGGGAGCTCCATTTCCTTGGAAGCTGCAGTCCTTGTGCCTCCCTGGCTGCTGCTGAGCACAGGCTCGAGCAGCCAGGCTTGGAGTGGCTTTGTTCCTACTCAGCTGGACCCTCCCACCCATTCTGTGATTCTGGGAGTGATAACTTGGTGTTCTTACAAGGATAACTTCTGTTTCCTTTTTCTTCCAGAGAATTACCTGGGACACACAGCAAAGAACGCCGTGATCACAGTCCCTGCTTACTTCAACGATTCTCAGAGACAGGTACTCATCAGGCTGGGATGTTTTGGGGTTCATAAATTGCCTTCAGTTTCTCTCAGCAGTCAGCACTCTCCCCTTCCCTCCTCAGGCTACCAAAGATGCTGGGCAGATCGCTGGCCTGAACGTGCTGAGGGTGATTAATGAGCCCACAGCAGCTGCACTGGCCTATGGGCTGGACAAGTCTGAGGACAAAGTGTAAGTGCCTGTGCATAACCTGTGAAATAAACCTGCTGGGATTTGCCTCCTCTGCTTGCTGGGCTTTAGAGCACTGCTTGGAGTTCTGCCAAGGTGGACTCAGAGCTGTGAGTGAGAGCTCAGTAATGTCACCTCTGTTCTGTGCCAGCCAACCTTGTTAAAGAGAGAGTTCATAACTTGCAGCTACAAGTTAATTATCCAACCTGAGTGTTAATTTAATTTCCTTACCTGCTGGGGGCAGGGGTGGGTGTGGCTGAGGACAGCTGGGTGACAGGTTTGTCCCCAGAGGTGCTGATGGGCAGCACGGGAGCTGTGCTGAGCTGTGTCAGGGGTGCAGCTCCCCTGCCTGCATTCAGCCCTCTGTCCCTGTCAGGGGTGGTTACAGAAATGCAGGCTCTTTGTTAGACATTCTGTATTTCTGAGGTTGTGATAATGCTGGGAAAGCCTCACATCTTGGAAAAAAAACCATAATAATTCTGTTGTGTCTGCTCTTGTCATTGGACATGAGAATGTCTGGTCTCTGAAAAAAGGGGAAGGTCAGACTTTGTGCAGCACATCTTCCAGGGACCCCCACATGGACTGAGTGCTCAGGGGGATGGGCACTGAGATTGTTCACTGCTGTCCTTAGAGAGGCTGTGAGCTTGTGTGGGCAGCAGTGTGAGTTGTGCACACCATCTCTGGAGGAGAGGGAGTTGTGAGCCACTCACCTCTGTGAGAAGGTGACCTTGTCCTGCCTCTCTCCCTGCAGCATTGCTGTCTATGACCTGGGTGGTGGCACTTTTGATATCTCTGTGTTGGAAATCCAGAAGGGAGTCTTTGAGGTGAAGTCCACCAACGGTGACACTTTCTTGGGTGGAGAAGATTTTGACCAGGCTTTGCTACAATATATTGTGAAAGAGTTCAAGAGAGAGGTAAGGTGTCTCTTGAGATCAGTCCTGTGTTACACTGCTTCTCAACCTCACTTTGTAGAAAGAGAATTCTCTTAAATCCTTAGGACTTGATTTGTCACCTCTGGCACAGCTGGAATTTAAGAGGATTAAAAACTCTTTAGCCTGGCTTCCACTTCTTACACTTGTTTTCTTGAAGTGGAATATTCCTTTCGTGGAAGACACAGAATACCAGAACTGCTTTTTTTCTCTCTGTAGCAGGACTGTCCTATACACAGTCTGCTTACTTTTAAAAGTAAACATCTGTGGTGCAGTTGAATGTGACAGGACAGATGCAAACAGAGGTTTTGGGAGAAAGCTGCAGTGTAATTGCAGCTCCTTTGCTAATTCAGTCCTGTCAGTCTGTGCTGCAGCACCTTTCCAGGGCTCAGTCTGTAATTCAGTATATGATACTTGCAGAGCAGGGAGGGCAGACTGGAAATGCTATCTGCCCCTGCCAGCAGGGACAGAGCAGCACAGTGCATGTGGCAGTCTGCTCTAGAAATAGCTTTTCAGTTGGGAGCTCTGAGAAGGTGAGCTGCAGGGAGGGACTCCTGAGCAGCTGCTGAGAGTCTGCTAACCCTGTTTTTGTCCCTCAGACGGGAGTTGACCTGACTAAAGACAACATGGCCCTTCAGAGGGTGAGAGAAGCATCAGAGAAAGCCAAGTGTGAGCTCTCCTCATCTGTGCAGGTACGTGCCTGGAGCCAGAGCATCCACTCCAGCACTGGGAGACACTTCTGCACTGGCTTTGTTTGCAAAGCTCTGACACTGTTTGTTGTTCTGTGTAACCCGGTGCCTTTCAGACCACAGGGAGCTGCTGGAAGCTGAGTTGGTGGGTGCTGGATTTTGCTCTTTTTCTGGCATCACCCCTTCTGATCTTGCAGGGAATGTGACCTTCCCAACCTCTTCTGTACTTCAGAGGTGTGGTGGGCATCAGGGAATTTAGCCAGTGCTGCTGGTTACTGGGACTACTTGCAGCTCTGTGCGAGAGTTCCAAAACCTTGGTGCTTCTCATTCCACTGAAGCAGCTAATTTGTGTAGTAATTCCTATACAGAATCTTGACTTCCTTGCCTATAGATGAGTTGGCTGGACAATGGGCAGCAGCCACCCTCCCTCCTTTTTTCCATCAGCTTTGTATATTAATGCAGTCAAGCATGTCTTACTCATTACTGAATAAGGAACTGGAGAAGCAGCAAGTTTGGAGTGTAATAGTCCTGGCTAAGTGAAATTAAGGTCAATTATATAGTAATTGAAATGGGGACTCTGCCAATTTCTGGGTTCTGAATAAGCATCTTTAATTTTATCTGATGGTGGTCTTTTAGCTGGCCAATGGGGAGCTCATAGCAAGGAGCTGAGGGCAGTCACAATGGCTACATAGTTCTGCCAGAGACATTGCAAGCTCTGTTTTATGAGCTCCAGAGCTGGCAAATGCAATTTGTTCATACCAGGAAGGACTGAATTCCTTAACTCTTTAGCAGTGAAGTGAAAACAATTTGCTTTTGCTCCTGTTTTCCCCTAATACTTTTAACCATGCTGTGTATAAAGTGAGTGCACGCCTCTAGTCAGCAGCATGGCTTTAGTTCTTGTGTAAACTTAATGTCTAGAGCTTAAAGCACTAATGCTTTAATTGCTTTGGACTATGGTGTCTTTTGATGTCAGCATGACTCAGCACTTGAATCAGGTGATTTCAGTATAAGATTTGTTTTAAAAATCCAGCATGTGGCAAACAGCCGTAAGAAGTGGGGATTATGGTCCCTTGCTCTAATGAATTTTGTGTTAAATGGCAGCAGAGTTGTTGAACATGAGCTGTTGGCATTTAGAGAACAGCCAGGAGGGAAGGAAATACCTTCAAGGAGTTTACCTGGTATGGAATGTGAGTCAGTTGGCAGAATCTCTGGAACTCTGTGGATGGGTTGTGCTTTCTTTCTTTCTTTCTGGGTGTTGCTGAAGGAGCAGCACTAAGGTTGTCACCTCCAGTGTTGCTGCTCTTACCTCCTGGCTGTGGCAAATCGTTTTGCCCGACAATGAAAGATGTTGAAGTAACACTATTAAAAATGGGGTTTGACAGTTGTAACCATGAGGTGTAGAACAAAATAATTGTCATCTTTCTGCAATGTCAAACATAAAAGTCTGCCTGGTGCCACTTAAACTGGGCTGGAGGGTGAACAGCCATACAGATGCCTCAGTGCTGGCCAAGCAGAAGCTGTAAGCTGATGTAAAGCCCATTGCTGCTTTTCCCTGAGCCTGTTTCCCTGCACAGACTGACATCAACCTGCCCTACCTGACCATGGATGCCTCCGGCCCAAAGCACCTGAACATGAAGCTGAGCCGGGCGCAGTTCGAGGGCATCGTGGCTGACCTGATCAAGAGGACAGTGGCCCCCTGCCAGAAAGCCATGCAGGATGCTGAAGTCAGCAAGAGTGACATTGGGGAAGTCATCCTGGTCGGTGGCATGACCAGAATGCCAAAGGTAAGAGCTGGGGGGCAGGGCTGGCACGGCTGCCCTGTGCTGGCTGGGTTTGCGCAGAGCACTCTGAGTGAGGATCCCATGGCAGCTCAGATGGGACCTGGGCTGGGGCTGAGGTCAGGGGTAAGGGGGACGTGCTGGGAGCTCAGCCTGACACTGTGGTGTGCACTGCACACAGCAGCATTGCTGAGACCTGCAGGCCATCTCCTGGTGTGGTGCAGGCACACTGCAGTGACAGGCACTTGGCAGCACTCTGTGCCTTCCAAGGCATTTCCAGCACTTCAGCTGGGAGGAACCTGCAGCAGCAGAGCCCCTCTGGTACCTGCTGGTCGTGTGGAATCAGAGCTGGCTGCTGGTGGCAGACACTCCTTATCTAAAGCCTGGCCCTTATTCTGTGGAGATAAGCTCAGCAGGTGGCTTTAAAGCCTGCTGTGCTGACATGCACACTTGTGCAGATAAGTGCTGTCTGCAGGTGATTTACTGCTCCTGTTCCAGCCATGCTGCTGCTGCTCCTCCATCCCAGAGCTGAACAGGGATGTTCACTGCTCCCTCCAAGGGCACAGCCTGGCCTGTCCTGCAGAGAGCACCAAAATCTCACTGCAGAGGGATCACTCAGGACTATTTGTTGTCTTGTGATTTGCAGGTCCCCTGTAGGACAGTAGGTGTGTACATGGTCCTGTTTGGGGTTGATTTGGGGTTTGTTGTGAGAGATTTTCCTCCCTATATTAATGAGCCTAGTGGCTGGAGGTGATACTGGTGTGAGCTGTCACCCAGACAGGGGAGCCAGAGCAGCAAGATAAACAGAGGCTCCTGCTCTGGCCAAAGCTGAGGTGGAGTAACTGCTGTGTGTTCCCAAAGTCCTTGTTGTCCCAGCTGGATAAAGGAAAAATTGTGTGATTTCCACTGTATAAAGTGATGACAAACACAATACCTTTTCCTGAAGCATTATGTTCTTTAGGGGTGGACAGAACTTAAATACTGATTTTTATTTTTCCTTCTTCCCCTCATAACCCCCAACATGTGTGGCTTTGAACTGACAGAATGCTTTCCTAGTGCCTATGGTTAGAGCTCTGCCTCTGGAATTGGTGCCAGTGTGTTGTACACAGCCAAGCCTTCTCTTGGGTACTTTGTTGTGCTCTCTTCCCCCTGCTAGGAGGGAATGTGGCTTCCCTGGAGCTCTCCCATGGCCTGTACTCCAGGAGATGGACTGTGGGTGGTTACAAGTATTGTTTTGTATGTAAAACACCCCTCCAGAGGGAAAGGCTTGCATTCAATGACATGCTCACACATATTCCTCTGTAATGAGCACTCCTGGGCAGGTGTCTCCTGGCTGCAGTGCACAGCCAGTGTTTGCTTCCAGCAGTTCTCCAGGCACATCCCATCAGCTGTGCCCCACACCTGTACTGGAGAGGAGCCCCAGAGCCTTGTAGGGCAGAGGGGGCAGTTCTGAGCTGTGCTCTGGGGCAGACCCTCAGTACATCCCTGTCTGCATGCTTCAGCAGGGAATCTGTTGGGATCATGAGCACAGTCCTTGGGAATGGGCTGAGCCAGGGCAGAGCTGGGAGTGCTGACAAAGCACATCTGCTGAAACAGCCCACAAAATAAACAGCAAAATACTATTCTTCATACCATGCCCTTTTTTTCCCTTTACTGCACACAAACAACATGGACTGTGCTGCTGGATTTTTTCCCTTCCCTGTGCTCCTCCACAGCTGTACTGTCCTTGGCAGCTGTGTCCTGCTCAGTTCCCAGGGAGCAGGCCTTGACTCCCAGATAAGCCTGGGATGATCCCTGGGAAAGTGGCTGGGCTGTGTGAAGGCTGTGGTGGGGGCTGCCTTGCAGCTGGCACACAGAGCTCTGGAGAAGAGGCTTCTGGGCTGTGCTGAGGACATGCAGTGCTGTGCAGAAGGGTGGGCATTGAGGGAGCAGCACAGAGCTGGGGCTCAGTGTCTGTCTCAGGGTTCCATGGTGGCAGCAGCAGAAGGACATGGAGCTGAGCCCAGGCTGCTGTGCTTGCCTGTGGTGGTTCCCCGTGGTGAGCTGTGCTTTGTCTCCTCTCTCTCAGGTGCAGCAGACTGTGCAGGAGCTGTTTGGCCGTGCTCCAAGCAAAGCAGTCAATCCTGACGAGGCTGTGGCCATTGGAGCAGCTATCCAAGGTGGGGTCCTGGCTGGAGATGTGACAGATGTGCTGCTGCTGGATGTCACTCCCCTCTCCCTGGGCATTGAGACCCTGGGAGGGGTCTTCACAAAGCTTATCAACAGGAATACCACCATCCCCACCAAGAAGAGCCAGGTAAAAGTTGTCTCTGGATGGGTGGGACTTTGCTGATGCTCTCACACAGCTCGGGAAAGGCCACCCAGAACATCCCAGCAGGTGGTTTTGCCTCCTCATCTGACAAGAGAAGCAGTGGAGGAATCAGGTTTAATGTCAGCCACTGACTATCTCTGGTGTGCCCAAGAGGGGAGGGCAGTTGAGTTAATGGTGCCAGGATGTGCCAGGGTGTTTGTGGCCTGGTGAGGGCTGGTGCAGTGTGTGTGCCATGATGTCAATTGTCAACACATCATTCTGAAGGTGGATTGTGTGGAGCCCTTCAGGGACTGAGCACCACACCCATGGGAGGGGAGGGTGCCTTGCTTGGCTGAGTGCCTCGGGAGGGTTATCTTTATCTTTCCTCTGCATGGTCATGTCCTGGAGACTTGGCTGTGATCCTTTCCTTCCCTTGGCCCTGTCTGGGCCTGCTGCTGTGTGCTCTGATAACACCTGAGCTGCCTGGGGCATGGGCTGGAGCCTGCTGCTTCAGGGGAGATGTTCTCGGGTGTGCTGGCTGCCCTGGAACCTGCTGCTGCCATGGGTGATGGCCAGTGTTTGTGTCCCCAGCTGCATACAGGACAAGGTCACAGTGAGCTTGGCTCTTGCTGGCCTTGGTGCCCTGAATTTCTATCAGAGGAACATGAGAGCAACAAGCATTTCATGGGTTTCCCTTCCAAACAGCTTCCTTTTGTTCCTTGTTCAGTCAGCTTGTAACTGCAGATGTCTGTGTTCTAATTAGCTATGCAGTAATTTCTTGTTCTTTTTCCATAGGTGTTTTCTACAGCTGCTGATGGGCAAACACAAGTGGAGATTAAAGTGTGCCAGGGAGAGAGAGAGATGGCCAGTGACAACAAGCTGCTTGGCCAGTTCACATTGGTATGTTGGCTTCTCTATTCCTGACCTTAGCCTTGCCCTTCTTGGAGACATTCAGTCTTCTCCATTCCAGCTGCCCCCTGAAGGCAGTGTTGAGGGGGAGTCATCTTGCAGAGGACATTTCACCCTTTTGTAGTACAAAAGCAGCCTCCAGAGGCACGGCCTGGCCCTGGGACAGCCTTTCTGTGGCTGAGGACCAGCTGGCATTGAAGATGGAGCTCAGAGTTTCTGAGCACTCCTGTGTGGCACTGGGGCTACTGCAGCTTTAGGGCCTGGTCACCAGGAAGGGCTCTCTGGGTGTAAAAGAACAGTGCAGTACCAGCACCAGCAGATAATGTGAGTGCTGGCCTCTCCTCTGCTGTAGCAAAGATGGGACCTGGGACAGCTCCAGGATTTCTGCAGTCCCCAGAGGAGCCCATCCCAGCCTGGTGAGACCCTGGGAGCAGAGTCAGTGTGAGCCAAGGTAGCCCAGGGTGTTTTTTTTGTGGCCTGGTTGGGATTGCAATGTGTGTGCCGTGATGTTTAACTGTCAACACATCATTCTGAAGAATTGTGTGGAGACATTGTGAGCTGAGCCCACACCCTGCTCCCTGGGGAACAAATGTGCTGCAGGATTGCTGGCAGCAGAACAGGGCTGCCCAGCCAGCTCCCTGACAAAAATGGGTTTGGTCAGTGCTGGCAAAGCTGGGCACTGTTAAACTGTTCCACTTTGTGGGACTTCCTAGGAAGAGCCCTGCAGAAAGGAAGGACTTTGCCTTTTTTTGCACTCTTGAAGAAAGCTGCCTCTCACTGTCTTAAAATGATTCCTCAGAGGTGGCCAGTGGAATCTATGTCCAGAACTGAGGAGATAGAGCATCCTACCATAGCTATGGAAGAGGGGCTTGTGTAGCAATAAAGCAGAACCTGTACCAGCTTGGAACCAAACTTGTGGTTTCTGTGCACTTGTCTGGGGCAGAATCCTGCCTCCTGTTAATGTGTCAGTACAGCAGTGCACAGCAGGAGCCAGCAGCTGCAGAGCACTCGGCTCTGCATTGGTTCATTCAGTGTCAGGTGCCCTGAGCTGTGTCCCTGTGGGAGCTGATGGCAGCCCTGTCCCTGCCCAGGTGGGGATCCCCCCGGCGCCGCGGGGCGTGCCCCAGATCGAGGTCACCTTCGACATCGACGCCAACGGCATCGTGCACGTGTCGGCCAAGGACAAGGGCACCGGGCGGGAGCAGCAGAGTGAGTGCCTGGGGCAGGGGGCGGGGAGGGGACCCTGGACCAGCCCCTCCAGGCTGCCTGGCTGGTGTCCCACAGCCCGGGGTGGGATGGAGCCTGTGGCTCCCTGCTCGGGTCACCCAGCGCTTCACTCTGCTGCCGGTGCAGCTGAAGTCACCTGAGCCTGTGTCTCCCCTGGAAGGGAGGGGGAGCAAAGGGAGAAGTGGGAGCTGAGCTCTGGGTTTGTTCTGGGGCAGTAAAGCTTCTGTAAGCATGCAGCTCTGCCCTCTCCAGTAACCTGCCAGTGGATGCTCTCCTTGCATGTTATGCAATGGCAAGGTAGCCCTCGCTGGCAGGGTTTCACCACATCCCAGGTGGCTTTGCCCCGTGGGATAGTCCTGCCTTGGTGTTGCTATCTGGAGTACTTGCAGCAACACTTGAGCAGAGAGCAGCTGTTTCCTGGGTTTCCTGCACTGATCAGCTGTGTCCCAGTGCCCAGGTGTTGGGCACACAGGCTGGCTCACTGGTGTTGGTGGGCCATGGTCTGTCACTGAGGTGTTTGAGGCAGTCACATGTGCCCTGTGTCACCCTGAGGGAACAGAAATTGGGATTTGGGAATGCAGCACTGTGTGAGTTGTCCTTGAGCTGTTCTGCTGGGGATGCTGTTCCTTTGGGAACACACAGGGGTTGCTGTCTGTGAGCCTGGCTGCTTGAAGGGACCAGCTTTTAAAGGAGAATCCAGTCAGGAAGATCTGGCTCCAGAGTGTATGGTGTACAGCTGAGCAGGCCAGCCCTGTGCCAGGACCCTGTTTGTTTGTAATTATTCCATTAGAAAAGGCTGGAGGTTGGGTTATTTTGAAGCAGCAGGTTTTCACTGTAACCACCTTGTTCATTTTCTTCTGCTTAGGCTGGAAGTGTCTCCAGCTGGCAGGAGGCTCAGGGAGTTCAAGCTGTCAGTGTATTCTTCTTTTGGTGCAGTGAAATTTTGGGCCCTATGTGCTGGGGTAATTAATGACACAGCTGACAGTTACTAAAGCTCTGTGGTGGCTTCAGGAGATTAATTTGAAGCATGTACAGATTCCCCTGATAGAAAATAAAACTCTCCTCACCCTTATGACTGGAAGCCTCTGTGCTGCTCTTCAGCTGTTTCTTGCTCCCCCTGAGCAGTGAAATGCTTCAGTTTGCAGAAATATTAACTGTGCACAACTGGAAGGTGTGTGCTGCTTTTAATCTCACTGCTTGGCTTTTTGGCAGCAGTTTAGCACCAAAACTACCCTGCTTGTTACTTGGATTTCCTTGGAGATCTTGGATGTGTGGCAGCCTTCTACTGCTGAGTAAAGGGTTCCTGGTGACAGGCAACCAGGATTACTTTTAGCTGCCTACCTGTTGGTAGATGTGGTTCTAAATACAAAGCTGAATTGCTCATCCCACGTCTGTATCCAAAAGGACACCTCTGTGTGTGTGTCTTTGTTCAGTTTTGTACCATTGACAAATGTTCCACAGAAAAGTTCCTTGAAATGGTGATTGTAGCTTGCACTTTTATGGGCATTGAGATGTCCTGGATAATTCCTGCAGTAATGCCTGAATCTGGACTATGCTTTTTAACAGTAATAGAGGGAAAAGACCAAGGAAAGGGAAGTGTAAGAGCTTGCCCATAGAGTCGTGCTCCATTCCTTTACTAAGGAGCTGGATGGGGAATGTTGTCTTGCTCTGCCACCAAGCCTGGGCTGCTTTCTGACAGGGAAAGGAATCTTTGAACCATTCCTTCTCTTTGGATCTTTTTTGTTGGTTGAGTTTTTGCTGGAGGGTTGGTTGGTTTGTTTGAGGGGTTTCAGTTCTGTGGTTCTAATCTGGGGTGCTCCTTTGGTTGGAAGGCTTTGGTACACCCTCACTCTGCAGGAGGATTAACTGAAGACTTGCAGAGCAGCAGGCAGGGAGTGTGTGGCAGAGCTGGGAGTTGCAGGTCCAGGAGATGAGGTTTTACCTTGCCAGCAGCTTCAGTGGCTCTTGGGAGAGTCACAGGTTTGTCCACGGGGCCTCCCTGTGCAGAGTCTGTGAGCGAGGCTGCTGCTGTTGGGCTGGGGAATAATGCTCTCCTCGAAGCTGAGAGCAGATCCTCCATTGATGCTGTCTGTGCTGCAGTTGTTATCCAGTCCTCTGGTGGCCTCAGCAAAGATGAGATTGAGAACATGGTGAAGAACGCAGAGAAGTACGCGGAGGAGGACAGGCGGAGAAAGGTAACGGGGTGGGGGGGGGACCTGCAGGGGCCCTGCTGCTGTCACCCTCTGAGCTGTGCCCACCCCTGAGGCTTGAGCTCTGCTCTGGGACCTCCTACCCAGCCCTCTGCTCCTTTCTTACACTCACTGACACTCCAGGGCTGCAGGGGGTGTTGGCAGAGCATTTGGATCTTGGGGTTGGGTACCCTGCCCTAAAGCACTTCAGAGCTCTCTGAGGAATTCCTGGGACATGGAGGCAGCAGTGAGCAAACCCACCTGCCTGCTGCTCCTGGCAGAGAGCTTTGCAGCTCTGCTGAGGGTTATTGCCATCACTGCTCTCCCCTGTCCCCCTTGGCTGTGCATTTGGCACCTGGAGTGCTGTGTCCATGTGAGCAGTGCTGGCCAGGAGGACGTGATGGAAATCCTCCCTGGACTTGCCATGGAGAAGTGACTGAACCTGTGCTACATGCAGGATTAATGGTTGGGACTACTTGGTTTAATAAGGGTCATACTAATGAATTATGCAACTGAATATAGATTATTGATTTTTAAGCAGACACAGCACAGGCTGACTCTGGAATGTGGCACCAGTGTGTGTTTAGTGGTGGCTGAAACTGGCACATGGAATTGATGCACTTTGTGTCCTTCAGTCTGCAGGAGCCTCTCAGGTGTCCAGGCAGTGCTGTAAATCTTACCCCAGTAGGGAATGGATCAGAAGAGAACTGAAGGGGAGAGGGCTAGGAATAAATCCTCACAAAGCAGCACTACCTGGCCTCAACCTCTAAAGCCACCAAGCAATGGCTGATGGGCATTTGTAGGTTAGCTGGAGAACCTTCAAAGACCTTGCTCTGAAAGTCCCACTGTTTGAATACCTTTATCATTGCTGTGGAGCATAGGGGAAGGTCTGGCATCTCAAGAGGCTGCACTGAAAACTGTCGTGCTGCCTTACTTTGTATCTTAAATTGCTGGATAAGTTGCTCTCTGTTGTAATCCTGAGGTGGGACTCACCCCTATCCAGTGAGCTCACAGAGCAAGGTGATCAGGTTATTTGAATTAACACTTCTCTTGACTTGACTTGTATAACTGCAGTTTTCAGAATTGCCTCATTACACTTTTCTAGCCCTGGTTTTACTGCCATGAAAGCATCAGGAATGCATAAATGGGAGTTTTTGTAAAAGGGACCATGAGTGAAACCACCCAGCATTTGAGTTGTCTCTAGTGCCCCTGTTGCTGAAGAAGCTTCAGGATATTCTCTGCTTTCCCCAGGAGCAGAATGTGCTGTGCTGTCCCTGAGGTGTCTGTCCTTTCCCAAGTGCCAGCAATGCTGGTGCATTGGTCACCTGTATTTCAGGGGAGTGACTGGGTGAAAGCCTGAGGGCTGGCTGGCACACACTCCTCTCGGGGCCCTGTGGGCCACAGTGCACCTAGAAATGGTTTGTGTGCATTTCTTCTTGCCCTGGTGCCATTAAGAAGGACCCTGGGTGGGAACTTGAGTGGAGCTCAGCAGTTTGGGGCAGGAATGTCACCACATGTGTCAGCAGTGGTGTGGGCAGCAGCCCTGACGAGCTCTGTCCCCCAGGAACGTGTGGAGGCCGTGAACATGGCTGAGGGCATCATCCACGACACCGAGTCCAAGATGGAAGAGTTCAAGGATCAGCTGCCAGCAGATGAGGTAGGTGGTTCCTGATCCTGGTGATCCCTGGTCCTGGGGGTTGCTGCAGCACAGAAAATTGCTCACATGGCCACTAACTCCCAGCTGTGGCCGTGTTCCATGCTGGGTGGAGCTGGCCCAGCCCTGCCCCTCTGGCTGTGGCACTCCATGGAAGGCCGAGGGGAGGATGGACAGGAATCCTCAGGGGAGCAGGGTTTGGGTTGGGCTGGTAAATAGCCTATTGCAACGTGCAGGGTCAGTGTCACTGAGGCTGTGAGTGCCTGGGAAGCTGCTCAGAGGTTTCTGACAGAGCTGTGGCCTTGCAGGGCTGTGATAAGGACTGTGCTGTGGGTGGCTCCTCACAGGAGGGCTTTGCTCCAAGGCTGGAGATTGTGGGCAGTGCTTGCCCTTGTTAGCAGGGACAGAGGCAGAGCTGCTGTGCTCTGCTGGCACTGCCTGCACAGCACCCAGGAACCTGAGGCAATAAAAATCAGGGCCACTTAACTCCAATTTTTCTCTCTTAAAAATTAAATGGATTTTTAATATCCTAGAGTGTTTTTCACACCATTCTCACTGCATTGTGACTTTCAAAAGCCAAGTTTATAAGAGTATGCCCAATTACCAATTTAACCACTCTGGGAAGCAGAATTAGAGGGCTCCTGGGGGCTCTGAGGTGTCTCAGGGAACACGATTACAGCTTGTTGGTAGAGCCTGTGGTCAGTTGAAGGCTGTTTCTGTGGGGGCAGGAGAAGGGGCAGTGGTTTTAAACTGCCAGAGGGCAGGGATGGATGGGATAGTGGGCAAGAATTCCTCCCTGAGAGCATGGGCAGGCCCCTGGATCCCTGGCAGTGTCCAAGGCCAGGCTGGACAGGGCTTGGAACAGCTCGGTTGAGTGGCCATGGTGGGGGGATGGAATGAGATGGTCTTTAAGGTCCCTTCCCACCCAAACCATTCTGTGATACTGTCTGGCTCTTTGTTTAGGATTGTGAGAGATAGAGAGTTTCCTCTTCCAGGAGCACAGAACTAAATGCCTGTTCCCTGCATGGGCTGCTCCCCGTGATTCCCTGAGGGGTGGGGGGCAGCCTGTGCTGGCTGGGTGCTGATGGTGGCTGTCACTCACTGTGCCCGTGTCCGTGTGAGCCCTGGTGGCACAGCTGTGCCCAGGAGTGCTGCCCAGCAGGGAAGGAGGCAGTGCCAGCCTGGGCAGGGGCTGGCAGATGGCTCCATGCTCTGCTCTGAGCCCCACAGGCAGCACAGGGACTGGCCAGGGCACAGCAGCCCTGCTCGCCTTCAGCACCCATGGGAGCAGCTTGCTGTGCTGCCCTGGCATGGCTGTGCCAGGCACAGAGCACAGCCTTGGCCAGCTGCCAGGCCCTGCAGGGCTCTGTGCTTGGCACCTCTGCCCAGACAGCAAACAGGGCCCATTAAGGCCAACTGGGACACTGTTAGTGAGGTGGACAGGTGCCCGCTGGGAGCTGGGCACAGTCCTGGGCCCTGCAGGCTCACTTCGAGGCTTCACTTCATGGCTGCTGGCACAGAAAGGGAGTTCTGCTGTGGCCAGCAGGTGGTGAAATGACAGGATGGAGATTAACAATGAACCCAGTCCAGCATTTCACCTTTTGTGTCTTTATTGCAGTGCAACAAATTAAAGGAAGAAATTGCTAAAATGAGAGAACTTCTGGCTCGTAAAGACAGTGAAACAGGAGAGAGCATCAGGCAGGCAGCAACCAGCCTGCAGCAGGCTTCCCTGAAACTCTTTGAGATGGCATACAAGAAGGTAGGTGCATGGCCAGTTCACTTCCAGATCCTCAGATGGGGAGGGGGGAGTCAGGACACTGAAATGCAGGTAAGAGCTGGGCTGGGAGGGAGTCAAGACACCAAACTCTTGGGTGGGAGGTGGTGCTGGGCCTCTGTGCAGCTCCCTCTGAGTGACACTGGCTAGAGAGGCAGATGTGGAAGGTCAGGGAGAGTTGAAAGCCTGAAATCCTGGCCACACTTCCAGGCTGGGTGTTCTGTTACTGTACAGCATTCCGTGGAAAAGGGGGAGCTCCTAGTGAGGAGCATCCAGAAGAGCAAGCAGAGAGCTTTCCCCTCTGTGTGTGGAGTAACTCCTGACCTTACTTCAGGGTGACTAAAACACAATTCCTGTTCAGTGTGCCTAAAGCCACAGTCAAGGCCACTGGGCTTTTCTTCACCTCTCCACTGGCACTTGGCCAGGCTGTGCTGGCCCGTGCAGGGAGCTGTCCCAGCACAGCAGTGGCACAGTGCCCAGGTGACCTTGGTGCTCAGCTGTCCTTCCTGGGGCCAGCTGCTTTCCTGATGTCAAACCAAACCCTCAGCGCTGCAGTGTCAGCCTGTTACATCCCCTGGGAAAGGGAGTCATGGGAAGATGGTTTGCTCCCTCTCAGAGTTCAGGCAGAGGTGAGGATTTCCCTTCTCAGTGGGCATTGCTGTTTGCACTGCAGGAGGGTTCTGCAGGCTGGAGCTCACCTGAGCTGCCAGCCAGGGAAATAAAAATGGCCAGGAGCAGTTTGTTGTTACCACAAGTAATAAACGTGTTTGTTCACAGATGGCCTCGGAGCGAGAGGGTTCTGGAAGTGCAGGAGATCAGAAGGAAGAGAAGCAATAAGGAGTCTCTGTCTTGCCTTGATGAGAGAATGATGAAGAGGTCGATTTTCTTGATGCTTGGGAGAGAAGGGACCTTCCTGAGCAGCAAGGGGCAGAATTCAGACTTACTGTGTTTTTGCAGTATTCTATATATAAAATTCTTCAGTGTATAAACTTAGTGATGTGTCTGCTAGATAAATTGTCACTTGATGAAAGTTAATTCATGCCAGACAAAGTTATGAGTTTGGCCCTGGCGTGTTCCCCTGAGCACCTGGGGACTGGCTGATCATTTAATACTTGACACAATGGTGTAGTAAATCCGAGACCCAAGCTTGGAAACCATGTCACGAAATCGGAGGGTGGAGATGGAAGCTGTCTGGGAATGGGGAGGAGAATAAGGCCTGCATGGCCCCTCCCTGAGGAGCTGGGAGCAGCAGGGGCAAGGCTGGGGACGTTTCTAGAGACCATTTAACCCTGAGCTAGGCTGGTACCCTTGTTCTGAAGGAAAGGGGCTTCTTCAAACTCAGCTGTAACATTATTTCTTACAAAAGAGGCTGTGTGCAAGTTCAATACTTTGCTTGTCTGAGCCTTCTGCTCCATCCTGTGTCTGTTCTCTGCTTACGGTAAAATAATTTCCTTGAAAATAAAACTGTTACTGGATCCATTCTGGATTTTTTTAAAATAAAAGCAGAAAAGTGTCCAACATGGAGTTCCTGGTCTCCTGGCCTTTGATGGAGAGCACGAGTACTTCACTGCCTGAGACAGCTGCAGAGGGAAGAGTTTTCTGCTTTCTGGTGTCAGGTTGGGCTCTTCCGAGAGTGTCAGTGCTGCTCTCACCAGGTGCCCCAAGTCCTGTGACTGCAGTAGCAGTGGCTTTCATCCTCAGGCACTTTGTGCTGGGCTTAGCCTTACAGAACAGGCTCCAGGCTTGAGCAGCCCAGTCTGCTTTTCCCCATCTCTTCCTCTGTGTCTTTTAACTGGAAGGAGAACTGGGTTTGCAGCTGCTTTCTCCTGCCAGCTCCAGTACTGGGGGAGGAAAGAATGGTTTTTGTTCTGCCACTCAAGCCCGTTCCTGCTGGAGGCACAGAGGTGCCTGAGAGTGTGATTAGGAATAGATCAGGAATAGTCACTGTGGGTTCGTTAAAGGAAAGTCCCGCCCGGTGCCCCAGTGCTGCCCGGTGCCCTCATTGCCGCCCGGCGCTCCCATTCCCGCCCGATGCCCTCAGTGCTGCCCGGTGCTCCCATTTCCGCCCGGTGCCCTCAGTGCTGCCCGGTGCTCCCATTCCCGCCCGATGCCCTCAGTGCCGCCCGGCGCTCCCAGTCCCGCCCGGTGCTCCCATTCCCGCCCGGTGCCCTCATTCCCGCCCGATGCCCTCAGTGCCGCCCGGTGCTCCCATTCCCGCCCGGTGCCCTCAGTCCCGCCCGGCGCTCCCAGTCCCGCCCCGGCCCCGCCGCCCCTCACGGGCCCTTGAAGCGCGCGCGGGCCGTTCCGCGCCGCTCTCGCGAGACCCGCGCGCGCGCTCCCGCCCCGCCCCGCCGGCGGCCCCCGGACTACCCGTCCCACAGTGCACCGCGCGCGCGCGGGGCGGGGAGGCGGCCAATGGCGCGGCGCCCCGCTGCCGGCTCCCCCCGGAAGTGACGTCAGGGCCCCCATGTGAGGCGATTGCAACACATGGTGCGCGGCGCGGGGGAGCGCGAGCACCGCGTGCGACGTCAGCGCCGCGCGCCGGGGGGAGCGGGCACCGAGCGGCGGGGCCCGAGCGGCACCGGCACCGCCCGGGACACACCCGGCCCCAGCGCCCCGCCCCGCGCCGCCCGCCCGCCCCGCGCCGCGCCCGCCGCAGCGCCTGCCGCCGCGGGAGGAGGAGGAGGAGGAGGGAGAAGATGGCGGACGATCCCAGCGCTGCCGACCGCAACGTGGAGATCTGGAAGATCAAGAAGCTCATCAAGAGCCTGGAGGCGGCCCGCGGGTGAGCGCCGGGCCCGCGGGGCCGCCGCCCCGGAGCGCCGGCTGTCCCGGCCGGGGCGGGGGCGCTGCCCGGGCCCGCCCGGCGCGGGGGCACGGCGGGCGCAGCCCCGGCCCGGCCCCGGGCCCTTTTGTGCGGCCGCGTGGGGCCGGGGAGGGCGGGCAGGGCCGCGGGGAGGAAGCGTGGCCGCGCTGCCCGCACGGAAAAGGGAGAAGGGCCGCGGCCGCCCCGCCGGCCCGGCGCGGGTGCCTCAGGTGCGCGTCCCCGCTGCCCGCACGCTGCCGGCCCGGCCGGCCCCTGCCAGCTGGCACCGGCGGGAGGCGGATTCCAGCCGGAGGAGACGCTCCTGTGGCCCCCGTGCAGCCTCGGGCTTCTCCCGCGGGAGCGGCCGGGCCGGGGAGGGCGGCGGGGCAAGGGCAGGAGGCCGGGGCTGAGGCAGCGCTTATTCGGTGCTTTCCTTCCTGACAGCTATTTGATCTTTCTCAGCGCTTCCCCTCCCAGCCAAGGTGCTCCGCTCCATTTCCCTGAAATCAAGCTCTTCCAAAGTTTGGACAGGGGGAAGTTTAAAGTCTCTGATGCTGCTTTAATACCTGCACTTGAATTTTTCTTTGCCCCCTCCCCCCCACGGAATGTGTGTTCCTGCAGCCTGCCCTATGCCGGGGGTGCCTGTTCGAGAGGGCAGCTTGGCCCTGGCTGGTTGGGCTCGAGGAATTGTGGGAATTCAAGGGTTCTGGGGCTGTGAAATAGCAAAGAGAGTGTCTCTCGACAGACAACCTGATAAAATAAAAATGAAGGGTCACTCTGTAGCCACCTTTGCAGCTCCAGTTTCCACAGGCTCACCTGAGCAGGTGCTGCTGTAGCTGGGGCAGCACTGGCATCGTTCTGTGGCCCCCCAAAAGCCTGGGAACAGCTGGCAGAGCCTGAACTGCTGTCTTGCTGTGTCCTTCAGTGCTTGTTCTGTGTGTAGGGTCAGCCTGTGGAGTTGTTCAGCTGAGAACTAAGCCAAGCAGGAGGGGAACCCGAGCCACAGGTCTCCCTAAATGTACTTTACTCTGATTTGTGGTGCAGCTGTGTGAGGATGGTGGGTGGGAGAAGGGACTGGGGACCCTGGGCTGCCCTTCCTGTGGCACAGTGGACTTTGGCTGCCCCAGCTGATCACGGGGCTGTGCCTGTGCATGGTATGGGCAGCACAGGTTGTGCTCATGGGGGTCCCGGGAAGCTGAGAGGGCTTGGGAAGCTCCAGGCATCCACTGGAACTTGTGACATAGCTCTGTGCAGGAGCACTGAGGGAGCCTGAGTGGGTCGTGGAAGTGTAAGTTGGAGTTTTGTCTCTCCCTGGTTCCAGCTGTGCCCAGTGAGTGTCAGCTCTGACGTTGTTTGGGATAGATGAGTGTTGCAGAGAAGGTTCCAGCAGGTGTTGGAGTGCTCCTGGCAGGCTGAAGGGCAGGTGTTGTAAGTATCACTTCCTGAGACACAGCCCAGGTGTCTGCCCTGACTCCCCTCTTGCAGTGGTCCCTGAACAGCTCTGCTGTGCAGCAGAGATGCCACAGGCACAGTCAGATCTGTGCAGGGGGTTTAGCTGTGCCCCCTGGATCCAGCACATCTCCTGGGTGTGGTGATATTGCTGCCCCTTCATTTCATCTGTGCCAGCTGCTAAACCAGCTCCTGAGGAAGGTGGGGTGGTGCCAGCAAGTCTTCTCTGAGCAAGGTGATGCTGGTTCCGTGTCTTCCAAGGAGTCCCAGCCAAAATTACCCTGGTTTGGGTCCAGTAAGGAGATGAAGTGCAGCAGCCTCAGCCCCCAGCAGGCTCAGGCTCCCTGGCACAGGAGGTGTGAGGCAGTGGAACTGGCTTTTCCTGCCTTTGGAAGAGTCACTTCCTCTTCCTGGGGAGTAGGAAGACCTGTTCTGGGCTGGGTTGGGGGGCAGAGGCTTCCAGCAGGGTGGTGTGGAGGGCCAGGGCCTCGCTGGCGTCCCCACCTTCCCTTACTCATGTGCTCCATTAGTGACCCAGCAGCAGTGTCCCAGTTTCGTGTGCTGTTCCTGCAGGGGATCAAAGGGAGGGAAATGGAGGAAGCTGGAGTCAGACATTCCCTTGGCATGTGGTGGTTGGGGCACCTCTGCTCTGATCCAGCTCTTCTGGTAAAATCTCAGTGGAGTGTGCAGGGTGTTAGCAAAAGTCAAGTGAGCAGGAGAGCGAGGAAGTGCTTTTATGGGATTGGTGAGGAAAGGGGCAGTGCTTGGTCGGAGCACCCAGGGGAAGGATTAAAACCTCAGCTTTCCCAGAAGCTGATCAACTGGAGGCCAGCAAGGCTAGGTGCTCCTCCCAAACCTGGAGGGAACTCCTAGCAGGAATGCCCTGTGTTATTTTCCTAGCCCTGCTAAGGAAAGCTGACTTTTCTCACTGATTATTATAGTAAGAATCTGTCAATTCAAAACAATGAAAAGTAATTTTTAACTCCCTGATCCCACCTCAAAGCCATGTCTCTGCTGACAGGGACTAGAGGCAGTTGTTATCTATGCCTTGCTTCCTAAACCAGAAGTTATCTTCCTCTGGCTCTCCAAAGCTGAGTTGCAGACGGTGTGAGCCTGTACAGAGTGGCTGAGTTGGTGTTTCAGATTTGGTGAGGTGGAGGGGGGTAGCTGGGCTCTGCACAGGCTGTGAGGAGGAGCAGAGGGGCCAGTTCAGCACTGCAGGCAATTAACCTTTGTGGCCAGAAGAAGAAGGCTGCTGATGAGCCAGTTGTGGCCTTGGCAGAAGTTTAACCTTGTCATTCATCTCTGAGAGCTTGGAGTGCTCAGACTTTCATCAGACATCTCTTTTCTCCCTTCCTGAGGGATTCATTCTGCTTTGAGTCCATAGTTCAGTTTTGTAGAACAGATTTGGGGAAACACTGGGCCCCCAGAAGCTGCAGCTGTCTCTCTCTCTGTGGAGCTGCAGCAGCCCAAGTAGAAGCAGCATTAGCCACTCTGTTTTCCTTTATCCTCTCTCTTGGGGCTTTTCTGCTGTTGCTTCATGCAGTTTTCCAGTGTCAGTGCTACACTGACAATCCCTCTTTGTTCCTTTTCTCTCTACGGTTCTGAATAGTTAGCTGGGCTATGGGCAGGGTTTTCTGCTAATCTAAGCTGTAAATGCTTGGCAAAATCAAGTATCAGCAACAACAGGCAGTCTCTCTGATGGGAGAGGACATGAGATGTCATGTTGGAATCACGTTTGAAAACTTCTCCACATCTTAGAAATGATATCTCTGCTTGGAAATGGTATTGACACCTCCCTGACCAGATGGGCTTCCAGACCCTGGGTGAGAGTGCAGCTGGTGCAGGGTGTGAGCTCCCTTACAATGGGAAAACCTTCAGGAACCTGCTCTCTAGAGACATATCCCCTGTCCTGAGCTTGCTCTGCTGGGAACAGGAGCCCTTGGTTGTTTTACTGAAACAAGAAAAGAGGAGGTGAAGATGGAGTCTCTGAAGGCACTGACTGCAAACATGGCTGAGGCTGGTGTGTGGAAGAACATTTTTTTCAGATTATGTGCTCTGGAAGGTGGATCAAACAGGGCAAATGCAGAAGCGAAGCTTGAACAAGTAACTTATTCTGGGTGTAACTGGAAGAAATGTTTCAAAGCTGGAGGAGGGAGAAATGACAAGAAAAGGGGATGTCTTGGTGTCTCCAGAGCCTTGGGAGGAAAGCAAAATGTTGCAGTTCCTCGATGGGTTTGGATTCTGCCATGTTGAGACTTCCATCTACTATATGGGAGATCAAAAAATGAGAGAAATTAAGTCACTACAAAGGGCAGAGGCCTGAAAATACGTGAGGATTCCTGCAGAGACATAGGTCTGCTTGAATTCCTGGAAAATGAAACAGTTCTGCGTGAGGGTGGACAAGCTCACCTGCTGCTTAGACAGAAAAGATTTGCCCAGCATCATTTGCAGATGGGTTCTCTTGCAGTCTGTCTGGAGCCTTGCTGGTCCTGATGGAAAAGGCCCAACCTTGGAATTAGCCACTGCTGTCTCCCAGCCTTGTGGAACAGGAGCAGGAGGCTGTGCCTCTCCACGCCTTGTTCTGGGATGGTGCTGCTCTGGGGGCAGGCAGCTTGGCAGGGCTGAGATGTGCTTGGACAACCTGGTGGTTCTGAGGAATAAGTTGCTCTTGTCCTCTTCCACTGTGAGGGTGGTGGGCCTTTGCAGAAATGGCCTGAGAGCCCAGCTGGCTGTGAGCCTACACCACTGTGGGCAGCTCCATGCTGGGTCAGTGACAGGTCTGTCCTGTACAGCTTTGCCTTTTCCCAGTGTCTTTTGAACAAAGTCCTGGGAAACCACGCTGCTGGGTTTCCCTCCCGAATTAGGCAGAGCTCCTGCAGCACTCTGCTGTGGGTGGATTGTTCTGCTGTGGTGCTGAGGTTGGAGTTGTGCTGGGATAACTGTAGGACAGTATCACAGCCAAGTAAACTCCAGTGTGGATTCTCCTGCTCTATCCAAGACACAGCCCAGCAGATTTAGATGTGCTCCTGCTCACCACCACCAGAGTACCACAGCAGCTCTCTTGGCTTGGGGGTCATACACCAGGAGGAGCATTTGGTGGGATCTGTCAGCACTGCCTGGTGTGTGCCTGCACTGCCAGGGATGTGTCAGTCCAGAGGCTCCCTCCCTGCCCTGCTCCCAGCTGGCAGCACATCTCTTTCCCTGCCTCCTTCACCAGGATCTGTTTGTCGTTGCGGCTGTGCCTCGGATCTGCGCTCTGGGTCAGTTTAACTGTTGATACAGGAGCTGTTTCTGCAGCTTTCACCTCAGCATGGGGAGTGGGATGGAGGCCTTGCCCCAGGCCTGGGTGAGCTGGTCCATCTGGGAAGGGCAGAGCCATACCAGGGTGGTTCTTGGCTTTCCAACTCGTGCTGTGGTATTTAGGTTGCAGAGCTGTTGTGCTGTGACAGTGCTTGAGGACAATCTTGAGGATCTCTCTGTGAGCTGGTGGCTGCAGTGGACCTCTCCTGCAGAGAAGTCCTGCTCCAGCTGGAACTGAGCTGGGCAGTCACACTGGGAAATGGGAGACATGGGTGGAACAAGGGCTGGAGGAGGAGAATCTGCAGGAATTGAGCTTTACTGTCGGTGAGTTTCCTGCTTTGACTTGGTGATGTGCCATTAGTGTGCGGAGTGTTCAGGGAAGAGGTTGTGGTTTAAGTTCTTGCCCAAGGCAGATTGCTTCCTCCAGGTCGTGCTTTCTCATCCTGCCCGTGGCAAGGGGAGTTCCTAAAGGAGGTCACTTTGAGGGGCAAAGGCTATAATGCTAATACTGCCTTTTGCTTCTGGTGGTGTGAGGAGAGGAAGGAGGTGTTTGCAGAGAGGCTGGAATAGAAACAGTCCAGGGCAGAAGAGGGAGTTGAGAGCACTGTGGCAGGAAACCACGTGGGATGTACAGCAGCTGCTTCCACACCATTTCCCTGCTCTGTTGGACCTCTGCAGCCTGCCAAAGTCCACAGTGCTGGGCTAGAAGTGAATGTGGATTTCATGTAAGCAGGGCTGATCAGACCTCTCAGGACTAAGCAGTGTGTCTCGTGTTTCAGTGGTGCTCAGAGTGGTGGTCTGAGAAAGCTGTGCCAGGTGGGAAGACAGCTGGAGCCAGGGACAATGTCCAAAGGGCTGTTGACATCCTGCTGGTTGCTTCAGTGTAATGGTTGTAAAACATTTCCTTGGCTCTCACCTGCTTGCTGTACCTGTTCTTTTGAATTACAGCAACAATTAGGAAGTGCTGTTTGGAGAGTGCTCACTAGCAATGGCTGAGGAGGACCTGGGCTGGAAAAGTGGCTCCAGATCAGAACTCCAGCGAGTGTCTGACAGCCCGTGGCTGTTGAGCAGCCTGGTACCTCTTCTACAACTGTGTGAATCATTAGTGAGCAGTGTGATTCATGCACAGATCATCATTCACATCGAGCTAATGAATGAGCCCCTGAGGAATGACGTGGTAGGAGATGGGAACAAGCACCTCAAAAGAGGACAGACTTTTTTGGCTCTGTGGCAACTGGGTTTCTTCTTCCCTCTGTTAGCCACCTATTCCCATGTAGCTCTGGGGCATTAGCATCTTAATAAGCAAATCTGGATTTGTTTCAGTCCCCCAGTGTACATCTTGTACCCAAATGGCCCATTAGCATAATGCAACAAGTCTTTTAAACTTGGAGCATTAATAATTGGAGAAGGAGGAGGGAGTGCAGGGGAGCTGTGGCAAAACTGAGCCTCCCAGTGAGTCACAAATGTCTGAAGTGCAGAAATGTCTGTTCCACTTCCCAGTAATTGGGCATCCGGGCTTTCTGCATGAGGTCAGATGCAGCCAATAAGGCCTATTCAAAACATGCCTGTGCAATTATGTTTTGTGGTGTTGCCTTTGATGCAAGGATTTTGGAGAGGCATTGATTCACCTTCTCCATGGGCTGTGCAGGATGCACTTGTGCTGATTCAGTGCTTGGGATGGAGTTGGGATCTGCTCCTGGCGCTGCACTTCTCATTTGGAATGAGCGTGCTGGTGCTGGCCTGAACAGCAGTATCAGAGCTGGCCCCGGTTTGGGGACAGGGCCAATCCCCTGGTTTGGGGATGGACCCGGTTTGGGGATGGGGCCGATCTCGGTTTGGGGACGGGGCCGATCCCGGTTTGGGGACGGGGCCGATCCCGGTTTGGGGACGGAGCTGATCCCCCGGTTTGGAGATGGAGCTGATCCCCCGGTTTGGGGATGGAGCCGATCCCCCAGTTTGGGGATGGAGCCGATCCCCCGGTTTGGGGATGGGGCCGATCCCCGGTTTGGGGATGGAGCTGATCCCCGGTTTGGGGACGGAGCCGATCCCCGCTTTGGGGATGGAGCCGATCCCCGCTTTGGGGATGGAGCCGATCCCCGGTTTGGGGATGGAGCCGATCCCCGGTTTGGGGACGGAGCCGATCCCCGGTTTGGGGACGGAGCCGATCCCCGGTTTTGGGGACGGGCCGATCCCCCGGTTTGGGGATGGAGCTGATCCCCGGTTTGGGGATGGAGCTGATCCCCGGTTTGGGGATGGAGCTGATCCCCGGTTTGGGGATGGAGCCGATCCCTGGTTTGGGGATGGGGCCGATCCCCGGTTTGGGGATGGGGCCGATCCCTGGTTTGGGGATGGGGCCGATCCCCGGTTTGGGGATGGGGCCGATCCCCGGTTTGGGGATGGGCCGATCCCCGGTTTGGGGATGGGAGCCGATCCCCGGTTTGGGGACGGAGCCGATCCCCTGGTTTGGGGACGGGCCGATCCCCGGTTTGGGGACGGGGCCGATCCCCGGTTTGGGGACGGAGCCGATCCCCTGGTTTGGGGACGGAGCCGATCCCCGGTTTGGGGATGGAGCTGATCCCCTGGTTTGGGGATGGAGCTGATCCCCGGTTTGGGGATGGAGCTGATCCCCGGTTTGGGGATGGAGCCGATCCCCTGGTTTGGGGGATGGGAGCCGATCCCGGTTTGGGGATGGAGCTGATCCCCTGGTTTGGGGATGGAGCTGATCCCCGGTTTGGGGATGGAGCTGATCCCCGGTTTGGGGACGGAGCTGATCCCCGGTTTGGGGACGGAGCCGATCCCCGGTTTGGGGATGGAGCCGATCCCCTGGTTTGGGGACGGAGCCGATCCCCGGTTTGGGGACGGAGCCGATCCCCGGTTTGGGGACGGAGCCGATCCCCGGTTTGGGGACGGAGCCGATCCCCGGTTTGGGGATGGGCCGATCCCCTGGTTTGGGGACGGAGCCGATCACTGGTTTGGGGATGGGGCCGATCCCCCGGTTTGGGGACGGGGCCGATCCCGGTTTGGGGATGCAGCTGATCCCTGGTTTGGGAACGGAGCTGCTGACGTGTCCCTCTGGGCTGGTGGTGTGTGGTGGCTCAGGGGCCAAGGGCTCGCTGTCACCTGCTGCCTCTGCACCCTCAGCCACAGGAGAGCTGCCAAACCGTGCTGTGTGGAGGAGTAGAACCGTGACCTGGTTGTTGTCTCACCTCCTTTGTGTCCTGGCAGTGAGGGAGGCCGAGCCCAGGAGCAGCTCCTGGCAGGCGGCCGGCGGCTGCTCAGGGGAGGCACTGCCTCGCCTGACCCTTCTCAGGCTCCAGCCAGCCCTGCCTCTGCTCCTTCGCTGAGCAGCCATTTGCTGCCTCCCTGTGGGAAGCTTTCCTGGCTGCTGGAGCCAGGGGTGCACTGAGGCAACGAGGCTCACTTGTGTTTTGTTGGGTGCTTCTCTCCCTGGCTGGCACTCAGAGTGTGGTTGGCAGCTGATGGAGGACTTTACTCTCTGAGAACATCAGTGGGTGGGGGTAGGAGGACAGGAGACCCTTCCAGGACAGTCTGAGTGTCTGCTCAGAACAAGATTCCTGTGGTGGGCTTTGGAGCAGGACTCCAGCAGGAGAGCCTGGCATTGTGTGGAATAGCTGCACAGTCTCATGCTGTGCAGTTAAGTAGTTTTCCTTTGTCCAGGGGAGAGGTGGAATTCAGAGACTGATGGAGGAATTTGGTGTCTGGGGTGTTTCTTCAATTCAGGGGAGGGAGGCCTCGATTTCTCCAATTAATGCTTATGCTGAAAAGGATTCCTGAAGAATGAATTACTTGGTCTCCTGACTCTGCAAATCCTCTCCTCATACCCAGCCTGCCCCCTCTTGCCCTTTTTCTCTGCTTCAGAGGTGTCAGCTGATCCAGAGGTGAACTCTGCCATACTTTTGCTTGGGAACTGGTCCCTTCCATACCTTCAAACCTGGGTGATGTGGAAGCCTTTGAGGAATGACTTGATGTCACTGTTTGGGACATGATCCAGAGTTCTGCTGCTTGCTGGGGTGAAATGCCTCTGGGGGACTGTGGAGTTCCTGCTGTATGAAGTTCTGGCCTCTGGCTCAGCCCCACATTAAAGCTCAGAGGAGCTGTGGGTGCCACGGAGCCCCCAGTGCTGTGTGCTCTGCCTGGTGTCTGTAGTGCTGCTGTCCTGCTCCAGCTGTGCTCAGAGCCCGTGGGCTGAGCAGGCAGGGGGAGTTCACCTGCTTCTGCTGGAGGCATCACAAAACCCTGGTGCCTCCAAGCAGCAGTGGGGTTGAGATCTGTTGGCTGGGTTTATTGCAGAGCATTCACCTGATATTCTCACAGGCTGTGCAGTCCTTGATTTCCAGGTGATGTGGCCTCTGAAGCACTGAGGAATCCTGGGCTCTTGACATTCCCTGCTCTTTCCTAGCAGCTTTTCCAGGAAAAGTTGTGTAGCTCTTGGATCTGCTGTTGTCTCTCCAGGTTTGGCATCTCAAGTGGACTAGAGCCACTTTCTGATGATAGCTTTGTCTTATTAAAAGACATTAGGTCTTTAAAGGGCACAGCTGTGACCTGTTTGTTTCGCAGCCATAAATCATAAGTTGCAAGAGCATGTACAGAACTTCCCTCTGGCAAGGTCAGTGCTCTTGCACACAGGGCAGGATGAGAGGGGAGTGTCTCATGGCCTGGGTGTTGTGAGGGAACCCAAACCAGCAGTTTTGTACTTGCTTGTACTAAAGGACACTTCCTTTTTAGAGCTTTCCATTCAACATCTGCTCAGGTACAGCACCAAAACCCTTTTTTATTCTTTCCTGACATCACTGATTTTGTGGGCTGTGCTCTGAGCTTAATCCTTCACTGAGGTTCTAGGTGCCTGCAGCACTGTGGATGCTGGTTCAGAAGCAGCTCTGGCACCTTAGGATGTGCCTGATGGAGTTCTGCCTTGGATTGCAGAGGTATTGCTGGGACCTGCCTGGCAGCTGGCTGTGCAGGGACCTGCCTTAGCCAGCACACAGCTTGGGGAGCCCTGGCTGTCCAAGGGGAAGGTAGCCAAGGTGTTGTGCCTGCCCAGTGCTGCACAGCCCTGGTGGAGAGCAGCAAAGGTTACCTGGGGAAGGTGCCATGGCTCGGAGCAGTGTGTGGCAACAATTGTTTCATAGAAAGCTTCCTGGCTGTGGAAGTGGTTGGGATCAGATTGTCTGGGAGCTGTTGGCTCTGTGCTCCTGCCAGTCTCTGGCAGTCACACACAGGCCTGGTGCTGCCCTTTGTTCCTGGGGAGAGCAGGATGCTCATGAAGCTGTGCTCTGTAAAAATCAGCCTGTTTTGAGTGCTAGGGAATGACTGCCCTCCCTTGCCTCTGTATCCCACATTCCTCAGTGTGAAATGTTTCACTGTGGGACAGCCACAGCTCAGCTGCTGTTTGTCAGGTCTCCTCTGATAGCACAGGGCAGCCAGTCACTGCTATTTATATAGCAGGCTGTGAAATGAATGCTCTCCTGTGCCAGCTCATAGCCCAAATTGCAGGAGACAGGTTGACTGCTCCTCCTCAGAGTGCAGGGATTGTCTGCCAGGTGTGGGGGGAGCTGTGGTGGCTGCTGCTGCTGTGGGGTGTGGCAGTGCAGGGCCCATTTCAGTGGCACAGAGCTGTGTAAGGAGCTGGGAGCCTTTTGGAAATCCACCACATCACTGCCTGGTAGCAGCTGAAGGTCTGAGGGTCTGCTCAGCTGTTCCTTCTGAAGGCAGGAGAGCAGGAGCGTGGTGACAAAGGCCTGTGGGTGGAGATGGCCACCCAGAGCAGGAGGCTCCTGGCAGCTGTCTGGAGAGCAGGCTGTCCCAGCTGGGTGCAGTGCTGCTCTGGGCTCTGGGCTCCTGCTCTGGTGCCTCCCTCGTGCTGGAGCACAGAGAGCCCCGCTCCTGGCACCGAGCGTGGCACGGGGACAGCGTCCTCAGGGACACCCCTGCAGCTCTCTGGCCTGCACACACAGCACAGGGAGGCTCCTGGGTGAGCCCTCTTTTGCTGGCAGGGGAAGGAGCTGCTGGGGTGCCACAGCAGCTGCTTGCAGGAGGAGTGGCACAGCTCTGCCCTGCAGCTCCCGGGATGGGTTAGTGGTGACTCCACTGCCCGCACTGCACTCGCTGCCAGCACTTGTTCTGAGGTCTGTCTGTGTCTGGGAAGGCTGTTTGGTGGCACACTTGTCTGAAATTCCAACTGTAGTAACACTGGAGTTTTAATAATAGAAAGGCTGTCCTATCCACAAACCTTGATTTTCTGAAGAACTTGCTGTCTCCAGAGAGCAAAATGTGCTTATTTTTGCTTCCCCTCTTCCCTCTGACAGCCCTCTAGCACGCTGTGGGAGACAGCTGGAGCTCACCTGCTGTGCTGTGGCCAAGTTGGAGCTTTGATCCTCCTCCTCTCTCCTAGAGATCCCTAATGCTGCTCATGGCAGGTGCTGATAAATCCAAGCTAATTGCCCGTTCCTGGCAGGGCTGGCACCGTGGGCAGTACCCACAGTGCAGGCAGTGCAGCCTTCTGCCTGCCCAGAGCTGGCACTGAGCTGCCCCTTGGTTCTTTGGGTCTGGCTGTGCCCCAGCCCCTGAGCAGTGCCACTCGTGCTGCTGGCCCTGGGCAGGGATGCTGCTTCCCTGCAGGGCAAGCAGCTCAGAGCATCCTGCCCTGGGATGGCCCTGGCAGCTCTTTGGGCAGAGCGGGGACAGCAGCTGGCTGGAGGGTAGGACCTGGGTGTGCTGAACCAGGGGGAAGCTCAGCAGTGCTGTGAAATCAGGGTATAGTCTGGGATCCTTCAGGAGTGCAGGGGGAGATGCAGGGCAGACTCCTGGCACACTCTGATCCCTGTGAGCAGTGCAGGGATCTCAGCAGATCACTTGGTTGTGCCCCACAGCAGGTGTGTGGTGCAGCTGTACCCCCTTTGGGGAGGCCTTAGCATGGTTATGGGGAAATTCCTTACCTCATTCCCAGGCAACTGTGCTCCAGAGCCCTCAGCTCCAGAGGGGACAGGGTGGCATTTGCAGAAATCCCTTTTATCTTGTTGAGGCTGCAAAGACCCAGAGGAGACTTGGAAATTACTTTACTCTGCAGAATAACCTATTTTTTCAGAGTGTTTTTGAACAGCAGCTTTCTTAGAAACTCTTTGCTGCATTTTGTCTCCTTGGGGTGAGTTTAGCAGATGCACCACAGGGTTTTTAGACCCTGCCATGCTGCATTAGGGTCACAGACAGGTCCAGGCGTGCTTTGAGAGAGGAAAGCTGCTTTTGCATGGTTGGATAAGGAGGTGTTGGCAGCGTGGGAGGGAGTTCTGCAGCCACCGTGAGTGCTGGTGCCCATCTGCTGCAGCTGGTGTCAGTCTTGGGTTGTTCAGTGACCCCTTGGGGTGCTGGGTGCCTGGGGACATGGAGACAAGCTGGCTGGCTTCTTGTGCTCGAGGCAGCCTGGAAGGTTGCTGCTGTGGCAAGCTGCATGCCAGCTGTTTTGCTGGATTCTGCAGGAATTGGTTAGAGCCTGAAATAGCTCTGGCTGTGTAAATAGTGGTGAAGCATGCCAAAGCCAAGAAGTGCACTTGATGTTGGTAGTGGAAGGTGCTTTTGGATACAAATCCAGACTGGAATTCACTGAAGGACTGGCCCAGGCACAGTACTGTGCTGTGTTGAGCTGGTTGGAGATGTAAATGAGGGGGAGTGCATCCTCTGAGACCCTTTTCATTTGTTTGTTTGCAGCAGTAAATCACCAGGGCTTGTGAAGGCCACTGTGGTAGCTCGTGTGGGTGTTCCTAAGGAGCAGTGCTGTGACCCTGCCTGATGGATGAGGTGCTGTGTGTGGGATAAACCCCCCCCAGTAGGATCCACTGGGTGCTCAGTGCTGGCACCAGTGTTTGTGGGGCAGTGGAACAGAGCACAGGGCCAGGGACTGCCGTCTGAGGGGTGACTTGCTTTCAAAAACTGTAGGGAGCTTTTCAGATGGCTCTTTAGTGAGGAATTGCTCCTGGGAGTGCTCACCCAGCCTTCTTCCTTGCTGTGCACAAAGCTGGGACACTGCAGTCAGTCCTGTGAGGAGCAGCTGGGGGGCTCAGCTTGGAGAAGAGGAGGCTCAGGGGGGACCTTGCTGCTCTCTGCTAATTCCTGAAGGGAGTTTGTAGTCGGGGGGATTGGGCTCTTCTTCCAGGCGGTTTGTGACAGGACTCCTCCCTGCTCTTTCCCCTCTGTCCTCAATTCAGGAACAATTGTCTGCAATCTCTTCCTAGCAGGACAGCCATGGAGTGCCCAAGGGGCACAACACTCCCACTCCAACACTTCGGGGTGCCTTTAGGGGATGCAGGAAGTTGGGTGTGATGGGCAGAGCTTTCTAATCTCTGGGAAGTTCTTTCAGAGGAGGAGATAACTCAGGAGTGCTACTTTCAGAAAAGTGGGGAAGGGTTGCTTTCATTCTGATCAGCCTCCTGCTCAAAGGAGCCTGCTGGCAGTGATAGCCATTATCTCTCCCTAAGGCTGGTGCCTTTCACTGGGGTGGGTGACACTTTAATTGAGTGGGATATGGAGCATCCTTGGCTGGGGTGACCTGGAAGCCTGAGAGCTCAGAGCTCCTCCTGGGAATAACACGGGCCAGAGTGGCTTTGTGACTTTGATTGCTGTGTATGGGGAGCTGAGATATTAAAACCAATTAGTTGTCTTTAAGGTCAGGGACTTATTTGACCTACCAGCCTCTGTTTCAACTTGGCCTGGATTGAGGATCTTTGGGAGAGGGCTGTACAACTTGTGTAAAGAGGCTAATGAAGTGATGCTTTTTAAAGCACTTCCCTGCTGCCTCTGTAGCCCAAACACTTCACAGGACTCTGGTGTGTGACAGCCTGAAACAGCAGCGAGCAGGGGCTGGGCTGGGCTCCTCCTCCCATAAGAAATGGAAAAGAGCAAAACCCTGGGGTTTGATGTCTGAAAAGCACTTTGTTGGCTCTCTGACTCAGAATCCTGAGAAGAGGCTTTTTCACAGAGCTTAGCTGCTTTGCCCTTGAGAGGGCTGGAGGATGCGATGAGGGATTTGATTTTTATGCCATTACTCTAATGGGAAGCATGAGGTCTGGGTTAAATCTGAGACAATGCAGAGGCAGCACTTCAGACATCTGGGATACTTCAATGGCAAATGGGAGGTACCTGCTGGAAGGCAGATGGGAACTTCCCCAGTTTTCCTTTTGGCTTTGGGTGGATTTGAACCACGAAGCAGCTTTGGGGATTAAGATTTCTGCAGGACCCAGCCCAAAGCCCTAGGAAAAATGAATATCAAACTTATTTTCCTTTAATTTAAGCCTGTTCTGTGATTTGTGGGGTCTTATCTCCTGACTCTGTGCCTGGGGTTGGTGCTGGTGAAGCAGCAGGGTGTGCTTAGCACAGTTTAGCTAAAGCAGCTGCCAGAGCTGAGGAGCTGCTCTGGGGAGAAAAGTGACAGTGGGAAAGCAGGAGAGACTCACCATGACAAAGGGATCCTTCCAGTTCACTCTTCTGTATTAATCTGAGGAAAACAACGTGTTAAGACAGCACTTGGGCTGCTCAGTGCTCCAGCTGTCTGAGAACAAATGGAATGGGCTCTAAGATGTCCTGGAAGTATGTGGCTGCATTGTTTTAAATAATCTCTGCTGGGAGCTGCTTCCATTCCTTGTGCTCACAGCCCTTGGTCTGTACATGTGTTCTTTCTTCCCTGAGCAGTACCCCACAGTGCACAAGCAGCTTCTGGAGGACTTGCTTGCTAGAGGCTGAGCACTGAGAAGAGCTTGTTTTTTTTTGTTTCCTTTTCTCTCCCACTGTTGTCCGGCAGAAGGGAATTACACCAGTCACAGTGGAGAAGCACCCTTGGGGGAGGGAGGAGAGCCCTGTGTCCCTGGGGTGGGGTGTGAGGGTGCTGTTGCTCTGCTGCCTGCTCACATCCCTGTTTTCCCTCCCCAGCAATGGTACCAGCATGATCTCGTTGATCATTCCCCCCAAAGACCAGATCTCACGAGTGGCAAAAATGTTAGCGGACGAGTTTGGCACTGCCTCCAACATAAAGTCAAGAGTGAACCGCCTTTCAGTTCTGGGAGCCATTACATCTGTACAGCAAAGACTGAAACTCTATAACAAAGGTAACTTCTAGCTTGTATGGATGCTGGCACACTTCCCTTTCTTGGAAGCAGCCTTAAGTTCCTGCACTATGCAGTTTTCTGCTAATCAAATCTGTTGGCCTGTGCTGCTGTTTTGCACTGATATTCCAGGTATGTTGCCCTTGGATGGCTACTTCAGGGGTGGACTTTGGGACTGGAATAGTAAGGTGGTCCTTGTCTTTAAAGAGTGGGGTCATGATTCCATTCTTAGTGCTGACTCTGCTAAACTTGGCCAGACTGAAGAGCTGGATATTCTGCAATTCATTTGTATTAAAGTAGTCATTTTCTGTCAAGCAGAAACTCCTGTGTGCCTTATGCATGGCATTGAGCAGCTGCCATCATTTTGGGGGGAACAGCCCCAGGCCATGTCAGATGAGCCCTGGAAGAGTTCACTGTGACTGCCTTTGCACTGGCCTGTGGCCTTCCCTGGGGTGGTCACTGCAGATCCCTGTGTGGGGACCAGCAAAACTTCAGGGGCTGCTCAGCCTTTCCCTGGGTGCTATGAGCTTGCAAACCCGTGGGTTTAACAGTCAGGTGCATGAGTTTGTTTCCCATTGTAGAGACCTGGGAGGGAATGAGGTGGGGAAAAGGGAAAATGAAAGGTTAGGGAACTTGAATTTCAACTCTGCTGGGAGTCTCAAGGGCTGGCAGTCAGATTTTGATGGGTACAGCTTGCCACATTCCTTAGCCATCTAAACCTGCATTGTGTCGTTTGTAGTACCTCCAAATGGTCTGGTTGTTTACTGTGGAACAATTGTGACAGAAGAAGGAAAAGAGAAGAAAGTCAACATTGATTTTGAACCTTTCAAACCAATCAATACGTCGTTGTACTTGTGTGACAACAAATTCCACACGGAGGTAAGGACTCTGCCATTGCAGGAGCACAGCCTGGCTGGGCTTGAGCCTGGAGAGCAGCAGGAACAGGCCCTGGGGTGGCCACTGGATGCCTTGGGACTGGCCAGGGGTGGGGAATGCCTGCTGGAAGGAGCTGAGGGACTGCCCAGCTCCTCCCCCGCTGAGTCTGTGTAACCCACAGACAGGAGCTCCTCTCTCTAACTGGAGGAGGGGTGGTTTTCTCTTAACCACAGAGGCCCATAGGTATTATTCCAAGTCAGGCTTTAAAATACTGCCAAGATAATATCAGTGTTGCCAGTCTTGCTATCTGATGTGTTAACTGAGAGCCTTGATGGAGAACTGGCATGTGCCTAATCTGTCTGGGGGGAAGTGGGCTTATTTTTATCCAACATCTAATTAAGTTAAATGAATGGTTTGAGGCATATGGAAAGAAATGTGGATTACAGCAGTCAGTGTGTTGCCTCCGAGGCTGTTTTGACTCTGGCAGGTGCAGAGGTCTCAATGTTTGCAGTGCCCCTCACATCCTTGATGTTCCCCATGATAAATCTGTGGCCTGAGACTTAATTGCTTGTTATCAAACTCGTGTGACATGGGCTTGGCAGGCCCTCCAGTGATGTAGTTCTGCTTGGGTCTGTGGAGATGTGATCCATAAGTGGCTTCCAGAGGGCAGGAATGCAGCAGGGGAAGGTGTTGCACAGGTGAGGTCCATCCCTACTATTGTGTCTCCCCACAAAGGATGAAATCCCAACATGCCTTTCACCTCTCAGGAATAAAAACCTGTGCACAGACACAGGTCTGGAGTTCTGCTGGCTCCCTGTGTCCATAGATGAGTGAAAGCAAGGGGCAAACAAGAGAATTGAGCAGCCAGCCAGGATGCCAAGCCAGGGAGGTGTTTGTCCCTGCTGCTGTGGCAGTGGGAGGGTGCTGGCTTTCCTCCTGCCCTGTCAGGAGATGGATTCATGTGGTCTCCCTGCAGCTGCTGCCTCAGGGCACTGATTCAATACAGACGTGCCCAGCAGGCTGTTCCCAGGAGCAGCTGCCAATCCACTGGTGCTGGTGTGTGGTGTGCTCACCACAGTGGCACTGACCTGAGGGGAATTTCTGGGAGTTGCTGCTCCTGAGGATGGGATCCCTGCCAGCCCAGCCCCTGCCTCCAGGGCTCTGAGCTCTCCCCTGGCTGTGGGTTGTTCCCCTGGGGATTGCCTGCACTCAGCTGGGGCTGCTGGCAGCTCTGAGCTCTGGCTGTAGGGCCCTGAGCCCCATGGTTCCCCAGCTGAGCTGGCAGCCAGGGCAGCTGCAGAGGCACCCCAGCTTTCCTGGGAGAGTCAGGGTGTGAAGGAGCAGGAGGGAGAGCTGATCCTTACCTCTGGGCTGCAGCTGCAGAGAGAAGCCCAGTCCAGGCTGAAGGAACATAGCAAAGGCAATACCCCCTTCTTGGTGCTTGACAGGTCAAACAATTGCCAGAGCTGACCAGGGAGTCACTGATCATTGGGACTGGGTGAAAATAAGAGGAAATCAACAACATCAGAGCTGTGGTCATGTGCTGCCTGGCAAGAGCATCTGATAAAATTTCCTCTAGGTATTTTATTGCCTATGTGAAGCTGAAGTGACTCCCTCAGGGGGCTGGGAGCCCCTGTGTGTCTGAGGGGTAGGATTTACCATGACTTACTTTGATACCTTGGCTGGAGCATTCATCCAGTCCCACGTTTTGCTTGGCTCTGTCCCAGTTAAATAGATTGCAGTGTAATATGCCACTTCCTCCTCTCATTCATCCCACTGCTGAGGAATTAATACAGAATATTTACTTTGGCCAGGAGATTCCATTAAACCTTCGCCTCTGTTTCTTCTAAGCTTGAGAGCTGCAGGCTGGGTTGTGTGGATTTTGGAAGAGGATGACTGATGGGTTTTATCCTTTCAGTTCAGCCCAATAATCAGGCTGACAGCCCTGCAGGCAGCTTGAGGTCCCGTGCACTAACCCAGCACCATCACTTTCAGTGTTAAACTGGTGACTTCAAGCAATCTGGAGTTTTGACAAGTTCCCCATCCTACTGATGTGGTTTTGCCAGCCAGAAAGAGGATTCTGGCTATTGCTTTTTTGGGCATGTGTAAGTGAGCAGGAGTGTGTGTGTGTGTGCTGGATGTCCCTGCCCACTCAGACAGCCCCTGAGGGAACAGCAGCTGAGAGATTGCCTTGAGAAAGGAGTGCAGAGTTTGGGTGCTTGGGCAAAATCAACTCAAAAACCTTGATACTGCACTGTGCTTTGATTGGGCAACTTAAATGACCTTATGGGGAATATTCAGCTGCCTTTTTCAGAGGGATGAAAATTGAAAGGATAACTTCATTTTGCAGCAAATGTTCTGGCTGCCTTCTTCACAGCCAGTTATGCACAGGGCAATTATTGCTGCTGTTCCATGTGCTCTGTAAGGCTGAATTTGCCACAGCCACTGAAGATTTATTTCATCATTCTGCCTGTGGGACTTGAAGTCAGCAGGTGCAGCAGACCAGTGCTGGTGGTAAGGAGGCTGTGTCAGTGCTTTGGAGTACAAAACTGAACAGACAATGAACTGAGCAAGTTCTGTTTTCCTGGCTGGAATGCTGCAGTTCTGCCAGCTGGAGAGGTGAGGCAGCCTCAGAGAGCTGGGTCCATTTCACTGCACACTCTCCAGAGCCCATCTCCAGGGGTTTGCTGTCACGCCTGCCTGTGACCTCAGGTGGGGAACAGGCAAAGCTGGGAAACTGATCAACATTAAACTTGAATTTTCTTTATGCTCTTGGTTGTGTTACATGGGATGGGATTATGTATGGAAGAAATTCCTCCCTGGCAGGGTGGGCAGGGCTGGCACAGGTGCCCAGAGCAGCTGTGGCTGCCCCTGGATCCCTGGCAGTGCCCAAGGCCAGGCTGGACACTGGGGTTGGAGCAGCCTGGGACATTGGGAGTTGTCCCCTGCCATGGCAGGGGTGGGATGGGAAGGTCTTTAAGGTCTCTTCCCACCCAAACCATCCCTGGGATTCTGTAGTGACCTGGAATGGTAACAGCTCCTGAATGTGCTGCTTTTCTCCAGTTCATGAACACAGAAATGGCCTGGGCAGCAGTGAGCTGAGCCTGTTGGGGCTGTGCTGTTGCCCTGACAGGCAGGCCCTCTCACTGCCCCTCTCTGTTGCAGGCCCTGACAGCGCTGCTCTCTGACGACAGCAAGTTCGGCTTTATTGTAATAGACGGGAGCGGGGCCCTCTTTGGAACTCTCCAAGGAAACACCCGGGAAGTGCTGCACAAATTCACTGTGGATCTTCCAAAGAAGCACGGTAACTACTGGCACTGAGTGCTGCAGCCTGTCCTGGGCTGGGCTGTCAGGGTGGAAGTGGGGACCTTGGCCTCTGGGGGTTAGCTCTGCTCAAGTCTGTGCTCCCTTGGAATCTGACAGCAAAGCCTCCAGTCTGAGCCTTCTGTCACAATTAATGAATTTCAGCAATATGCAGTTCAGCTTAGAAGTGGCACTTTTTATTTCTTGCTGCATTTGACCCTTTGCTTGGTTTTGGGACAGTTATAAGTTAGTATTAGTGGCACAGGCAGCAATGCCTCTCAGTGGGATTTAGGGTTTGATGTGCAGGTGTTGTGTGCACGCCAGAGGAGCAGTGAGCTGCTCTCTGCAGGAAGCACAGGGCCTTGTGGAGCAAGGGAAATGGAGTTCCACTCTGTGGTGCTGTGTTGTAGCCAGCACTGGTGAGTTCAGCAAATTATCTTCTGGTTACTCCTGGCCTGCTGTCCTTTGTAGAGTGGGATGGGACAAAATGAAATCAAAGCACTGCCCCCAGTGAGGCTGTGCAGCAGAGGCTGCTGGGCTGTGCTGTGTCAGCAGTGTACAAAGGACATGGCTTCTGAAGGTACAGGGAGAAAGAAGGTGCTCAGATGTTCCATTTCTACAGAGCTGTGAGTTTTTATAGAAAGAGAAGAAACATTTTCCTCTGTGGAGAAAAACCTGGTGGGAATGAGCCTTTTTTATTCTGACTGTTCCATGGCAGTGCTGCTGAATGCAGGGGTGTCCCAGTGTGGGACAAATTAGGGGAAGAATCTCCAAGAGGAGTCCCTAAGAAACCAACTCCCCAAACTCCTCCCTCTCCCCCCACCGGGTTCAGGAAGGATTTCCTCAGGGGAAAAGTGGAAAAAACTTGTTTATTTAGCAAGCACACAGGGAAAAAACTCCCCAACACAAGGAAGGAAAAAACAGCCATGGGTGACGCGAGGAAAAAGCTTCACCCGTCCGAGTGGGTCTTCAGGCTCGGGAGGGCAGAAACGCAAATTTCCTGTCACGAACTGACGTCCGGGGATTTTCTTGATGTCCAGGGTATTCCTAGCTAATAAGGAAAAATAAAGCGAAGGGAAAAAAGGGAGGGGGAAGCAAGTGAGCAGCAAAGCAAACTGCCAAGCCAAGCAGCAGCAGGGGTGGAGATTGCTGGCAGGCTGGCGGCAGCCGCTCGTGCCCAGGGGGAGGGACGCTGCCTGGCTGGACAAAACAAACCCTCCAGGCACGAGCGGCACACACGATGTGGGGACACAGAGCCCTGGTGTGGGGACACAGAGCCCTGGTGTGGGGACACAGGACACAGAGCCCTGATGTGGGGACACAGAGCCCTGGTGTGGGGACACAGGACACAGAGCTGGTGTGGGGACACAGAGCCCTGATGTGGGGACACAGAGCGCTGATGTGGGGACACAGAGCCCTGGTGTGGGGACACAGAGCGCTGATGTGGGGACACAGAGCCCTGGTGTGGGGACACAGGATACAGAGCCCTGATGTGGGGACACAGGACACAGAGCCCTGGTGTGGGGACACAGAGTGCTGGTGTGGGGACACAGGACACAGAGCGCTGGTGTGGGGACACAGAGCTGGTGTGGGGACACAGAGCTGGTGTGGGGACACAGAGCCCTGCTGTGGGGACACAGGACACAGAGCTGGTGTGGGGGACACAGAGCTGGTGTGGGGACACAGAGCTGGTGTGGGGACACAGGATACAGAGCCCTGCTGTGGGGACACAGGACACAGAGCTGGTGTGGGGACACAGAGCTGGTGTGGGGACACAGAGCTGGTGTGGGGACACAGGACACAGAGCTGATGTGGGGACACAGGACACAGAGCTGGTGTGGGGACACAGAGCCCTGGTGTGGGGACACAGAGCTGGTGTGGGGACACAGGACACAGAGCTGGTGTGGGGACACAGAGCTGGTGTGGGGACACAGAGCCCTGCTGTGGGGACACAGGACACAGAGCGCTGGTGTGGGGACACAGAGCCCTGGTGTGGGGACACAGGACACAGAGCCCTGGTGTGGGGACACAGGACACAGAGCTGGTGTGGGGACACAGAGCTGGTGTGGGGACACAGAGCTGGTGTGGGGACACAGAGCGCTGGTGTGGGGACACAGAGCCCTGGTGTGGGGACACAGGACACAGAGCCCTGCTGTGGGGACACAGGACACAGAGCGCTGGTGTGGGGACACAGAGCCCAGGACAAGGGCCGCGGCTGCCCCGGCCGCGGTCCCGGGCCCGGCTGTGTCCCGGCTGGCGCAGCGTCCCCACGGCCCCGTCCCTCCCTGCAGGCAGAGGAGGCCAGTCCGCCCTGCGCTTCGCCCGCCTGCGCATGGAGAAGAGGCACAACTACGTGCGCAAGGTGGCCGAGACGGCCGTGCAGCTCTTCATCTCCGGCGACAAGGTCAACGTGGCCGGGCTCGTCCTGGCCGGCTCGGCCGACTTCAAAACCGAGCTCAGCCAGTCCGACATGTTCGACCAGGTGAGTGCCGCTGCTGGGCTGCTGCTGGAGCAGCAGTGAAGAGGTTTGGTCAAAACTAAAAATGTGATGTATCCAAAGAAGTCTCCCATTCCAAATACCTCCTGCAAGGAGCTGAGAACTCCTGTCCTTACAGCAGGGCTAATAAGAAATCTGCCCTCCCTGGTTTGGAGCTGGCGTTCCCATTCTGTGTGCTCCCAAATCTAAAGCAGAAGCTTTGTTGGAATTGCACTCCAGTAAACCGAACCTGTGTCCCAGTTGCCTGAAGATTGTGGTTCGGTTCTGTGCATTCCAAGGCCCCTGTCCTCAGGGGAAGTGCAGTAATGGGTGCAGTGACTCCCCTGGCAGGGTGAGGAGTCTCCCAGCCCTGCTCTGACTGGATTTATGTTTTTGTGTCTCCTCCTTCTCTCCTTCAGCGGTTGCAATCCAAAGTGCTCAAACTAGTTGATATTTCATATGGAGGAGAAAATGGCTTCAATCAAGCAATTGAGTTGTCAACTGAGGTCCTCTCCAATGTGAAATTCATCCAAGAGAAGAAGCTAATAGGTACGTGGTGCCCTGCAGCCTCTCCTGGGGCAGGTGTGAGGCACTGTGTGCTGCTCCTGCTCTGCCCTCTGGCAGTGCCCTTGTGCTGCCCCAGCCCTGCCATGCTGCCTCAGGGTGGCACTTGCAGTGTTTCTTTGTGCCACCTGCACACCTCAAGTGCTGGTATGGGGGGGTTGGCTGGTTTCTTTTTCCCCACCAGACTTCTTGGGCCTTCCCTATCCTTCCATAGAGATCCCTTTAGTTTCAGGCCTGCTGGTGGCAGCTGCCCCTGGCAGTGTGCTGCATTCCCTGATGTTTGTTTGAGTGTGTGTGCTGTGCTGAGTGCTCATGGCAGGCTCTGTGTGCCCTGCAGGACGATACTTCGATGAGATCAGCCAGGACACAGGGAAGTACTGCTTTGGTGTGGAAGATACACTAAAAGCTCTGGAAATGGGAGCAGTAGAGATCCTGATAGTCTATGAGAACCTGGATATCATGAGATACGTCCTGCACTGCCAAGGCACGGAGGGTATGTGCTGCTCTGGCACTCCAGAAGCTCTCAGGGTTTAACACCTGGGGTGGGTTTGCTGGAGGAGCTCCCTGAGCACATCTGATGGCAGAGATCTGTGCAGGTCTGTGGCACTTTGCAGCTCACTGGCCTGCAGCTGCCCAGCCCCTGTGGGGGAAGAGCTGGAACAAGCAGGGTACCAGTGCCCAGAGGGAATTGCAGTGCTAGGGGGGCACACCTGGTCACAGGCCCAGCCTGGAGCCTCCTTCCAGCTTTGTGAGTGTGATACCAGAGGGGAGACTGAGGTGACCTTGTGGCCACAAACACAATTCCTGTGCCTGCAGCCAAACCCTGGGCTGCAGGAGGATCCCCTCTGTGCTGGCTCTGCTGCTGGGCCCTGTGGGGTTGCTCAGAGAGCTTCAGAGAGGAAGGCAGGCAGTGGCAGTGCTCAGACCCTCTGTGTTGTAGTTACTGGCTGTGCTCAAGCTCCTGCTGTCTTTAAACTGCATCTTGCAGCCTTACCCAAACTTATATTACCATTTTTTCTCCCTTCTCAGAGGAGAAGATCCTGTATTTGACACCAGAGCAAGAGAAGGATAAATCCCACTTCACAGACAAGGAGGTATTTCAGCTTTGGGTTCTGGGTTTATTCTCAGTGTGTGGGTGCAGAGCTCTGGGCTGTTGGTCCCAAGCACCTGAGCACAGTGACCCTCTGCACTCAGTGACCCCTCAGGGCAGCAGCCTGTGCCTCTTCCTGTGTAACCCCTGGATCCTCACCTGCTTTCCTCCACTCTTCCCTGCTGCCAGTGCCAGGGCTGTGTAAATGGGCAGTGTGGGACCTTTCATCACCACCAAACCATCACCTACAAGGGTTTGGTTGCCACCATGTAGGCAAGGCCCCAGACCGTTGCTTCTTGTGTGTGCAGGACTGGTTTGGTCATGCAGAGCCAATGTGAGGTCAGGAATCATGGTCTGGATCAAGTGCCAAGGGAGTTTCTGCTTTGGAGATCTATCTGACCTGTGGAACTGTCATTGGCTGCCCTGGGCAGGTCAAACAGCTCTCTTGGACCAGGAGGCTGTGTTACTTTGCAGAATAAACTGGGAAAGATGTGTCCCTTGGCCAGAGGGGGGGATGGGTTGTGCCAGGAGGCCTTTCCAGCTGTTTTCCCTCCTGGGGAGAGGACTGCCAGTCCCTGCTGTGCACAGTGTTACCTGCACTGAGGTGTTTCTATTTCACAAGAATCACTGCACTTCCTTAGATGAGGGAGGGTGGAATCTGTGCAGGGGGCAGAGCAGGGCTGAATGAGCAGTGAAACTGAACTGTGGCATGGGGTGACACTGAAGCAGAAGAATCAAGGCAGTTTTTCTCCTGCTTCTGCACTAAATCTCCTATTAGAGCTCCAGAACACTGTCAGTGATTAATTTGGTAGCACCAGGAGCTGGAGACTGTGCCCACCCTGGCCTGGTGCAGTTGTGCCAGGAATGCCTTCCCCCAGGAATGTCCCTCTGGAGCATGAGGGCTGCTGTCCCTGCTAGGGCTGACAAAGCCTTGGAGCCAACTTTGGGGGGGATTTTCTCAGTGCTGAACACTCAGTGACTTTAACAGGTTTTGATTATTTATTTCTCCCTTCCAATGTCTCCACAGACTGGGCAGGAGCATGAACTCATAGAAAGTATGCCACTCCTGGAGTGGTTTGCAAACAACTACAAGAAATTTGGAGCAACATTGGAAATTGTTACAGACAAATCACAAGAAGGATCCCAATTTGTGAAAGGATTTGGAGGAATTGGAGGTAAACTGCAAGAGGGAAATGTGTTTGTCTTTAGTGGCACCAGATTATAATGTTTGATAGTCTGGTTTTGGTAGTTTGGTACTTTGTGCCAACATGAGTGGGATTAATCTTAGTGCTGTTAGTCATGAAACCAGTTCAAGGAGCAGCTGTGTTCACCAGGCTGGATTCATTCCCTGTCACTTCCAGCTGTTCCTCACTCCCTGTGTCCTCTGGAGGGCTCAGGGCTGGGCTGTGCCCCTGTGCAGCTGCTGGAGCTCAGCAGGGCCCTGAGCTGCCTGGCCCTGTCAGCACAGGGCTTTGGTGGCAGCCCCTCCCCTGCCCAGGGGGCTCTGATACCCCCAGCCCTGCTCCTGAAGCACTTGGAGCTGTTGCTCATCTCTCAGAGCCTCCCTGTACTTTGCTCCCTGATCTTCTGCTTCTTTTCCAAACACATTTCAGTATTCACAGTCCCTGCTCTGGAGCAGTGAGGCCTCTGGAAGCCAGTCCTGCTCTGGAGCTCTCTGAGCATCAGCCACGCCTGGCAGAGGTGCAGGTGGTTCCTGTGCCAGTCTGGCAGGTCCTGGGCAGGTGGAGCCACACCAGTGCCAGCTCCATGCCCTGCCTGGGCAGGGAGTCCAGGACAGGGCTGTGACACGTGCTCAGCTTTGGTGGGTGCATTGTAAAGAGGAATTTCTTGGGCCCAGAGAACACCAGTCAGGAGGAAAGAGCCTTGGCTGGTTTGGCTCCATGAGGAGCAGCAGGTCCCTAAGTTTTCAGTGTTTGTAGTTCCAGGAGTCTCTCATTTCCTGCCAGATCCAACCTCTTTGCATGGTGGGATCCTCTCTGCTCCCATGCCCTGTAGGCTTGAAAGGCAATACCCTTGAAAGTCTCCTTCACCTCAGTAAATGATTCTGGGGATACAGGATGTGGTGTTTGGGGTGGGGAGAGGAAAACAGCCACGAAATGCTGCTTTGTAGAAGTGGCTGCAGTGCCAGCTGCCCTCTGGATTCAGTGCCAGGCCTGGGCTGAGCGGTGGCACTGGGACCAGTGCTGTGCCACTGGAGTTCTGTTGAGCTGCAGCCCCAGAGCAGGCTCAGCTTGCCCAGGAGGAGGCTGGGCAGGTGGCTGCTGCTTCCTTTGGCACTGGGTTCATTCCCTGAGGCCTTTGCTGCTGCCAGCCCCAGCTGGCTGTGCCTGGAGCTCTGGGAGCAGTGCTGGGGGCTAAAGGCTCTTTCTTTGGCAGGTATCTTGCGGTACCGGGTGGATTTCCAGGGCATGGAATACCAAGGAGGAGACGATGAATTTTTTGACCTTGATGACTACTAGGTAGTCGAGCTGGGTCCACGTGCCTCGCCCCTCCAGCATCCAACCCAAGGAGCAAACTCATGGTGGAAAACACAACAGATCCCTGCCTTAGAATTGGAACATTTCCAGAACTTGATCCACGAGCATTTGGATTTAAGAAAGCAAAACCCTACACTGATTTGTCATAGTGTCAGTACAGCAGCAAACTACTAAGTTCCTATATGCCACTTTGGACTAATTTAAAAAGAATCCCAGTTTTTACTTTTACTCAATGGTGAAATTGGTTGCTCTTGTATTTTATGGAAATGATTTTTTTAACCTTCATGATACATTAACTGCTGTAAACCTCTTCCTTCCAAAATTAATAGAAGTAAGATCCTACTGGTTTGTTTCTTTCTACTTTGATTGGAGAAATCAATTGCTGCATTTGGCAGCGTGACCCATTTACATGGCATTCTCAGCTTAGCCTGCAGAAGAAATGGAACGAGGTTGGAGCCATAATTCTCTTCAAAAGCTTGAGGAGGCACTGACCTGAGTGCTGGTTCATTACATGTGGCTTGCAAATTCTGATGGTTTGGGGAGGCTCACCAGCCAAATGTGCTTTAATCTATTTGCAGAAACACTGCTCTTACAAACTAGGAAATGCACTTCATGGATTGCAATGAAAATGCTGCTGGAGTCTTGGGCTTAATTTGGATTTGAGCAGTGCAGCCTTCAGGAATTTATTTTTTTTTCAGTCTTGACAAAAATAAACATGAGATTTCAGTGAAGGTACACTTGGCTTTTTGTTCCTCAGTAAGTTTTTCTTTTTGCTTTAGGACTGCGTAAGGTTTCCTTGATTATGTGACTTTGAGCCCACAGGTCTTTAATGGAAGTGGGTGTTTGACAGGAATACTGAGTCAGTGGAGTGAAGGCTGAATTAGTGCTGGGAGTGTGGAATGTTTGATTCTGATCTGTGGAGCTCTGGCACAGCCCTGGGAGCAGCCAGCTCCCAGCAGTGCCTGTGCTGTGGGGATGTGCCCTGTGAGGGGTGAAGGATCCCCTCTGCCTGATCCCAACCTGCCCAGGGATCCCAGGCCTTGTGTCCTGCCTGTTCCATGGAGCACCCTGACAGCAGGGAGCTCATCCCTGGGCTGTGGCCAGCCTGCTGTGACACTCTGGGGCTCAGGGGCTGTGCAGGCCAGGGGAGCAGGGACACCAGGGCAGCTCCTGTCCCAGGGGAGCAGTGGCACTGCAGAGCTCAGCTCCTGTCCCAGGGGAGCAGGGACACAGCTCAGCTCCTGTCCCAGGGGAACAGTGACACTGCAGAGCTCAGCTCCTGTCCTGTCCCAAGGGAACAGTGACACAGCTCCTGTCCTGTCCCAAGGGAACAGTGACACAGCTCAGCTCCTGTCCTGTCCCAAGGGAACAGTGGCACTGCAGAGCTCAGCTCCTGTCCCAAGGGAATAGTGACACTGCAGAGCTCAGCTCCTGTCCCAAGGGAACAGTGACACAGCTCAGCTCCTGTCCTGTCCCAAGGGAACAGTGGCACTGCAGAGCTCAGCTCCTGTCCCAAGGGAATAGTGACACTGCAGAGCTCAGCTCTTGTCCCAGGGGAACAGTGACACAGCTCAGCTCCTGTCCCAAGAGAACAGTGGCACTGCAGAGCTCAGCTCCTGTCCTGTCCCAAGGGAACAGTGGCACTGCAGAGCTCCTGTCCCAGGGGAGCAGTGACACTGCAGAGCTCAGCTCAGCTCCTGTCCCAAGGGAACAGTGACACAGCTCAGCTCCTGTCCTGTCCCAAGGGAACAGTGGCACTGCAGAGCTCAGCTCCTGTCCCAGGGGAGCAGTGACACAGCTCAGCTCCTGTCCTGTCCCAAGGGAACAGTGGCACTGCAGAGCTCAGCTCCTGTCCCAAGGGAACAGTGACACAGCTCAGCTCCTGTCCTGTCCCAAGGGAACAGTGGCACTGCAGAGCTTAGCTCAGCTCCTGCTCCCTCCCTGGGGCTCTCCCGGTGCTTCCCCCAGGAGCAGCTCCTGTTCCAGCTGCAAACCTTTGCCTCTTTTCCTGGTTCACTTGAACAGAGGGAGCTTCTCCTCAAATTTCTGCCATGCTGTTGTTTGAGGTCCAAACTTGCTGTCCTTGTGAGCAATACCATTTGTCCCCTGGTCCCTGACCTGGCCAGCAGCTCCCGCTGCCGTCCTCACATCCGAGCTGGAATCTCTCCCTGGAGGTGGGGCTGGGTCTGCTCAGGGCTGAGCACAGCCCTGGCCCCCACAGCAGTATGTTCTGGATTTTGCCATTGTAAATGGGTCTAATGTGACATGACAAGACCACAAAAATTGGATGTAAATTTACATTTTTGAATATACTGCTTGTTGTTTCACATGATACATTAGGGTATGCAGCTCCTTTTTGTAGTTTTTATTTTTACTATTTAAGTTTGGAAATGATGCCAAATTTTTGTATTTCTTTAATCAATGTGTTCTCTTCAGTGATATATATTGCATTATATATTGATGTGTATATCAATATATACTGATATGTATTACACTTACACATGCAAACACACTCAGTGGGGGTGGGAGATCCTAGCCTTTGCATACTATATAGCCTCTGCAGAGAGATCCCAAGCAGTGATATCTTGGTGTTGTGATGTACAGAAATGGAGAAGAGTATTAAACCATATTTAAGAATATAGTACAGACTCCTGGTTTATTTTCTCTAGTCCAGGAAATTCCTGCTTTTTTGCTCTGAGCTCGGTGCCAGCTTCAGGGCTGGAGGTTGGAGGCAGCTCTTGCACAGCTCAGTTTGTGTTTCTGGGTTTCCCCCTGTGCTGAGGGCCCCGAGGGCTGTGTCCAGTTCTGGCCCCTCACTGCAGCAAGAGCACCGAGGGGCTGAGCCCCAGGAGAGGTGAGGGAGCTGGGAAGGGCTCAGCCTGGAGAAAAGGAGGCTCAGGGGCCCTTGTGGCTCTGCACAGCTCCTGCCAGGAGGGGACAGCCGGGGGGGCTCTGGAACAGGAACAGGGACAGGAGCAGAGGGAACGGCCTCAGGCTGGGCCAGGGGAGCTCAGGGGGACAGCAGCAGGAATTTCCCCATGGAAAGGGAGCTCAGGGATGGGAACTGCCCAGGGAGGGTTGCAGTGCCCATCCTGGGGGTGCCCAAGGAATTCCTGGAGGTGGCACCGAGAGCTCTGGGCTGGGACAAGGTGAGGATGGGGCACAGCTGGGACTCGATCTTGGGAGGATTTTCCAACCTCAGTGATTCCATGGTTCTGTGTTTCTCCAGCACACTCAGTAGCTCTTTGAAGCTGGAGCTTAAAACTGTGACTTCAGAAGGAGAGAGAAATTCAAGAAAGAGTCTAAAGGCCAAAGGCAGGTGCTGGGAGTGTTACCTGGGGTACCTGAACACCTGAGGCAGAGCAAGGACAGCCTGCAGCAGCACTCTGCCCTTAACAACAGGGTGGTTTTTAAGAATTATTTTAAAAAGTATTTTCCTGCTCTGCCTCTTGGGGCCAGGCCAACCCAGGAAGAAGTGTCCTGGCTCTGTGGGCTGCCCTGACCTCTCTGGCTTCTCCTGTGGCCAAGCCACGAGTGCCCATGGCTGGCCAGGGAGCACCTGCCTCCTCCCCCAGTGGGTAGTTTGAGGGACACCATCAGTACCAGGGCTTCTAAAGGATGTTTTAAATCCCCTCAGCAGGTGTTGCTTGGCTGAGATTCCCTGAGCCTCCCCTTGCACGGAAACAGCAGGATCTGGGTGTGAGGCTCTTGTCACACTTGGGCTTGTGCAGTTATTCCTGGCTGAGATTTCCACGTTTGTGCTCTGCCTCATACAGTCTGATCTCAGCTGGGGCAGGAGGGACAGCCTGGCTTGTTCTCCATTCTCTGGATTCCCAAATTTTGGACATGGGAGGTTTCTGCTGGAGGAGACATAAAAGTTATGCACAAATCTTGCACTATCTGTGACCCAGGTACACAAAAGTGATATTGTTCAGCTCGTGGTGTAGATAAAAGCATCAAGCTGAGCTCAGCACTAAATTAAAATATAAAAATAATCCGTGGTTGGTGCAGCCAGGGAAAGCTGCTGCCTGCAGAGAACTGCTCCTGCAGTCTCCCCACTTGATGCAGGCAGGCACGTGGGTGTGTATTATTTAATGAAATCCCAAATATGTCTGAGCTGACCCTTTACTGGCAGCACCAAGCCTGGTTTCTGTGCACTCCAAGAGGAAGCAGGAGCAGTGAGGTCTGGCTGCTGTGGGGGGATGCCCAGAGCTCTCCTCCACTGTCACAGCCACAGTGCTTGGGAGCTGCTCTTTCCTTCCTCATGGAGCTTGCCTGGTTGCTGGCCAGTGAGAGCACAGCTGTTCTGGGTGGCTGCTGGGTGCCCCTGCAGCTGGAACTCTCCCAGCAGCATCCATGGAAGGATGAGGCCCTGGAGAGAGATGTGGTGAAACTTTTCTTCCTTTCAGCTGCCAGGAGCAGGTCACGGGTCCCTTCCACCCTTCAGAAAGCAGTTCTGCTTTTGTTCCAGGTGCACTCAGGTTGCTCTGTATCCAAAAGTGTTTTTTTTCACACAGAATATTGCAGAGCATCAGGTGGGTTCTCCCTGCCCTCTAAAGGTGGGCATCACTGCCAGGTTCCCTTCCAGGAGGCTCCAGCACACGGCATTGCTGCTGGGATTGGGAAGGGAGTTCAGTGGGGCCGAGTTTGGGCACTTCCAGCAGCTTTGGGGTTGGAAGCTGGGCAGGATGGGTGGCTTTCTGCTGAGGAATAAGTATTTCCCCAGAAGGGATCCAATCCTGATTATCTGGAGCTGAGAGAAAAGAGTCATTTCCAGGATGTCACATGGAGCTGTTCCTGCCTGTGCTGGAGCTCAGAGGCCCCATCCCTGTGTGCCCCCACTTTGGATAGGGCTGCAGGCTCCTTGTCGTGGATCATCAGCTCCTGGCTGCCTGAAGGGCTTTTTCCCTGGTGCCAAAGCTTCAGCTCCTCTGAAAGCACCAGCTGTGTGAGCCTCCCCCTTGGGAATAGCTGGAATTTGGGGTGAGGCCACCCCGCTCCCTCGGTTACCAGCTGGCACCTGGGGCTCAGATGTTCTGATAATGCTCTTCTGAAACCTCCTTTTTGTCTGGCTGTAACTAAAGCCAGAGTTTGCCCTTTCTGGGTTGTTATTTCGGGAGCTGGAGCTCGGCCTGTGCTGTTGTCACTCGTGGGTTACAAATGCCATTGTCCCAGGCAGCCGGGCTGGAGCTGGAGGCAGCTCTGGAATTTCACTGCACTATTTTTAGCCCGTGGTGAAAAATTGCACTTCCAACACTTTTGAATCACTGTCAGTGCTTAAATAAATCAAAGGGCAGGTCCTGGCTGCTGCAAGGAGCAGGATGAGGAGGTGACCTGGAGCTGCTGCAGGGCTGAGCTGGGAATAGGTGAGGTGGGAGAGCAGGGAAGGGGCTGTGGGGGTCAGATATTGCTGGAGTGCCACTGCCCTGCCACTGCCATGTCACTGCCCTGCCACTGCCCTGCCACAGCCCTGCCACACCTCTGCCACAGCTCTGCCACAGCCCCTGCCACAGCTCTGCCACTGCCATGTCACTGCCCCTGCCACAGCCCTGCCACAGCCCCTGCCACTGCCCTGCCACAGCTCTGCCACTGCCATGTCACTGCCCTGCCACTGCCCCTGCCACAGCTCTGCCACTGCCATGTCACTGCCCCTGCCACTGCCCTGCCACTGCCATGTCACTGCCCTGCCACTGCCCTGCCACAGCCCCTGCCACTGCCCTGCCACTGCCATGTCACTGCCCTGCCCCTGCCAGCACTGCCCTGCCACTGCCCTGCCACTGCCCTGCCAGTGCCCTGCCACTGCTCTGCCACTGCCATGTCACTGCCCTGCCACTGCCCTGCCACAGCTCTGCCACTGCCCTGCCACTGCCCTGCCACTGCCATGTCACTGCCCTGCCACTGCCCTGCCACTGCCCTGCCACTGCCATGTCACTGCCCTGCCACTGCCCTGCCACTGCCATGTCACTGCCCTGCCACTGCCCTGCCACAGCCCTGCCACTGCCCTGCCACTGCCCCTGCCACTGCCATGTCACTGCCCTGCCACTGCCCCTGCCAGTGCCCTGCCACTGCCATGTCACTGCTCCTGCCACTGCCCTGCCACAGTCTCTGCCACTGCCATGTCACTGCCCTGCCACTGCCCTGCCACTGCCCTGCCACTGCTCTGCCACTGCCCTGCCACTGCCCTGCCACTGCTCTGCCACTGCCATGTCACTGCCCCTGCCACATGCCCCTGCCACTGCCCCATGCCACTGCCCTGCCACTGTCTCTGCCACTGCTCCCTGCCACTGCCCTGCCACTGCCTCTGCCACTGCCCTGCCACTGCCCTGCCACTGCCCTGCCACAGCTCTGCCATCTGCCATGCCACTGCCCTGCCACTGCCCTGCCACAGCTCTGCCACTGCCCTGCCACTGCCCTGCCACTGCCCCTGCCACAGCTCTGCCACTGCCCTGCCACTGCCCTGCCACAGCTCTGCCACTGCCCTGCCAGTGCCCTGCCATGCCACTGCCCTGCCACTGCCCTGCCACAGCTCCTGCCACTGTCTCTGCCACTGCCCCTGCCACTGCCCCTGCCACGCTCTGCCACTGCCCTGCCACAGCCCTGCCACTGCCCTGCCAGTGCCCTGCCACTGTCTCTGCCACTGCCCCTGCCACTGCCCTGTGCCACATGCTCTGCCACTGCCACTGCCCTGCCACTGCCCTGCCACAGCTCTGCCACTGCCCTGCCACTGCCCTGCCACTGCCCTGCCACTGCCCTGCCACTGCCCTGCCACTGCCCTGCCACTGCCCTGCCACAGCTCTGCCACTGCCATGTCACTGCCCTGCCACTGCCCCTGCCAGTGCCCTGCCACTCCTGTGCCACTGCCCCTGCCACTGCCCTGCCACTGCCCCTGCCACTGCCCTGCCAGTGCCCTGCCACAGCTCTGCCACTGCCATGTCACTGCCCTGCCAGTGCCCCTGCCACAGCTCTGCCACAGCTCTGCCACTGCCCCTGCCACTGCCCTGCCACTGCCCTGCCACAGCTCTGCCACTGCCATGTCACTGCCCTGCCACTGCCCCTGCCACAGCCCCTGCCACTGCCCTGTCACTGCCCTGTCACTGCCCTGCCACAGCTCTGCCACAGCTCTGCCACTGCCCCCCATCTGTCCCCTCTGTGCAGGTGTCCCATGGTCAGTGCTGTGTGGGGTGGCTCTGGACTTCTTGCTCATCTCAGTGTGCCCCTTTTGGGGTCAGTTGTCCCCTCTGTGTCCCCAGGTGTCCCCACTGGCTCTGCCATGGCTGCAGCCGCGTGGCTGTGCCCTGTGTGCAGCTCTGCCCTTCCCAGAGCCACCACAGGGCCACCCTGGTGGCAGCTCTTGGACAGCTGGGATGGAGTCAGGAGTGCTGAAGGACCTCTGTAGATCCAGGTGAGTGAATGTCCCTTGTGTGGGGCTCTCCCCTTCCACCCCGGCCACCTCCAGAGCTGGGAGACAAAAGCTGTTGCTCACCTGCAGTTTCTCCTTTTCTGTGCCAGAGCAGGAGTTTCCTGAGAAGCTGCTTCACCTGTTTGGCCACCAGGTTCCCACACTGGCTCAAATCCCTCCTCTCTGGCTAAGGGATCCTCACAGCTGAGTTTTTGTGCCTGGCTCTTCCCTGCCAGGAGAGGCCCAGGTGGCTGCTTTGCTTCCCTGCCCTTGGACTCCAGGACTTGCTTGAGGTGGGGAACCCTCAAATGAGGATCTCCAGGTCCCCCCGAGCTGCTCTGCTCCCACAGCCCGTGGAGCACAAGGGGCAGTGGCTCTGGCAGGACCCTGGTGACACTGGGCTGCTCTGGGCTGTGCAGCTGCCAGGAAGCTTGGCCAGCTCCAGGACAGCCCAGTGTGGGAGGCTCATTATCCAGAAAAGATGTAGTGGGACAAAATCAAACGGTGTCCCTGCCAAAATCCTGCCCCAGGTGTGTTGTGGAGGCGCCAGGGCACAGACAGCCAGAGCCTGTGTAGGGATAGAGCTGGGAGGAGCAGGGAGCACATCCTTCCCTGGGACAGGGCATGGACAGAAAACATGGACTGAAGTGATGGCTGAGTTCAGTGGTCAGCCCGGGGGATGGGGGTTCCAGGGGTTTTCTAAGCACACTTTTGCTTGGATGCAGAAAGGCTCAGATGACCCTCAGGGCATCCCCACCCTGGTGCACAGCACAGACATCTCCAGGTCGGTGGGACTTTCCCTTCCACTTCCCCCTCATCCTCATCCTCATCCTCATCCTCATCCTCATCCTCGCAGGAAAACTGGCAGAGCAAGTTCTCTTGGGCTGGAGCTGCCCATCGGGGCCTCGTTAGCACTAATTAGCAGCCGTGTCCCTGATGGCTGCCGTGCAGATGTGTGACACAGATCTGTCACACACCCGGGGAGGAGCCCCTGGCACAGCCCTGTCTGAGCAGGGCACGCCCAGAGCCTGCTCCTCAGACTCCTGCAGCCGGGTTGGCTTGGGAGCACTGTCCTTGAACCATGGAATCTTTTAGGGGGAAAATCCCTCCAAGATCGAGTCCCAGCTGTGCCCATCCCCACCTTGTCCCAGCTCAGAGCTCTCAGTGCCACCTCCAGGAATTCCTTGGGCACCTCCAGGATGGGCACTGCAATCCTCCCTGGGCAGTTCCAATCCCTGAGCTCCCTTTCCATGGGGAAATTCCTGCTGCTGTCCCCCTGAGCTCCCCTGGCCCAGCCTGAGGCCGTTCCCTCTGCTCCTGTCCCTGTTCCTGTTCCAGAGCCCCCCGGCTGTCCCCTCCTGGCAGGAGCTGTGCAGAGCCACAAGGGCCCCTGAGCCTCCTTTTCTCCAGGCTGAGCCCTTCCCAGCTCCCTCAGCTGCTCCTCCTGGCACTGACTCTTTCCCAGTGAGTTTCTATCTCAGAATAAATTTATCAAAACCTGTTTTTTCATCTTATTATGCCTTGGACATATTGCTGAGTCCTCATGAGTTGTGAGTTTGTCAGAAGCAATTTTAATTTACAGGTGCAGGGGTTGATATCCCCACTCTCGCTTTCCTTGGTGTTCCACACTAAAAGCAAAACAGTTTGATGTTTTATAATGCTCTCCTTAATTAATTTCTATGTTTCTCTTTCTCTCACATAGTAGGAATTGCTTTTGCCACACCATTAAGGGCAGATTACAGGAGTTCCAATTCCATCTCACTGCTGCTTGAGTGAGACCCATCCTGAGGTGCCACATCCATGGCTGTGGTGCAGGAACCCTGGAACTGCCAGCATGGCAACACTGATTTACCCTCTGTCCCAATTAATGGAAGGTTTCCCCTGCTCTTTTCTTTTTCCATTTCTCCTCATTTCCTGTGCCCCAGGAATCCTTCCCATGCTCAGAACTCCAGGCTGTGCTGTGGAAAGCTCCAGGAGCCTTGTGCTGTCAGCAAATCCCTGCCCTGGGTATATTTAGACTGAGACATGCTGATTTTTTACTTTGGTGTCCCAAGCAAATCTCTGCTGCCTTGGTTTGATGTCCAGAGCCAAGGGCTGATCCTAGGGACAGAACAGAGCTGGGTTTTGTTCCACCCTTCTCAGTGACAGCTCTGTGAGGGGATGTCACCCAGTGGGAACAATTCCTCCTTCCTTGGGGACTGTGGTGGGAGCTGGGGAGGACTGAGCTCAGCTGCAGGTTTGGCAGGATGGATTTTCCATGGCAGTGGGGTGTCAGGGTGCGGGTTTGGGTTTGTGGCCCCGCTTAGAGAGACTTTGGGGCAGTGGCATCTCTGGGTTTGGCTTTGTCCCCACAAATGGAAGTGGGGCAGCTTTTGGGACATATCAAATTGTCACCCCCAGGCTGTGAGCAGCAGCAGGGCTTTGGTGGGGAGGGACACTTGCAGCTCTTGCTTTCCCTTTTCAGTGCTCTGAAAAGGGTCCAGACCTCATGGTAAGTATGGTTCTAACGATTTTGAGTGGGTGACGGACATTTCTGCTGACACCAAGGTCCCGTGGGGCAGGTGAGCTGTCACTACGAAAGGACTTCGCACCATTTTCATTTTTCATCCTCCATCTCTTCACTATTTGGCAGAGATTTGAACGGGTAATCGAAAAAAATGCTTAGCAGGAAGCTCTGGGTCCATTTTCATGGCAAGCCCCGTGCTGTGCTGTCACACCAGGCTGCTGCTCCGCAGTTTTGCTCCCAGTGCCCACAGCTGCGGGGTCAGAGGGCAGCTGACTGTCCTTGGTCCCCAAAGCACCCGAGCTCTGGCTGGCTCCTGGATGCTCCCTGGCTCCTGCGGCACTGGCACAGTTTGCCAGCAGGATCCAGACCCTAAAGGCTGGAAAAGCTGCTCGTGTCCAAGGGCTGAGGTCAGTACACAGAAATGCCAGTGGTGCCAGCAAGACCAGGCCTATAGCACAGGTTAGGACTAATTCAATAAAGTGTTTATTAGGTAAACATTCAGAGCCATCTCATGTGTGGCTTGGGCTGGAAGGGATATAAGGGCCACCCAGTCCCAATGGGCACTGCCCGGGGCCCAGGACAGCCCCAGCTGCTCTGGCACCCGTGCCAGGCAGGAGGGAGCGCGTGGGGAGCTCACAGGCGCCTTCCAAGCTCTCGATCCCGCGGCGTCCGCACCACGCCCGGCCCCGGCCCCGGCCCCGGCCCCGGCCCAGCCCCAGCCCCGGCCCCGGCCCAGCCCCGGCCCCGGCCCCGCCCCAGCCCCGGCCTCAGCCCCGGCCCTCCCGCACGGCTCTGCCCGCCCGGCAGCCCCGAGCGCTCCCGCCGCCCACCGAGGCGCCCGCTGGCGCACCATATCTCATCCCGCTCCCGTTCCCACTCCCCGCTCCCATTCCCCGCTCCCATTCCCCGCTCCCGTTCCCCGCTCCCGTTCCCCGCTCCCATTCCCCGCTCCCATTCCCCGCTCCCGTTCCCATTCCCGGCTCCCGTTCCCCGTTCCCGATTCCCGTTCCCGATTCCCCGTTCCCGATTCCCGTTCCCGATTCCCCGTTCCCATTCCCGTTCCCGTTCCCCGTTCCCCGTTCCCCATTCCCGTTCCCCGTTCCCCGTTCCCCGTTCCCCGTTCCCATTCCCGTTCCCCGTTCCCCGTTCCCCGTTCCCGTGTGGGCGCCCTCAGCCCCGCCCCCTCCCCCCGCTGGTCTCGCGCCGCTCCCAGCATCCCCCGCGCGCCGCACGCGCCCAATGTGCAGCGCGGGGCTCCCCGGGCAGGGTCGGGCGCGTGAGGCCCCGCCCCTTCCGCGCGCGCCGTGACGTCACGGCGGGCGCAGCGCGCGTGCGTCTGCGCGTGCGCGCGGCGGGGGCGGGCGGGCCGCGGCGGGGCCTGGCGGGCGCGGGGCGGCGGCGGCGGGGCCGGGCGGGCGGAGCGGAGCGCAGCGGCCGCCGCGATGGAGCCCGACTCGGTTATCGAGGACAAGACCATCGAGCTCATGGTGAGTCACGCCCGGCCCCCGCGCACGCCGTCCCGCCCCTCTCTGCGCGCCCGGCCCGCGGGGTCCGAGCCGAGCCCGCGCTGCCTCTGCGGGCCATCCGCTCCTCCCGCCTCCGTGCGGGGCGCCGCCAGCGTCTCCTTTCATTGGAAAGAAATAAATAACAGCAGTGAAGCCCCGCGGGAGCTGAAGCGAAAGCGGAGTGCCCCGGGCGGGGGCCGGCTCAGCCCCTCCCCGGCCCGGCCGGACCCCGCGGCCCGGGGCGGGTCGGGCTCCGGGCCGGTCCCGCGGCCCCGCTCCCGCACTCGGAGCGATCTAACGAGACCTCATGGGCGCATTGGCTATACCCCTCATTAACGCTTACACCGCTAAATTCGCGGCAGTGGAGAGGCAGTCAGGTGGGAGCAGTAGAACGAGCTGTTGGTGTTTTTTTTTTTAATATAAGCAAATTAGATCTCTGTAAGCAGGTATTAGAGGCCCCTCGTTTTACTGCCTTTAGGCAAGAATAAAATTCAGTTAGGAGCTGAGAGAGATTAGTAATCGGTAAATATCTTCTAATTTATTTGTTACAAGCATAATTGCTTTTTCTGCTAAACCTAATTTGCTCTCACATATAAAATTTCATTCATCTCTCCAGAACTGAGGGGCAAAATGGAGATACTTTCCCTTTAAGGCACTCTGAAAGGTGAGCTGGGTTCAGTGGAGACATAAATGGGTTTTTTAGCCAGTGGAGTTTTTGCTAAACTACCTGGTCCGGAAAATATGAACTTCCTTTAAATGTGCGATCTGGTGTCAAAAAGCAGAAATAGAATGAAAAACTAAAAGGCGAAACCTACAAAGCCTTTGTGTACCTTTCATTAATGTCGCTGATCACTGAGGGCAGGGGATTAAGAGCCACTCCCGGGGAGGCTCCTGCCCTGCTGCTGTGGCTCGCACTTGCCCTGGGGCCATGGGAGCATCGTGCCCCGAGCAGGGGACAGGGCTGGGCCAGCTCGGTGGGGACCCGCCTCAGGACCAGCTGAGAGATGTTCCAGAATTCCCGAGGTGGGAGGTGTGCTCTGGTGGCTCCTTCCCTCCGTGGAGCAGTCCCCAACACTGGGTTCTGTGAGGTGCTCAAACAGCTCTTGGAGCTGGAAGGTTTGGCTCCCTGAACTTTGAAAAACCCCCACTTCTTTGTGTTTTTGCAAGTGCTCTCCCATTTTAGTGTCTCCTCTTTGCGGCTCAGTTGTATCAGGAGGGAGCAAGTGGGACTGCTGCTGGTGAGTGTTGTATCCTCCACTTGCTGGAGCTGGGAAATGTGCTAATCCATGCAAATATCAGTGGGGTTAGTAGGAGTTTTAGTATGCAGTAGGAGGTTTTAGAAATACACTCTTCTCTCTTTCACAAGAAACAGATAAATATAAAAATCGAATAAGGTGAACAATTAATTCTGTTCTTTCCAAGAGAAAATGGTGCTCTGTACAATGTAGTTGAATTTAATGTTAACCTTAGTGGAGGCTTGCACAGGATAACTTGTGTTTGAGTGGAGATGTTTCCCTAAAATCATTGAAAAACATTCTTGAATGCAGACGTGAAGGTTTTGCCTTCTAGTGTGGTGCAGAATGGAATATTCTCCAGGAGATTTGTTTGAATCCACAGGGCAGCAGCTGTTTGGGCTGAGCTCCCTGTTGGGGATTTCTGTGTGACCTGGGAATGTGGGAGTCAGTGCTGTGGGAAACATCCCAGCCCCAGACTCATCCCTGCCTGCCAGGCTTGGGGGGATGCTGCTGCCTGTGAGACTCCTAGAGGCAGATGTTTTATCTTTGATCAGGGAGATGGAGTTTGGTGCACTTCTGCTCAGTCACTTCCCTGCAGTGCCAGGGATGAATCTGTAGTAAATACAGGAGCAGATGTGTGATGTGAAAGTTGTGGGGAGCAAATACACCGCAATTGTGAGGGGCTGATAAATAAGAGGAAATGTGTCAGCATGGTAATTACATGTACATGTCAGAACTGTGCCTTCCATTGATAGATCATTTGCATTTATTTAAAGGAAAATCATTCATGGAAATAGTACTGCTCTATTTTAAATGCTGGAATCTCAGAGAAACATTTGAAGGTTTCAGAGTGATAGCTTTGCTTTGCTGTGTGCAGTTTCAGTGATGTTCCCAGGCTGCTGTGTCCCTCAGGACAGCTGAAGGCTTCCAGTGCCCTGTGCTGCTCCGTGGATCCTGCAGTGCTCATTCCAGGGGATGAGCATTGGGCGGTGCCATTCCATGGCTTCACGTGCAGGTGGTGCCCACTGCAGGGCTGAGACACCCCGGGGTTCTGGGACTCCCTGGGTTGCCCAGGCTGAGGCTCCTGGCTCAGGGCAGTGCTGGGTGTGAGCATGGGGGCTGAGGAAGTAATCCAGAGCAGATGGAGGGTCAGTTCAGTCTCTGGAAGGGCTCTCTCTGCCCCTGGTTTTGGTTTTCTCGGTGAAATTAGATAACTGTGACCTTTTTGTTCTTTTAAAGAACCAGCAGCAATGCTTTGTGATATAAGTTCTGTTACTGCAGAGTTGTGTGTAAAATCTGTGTTCAGCCCTGTGATTTGCTTTTACCTTCAACATCTGCTAAAAGCCTTGTGTTCTTCATTTGCCCAGGAAGCTTCCCATGATGGTTATTCAGTGTTACCAGCAGCTTTCAGGGTGAGGGGGGCGGGTTAGCTGCTTGGGTTGTACTGAGGTGGTTTTTACAGAATACATCAGTGTGGTAACTAGTTTGGGGGGCTTTTTATACATTTATGGGGTGACCTGTGTGCAGCATGAGATGTGGATGGCATAACAAAATAATCCTGCTGCTCCCAGGCTTCTGTAGCCACCAGGCACCCATGGAAGATGGCTCCTGAGCAGGAATTCAGCTGTGTGGAAATTGTCCTCCTCACTGAGCTTGTGACCCCCATGTTTCACTGTGTCCTTGCTGCCCGAGCTGCTCTCCAAACACATGTCCCTGTGCTGGCAGGTTCAATTCAGCATTCACTGCTCTGTGATAGGAGCACGGAAAGGTTTGGGAAAGGCCATGCCTGGGAATAAAATGGGCAAACACTTGTTCATACTGCTACCATTTGTATCTTGAAGCTATATGTATGGAAATAATCTTCCTTCAGTGTCTAGAATGCCTCTCTCTGGCTCTCATAAAAGTTTCCAGTGTTTTAAGTACCTCAGTAAATAAGAATTATAATTTAATATCTTGCCAAAAGTCTTTCTGTTTCTCTTGGCAGGACTTTGATGTGAGGTGGAGGTGTTCAATTCAGAGGTACCAGTGTGAGAAGGAAATGTTTCACACAGGCCTCCCTGAGCAGCAGCAGCTCCTGCTGTGAATCACACCAGGGCTACCTGAAGTTCCTTGGGTTACTGCAACTGGAAATGGTTGTGCCCCCAAACTAATAAAAGCTTAAAGTTCAAAATAAATCCCAGCATTCTGCTTGGAAGCTAAAATACAGCTGCTGTATATATATATATATCTCAGTTGGGGCTATAGTGCTCTGGCTTTTTCCTTCCCTTAGTCATTGCAAACAAAGCAGGCAGTTGGATTTGTGGGGTTTTTTTTCCCCCACATATTCTTAGAGGAATCCTTCAAAGAGTTGACTTTTGTAGTGACAGAGAAGCAGGCAATGCTCATCTTTGCAGCTGAAACAAAGGAGGTACTGTTCTAGCTGAAATGTGACTGCTTCTTAGCCTGGGAGTAGATGGAGTGTTAGTAAGGCATTTGTAAACCTGTGTGTAACCTAGATGTGCTTTCTTCAGCGGGATAACGATCTGTTTGCTTTGCTGGTGTCTTTTTTAATCCTCAGTAGCTAAGTGAGTGGAGTTGAGAGCTGCATTTTGGGCAGTAAAGCATGCAGAGTGTCATACATGGGGAAAAGGCAGTGGCTGGAGCACACAGCTGAAGAGGTGGTGGTGGGAGGGATGTGAGGAAGGCACAGCCCTGGGGTGAGCCTTGGGGCAGGGGATGTGAGGTGTGTGCTGCTGCTAGGCTCTCAGAGTGACAGTCCCATTTCTGAGAGTGCCTTGCAGGAGAAGGATGCACATCTGAAGAGAAGAGATTGCTGTGACTTTGGCAGTGGTGCAGAAAATGGGAAGGGAGAGTTAAAGAACATGCATTAGAGCAAGGCACCTGCACTCAGAGCTGGTGGAGTGGTGGAAGAAGTGGACAAAGAGTGTGGAAAGCTTTACCTTTTGGGAAGGGTTAGCTAAAGCAGTGGCCTGATGGGGGAAACGAGGTGTAAGAGGGAAGGAGGCTGTAAAGATGCAGCAGTGTGTAAAGGAAAGTTGTCTGAGGTTTGTGGTGATGGTGGCAGCAGCCATCAGTTTATTCAGGTGAAGGAAAGCTGCAGATGTGCCAGTTGTGGGGGAACTTCTGAAACTAAATTGCTTTTGGTTCTTAATAAAAGGAAGTTACTGATTCTTGGGGAGACTGAGCCCTGGTGTTTCACCAGAGGCTTTTAAAATCTCTTCTGAGACTCAGAGATTTCTCACCTCATGCTGCAGTTACATTTTCTAACATGACAGAGCTCTCCAAGCTCTGCCTGGTGCTGGGCTAGTGAGGTGCAGCCTGGAACATGTGCAGGGCTCCTCTGGGTGAGTGTGACCGGGCAGCCCTGGGCTCCATGGCTGTCCCAGAGCTCTGCCTTGGAGAAATCCCTGTGCAGGTCGTGTGGAACGAGGTCCTGTCTCTGCAGGCAGCTGCTGTGGGTGCAGCTGCCCTCTCTGAGTGCTCTGGGCTGGCTGCTTTGAAGAGCCCGTGTGCCTTTGCTGTGTGTCCCTCAGGATCCAGAGCTGCAAGCACTGCGAAGATTTGGGTCACTGAGGAGTGTTGTGAGCAGCATGGCAGCAAAACAACCTGCCTTGTTACAAGCTGTACCTCAGAGAGACCTGGCAATGCTCTCTGAAGGCTGGATGTAGCTTTTCATTCCATGTCATGTTCTCTGAAACACCTTGCTGCTGTTAGATCAGCTTGTGTCTCGGGGTGTGCTGGTTTGGAGTCGCTGGTGCTCTGGCATTTCCCTTGGCCTGTCCCTGGGCAGCTCAGGGTGCCTGTGCAGTGTGCTCTGCTCTGGGAGATTGCTGGTGGCTTTCAGATGAAATGCATGTTGCAGCAAATGTGCCAATGCGAGAGGAATGGTGTGTGGGAGAGAACAAGAGACCGTGCTTGTGAGAGGGCTGCTCCGTGACAAGGAATTTTTTTTTGTTGAAGGGAAATGAGAATATTGACTGAGCTGTTTAAATTAATGCTGATGGGTAACAATCCTTTCCTTCCAGCTTTTTCCTTGGGAGACGTCCTCTTTATCCAAATGCCACTGTTTATGTTGTTGCATAATCTGATTTCGTGGTTTGATTTTCATGGCATCATTATTCACAGAAAATCCACTTTTTCTGGAAAATCCCTTCCTTCCCCAGTTTATTGATGTATTTATGAGCTCAGTGGTATGACATCTGACAGCCTACTCTGTTTTCCTGTACCATTTCCACACGTTTCCCAATGTGAGCAATGCATGACCCAGAGCAGATAATGCAAAAATAACACAATGCCACTGGTGTTTTAACAACCAAAAGCACTGACTCTTTCTGAAAACTTAATTTGCTTCTCATGCAGGCTAAATTAACCACGGGAACGTTTGAAGGCATGTTGTTTCTTTGGTGCTTTGTTAATCCACATCGCTGCAGGACTTGCATCCTTGTACTTCCACCCCAGGAAATGAACAGTTGTGTTTGGGATCAAAGAGTAGTTCAGCTTCCTGGGCCCGTTTGTAGGATGAATACAGATGGAAATTTGTAAGATGTAGGTAGGGACCTACTTGCTAGGAATAGGGAGTGATATGTTTTCTGGTTAAAGTGGCAAAAAAAGCTTTTTGGGTCAACTTCAAGCTGTTGGCAACACTACAGAATTTTGGTTTGCTCATTGACTTAGAGGAGAATCACTATATATAAAAATATATATATCTATATTCAGTGTTGTGAGTTTGCTCTGAGTTCCATTCTGCTGAGGAGTTCTTGAATGTGGAGTTCTGGTACAAGAGTTGTGCCGATGTGCCCTGTTTGCCTTTCTGAGAGGTGTGAGGTTGTATTTCAGCATGGTTTGCATGATGAGGCTGTTTTCAAGTCTTCCAACCTTTGCAGTGAAGCCAGTTTTTGGTTTTCAGGCAAAAATGCCTAAAGCTCTTTGAAAATCTATACTCAGAATTTGCACAACTTAGGAAGTTCCAGCTTGGACTTGATAGAAAATCTTGTTGGCAATTCTCTTAGGGCAGAGGAGTACTAGGCAGGGGAACTTGTTGTTCAGGCTGTTTCCAGCACCCCAGCCCTTCTGGAGACAAAAATCAGACCTGTGCTGTTACACTTGCAAATACTGTTAAGGTTTGGCTTCATGGAGAGGTGCTCTCCTTCCAGCACCCTGCTGGCTCTGCAGTGACTTAGCAAATCGGTACATTTATATAATTTGATAGCTGGCTTCTTGCTGAGCTATATTGTACTCTGAAAATTCTGAGTCATATGCCTTGACATCCTAGCACTTTCCTTGGCAGCCTTAAAAATCATGCACTGGACATGGTACTGGGCCTGGAGCACAGCCTTGTCCTTGAAATGCTGCCCTGGGACCGACCGCCCGTGCCAGTGGTGGGAAGCAGGAAATGCCCCCGCCACGAATGAAAATGCTCCTTTTTGGGGAGCTGTGGGCAGTCAGGGGCAGTCCTGCCCTCATGGAGACAGTTTCTTGGCACAGCTGGGAACACTTTCTCCACCCTTCTGTGAGCTGCTGGAGCTTGAGCCGTGGGGCACAGCCGTGGGCTGAGGTTCAGCTCTCTGGAGGGGCTCAGAGCAGAGAGGCTGACAGGTGGTGGTGATGTGTCCTCTGGGGATGTTTAGTTCTCCCTGCTGCTAGGGGAAGCTCTGGAAGCCATGGCCCCAAGTTTTTGAAGCTCTTGGTGGAAGTTGCACAGTTTGGTCGCTGTAGGCTGAGCTTTCTGTTGCAGTGGAGTGTGAGTTTTCTGCAGACCCCATCTTTGAGGTGTCACTGTTCCAGCTGCTTTAAAGTAGTCACACTCCCACGTGCTGCTGGCAGGCCTGGCTGAGGCCTTTAATCTCCCTCCTTAGCAAGAGGTGACTGCTCCTTGTTCCAGCAATAGTGTGCAGTGCCTTACTCTCTTCTGGTTCGAGATTGTTTTCCAGAGGCTCAGCAGTACTGTAAATATACTGAATTCAGTGCTGATGTTCAGATCAGGAATGTCTTGACAACTCTATCTTTGTGCTGCAGACATGTAAGGCAAATGAGGTCATTTTGAGCCTGGAAACAGGGAAATAATCATTGCAATGAAGTGCTTTAGAGAATGTTTATGGCAGATCAGGAGAGCTACATTGAGCTGTTGTGCAAAGCTGTGTTCCTGGAGCAGGCCAGTGAAGTGTGAGCTGATGGTTGAAGCTTTAGGACTTGCTTTGTTATTTGCTTTGTAGCTTCTCTTCCTCTTCCTTAGTCTTAGCAAAGTGAGCTGTACCCCAAAACACTTGTTTGGGTGAGGCAGGGTAAGGGAAGGAGCAGTTTCTTGTCTGTAAATGCGTTTCTCTGTCTTAGATCCACCAATCCGACGACCCCACTAACGTAGTTGGGCCGGGCTGGGCAGGTGCCTGGGCTGCCTTGTCTCTAACAGCATTAGCAGTAATTGGGATTTCGTTCAAGAAAGAAGTAGATACACCAAGCTGAAGATGATTGGCTGCTCTCTTTTAACAGACAAGTCTGAGAAGGAAAGCCCATTCGAATCCCCTTTCATTCTGGATTGGTGGATCTGAAGCCCAGAAACAAAGTTTCAGGTAAGAAGTCACCCTGTACTATATCTTGCTGCTTCTGCTTAGATGAGTTTGTCCGCACATTGAGTCTCTCGCTTGAGCTGCTTCGTGTCCCCCAAGTGTTAGGGCACAGGAATCAGCTGCTGAGCTCACAGTTAGACAGGGCATGGCCAGGAAATGTAGCAGCAGTGCTGGAGGGAATTGCAGGCTGCTGTGGAGCACAGGCCTGGGAGCACAAGGTGAGCTTGTGTGTGTGCAGAACAGGCACAGAGCCCCTGGCTGCCACATCCTGCTGCTGGAAGGGGAGAGCAGCCTTGCCAGTGGCTGCCTTGGGCTCCTTGTGGAGTTCAGGGAGGTCCCAGCTCTGAGTTCTGTCCCTGTCCTCTGATGGGTCCATCACAACTGGAGAGAACTTCTCTGCTTATTCCTAGGACAGTTTCCTGTAGCTTTTCCTGCTGCAATGCCGTTTGAGATTTTCTTGTGGCAGCACTTGGATGGGTGTCCCAAGCCCTCCCTGAGCTGTCAATGTGAAGCTCTGGCCCCAGCTGGTTTGGGACAGTGGGTTTATGTCAGTGCGCTTGGTGACAGTGGATTTATTTCAGAGTCAGGGGGAGTCCCATTCCTCTGAGATTTGGGAAGCCTGCAGAAAGCTACAACAGCTTATCTTGGAGATGGGTTTGGAAGGTGTTTGTGTGCCTCTGCAAGGCAGGCTGGGTCCCTGGCTGGCAGGAAAATGAAGTGGTGTAAGTTCAGTGTCATACCTGGTGTGAGTGGGAGAGCTGCAGGTCCCAGTGCCCAGCTTTACTCTAGGTTGGTGCTTTGATGGACTTGGCAGCTGATTTCTGAAGTCACTGTGGACCAATGCACCTGGGTTGCTGTGGGCAGGAGCTGCAGTGATGCTCAGCCTCTGTTCTCCTTTGTGGGCAGTTACTGCAGTGGATGGTGAGGCCTCAGTGTTTAACCTCCTGTAGCAGACACTCCTGTAGGTGCTGTTGATCTCATGCGTGGTTTTCATTCTGCATTTGTTTTGCTGGTGTGGTATTTTGTGCCAAACTTATATTTGAGTTTAATTGATAAGTACATTTATAATTAATTACTTGTGCAAAGGGTGCTGTTGTTTCCTGGTTTGATTTTTCCAGTAGTTGAATTTTATTTGGTTAGGGTGGAGAAATCTGTTTTAGTGTGACTGTTTAAAATAAACCAGAGGGAGAATCTAAAGGAAATACTTACTAACCTTAGACTGACACATTTCTTGCATTCTCATCTAATATCTGATTGAATTTGCTCCACAGACTCATCAGACTAATTTTGGAGTTAAAACTGTAAAATAACGTCTTTCTGTGGAGTATTTGCAGTTCAGGGTGTGCCTTTTTCTAAAATGAGAGAACAGGGAGGCAGAACTGAACTTGGCATCTTTAGTGATGAAAACTGAAAAGAGGAAATAATTTAAAATATACGGAGCAGGGGAAAAAAGAGGAAGCATAAATGAGTGCTCCTGCTGATCAAGATCCTCAATGTTATTTAATATTGCTTAACTTTTGGAAAAATCAGCCAGTCCTAGGAAGGCAGCAGTAGAGCTGAGCAGGTTGGAGGCTTTACTCTTGCCTGTGTTTTGAATGTTGAATTTCAGAAAGTGTCCTGTGAGGCAGCTCTCAGAGCTGTGTCAGTATTCCTGAGCAGCCTGGGGGGTGCAGCCCTGCCTGGCAATCCTGGCCTTGTTCCTGGCAGCCCAGGCTCCACAGGCATCAGAACCTGGGAGTGCTCTACCCTGCCGTGGCTGTTGTAGGATTTGTTGTTGGCTCTGTTGGGCCTCAGCCTTGAAAACCTCACACAGAAGGGTTTGAGGCAACTTTGAACGTGTTAGACAAGTTTCAGCCATGTTTTTTCTGTGTTTGACTCCCTGCAAGTTTCTCCTGTGTGTTTGGCAGTGCTAGGTCTGTGTTCCCCACTCAGGATTTGCCCTGAGCTGCAGGCTGGAGGTGTGTATAAGTCCCTGTTCTGCTTCAGGAGAGCAGGAGAAAGTGTTTTGCTTTAGAAAAGGCCTTTTAGTGTAACACAGGGGATGTTAGTGCAGAGAGGAGCATCACACAGCTGTGGGAGCTGGGCTGTATGTACATGAAGGAAGCCAGGGCTAATCTAAATGCTGTGTATTTTGGGAAATTGAGATTATTTCCATTAATGTTCAGAGTGACTTATGCAAACATCTTAGGATTTTCTTCACAGTCCTTTGTATCTTCTTGAAAATGAGCTGCTGCATCTCATGAGTCTTATCCTGATGAATAAATTATAATGGAGTAAGATGGTTATTCTATTCAAAGAAAGCATTTAATCTTCTCTCCACTGAACCCATATTCCTTTTGTAGCATTGACTGTGTGTAGCAAACACACCCTTTGATCTTCAGGACAGAGTGGGACAGCGTTATCCATCAGCCTCCTGGGAATTCAGTGTCCTATCTAGAGCGTCGCTGTGGTAATGAGGAGAATTTCTCTCATCAATTCTTTCCCCTTGTCTTGCTTTAAATTTCCTGATCCCTCACTTAGTGTTTTTCCCCAAATGCAAGAGCTTGTGTGCAGATCTCAAATGGCTGTTGGAGGGTTGTTCCATTGAGCAGTTTCTATTGTGAATGGCAATGATTTGGCTAAATTGATTTTCCTAATGGCACTGTGACTCAGCTATTGGTTACCTATTTTTTTAGAATGATCTGATAGCAGTAAAAGAATGATGAAAAGAATTCTAGAAGTTAAAATGAATTTTCCACTCTCATTGAGAAACTCACTTTTGCATTTGTAGCTCATGGAAGGACAGAAATAAATGCAAGAGTAAATTAGACCTAAACCAACTTTGTTGACCCAGGAGTCCAGTTCTGCTGAAATTGAAGCAGATGGGCTGGAATGCACATGTAAAGCTCCCTGGAGTGTGGAAATGTGTTATGGGGATGGTACTCCAGCAGCCTTCTGAGTGCCCAGGCACAGCGAGGTCCCAGCTGCCGTGGGATGGCAGGGATGTGGTGGCACCGATGGCACACGTGGGCACGGGGCACCTCCCGGGGCACAGCCTGGCTGTGCAGGGCCAGCAGGGGGCCCAGGGTGCTGCTGGTGGCCAGGCAGCCATGTCTGTGCCCCCAGGATGCAGGGCTGTCCCTGCAGCCTGTCACTGTCCCTGCATGTCCCACCGAGTTCACACAGCCCCTCGATGCTCTGTCCCACCTGTGCACTCATTCCCAGCCCAGGGCTGCAGCACGGCTCTGCCTGCCACTGCTTGGGAAAAGCACCAGGTAAGATCTGCAGGAAATCCCAGCCTGCAGCCCTGGGAGGGAGCTGGAGTTGGCTGCTCTTCCTGCCCCGAGTAAAATAATACTGAAACAGTGTTACTGCTCATATTTTTTATGTCTCTGTGTGGTTAATGCTGATTTTTGAGGAGATCTGAGCTTGCCATGAAGTTGGAGGTGGGAGCATAAGGCTTTGCCCTCAAATCCAAGCTGGCTTTTCAGTGACCCCAGCCATGGAGAGGGCTTTAAGTAGCACCACTTAACCCCAAAAATTATCAGTATTAAGTGTTGATGGAAATAAAGAAATACCAATTGCGTTGGTCCAGGCCTAAATCAAGGTTAACTAACCAGGAAATCACCAATATTGAGTAGCATGCAAGTTTCTTATAGCTAAAAATCTGGAAAAAAATTCACAGTCAGGATTATGGTTATTTGGTTGTACCTTTTTTTGCATATTTTTGCCTTAAGACCAGAGTTTCCCAAGCTCTAAACAAACCAATAAATTTCAATTCCCTAAATTATCTTGTATAAAATAAAATGAATACAGTGAAAAATTCCGAGGTCATAATTTTAATATTTTATAAAACTTAGAACTTAAGTCTGGGTTTATGTAAATGCTGTCATTCTCGATTATGACACTGCAATATTGCCATGCCCAGGTTGCAAAGGTGCTCTCATTCCATCAGGAGTAGAAGCCATAGGCATTTCTCGAGCAATTTAATGGGCTTTAGAGGATAAATGAGTGAGGTTTTTTAAAGGGATACAAAAGTGTGAGGATTTCCATGTGACAGTATCAGGTGCACTGAAAGAAGCAATTTCTGGGAGTTTTGCACTGCTTTAACCAGGCCGTGCTGTAACCTGGGAGAAGTCCAGAGTGAAGGAAAACTTTGGATAGTTCAGAGCCTGAGAGGGTGTTTTTATACCTCCATCCTGAAAGTTCCCAGCTACAAAATTGGTTTATTGGATGCACACTGCTGTGTGCTTTGCTGTTAATGTAAGAAGTTCTTAACATTTGGATTTTAAAGACATTGAAGCATCTTCCCTTTTTACTGAGGATTTACAGGTTTCTCTGGGAATGCAGCATTTTGTATAGTCTGCTTAAATGTGAGATTTAAGATTGAAACATAAAGCTTGAAATGTAATTCCTGGGGCTAGACCACCAGAGCAGTTCTTTGTGTATGGAATTAACATCAATCATCTAATAATAAAATCAGAGTAGGAATCTTTGCAAGCACAAAGCACTGAGGAGATCAGGATGAGGTTTGTGTGCTGTTCCCTCCTTGCCCTGGAGCTCAGAGCCCCTCTCAGCTCAGCCAGGACCTGCAGGTGCTGCACAGCCTCAATGAGAGGCACTTAAAGCTCTGCACTAATTACCTAATTCCTTAAAAAATGAGTTCCAGTTGGCCTTACCTTAACCTGTGCTCTTCTGTTCTCTGTGTTCTCATTTAATTCTGTGCCCCTTGGCCACTGGCACCTTCCCTGCCCAGACTTTATTAAACTGTGCTGCACCTCCCTGGGCTCCTGGCCAAAGAGGGACCAGTGCAAAGTGGAGCCTTTGGGACATTTTAAGCTTTTATTCATGGCAGGGTCAGGCAGTAACACGTCAGGGAAGCCCACAAATATTTACACGTTCCTGTTTGGGTGTGAAGTGGGACACAATATTGAGTTTGTAGCATTGTGCAATAGCAATGCTGCAGCTGAGTGTCCAGGGAGTTTTTGGGAAGCCTTTCAAGTAGGGTTTCGTAATTCTGTGAGAAGGTTTTTGTGTGCCTTAACCTTGGCATGGAAATGGCCTCGTGTCTAATGCATTTTGAATTAAATTTTTAAAAATGTTCTCAAGTTACCCATTTTTCTCTTCAGGACTTCAAATTCAGTTTATTTAGCTAGAGTAGTTCCTAACCCCCCTCACATAATAACCTCAAAACCAGTGATTTTTAACTATAATTTGTGGACATTTGTGGACATCTACATACAGGTGTAGATTCATTATGAAAGTTATATACTCAGCTTTGTAGACCTGATCTGAACATCTCTGGAGAGGTCTTTGCTGTGTTTCTTATCCATTTTTTATTAAGCCATGTGGGCAAAGTGACTTTTTTTTTTTACCTGTATGTTTGAAAATGTTTTTGGGTTTTAATCAATACCTGCAGCAATTTTGCTGGTTCAGTGTTGCAGGACCACCATGAAGATATTTTCTTAAATAGGAACAAAGAATGAAACAGATTGGAAAGGGAGTTTCTTGAATTTGAATTCTTGAATTCTCTTGTTTTGAAAAACAAACCTATAAAAACTGTGTATCTGCAATCAGTGGGTTTTAACAGTACATCTCATCTTTTTTGAAAATATGAAAACCTCTTTTTTTCTTTTGTGTGTCTTGTTGAAGTTAAGGTAGTTTCCCTGTTGGCACTGTGTGACTGTCTTAGAAGTCGTCCTGGGAATTAAATTTCCATTGTTAGTGTGAGGACAGGTCAAAGTTAAGTACTGCAAAGTAATTACAGATATACTGAAGTAATTACTTTATAGCTAAGTCCCCTTTCTCTATACGTTAAATAAACTTTTAAAAACTTCTAGTAATTGAAAACTGTGGGTTTGTTTTGCTGTTAACAAAAGAATAATACAATAAAACATAAATATAACTATTTTTACCCCTGTCCAGAAGAGAGATGCTCCCACTCTTGCCATGCCAGGTCAGAGCACAGGTCATCAGGGAATTTCAATGTTTTGGTGCTGCTAGGGGCATTCTTGTGCTGGTTTTGCTGTAATTTGTCTCCTTAGCAGGGAGATGAAAAGATGAGTCTTTATTTTGTTTTATTCATAAGATATGAAACCAAAAAAAGAGTTTTTAACCCTTCAGGTTCTCTGGGCTCTCTCCCCCTCCTCAATCCTGGCACAAACTGCTTTCCATGAGGCTTCACCTCCAATTATTCCACTTGCAGCTTCGACCTGTGTGAGGTTTTTCTTTTAAAGTTTTTGCTGTTTGTTGTAACTAAATTGGAAGCCTGTGTGGAAAATAGTGAAAGCTCATCCTGTGCCAAATATTGGAGCTGTGTTTGTGCACTGCTTGATGCTGAGGAATAGAATCCTATTCTCTAACTTTATCTGGTGTATGTACTGCTCTGTTCTTAAAAGGAACTGGGAACTAATTTTGGGGGTTACAGAAGTTTTGGGGAGTTTGCATTAAATTTATTCAGCTTCAAAAAGGAAACAAAAGGGATCTCCAGACTTTTCCCAACTTCTCATGTCAGCAGTGGAGAATTTGGTAGTTAAGCTTGGGTGGCAGGATGAGTAGTAAATGTGGCCAGGGGATAATTTGGCTTTAGGATATCTTCAGCTATAGTTGCAGCATTTTTCCCCAGTTCATTAGGATTCCTTGACTAAGCAGAACTTGGTCATGCAATTTGAACTTTGCCAAGCATGGCTCCTCTCTAAAACTTGCTCCCACTGTCAGATTGTGTGTCCCAGTGCAGAATAAAGAACCACAGTTTGCTTGAGAAAGCTGAGACACTGAGGAGTGCCAAACCTTAATTCCCAAAGCTCCTCCTAAAGCCTTGCCACCCCAATGGCATCTCCTGGCCTCGTCCCCAGGGGGACTGTGCAGGGATTTTGGGTTGCTGGGTGAGGCCTCTGCCCCAGAAGCTCTGCTGTGGGCAGCAGTGTGGGTGAACTAAAACTACTGCTGCTGGGAGTCAGCTAAAACCTTCAGCTGGGCACTAAAGTCTTGGGGGTACAGAGGGGGAAGAGGAGCTCAGGCCAGGGGGATGGCTTGTCCTTGATTGCTGCCCAGATCTCCAGTGGTTATTTCCTCTTGGCCCTAACTGTGATCAATGTAGAAATAACACAGATAAGTACCCACGTTAACATACTAATGAGTTGCCTGCCTTGAGTGATTTGTTGTGGCATCTAACTGCTTCTTCTCTTCCTTCCTTTTTGTCACCCTGCAGTGTTCTGTGCCAAGGTCTTTGTGGCTAGGCTGCTCCAACCTGGTAGAGAGCATGTGCGCACTGAGATGCCTGCAGAGCATGCCCAGTGTCAGATGTCTCCAGGTGCCTTTCTTCTTTCTTGTTGTAAATGTTATGCTGTTGAACTTGTGTTAAACTCTCAGGACTCTGTTTAATCGAATTGTTAAGTCTGCTAAATGTTTTTTGTGCATCCTTTTCTGAAATCTTCTACTTGACTGCACTGTAGGAGTGACTCTTTAAGGGCTGTGTGTGCAGCAGGGCTGGGGAGATGAGCTGTTGTGTTTTTTGCCTGTTTACTCGAGTTGTGATATCAGTAGCATAGTTCTGCATGTTGCCTGCTACGTTTTGCTTTCTCGTTTAACTTAAAAGTAACATAATGAGCTTTGCCATTTCTCTTAAATTGCAATGAACTGACCAGCCTGTGATATTTGTGTGATTTCTTTTAGAAAGGATAAGCTTTTTATTTACTCCTAAGCGTGCTCCTGGGTTAGCCTTGCCTTAGTCTGTGCACGTGTTTGAATGCAGAATAGTGAGCATGGAGTCCTGGGGTCTTTGGGTTGCCTTGTTAACTCAGTTTTTTAACTTTTAAGAAATGAAAAACAAGGGATTGGGGGTGGGGGGTTGGTCTGCATAGAAAACCACTAAATCCTAAGTTCTCTGTTGTTTTTCTTCTAGTAAGCTGTTGGAGCTGAGCCTGCATAATTTATAGATGGGGAATTGCTGCTTCATTGGTTTGGGAGAGATTGAAAATGATAAAAAGGGAGTTTTGGGGACCAATTAACAACGTTGAACTCCCAGGGTATTTACCTTGGGAGGAAAGTGCTGAACATGTGTAGTAACTGTGTGGCACTTCCCCAAGTATTTCTGAATGTAACATTTTTTTAGCAGAACACAAGGATTGTTTAACATTAGTCTGTTTGGTGACATGAGAGCATTATTCAGTGGTTCAGTCTTTCATGTGTATAAAATGAGTACTTGAAAAAACTGCTTTTTTGTGAATGAAAATGAACAGTTGAGTTTTGTGTCACTCCATTTGAGGTCAGCCACTGGAGAACATCAGTGTCTTACCTTAGAGAGTAACCAGTTATTTCAAAACCTCTTCTCTCACCTTCAAAATGTGGCCACTTGAAATTCAGTAAATCTGAATTTCAGAACCAGAGATTCCTTCAAAATTTTTGTTAAAATACAAAGCTGTTTTTCCATTTGAATAGTTTGTGTTTCCAATTTTAAAATAGTATTCAAAGAAAGGACAGAAATTCATGTCCAAGACAAGCTTATGGATGGATAATTCAGTTTTAGAGCAATGAACAGTCTCATGGCCAAATAATGCTTATAGAAGAGTGCCTGCAGTCATGCCAGGGCAGAGTCCCAGAGGTATGGTGTCTGTCTGGGCAATATCTGCAAACTACTTCTAGTTCTGACAGGGTGGGATTGTTGGGGTGTCTGTGGGCCAGGGGTTGGACTTTGATGATCCTTGCAGGTCCCTTTCAGCTCAAGATATCCCATGGTTCAATGAACTGTTGTACCAAAATTAAGGCTTCTTGCTTTTTATTAAGCTTTGATTGTTTTTGTAGAGCTGCAACCAGAGGAGGCCAATTTGAGACCTTTGGAAGTGTCTGTGAAGGATTACTTAAAAAAAAAAATAGTTCTCCTTTTGGGTGTGTGACTCAGTGATGCCTGAAGGGGAACTTGGAAGCAAAAGTGGCGCCAGCTGCTTTCCCCATTTATTATTTTTGGCACTGTGACTTGCCCTTGGTTGTTTCCTGAGCTCTAAGCCCATACAGAAATCAGGTGGGGCACAGGTAGCAGGAGCTCCTGGTTCTGTGGCACACATTCAGCTAGGGTGAAATGATTAGTAGGAGGTGCTGGAAGGGAAATGCAGAAGCTCTGGATTCACAGAAGTTACCTGGGACTGTATCTGTGGTGTGTGTAACCAGTGAGCAGGGCAGAAAGGGGCAGGAGCATCTTCACTCTGGAGCCTTGGAGGAACTCTTCAGGAAGAGATTACTCAGTCCTGGGCTTTTTCAAACCTTCAGGCTTCAGCAGCCACCTGCCATCCACCTAAAGGAGCAAAGCAGGGGTTGGGTTTGCTCTGCCTTTCTGTGGTGTTCTTCACCATCACCAAACCTAACAAGGCTGTTTCGAAATCAAACTGTAGCATTTCAGCAAATCTCCTCTGCCCATGGACTGGGGGAGGTCTTCCAGTTCTCAGTTCTCAGTCTGGGTGTGTGTTCTGGGCTTTTCCTCATCCAGTAAAATAGTAAAACCTTCAGAGTGCCTGCAGTTTACTGAAGAAATATTTGCTTTCTGCATTCGCTGAGCTGTTAGTGAATGCAGAAGAGAAACAGGTAATTTATTTGAAAGTATTTATTCCTATTTGTGGTACTTGAGGTTTGCTCTCATCTACTCTGGCTTTTGGTTTAATTGATATTATTAGGAAATAAAGTCCCTGGCACTTAACACTTGTTTCTGTTGCATGGGGCAGTAGATATTAAATGCCAGTTCATAATACTCAAAACTGCTACAAGGCCTTAGTTTTAACTGCTTAGTTACCTTTAATGATGTTTGTGTGTCCAGTAGCTGCAGTTTTCATGTGCTTTGATATGGATTTCTCTGCAAGATTAAAACCACAACCCTTGTTTAGGTCTTTAGAGAAACTGGTTCTGTAGCAGGTGTGTGATGCAACCCTGCCCCTTCCATGGCTTCATCCTGGGAGCACGGCAGGGCTGAGTGTGTTTGGTGGTGCTGATTTGGGAAATGGCTCCAGCAGGGCTGCCAGGCAGGGCTCTGGGCTCTGGGAGTAAACATCTCCAGTGTGAAGGCAGCACTGCTCATTAGGCAGCACAAGATAAGAGCCCAGACTTGGCTTTGAATTGTTGTGTAATGTAGGAGGTGATGAAATAAGTCTTGGGAAATGAATTATTAGAGAGATATAATGAAATTAACCCAGTAACCAAATACTGCCCCACCAAGCTTCTTCACTGTCTGCAGTTACACTTTTCTTCCACTTCTGTTTTTAAAAACTGATTTTAACTCTCTTCTAAAACTCTGCCTAGGTTTTGTCGTGCTTACTTACACACCCTCCCAAGGTCTTTGAGGTTCTTAGAAAAGGCTCTTTTCTACACCTTTCCCTCTATTCTTGAAGTTTTCAGCTTGATTTCATGTAGTGCCCTGCTCCTCTTTCCTCCTGTGCTCACACATGGGCTGTGTGGCTTGGAAGCTTTGACAGATTCATTCCCTGCAGGAACAAGCAGTGTCTCACTTGCCCAGCTGCCCTGGGAGATGGCAGCTCCTTCCTCCACAGGCAAATCCAAACATTCCTGCAGTGCCTTTGCAGGCTTGAGTCTGCCCTGACTCCTCCAAGCCCATACTGCCAGTGCTCCTGGGGCTGAGGGTGGCACCCTTGGCTTCCCTGTCCCTCTCCTTGGCCTCTGCCGAGGGATGCCCAGCTCCACAGGCACTCCTGCATCTGCATTTTCCTTTGCGTGGAGTCCTGTCCCTGGAGGTGGCACTCAGTGCTCTGGGCTGGGTAGCTAACATACATTTCTCTTCTTCCAATTTAAACACAGAAGCTTCCAGAAGGAAGTTTATCTTTCTATTTATTGATGTTACAATTTAGCATTAACTTGCTTAAGCTTCCGTTTGTTTTTCTTTACTAATTCTGAGCTTCTGTTGGTGTTTCTATTCTGATACCAGGGGGAAGCACAACAACAGAGAGTGTAGTTGGAAAAACTTGTAGCTGAAAGCAAAAAACTGGACATGGAAACTTCTTGATCCTCTTTTCCCAGTGTGAATTCAGGCACAGACATGATGCAGTTTTCTTAAAACAGCAGTGAGTGCCAGAGATGGTCTCTGCCCAGACCACCTCCTCCCGAGCATGGAATCACAAATGGGAAATGATGAGTGGCCTGTCGCTCCGGAGCCTGCATCCCTCTGGAAATGTTATTCTCTGCAACTGTTGAAATGACTTGTCATAACCAGACAACTGCTTTGCTGCTTCTGTTAGGTCTGAAGTCATTTACAAATATCTCTTTGACATGTTTTCTGGTATTTTGCCTCAAAACAGTGGAATTGTTACCATTTCTTTTTGGAAACAATCCAACAGATCCATTAAAAAGAAAGACCTATTTGATTCCTTTTCTTTAAAGGAACAGGACGTTCTCTCCAAAATCTGAAATATTTGTGCCTGTTCCTGTGTTTAAACTGACTTTGCAGAGACACAGAGCTTTCAAGCCAAGGCCAGCAGTGTAAAAGCAATTAAAGCTACCCTTGGTGGGCAGGAGGGTGGCCTGGATTCCCCAGTCCCTAATTCTGAGGTAAAAATTGCCAATTTTCCCTCAGTGGTGCTTTCCAGTGTTGTTCCTTCTGGCTGGAGTCTCCTGTCAGTGAAAAATGACACCAGTTTGGGCTTTGTTTTCAGCAGTTTCTTGTAATAACTTTTTTTTTGGTAGTTCTCAGAGTGGGTGTTACAGATTTTGAGGGCTGATCTGACAGCTCAGTTTGGTGGCAGTTGCACATACTGCAGGTATTTTGCAAAAATAACATTTCTTTTTATTCCCTCTGGTGCTTCAGTGCTTGGCCATGCTGGTCATCTCCACCATATCCTGTTTGCTTTGGAGTGCCTTAACTGGGATGAGCACTCTGGATTCATTCTGGGCGTCCCTTACAGTCACAGCAGCTTCTTGTGGTGCTTTGGGTGGTGTGGCCAGCCATGGCTTGGAGCTGGATCCTGACAGCTCTCCCCAGGAGGATGGGGAAATGGGAAATGCAGGGATGACTTTTTCCAGGCATGATTTATTATCCAAGGGGAAGGGTTCTGGTAAGCACTTTTGGTGTTCTTCATGTTTCTGAGTGCTTTGGGCTTTATGACTTCAGTTCTTAACTGAGCCTGTTCATTCTTAGGGGCTGGAAGGGACCTTCTCTGTAGTGGGGTCAGTTCCTGGTGTTTGTTTGGAAGTGGAAGTGAGTGGTTTACTCACTGGAGTAAATCCCAGGACTGAGCTCTCAGCCAGAGCTCTGCTCTTTGCTTTCCTCAGGTGAGGAGCAGAAATGTGTGAGAACCAGCAAAATGGAATAAATATCTGTGAGTTGTGGTTCCTGACTTGCCTGGGACATGACATACATCTGTCACTTGGAGCTAGCTGTGGCTCCTGCTGAGGATTCCAGCTGTATTCCCTGGGGCTCCAGAAAAGGAGGGGGTGAGGATTCCATATGTATTCCTTGTGGTCAGCAGAAGGGGGTGAGGATTCCAGCTGTATTCCCTGTGGTCCACAAAAGGGGAGTGAGCATTCCAGCTGTATTCCACGTGACAGTTCCAGCTGTATTCCCTGTGTTCAGCAGAAGGGGGGAGCAGCCTGTGAAACCACATGGCAGATTGGGGTCACCTGTGGTGGCCTCCCCTGGCTGGCACCATTTGGGTGTGCCAAGCACTGACCTTTCTGCTTGTGGAGAAAGAGTTTTGCTGCTACAAACAACATGATCACACGAGTGCTTTTTTGGGACTTTGTTGTTTTCAGTGGTTTTTGGAGGGCACTAAAGGTCACACATTTCATCCCCAGGCTGCCAAGTGTGCTTGAACAGAAGAGTGACCCTTTCCAGGGGTCCTCTGTGCTCCTCTGGGTGGGCAGTTCTCATTGTCTTCTCTTCAGAAGCTGCCAGTATTCAAAAGTCAGTAATTAACTTAATCACTGATCTTTATGAGCCAGATGAGGCGGAAGTGGTGACTTGAGTCCCTCTGAGATGTGTCACTCAGCTGCTGCCGCAGGAGGGACTTCTGAACACAGCAGAAGTCATGGGAGCTTAGAGATCCAGTCCTTCCTTCTTTGGCTGACTTGCTGGCCTGCCTTTTGTCAGTGTTTCTGTCCTGTTCCATTCAGAAATCCCAGCCTGTCCACTCCTCTCTGGCAGGATTCGTCCCTGTGGAGCAGGCTCTCCATGGAGAATTCATGGATCACCCAAGGTACTGGAGCTTGCCTGGCAAACCCAGTGCCTGTTGCTCAGAGCTGCAGGAGTGAGTGCAATGTCAGCCATGAACTGTGTCCCCCAGAAAGAGCAGCACAGTCCCACTAAGCCTGAGAGATTTCACACGTGGTGGGCAGGAGCTGTTGTTGCTGCTGGCTCTGCAGAAGGGATGCTGTTAGCCACAGCCTCGTGGTGATGCTTTCCCAGCCTCCTGGGGAAGAAGATTTTTTTCTCTCTCTGATCCTGTTACAGTGGAAAGAAATGTGTTAGGAAACGTGCCTTGCTCCCTGGCTGCCTTCTGGCAGTGCCATGCTTGTGCTGGGAGGGGTGGAGGAGGGAAATCTGCCCGAGGACAGGAGGAGATGCAAGGTAGTTGTTCCGGGTGTGTATGACAGTCCTCTTCCTTGCAGGTGTTGTCTCTTTCCCACAGAGGAATTTTTTAGGAAACAGAAATTTATAATCAGGTGTTTCCCACCAAGGTTGGAACTACATTTGTGCAGTGTCTTTGCACTGCAGACTGCTCATCAGACCCCCTGGCAGGAGAGTGGGTCCCTTGCTCAGGGGAATTCAGCAGCTCTGTGGGTACCAGAGTGGATGGTTTTGCTGATACTGGTAGTGCCAGTCTGAGTCACCATCAAAAGGACACTTACCCTTCCCTTGTGTCAGACTCCTGGTGCTTAGCAGGCTGCCCATTCCCAGCTTTCCCTAAACCTCTGATTTGCATCTCATGAGTTGTTTTGTGGGTCTTCAAGACTGACATTTAAGTCACATTAAGACTTAAGACTTTACATAGGTGGTTGGTTTCTTGTGGTCCTTTGAAATGCTGGGAGAATCCAAAGCGTCAAGGGCAGCACAGCTGGCTACAGACAGCAGGGATTGAGCAAATTGTGCCAGTCCCCATCTGGCAGGGCTGGAGGAAGTGCTACAGTGCAGAAAGAAGGAACTATAAACTGAGCTTTTATTCCTCTGGGTAATACTGCTTTGGCAAAATAGTCCTGTTTGTGAAGCCTCTGTGGAATGCTTGGCTTTGTGCTGCAGGATGGTCCCACTGCTCCCAAGTGGATTGGGGATTCCTGAGAAGTTTGAGGTGACTGATTTCTGTGTTGTGCTGCAGTTTCTCTGAGGTTCTATCTCAGCCATGCTGACTCCTGAGTTCCCTTCAGGCTGAGGTCAGGCCTCAGGAGGCAGAGCTGGGACTCTGTGGGGCTGTTCTGTCAGTGAGGACCAGAGTTCCCTCCCCAGTGCCATCCTGCCCTGGGGTGGGGATGCTGCTGGCACTGCACAGGCTCGGTGCTGGGTTGGGGTGCACAGGGTGCAGCTGGCCCTGGCTTTGCTCTGCCCTGTGCCACAGCTCTGCCACCCTCCTCTCACACAGGAGGCTGTGCTGTGGCATCAGGCACTGATTGGTGTGGATTGAAAATGATCTCCAAACGCAGGAAGCTGAGATCTGGGGCTGTTCCTGCTGTTCTCAAATCCTGCTCTGTAGAGTCTTACAGTGAGCTGCTTTTGTATCCATCAACTGCATCTTGAAGTTGTACAGAGAGAAGTGGTGCCGACCTTCCAGGTCAGGAACATTTGCCATCCATTATATAAATCATGTGAAATCTAAGTTATGCAATTGCACATGCCTTTGAATAGCCAGATAAAATCAGCACTCGAGTACCGAGTGTCTGCCTAACCCCAGGCAAGGCTGGGTGGATATTAAAAAAAAAATTATGTGAGTATTTTTTTTGCATCTGGTATTACTGAAGGCTTTTCCCTTTAGCTGCAACTTTCTGGAGATAAGATTTTCTCCAGGTTCTAGGTTGCCTGGATATCAGCAGCTCCAAACCCACACTGAACTTGTGCATAAACAAAAGCTTGTGTTTCAGACAATTAGTGAGTGATTAGAATTTCCTGAGGAGTTGAGAAGATTGATACACTTTCATGAGCTGCCAAGTCTGGAATACACTGCCATGCATCTCTGGAGGAAACAAGTGAGCTTCACACAGGACAGGATTCTTCCTTGGAATCCTCACTGGTTCTGGGCTGCAGATTTTCTGAATTTTCAGTGTGGTGGCTGCTTTTTCTGCATTTCTTTTGTGTGCAAATACCTTCTGTTTTGCAAAAGATGAATAATTGAGGGTTGCTGCAGGTTTAGTATTTCAGACTGCTCAGTGCTTTGAGTAACCTTTGTGTAGCTTTTACTGTACAAGTTTGTATAGAAATGTTCAAAACCCGCTTAAAGTGCTGCATTGTCTGGAGCCCTTGAGTGTCCCCTCCCTCTCCCAGCTCTTCAAACTCCTCGTGCTGAGGGTTGTGCTTTGGGCTGGCAGTTTGAGCTAACTTCCCTTTGGTTTGATATGGAAACAGCAGGAGAGATCTGAACCTAAATTCCCTCTGGGAAACCAGGAATAACCTTTGAAGTATTTTAACTTTGCACCAGGCAGCCAAGTTGCAAACGTGTAGTTAATCTTAACAGAGGCTAATTTATTTTTGATGAATTTGAGCTGATCTAATTACTAGCTTAGCCTGAAACTTGCTTCCCAGATGTTACTTATCCTACCTTTAATCTGGAGTCCTGTTAACGTTTATTAATTGTGGGACAGAGTGCTTGCTGTCTTCTGCCTGGTTTACCCATGAATGTGGCACAGAGAAAAACCTCCAACTTTTGGAGCTTTTGGAATTAGATTTTGCCTTGCCTGGGCCTGGGGGTGCCCAAAGAGCCCTGGGTTTTGGGAAGGATGCTCCGTGGGATGGGGCAGGGATGCTGATGGAGCAGTTGGCTGCTGCAGGGATGCATCAGCTGCCTCTGGAGTGCCTTGGCTGCTCCTGCAGCCCTGGAATTCAGCTGCTGTTCTGTGCTAATCTGAGCAGTCAGCACTGAAATGCAACTTTAAATAGTTTGTTTTCCTTTTACAAGTCCTATAAACGATGAGATGAGTGGATCTGAAGAGGTCTCTTTGCATCTGCTCTAAAAGGAAGAAAAGCAATGAGAATCTCGAGCCACTATTTTTCCCTTCAAGTTTTGTTTTTCGGATGGTTTTTTAATACAGGAAATAAAGGCTAAAGGGGTCTGTTACTAGACATTGAGATAATTTCTAGGGTAGTAAATATGGCTTAATGTTTTTATTATAACATAGAAAAAAAAAAAAAACCCAAAAGAAAAAACCCAAAAGAAAAAACCACCTTCCCAAAATCTTGACATACCTTATCCTCCTAACTGCCTAACAAAATCCAGTTATTTAGGGTAGCTTTTGATGCAGTTAGAGGTGCAGATGTTCTGAACAAGTGTGTAACATGGTATAGTCAAAGCTTTAAAAACTTAAGCTCTGCTTTGCCTTCAGAACTTCCAGTGAGTTCACTGTGTGAGTAACATGGTTTGAAGTTTGCCCTGAGTCTTAAAAGTACAGAGGAAAAACTGTTCTGCTTTGGGATGAATTAATATTAAAGTGCAGATTCTTCCTAAATGAGTTTGTGTGGATTAGTGCAAAGCTATTACTAATAATTGTAGCTGAGAACTTGTGGTAACTGATCTTAATTTAAAAAAATCAGTTGCAAAAGCAAACCAACACCTTGCTCTGACATCTGTGTGCCTTCCTACAGCCAGTTTGTCAGGGCCATGTTTCTGATTTAAACATTTTACTGTTAAAAAACGTTCTTCACAGGCAAGAAAGGATTTCTCTTTTGAGGTATTTGGCCTCTGGAGTAGTGAAAGTTAATTGAGAGATGTTTTAGGCAAGTGATTCCTAGTGTTAGCAGTGGTATCAGTGATAAGCTTTGATACACAATTTGAGTATTGAGATCCTGCTACTCTGGCAGGAGTGTGGGTTGAGATTCCTGCACACATCAGTATCTGCCAGGGAGGGCTGGGGGACTGGACAGTGAAAGGCACCAGCTGAGGCACCTGGAGAGCTGAAGGTGGGATTAAAGCTCCTGTTGGGCTGGGCAGGGGTGGGAAAATGAATCCAGTTTTCATCTGGGTGAGCCTCAGGTGAGGCTGTGCAGCGAGCCTTGCTGACTCCTCTTATTGCTGGCTGCTCTTGCACAAGCTGGGAGAATATTATTATTTTTATTATTAGGATATTGATTGAAAATTTCCCCCTGGCAGCCTCTGGGCACCTTAACAGAGTCCCCAGGCCTGGCCTGGCTGCAGTGCCAGCTGCTTTGCCATTCCTGCTGCTCCTGCATCCCTGCTGCTCTGGCTGAGGTGCACAGGCAGTGGCTGCTCTGGGTTTCCATCAGCACAAGGGTTTGCACCCTGTGCCAGTTTTGCTTTGGTGCTGGAGTGGTGCAGGGATGAGTCATCAAATCGCTACAATTACACAATTCCCTGCTCATTGTCCTTGTAAATACAGTGTTTTTATAGGGTGCATACTGGCAGGTTTGGCTCCTTTACTCCATACACTAAACATTAAATGAGAGTTTAGCGTGTCTCTGAAAGTTCTCTTGTTAATGTGATCCTGTAGTACCTGTTGAGGTAAGGCTGCCCTTAAGAACTACCAGTTACTGCATATTTAAAACCCAACAAAACCAAACCAAACCCACAGTAATGTCCCTCAGGATTGCAGTAATTACACTGTTTTTCTGGTGACATCAGCTTGCTGTGTGGAAATGGAAGTGTGGAAACAGCTCTGAACTTGGACAGAAGTGCAATTGTTCTGCTTCTTATGACAACCTAAATTGAACTAACAGTCAGTCAATGAATTTTTTTGATGTAAATCTTTCTGAAAAGGTGTAATTCATTATTTCAGAAGTTTAAAAGCCCCAGAGTGGGGTTGCTGTTAGAGTTCTCCATCAGCTGTGGTCCTTCACAGGCTGGGGTAAGGATTACATCCCTGCCCAGGCTGCAGTTTGGGCACACAGCTGCCTGGTAAAAGATGTGCCATCACCAAAGGCTCACTGGTGCAGTGGAGTCCTGGCTGAGTGCTTCATGAAACTGGATCAGAAAAGCAATCCTGAGCTGTTGAGCATTTTCATGTGTAATTTCAGTTTAAAAACAAGCTAATGTGATGTGAGGCTGGGCACTGCCCACGCTGACCTGGCTTCTGAGGGCCACCAGGGTGATCAGAGGGGTGCAGCAATTGTCCCATGAGGAAATTGGGATTGTTCAGGAGAAGGGAAGGCTCCAGGGAGATCTAATTCTGGCCTTCAGGAGCTGAAGGGAGAGCTGGCAAGAAACAAGGAGAGACATTATTCATATGAATTTATTAGTTCCATGTGAAGTCAGCCACAGTGAATGCTCAGAGATACACAGCTTTATGCATATATATATATATATACACAAGATCAGCAAGTTAATTTGTAATGAGTTTAAGGTGAGGACTGATACTCTCAAAACAATGGTACTATTTGCCAGTCATCACAGCATTGGTGATTAAGCAGAGTGATCTGCTTAGTGACTGCTTGTAGGCTTTGGAACTTGCAGAAATAACTCTGAAACATTTAGGTGAGGAATGGCTTGACTTTCCTTCTCTGAGCAGAGGCAAGAGCAAGCAATTCTAGTTTTGGGGAATTTGTGGCCAAAACCTCCTGCAAAACAAACCCTTGAGAGGTGTCAAACTGGGGTATGGAGGAGCATTAGGTATCTTTTAAAAACCTACCATCTATAACTTGTGGTCAAAATTTAGAATTTGTAGCAGCTTGAAACAAAGTGGGGAACTGTGATGCTGAATTCAGCATGTCTTCCTTTAAACTTTTTGGTGGTTAGTCAGAAGCCAAATAAAAATTGATGCCCTATTTTCAGTTATGAGGGTTTTTTTCTAATTTTGCCTTCAGCTGTTGGCTCTTGGTAGACTCTTTAAGTATTTTAAGTATATTTTTGTTTGAACTTCCAGCAATAGCTGCACTAAAATAAAACCTGGCAACTGGGAGAGCAGCGAGCTAGGTAAGAATTGAAGCATGTTCAGCCTAATTCGTGCAGATCCCCAGTGCTTACATAAATAGTTGAGTTTGAGCTGAAACAAGCAGTTACTAATACAAACATCAAATATAGCCATGGCCAGGTCAGCAGAGGGAACCTTTGGACAAAAAGCTGTCCCTGGGGGCCAAGGAGGAACCTGGGGACATCAGGATTTTTGCATTCCTTCACAGGCAGAGCTTGAGGAGGGTGAGAAAGAAGGGATTTGGTCCTTGCAGTGGGAGGGGTTGGTTCCCATCTTGTGCAGTCTGGGTTAGGGGTTCTCCAAATTAATGTCATATTTGTGCTCCAGGACATTTTTACTGAGAGCCTGTCTGTAGTTAAAACAGGAAAATCCCCTTTTATCCCTGATCAAGTATCAAGATGTTAATAAGCATTGTTTAACATGTCCTGGGTTAGCAAATGCTGCCCATTTCTCCCCAAGGAGAGGCTCACATTCATTTGGGAATGCTCTGAAGTGTTTGGCAGATTCTGGCTCTATTAAAAGCTGGAAGCATGAGGGCACATGCTCATCACTTTTAGCTGGTGCAGATGGTGCCCAGCTTCCTGCCTTGCTGCTGGCTGCAGCTGTCCCAGAGGGTGGCACATTCCTCACTTCCCTGGGACCTCCAGCAGTCCCTGTGTGCCAGAGCTGGGCTCAGGAGGGGTTGGAGCTCCACCTGCACAGTTTGACTCCAAGGTATCCAAGTGTGTATTATTATGTGTTGTGTTGGTTCTTCAGCTGCTTCAAAGTCAGCTGTGGTTTGTTAAAGGGCATCAGAGCCTCTTTAGCTGAATTGTTTTAATTGGTTTTGCTTATTTTGTAAGTTTAACTGAAATTTCCTGATGTTTTCTTCCAGATAGTAGAATCTTGTGGAAAGTTAGACTGTGGGAGACTTAGCTGGGTCTTGAACTGAGATGGGAATTACTGGTGTAGTTTCAAGGGACATAGAGGTTTTTACTTCCTTTCCCTTTCATTAATGCTCAGATATAAGACTCTTTTTTTTTTTTTTTTTTTCCAAGGCAACCCAGCTGTTGTCTTGCTTTGTTCATCCATCCTCTGTATCCCGTGAATCCTTTCTTTGCCAGGGAGAAGCTTTATTACCAGAGAAACCTAGCAGTGCTGTGAGCCCTGCTCAGTGCTGAAACTCTGTGTGCTGCCCCAGTTCCCGGCATTTGCTGCTATCACTTCCATAATTGCTCTCCCGATACTGGAGCTCCAAGTGGGTTAAGAACAAAGCTCTTCCCCTGCCCAGGCAATTAAGTGACTCAAGGCACTCCCAGCTCCTGGAGCTCAGTACAAACCCAGGCTGGGAGCAGCCTGCTGGAAACCTGGAGCAGCCTGTGAGGTTTGATGCATTCCTGCTGGGAAAGGTGCAGCTTTTCCTGCACCTGCTGGGGGAGGGGATGGATCTGGTGGTGTTTGCAGCACTTCATTAGTGGCTTGGTTGAAATTTCTTCTGTCTTCACTCAGAGCTAGGATTAAAAAGCACGAAGGATTCGAAATCTCTCGTGTTTGGATTTGGTTGTTTATTAAATCTTCTCTAAAGTACAGAAAGTTCAGCAGTATTCCTAACTACCAGCTAAAAGTGAGCAAAATGCAGGTGAATCAAGCTAGTTGCAAGGTTTCTTAAAGCTGAACAGTCCAATAGAGAATTAATACCTTTATTATTTACTCTTTTAACCCAATAACCCAACTCCCATGACCCTCAGTGCAGCACTGACTGTCCAGCCAGAAACTACTGCCTGAAACCACGAAGAAGGAGAAAGGAGACTGAAGAGACACCACCAAAATCCTCCATCTTGTCCCATACCTATTACTATATTATAAAAACCTCAAATTTAAAACCCTTCACCATGTGAACTCACACACTTCTATTTAACTACACACCAATGACTTTAACTCCATCACTTAAATTTGGAAGCTTCTCCAAGGCCTCAGGTCACAAGCAGTGTTCTCCTGGGGGTCAGTGCCAGACAGCACAGAAAGCTCAAAACCCCAAGGTTTCTGGGATCCAGCAAGAGGAGCCTTGCAGTGCCACTCACCTGCAGGAGAACACGAGGTGCTTTTGTCCCTCCCAGCCTCACAGCCATGGACCTGCTGTGCTCCAGACATCAGTTGCTACCTGGTATCCACGGATCTGAATTGAAACTGTGATTTGTGGAGTTTTAGAATACCTGCAGTATCTTTGCCTTTGGGGATCGTTCGTAGTTGTTTCTATTTCGGAAGCTTTTCATAATCTCCAAAGGGAATTAGCTCGATGTAATTAGGCTTGTCAGAACCTCCTTCTCTCCAGGTAACCTGTGAACTGGTTTTTGCCTTGGTTTTCTGCACCCCATAGAAATCCCAGAAACTTGAGGTGTGGTGGAGCAGAAGGACTAAAGAAAGCCTGGAGTTTCTGCGGGACTAAGTGAGGAATGTGAGATGCAAATCTCCAGGAAATGAGCTTTTAAACTTGCCCAGCTTGTGGAGCAATGTGTGAATTTTACTGCCATTTCTGGTTACAGTCAGTGGAAATAGAGGCTGGGGCTTTGCTCAGTGTAACTCGATTCAGTTATGTTTTAACAACTGTGAGGCAGCAGCAAAACTCCCAGCTTGGACCCATTGTTATCTCTTGGCTGTTGCTGCTGTTCCCAGTAGGGATGGAGAGCACTTACTCCAGGCTGACTAATTAAGGAATGACAGCTGGTTGGAAATAATCATTCTACTTTTGCAAGAGCCGTGAGCAGCTTCACAAGAATCTCTGGAAAAAATGAACGTACAAACAAGATGAATTGACAATATTTAGGAGCTGTGCTTGCCTGTGAGGTGCTGCAAGTCCCTTGTGGGGGTGGGAATCACGCCTGGGGAGGGTCTGAAGGGCAGCTGGGATCTCTGGGATGGGGTGTCCGTGCTTCCATCAGCCTCGGAGCTGTTCTGCAGGAATTGGGCTGGGTTGGTGGTGATGCCACTTCAAAGGCCCTTGGGAAAGGGCTGGGTGTGAGGTGGGTGGGGCCAGCAAGAGGTGCTGCTGAGGGGAGGGAAGAGCTGCCCGTGGAGATGCTATCAAGGGCTGGAGCCCAGAACCACGACTGGTGACTCCAGCTGTCAGGAATTCTGCAGTCCTCCTTTCTGCCACTGCTGGGAATGGGCAGGACAGATCAGAGCTGCTCTAATGGCTTCTTCCAGACGGCAGGGCAGGATCCACCCATCTTCTCCTGGTCCCCAGTTAGTAGGCTGAGGTGCTGGGGAGAGATTGGAGTCTGAATTGGGATGTGTGTGATGGGGGAATGACCCCACAGTGTTTTAAGAGAGAAGCAGAGCAAGTTTATTAGGAGGAGAAGACACAACAGAGAAAACAAAATATGTATTTGGGAGCAGAAAGGGAAAGGATGAAGGATTTTAAAGCCCTGAAATACAGTAAGAAAGTGTGGAATGAGTCAGGATGGGAAAAGAGAGAACACAAGAAGCTGTAGTAGTAGGTACCATGAAATTAATGCAGCTGCCAACTTCCTGGTGGAATATCTGGATTCAGTGTTCATTTCCAGCCTAAAAAGTCAGGGTGTCTTACCTGTCCCCACAGCCAAGGCTCAGATGTGACAGGACATGGCAGTGCAGTTTGGAGTGCCCATCCTGGAGGTGTCCCAGGAATTCCTGCAGGTGGCACTCAGAGCTCTGGGCTGGGGACAAGGAGGGCGTAGGGCACAGCTGGGACTCCTGTGGTCCTTAAGGCTTTTCCAGTCTTAATGACTGTGATCCTGTGACATTCCAAGGCTGTACCTCTACCCAAAGCCTGCTCCCACTTCTTCCCTGGGCACAGTGGAGGCACAGCACAGAGGGAAACTCACTCTTCAGTCTGCTGGTGTGGAAGTCTGCTGGTGTCCCTGTACTCTGTGTCACAGGCCTGCTGTGCTTTGTAGTTGTATTGGCTGTTCCCAGAATGACATTATGTTTAGAGGCAGTTCTTAGTCGCCATCCCTGGGAAACCTGGCAAAGATCTCTGAGATATTTTCTGATAAAGGAAGAAATTCAATGACAGAGTCCCACCATAGCCTGCTGAAGGAAAGTCAGGGGGATAAATGGATGAAATGTTGGATTTCTGCTGAATTTGCTGACCCAAGCCACCTGTTTGATGTTCTGTGTTCCTTGCTCACAGCTCCCAGGATCCATGGGTTTATTTAGCCTTCAGCTGCCAAAGGAGATGAGATGTTCCTTACTCATTTAAGGACACACTAATTGGATGCACCGTTAACAGCTTATAAATCACTCTAATGAGTATTTTTACATATTCATATTGCAAATAAAATAAAATCCAAGAAACCCTGCACAGTTCCCTGGTGGTGTGTGTGCTTTCCAGAATGGTGTGGGCTGGTCCCAGTCAGGGAGGGGTGTGTGTTCCCTGCTGGGGGACAGCACCCCTGGCATGGTTTGCACCCCAGTGAGAGGGGCTGGGTGTGGGTAACTGGGGTGGCCCTGCAGAGTCTGGGGCTTCAGAAACCATGGAAGGTGTGGCTGTCAGTTCTGTGTATGCCCAGAAACACTAAAATCCATGTTTCTGTGGAGTGACCCCAAACTTCTCCTGCCTTTATCCCTTTCTGGATTCCCCTGCAGCCACCTCCTGGGCTTGTACATGTCACTGTGTGTCATAACCAGGGAGTTGAGTCTTTCCATCACCTGTGGCCACAGTTCTTATCCTGTCATCCAAAGTCCATGTGCCACATGTTTTTCCACGCCTTCAGGGAGGGCTCAGGGTGAGTTTGAGCCAAGGCAGTTGGGCAGGGGAAGAAGGGTTGCATAGACAGGATATTGTTCATTTTCCAGCTTCTCTGGGTTTGTGCAGCACGTCCTTATGGAGGAAGGAGGAGGAGATGAATGCTGTTGAGATGGAGTTGTGTTTTGAGTGGGGTGGGTGTTGTTTCTAAGGAGTTACCCATAATCCAGGGTGGCAGGAGTAAGGAAACTCTGTGACTTTCTCCACTGTGTGTTTTACCTGAGCCCTTCATTCCTGTTTCTGTTGAGACAGAAGGGAAGAAGGCTGAAATCATTACAGAGGTGTTTGAGGACACTCAGTTTGTCCTGCTGACCCTCTGCCAGCCTCCTGGGCACGGTGATGGGCAGGGCAGGGCTGGGGGAAGCTGGAAGTGCCTGGGAACGAGGGACTGGGGAAGCAGGGAGGGATGTTGGGTGTGCCAGGGACAGCCAAAGGGAGCAGCTCATCATCAGCAGGGGCACAGAGGAGGGAGGGGTTTTGGGGAACACAGGTGAGCTCAGAGAAACATTTGCAGCTGAAGATTTGTAGAAATCCTTCCATCTTTTGTTGGTGAAGGAAGGGGAGGGAAGCAGAAGCAAGGAGCAGTTCTGAGGTGGGGAGAGCACTGCACCAAAGGCAGGGGTGACTGCCAAGGGTTGTAGACACAGCCTGGCCGGTGAATGGCAGAGATGTTCTGCAGAGAGCGATCTCTGTTCCTAGAGCTGAGAAAAAAGCATATTCTGTTGCATGTAAGTAGTGTATAGTGATTTTTTTTTTTTTTTTTTTTTTTGCCTAGCTGTATGCAATTTAACTTTGGCAGAAAGTGCTGGTTGAATACATTGACAGGTTTAATTGCTTTGGCTTGAGTAGGATGAAAGTGAATTTATTTCCCAGTGAGAAAAGCGTTGAAAGGCTGCATGAAAACCTGTCAAAGGAAATTGAAGCAGGGTTGGGGAGTTATCTTTACAGTAAATGGAATTGATAAACATGTCAGTTAAAAGGAGAATTTATTTATAATACTCAGGTTTTGTGGCCAGAAGTCTTTGAGAATTCCGTTCACTGGGAAAATGAATTTTATCTGTTCAATTGATTTGCTTTTTTGTAATGCTTGTAGAGCAAGAAATTGTCACAGAGTAAAAAGCTGAAGTGATATTTGTTCTTTTTTCCCAGAACACGTCAGTAATGGAGGATCAGAATGAAGATGAGTCTCCAAAGAAAAATACCCTGTGGCAGGTAGGAACCAACGTGGATGTAGGAGAGGTGCCAAGATTTTGTATGTTCCTGCTTTTGAGAAATGTCCAAATCTCAGGTCTGCATAATCATCCTTGGCTGTATCCTAAAATCAGCAAAGCCTTCGAGTGAAGGATGATGCCAGTGGATAATCCTTGAGAAATTACCATTTGTGCTCAGATTTTGTGGTTTGTGCTGACCTTGGAAGGACAGTGCTGCGTCAAAGCATCCTTGGGAGTGAAGTTCATTTCTATTTCTGAGCATGTGACTTGTTTAAAAAGAGAAGTTCAGCGTGGCAAGGACTCACAGCCATTTGCTTTGAAGAAGTTTGGGAATATTTTGGAACTGGCAGTTGCTCCCCAGCAGCTCCTTGGCTCCTGAGGGGCTCAGAGGAGCCTGCATCACTCTGAGGCTGTGCTCACTAATTAGCAGTGATTCCTGATGTGGAGCTGCTGCTTCCAGGATTTTAATGAGGTGTTCGTGGGGATGTCCCAAACAGGTTTGCAAAAACAAACCAAAGCCTTTGATTCTCAGTTTTTATTTATGGACAGCCAGTGCAACACTGACATGAGGATCTGGAATCCATATTTTAAGTACCAGAATCTGAGTAAAACATTTGTGGAGACAAACCACAATGTGCCCAGAAACCACTGCTTTGAGCTGGGAAAGGTAGTTCTGAAAACAATTACATCCCTTGCAGTTTTAAGTGGTAAGAGGTGTAAGGAGAGAATTGAGAAGTAATTTAGGGGCCAAGTCTATGGAAAGTCTTGTAAATTCATCTGATGTAACTCATTTCTTGAAGAATGTGTTGTTTTAAAACTTAGTTTTGATTATTTCTTTACATCTTGCATGTTCTTCCTTGAGAGAGTTTTTATTAAGCTGTTCCTGTAGTTGATATATAAATACCAGTATTTAAATATATCCTAACATAGAAATAATTCCTTCTTCAACCCCAGATAAGTAATGGAACTTCATCTGTGATTGTCTCAAGAAAAAGACCATCGGAAGGAAACTACGAAAAGGAAAAAGACTTGTGTATAAAATACTTTGACCAGTGGTCTGAATCAGATCAGGTGGAATTTGTGGAACACCTCATTTCCCGGATGTGTCACTACCAGCATGGACATATTAACTCTTACCTGAAGCCCATGTTGCAGCGGGACTTCATCACAGCGCTGCCAGGTAAAGGGCAGGGCCTTGCTGCAGGGAGCATCTCCCACCCCAGTGTCCCCAGGGATCAGTGCTGCTCCCTGCTGCACACACGGGCAGCAGGAGCCTGAGTCCCTCCTGTGATTAATTCAATTGGCCACTGGATGCCAGTGTTGTTCCACCTTAAAGGAGTTGGAGTGGTGAATCCCAGAGAATTTGTGCTGCAGTTGGAACTGAGTTGTCACTAAAGTTGTGTATCTGCAAGCTTTGTCTGAACTCCTTTTTCCCACAGAAAATACTACAGCAGAGGTGTTCTGGTTTAGGAACTCTTACATTTTAATGTTGTTCTGAGTTTCTGCTTAGATGAGTGCAGCTAGTTTGTCTGTTCTTGTTGCTGACCTGAGAGCAAAAAGCACTTGTGGGTTTTTATTGTGTTGTCCAGCCCTAATTCATCCTTTCAGTTACTTACAACCTTTTCTGACATCCACAAGTGTCAGCCTGTCTTGATATGTTCAGATACAAAAATCTGTTTTGGCACTTGCTCAATTAATTTTTTCACAAAGGTGCAGAGCAGCAAGAAGTGGGCATATAGAATCTCTAGGTTGTAATCTGCTGGTAAAGTTGTATTTATTGTTCCATTAATTTCTGGAAGAAATTGTATCTCTGGATTCTTGCTGCTGGGGACAGTGATTGATTTGATTCTTGGAAAGGGAAATGTGTGGACATCATTTGCAGGGTGGAAAATCAGCCTGGGTGAGTTCTGAGTGTGTTCTGTGTGCCCCTGGCAGCCCCCTGGCACAGCCTCACCCTGCAGGGTGTGGGGTTATCCCAGGAGTGCCAGGACCAGGATGGACACTGAGGGTGGAAGAGGAGGCCATGCAGAGACTAAAAGCTAAATCCTAAAAATCCAAATCAGCTGCTCCTCCTGGGACTGACTCTCCAGACCCTTCATGTGCAAGTCTGATCTTCAGTTAATATTTTATTTTGTTTACTTTTACACCTCAGGGCTCATAGAGAGTTAGACACATCTTTCATTTCATGTATTTCTGCCTAAGAAAATTTTGAGAGCTTTGTAAGATGATACTTGTTTACATCACATTTGTGTATATCAAAATACATCTTTACAACTTCTGTTGCTTTTTCCCAGTGTAAATACTGGGAATTGCTCCAATATTCAGCCTTCCCTGAAGATGCTGTGGCATGCAAAGAACATCTGCCTGAATTTACCCAGGACTTAATCCCAGCTGAGTGAAATCAATCCTGTGTTGGGCTGCAGTCACATTAAAGGATAAGTGGAGCTCCACTCTGGCACAGGGAGGGATTTTTGGGGTCATCCTGTGCAGGGCCAGGAGTTGGAGTTGATGATCCTTGTGGGTCCCTTCCAACTCAGGGTATTCCATGATGCCTTTTTTAAAGGTGGCTTCACTCGTCTTGAAGAAGTCAAATTCTTTTGTTTTAAACAGGAGTAGTTTTTGCTCCCTGCTGTCCTGACCAGTTTTACATCTGTGACAATGTAGGAAAAGAGGGAAGAGTTCATGGAATCTGACTTGCCTTGTTTTTAGTCACAGAGTGGTAACTGGTGTGTTTCTGATCTGAGTGACTGTTTTGTATCTAATGTTGATCCCACTTAGAGAGTTGACATCCCACATTTGGGTTTCATTTTCATACAAGGTGATTTTTATACACACAGCCCTTGAAATCCCTGTGAATTTTGATTGTTTGAATTTATTATTGAAATTCAAGCAAACCTTCATCTGTTCCCTCTAATCAACAACAGCTCTTTTCCACCATTTTCTGTGAAACTGCAAAGACTCTGTGAGGCATGAGGGGTGGGTGTCATGTTTTCCTCTGAAAGGTCTACCAATAGATGTCAAATTCATTTTACTTCAGAAATTGTAAAGCTTTTAGTACATATTTCAGAATTTTTCTAAAACAAATCCCTGTCTTTCAATGTAAAATAGGGATATGCAGCTATTTCAGGCCTTAATGTGTCTTAAATTTAGTCCTGCATGTTGTCTGACATCAAATTTATTCTTGAGATTTTTACTGCTAGAGAAGTGTACAGATTTAAATTGCTACATTCAAAAGAGATGTCAGCTGAAATATTTACCCTAATTAACATAGTAGGAACAGCTCCAAAGCACAGACACAAAGGACAGGCCCACTAGACTTATGTTATAGCTCTCTAAATTATGTAGAATAAGTCAATAAATGAGTAAGACTTACATGTATTAGTTTCTGCTTTCTGCTGCTGTTCATTTTTATGAAGGCCATGTGAAATTCAGTGTGCACTGGAGGACAGTATGAACACACTTCCTTCATGCTTTAAAAAAATAGCAGTAGTTCCTTTGATTTGTCAGGACTATTTGAAGCCTAAAGTGGGCTGTCATGAGACAAAGTAGGAAAATGAAAAAGGTCGTCATCTCCTGGTTTGAAAGACTTTTTTCATGCTTGGCCAAGGGGTGTATGTTACTCATGAAAATGGAGTTATTCAACATCTCAGGTTCAGGGCAGTTTTGTGGAAAGCAAAATTGCAGGTCCTTTGAAATAGGGAACAGACTTAGCAGTGACTTTTCCACGGGGAAGGATTTCTCTGCCATATCCCATCTAACCCTGCCCTCTGGCAGTGAAGCCATTCCCCTGGTCCTGACACTCCAGTTCCTGGTGCAGAGGAACTTTCTTGCAGCCCTTTCAGACACTGGCAGGGACTCTGAGATCCCCACAGAACCTTCCAGACCCTTCTCCAGGTGAACATTCCCAGCACTCTCAGCCTGGGGAACTGCTCTAGTCCCTGCAGCAGCTCCATGGCCCCCTCTGGACTTGCTCCAGCAGTTCCATGTCCTTTTATTGGGGACAGCAGAGCTGTGATCCCTGCTTCACGTGGGGGTTCAGGGGAGGATCCCCTCCCTGGGCCTGCCCACGCTGCTGTTGCTGCTCTGTTGTGCTGATTGTCCCTCCAGGGCAGAAGGATGGTCCAACAGGCAGGAAACACATAAAACCTTGGAGGTATTTTGGTTGTCTGTGTGCACTCAGCTGTAACTGGTGCCTCTGCCAATGGCAGTGTTCTCCTGTTCTGGGTTCTCAGTGTCATGCAAAGCTGGTTTGCTTGTTCCTGTGCACTCACTGGCTGCTCTCCATTTCTTTGTAGAGCAAGGCTTAGATCACATAGCAGAAAACATCCTTTCCTATCTCGATGCCAGATCGCTGTGTGCAGCAGAGCTGGTGTGTAAGGAGTGGCAGAGGGTGATCTCAGAGGGGATGCTCTGGAAGAAGCTCATTGAGAGGATGGTACGCACAGACCCGCTCTGGAAGGGGCTCTCAGAGAGGAGGGGTTGGTAAGTACTGAGCTGGGGTCCTGCTGCAGTCCTGCACACATAGCTGGGGTCCTGCTGCAGAGTCCTGCACACATAGCTGGGGTCCTGCACACATAGCTGGGGTCCTGCTGCACATCCTGCACACATAGCTGGGATCCTGCACACATAGCTGGGGTCCTGTGCACATCCTGCACACATAGCTGGGGGTCCTGCTGCAGAGTCCTGCACACATAGCTGGGGGTCCTGCTGCAGTCCTGCACACATAGCTGGGGTCCTGCTGCAGTCCTGCACACATAGCTGGGGTCCTGCTGCAGAGTCCTGCACACATAGCTGGGGATCCTGCTGCAGAGTCCTGCACACATAGCTGGGGATCCTGCTGCAGAGTCCTGCACACATAGCTGGGGTCCTGCTGCACATCCTGCACACATAGCTGGGGTCCTGCACACATAGCTGGGGTCCTGCTGCAGTCCTGCACACATAGCTGGGGTCCTGCTGCAGTCCTGCACACATAGCTGGGGTGCTGCTGCAGAGTCCTGCACACATAGCTGGGGTCCTGCTGCACATCCTGCACACATAGCTGGGGTACTGCACACATAGCTGGGGGTCCTGCACACATAGCTGGGGTCCTGCTGCACATCCTGCACACATAGCTGGGGTCCTGCTGCAGAGTCCTGCACACATAGCTGGGGTCCTGCACACATAGCTGGGGTCCTGCTGCAGAGTCCTGCACACATAGCTGGGGATCCTGCTGCAGAGTCCTGCACACATAGCTGGGGTCCTGCACACATAGCTGGGATCCTGCTGCAGAGTCCTGCACACATAGCTGGGGTCCTGCACACATAGCTGGGGTCCTGCTGCAGAGTCCTGCACACATAGCTGGGATCCTGCTGCAGAGTCCTGCACACATAGCTGGGGATCCTGCTGCAGAGTCCTGCACACATAGCTGGGGATCCTGCTGCAGAGTCCTGCACACATAGCTGGGGTCCTGCTGCAGAGTCCTGCACACATAGCTGGGGTCCTGCACACATAGCTGGGGATCCTGCTGCAGAGTCCTGCACACATAGCTGGGGTCCTGCACACATAGCTGGGATCCTGCTGCACATCCTGCACACATCCCTCAGATCCAGCTGTGTTCCCTGCTGCACATCCTGCACACATCCTACGCACATCCCTCACAGCCAGCTGTGATTCCCTGCTGCACATCCTGCACACATCCTGCACACATAGCTGTGTTCCCTGCTGCACATCCTGCACACATCCTGCACACATAGCTGTGTTCCCTGCTGCACATCCTGCACACATCCTGCACACATAGCTGTGTTCCTTGCTGCACATCCTGCACACATCCTGCACACATAGCTGGGATCTCTGCTGCACATCCTGCACACATCCTGCACACATAGCTGGGATCTCTGCTGCATATTCTGCACACATCCCTCAGATCCAGCTGTGATCAGTGCTGCACATCCTGCACACATCCCTCACAGCCAGCTGCGATCCCTGCTGCACATCCTGCACACATCACTCACAGCCAGCTGGGATTCCCTGCTGCACATCCTGCACACATCCCTCAGATCCAGCTGTGATCAGTGCTGCACATCCTGGACACATCCCTCACAGCCGGCTGTGATCCCTGCTGCACATCCTGGACACATCCCTCACAGCCGGCTGTGATCCCTGCTGCACATCCTGCACACATCCCTCAGATCCAGCTGTGATCAGTGCTGCACATCCTGGACACATCCCTCACAGCCGGCTGTGATCCCTGCTGCACATCCTGCACACATCCCTCACAGCCGGCTGTGATCCCTGCTGCACATCCTGCACACATCCCTCACAGCCGGCTGTGATCCCTGCTGCACATCCTGCACACATCCCTCAGATCCAGCTGTGATTCCTGCTGCACATCCTGCACACATCCCTCACAGCCAGCCCTGCCTTAAAGTCACTTTGGAGTGGGTAGTCCTGAGCTCCTGGTCTCTGCTGGGACTGAAAAGCCGTTTCTGCTCTGGCTTTGTCCGTGTCCTTTTGTGCTCCCACATCTATCACCATTTCTTCTTGCTTGAGTCTGTGTGAATTTGGAATTTGCAGGGAGAACTATAAATTCCATCAGCTCTCAAAAAAAAAAGTTAGCAGCACATTTGCAGGGCTTTTTCTTGACTGAAGTATTTACAATTTGACTTATTTTTGTTTGTTTTGGTTTTGTTTTTTGGTTTTTGTTTTTTTGGTTTTTTTGCTTAAAGTGTGAAATAGCAGCTTGGGCTGCAGAAGCCTCTCAAGAGAAACCCTTGCTGTTTGTGGCATTGGAGTTTTCCTGTCCTTCCCAAGTTTCTGGAGAGCTGTTCTGCCTCAAAAACCTGTTTCCCTGTGCTCTCTAGTGGTGTGCCTGAGCAAAGGCATGTACAGAGCAAGGGGATGGCACCCTGCTGCCTGCAAGCCTGGTGGAGCTGGGAATCACAACTGGAAAACACTTGTTATCTTCTTAACCTTGGACATTTTAAATATTTGTCAAATGGCAAAGTCACAAGGGTTGTAATAGTGATATTAAAAATTTTCCAAGTATTTCTGAGAATATGTGTTGAGGGTTTGTTCTGGGCAGGCTTTGCATTCCTGTGAAGTGTGGATTCTTTGTGGTACATTGAAAACTGCATTTCTCCTTCTTTCTAGGGATCAGTACCTGTTTAAAAACAGACCAACAGATGGGCCCCCCAATTCGTTTTACAGGTCCTTATACCCAAAGATAATCCAGGATATAGAGGTAGGTGTTCTGCCCCACCCTGGCTGCAGGACAGATAATGGGGCTGGTTTTTGGGTTCTAAGGTGGTGAATGTTGGAGCAATGAATCTGTGTCACTGCTGCTCTTGGGATGATATAAAAAACATCCTCAGCCACTCCCTTCCACAGCAGGTGCAGTGGTTTAGGTGTTAACACCATCCTTTTTGCATTTAAAGAGTTCTGGAACTCTCTGAGACTATGGATTTTAACAAAAGAGCAGGTTTAGGACACACTCCTTCAAGGTAATTCCCTGTATTGCTGAATGTTCAGTCTATTGGTCACACTCACTTAGAAGGTGATCTGAGGATGGTGCCGTGAACACCAATTGTTTAAAATGTAATTTACCACTTCTAAAGCAGTGAGAGACTGTTGCAAATACAGCTTTGGTCCCCATGGCGGGGTTATTCCTCTCTCCAGTGGTTTGGTGGGTACAACCATCAGTCCTATGGTGATGAACCCACAGGGGCATCAGTGGTAAAGCTGCAGATATAAAACTCTGCTTATCTTATTTTGAAATTTACAGGGCTGGGCTTGCATGGTGATTTTGAAAGATTTCTGATAAATCAGGATCATCCCAGTGTTCTGCCAGCAGGAGAAAATGTGTCTTGCTCTGTTTGTTGTACCCACCACAAAGCTCTGAAGTTACACCACAGACTGTCATGGATTTATTTCAGGATGGGAAGTTATTGGTCTGAAATTCATTAGTGGGGAAATGTGTTTTGATGGTGAAGACAGATGTGAACTAATGGAATCGTTCTGTGGAATGGCAAATGGCAATTTGTGCTGCTTGGCACTCAGGAAACAAAGTTATCCTCAACTCTGAACCCTGCTGTAAAATGGTTCTGCTGGAAGCCATAATGTATTTTCCAAATACCTTTTTATAAACCTTGCTACATCATTTATAGACATTTAAAGATAGAGAACTGAGCATGAAATACACCCTAAGCTGATATGACCAAACTTGATATTTCCGTGTGAGCTGAATGATCTGCTTTGTTACTGGAGGGGGGATGTAGGGAATGACAGTGATAACTGTAATGATAAGAAGCCTGTGGGATTAAGAGCTTGGGATATTTTCTTGCTTTCTGCATAATTCTGGCCTAGTTCTGTAAAGAAAAGCAAAAAGCAGCATGAAAACATTTTCATGGAACACTAAAACTCACACTTTTAATGTTTTTCTTCTGAAACTCTTTTGTATAAGTGGAACATTTGTGTAGGCACTGTTGTTATTAGAGATGGGAATGACTCCTTGAAGGTGTTCTGGGGCATTTGAATTATCCCAATCTGCTCTTTAATGCTTTGGTTCTTTGGTTGCTGTAGATTTGCTTTCCAGTGCACAGAAACAAAGCTCCTGCACTGAGTGCTTCTTGCTAGGATAAAGCAAGTAGGAAAAACCCAAGCCCCTTGTGCTTCTCTCATTTCTATATGGATAATAAATATTAAAAAAATTGTCAGTCTTTGAATAGCTGAGAGTGGGAAAGGAGTGGGATTTAAAATGTGTTGTAGCAATGAGCATGTTTCTGCCACAGCAGGTTTTCCCCTGCTTACCTGTTCCCTCTGAAATATTCCTGTTTGCCAGGTCTGACTTAGAATGGGGTTGGTGTTTGTGCTGATAGTCAAGGGCCCATTAATTCTTCCACTTCCAAAAGTGTATTAGAATTTTTCCAATAAATCACCCTTTAAAGAACTTTTCACAAATTGCTTCCCAAAAGGTCAAAAGAAGCTTTTAACACTGTTTAAAATGTAGAGGGTGAGTACCAATAACAACCAAACTTAGCTTTAAGATAAACTTTGTCTTCCTCTTCCTGTTTTTATCCTGTTTTCCACAGTTTTGTACTTTTCCTTCCTATTCTTCCATGTTTGACAGCAATGTGCAGAACCTCTTAAATAAGACTTTCACCTTAAATGTGATGGAGAATTTTTGTCTCTGAATATCAAAATGTTTTTTCTGCAAATATTTGCCTGGATATTTAATAAGATCTTCCTGTTTCTGTCAGAGGGTCAGAGTTTAGGGAGCCATATTAGCATTTATAGAATTAAATGCCTATTGTTAAAAACAAATCCAAAGGATGTGATTTTTTTAATGCAGTCAGATATATTTGATGTAGCACAAAAATCTTGTCACTTGGTATTTTGCCACAAAGATTGGCCAAATCCTGCTAGATTGTTTCCAAGGGTGAGAGTTTGGACTTTACTGCAGTTGGTGGTAAATTGGGTTGTGGGCAGAGATAAGCTCAAAGCAGAGTGTGCTCTCTGACTGTCAGAATTTGAAAAATAATCCCAAGCCTGAATTAACAATTGGAAGGAAAAATGAGGAATGATAAACAGCAAATTTGAATTCTTTCCCTTGGGCTCTACTTGTATTGTGGGTCAAAAGTTCATGGAGCCACAAAGTGGTGGGAGCTGAAGGGAGCACAGGCAGGGTTTGGCACAGGGAGCTTCCCTTGCCTTCCAGAAACCTGGGGGTGCCAGGGCCTGGTCACTTCATGCCAAACACATTTTAGGAACATAATGTCACTTCTGAATCATTTGGTTTGAAAATAAGGGGACATTTAGAGATCAGAAACCAAATTCTTGGAAAGAGATGGTTACTCCCCACTTCCCCTGGGAAGCCAAATATTTAATTAGGTTTCATTTCACAAGAGGTGGTCCAGTCCCTCCAAGCATCTCCAAGTCACATGTTGAACTGCCAGGGTTCTTTTTTTAAAAGAGAAAACCCTTTTGGGTTTGGATTTGGGGGTTTATCCTAGAAAACTGGACTTGGTGTGAAATGTTTTTGTGGAGAACCTGTGGCTGGAGTGTGGTGTCCTGTGTAGGATCAGCTGTCCTCAGGCACTGTGCCAGGCTGGGAAGTTTCATCCTGCTGCTTCCAGAACCCCAAGTCACTGGAATTTTTCCAGAGTATTTGTAAAGCTTGGCCAACTATTGTGTTGTCCCCTCAGGATTAGCACAAGGATCTATTTCTGGTGATGAGTTGAGAAGACTTTATTTCATAAATATTCTCCTTATCTTGGGGCATATGGTGAGTGCTCTCAGTTCATTTCCATGGGTCCACCTCATTAAGATGAGAATAAAAATGTGGTTTTTCTGAAGACTCTAGGAAAATGTGGTGCCAGGCCATTAGATAAACACTTCTGATTTCTGAAAAAGTTTAGGTTTTAGGAGTGGAACTGAAATTTTCAAGCCTTGGGACAGTTTGAAAAAGGAGAAAAGTCAGTTCTTGCCCTAAGTCCATTCCAGCACTGGGAGATGGCTGTTTATGCAGGTTGCAGGGTATAATTTCTGGGGGAAATGGGTTTGTTTAGTACTGCTCTAATTATGATGATGGAGAAATTTTATGTGCATGTGTGGGGAGAATCTGGTCAGCATTATATACCTAGAATTTTTTTCAGCCAGCCTTTGAAAACTCTATTCTACAGGCACTTCCCAAAAGCATCTCTTAAAAATGAGGCTGGCCAAGGAGAGGGCAGGCTTTGGAGCAGGAGGGACCAAGTTGTGGAGTATGGCACAGATTGCAGCTGTGAGCAGGGCAGAGCTCTGGGGCCCTCCCCTGTCCCCTTTGGCTCCCTTTGCCCCAAGTCACTGCTGCTTTTTAGCACCAATGGGCTGGAGAGCAGCCCTGCAAGGGACCTGGGGCTCTCTGCTTGTCACACCCCTTAACTTCATCATGAATGAATTATTAAGCCCTCTCTACCCTGGTGACACAAGTTCATTTCCTTGTGCCTTCCCTCTGCCATGGTCAGGAGGGATTTTCCTTTTTCCCTTTGAAGAAGCATGAGAAGAACAAAGGGCTGGATTTCCATGGCTGATGTGTCAGAAGTCCCTGCACACGTAACAAATATGATGTTCCTTTTGCTTGTTCCTCCCCACTTGTCCTGCAGGAGAATTGTGTATTCAGAGGGAGCAGGAACTCCTTGGTTTATGGGATTAAGATAAACCCACTTACTCTGCAATAACATTCACAAGGATAAAAATGCAATTGTTAGCCAAGGAGCTGAACACAGTGTACATTATCCAATGGTAAAAAAACCCCTGTTCCTGGTAGATTATCCTTGACACTTCCAATGTATAGTTAATGTTCCAGATGTTAGTGCAGATGGGTTGCATTTTTTTCACTGTGCATCTTTGCACTGGTGAATATATTCTGGCATGGTCCAGGCTTGGCTATACCTCTACATCTTGGACTACTTTCTGTTTGTACTTTCCTCACTAAATGCCTTTTTTTCTTTCAATCCATTTGTGCACCACTTCAGCTGCCAAATGGCTCTCCTGCTGTGGCAAATGCTTTGGCAAATGCTTGGTCTTTATCCCTTGTATGCCCAGATTTTGTTGGTTGTGCAGCATTTGTGAGCCCCTCACTGCTGTTGCTCTGGTGAGCTTTCAGGAGAGTGTGAGAAATTGTGGGTGTGAACTCAGGAGACTGTTCTGCCTTTTACTGGGAAACCCGAGTTCAGAGGCACAGGAGGCTTTTGTGGGCATCTGTAGAAAATACAGCAGTGGGTGTTGGATATCTTGGTGTTGGTTTGGAACCACAAATACACAAATAAATGGTGGGATTATTCAGCCCTGCCTCCCTGACTGTTGTAAGAGGCTACAGACACAGTGATCTCCTCACACCTGCTGTCCTCCCTTGCTGTGTCCAGTTTGGGTATCTCCTGGCAGGAGAGTGCAGAGCAAGAGCTTCACTCCCTGCACCATGGAGCAATGGCCAGAAATTCCCTGCAGCAGAAGCTTTCATGTGGTTGCCAGTTCTTCATTAGCCATGTTCCTCTCGGAGGGTCCTGCAGCTGCCCACCCACTCAGTCTGTTCAGGCATCCCAAATGTTATTTCTCTGGATGTGCACATCTGGTTTCACTCTGCTGCCCAGGGAAGTGCTGCTGTACATTCTGTGTGTCGTGGCTGCTTTCCCAGCATCCCAGGAATTAAGGCAGCATGAGGGGATTTTACAAGTTCTCCAAAAACAGGCACAATTTTCCCACAGTAGCCATGGCTCCATGGGATGACATCTCACAGAACTGAAATGTGCACCTGTATGTGCCTTGCTGCCCTCACAGAGATACACAAGGCTTTAGTTCCCTTTATCTGAAGGCAGCATTTTCTAGTGGGGAGCAGCTGGAGTAGCTTCCTGCAGAGAAGCTGTGAGAATGGAGCCAGCTCAGGTCCCCAGTGCCTGGTGAGCAGACTCCCACTGCTGCTGCTCTGTTTGGGAAGCTGTGAGCAGCAGTGTTTCTGGTTTGGGGGGTTCCCATGGGAAGCTGTGACAGCAGCATTTCTGGTTTGGGGCTACCCAGTGTGTTGTGGAGCTGCAGGCAGTGGCTGTCACAGGAAGCTGAAGTGTGGAAGGGCTCACAGAGCATTGACAGCTCCTCTGGCACGTGCTGCCAGATCAGTGCAGACCTTTCCAAGAACAGGGCTTTGGGGAAGCTCTCCCTTAAGGCTATTCAGAACAAAGCATCTGAACATAAATAGTTTCTAAACTATTTAAATTGGCTGACTGGGATCTGTGATGCCTTATCTCCTGTGTCTCCAGTATAACTATTGTATATTTAACTCGGCTGCCATCTGATCTATAATTGTGTTGGTTCCTGCTGTTAATGCCTGCAATCCTCTCCTGGTTCTGAGGGTCAGAGGAGTTGGTGAGCTGCAGTCATGCCCTCCTAGCCCAGATGAGATAAAGCTTGGGAATTACCTGTCCTTGCCCCTCCAGCCCTGCATTCCATGCTGAGCCAGGAGATGAGCTGGGCTGATCTCTCCAGGGCCGTGCCAGGTTTGGGCCCAGTTCCCAGTGGGACAATCAGCAGGGCACTGCCTGCCCAGGAAAGCTGATCCCAAGCTGATCCCCACTGTTCTCATCTCACTGGCTTCCCCACCAAACTGGAAGAGAATGAGGGAGGATGGGTGACCTGTCAGCTGCTCCTCTAGAAGCATCTCTTCAATTTGTGATTTAGACCAATTCCTGGGGCACATCAGGTTTGTATTAGGACTGGGAATAATTCTCTCCAAATCCCATAATGGGAGATGATTGAAGGAGCAAACACATGGAAAACAGAGTGGAAAGTCAGTTTTCCCTTGAAGCAGACATGTTTTCCTAGAATTGGGATGTCACAGTTACACTCCACTTCTGTCTTGACTGAGAGTTCAGTCAGTTTTAATCTTGGAGGAGCTGCGGAGGTGCCTGCTACTGCTTTGGAAGTTAGGATTACATAATAAATATGCTTTTCCAAACAAACTGCCAGTCTGTCAGCTTCTCCCCAGGTTTCCATGCAGTATTTGGGGAGAATCCCAGGGAAACAGCTGAACACATGGCCTGTGCTGGTGAGAGATCCCAGCCTGCCCAGGTGCTGCAGGTGTTGGCCTGGACTTCTGGGCACACATTCTCTAATGGTTGTGTTAGGATCTTCCTGTCCAAAACCCCACATTTCTTTGAATCCAGCATCAGTTTTCCAGCAAGGAATAAAGCTGATTAAGACCTGAAAATCATGCTGGCTCTGCTATGAAATAGTTTGCAGCTTTTTAAGGTGTGTCAGGTCTCTCTCCTTAAAAATACCTCTCAGAATAAAAATGTTGAGGATTACTCTTCCACAGATTTCAAGTGGGAGGAGACAAGCAAGTGTGGGTTATTTGAAACCTTATAGTTCCTGTTGAGCTTTATTTTTATCAGGGTTTTAGGTACTTTCAGGGGAGTTTCATATTTCAAAACCTCTTTCCAAGGTGTGTAAGTACAACTAATGGGTGATATGGCTGGGTAGGGGAAGGGAAATCACTTCACCCATGTGTTGGACTCAGCAGTTCTGTAGTGTTGCTCACCCAGGTGGGGCTGGACAAGGCTCCATGTGAGCTCCTGGTCTCATCTTTGCAGCTTTTGTGGGTTGGTCACATGAGTATGGGGGAAAAGTTCTGGAGTGTGTCTCTGTAATGGCTCCTTGGTAAATTCTCATTCAGGCTGGTTGACCATGATTTCCTCCATAAACCTTTGTCATGACAGATTCCAGAAGTACTAATGGTAATTCATTGTGTATTTATTGGGAGCAGGAGAAGAGATTTGTTTTCTGTCCTTCAGATTCGAGGGTGGTGTGTGTGAAAGTGGGGAGCTGGGGGTGTGGGACAGTCCTGCAGCCTGCAGCCCAACTCCTGTTTTTGCCCTCTGGTCAGACTATAGAATCCAACTGGAGGTGTGGGAGGCACAACTTGCAGAGGATCCAGTGCCGCTCCGAGAACAGCAAAGGCGTTTACTGCTTACAGTATGACGATGAGAAGATCATCAGTGGCCTGCGAGATAACTCCATTAAGGTGAGACTCCCCTCTCCTCGCCCTGCCCGAGTGGGGCTCTGCCCTGGCAGCTGCCTGTGGTGTCTCTTCGTGGCAGTGTCTGTGTGTCCTCACTGCACTGTGCTCTGCTGGGGTCACATCCATTAGCTGCAGAGGTGTGCCCTGCGATCAGTGTTCCCCAGGAGGGGAAGCTCCCTCTGTGACACTGGCCTTGGCTGTGGCTGTTTCCTTGCCAGGACTTTGCTGCCGTGCTCATCCTCCCTGGCACTTCCTTTGGCCAGGCAGGATTTGATCTCCTCATGGTGCTTGGTTATTTCACTCTTCTCTCAAAAACTTACATCAAGACTTCTAAAGCTGAAGGGAATGACACGGCCTGGTGATGGGACAGACTCACCCCTCATGGACTCTGCTTTTCCTCCTTCCTTTGCAGCTGTGACCATACTCAAGTCTTGGATCCATGTTCTTGATGTTAATAAGCCATTTACCCTTCTTGTGTCTAACAGATTTGGGACAAAACAAGCTTGGAATGTTTGAAAGTATTAACGGGACATACTGGCTCAGTTCTTTGTCTGCAATATGATGAAAGAGTTATTGTAACTGGATCTTCAGATTCTACAGTAAGGTGAGTGTTAAGTTAATAATTTGAGTATCAGGACTGGGAATATTTTCAATAATCTCTAAATATCAGAAAACATCCTTAAGATTAATGTGATACTTGTATTCCAGAAACAAAATACTCATACTTGGCAAAGGATTATATTAAATAATTTTTTTCCAAATCTATTTTGTTCTTTTAGCATTAGGAATTTTGAAGGAATATGACCTAGAGATTCAAGGCATATTCTGAAGTTTTGGAGTGGCAATAATTTCTTCAGTTAGGGTTTCTTTTCGTGCCCTCTGACACGCTGTAGTTGTGACTGTTGTTGGGAGGGTGTTCGGTGCCCCGGGAGGCCGGGGCGGGCTGGTGCGTGTCCCAGCCCAGAGCCATCCCTTCCCTGGGCGTTCCCGGGCTGACGGCGCCTGTCCCGCAGGGTGTGGGACGTGAACACGGGCGAGGTGCTGAACACGCTGATCCACCACAACGAGGCCGTGCTGCACCTGCGCTTCAGCAACGGGCTGATGGTGACGTGCTCCAAGGACCGCTCCATCGCCGTGTGGGACATGGCCTCCCCCACCGACATCACGCTGCGCCGCGTGCTCGTGGGGCACCGCGCCGCCGTCAACGTCGTCGACTTCGACGACAAGTACATCGTGTCCGCCTCGGGCGACAGGACCATCAAGGTGGGTGCCACGGCTGCCTGCCCCACGCTTCCCGCTGCCCCGCAGTGCCTTGGGCACGCGGCTGCGCTGCCGTGTTCTCGTGGCTTCTGCTGGGCAGCTGCAGAGAGGCAAAGCCCCTTTGCTGTTTGAACTCCTTGTCTCCAGGTCCGTTGCTTTGTTACATGTGGCACATCCTGTGCCTTTCTCCAGTGGTGTTTTTAATTTCACTTGGCAGTTCTGTCCAGACATGAAATTCCTCAGCAGTGCCTTTCCTCACCACGCCTTCCCAGCGGCTCAGCCAGGCTGTGCCATGTTTGAAGGATGCAGAGGCTGGATTTGAAGGCTGTTACATACCAGCAGATTTGAGTTCCCCAGAGTGCACTAATATAACAAAGGCATTTCCACCCTGCCCTCTCTGAACCAGAGCTGCCTTAGCCTGCGCCAAGAAGTTCTTGGCAGTTCTGTGTCCAAACCTGTGCCAGAGATCCTGCTGCACTCTGTGTTGGAAAATGAGCCACTTGATACTCTGCCTTGCAACTTCAATTACAGTTCATTAAAAATGGGCAAAGTTGATTGACTCCTTTAATGTTAAGACCAAGCTTAAAGGCTGTTTGGACCTTCTCTTACTGAGAGCTTCCTAGTAATTTCTTTGATAAAAAAATGTGGTTTTGTGTTTGATAATAAAAAAAAATTTAACTTATGAAGTGTAATAAAGTTTTTGAAATCATTTGGGGCAGTCTCTGCCACCTGAAAATGTTTTAGATAGAATCCCCAGCTCTTCTCAGTGCCATAGCAGTGCCAGTGCCCAGGCCCTAACCTCTGAAGATGCCCTGTGGGTTCCCACCCCTCTGTGAGCCTCAGGCTGTGTGTGTGTGGATTGCCAGTGGTTTCCTGTGCAGTGCAGGGCCCTGTTGGGTGCAGCTCTCAGGGCTCTGTCCCTGTGTCCCCAGGTGTGGAGCACCAGCACGTGCGAGTTCGTGCGGACGCTGAACGGGCACAAGCGCGGCATCGCGTGCCTGCAGTACCGCGACCGCCTGGTGGTCAGCGGCTCCTCGGACAACACCATCAGGTGGGTGCCACCCTGCTGCCAGCCACTGCCCTGGAGCCAGGCTGCCCTCAGCTGCACAGCCTCCTTGGCAGGGCTGCCCACTGGGTGGGGCTTAGCTCCGTGGGGAGTCAGCATTTCACAGCCCCGTCAAAGGGTGGGACACCGAGGTGCTCTGTCACCTTGTCTGCTGGGAGAGTTGGGGAGACACTGTTCCCTGGTTTCTTATTTTCTGAACTTCTAATCTATTTACAAAGAATGGAAAAAACTTTGTTAGAATTTCCCAGAATGACACATCTGGGAAACACATATTTGCTTGCATGTGATTTTGAATGATGACATTCATTTTGATATCATTATCAAATATGATTTAAACATATCATTACACATACCATTTTATGTATATACACGTACAAATATCATATACACATATCATTAATTTTGATACGTGTATGCAGCTGCTCTGAGTGACACCTTTTTAAAATAACCCAGATGAATACCTGCCACAGCAAAGCATCCAGTAAAGGTGGTGTGGGAATCAGCCTCTCTCCTGCTTTCTCCCCAGGCTCTGGGACATTGAATGTGGTGCCTGTTTAAGAGTGTTGGAGGGCCATGAAGAGCTGGTTCGCTGCATCAGGTTCGACAACAAGAGGATTGTTAGTGGAGCCTATGATGGGTAGGTCTGAAAGCATTTCCAGAATTTAGCCTTTCTCTTGTGGGGCTCTCAGGAGTCTGCAGAGCATTTCTGTGGGGCTGAGGGCAGGACTCCCCTCCGAGCACCTCTGCCTTGCTCAGTGTCTGCAGTGCATTGTGGATCATGGCAGTTACATCCATATCCAAATTCTCCATTTCTTTCTCTGCTTGGAGAGTTACTGAAAACAATTCTGGGTCTAGGTTTGGCTGTTGCCTTTTATTTGGGCTCAGTGTCTGCCTGGGCTTGTTGGGCCCAGCTTCATTCCCACATTGCAGAGTGTGCATTGCCAGTGTGTCTGTCACAGCCACCAGAGAGCCATCACTGCAGTGCCTGCTGCAAAGGAACACAAAACCACAAAACTACCTGGCTTTTACAAGCTTGAGCATTAGTATTTCTCACAGTGTGCTTGATCCTGAGCAAGGTGCTGTAGGGAAAAGCTGGCAAGCTTTCTGGGGCTTTGGGTGTTCTTTTCCATGTTTTTATAATGATTTGCTTCTCTTACTTTTAGGAAAATTAAAGTTTGGGACTTGCAAGCTGCTCTTGACCCTCGTGCCCCAGCAAGTACATTATGCTTGCGTACATTAGTGGTAAGTAAAAATTGATTCATTTGGGGTGGTCTGAGGTGTTTTGGTGCATTATTGTGGGATAAGTGGGAATGTCAGGATGGTTTATGAAGTCCAGAGTGCTTAAGAATGAAGAAATACTTACTGTCATATCCTGAATAATTTGCATCTGAACTTCAATGAAAGTTCAAGTTTTTCTGGTTTGAGATTCTCAGATTCTCTTAAAAGAAAAAGAAATCACCATGATATGTATCAAGTCACTCTGGTTATTGGTGTGTTTCCCTAATACCACTGCAGGGCTGGTTTTAAATTTCCTCTTATTAAAAAAGGGGCAAGAATCTTGGGAGCCTTTCCCAAACTTTTCTCCTAACCCTTCCCTTTGGAAGGAAGAGCTGGGTAGGAGGAAGGGAGGCCAAGTCCAACACATTGCCACAGGAACTCACAGCCCTTCAGAGGACTGTCACATTTAAGGCTTAAGTTGCTTAAGGTATATTTTTCTTTGTAATGAGGGGTTTGGCTTATGACAGGAGACTTAATTAAAAATAGATGGGGGAATGACTTCCTTGTTCTTTTCACCCAAATGTGTATGGAACTTGACTTCGAGAGTCAGCCAATAGCAGCTCAGAGTCCTTGGGTGTAGGTGATGCATGTGCTTGGTCTTTCTAGCACCTGGAGGAGTTCTTATGTGGCTGCAAATGCTTCTCCTTTTTCTTTCTCTTCAGTAGTCTTGATGAGATTTAACTATTCTTTCATTTAGTTTTAGAGAAAAAGTTGTTTGTTTCTGTGTTCTGTGGGTATCCTGTAGCTCAGGTTGGAGTTTGGGATCATTCTATCAGCTTGGGCTAGTTCTCCAATAAAGGCAGAGTCCTCACTTTAATGAAAGTGGGTAAGCAGGACTAAGGGGAGAGCCTTTTCTGGGCTTCTTGTGCCACTTGGAGATTTGTTGGAAGAGCTGCTAGAGCATGTGCTCCCCTTCCTCCAGCAGTGTTTGAATTCCTGCTGGTGTGTGAGCCCTGAGGATCCTCTTGGCAGGGTGGAGCTGTGATGTGCTCTGTGGGGCTGCACAAAAACAGAATCAGCAGAGAATTCTGCAGGAGAAGGAGCCCTGGCAGAGCATCAGTGCCAGCCAGGGGCTGAAGTTGCAGCTCCTTGGTGGACAGATAGCTTCCATCTGGAATAATCTCAGCCTGTGGCTGGGCTGGCCCCACCACCCTGAGGGAGGACACAGCTCTGGGTTTGGGAGCTGTGTGTTTTCTGTAAAGAATGTACATACAAAAGCAGCTTTTCTTCAGTCTGTGTGTAATGATGAAGGTTTTCAGTCAGCACAGCAGAGTTTGAGCACACCTTGTCTGCCCAGATCCCTGTGTGATAGCAGTGCACTGCAGTGTTTCCCTCTTGCCTTGCTGACTGCTTGCCTCTTGCCCACAGGAGCATTCAGGACGTGTCTTTAGGCTCCAGTTTGATGAATTTCAGATCATTAGTAGTTCCCATGACGATACAATTCTGATTTGGGATTTCTTAAATGTGCCACCGAGTGCCCAGAACGAGACCCGCTCTCCATCTAGAACATACACCTACATCTCCAGATAACAGTGTGCACTTTACTGCCCTCACAAGGTAAGGCTGGCTGAATGTCTGAAACCTCCCCCCTGCCTGCAGCTTGGCTTACCCAAACAGCTCAGGTTTTCCTTAAGAAAATAAAACCTTTCAGTGCCCCTTTTTTCCCTATCTAGCCTTTGGCTACGCTCCAGCATGTCCTGTTAGCTTCCCCCTCCTGGAATCCCTTGTGGCTGTAGTTGGGTGTTCAGGCATATTAGAGAGGGCTGTCATGTATCCACACATTGCTGGGAGCTGAGGAGCCTTGGTGTGTGGCACAGGTACTCCAGCTGCCCAGGGTGGGGTGTTGGGAGCTCTCCATGTCCCTGTGCAAGGAGCAGTGCAGGGATCTGAGCCTGGGGCAGGAGCAGCAGCTCTGTGAGGAGCACAAGTGGCAGGGAGAGCTCTCAGAGCTGTCTGAAACAGAGCCCAGAACTCGCTGGAGTTTGGGTCCCTTTCCCAGTCACTGCAGGCACAGCTCAAAGCCCTTTGTTGTGAGTATGGATTCTTCTCCTCTCTATTGCTGCCAGCATCTGCAGGTCACACTCCACCTGCCTGTGAGGGCTTGGAAACACAGGCAGTGCCTTCCAGAGCACAGCAGTGCCAGTGCTTCCCAGGAGCTGGAGACACCACAGCAGGAGGGCTGGCAGTGACATTGCCCCAACAGGCAGGATTCACTTTGTTTGAAGTAGATAATGAATACTTTGATTAAAACATGGTGTGGAAAGCCTTCCTGTAAGAAGGGATTTTCCTTCTCTCTCTGATTTATTTGTACCTGCTATGTGTGTTCCTCAGGTTTTTGAGCTCCTGCAGGCTCTCCCTGTCTGTCTGGGAAATCCCTTCCCTTGTGCACACACAAGGTGCTCCTGCTAAAAGATGAGATTTCTTGCACCTCAGGGAGGGTTGGCTGCCCTCCCTGCTGCTGGACTCCTTTCCAAACAGCCATGGCAGTGCCCTCTCTGGCTCTGACACTGGATCTGCTGGCACCTTGCTCTGCAGGGAGGCTCTGAGCCAGCAGAGTGCCCCTCAGCAATCCTGGGATGAGGACAAGGCCTGGACAAGGAGGAGCTCTCAGGCTGTGGGCATGAGCCAGGGGCAGAGCCCAGCCCAGCCTTCCCTTCTCAGCAGGTTTAGGAGCCCTGCTGCAGGGGGAGCTTAGTGAAACTCAGGGACTTCAGGGACACCTGGAAAGGCTGCAGATTATAAACAGGCTCCATCCACCTTCAGTCCTGCATCAGTGCTTGCTTCTGTTCACTAAAATGATCGTTTGAGATGGACAAATTCTGGTTTTCAGTTACACATTGGGCAGGGTTCTTGAAAAGCCACACACAGTGTGTCTTAAGCACAAAAGAAACACAGGATCACAGACTAGCCTGAGCTGGAAGGGACCCAGCAGGATCATCAATCCAGCCCCTGTGCCTGCCCAGACACCCCAAAATCTCACCCTGGGCATCCCTGGAGTCCAAACACTCCTGGAGCTCTGGCAGCCTCAGGGCTGTGCCCATTTCCTGGGGAGCCTGGGCAGTGCCAGCACCCTCTGGGGGAGGGAACTTCTCCCAAAATCCTGCCCTGGCCCAGCTCCAGCCACTCCTCAGGTCAAGAAATGAGGAGTGGTACAAAATTCCTGTCAGCTCCTTGGGCTGGTGCCACCTGGCCACGTGGCACACACAGCTCTGCCTCTGGGGTTTGCCAGGGCAGTGGGAGATGCCTTTGGCAGGGGTTGTGCTGCTCACATCCTGCACTCCTGGCACAGCCCAGGAGGCACAGCTGGGACCATGCAGCCCCCAGGTGCTGCTCTTGGTAATGACAGTCCCTTAGCAGCTATTTCCTCTGCTGCTGAGATGCTGTGATGTCACTTTTTGACAGGTTTGCCTGACTTCAGAATCCAAAAACCCTAAATCTACATAAAATTATGGTCAAACAGCTAATATTTCATCATGACATTTAATGAAACAGTTTTATAAGCTTTCAGACATCACAGTCTTGTGAGTTTTGAAGCAGCCCTGCACACATTTTTACAGGCTTTGCAATGTGAGGCTCTTCAAAGTGGATCAATTTTGACAGTCCTGGCAGTTGGCTGTGAGAGTTTTATTGCTTTCTCTTGAATTCCTGTTGTTTATTGTAACATGATAAAAATTGTTACCATATGATAGTCTAATATTCTGGTATTAAGCATTAGGCCTTAGGCTGAGGGAAGGGAAGTCAAGGGGAAGTGCCTAAGGGTGTTTTAACCTTTCATGGGAATGTCCCATCAGCAGAGGGAAGTTCTCCTTAGCCCATTAGAGATGATTTTGGGAAGTGGCAGGTGAAATCAGAGCTCAGATTAATTACACTCAGACCTCACACTGCCTCCAGGCTGATAACAGAGCCATCAGGCTGGAAGTGGGAATATCAAAGGATTTGAGGTTTTTGTCTGTTTTGCTAAAAGCTCCTCGTATGTTGAAGCAGCTGAACTTGTCTCCTGTGCAGAGCTCTGCAGGATGAGGAAGGAGGGACAATCCCCTGGAATTTGGGGTTGGGTTTGGGGGGCTGAGCTGGAGCTGTGCCCACTCAGGCTGGGGCTGGGGCACTGTGTAAGGAAAGTGCCAGGGACCAGAGGCAGGCAGAGCCTGGCTGCTGCTGCACAGCCCAGGGCCCCTGGGGCAGCTGCCCTGCCCCAGTGTCACCTCTGCCCTGCCCCAGTGTCACCTCTGCCCTGGCTGTCCTGCACACCAGTGCCACCTTGGTCCTGCCCCAGTGTCACCTCTGCCCTGTCCCAGTATCACCTCTGCTCTACCCCAGTGTCACCTCTGCCCTGGCCCAGTGCCACCTCTGCCCTGGCTGCCCTGTCCCAGTATCACCTCTGCTCTACCCCAGTATCACCTCTGCCCTGCCCCAGTGTCACCTCTGCCTGTGCTCTGCCCTTCCCCTCTCAGCCTGCCTGCAGAGGATGCTGTCAGCACTGGGGTGCTCCTTGCTCTGTGCCTCCTCTCACTTTACTTTTCTTTGTCTTTTTCAGGGTTCCACAGTCTTGAACTACTGGATTTTTGGCTACTACATGCCTGAAGATGATTGACAGCTAAAGTCAGAATTGGTTCTAGATGCTGTGTAGATGCAAAGCAGCACAATTCTATATCTAAATTTCTTAACTCTTTCCTGCTCTCAGTGGTCGTCTTTGAATTTGCTACAAATTCACTGACTTGGAGTAGATGAATTTCAGAAGCCTATCCTCCCCTGCTGTGAGAAATCCAAAGCTTCACATGTAAATTGTCGGTAGAAACTGAACTCTGATGGCTTGTTTTTCAGATATAAATCAGAAGTCAAGAAAGGACTTGGCCTAATTTATATTGCTTTGCACTTTTGTCTGACTTTAAAGGAAAAAACAAACAAACATTCTCCAGTGAAATTTGGGTGCCAAACACATGCCCAGAATGTACAGAGCTTTGCTTTCCAGTCACCACTGTCCTTTAGGCGTCCCCATGGCAGGTTCAGAGCCCCTTCTCTTCCCTAGGTGTACGTTGGACTCTTAGAAATATTCCTGAGTTGCTCAGTAATATTTTTGGATTACAGTTTACTTGTTTCTGCACCAATAATTTCTTTTAAATTAAAGATTCCCTGTAACTGGGGCTAGGTTATCTGAACTAGTTGTATAGCACTGTCTTTTCCTTTGCCCTGTGCTCTGTACTTGCCTTGCCCCTGATGTTGGCTGTAGTCCCTGCTCCCCGTGTGCTTCCCTCATCTCAGATACTGTGTGAGCATGTAGATACCTTGTACATAGAGCAGAGTGCCAGCCTCGGGGTGCCCTGACACTACACACCAGCGCTCGGCGTGGTGGCACTTGGCAGCAGGATGTCCTGACCCTGGCACCACGGTGACACCATTACCTAGACATTGTCTCTGCAAAAAGAGCTTTTCAGTATTCATTAGTTGGGGTTTTTGTTTCGTTTTTTGGTTTCGGTTTTGTTGGTTTTTTTTTATTTTAACGGGAACTACATATTTTAAAATGTAATTTCTAAACTTTTTAAGAATTAAAAGCTGTTTAATTTATGTTCTGTATGTTACATTTTTGTGCCGCGGGATTTGCAGCTGTGTCTGACAGCGGTGGGGCCTCGCTGATGTCCTGGTAGCAGTGGAGAAGACACCATGGGCCAAAGCTGCATTATTTATGTTTGGTTTGTGACACTTGTGGTGCTGAGAGGAGCCCGTTGCAGCCCCTGCTCTGCTCCCTGTGCCACTCCCAGTTCCGTGCTGTTCTCCCGGGGATCAGCTGTCCTGGCTCCTCCCCAGTGCTCGCCCGGAGCCCGTGTGTCCTCGGCGCAGGGGGTGTGGAGCCGCACAGGAGTCCAGCCCCGTGGCTGTGCTGGGAGGGCAGGCTGTGCTGCCATCCCCAGGCTGTCCGTCTGCCCTGCCCCTCCTGGCTCCTTGCCTTTCCCTGTGCAGCCCTGGGGAGCTCGAGGTGTCCCCAGCCCCTGGCAGGGCTCAGTGCAGGGCTGCCCCTCCCCGAGTTCCTCCAGCTATTTATTCATCCAGATGAGCCAATGTGGTGAAGTCCAGAAGAGCAAACTCGCTCCTGAGCGTCCATGAGGTCACTTTTTGGTAAGCTTGACAGTAGTTTGTGCAAGTGTCTTACTTTACCCTTCTCATCTAATAGCTTTAATATTAAACTGTTTAAAAGAGAGATCTGTTGCAGCCCTGAAGAAAAAGGTTCTTTGTTTCTGAAGAGCGGAGTCCTTTTTTTAAAAATGCATGTGTAAGATTTAAATTCCTGTTTTTCCTTGGGAGATAATGGTATTTGAACATGCAGTCTAAACTTCTTTGTGCTTTGTGTAACATAGCAGTGGACTTTTGTGATTGGCACCCAAGGAACTCGACTCCTGGGATTCATGGTAGTGATCCTGGCTGCACTCTGGACTTTGTTTTGCTAACCATAATTGAGCAACTGTACATTACTGCGATATTAATGTTTCAAAGCACTGGGATAGTCTAATTCTAACTTGTAATTATGTTTGCCAATTATCTGTTTGGAAAGTTGGTGTATGAACAGCTTCTTGGAACTGTTAAATTGTACAGATATCGTTCATGATCTAAAGCTTTGTACTGTGGAATGTGCTTAATAAAAAAAAGTTTGAACTTAATTTGTCACATGAATGGATGAGTGATGTCACCTCAGCAGAGTTTGGGAGGGAGTTAAGGGTGGGTTGGAGCAGCTCTGCTCAATTAATGCCCTTCCAGCCCAGCCCCAGTGGAAGGCACAGAGCCTGTGGAGCCCAAACCTGTGTCACAGCCCAGCTCTGCTCTGGCAGCTGGTGGTCCCCCTTCCCTTTCCTGGGGACAAACTGGGAGCAGTGGGAACTGGGGCTGAGCTCTTTCACCCATCACAGAGCTCTGAACACCACTGCCTCTGCAGGAGCATCACCAGGATTCTTTCTTTCCCAAGAATGCAGATAGAATTTTTAAATACAGCCCGTCTCCTGGCTTGTAGAAACAACCTCCATGCCCTGAGCTGTGCAGAGGCTCCCAGGGCTTGCCCTGGCTCAGGAGCAGCTTTGCCTTGGCCTTTCCTTGGCTGCTGTGACTTGTTCAGCGTTGGGTTTGGTGTGTCTGTGGGACATTTCACTGACCTGAAATGGTTTTGGAGGTGCCATAAACTCTGAGCCAAAAATATGAGCAGTTCTGGCTCAGCACTGGCAGAGCCAGGCCTCAGGAATGGTTCCAGTGCAGATCACTCCTCCTTGCCCCACTGCTGGCTCTGGCTGGGAGTGCTGGCAGCAGCCTTGGTGCTCTGAGGCTGCCCTGGAGCTGAGCAATCCCATCCCGTTAGTGCTCGGGGCTCCTGACAGGGCTCTCCAAACGAGCCACAAGAGCTCTGGGACGGATCTGCAGTGTAAACCTTGAGGTCAGGCTTCAGCATTCCAGCTCACCTGGGTGGCCTTTGGGTTTGGTTCTTCCGGGGCTTTTCCCTTGGCAGCTGGCTGGGAATTCCCACCAGAGAAGCCGTGGGGGTCCCAAAGGGATTTGGGGTCTCTCTGACTCTCCCCTGCTGCCAGAGGGTGGGGGCACACCCTGAGCTGAGCTGAGTGCCCGTGGGGCTGGGCTGGAGAGAGGCCTCGCTGCTTCCAGCTGCCTGAGCTCCCCGGGTGTTTCCATCACCACCAAACACCTGCCACGTGCCCGCTAAAACCCGTGAGCACTGACTGAAATGGTTCGTTGTCATCCTTAGGAGATTTTTGGTTTGCTTTAGCATTGAGATTAGTTTTTTTAATATTGTAAATAGCAATTTATCAAATCGAAATCACGACTGAACTACAGAGAGATCCTGCAGAATTTTCCTTGTACATCCCTGCACAGGGGCTGGGTGTATCCAGGCGTGGGCACCTTTTGTCTTCCCTGGGCACCGGCAGCGCCGGGGGAGCGGGGATTAATGGGGAGCGGGGATTAATTGGAGCGGTGATTAATTGGGAGTGGTGATGAATTGGGAGCTGTGATTAATTGGGAGCGGTGATTGATTGGGAGCGGTGATTGATTGGGAGCGGTGATCGGTCCCCTAATTAGCTGCGGCTGCCTCTGGAGGTGTGCGGGGACCGCCCTCTCTCCTGTCTTGTCTTTCCCAGCAGCCTGAGCCCGACTGGATATTCCAGGCACAGGAATTCAGGGATGCTCGGTGCGATTTCTGTGTCAGCACAGGAATTCAGGGATGCTGGGTGGGATTTCTGTGTCAGCACAGGACCCCGGTGCTCTCGGGGCTCTGTCCCGCCCCCGATGAGCTCTGTAGCTCCTGCCCTCCCCACCCTGCAGCTCCTCGGGGCTGGGTTGAGTGGGAAAAGGCTCTGGGAGGGCTCTGCAGACACCGCGGTGATTCCCAGAGCCGGGATGGCTTGGCAGCAGGCAGGGACATCCTACAGTGACATGCTAGAGGGACATCCCGCTGAAACATCCTACAGGGACATCTCACAGGGACATCCCACAAGGACATCTCACAGGGACATCCTACAAGGACATCCCACAGGGACATTCCACAGGAACATCCCACAGGAACATCCCACAGGGACATCCCACAGGGACATTCCACAGGAACATCCCACAGGGACATCCCACAGGGACATCCTACAAGGACATCCCACAGGGACATCCCACAGGAACATCCCACAGGGACATCCCCCTGGGACATCCTACAGGAACATCCCACAGGAACATCCCACAGGGACATCCCCCTGGGACTTCCCACAGGAACATCCCACAGGCACACCCCATCCCTGTCCACGGGATCGCTGAAACAAGTCCGATCCTGACTCAAGGACACCCCATCGCTGTCCCCGCTGTCGCTCCGATCCCAGCCCCAGGGCGGAGGCTGGGCAGGGATGGAGGGTCGGGAGGAGCAGCCCCCGGGCAGGGAAGGGACATCTCCTCTGTCCTGCGTGCCCCAGTCTCGTGGCGAGTTCGGCCTGGCTCTAGCTCAGGGGACAGTGAGGGGACAGTGACAGGGACAGTGACAGTGAGGGGACAGTGAGGGGACAGTGACAGGGACAGTGACAGTGAGGGGACAATGACAGGGACAGAGAGGGGACAGTGAAAGGGACAGGGACAATGAGGAGACAGTGCCGGGGACAGTGCGGGCAGCGAGACAGGGGCAGGTCAGAGCCAGGACAGGGCTGGGCTGGGCCTGGGGCAGCTGAGCACAAACCTGAGCATGAACCTGAGCTCGAACCTGAGCTTAAGCCTGAGCCCAAACCTGAGTTCGAACCTGAGCACGAACCTGAGCATAAACCTGAGCTCGAACCTGAGCATAAACCTGAGCTCGAACTCGAACTCGAACCGGAGCTCGATCCTGAGCTGGAACCCCTGAGCACAAACCCGATCTCGAACCCGATCTCGAACCCGAGCCCGACCCGGAGCTGCCCCTGCCGCTGCCCCGGGGCTCTCGGCTGCGGGGGCGGCTCCGGGTGACCGCACAGCCCTGCGAGAGCGCTCCCTTCCCGGGGGTCCCTGTCCCTGCTGTGCCCCCTGTCCCCCCTGTCACTCCAGTCCCCCCTGTCCACCTGCCCCTGTTGCCTCCTGTCCTCCTGCCGCTGTTGTCCCTCCTGTCCCCTCTGTCCTCCCTGTCCCTCTGTCCCTGCTGTGCCCCCTGTCCCCCCTGTCACTCCAGTCCCCCTGTCCACCTGCCCCTGTTGCCTCCTGTCCTCCTGCCGCTGTTGTCCCTCCTGTCCCCTCTGTCCTCCCTGTCCCTCTGTCCCTGCTGTCCCCCTGTCCCTCTGTCCCTCTGTCTCCTCTGTCCCTCTTTCTCTCTGTCTCTCTGTCCCTCTGTCCCTCTGTCCTCCCTGTCCCTCTGCCCCCTGTCCTCTGTCCTCTGTCCTCCCTGTCCCTCTGCCCCCCTGTCCCTCTGTCCCTGCTGTCCCCTGTCCCTCTGTCCCTTCTGTTCCCCTGTCCCTCTGTCCCCCTGTCCCTGCTGTCCCTCTGTCCCTGTCTCCCCTGTCCCCTGTCCCTCTGTCCCTCTGTCCCCGCTGTCCCTCTGTCCCGCTGTCCCTCCCAAGACCAGCCCAGCCCAAAGCCGAGCCCTGCCCCGCCGGGGGCTGCTGCGATGCTCTGCCCCTAAATCACTGCTCGGGACACATAATCCTGACTTCACACTTTTTCCCAGACAATATCTTTCCATATAATCTTAATGATTCCTGCTGCAATAACAAATAGGCAGCCCTGAGAATAACTTCACACTTAATTGCTCGTGCCAAGAATCTCACCACTTGGCCCTTCTCTGGGTGTTTTCCCTCCAATCCATCTGCACAAACAGAAGTGGGCCAGTTCTGTGCCTCAGGAATGAGGAGATAAAAAGGCAATAATTTATTTTTCCACCAAAGCTAGAAGTATTTTATAGAATTTGCTAAAGTTTTTGTTTCAGGAAATTTCATCATGTCTCCAGGAAAAAAAAAAAAAAAAAAGCGCCTAATTGGCCTCAGATTTTCTAACTCCCTTTTCATTTTTGTAATATGAGGAGGTCTAGGTCATCTCAAGGTCACTGCAGTTAGTGTTGCTTTAGTGCACCTCTGTGGATACCTCGTTTCTGCAGCAGTTTTTCCTTGAAAAACAGCCCCAGCCTGCTGCTGTAACAGCCACTTTCCTTGGCAACCAGTTGCATTCCTTTAGCATATGGAAATATTTTTTAAAACACATAACATATAGGGCTGCTTGTAGGTGAAATTCTCCAACAGAAATGGAGCAAATGCTTCTAAGCCCTTTGAATGGTGCTGTAAAAAAAAAAAGCTTTTAACAGAAAGCTGCCATTTCCCATTATCTACGCTGGGATCTCGATGTCAAAATAAAATGCTGGTGGTTATCAAATTAATACAAACGTTTTGCTTGGGAAAATGCTGATTTTACCACCCTCCCAAGGCTTCCTGGTGTGTTGCCATGCTGGTTTACATGGCTTCAGGTGGTGAGGTCATTCCAGCCCGGGCTTAGCTTGATTTTTTGGATCTATCTCAGTAAAGCTGCAGATTCCAAATCTTTTGTTTCAGAAAAACTTGATATGTGGTAAATTGAAAATGTAACAAATGCTGAGTCTGCATCTGCTGGAGGAACAGAGTTTAAAAGAAAGAAGTGTTTGTGCCTGAATGACAGGATTTTTCTGAACAGGTAAGGCCAAAAAAGAGAGGAGGCACCATCCCAGAATCCCAGGATGGTTTGGGTTGGAAGGGACATTAAAGCTCATCCAGCTGAGCTGGATCCATGCCCTGAGTTACTGCTCAAGGTTTTCCTTCAGAGGGACCAGCCCAGGCTGGAATTATTGGATTTAAATTGCAGATTTAAAGCAAATCTGATGCTTTCTACGAGCACCCCACACTGCCTCCATCTGTGTTGGTCCCTTTGTGCTGCTGCTGCCAAAACCTGGCAAAATTTTACAAATCCACCAAGGAAAAGCCCAAATGCAAATGGAGAGTGGAGGAGAAGCCTGGGCAGGTGTGTGGAGGGAAAAACTGCCAGTCCCTGATCCTTTACACAACAGAGTATTTTAAATGTGCTGAGCAAGGGCAAAGTGGGGGGAGAGGATGGAGCAGTGAGATCCTCAGGACCTGCCCCAGCCCTGGTGCATCTCCCAAGCCTTGGAAGGCTCAGGGAACAGGGAGCAGCTCCCAGAGCCAGGCACAGCTGGCACAGCTGGCACAGCTGCACAGCTGCCAAGATCCTGCCTGCCAGGCTGGGAAGGGACCCCAGAGCTGGGTGATGTCACATCCAGGAAATGAATTACAGCAGGATTTGGAAAAAGTTGTTGTGGAAGTGGCTGTGTTCCCACAGGAGATTTTTTTTTCCAGGCGAACACGTGGCTGAGCAGAGAACCAGGCTGGACCCTGGGGCTGAGGCATCTCTGTGTTTGTTGGGGAAAACAAGAGGGAGAGCCTGTGCTGCAGCTGGAGGCTCCTGCTGGGGGCTCCTGGCTCCCTGCTCTGACCCTGCAGCCACTCTGGCACAGTGTGGGGCTTCCCTGGCTCATCCTGAAAAGAACTTTGCTTTTTCACCAGCAGCACCCTTACTGCTGTGGGAGGAAGCTGTGGGACACCTCCCACTGTCCCAGGCTGCTCCAACCCAGTGTCCAGCCTGGCCTTGGGCACTGCCAGGGATCCAGGGGCATCCCCACCCTCATGGGGGAATTTCCTCTTCAACCATCTCAACCTCCTCTCTTCTAGTTTGACCCCATTCCCCCTTGTCCTGTCCCTCCAGTTCCTGATGAATTGTCCCTCTCCAGGCTCCCTGCAGTCCCTTCAGACCCTGGCAGGGGCTCTGAGATCTCCACAGATCCTTCCCTTCTCCAATCCTCACGCCCAGCTGGATTTTTGGTGAGCACAGCACAGTTTGTTTGCACCTCCTGCTTCATCCTGAACACATTTTGCCATATTAGGCAAATAATAGAAGTGGAACAGACACCAGCAAGAAATCCTGAGTTTTTTCCTGTGGATGATTTCCTGCAAACACTCATTTCTAGGAGGCTGCTGGTCAGAACTGGCTGAACACCCAGCCCCAGAGCTTCCCTCTCACAGTGCTGCTGAATTATTTGCCATGACTTGCCCCTGGCTATTTTCTGTGGGTGATTAATGATGTACCTTGGGTGCTCTTCTCTTGTTTTGATTTTTCTCTCCATGAGCAGAGAGCTGAAACAAGAGCTGTGAAATGAGGAAATCCAAGTTGCCACTTGGACTTGCAGCAGGAGCTGCAGAGCCAGCACACATGGATGTGAGAGCTGGCCAGGCTCTCCCTGCCTGCAGTGCCTCTGTGACCTCCTGGCAGCTCCCCAGGCCATGGCTGAGAGTTTCACTTGTCCCCTGGGACACAAACTGCCCAAACATGCTGGGCCAAGCTCCTCCCCAGCTCCTGCAGCACGACAGGCATCCAGAGCATCTTCCTTTTCAAGGAAAACCAACATTTTCATGGACTGGACATGTGTCTTCTTCCTCAGCCAGGGCTGTGGTGTGGAGTGAGGAGAGCACAGAATTCCTGGGAGCCACAGAGGTCGAGGGCAATGGCAACGCAAAGCCAAGGCAAGCTTTAATTTAGCTTATTCTGAGACAGCTCAGGGCCACCTGTGCCACACCAGGGGCTTTATTTCTGCACCCCTGGGAGGAGCTGAGAGGAAACCCTCTGTGATTTCAGGGCTGGGGGAGATGGGGGGCTGCTCCAGCTCCTGTCCCAGCTCCAGGCACCAGCTGGGTGCTGGCCTCACATACCCACAGAAAGTGGCATTTTGGTGCCACAAAGGGCAGGCACAGCTCCTGGCATGGCAGAGCCATGGAAATGGGGCTGGGAGAGGCTGCCCCAAAGGGAGAGACGTGGGGGATTTGCTCATCCCAGGCAGAGACTGGGCTCTGCAAACACAGCCACTGCAACACCTCACCTGTGTGAGCTGGTTCTGCACCTGTTTGGCCAAAACCCATCAGCACTGCCCCTCCTGAGCCTCCTGTGCTGCTTCCCCCTGCACGAGCAAACAGGAACTGGGCTGGGGAACGTTCTGGTGGCAGCTCTGCCCAGCACAGAAATGCACACACCATCTGGCATCTGCTTCTTTTCCCCAATAAACTGCAAAACCAACACACACAAGTCTGTTTGTGTGAACGGGCCAGAGCAACAGCTGGTTCATCAAAGCCAAGGGCACGCTCTGCTCCCCTTCACCGGGCTGCCCTGTATTTATAGAGTGAGAAACTGGAGCACATTCCAGCCTGCAGGTGGGTAAATATTCCTGCCAGACCTGCTGCAGTGTTTGAAGTTCCCTGAAGCCGCTGCTCTGACTCACCCAGCCCTGGGAATGCTGCCCTGGGGGAGCTGGGAATGCTGGAACTGGGAATGCTGGAACTGGGAATGCTGCCCTGGGGGAACTGGGAATGCTGGATGTGCTGGGTTGATGTGGTCAGAAATGTGAATTGGGTCCCCATCTGTTGAAGCAGATTGTTGGGGCAGTGCCCCTGATCTCCTGGCACACATTATCTGCTCATGGGCCAGCTTTAAACCAGCTGGGCAATCATCTTTATCTTCCCACAGCCCATCCTCCCTCCAGGAGATATCTCCTGTTCATGGCCACTGAGTCCCAGGGCATGGCTGATAAAATTCCATCATCCCACTGGGAGATGCTCCAGCCAGGGCAGGAGCCAAGCCTTTCCTACCCAGATAAAAACTGAGATTTTGGACACCAAGGAACCTTCTTTCCACTGGATTCCAGAGGAAAACCAGACCTTTGCACATCATCCCTGGAGCTTCAGAGGAAACTGCACCTTCTCCAGGAGCACTGCTGCAGCTGAACCACATCTGCCCCTGCAGGAGGATGCAGCCACCATGGAATGGGACTGCTGCCAGCACCCTGCCTGACTGACGGGTGTCAGCTTGGATTCTGACTCTGGCAGGGTTGGGTTTTTTTTTGGTAATACTGTACTTCTATTTTCTCCAGTAGAGAACTGTTATTTTTAATTCCCCTATCTTTGCCTGAGAGGCCCTTAATTCCAAATTTATAATGATTTGGAGGGAGGGGGTTTACATTCTTCATTTCAAAGAGAAGCTTCTGCCTTTATTGGCAGATACCTGTCCTTCAAAACCAGGACACTGGAACAGGGAATGCTGCCCTGGGGAACAGGGAATGCTGGAACAGGGAATGCTGGAACAGGGAATGCTGCTCTGGGGGAGCTGCTCTGTCACCTCTGGTGGCCCTGGCCAGCCCTGGCCAGAGGGATTGTGCCCAGGACAGCCAGAGCCAGCACAGCCCTGCCCTCAGGAGCTCTGAGATGTTCTGCCCACTCTGGAGCACCCTGGGCTCTACCTGAGCTGCAGCCACAAAATGAGTTTCCCTAAATTTCGTACTCCTGTAGCTGGAGTGTCCAAAGCTAAATAAAACGATTATTAACATACTTTTATCTGTTAGAGGGTTTTAAAAATTATTTATTTATTAATTTTTCTAACAGGTCTTAAAGTTTAGAGTAGAATCATAGAATGGTTTGGGTTGAAGGGACCTTAGAGCTCATCAGTGCCACCCCTGCCATGGCAGGGACACCTCCCACTGTTCCCAGGTGCTCCAGGCTCTGTCCAGCCTGGCCCTGGGCACTGCCAGGGATCCAGGGGCACTGGGTGATGTGGGCTGTAAATGGCTTTAAACTGAATTTTGATGGAGAAAGTTGAGAATAATTGTTTCTGTGGTTCCTGGTGAAGGAGCTCCCTCAGGATAAAGAAAGTGAGGAATTTTACCTTGCAATGTGAGATGAATGAATCACCCACGGGTGCTACCTGACTGGATTTTCCAATCTTAGAGTTCATTTTCATGATATGATCCGATTTTTCTGATTCTGGTAAGCCCTGTGGAAGAGCTTGTCCAGCTTCCTCTGAGTCTCAGCAATGGAATAACAACCCTGACCTGGATCCATCCCCACGTCCTGCCAGTCCCACCTGCCTCCTGCTCATCGTGACACTGGTGAAAGCCACTAGATGTCACTGCTATATTGCACTAATGAAGTTAAAATAATATTTTTCTGGCAATAAATGTCCTGACTCATAAGGAAGTTGGTTTATAAAAGCTGTGGATAGTTTGGATTCCTTCCAGTTAAAAAACAAAACAAAACTTTTTTTTCTTTTCTTTTTTTATTTCACTAAAAATATTGGATCCAAGTTCAAAACACTCATTTCACAAATAATATTGATTCGTATTTTAAAAGGAGGAATACTTTGAAGTTAATACCAAGTAAAGAAACGTGGTCTGTGGCTCTGTGAACTGAGATGATGGGAAAAAATTATATTTGCAGGTCTGCAGTGCTAAAGACAAGGCTTGGCTGAAGGCAGGGCTGGAGAGGGTTGGGGATCCTCCTGCTTTGTGCTCAGCAGAGAGGGGGGAAAAGGGCCAGTGAAACACCAGCAGTGGCAGCAGAAATGTTGTATTGATGTGAAACTGTGGAACACCAGCAATGGCAGCAGAAAGGTTGTATTGATGTGAAACTGTGAAACACCAGCAATGGCAGCAGAAATGTTGTATTGATGTGAAACACCAGCAATGGCAGCAGAAAGGTTGTGTTAATGTGAAACACCAGCAATGGCAGCAGAAAGGTTGTGTTAATGTGAAACACCAGCAATGGCAGCAGACAGGTTGTGTTAATGTGCCTTTCATGTCCCAGGGCAGGGACCCTCCCTTCACCCACAGCAGCAGGACCCACCCTTGGCAGAGCCAAACCCACCTCGGGAAGGGCTCCCCAAACCCAAGCAGGCCCTGGGCAGCAGATAAAGTGCATTTTAATGACATTTTAATGGCATTTTAATGGGCCAGCTCACAGGGCTGGGGCTCTCTCCAATTCCTTCCTCTGTTTCTCTCTTCTGGGGAGGGTACTTTGGGTTTGGGTTTTGTGTTCTAAGGCTTTGTTTATTGAAAAACTGGCAGATGAGCTCAAAATTTAACTGCTCCTGGGAAGAATTTTAATGTGTCTCAAGTGGCCACTGAGGATTCCTTTCCCCAAATTAATCCTTGGTTTTTCTCCTGATGTCACCGAGGCAAGAACTGGCTGCTGCAAGTGATGAGCATCCTGAAATCCTGATAGGGAAGATGCAGAGAAATCAAAATAATTTCTAGATTTCTAAATGCTGATAAGAAAATGCTCATCCTCATCTGCCATGGGAAGCTCTTCTTTTGAAGATGGAGAATGCAAAGCTGGGATGGGATGGCATTTATGGGATGGGATGGGATGGGATGGGATGGGATGGGATGGGATGGGATGGGATGGGATGGGGTGGGATGGGATGGGATGGGATGGGATGGGATGGGATGGGGTGGGATGGGATCCATGGGATGGGATGGGATCCATGGGATGGGATGGGTATTTTTGCCCCATGGGATTTCTTCACCTCCTCTTTACAGTGAGTGACCTGGACACATCCATGCCCTTTGGGAACCAGCATTTTGGTGTGGTGTGACAACACAAATTAGGAGAGCAGCCATTTTTGAGCCTGTCCCCACCCCTTCACTGGTTTTTTTTATCCCAGTAGAAGGAGCTGAAGTCATTGGCAATTTTCTGAGACTGCTTCCCTCTGTGAGGAGGAGCCTGGGTGCAGCTGCAGCTGAGCAGAGCCCCATCCCTTTGCCTGGAGCAGGAAACGAGGCTGCTTTGGGATTCCTGCCCACCAGCATGGAGAAGAACCGTGCTCTGGGCACCTGTGTGAGGGAAAACTACTGGGGCTCTTGGCAGGGGTGGGTTTGGTCTGTGTCCTCTGTGGAATGAGCTGTAACCCATGCTCTGGCTTTGTCCCTCCAGGAGCAGCTCTGGCTGTCCTGGACCACCCCAAAGGTGGGCAAGGAACTTTCTGAGGTGGAACTGGGCTGGAGCCAAAGCCTGAGACACAGCCCAGGGTGCAGGGGAAGTGTCCCCTGGCCCTGCTCTGCCCCAGTGATGCCTCTGTCCTGTTAATTGGGACAACTGGAGGGGATCAGTTGCTGTTTTGGGAAGCACCTGGGGACTAATGGAGCTGTATCACCGTTATTAATTATTAATCTCTTATTAATCACCTGACATCCAGCAAAAACCTCCTCCAAAACCATGCCCAGACTCAGGGAAAGTGGAACTGGAGGGAATCTCTCCTGATGGGCAGAGCTGGAGTGTTCCACGTCCAGGTAAACACCCAGCCAGAGCAGGGCTGAGACAGAAACACAGAAAGGCAAGAATAACTCACTTCCCTGGCTCAGGTTACTGACAAAGGCATGAAAGCCTCAGCCTGCAGGATAAATTATGAGCTACCATCCCAACCAGAGCCATAATAAGAAGGGAGGAATCAGATGAGTAAGGCAAGAGGGGAAAAGCAAACAGGGTGAGTAATGGCAGCACGAGGTTGGTTCCCTCGAAGTTGTCTGACCACATTAGATAGCACAGCCCAGCGTCTAGAGAATAAATCAAACGGGTTTGGTTGGTGATAAAACATTCTCTCCACAGCAGATGGATTCAATATTTCCTGGATCCATCCTGCTCAAGCCCAGCAGAGGGGATGCTTTTCCAGGTCTGCACCATTGATGGTTTCCAAGGGCTGCAGGCTCCCAGAGCTCTCCCAGCACTTGCTGTTATAAACTGTCAAGGGAGGATTTTTGTCCCTCTTCCTCCTTTGAATCCATCCTCAGTTTATTGATTTTCTTTGCTCCTGATCCACTTCACTTCCCTGGGCTCAGTTAATTCCTCCCAATCCTTCTGTCCCCTGCTCCTCCTGTCCTGGCACTCTGAGGCTCTCCCATGCCTGCTCAGGGTGTGGGGACCATGGCTTGGGAAGGAATCCTTGACTGTGGGAGTGTGGGGCACTGGCACAGGGCGCCCAGGGAACCTGGGGGTGCTGGCACATGCAGCTGCCATGGGTGAATCCCCAGGAACTGAGGGATGGGCACTGGCAGCTGCCTCAGTGCAGCTGTGTGATCAGCACTGGAGTGAGGGATGTGACAGGATCTGGCCTGAGCCCCCACCAAAAGGCTTTTGCCCATGAGAATTTGTGTTCTGCAATTCTCTCTCCACTCCCAGCTCTGTCAGTGGGGCTGGGTTTGCAATGCACCCATTCCCAAACAATGCACCCATTCCCAAACAATGATCCCATTCCCAAGCAATGATCCCATTCCCAACCAATGAATCCATTCCCAACCAATGCACCCATTCCCAACCAATGCACCCATTCCCAACCAATGAATCCATTCCCAACAATGACCCCATTCCCAAACAATGAATCCATTCCCAACCAATGCATCCATTCCCAACCAATGCACACATTCCCAAGCAATGAATCCATTCCCAACCAGTGCACCCATTCCCAACCAATGCACCCATTCCCAACCAATGCACCCATTCCCAACCAATGCACCCATTCCCAACCAGTGCACCCATTCCCAACCAAGGAATCCATTCCCAACAATGACCCCACTCCCAAACAAGGAATCCATTCCCAAGCAATGCACCCATTCCCAAGCAATGCACCCATTCCCAAGCAATGCACCATTCCCAACCAATGCACCCATTCCCAACCAGTGCACCCATTCCCAACCAATGATCCCATTCCCAACCAATGCACCATTCCCAACCAATACACCCATTCCCAACCAGTGCACCCATTCCCAACCAATGCACCCATTCCCAACCAATACACCCATTCCCAACCAATGCACCATTCCCAACCAATGCACCCATTCCCAGCCAGTGCACCCATTCCCAACCAATGCACCCATTCCCAACCAAGGCACCATTCCCAACCAATACACCCATTCCCAACCAGTGCACCCATTCCCAACCAATACACCCATTCCCAACCAGTGCACCCATTCCCAACCAATGCACCCATTCCCAACCAATGCACCCATTCCCAAACAAGGAACCATTCCCAACCAATGCACCCTTCCCAAACAAGGAACCATTCCCAACCAATGCACCCTTCCCAAACAAGGAACCATTCCCAACCAATGCACCCATTCCCAAACAAGGAACCCAACCTCCTCTTCCCTGAACCATCTGTACCTGCTCTCTCTGTGCTCTGCCAGCTGCTCTGGGGGGACCAGAGGGGTTGGCTTCGTCTAGGATAGAGAATTTAGTCTCAGATAGGGAATTTTAATTCCAGCCAAGTGTAGGACCTGGGACAGCACACGAGTGAGAGAGCTGCCCCCTGCCCTGGCCTGGGCACCACTGCCACCACAAGGAGCTCTAATTACACATCAGTTAATTGAAATGGCAGCAGGACTGAGTGCCTGGGAGGAAAGGTGAACTTTGAATGTGGAGAAAATACAAAATAGTCCCTAACTGGCTGTGAATCCTTCAAAACCCATCTTTACACGTAAAATATATTGACCACAAATAAGAAAAGAGCCATGTGCCCCAGCAGTTCTGCCCCATCCTGAGCCAAAGTTTAAATCATATTTTTCAGCAAAAACTTATATATACTAGATATAGATATAGATACAGATTAGATAGATACAGATTAGATATAGATATAGATATAGATATAGATATAGATATAGATATAGATATAGATATAGATATATACAATTAAGAGTTAAGTTTATCCTCCTATGGCCTTTGCTGTCCTTCAATGGTAGAAAAGGGAATCACTGCAAAATTTTTTGAGTAACAGAAAAAAGTGTAGCTGTTAGCAATTAGTGGTTTGTTTATTTTCTCAACTAATTCATTAAGAGAAGCTGAATTTAATGTCTTACTCAGCCTGTAAAGCCACTTCCTCTGAGTTAAGCACTTCCTGCAGGTAGATGTGCTGCTCACTGCTGTTCCACAATGACTAACTTCTCCTGGACTGTGTTATGGTCTAATAACAACAGGAATTAGGCTTGCTGCTACCAAAACCATTTTATTATGACACATGCAAAGACATGAAACCCTCTTGTGCAATAATAAGGGAAAAAAAGAAATCTTTCCATCCACTTGTACAAAAGAAGCCTCAAGAGATCAGTGCTATAATAAGAAGAAAACAAACATGATTCAGTTTAGAAAAATGCAGCTAATATTTCTAAAGGAAACTGCAAGTACTTAATCAAACAGGGATTTGGGAAGCAGTGTTGTTAGACATGACTGGAAGTTACAGGGAGACAGCAAATGAGATATTTGACAGATAATAATTAGGCTTTTTTGCTGAAATGGCACTGTCGGCATGGGATTTGGGATGTTGTGTTCAGCTGTGTGCATCCCAAATGGATGGGAGGCACAAGGGAGTTGTGGGGATTGAGGAGCCATGAAATAAGCACGTGAGGATCACAAAAGAATGGGAAAAGAAGTGGGGGAAACAATTCCTAAGAAGGCAGATATTGAGAGTTTGACTTAGGGCTGGCACAGGGAAGGGTGAGGGAGCTCAAGGATGGGGAAGAGGAGCACCCAGGGAAGACACAGGAGGCAGAATCTGAAGGGTGTGAGCAGAGACAGTCACAGCTGACAAGCAAGAAAGGATGTGGGCTCTTACCACCCACAACAGCTCCTCCATCCTTCCCTTCTATTTGAAATAAATACATGGCAGGAGCAGGACCAGCAGCTGGGGCAGCTTTGGGCAGGAAGAGGCAGCAGGGCTGAGGAAGCAGGAGTGAGGAAAGTGAGAACGAGAAAGCAGGAAAAGGTCAGTGTGTCAGCCCAGGCTGTCCAGGCTCTCACTGCTGCACTTTTGGGGTTTTCAGCCCCAGCTCCAGCATGTCCAAAGGCTGGGTCAGGATTAGTGGGTTTGTTCAGTTCTCTTGTGGGAGTGCTGTGAGCTTTCTAACTGGGGCAGTGGCTGACACTGGAAAGGTTCCTATTTCCCCCAGAGTCTGGGAGAAAGGGTCCAACCTCCCCTCCTCACCAGCCCTTGCAGTCCTGAGCTGCTCAGAACCCCTCAGGGCTGCTGCTCCCGGGGAGGGATGGCCAGGCTGAGCTCAGTGCTTCTGCTTTGGTGCTGCTCTGGCCCCTCTGGCCAGAGAGCAGAGGTGAGGAGACAGCCTAAAGCTTTTTACTGATTACAAAAATTAAAGGTGTCCTTCCAAACCTTCCAGTGAAAAGTTCACTGTGATTCATGTCTGACTTTGTGATATTTGCACAGCTTTCCCCATCACACAGGGTATCAGATGAAAAATAGAATTGCTGATACCTGGGAGGTTTTGGGGCTGGTTGTGACCTCGGTTTGACCTGAGTAGAAGCCACAGAGATAGAAAATTGAAAGTTTGCAAGAGCCTGTGGAGCACAGGAGCAGAGCCGTGACCTGCAAGTCCCTCCTGGTGGCTCCTGGACCTGGACAGAGGAGCAGAGGGAAGGGAATCAACACAAATGAACAGAAATGAACAGAAATGAACAGATGCCCACAGCTCCCTGGGAAGGGAGAGCTCCCTGGGAATCAGCACCTCCCTGCTGGGTGCCAGCCTGGATTCCTGACACTGCAGCCTCTGAGCCACAGGCAGCTGCCAATGCAGCTCTGGCCCAGCCAGGCCAAACAGAAAGTTCCTCTTGAATATTAAATTTAGAAATAAGATCTTGCTCAGCTGGGCATCACAATGAGAGCAGTGATGAGGCTCTCACTGCTCTGGGGTGTTCCTGGCAGGTTCAGGACTCTTTCCCCTCCTTTCCAGGTGCCTGCCCTGTTCTGACCTCTCACACTCTGCCCAGCCCTGGGGAGCAGCAATGCTGCCTCTGCTTGGCCATGAAAAAAGCAAGAGAGAGTTTCTTTTTTACTTAAAAGCTTTTTTTTTAACAGTGCTTGGATGATGCACTGAACCTGTAATGCACATTTTACTTCTGTCTCTTTGGGGACAGGGATGTAAAGAAAGGGGATGAGGAGTTTGGGGGAAGCCAAGCAGCAGAGCCTGGCATCCTGTGGAATTGTCCAGAACAACAATCAATAAATTACTTTGAGGAGAGTAAGTCTTGAGGTTTAAGCACTGTTTGTAGCACAAAAAGGGTCTTTGCTCCATAACTCCCCCCAGCAAATTGGAAAGGCTCTTTGCTGGGTGGGAATCCTGTGTGTCCTCATGTGCAGGGTTTTGGGAAGAGGCAGAGGGTGGCAGGCACACCCTGAGAGAGGCCCTGGTCTGTCCTTGCCCCAGCTGGGCTCAGAGCTCTCTGCAGCACTGGTCAGCACCTCCCTAAGGCAGGGCTTAGCTGGAAATAAAAGCTGGAAGTAAAAGCCAGGCCTGGAGCTAAGGCTCAATGACTTTGGCTTGTCCTGGGGCAGATGAGCTGTGACTGCACCAGCAGCAACATCTGTTCTTCCACAGCCCAAGTGCTTCAGCTTCCATTAACAAGAATTCAGCCGGTTTTTGCATCCCAGCAGGGCCTGATTTCACTGTCACTGTGAGCAGTTAAAGCTTCATCATCATCATCATCATCATCTGGGCCAGGCTCTGCAGCTGCAGCTCTGAGACAGCTGCAGTGGGACTCTGTGGGGTGGGAGGGCTGCATTTTAATTCAGCTGCCACTTCTGGGCTCTCTCCTCTCTGGCTCCTGCTGCTGCCGTGTCCTTTCCTGGCTGGAGCCCGGTGGGTGTGCAGGGCACCCTGCCCAGCCTGCTGCCAGCCCTGGGCACTGAACTGCAGGCTTTGCCACTGGGAGAGACTCCCACACCAAAGAGCTCCAGGAGCACGGCCTCCAGTGTGTGTCTCGAGGTTTGCCCATCGCTGCAGGACACTTCCCCAGAGCACATCTGCTGATGAAAAAGCAGCCAGGCTCGCTCCCGACGGGTTTTGGTTTGTTTGGATCCCAGGAGCAGTGGGAGTGTGCTCTTGGAAAGGGCTGTGCAGAGATGGGGAAACCTCAAACATTTTGGAGGTTCAGTCTGGAAACCTCTCTGGTTTGGAAGTCCACCAAAAGCATGTCATGAGATGGTTGGGAGACTGGGTGGGGTTTACATCTGAGGATAGAGTGCAAAAGTGAGAATTGTTTAGCTTGGAAGAAGAAAGGGCCAGGGAGTATGTGAGTGAGGTGTTTGGGAAAGGTACTGTGAAAACTAATCCACTCCTCAAGTTAACTTCTCTCCCTAACATGAGAGCAAGGGGTCATTTAGCAAAAAATGAAAGGGAAATTATTTTATCATGGACCATTTAACTGGGCTGCTTAGAAGTCCTGCTCCCCAAAGGCACAGACAAGAGCTGGTACAAACAGCTGGATTAACAGAAATGCCATCGAGATTGAGACCCTTGTGCTCCCTTAAGCAGTTTTCCCTCTGTTGATTTGCCTGAGAAGGTTTTAAATGAACTGGGATCCTCAGCACAGCAGGGCAGGAGCTCCTGGAGCTGAGCAAGGGCTGGAGCATCTCGGTGCCCAGGAAAGGCTGAGGGAGCTGGGGGGGCTCAGCCTGGAGAGGAGGCACTGAGAGAGGGGCCCAGCCCTGGCTGGCCCTGTCTGTCTGTCTGTCCCTGTGTGCAGGAGGCTCAGAGCAGCCCCAGGCTCTGCCCCAGGTCCCAGCAGTGGCACCAGAGGGAGGGGCAGGGGCTGAGCCCAGGAATTGCCCCTGCACAGGAGGCAGAACTTGTGCCCTGGGCAGTGCCCAGCCCTGAGCAGAGTGTGCAGAGAGGCTGTGCAGTGTCCCTGCCTGGGGACATTCCAGATGTTCCTGTGCCCTGAGCAGGGTGTGCAGAGAGGCTGTGCAGTGTCCCTGCCTGGGGACATTCCAGATGTTCCTGTGCCCTGAGCTCTGTCTGAGCAGGGAGGTGGCACCAGGTGACCCAACCTGAGCCAGCCTGGCATTCTGGAAATCAGAGGGGGGAATCAGCCCTAACTGAGAGCTTTTACAGCATTTCACTCAACAGGCTTCAGTGCAAACACCAGGCTTTTCCTCAGGCTCTGACCTAGCCCAGATTTTTGTGTGGTTTGACAGAAACATCTGGGGCAGACTTGGGACTGGTCAGACACTTAACCATGACTTTGTGTGTCTGATGGGGCTTTTGAAGGTACTCACATGACAAATTCCAGTCAGGAACCCATCACCCATGGACAGAAATTCTGGCCAGGTGGGTGTTTTTATCCCAAGATCTTACACACTAAAAATCCCAAATGTCTCCTGATAACCCAGCAGGTAACCAGCACCCTCCTCTCTAAAGGGGATTTTTAAGGTTTTCAGCTGGCAAGGATGGTGTTAAGGGCTGGATGAGCACAGGGGTAATGGATGCAGCAGTGGAACAGGCTTGGGACAGGATTTCCCATCTCTGTGATGAATGAACTCACCACTGGATGTCATTGTTCCTCTGTAGGAGAGCCTCGGGGACGCTTTGGCTTGGCAGAAAAATTGTTTTTATTGTCTGGGTGGTTTTTTTTCTCCCCCAAACAGCAAGCCCTGGGACGTTCAGGTGTTTGGCACCTCTTCCCCTTGGCTGCAGCAGCCCTGGGAGCAGGTTACCCTCCCGTTTTGCTGGGGTGTGCAGGGTGGGGTGGATCCTGTCCCTTCTCAGCCCCAGACCCCCAAACTGAAGGTGAGAATTCTGTGCTCGAGGCTTCCGGAGGTGCCAAGGCAAACAGAGCAGGCACCCAGCCCCTGCTGCTGCTCTGAGCCCCCCTGCTCCCCAAAACAAACACCTGCCCCTGCCCCAGCTCCCACCTTGCCCTAAATGTTCTCTACCACACACTGAATCCCTTTTTTCCCCTTTCTAGCTCAGGTCACCGTTTGAAATTCCACCCAAATTACGACATCAGTGCATCTCCCATGTTCTTTCTGCTCTTGTTTGTGTTCTCTTCAGGATGCCCCTTCCAGCTGCAAATGAGCCTCAGGGAGAAGTGACCCAGTACCTTGCCCAATTTAACAATTTCACATCTGCCTTCGCTTTTTGGTTGTTCTGCCTTTGCTTCTGAGTCCATCTCATCGTCAATTTTCCACAGCAACGCCTTCCTTTTTGAAAAATCTCCAAATTTATCATGGAATCATGGAATCTCCTGGGCTGGAAGGGACCCACATGTATCCCTGCTGGCTCCAGGGCACTGCTGGCCCTTGTTTGTGAAGGTATAACTAACACAGAACATTAGAATTGTTTGGTATTTATATTTACTATTTATATATATATTTGTATAGTATTTATATATATATACAATATATATAATAGAATATATTATATTATATATAATATATATTGTACATATTATATATAATACAATATATTATATAATATATAATATATAATATATTTTATATATAATATATAAAAAATATATATTATATATTATATATATGTATATTTGTGTGCATGTATATATCTGTGTATATATATTTGTAATATTTATAATGTAATATACAAATGTGTATTTATAATGTGTATATATATATATATATATATATAAGGTATATTCAGTATTTAAGAAAGATGGGATTTTACCTTGTTAACCTTGTTTAACCTTGTGAGATGCTGACCTGAGCACATATAACGGCTGGGAGAGGTTAATTTGATTTTAGTGCAGGCACAGCTGAGGAGGTGATCAGGCAGCCATGGTGCTGCTGTCCCCATGCTCTGCTGTCCCCACGCCCTGTGCCACCCCACAGGACAGAGGGCACACTGGGGACTTTGGTGAGGACCCAAACACCACGGGCAGAGCATTCCTGAGCAGGAGCAATTCTCCCCTGTGCCACTCCCTGCCATCCTCTGCCAAGGGGCAGTGCCAGCAGGAGGCTGACAGAGCTCCCAAGTCCTGACCTAGAATGAAATTTAATTTTTCCTGGAGTGACAGACAAGGAAAACACCTTTGAGCATCACTGTGCTAAACCAGAGCAGCTCTTTTCACTCTCCCTGTATCTCTAGTGCCCAGCAGCTCAGGAGGAATGTCAGGGATTTTGAAAAGTGCTTTTCTGGTTTCAGGTGTGGTGAGAGCCTGCTTGGTCAGAGGAGCTGCCCATTGTTTGTTAATAAATCATTATTTGAATAGACCCTGCCACTTCACACCGTGCACTGTGCCCCTCAGAGAGCAGGATGACTGCAGCCAGAGATGGAGCAGTGCATCCCTTCCTCCTGCACCCAGCCAGGAGCTGCTCTGAGCACAGCAGGGAAAGGAATTCAAGCATCTTGTTTCACTCAGGGCTCTGAAGAGATGGAGAGCCTCGAACAGAGGGCACAGAAAATAATCAAACAGTCCTGTCAGACAGTCTGCATCCAGTCCATGAGAGGGTTTTGGTGTAAGTGAAGGTGATTTGTAATGAAACAGAGAGATGATGGAGCTGTTTGTGGGCTACAGGAATTTAGGAGACCTATGAGGTAATGAAACCATGCAACTTCAGAGTGTAAGGACAGATGAATTATAATTAAATCCTTAATTTTCCTGCCAAAGGAAAACTGAGGAAAAAGATCTGGCATCTCACACAGAGTCTTTTGGGATTGGATAAACTGGAATTTTTTTGAGTTTTAAGATCAAAGTAATTTCATAATTTTAAATGAGGCTGCAATGACATCATGTTCTTATCAATTAAGATTGGCAAAATTGGTAAAATGCTGATCTGTGTGGGTTTGGGGTCTTTGGGTTTAAACCACACGAGGCAATATTTGTACCTTGTGCTCCTGTTATCTGATTTGTCACCAGGGCTGCAGCACAGAGGGGTGTGCTGTGCTCATCCTTTTCATCATTTTATCTTCCTTTTATTGTCTCTGGCAATGGGGTGAATGATGAACAAGGACAAAGGAATGCCCTGGTGACAAAGTCATGCAACAGGAGCACAAAGTACAAAGGTTTTTTCGTGTGGTTTAAACCCAAAGACCCCAAACCCACACAGATCAGCATTTTACCAGTTTTACCAGTCTTGGGTTGTCAGTAATCCCTGCATCCCTGGTGGCAAGTCCCTACCTCAGGGTGACTCACCCTGTGGAACAGAGCAGAGGATGCTCTTGCCCAAGCCACCTGTGGCAGGAGTTGGAGCACTCCATGCTCAAAGCTCAGGGTGGCTTTGGGTGCTGGGGGTCGATCCTGCTCCTGCACAGGGCCAGGGAAGGGCTCCCTGCTAAACACTTGGGTTTTTCCACAGGGGTGGCTGTGACACCCAGCTCCTTTTGGGTACCTTGGAAAATGCCCCTTCACGTCCTGCTAGGGCTTAATTAAAGAGCAGTTTGTTAATGAAGGGCAGTTTGTTAATGAAGGGCAGTTTGTTAATGAATTAAAGGCAGTTTGTTAATGAAGGGCAGTTTGTCTCGTTCCACATGCTGAACACCCACACAGCACAGCTCCAGGAGCCACAGTCCCTGCTGGATGCTCAGGGAATGTCTGATGCAGGAATTCACTGCCAAAGGAGCACCAGCTCAGAGCCTCAGCTTGTTTGGTACCAAATCCAATCCTGCCTGTTCCCCCAGATTGCAGCTGTGACCTGGACATTCTGCAGCTGCTGCACCATTAACGAGGAGCTCATGGCTTTGCCAACAAAAGATATGAAAGAAATAATTTTCAAGTGGTAGATTTGACTTATCTTCTTGTTCTAGGGGCTCTAAAGTGGATTTCAGCACTGTTGACTCTCAGCCATGTCAGACTCAATTACCCAAATTAAGCCTGTTCCCAACTGCCTGGAACTGTTTGGGTGTCAGGAGGTCTCTGTAACACTTCTCAGAGCTCTGACCTAGCAAATGTGCCCTCTGGAGCTGCTCTTTTGATTTTTTTCCCAACACCTACAATCCAATTGCTTGAAGCAAGTGCTTGGTAAAAGACCCAGTGACCAGCACAGCGTGGGGGGAGAGGCCAGAACAGACCAACCAAGGTCTTAACAAGGTTTTAACTCAAAGCTGAGAGCAGCCCCAAATATTCAGTCAAAATGACTGAAATGAGGCTTAAATCCAGATTTGGATAGTGGCTGGAAAGGGCAGTGATGAATTACAAACCCCTGAGCCCACGGGCATTATTCAAATAACAAAGTGTTGCTCAGAGTAATTCAGAATTGCCAGGGCTGGACCCTGAAATCTTGGTGACAGATTTCATCAAGGAGGCCCTGACAGCACCATGCAGCCTCCAACCATCTCCAACTGGCTCCAAGCGGCTCCAACGAGCTCCAAACAGGATCCAACCAGCTCCAGCCGGTTCCAACCAGCTCCAACCAGCTCCAAACAGGATCCAACCAGCTCCAACCGGCTCCAACCAGCTCTAACCAGCTCCAACCAGCTCCAACCAGCCCCAACCAGGATCCAACCAGCTCCAACTGGCTCCAACCAGCTCTAACCAGCTCCAACCAGCTCCAACCAGGATCCAACCAGCTCCAACCAGGTTCCAACCAGCTCCAACCAGCTCCAACCAGCTCCAACCAGGATCCAACCAGCTCCAACCAGCTCCAACCAGGATCCAACCAGCTCCAACCAGCTCCAACCAGCTCCAACCAGCTCCCTGCCTTTCCTCTCCCAGAGGAGTCAGACACACCTGCCTTTCCAGACCAGCCTCACATTTAGAAAATGTGCTTTTCCATTCAGAAATGGTTGTTTTCATTTAGAAATGGTGGTTTTCCATTCAGAAATGGTGCTTTTCATTTAGAAATGGTGCTTTTCATTTAGAAATCATGCCTATTTATTCAGAAATCATGCTTTTTTATTCAGAAATGGTGCTTTTCTTTTAGAAATGGTGCTTTTTTATCCAGAAATGGTGCTTTTCATTCAGAAATGGTGCTTTTCATTTAGAAATCATGCTTTTTTATCCAGAAATGGTGCTTTTCATGCAGTAATGGTGCTTTTCATTTAGATATCGTGCTTTTTTTATTCAGAAATGGTGCTTTTCATTTAGAATTGGTGCTTTTCATTCAGAAATGGTGCTTTTCATTTAGCAATCATGCTTTTTTATTCAGAAATTGTGGTTTTCATTTAGAAATCATACTTTTTTAATTTAGAAATGGTGCTTTTTTATTCAGAAATAGTGCTTTTCATTTAGAAATCGTACTTTTTTCATTTAGAAATGGTGCTTTTCCATTCAGAAATGGTGCTTTTCATTCAGAAAGCATGCTTTTTTAATTCAGAAATCATGCTTTTTCATTCAGAAATCATGCTTTTTTATCCAGAAATGTCACTTTTTCCCCGAGCCAGGGAGGGCTGCTGGGCTGGCAGAGCTGCTCCCTCCCAGCAGGAGGGCGCCCAGCCCTGAGCATCCCTGCGGGACTCTGCGGTTCTCTGTGTTGGGATGGATGGTCCAAGGGACAGAACTCCAGCGCTCTGTGTAAACTAAAGGTCACAGTTTATTATAAAAGACTCTGCTGGGGGCTGCCAGCACAGCCCAGAGAGAATAAAAGAGATAAAAGTGGGAAGAGAGAGAGAAGGGAGAAGAGAGCAAGGAGGAGATGCAAGAGAAGAGAGCGATTTCCCGTTTACAACACAATAAATCTTCTTCCATGATGAATATTCTAATTTCCACTAACCAATGTAATACAAGATACAAATTCTATAGCATTTACATACAGCCTATAGGAATCCTTATATTAGCATAGTGTGTTACATTTTAAACTCTAAGATCTAATCTCTGGCACAGTCTTTCTGTGACCTTTGGAGTTCCTCTCTGGCCGAGGGCATTGTTTAATCACAAGGGGATTGCCTTCAGGGGCCATCCCATTGTTTCATGGGAATTCAGTAACTAAGGCTTTCCTGCCACATCCTCCCCAACACATCCTCCTCCTCCTCTGTTGGGGAAGTAATATCAAAATCTTATGAGTGCCTAGCAATTAGTTCTAGAACAATAAATGAAATAGAGACGTTGGCAGTGTTTGACATAGACACTGAAAATAGTTATGTTAAGGTTTGAGGCCTCTTCCTTTGTTTAGATAATACCAAATGCCACAAATACCAAAAAACCAACAGACATCCTGTCCCAAGCCTGGCAGGAAAGGTCTGAAGATAAGGGTTACAGATAAGAAAGCCATAAAACATGGTAATTTAGTAGTTCCTATAGGTTGCATACAAATATTAGGAAATTAGTATATTGTATTAGATTGGTTATTGGAAATTAGAATATTCATCCTAGAAGAATACTTATTGTGTTGTAAATGGAAAATCGCTCTCTTGCCATTTGTCTCTTATCTCTCTCTTGCTCTCTTGCCTTCTTGCTCTAACCTCTCTCTAAGCTCTCTCTTATACCCATGCCCTATAATAAAATACTAACCTGAAGAACAGAACATATTAAGCTCCTGGCTCTGCAGCCTCTGCCATGGGTGGGGGCTGCTTTTCCTGCTGATGGGATTCCAGGAGTGGCACTCCCCTAATTTTCCAGGCTGGACCTCCCAGGTTATCTCTGTGACAAAAAACCTGCAGGTGCCTCCAGGGCCGCCTGCTGTGTCAGGGGCGTGAGGACAGTGTCTGAAGCACTCGCAGGTTGTATCTTCTGGTAAATCTGCTTTCCTTCGGCCCTGCATGTGCTGGGGAGCAGCAGACCCCAGCAGCGTGTATCAGAAATGTTTATAAACTCCTCTTTGGGCCAAGGACTTCTCTGAGGGGGATTACTGTGACTTAACTCGTGCAGCTGTTTCTCTGTGTTCATACAAACTCAAAGCTCTGTCTCACGTTACACCAGGCTGAAGCAGCTGTGTTCATGTTTCAGGTACTGCCTACTGCAAATTGCTCCTGGTTCACAGCAGCAAAAGCATTGCACAACTGGGATGAATTTGTCTTTTGGTGAAGCTCCTGGTCCTTATCTCTCTGAGTAACCAGTCCAAAACTCCTCTGACTATCGGATCTTCCGTGATTCTCATTCCTTCCACTGCTGCCTGCTCTCACAGTTCCATCACCAATCTCTTGGAGCTGGATTTGCATTCTGGTGAAACACATCAGCCATCACACCCTGCTCTTGCCTGGGCTGGAGCCCTTTCCTGCTTCCTTCCTGCAGGAGGGTGCTGGGACAGCAGCAGGGCTCTGACCTTCTCTGAGCTAAAGGAGAGGAGAGATGGGAGAGGGGGCAGGAGGACAGAGCCCAGCCCTGTGCTGATAAAATACCTTTATACCTCCATGGGCACCAGCCATCCTGCTGAGTGCTCTGAAGGAAAACCAGTGGTCTTCTGGAGGGACAGTGGCTGCAGCAAAACAGAAGCTCAAAGACAGAATATCGGTAAATGATAGAAGATAACTAAGCAACTGTGAGTTTTGGGGACAGTGGCAGTCTTGTATCATCAGACAGCACCTCATGCCAAACCACAGCCCTTCCTCTGCTCCTGTGAGGCTTTCTGTGAGTCTGGGAGAGCTGCCTCAAACTAGAGAGGAACAAAGACAAGGGTCTGAATGTCAAAGTGTAGGGCAGCAGTTATTCTGGAAATGCCTGTTTTTTTCCAAGCAGAGCCGTGCCGAGGGAATTGCCCGGGGCCATCCCCAGAAGGGGTGTGGGGACCTGTCCAGCCCTGCCTAAGCCCAGCCTGTCCTGGGAGTGTCCAGAGCTGGCAGCATCCCCTCCCCCTGCAGGGCAGCCCCAGGGCAGTGCCAGCACCCACCAGTGCCAGCCCTGGTGCTGGCGTGCAGGCATTGCAGTGTTTCGTTATTCACAGCCCATGCAGAGCCTGGGGGAGCCAGCCTGTCCTGGGGGACCCTTCCCTTCCCTTCCCTTCCCTTCCCTTCCCTTCCCTTCCCTTCCCCTTCCCTTCCCTTCCCTTCCCTTCCCTTCCCTTCCCTTCCCTTCCCTTCCCTTCCCTTCCCTTCCCTTCCCTTCCCTTCCCTTCCCTTCCCTTCCCTTCCCTTCCCTTCCCTTCCCTTCCCTTCCCTTCCCTTCCCTTCCCTTCCCTTCCCTTCCCTTCCCTTCCCTTCCCTTCCCTTCCCTTCCCTTCCCTTCCCTTCCCTTCCCTTCCCTTCCCTTCCCTTCCCTTCCCTTCCCTTCCCTTCCCTTCCCCTTCCCTTCCCTTCCCTTCCCTTCCCTTCCCTTCCCTTCCCTTCCCTTCCCTTCCCTTCCCTTCCCTTCCCTTCCCTTCCCTTCCCTTCCCTTCCCTTCCCTTCCCTTCCCTTCCCTTCCCTTCCCTTCCCTTCCCTTCCCTTCCCTTCCCTTCCCTTCCCTTCCCTCTGGCACAAAGACAATCTCTCCTTTCTGCCTGGCCTGGTGCTTCCCTGACTTTTGCAGGACACCCAGTTTGTGATAGAGATGTAGCAATGAGTGCCACAGGTTGTTGGGTGGAGTGAGCAGACTTTGTGGTTGCTTAAACCTTGTTTCTCTAAGAAAACAAACCTAAAATCAAATGCCTCCTGGTATGGGAGGACATATGAAAAATATTTGCATAAGGAATATACAATTCTCTAATTGTGGCATTTTCCATGTCTCTCAAAACCATTTAAAAGCTCCTTCCTAACCACCAGCTCTGTGGCTGTGGCACACTGGCTGGGATTTTTGGCCAGCACTGCTGCTCTGCCTGAGGAGGAGGTCAGGTTTCATTCCCACAGCAGAATTACCATCCTCGAGAGCCTCCAGAGTGATCCTGGAAGCCTCTCTTGGCTTCTGAGCTTTCCAGGATCCCAGAATCTCAGAACAGGTCAGGTTGGGTCACCTGGTGCTACCTCCCTGTTCCATCCCAGAGCTCAGGGCACAGGAACATCTGGAATGTCCCCAGGGAGGGACACTGCACAGCCTCTCTGCACACCCTGCTCAGGGCACAGGAACATCTGGAATGTCCCCAGGCAGGGACACTGCACAGCCTCTCTGCACACTCTGCTCAGGGCACAGGAACATCTGGAATGTCCCCAGGGAGGGACACTGCACAGCCTCTCTGCACACCCTGCTCAGGGCACAGGAACATCTGGAATGTCCCCAGGGAGGGACACTGCACAGCCTCTCTGCACACCCTGCTCAGGGCACAGGAACATCTGGAATGTCCCCAGGCAGGGACACTGCACAGCCTCTCTGCACACCCTGCTCAGGGCACAGGAACATCTGGAATGTCCCCAGGCAGGGATACTGCACAGCCTCTCTGCACACTCTGCTCAGGGCACAGGAACATCTGGAATGTCCCCAGGCAGGGACACTGCACAGCCTCTCTGCACACTCTGCTCAGGGCTGGGCACTGCCCAGGGCACAAGTTCTGCCTCCTGTGCAGGGGCAATTCCTGGGCTCAGCCCCTGCCCCTCCCTCTGGTGCCATGTTGCACTTACAGCATAACACAAATAAGCAGAATTGTTTTGTGCTTCAGTGAGCAATGTAATTGCTGGCAGATGTGAGTTTCAAGTCAGCACTCCCAAACTGCCCCACATTTACAGAGCTCCCCCCAAACCAGGCTGCAGCTGCAGGCTCTGGCTCAGCGATGGGAGAGGGAGGGCTGCACCACCACAGACAGGCAGTGCAGGCAGAACTGCTGAGAATCAGGGAGTGTGCTGGGCTGGAAGGGACCCACCAGGATCATGGATCCAGCTCCTGGCCTGCCCAGACACCCCAAATTACCCCCTGGTGTCCAAACTCCCTGGAGCTCTGGCAGTGCCCATTCCCTGGGGAGCCTGGGCAGTGCCCAGCACCCTCTGGGGGAGGGGAGAACCTTCCCAAAATCCAGCCTGAGCCTCCCTGGCCCAGCTCCAGCCCTCCCTGGGCCGTGGTGCTGCTCAGGGGAGTGCAGGGCTCAGAGCTGCCCCTCAGGAGGATGTTCTGAGCACAGGGAGCTCTCCCCTCAGCCTCCTGCAGCTGAACAAACCAAGTCCCCTCAGCTGCTCCTCTCCAGACCCTGCCCCATCCTCATGTCCATCCTTTGGACACTCTCTAATGGCTTTTTATCTTGTGGCATCCAAACTGGCCCCAGCACTGGAGGTGAGGCTGCCCCAGCCCCCAGCAGAGCTGGACAATCCCTGCCTGGCCCTGATGTCCCCAGCACAGGGATGTCTCCAGCACAGGGATGTCCCCAGCACAGGGATGTCCCCAGCACAGGATGTCCCTGCTGGCACAGGGATGTCTCCGGCACAGGGATGTCCCCAGCACAGGGATGTCCCCAGCACAGGATGTCCCTGCTGGCACAGGGATGTCTCCCCAGCACAAGGACGTCTCCCTGCTGGCACAGGGATGTCCCCAGCACAGGGATGTCCCCAGGACAGGGATGTCCCCAGGACAGGGATGTCCCCAGGATAGGGATGTCCCTGCTGGCACAGGGATGTCGCCAAGACAGGGATGTCCCTGCTGGCACAGAGATGTCCCCGGCACAGGGATGTCGCCAAGACAGGGATGTCCCTGCTGGCACAGGGATATCCCCAGGACAGGGATGTCCCTGCTGGCACAGGGATGTCCCTGCTGGCTCCAGGGCACTGCTGGCTCATTTCTGTCCCTCTCAGCTCATTTCCCTTCCCCTGTCCTGCTGGAGCCCACTCTGCAGCATCCCTGATGCTGGCAGGCAGCCTTGGTGCTCCTTAGGGAAAATGCAGCTTGGGCCCTTCCTTCTATGACTTGGTCATCCAGAGATATGTCTGGCTTACTCTCAGTGCCATGCTGGTGTATTTTTGGTAGTTCAGGGTCACAGTAATGTTTTCTGCAGAGCCTTTCCTCTTCTGGGGTGTTGACTCTTCTGTTGAACTGTAAGAAAATCCTACACTACAAAGAAGGAGGTCTGATTTAAGACATTGTCACCCCACCAAGTACAAGAAAACTCTGAGGAAATCTGTGTGCATTTGTACACCAGATGTCAAGGATAATACTGTAAAAATACTTCATTCCAGTTGAACATTGTATAACCCCTCTGATCATTTTGAGAAATTTGGGTGCTGCAGCTCTTGTTTGTCTAAAGCTGGGTTGAGTCTCATTCCTTCAGAAACCTTCCCTGGAATACAGGTGGGGAGAAATTATCACTGTTTGAATTTTCAGAGCAGTGCTTTGAGCAAAAAAACGTGCTGGGGTTCGGCAGTAAAAATAGGATTAGCACAGATTTTTAGGAGGCAAGGCAATGGATACAACCAAGGAAAGATCCATATGTGTCTAATGTATAAAAACACAAGCTGGAAGGGTAGTGACAACGTGCCTGATATCTTGGTGTTAGATGTGAAATGGAATGAAATTCAATGGAATAAATGAAATGAAATAAATTAAATACTCTGAGTTAGAGACACCTTGGCTGCAGCTCTTGCCAGGGTGTCAGAGTGGCTCTGCCAGCCCAGCTTTCCTGGAGGGAATTGCATTTCTGTAATGTCAACCCATGCTGGTACAAATAACCCAAAGAAATGTGGATGTTTTCTGTAATGTTTGTGTAACTGGAGCGTTTGCTGTCCTCTGTAGCACAGGCTCCTTCTCCTGCTGGAGCTGCTCCCCACTGTCATCTCCAGCTCTGGAGCAGTTTTCCTGCCTGCAGTGAGCTGCAGGAGATGCTCCTGATCACAGTGGTTTGTTGTCTGGAGAGGCTGAGCTGGAGCAGAGAGCACAGAGCAAAAGGAATAAAATCGGTGTTTATTGAAAGGATCCACCTTGGGTAGTGCAAGAGCCCGGCCGGGGCTGCACCCAAATCAAATCCCAGATGGATCCTGGTCACCAGTTTTTCACTTTTATCAGTTTTGCTTCATCTCCACATTGGGGTCAATGATCCAAGCACAGCCCCAGGCTATGAAGTCTCAGCCCCTGGCTTTGCCCCCTTTCCCTCGCTGCTGTTTCTGATTTTTGGGTACCAGTTGTCCTTGATTCTCCTGGCTAGAAAGGAATTGTTTTGTCCAACTCCCCTGTGAAGAGAACTCACTGACACCTAATGTGAAGTGTCAGAGTTACACACTAAGCAGCAGAAAACTAGAAAAGCTGAAACTCAAGGCATCAGGCTTGCTCTGGTTCAGGCAAACCCCAGGTGGGATTCACTGCTGTAAACACAGATGGGAATCCAGAGGATGCTGCAGAGCTCAGCCTCAGCAGCACTCTGACCAAGTCTGGGGTGTTTGTGAGCTGAGGGCACCCTCTCTGCTCCCCAAGGGACAGCTGTTAGCAGCTGTATGGCACCACCCCCAGCAGCGGTGATGGATGCAGGAAATTCTGTGCAAACCCCTTGAGGATGTGTCACACAAACCTCCCAGAGTTACAGGGCACAAATGTGAAGTCTTTAGGAAAGTTGGAGCAGTGCTTTACAAGAGCCTTCACTTTTCCTGCCGTGGATGCCTTTCCTCACAGAATTCCTTTTATGTCACCCTGCTCTGCTGAGGGGAATAAAGGAGCCACTGTGTGCTCAGCTGGGCAGAACACTTCACATCAATTTGAGGGGGTTGCTTCAAGAGAGGCAAACTGAAGAAGCACCAAATAAAGCAGAAATGCTTCATTAAAATGAATGGGGTTTAAATTTTGCTGAAAAGAAAGCATTTAATCAACTGAGAATGCAGAGAGCTGGGGTTTATTTCTGCAGCAGAAGTGCCTGGAAATCCCTCTGGGATTTGCTGCCATTGTACAGGTGGCATGAAACAAAGTGCAGAATGGGACAGTGCCTGCCTGCAGGAGCCTCCTGGGCAACTGAGAGGAGCAGGAGAACAGGCTGATGGTGTTGGCACCTGAAACATGGGCTGCAGAGAAGAGGGAAATGAATAAACCAAATTTGTAATCAGTAAAGAACTAGGAGCACATCTCCTGCATCTCAGGGTGCTTCAGTGAGCTCCTTCTGCCACTTGGTGAAGGCATTTGGATTGCTGGGAGAACAAATCAAAACAAGAACAAAACATCACTTGGCAGTCATTTATAGAAGATTTAGTTTTGTGCTTGTAGGAAGTTGAGATAAACCAGACTTCTTCCCTGTCCAGCCTGGGCCCTGGGCACTGCCAGGGATCCAGGGGCAGCCCCAGCTGCTCTGGGCACCCTGCCAGGGAACAATCCCTGCCCAAAATCCCATTTACCCAACTCTCTCTTGGTGTGAACCATTCCCCCTTGTCCTGTCACTCCAGGACTTTTTACAACATCTTTCTCTATGTGATGTCAAATCCTGAGACATCAGGATGTCCACTTCTCTGTTTTGAAATTTGTTCCTTTCCTTTTGAAATTCCAAGTGTTAATTATTGAGCAGATCAGCTGAGAATTCTGTATTAATAATTTGCTTTTATCTGGAAACAAATACCTGGGAAAAAAATTAAAAAGCATCATCTTGGATCAGCTGTAGAGCTGATTGAAATATGCAAACTAAAAAATGCCCAGAGAAATCTGAACCTTATGTGGGATCTTTTGAAAAGCTTCTCCTAGTTCTACAAGACATGTGAGAGCTCTTTTTCTAAGCAATGCCTCTTATTTCTGAGTGCAAAGAACTGTGCTGGAGTTTTGTTGCAGACCCCAGACCTACAAACAGGCTGAAATTTGAAGGTATATAAGAAGGTTCAAATACTTATGTACAATATTCCTAGAAAAACAGACAGAGCAAAGCCAGTATGAAATTTTAGTCTTAAATACATTACAAATGCTGCTGGTAGTGCTGCCTGTAATTAAGCTTGCTTCACATTTCCCATTTTAAGCCCCAATTTTCAGTGGCATAAATCTGTGCCAGATTTTAACTGTTTGGGCTGAAACTTTCCATGCTGAATGTCTGCCTCAGATGAATTGTTTGGAAAGCTTCAACAAAAAATGGTTTCACCATTTCTGGGAATGAAATTAAGAGAAAAATATTTTCTTTTGCCCATGCAAAGTTAATTCTGGCATTTCCTAAGCTTTGAGTGCTGGGGCTGCAACCTTGATGTTTTTATATATGTATGTTTATGTTTCCTTCAGAAAGGGAAAGTTTATAAAATAATGCCTACCTGGGTATATTTGGATATCCAGGCAACTTTGAACTCAACATGAAAACTGTAAATAATTTAATTAGCTTGGAAACAATCTGATTACATTGATTTATTGTTTATCCCTGGGCAAATTGCTTGAGGCCTGACTTCAATGAGCCCATCTTTCCTCAGGGACTGGACTATGGGTTAGTTTTAAGATTAGTCTCTTAATTTAGCTCTGGGTTCAGCTCTTAGATCCCAATGTGGTGGATTCTCTCTCCCTTCCAGGGTCCCCCTGCCTGTGCTGGGCTGAGCAGCACATGGGGAAGGGATTGTGCAGTGTCTGTGTGTCCATCCTGCTGGGATGGACAGAAAGAGGACCTCTGCCTCTGCCCCACTCACAGCCAGATTTAGCTGAGGACATTTATTTTAGTGCTGCCCTCAAGGTCACTTTTGTTTTTCTTGCATCTTTGACTTCACTCACCGGAATAGAATTTTTTTTTATGGAAAAAAAAGAAACTTTCATGTTGAAGTGCTCAAGAAGTAATTAAGATGGATTGTGTTTTTTGAAGAGGAATCAGGCAGGTGTGGAAATTATATCACTTGTTGCTTTAATGTTGTTATTGCCAGGGACTTTTAGTCAAACTGCCCAGGAAATTCTTTTAAAAAAAAAAAAATTGTGCCAGTTTGATCCATTTTTCTGTTTTATTGGCAAGAGCTGTGATAACGATGAAATAATTTTCTGTCTTTGTGCTGCAGACCCAAGGCAAAGTAAAATTTAAGTAAAATTTTACTTTAAATGAAATGAACTGTAAATATCTGTACTTGGAGCCAAAGGGCATCTCTATGAACAACTTTAGCTTCCCCTGAGGCTGAGTGACTGCCCTGAGCTCGCTCTGCTCTGCTCCTGGGCTTTGTTCTGCCCCAGAGCTCAGGCCAGGACGCCTGGGAAGGTTCTTTTTTGGGTTTCTGTTGGGCACCACGTCTGTCCCAGCTGAGAGATCCCTCCTGCAGCTGCTGCTCCCCATTCAGCAAAGTACTGCACTAATTCTGTGCCTCCACTCACTGATCCTCCATTCCCCCTGCAGGGGAGAAGTTTGGTTTTGGATGAGGTAAGAGCATCACTTGGAGAGTAGCACGAGGTGCTTCACAACACTCAATCATTGTGGGAGAAAAAGTGAAGGAAAATGGTCTTGTAAGAGAAAGAAATGTAGGAAATCATTTTCAGCTCAATGTGGGGTCCAAGTCATTCACTCCCAGCAGAGATGAAATTATAGGAAAGGTCCTTGTGCCCTGCTCCCCTGAGGGTGCCCCTGCTGGAGCTGCTGCTCCCATCACTGCACCCACACCCAGCACAGCTCTGGGAACAGAGCTTTCCACCCCAAAACTGCCCCTGCCCCTCTCACACCAAGCAGAGATCCCACCTCCCATCACTGCATCCACACCCAGCACAGCTCACTCATGTGTCAGTTTTCCACCCCAAAACTGCCCTGCCATTCTCACACCAAGCAGAGCTCCCACCTCCCATCACCCCATCCACACCCAGCACATCTCACTCATGTGACAGAGTTTTCCACCCCAAAATTCCCCCTGCCCTTATCACACCAAGGTCTCAGTGGCCTCCAGAGCAAACAGGATTTCCCCTGTGCTCGAGGTTTGCTCTCCTGCACTGCAGTCCAGGGCTCAGATCAGCCTCTGTGTGCAAAGGAGAGGAAGGAACACCCCAAAAGGCAGCACCAGAACCTCATTGTAGGAGGACAAAGCTCCAAGGCTGCTCAGCTCAGGGGCGTTTGGACAATGCTCGGGTGGGATTGTTGGGGTGGCTGTGCAGGGCTTGAGAATCCCTCCAGTTCAGGACACTCCATGATTCTCTGGTCAGTGGGTACTCCCACACCTGTCCCTTTGCTGTGCCCTCTGCTTTTGAGGATTTAGGGATGGAGCCACGTGCTGCTCTGCCCCAGGTCCCTGTGGGGAGGCAGCTGCACTCCTCCACAGGATTTGCTCTTGAGAAACGCCTGCTGGCCATCAGTCATCCCTGCCTCTGCCTCCAAATGTTTGTGTAATGATTTGTTCCAGCATTTTTCCAAGAACTGAAGCAAAGTGAAAAGGCAATTGCAGCAGCCTCTGGAATTTTCAGATGCCAAGTACCCTGTGACAGGAGGCATCTGGGGCGGGTCAGCTCCAACACTGCATCCTTTTATGTGCCCTCAGCCCTTCTCTCCAGGGCTGAACTGCACCTCTTGTCTCTCTCCTTCCTCAGTCCTGGCACTTGGCAGTGTGGTAAGATATTTAATTAACTAAAATACAACAACAAAAGGCTGGGACTGATAGGAATAGTTCAGTGTTTAACATGGAGTGTACAAACCTCACTGAAATTTCAGCTGCTGCAGCTTTTGACCTCTTGTCACTGCTTGTTATTGTTGGTTTGTGTTTAAAAACAAAAGTACAGAGTGCAAACAGAATGGGCTCGTTAATTAAGGATTGTTTTGTGGAATGGAACATCAAATAACCCAACAGCCTCCCTCTGCAGGCTGGAGCTGCTCCTCAAACCTGTCTGTGTCATATTCCTCTGCAGAGGTTGAAATATGTCAGGCAGGTGTTTCAAAAGTCCTTCTGCTGCAGGGAAATACACTCTGATGTAATCTGCCTAATTTGACTCTTTGAATTACTTTCAGGCACACTTGCTGTTTGTAATGGAAATAGCTCCCCAACCACTTCAGAGAGCACTTTGTAATGTGAGCTGGTAAAACTCTGCAGGTGTAGTGGGTTTTTATTTTATTTAACATCTTAGGTTTGTTTGCTTTAATGTGTTACTGAAAAAGTGACATAAAAGTGGTTTAACAAGTCATTTTTCATTTGAAAAATGTTTTCTTATTAACAAAGTTTACATCCAGTATTCTGCAATAGAACTACTGACTCCAGGAAATCACATTTTGCCCAGGAGAGTTTGTTTCCTGAGGCTGAAATTCCCTCAAGACTTTTGTTTGGGATTGTACATACCTGAGGCCTTTTGGCATAAGCATCAATTTAAAAATGGGAAATGGTGTTTTCCTTGCTAATTCTTGGCTACTGAATGGAGGCTACTGAAAGCCCTGGGTTTAATTTAATTTACTTTTTGCTTTGGTGTACTCCTCTCCCCACACCCACCCTCCATTCCCTCCTGTGAGTTTATGAATTAGCTGGGTTGTCTCAGGAAAAAGGCACTGAGATGCCAGAGTTCATCATCTGCCATGGTGTTCACAGAATCCAGGATGCTGAGGCTGGAAAATCCCATCCAGTCCCAGCTGTGCCCATCCCCACCTTGTCCCAGCCCAGAGCTCTCAGTGCCACCTCCAGGAATTCCTTGGGCACCTCCAGGATGGGCACTGCAACCCTCCCTGGGCAGTTCCTATCCCTGAGCTCCCTTTCCATGGGGAAATTCCTGCTGCTGTCCCCCTGAGCTCCCCTGGCCCAGCCTGAGGCCGTTCCCTCTGCTCCTGTCCCTGTTCCTGTTCCCAGAGCCCCCCTGGCTGTCCCCTCCTGGCAGGAGCTGTGCAGAGCCACAAGGGCCCCTGAGCCTCCTTTTCTCCAGGCTGAGCCCTTCCCAGCTCCTGGACATGCCCCAACCCCTCCAGGGCTCTCTGGCCATGAGGGCCAGAGCTGGGCACAGCCCTGGAGCTGCCCTGAGGGACAGTTGTGAACAGTGGAGCTCATCAGCTGTACCCGGCCTGAGGTTGTACATTTGGAGCAAACTGTAATTCAGAGAAGTAGAAAAATGCCTGTGATGTTATGTTCAACACAAGATCCCATTATAGAGCTGCTGCCTGGAAAGGCTGAGCTGGAGCAGAGAGCAGCCAGAGCAAAAGGAATAAAATCGGTGTTTATTGAAAGGATCCACCTTGGGCAGTGCAAGAGCCCGGCCGGGGCTGCACCCAAATCAAATCCCAGATGGATCCTGGTCACCAGTTTTACACTTTTATCAGTTTTGCTTCATCTCCACATTGGGGTCAATGATCCAAGCACAGCCCCAGGCTATGAAGTCTCAGCCCCTGGCTTTGCCCCCTTTCCCTCGCTGCTGTTTCTGATTTTTGGGTACCAGTTGTCCTTGATTCTCTGGCTAGAAAGGAATTGTTTTGTCCAACTCCCCTGTGAAGAGAACTCACTGACACCTAATGTGAAGTGTCAGAGTTACACACTAAGCAGCAGAGATTCTGAAAAATAGAAAAGCTAAAACCCATCAACACACAGACCCATTTGAGCTGGAAAGAATCAAATGAAAGCTGAAAATGAGCAGCCAGTGCAGCCATTGATGTCCAGGAACTGCTTCATCCTGCCAGGGAAAATGTATTCCCAGCATGGCCAGTTGATTAATTTTATATCCATTCACAGCTAAGGCTGTTTTTCAGTGGACATAAAAACATGAACAGGATTAAGTGTGGTTTTTCAAGGAGATGCTGTTTTTTCCTGATATTTTGTTGTGGTTATCACAGTTCCAATTTCAGTACATTATTTTTTAAAATGGACCCTTGCTGTCTTTCACAGCTGGCATTGCTTTGAACACTCCAAATTCACACCTCCAAATTCTAATAGTGCTCTTCCAAGGCTGTCCTTGCACCTGCCCAGGTTCAGAGCATTGTCCTTGGTGTCCTAGCAGGCTTGGGAATCAGCTTTAAACATCCATAAGTTGGTTATTTCAGAACTTCAAGCACTGCTCTTGTTTTTCAGTCAAGGCTACCATTTTACCCTTGCCAAGTCTGGAGTTTTAAATCAAAGCCATTTTTGAATTATCCAAGCACCAAGAAAAAGAAAAAAAGATCTGAAAAATAAAGTTGACAGCTCTGAGGTTTTTTTTCCACATTCATCTACCTCAAACAGCTGAATGGATTTTATAAGACTTTCCAAAAATATCCCCCTCTATGCTAAGGGCAGAGTTAGTTAAACAGCAGAAAAACTTAGTAAATCTACTACAACTCACTTTCTGTTTTGACAGCTCCTGTCTCTTGCTCGTTTGCCCACTGAGGTAATTCAGGCCCGTGTGGTTGGTGTTCCAGGGGTGTTCCTCTCCCTCTGAGCATCTGTGTTTGCTGCAATCTTCCCTGCAGTTCATTATTTCCCAGAGCAAGGAGCACGGTGTTAGTCAGAGGTCACAGCAGTGACTTGTGAACATTTCCTAGCTGAAGTTAAGCCTTGAGGAGTGAGCCACAGACCGAAAAAAAACCTCCCCAAAATAGAAATGGCACCATGGCAGCTGGAGAAAAGCATTTGTAAAAAGGGCTCCCTTCATTTTGTGAACAGTTAGTACACTTATTTCCAAACATGATGCAGAGGGATTGAAGATCAGTTCCTATTTCCCAAAGAATAGATTTGCTAGCTCTGAGTGTGCCCCAGCGAGGGACAGCTCTGTCCCCTCAGTTGATTTAATAGGGGCTTTACAAATGGGTCCCAATTAAATTCCCACTTTCCTCGTGCTCAGTGGCAGTTTGGGGTGTGTGAGAGCTGTTTTTTGGCTGGGAGCTGGGTGTGCAGAGCCCAGGGCTGCCTGGGGAGCTGGAATCAGGGAATGGGAGCTCCCAGCAGGCAGAGCCCCCAGCACCCTTGGGATGTGCACCGAGGTGGGGAGCTGCAGAGATCCAGCTGCTCCTTGTTCCTGCAGGGTGCATCCTGTGAGCCCAGGCACATCTGGGGAGCCCCTCGTGCTCTGCAGCATCCACGGGAGGGATCTGCATTCTGAGGAGGGCTTGTTCTGACTTGTAAATCTGTTTTTATGAGGTGTACGTGTGTGCCTGCCCCAGGAGAGGGAATGCTCTTTCCAAAGGGGCATTTGGATACCATATGCTTGGAAAATGCTGGCTGTGGCTCAGAAAAGTGAAGTTCTTCCTCTGCAGACCTTCCCAGTGACAGGTTTATCTCCAGAACACACTTCTGAGGTGTGATGAGCAATAGATTAAAAGCTCCAGTTGCTCTCTGTGAGCTGGGCTGAAATTGAGCTGTTCAGCAGGTCTGGAAGCTGAGCTTCAGGGCTGTCTGGAGTTTCCTTCCCTTGTGTTCCATCAAACCCACTCCAAAGCCAGCAAAGCCTTTCCCACGTGGCCAGGTGATGTGGGTTTGGGATGTACGGGCTCGGTGTGTCCTTTATTCATCGAAATGCAAGAGTTTCATTTGTAACCCAGAACTCCAGCAGGTCCAGCTTGGATTCAGCTTCATTAGGGACCATGGGATCTCAAAGAAAAGTCAGAGTAAGTCTTGGGTTAAACACACTCACACCAGTATTTGAAATTGCATTTTATTTCCAGCAATGCCTTTTCTGTCTCTTTTAGCAGAGCTGGTGACTCGCAAGGTTTCGGCATTGAGAGAGTCATCAAAGCAGTTTAATAACACCATGGATGTTTGATTTTTGTACGTGGGCAAGATAATATCATTAACATCTGTCTGCCCTTGTCTGGGTCAGTGTGGATTTTACAGAGAGGACTACATTAAAAAGAGATTACCCTGCCATGACCCACCGCGTTTCCCTTTCCACCCAAAAAAATACAGGAGAGAGCCAGAGTGCTTCAGCTGAGATATAAACAGATGTGCTTCACCAGTGCCCTGGAATGCTCTGTAGTTTTCAGAATAAAATCAGAATTCAATGGAAAATGTCTGCTTTCCTGCAGCATCAGGGCTCATCTTCCCCCTGCTGAGCCAAGGCTCTTCCACGTGGGCTCCAGCCCAGGTTCAGCTGCTGCACCATTCTTAGAAAGGAGCAGTCAGCTCCAGGGCAGGGGCAGGGATGGCAGCATTCCCCTGGATTTCCAGGCGTTTTGCATCCAGTTCTTCCTGACAGTGCTCAGGGTGGCACTTCTGGAGGTTTCCATGCCAAGCTGGAAACCACAGCCACCCAAACTTGGCTGTATTTGCCCTGCAGCCCAGGGCAGGTGAGCAGCTAATTCCAGGCAATGGGACCCGGAGGGGTTTCTTTGGGCTGAGCTTCATCCCAAAATACTCCTGTGCAAATATTGCCCTTGTCCTCTGCAGCAGGGAGGCTCTGGGGAAATGCAAGGGGTGTGGGATGGGTGCAGGGACCAGAGCATCTCCCACTGCTGGGGCCACCAAACGCACCCACAGGAGCCAGGAAGGTGAATCCTGGAGCTTTCCTGGCCATGGCAGCTCCTGGTGCTGTGTGGTGGCTTCTTACCTGCTTTTCCCTTTTCAAAGTTCTCTTTGTGAAATTTCTCTTTGTAAAACAACATCCAGTGTTCCAACAGCCTGGACAGAAATGACAGAGGGGCTGCTCTGAGGTGTTTGAGAGCCACAATAAATCAGGGACAGTTTGAATTTACCATATCAAAACCCAGCAGCAAAAGGTGGATTAAAACCAGCTTTGGAAATCATTCCCCAAAACTTGTATTTTGTGTCCACTGAAGCTTTTTTTACACAGGACATTGTGTTGCCATTCTGCCTTGACTTTACAGAGAACAATCTCCCAGCCTGCACCTTTCTGGGAAGCTGGGTTAGACCTCAGACATGCAGCAACAAATCCCAGTTTGGAGAGAATCCACTTCCTAGTTCTCAAGAGGCAGTCTATAGAAACCCCCAGAGGTCCAGAGAATTTCCCATTTTGGGAGAACACCCCAGGTCTCTGCTGCAGGGCTCTGGTTCCGTGGATGTTCCCTGATTTGTCTTGGCAACGGAGTGGGGGGAATTTGAGAAGGTAGCAAATTGCAAGATGATGTGAAAAGCCCATGATTTCAGAGCAGCAGAGAGGTTCTCCTCGTTTCCTTTCCTGCTCCCCTCCAGTGCCTGGTGCACGCTCTGATTGCTGGGACTGGGGATTAGTGTCTCACACAATCCATCACAAGCCCAACACGTGTTCTCTGGGATGTTCCACATTTCCTTGCTTATATCACACTTGCATTGTGCTCTCCAGTCAGAGGAAAGGCTCTTCCTCACCAAGATTTGGTTGAGCAGACTTGTACCAGATGTAGATTGGTGTGGGCTTTTTTCCATCTGGGATCAATCAATAAGATACCAGTTTAGTTTTAAAGACAATGGACAGATTGTATGAGGGTATTTTGTACCTGTGGAGGTTGTGAATACCTCTGGTGATATTATCTCATCTCAGTGGTTTTCTCTCTTCAAACTGCTTTTCTGTCAGCTTGAATATTTTTAAGTGGATGTGGAAGAGCTATCGTTCTTCTTTTCAGGGAAAAGGCACAAACCCTAAAACTGTGCATGGAAATCACAGTTCTGATCTGGGAGTACAGCCCTGGAGATCTTCAAAGAGCAAGGTGAAAGCCTTTGCTCTGCATTCAGCACTTCCTTGGAGAGTACAAGTCTTGCTCCATGTGTTTGCCAGTGTATTCTGAAAGGGCTCCCGGGATGTTCTCTCCCGTCAGGGACTTGTGCAGTGCCAGAAGGGATGCCTGAGCCTACTTTTCTCCAGGCAGAGCCCCTTTCCCAATTCCTTCAGGAATTCTCCAGCCCCTTCCCAGCTCCCTAAGCTGCTTCTGGAGCACAAGTGACCCCAGTGCCCTTGGCAGAGCCATCCCTGTCCTGGGGGCAGGAGGCACCTGGAAGAATCTGGCAAGGTGGAGCTGGAGAGGAGTCACATCCCACAAAAAAACCCCAGCCACAAAAGGATGCTTTTCCCTGTTTTCCATTTGGACTCGTGCTTTCACTGCTCAGAGTAGGAGAGGGCTCATCCCAGGAAAATGGGAGCTGATTCCTCCCTAGGAAGGGCTGGGTGTGTTTGTAGCCTGAGGATGTGGGAACTGGTGATTCCTGCCTTCCTCCATGGGGAGTAGCATCTCCATTCATGGCAGGAACCCTGTCACTGATACTTCCACACACTGAGATGGGAAAGGGATCCCAGGAGTGTGATCAGCATGGCTGATCAGGCAGGATAGACAGGATAGGCAGGGTAGGCAGGACAGACAGGACAGGCAGGACAGACAGGACAGACAGGACAGGCAGGATAGGTGGGACAGACAGGACAGGCAGGACAGACAGGACAGGCAGAACAGGCAGGGCAGGCTGGGCAGGACAGGACAGGCAGGACAGACAGGACAGGCAGGACAGGACAGGACAGGACAGGACAGACAGGACAGGCAGGACAGGACAGGACAGGTGGGACAGGCAGGACAGACAGGACAGACAGGACAGGGCAGGACAGGCAGGACAGGCAGGACAGGACAGGACAGGACAGGACAGGCAGGACAGGCGGGACAGGCAGGACAGGCAGGGACAGGCAGGACAGGACAGGACAGGACAGGACAGGGCGGGACAGGCAGGACAGACAGGACAGGCAGGACAGGCAGGACAGGCAGGACAGACAGGACAGGACAGGACAAGCAGGACAGGCAGGGACAGGCAGGACAGGCAGGACAGGCAGGACAGGCAGGACAGGACAGGACAGGCAGGACAGACAGGACAGGCAGCACTGGCAGGACAGGCAGGATGGCAGGACAGGCAGGACAGGCAGGACAGGCAGGACAGGCAGGATGGCAGGACAGGCAGGACAGGCAGGACAGGCAGGACTGGCAGGACAGGCAGGATGGCAGGACAGGCAGGACAGGCAGGACAGGCAGGACAGGACAGGCAGGGCAGACAGGACAGGACAGGCAGGACTGGCAGGACAGGCAGGACAGACAGGCAGGACAGGACAGGCAGGACAGGCAGGACAGGCAGGACTGGCAGGACAGGCAGGACAGGCAGGACAAGCAGGACAGGCAGTTTTGCTGCCTTACTTGCTCCAAGACATCCCCAGACATCCAAATTGCCTCTTCCTGAGAAGGCCAAGTGCTCTTGCAGCTGCTGTTCTGGGAAGCCATGCCCTGGGTGTATAATTCAGGTTGGAATTTCAGGATCAGACATAACACCATTATCCACTTCAGAAGAAAAGCCCTAGAAAAAGGAGGGGGAAGCTGAGTTGATATTTGGAAAAATGAAAAATGTTTAAAATACTTTTTTGGGGAAAAAACCCCAACCCAAATCCTGGGTGAATTCCACTGGGATTCTGGCCAGTGGATGCTGGAGGTTTCTCTTCCAGAACGTCTGAGCATCAGTGGAGCCCCACAGCCCCTGGGAGCTCTGCAGCCACACTTGGGGCTCTGTGCCTGCCCCATGAGCAGATGAGCCCTGCAGGCTCCAGGGCTCACCCTGTCACAGCACAGGGCACAACGAGAGCTGGACAGCAACTCCTGCTCCCCAGGAGAGGGAAAAAACCACAGCCAATCCACAGCTGGCTCCCCTGGAGCTGTCCTGGAAAACTGATGGGTGGACTGGGTTTTGGGAGAGGCCATGGCCCAAGATAGGAGACAAGGGAGAGAAAAAAGTAAAACGAGGAGTATGGAGCTCTGTGGGTTTGTTTGTTTGTTTTTTGAATAATCAGAACACAACTGAAGTCAATTTTGCCATTTTCACCATCGCATTATCTCCCTGTGGACATGTATCTCAATCTGCCTAAGGATCTCCTTTTTTAACATTGAATATCAAACTCTTTGGGTAAAACTGCCTAAATGCAACCAAAACTCTTTCAGAGGTTGAGTTCTTTTCCAAGGAAAGCTTGAGCAAATCCCTTTGATAAAGGGAATTTGGCCAGGGGCAAGGAGGAAATGTGCTTTCCGGGTGACAGAATGAGCAGAAGGGTTGGGATTCCAGCCCTCTGCTCTTCTAAGTTATGGGCTTTCTTCTGAAATAAAAAAAGAATGTTGTGTGTCTGTCATACCAGTCCCTCTGCTCTGAATTTGAGTGGATGTAAATGAATTCAGGAATGGCGTCGTTTATCATCTGTTTAAGCGGATTTGAGATGTTTGGCTATTGTTTAATCCAATATATGGCATTTCTCTGGGTTATTGGAGCAAGACTCAGAGCTTTTTGTCTTGCTGGTCTCACAGGTCTAGCAGCTGGCTGGTGGGCATTGTTGATAAATGAACACTGAGGAGAACGTGAAAGCCTCAAAAACCCCCATTCTCATTTCAGCCCCTCTTCTCCCCCAGTCTAAATAAAATCCTAAGCAAGCCTTTGAGACAGCCTTTGAATGCAGGTGGTGAAAGGTCCTTGTGCTTTGGTGCATAACCAGAAATGTTGCCAGACATCAGGAAACTCCAGCCCCATTTCAGAACCCAGCCATGGGGTGTCTGCTGGGTGCAGTTCTGGTGATTAACTGTAGGTTATTTGAGGTATAATGGGTCCTAATTTTAGAGCTGTGGAGCTCACTGAGGTGCTTTTAATCCATTCAGTGCTATGAGCTCAGGGAGTTTTGAAGTAAACCTTGCCTAGGAGAGAATATTGTAGTGAAACCTCATAGTCATTGTGTAATTGGAGCTATGAGCTGTGTCACTTGCATGTGCCTGCTCCAGGTGAGTCCTTCCTCATCTTCACCCTCCTGCCTGCCTTCCCCACCCTGAGGGAGCTAAAAGGAGCATGGAGAGAGATGATTTACAGGGGAGGGAGGGACAGCACACAGGGAATGGCAGGGCTGGATGGGATTTTGGGCAGGAATTGTTCCCTGGCAGGGTGGGCAGGGCTGGCACAGGGTGCCCAGAGCAGCTGTGGCTGCCCCTGGATCCCTGGCAGTGCCCAAGGGCCAGGCTGGACACTGGGGCTGGAGCAGCCTGGGACAGTGGGAGGTGTCCCTGCCATGGCAGGGGACAAGATTGGACTTTAAATGGACTTTAAGGTCCCTTCCAACCCAAACCATCCTGTGATTCTGTGATTCAGATGAAGGAGGATGATAAATTTTAATCACACCGTGGAGCTTAAATCTGCCAAAGCATTTCTGGTAAGCAAAAGCCTCAGGGGGATGTTTTGAGCCGTTTCCAGTGAAACCAAACATCTGTTTGTTGTTTTGTGGAACAGTGTCCCCAGAGCCAGGTTCTGCCTGGAGGAAAGGGTGTGTCTGCACACCTCGTGTGCTCTTCTGCGAGGAATTAAAACAAAAATGCTCCAAGCTGCTCCTGGATGCTCAGGGAGGGAGCAGCCAGTGAGAGGCAAGCCGAGCCGTGGTGGGTCCTGAGCCAGCGGGTTCCTGCAGCTCTGTCTAGACTGAAGAGGTTTGGAAATTTTCAGATTAGCTTTGGATAAGCCTCTGAACTTCTGAATGTTTCTACCCAGCCAGATCAGACCTCTAAAGAGCTTGAGGTTTGTCCATTGCTAATTTTCATGTGCATTACATTAGAAACTCTGGAGTGGAAATATTTCGTATTTTAAAAATAGAAAAATAAAACAGTAAATCAGAAGGAAAAGCATGCTGAAAAAAAATTTGCAGAAAACAGATGAAAAGCAAAAGGGGCAAGAGTACTTCGTGAAAATACCGTAAATGCCAGGCCCCTCAAATACGTTTTCCTGCATATTCCTCTTTGAAAAGCACGATATTGCAGCCTGCTCTCACATGCAGGGCCAGAAACACGGGACAGAAGAAAGGCTCTTTTGATGTCGAGAGCTGTCATTGGAGCCCCCCCAGCCCCGCTCCCGTTGCGGGGCCGTGTCAGCTGATTTTCCGCTCGGGTCCGCAGCTCTGCCCGGCTCTGGGCAATAGTGCTGACACGCTTCCTGCCCGGCTGGCAGCATCCCGGCACCCCGAGCTGCGGCTGGGCGCTGCTCTCCAAAAGCAGCGCCTGGCACAGGCAGGAAATACTTCGGAGTGAGTTTGGAGGATTCCCAAAGCGACCTGCTCCAAGCAAGCTGAACACTTACACGGTCTGCTGAAAGGGACCCAGCTCCTCTCAGGAGCAGCCAGGGCTGCAGGAAAACGAGTGGTGCAGGGAAACCCTGGCACATGCAGTGGTGCTGGGAAACCCTGGCACATGCAGTGGTGCTGAGAAACCCTGGCACATGCAGTGGTGTGAGAAACCCTGGCACATGCAGTGGTGCTGAGAAACCCTGGCACATGCAGTGGTGCTGGGAAACCCTGGCACATGCAGTGGTGCTGGGAAAACCCTGGCACATGCAGTGCTGCTGAGGAAACCCTGGCACATGCAGTGGTGCAGGGAAACCCTGGCACATGCAGTGGTGACAAACCCTGGCACATGCAGTGGTGCTGAGAAACCCTGGCACATGCATTGGTGCTGAGGAAACCCTGGCACATGCAGTGGTGCTGGGAGAACCCTGGCACATGCAATTTTGAGAAAACCCTGGCACATGCAGTGGTGCTGATGAAAACACAGAGCACAAACACGATGCAGAGGTGAGGGCTCAGAGCTGGGTCTGCTCCTGTGGCTGTCCAGGATCTGCAGTGTTTGCAAATGGCAAATGAACTGGGATGGTGATTGCTCAGAGTCTCTGCTGGGAGGACCAAAGGGAGGGAAACTTTACAAACAACATCTGCTTCATATGAAGAAGTTGCAGCCACTACTCATGCATCTCCTGGAATTAATGTGCCATGCAATTTCTCTCAGCTTAGTGAAAGTTTGTCTAATTAGAAGGACATTGGGAGATTAAAAGAGAGACAGAGTGTAAAAAGCAGATGTATAAAACATTGTGTTTCACTGCAGAAGCAGCACTTGCCAGAGTCCTCAAACACATAATCAAGAAATGGAGTAGTGACTACTTCATTTTCCCCCCAGTGGCTCTCCAGATGCCTCATCTGCAGTTGGAAGCTGATTGGTTTTCTGCTCAGTGGATCTTTCCCCACAGTAAATCAGTTGAGAGGTGGCTGCACATGACTCTGCAGTTTATGGAGTCACAAAATACCCAGCACTGGAAACCAGTGGTGCAAGGGCTCAGGAACAAACTGAGCTGCTCTCCTCCTCCTCCCAGCCTGTTTGGCTGAAATGTCCCCTGGGACTGTGCTTCAGGGCTCAGCATCATTTCTGCTGCTGGGAATGTGACATGGAATGGGACAGGCCACCCTCCACTCGCCCCAACCTGCCAGCAGCAGCTGGAGAACTGGACCTGAACAGCCCTGAGCAGGAGAGCAGCCCTGCAGGGCAGCTGCCTCAAGAGCTGGGGTGAGTTTCTTTTAAAATCCCTTGATGCACTTGTCAGTTTGCCAGCTGTAAATTAGCCTGGATAAACGATTTGGGAAAAGTTGCCATTTAAGAAAAATTGAATAAAAAGCAAAGTATGTTGGAAGACCTTACAAATATGAATGTTTAGATGCTGAAAATATGGAAACCATAAGCAAGATTGAAATGAAAGCCACTTTTGAGATGCCAAGCCTCAGTTACTGAATTACCATGAAACAATGGGATGGCCCCTGAAGGTAATCTCCCCTTGACAGAACAATGCCCTCTGCCAGAGAGCAACTCCAAAGGGCACAAAAAGACTTGCTAGGGTCCAAAGAGCAGTTTTTAGAGTTTAAAATGTAACACATTATGGCAATATAAGGATTCCTATAGGCTGTATGTAAATGCTATAGAATTTGTATCTCGTATTACATTGGTTAGTGGAAATTAGAATATTCATCATGGAAGATTTATTGTGTTGTAAACGGGAAATCACTCTCTTCTCTCTCTTTTCTTGCTTTTACTCTTACCTTTAATACCTCTTCTTACCTCTCCTTCTTTCTTACTCTTAGTGCCACCACCCCCCTCTTACTTCTCATCCGCCTTTTATCTCTTTTACAAGAAACTGCAGCTGTGACTTTGAGCTTATACAGAGCACTTGAGTTTTGTCCTTTCCGACCTTCAATCCCAACACAAAGTACTTTCCCCAGAGTTCCTATTTTCACTCCATGAGTGGTGAATGGGAGAGCCAAAGCAGCAGGCTAGCAAGGTTCCCTGCTGGAGAGCAGTGAGCAGCAGCTCAGCAAAGCAAAGAGCTCTGTGAAGGTCAGGGACCACCAGGTGCACCTTGAGTTTGGCTGGGCTTTGAGGCTGTGGGATTTGTAAAGAGGGGAAAACAGCTGGTGGTTCTTCATCTGCCAAGGAAAAGCACAAAGGAGGAAACGCAGCAGAGCCCTGCTCTAAGAGGAGGGATGAGAGTGAGAGCCCAGTGGATACCCAGGGCTGTCCTCTGTCCCTGGGTGTGCAGCTCCTGACTGTGTTTATTGCCAGGGTGGGGCTGAATGGATAGAACCAGGTTACCTCTGTTTCCAGGCCAGAATTTCTCCCCACCTACCCTGCATGACCCCTCTGTATCTGCCAGAAAAACTCCACAGACACTGGTGTGTAGTGAGGTCTCACCTTGGGACACTCAGCTTTACCATGGTTTAAACAATAACAACTGCTTGATCACATTGCTGGCCAAGTGATCACTTGGGAAAAAAAATTGTGGGAGAGCTCACACTTCCTTCCCTTTGTAGCAATATCACCAAAATGATCTAAAAATTACCTGTGCCTACAGAGGCTGTACTGAGGTTTTTTTTTTTGTTTTTTTTCATCATGGGAATGGCTCCAAGTGTGTGTGCACAGAGGGAAGTGCTGGTTGTTCCTGGGCTGAGTGCAGCTCTCACAGCCTTTTGTTTCCTCACAACAGAACACAGACACCAAAGCAGCTCCCTCCTGACTTTGCTTTACCCTGCCAGGGCTCATTTGGGAACTTGCTTTCTCAATATTCATGGAAAGTCATCATTGGCCCAGCACTAACAGGAGCAAACCAAGCAGAGGGTTTGTTTCTGTCTTTCTGTTTGTTTGTGCCTGCCAGGAATCCTCCCCCAACCTCTGCTGCATTAAATCACCTTCCCAGCCTCGTGGCACCTTTAAATAGCCCAGCTTTGCCTTCCCTCCTTTAAATGGCATTTTCCCTTTGTTTCCTATAAATATCTGTCATATCCTGCTGCTCCATTCATTGACTGGAGCGCCTTAAATACACACCCGACCCTCTGACACTGTGTTTTCCTTTCTGCTTTAACATGGGGTGACCAGACCTGGCAGAAATCTGAGCAGGCACGTGGCCAGGGGATATCTGTCATTTTTATTCCCTCTCTATAGATATATGCCCCTGAAATCTCTCCTCTTTTTTGAGGATAACTGAATGTTTTGCCCTGTTTCATTAAAGCAGGGGCAATCACTTCTGTGGGATTTTGGAGCAGGGATGGAGGAGATGCTGAGCAGGGCCAGGTGATCCCATTCCAGCTGGAATTCCAGCCCAGCTGGATCCTGTCCTGGTGTGCCCTGGGCAGGAGCAGCACAGCCCTGGGGGGACACACAAATGACCCAGCTTTGCCTTTAGCCACCAGGTTTGTACAGGGAAAAACATTTCACACAATTCAGTTGGTGTTTTCCTCTGACTTTTCAATGAGGCTTTTAGGGCAGATTAAATGATAACTTTGAAATTATTTAGGAATCAAAGTCTTATTTTTCAGAGATGGGAAAGTATAATTTTACTCAGAAAATCAGTTTTGATTCTAGGGTCTTGAGGGCACTTTAGAAAATTTTGCTGTTATTCTTTCCAGTACACTCTTTGTTCCTGCAGTGAAAACCACATTTTATTCTCTGCTGTATGCATTAGAAAAGTTTAATTGCTTCAGATAAGTTTAAATTTAAATTCTCTCACTGATTTGTATAATAGTATTTGGTCTGTCAGTTCTTTGGAGTTGCTTTCATTTGTCTATTCAAAATGCCTGACTGATTGAACATGTTTTTGTTAATTAAGAACATAATTCTCCAAGTAAAATCTCCTTTCTGTGGACACAGAGCAGTGTTCTTGTTTTTCATTCCCTCAGATATTTTTGCCAGTAGAATGCTGTGCAGTAACTGGAGGCAGATTTATTTGTTGTTGTTTGATAGAGTCAGGTTGGGTTTTGTGGAAATGTTTTATTCTCAATTTGTCCCTCACTTTCAGGAGAGACCTGGAGGGTGTCCAGGGAAGGGAAGGGAGCTGGGGAGGGTCTGGCCTGCTTGCTCCATGCAAAGGAGGAAACTGGGGCAGCAAATCCCTGAATTTCCCTGCCAGGAGAGCTGGCTGTCCTGCCCTGAGGGTGACACCAGGGGCTGTGCCTGCCCTCTGCACCCAGCTTTGCTTTCAGAGCCTCTTCACCCCGAGTGCCCGAGGAGAGCAGCTCTGCTCCTGCATCTTCTGTTACCCTGCTTTCAGTGAAAAAACCCCACAAAACCCCCAACCACCAGCCCACCTCCCTCCACCTGCCAGAGCATGCCCAGGGCTCTTGCAGAAGCTCAGCTTCACCTTTAAAGTGCCTTGTCAAAGTTTTCCCCCTACTCTCAGAGGTCTAAGATGAATGTTCAAAGGGCATGGCAATGGCTGGGAAAAATGAGCTTATTTAGACAGTGGGAATGTCTGTCCTGTGCTAAGAGCAGTGAAAAGCCACAGATAAGGCTGAAAGCCTCAATGTTAATTAGACAGGAATTTCCTTAATTTGTCAGTCTGTTTTAAAAGTTGTAAATCCAAGAAGCAACAGATGGCTGAGGAAAAACGAGAACAGATTAGGACCTACATCCTCTCTGTAATGCCAGGTATTATGGAAAATATTTCTGAGCACAGGACTTAAGCACTTGGATTGTTTGAGCTGCCGGGCTTTATCTGCTGTGGGTGCTGGAGGCTCGGGGGCACACCCAGCAGCCCTAAGTGGATGTGTAATCCCAAAACCATCCCCTGCTCTGCAAAGCTCTCAAGCAGTCCCAGAGATCAGGGGCTTGGAACACATGTTCAGAGTGAAAGCACATGGCAAAGTGAAGTGCTGGTGAAATTGCTGTGCATCCCCCCAGGGTGCATTTATTCCTGCTAAACCTCTGAGCTTTGTGTCCCAAGCCAGCCAGAGAGAAGGAATAAATGTTGGTAAAGGTGATGTCAAATATGCAGTCTCTGCTCTGAGATGAACAGCACCATCCCCTAAAATAAGCTCTGCTCATTTGCTTGTGCTGCTTTAGTGATTCCTCAATTTGTATCATTTTTCTTATCACTCCATGAATTATGCCTTTGCAGAAACTTAAAGGCCAATTCAGAAAGATAAAAAACAACTGTTGGGGTCAGTGAGGAAATCTGTGAAGTTTTGAGAACAGTTTCTGGAGCTTGCCAAATTTCCCACATTTGAAAAAGATGGAGAAAGAATTTGAAGGAGCTCTTATCAGAGTCCTTAATGCTGGCAGGTTTTTTTTTTAACAAGTTCTGATACGCTACTGAGACAGGGAAACACATGGTGTGTTCTTTAGCTGGTGGGAAGAATGCCTTTCTCTGGCACTCAGAAATAAATGTGAATATGATGAGAACATATTACAGATTGTCAGCATCAGTGAGGAGCTGATAATGATCTTCACTGCCTGAAATAATAAAAATGAAACATATAAAAAAGGGACAAGCCCTGCGCTTTATCGTATGAACAGAAGTCCTCTGAGATATTTGTGTGCCATGGCGAGAAGCTTTTGGATCAAAATTTTGAAAAAGCAAAAAACTTCTGTGGGGAACACAGGTGGATTTGAGTGGAGAAATACTTTGGGGATTTCTGTGAACCCTCCTTGCAGTGAGGTGCTTCACTCAGCCAGTGGCCCCAGCAGGTTTGTCCTGCAGGAGCACAGGGGGATCCTGGTGGATCACAGAATTTTGGGGTGGCCTCGGTGTGAAGGGACCTTAAAGCTCCTCTGGTGTCCCCTGCAGGTCCTAGCCAGGGGTGCACGGATAAATAAAGCAGTAAATAGCACTGAAGAAAGCATCTCTAGATTGCAGTGAGATTTCCACTGCAGGGAGGAGAGAGGGAAAGTCAGAACCTCAGTCTAAAACCCCAAATCAAACAGGATGCTCTTTTAAAAACAGCCCAGTTTGGTTGTAATGGACTCAGAACCTTAATGATGGGAATATTGCAGATGTATGGCTGTGTGTTAATGCTTGGCTGGAAGGTTCCAGCAGGGTTTGTTGAGGGAGGCTGTTCTTTCTGGGGACTGAGCCTCCAGCCAGGGAACACAGGGAGAACATCCAGGCTCCTGTGGGATCAAGCAGGGCTCATATTTTGTCTTTTCTGCCTGCTCCACCACACCCCAGCCTGGGCTGGGGCTGGAAAGGAAACTCCTGGAATCCACCAGGAAAACCATTCTTGTGGGATGGCCACCCCAGCCAGAAGGGGGAGGATTTGAAACTCTTGCCAAGGAGGAAGAGGCAGCAGACTGCTCAGGAGGGTTTGCCAGCCTGGGTCCCAGGCCAGGGGGGTTGGAGCAGCATCTGGGTGTTTCAGGGGGTATCCAGAGCAGGAGCCCTCCCTCCCTGCCCACAGGGGAGCTCAGCCCCACAGCTGAGGGTGTTCCTGCCTTGGGATGCTCAGCAGCAGCTCCAGCCTTCCCAGAGCAGTGCCTTATCTCCCATGGCCACAGAGGCTGCTGTGCTCCTGCCCAGCCCACCAAAAATGTCAGGTTCCCTGAAAACAGAGGGAAACAACCCACCAAAAAGCTATGACTGGCATTTTTCCTTGAAATGTCTCAATCTCTCGTCCTTTCCAAAGGCCATTCCAAGCCAAGCAGCTCCTGTCCTACCCCAGCTGCTAGTGGGATGTGAATTATCACCCAGCCTAGGTGGAGGTGTGGCAGCAGCAGATGTGATCCCACGTGCTTACAAGACATGGTAAGAAGCCATGAGCTCAAATCCAGCAGGGATTTTTAAATTCTTGCTGTAATGTCAATGCAGAAGGAATAAACCTATTTAATAAATGTAAATAAATACACCCATTTATTCCTCCTTTTACCATCTGGATGGGATCATTCTTTGGTAGTCCCAATACAGGCTAATTACACTCATTTTTTTTGCATGTTTTGGGTCCACTGCCAGTCATTATAACGAGACACTGAGTGCTTGGTTCATTGCCTTCATCTCCTGCTGCACACTTGAGTAAAACAGTTGTAGCACTGCCAGCTGGAGTTAGAGAAAACCTATTGAAATTTAATAGGATTATAAAATAGTCTACTTTTATCCATGTTTACTAATATGTAGGTGGGATTTTCCCCCTCTTTAACAACAGTCCAGGAGAACTATGCTGTTGTTGGAAAGAAAATTTGGAGTGTATGGACAGAGAGCCCAGCAGAGAACCCCTGCCTGCTGACAGGAGCTCATGGGCTGGTCCTGAGGGGGAAAATGAATCATCCCAATCTGTCCGAGGGCTACTGTCATGGCAAAATTAACACAAGGAAAGAAATGCCCTTGTGAGAGGAGGCTCAGTTCTCCACACAGACCTGATTTGTCCCTTTTGAACTCATCCAATGAATTGCTCAGGCTGAGCCATGGGGAGTTTTCCTGAAAACTCTGCTGCAATCAGGAGAGTGACAGGGAGGCTGAGCTTGGTGTTGTCCCAGAGGGGTTCAGACATCCTGCACTGGAGGGGTGACACCCTCAGGACCCAGGAAAAGGCCCCTAAGGAGGTACCTGGCTTCCTCTTCATTTACAGGTACATGTTGAAAGCCACTGAGATGTTCCTGTTGGATTTTGGGAATTCCAAGAAGATTAGTATGGGTTTGCTGGACTTCAGCATGAGAACTGGAGCAGCCTCAAGGCTTGACCTGAAAGTGCTCTCTGTGTTTGTGACCCAGAGATGGGAAGAAAGCCTTTATGGTTTCATTTCCATTTAATGCTGCATCGTGGTCCTTGCATGCTCCAGGGCCTTGGCTTTGGAGTGGGGCACCTTTGGGTTCTTCAGCAGGCTCTGGTGTCCAGACCAAAATGTGCATTTCAGGAGCAAAGCACACGTGTGCTGCAGCAGGGCGAGTTCAAAGGCAGGAGGAGTTTTTGGGAGCAGCTGCAGCTTGTCTCTGGTAATCAGGAGCAGAACTTGACACAACAGGTTCACACAGAGTGATTGGCTACAGAAACTTGATGCCTGCTTTTAATAACAACAGCAAGTAGCAGAGGTGGCAAAGTGTTTTTAATGACATCACTTGCCCAGCTGTTTTACACATCTGTAACGTCGATCCCACTCTGTAACACTTCATCCCTGCTCTGCACACCTTTGGGAGGAGGGATAGGGTTACCTGCTGCCTGGAGCAGCCTGGGAAACGTTTGTGTTTGTGGGCAGCTCTCAGCACTGCTGGCTGCAGAGCCCTGCCTTAGGTGGGGGTTTTTAACGTGCTAATTACTTCACTGTGAATTCTTCACCCGTGCTCTGGGCCAGGCTTACAGTTAGGAATGAAACATTTGCAGCAGCTGCAAAAATGTTTTTACTTATTTAGAGCATGCTAATGTTTTATAGCCATGAATAGTGACAAGTCAATAAATCATTCATTAATTTGTAATGCTTCCCCTCAGATGCAACGTCTGAGGCAGGGCAGGAGGAGTTTGGGGGCTGCTCTGTGTTCAGAGACGGGGACAGGAACTGGATGCTGATAGAGAATCTGTTCCAGCTCTGGTGAAATCCAGTGGGATTCCCTTTTGAGCTTCTTCTCTCCACTGTAAGGATAGAGAGACAATTCACAAGAGCTTGCAGTGATGAGAAAGGGAGGATAGGTCAAACTGAAAGAGGGTGGGTTTAGATCACAGATTAGAAAAAAATTCTCCCCTGGCAGGGTGGGCAGGGCTGGCACAGGGTGCCCAGAGCAGCTGTGGCTGCCCCTGGATCCCTGGCAGTGCCCAAGGCCAGGCTGGACACTGGGGCTGGAGCAGTCTGGGACAGTGGGAAGTGTCCCTGCCATGGCAGGGGTGGAACCTTGAGGTTCCTTCAACTCAAACCCTTCTGGGATTCTGTGCTGACAGTCGCCCATGACCATCCATACCCCTCCAGATGAAGACAAGTCACTTTGTCAGTGCTCTTGTGGCAGCTCTCAAAAGCACAAGGCACAAGATGGCAGCACCTGGAGACATTTTTTTGAGACATTTTTTGAAGCCTGGAGTGCAGGCTTGTGCCACCTGCAGGGTCACTCCTGGGCACACCTGAACTCCAGGTGACAGCCAGGGAAGGGATGGGCTCACGGGAGAATCTCAGACTGGAGTTCAGCCCTGCTCGGGGTTCACGTGCTCACCACAGGTGATGCGAATTGGCTTGAAGGAAGAAAGTGTGGAACACTGGGCAATCTGGGCATTCTGGGAATTCTGAGCATTCTGAGATTTCTGAGCATTCTGGGCATTCGGAGCACTCTGAGCATTCTGAGCACTCTGAGCATTCGGGGCACTCTGGGCATTTTGGGCATTCTGAGCACTCTAAGCACTCTGGGCATTCTGGGCATTCTGGGCATTCTGGGCACTCTGAGCATTCTGGGCATTCTGGGCATTCTGGGCATCCTGAGCATCCTGAGCATTCTGGGCATCCTGAGCATTCTGGGCATTCTGGGCATTCTGAGCACTCTGAGCACTCTGATCATTCTGGGCATCCTGAGCATTTTGGGCATTTTGAGCATTCTGGGCACTCTGGGTATTTTGGGTTTAGGAATTGGGTCAGGGATGGGTCAGACTATTTTTTTCATTTTTTCTGGAAAATGCCCTTCACTTTTACAGAAACTGCCCTCAGAAGCAGCAGCAATAACCTTTCCTCAAAATAAACACTCAAAATGAACACTGTTATGGCTTGAGCCCTCCCTCAGACCCTCCTGCTTTCTGGCTGGAGGGCAAACAGCCCAAGTGAGCTCCCTCATTATTGGGGGCTGATTTTGGGTTGGCCAGCTGGGACTCGGTGGTCCTGGGGTCCTTTTCAGGATTCTCTGGCTGCTCCCCACAGCTCAGCAGGGAGCAGAGAGCATCCAGGCCAGGACTGGTGCTCAGCAGACTTTGCCCAGCCCTTGTGGAAAACAGAGTGATGGAAATGAAAAATGTGAATCAACTGCTGCGTGGTGTGTTCCTGTCTGGGTAATTCATTGTTTAATGAGGGATTTCTGGGGCAATGAGTTTTTTTTTTAATGGAAAATTATTTCTGTAGAGCTGGTAGATTGCAGGACACCAGAATGGTGATCATGAGTTGCTGCCTTTACGTGGTTTGCACTGCATTTACACAAAACTTCCCCGTGTGTTACAAATAGAAATAAATTCCCTTTATTTAGTGTGTTGGGACTGTGATATTGCAAAAAATGGGTGGAGAGATTGAGGAGAATTTTCCACGTTGGGAAGACTTCATGTGACCCACTCAAAGGTAGAGAGGGGCTGCTCTTCCAAGTTTGAGCCCTGGCAGGGGGTTTGATGTAAAAACAGGTGAATTAAGCTGCAAAAGCTTCCAATCAGATAAAATAGGGAGCAGATTAAGTGCAGTAGACTGGCACTGTTTATTAGAAAATGGCCTATGAAGGAAAATTGGCTGAACTTTAAAGAGGTGCTGGAGTTGGCTCGGGGGGAGTGAATATAACTTTACATAAAACTAAACATAAAACTTTAAGCCCAGTGTGGATGAGTGATAAGTTGTTAAAGTTAATTGTGAGTGAAAATGGAGCTGCAAAGCGTGCAGGGCAGGGGAGGCTGGGCTGGGGGGCTGCAGGGATGAAGCTGCTGCACAATGGAGCAAACAGACAGGGAGCACTTCAGGCCATCAAAATCAAGAATATTCTGGTGGAGGAAGATGTGGAGTGAGGCACAGGGAGTGCTCTGGGAAAGAAAGCCCAGCAGCTCCCCAGGGATCCAGCTCCATGTAATGCTGTGCCACCACAGGGTGCAGCTCTCCCAGGGGATTGTGCACAGTGCAAACTCAGTTATTCAGTGTATGTGCACACTGCTGGTTGTTAATGGTAATTATTGTGCACAATCCCTCCAGAGCTGGCACAAGGTCACATCCTGTCTGCTTTGGGCAGGGCTGGCTCTGCTGGGGCAGAGCTCCACCAGTGGAACTAGAGGCACCCCCAAGCACAGTGGGCTCACAACACCCAGGAGTGGCAGGAGTTTTTTGGAATTTTGTAATTTTATGGAACACTTGGAGGACAGAGGTCATAAAATGAACCATCTTCACCTCCCAACTCAGCCTCTTTCTCCTTCTTCAGCCACGGGAATTACCAATTTGCAGAGCAGCTAATAACTCTGAGCAGTTGCCATGGGATGCCAGACATCCCCCCAAATGCTGCAAAACACACACCTGGCTGACATTAAAAGGCCTTTGGCCAAGTTTCTGCAGCATTACAAAAATGAGCAAACTCAGACTTCTTAAGTGAGGTTCCAGGAGGAGGAAGATGCTAAAACAACTGGAAGAAAATAGGTCTTTAACAGCAGCTTTTTCAAGAAATGTAGAGAGAAAATAGCTGGAATATCTTCATATGAATTCTGTGTTTTTCCTGCCACTACACGATACTTTGTCAGCCTTTGCTGCTTCTGCTGTGTATTTTATAATTAATCCAGAATCAGGAATGCTTTTTGATGTGACTCAGTTACACTAAAAACTGTACAAATAAACAGTGGAGATGCTCAGCAGTGGAGAGTTTCAGGGAGAGAATTTTTGTACTCTGAAGACAGATGAATTCTCCAAAAGTCCCATTCATTTGTGAGACAGGTAACACAGAGGTGCCAGCATTTATTCAGTATTCATTCAGTATTTATTCAGTATTTATAACAAACATTATCCTTTAGCTGCTCAGAGAAGAGCCTGGTTGGTTTCCTCAGATGGAAAAGCTGTGGCAGAATTTGCTGCCCTTTCTGACAAAATGCTTCACTGCACAAACAACTCTTACTGTAATTTATCCTTTGAGGATACTACATATATAAAATGTTTTAATAAAAATCAAATGAATGAACACAATAGGTGTATTTATGACATGCATTTCCTCCTGGTTTTCTCCTCTGTGGTGTTTTATGAGACCCCTGCACAGGGCACTGGTGATGCTCTCAAAGTGCAGGGGCCTGGTTTGAGAATTACAGAGGGAATTCTTTTGGACTCCCCCTATTTAACACTTGCTTATTTTCTCAGCCCTAAATGCTCTCCAATTTCTGCTTGCAATGTCATGTAATTCCCTTTCCAAGTGATTTTTCTCCTGTTTTAATTTTTTCTTTTTCCTTCACACAAGAACAACAAGTGATTTTTTCCCCCCTAAGGCCAGGCACCCTGACTAACCTTCAAATTACCACATTAAACATGGATTTGGTTGGGTTCTGGTGGCTGATGAGACTTTGGCTGGCAAGAGCTTTCCTTGATGTCTGAACTGGACTGGAACTGCACTGGATGTTTCCTGATGCTCTCAATCCATCAGCATTTTCCCTCCAGGTCCTTGAATCAAACATTCCCCTGCTGTTCATCCTTGCTGGCTGCTGGGGGCTGCCCCTTACCCTGATTTATAAATCAGTGTTTTCAGTGATTCAGGTTCTTTCTGCTCTGAAGAGGAATAAGTAGGGACAACTCATTATGCTGAGCTGTTTTTCTTGCTCTCCCTTTGTGGAAAGCCAAGGGGTGAGGAGTGAGGTACCCACCAGAGCCCCCCCAGCACCTCCTGCTCCTTGTTGGGTACAGGAAGTTCTGAACCATGGTAAAAATCCACTTTGGGAATTCTGTGCCTCCCGTCCAGGCAGCATGTGGCTTTTGTCTCACACTGAGAGGATTTCTGCTGGCTTGGCTCCACACCCCCACCCATGCTCTTGCACATTGTCCCCATTTTTCTGTTTTGCCTGTGAAGAGGAAAGACAAAACAGATTTGAGCAGCAGGAGCAGAGACATCTCAGAGCTCTGTGCAGGGCAGGTGTGCTGAGCTTGTGATGGGCTGTGCTGGTGTTTGGGGCCCATTCAGAGCCAGATGGGGTGGGGATGTTACAGACCGGCCTTTTCCCAGGATTTCTGTTTACCTGCTGCCAGCCAAGTCCCCTTTCCTCTGCTCTCCTCTTGCTGTTCACACAAATCAGTGCAACAGGCTTTCTAGGCTGATTTATTTATTTATTGAATAGTTCCAGCAGAGGGGTCAGTGTGAGCCAGGGCTGTGCCAGGGAAGGGATGACTCTGAGGCCACAGTTTGGGGTTTTGAGGGGTTGTTTTCCTTTTATTTAGGTGTGGGGTTTTGGGTTTTTTTAGGAGAATAGGGTGCTGTGGTGTTCTTTCCAACTAGAGAACTTTTTCTCTTTGTGCAATTTTCTCTGCTATGTTTCTACTAATCTGTGAGATAAGACTAAATGACTTCCCAAACCCTCATGTCCAGTCTTTTGCTGGGGAAGTGAGCACACAACAGCATTCTCTCCTTAAAATCATCAGACTTTGCCTTAAAAGAAATTAGTTTGGATTTTTTTTACACCTCCTATCCGACTATTGCCCCTTTAGCACAACAGCTTTGTAAAACCAAAGCCAAATGTAGCAATCAGTCTTGATTTTACCTATTTTATTTGTTTCAGGGCTCTCTGCCACTGCTGGGACGGGGGGACAGTGGTGACACCTTTCCCTCCACCTCCATCCCTCTCTTTTCCTTCCTCCTCCATCCCTGCACTTTTCCCTCCATCTCCATCCCTGCACTTTTCCCTCCTCCATCTCCATCCCTCTCTTTCCCCTACATCTCCATCCCTGCTCTTTTCCCTCTTCATTCACCCCTGCTCTTTCCCCTCCACCTCCATCCCTGCTCTTTTCCCTCTTCATTCATCCTTCTCTTTTCCTTCCTCTTTCACCCCTGCTCTTTTCCCTCTTCATTCACCTCTGCTCTTTCCCCTCCACCTCCATCCCTCTCTTTCCCCTCCACCTCCATCCCTCTCTTTCCTCTCCACCTCCACCCCTCTCTTTTCCCTCCACCTCCATCCCTCTCTGTTCCCTCCTCCTCCATCCCTGCTCTGTTGCCCCCCCACCTCCATCCCTCTCTTTCCCTTGTTCTCCCCACGCTGGCTTTGCCATCCTGCTCAGGAGTGCCCTGGGTGCTTTTCCCTGCCCAGCTGCTCTCAGGTTCCCTCCCTGGCCCTGTGCCTGGGCTGGCACACTCTGTCCACTCCCTTTTCTCCTCCCTGGCTGTCCCTGCCTCTCCCCTGCTGATGGATGCAGGAGCAGGGGCCAGCAGTGCCCTGTCCCAGGATTTGTGATGTGTCCAGCTGCAGGGCTGAGCTCACAGCTGGCCCGGGGCCAGGGCACAGCCCCGAGCAACCCAAGCAGGTGTTGGGGGCAGGTTTGGAGTGCCAGGGGTGTGCTTGGCTTCTGCAGCAGGGCTGTAGTGGAGGGAGCACTGGGTGTGCTGGGCTCAGAGCCCTGGGAGGGGCTGGCCTGGCACAGACACCCCCTGGTGCCTCTGCTCTTCCACTCTGAGACAAGAGCTTTACTCAGTCTTGCTTGGGCAGAGAGTCCTCATCTGGAAATGGTTGTTAATTTAATGTACACTTTGCCTAAATGAACTTCATCTCACCAAAACAGATCAGAGCAGTAATTTCAAGAGCCCACAGAAAACACTGCCATTCCCTGCTGGAAACCTCCTCTGATCCCGCTGGGTTTGAAGGAGATGTGATGTAATTAGAGATGTGATGTTTTTAGATCCCCAGGTCCCTCCCTGCAGAGCTGCTCCCTGCCTGATCCCAGCCTGTCTCCTGCTCCCTGGGAAATCTGGGTTTCAGCCCTGCTTCAGCAAAGGTGTCCATTCCACAAAATACCCTTTGTTCCCTCTTTGAGAGGCTCTGAAGGCATTCACACCAAACTCAGCCCTTGTGGAAGCCTTGTCAGCTTGTTCTGGATCAGAGAAATGACTGAGGCTCCTTCATCCCTGGCACAATCCTTGTCTTGGCTGGGCTCTGTGGGATCTCTTCTATGCTAGAGGAATCTGTTGCATTGGCACAGACTGAGGGATCCTGGGGTGCAGGAAGGGCTCTGACCTCGTGGCATGATATCCCAAGAGATCTCCTTTCCTCTCCTCCTGAAGTGACTGGAGCTTTTACCCTTCTGGGTGATTTTGCTCATTTCCTCAGACAGCATGGCTTGTTTGGGTGGGTGGCAAATTAAGCAGGAGCTAAGGACTGGGATGAAACTCAGCAGATAACTTCTGAGTCCACGGAGAGGAACATGGTCCCAGAGGAATAATTTCCTTACAAGAGGTGGGAGGGATTTTGCCAGCCCAATGCTTCACTTAAAATATTGTTCTACAAAAACTCCAAGGAATTATTTTTGCATTTTTCTTTATGCAGCTGTACTTGCCTCCTGCACATGTGTGTAAATGTTCATTTACTCAGCTAAGGAGCTGCTTTTTCGTGGAAAAACTCCCCTTTTCAGTCTCAGCTCCAGAAGCAGGGCAGTCAGGGGCCATGCTAGTGCATGCCCCTGCCACTGGCATTCTCTGCCCCTGCTGTGGGTCACATTTTCCCTCTGTGCTGGCTGAGGGGCAGCTCTGGGCTGTGTTTGGTGTGCAGGGCTCTCCCAGGAAGGTTTTGAGCACACACAGCTCAGGGGCTGGGGCACTGAGCTGGCTCCATCCCAGCTCAGGTGCCCTGGAGCTGCCCCCTCCTGCCGTGGCTCTGGGGGCTGCAGAGGAGCCCAGAGAAATGAATCTCTCTCTGACAGAGCTGGATCCAGCCCAGGCCCAGCTGGCTGCCTGGTTTTCTGGCAAAGGCTCCTTTTCAATCCATATCCATTTTTACTTGTGAGCTTTCCCCATTCAAATGTTTTGATCTCGCTGCAATATTTCAGTTCAATATTTCCTTCACCATGCCATTTTCTGAAAATCAGTATGCTCTCCTGGAAATACTGGATCATGCCTAAAATACAATTCTCAGCTGGAAAATACAGACAGAGAAATGCCAACCTGCTTCTCTTCAGAGCGGTCCCATTCAGTGTCCACAGTCTGCAAATCCTTCTTCATTCTTTTCCACTTTGGAAATTGGAGGCTCCTCCATTGTCACCTGAGCACCTCAAAGCTTTGGAGTTTCCTCTGTCCCCCTGATTCTGCTCAAATAAAAGCTAAGCCATTTGTTAGCATACATAACAGTCTTTAAATAAATGAATAAAAGGGCAGGTCATCCATGAGGTGTTTGCCAAGTGAAGCTCAGTCTCTGTGCAATCAGCAGGTTGCCACACAAACTGGGAGCTCTGGGATGCTGCTGGAAGCTTTTCATGTGGCAAAGTCAAAATCCCTCCTTTGGGAGATGCATGTCAGGATGGAGAAAAGAAAAGAGAAGGGTATAGGAGAAGGATATAGGAGAAGGATATAGGGAAAGTATCAGTCTGAGAAAAGAAGAATGAAATGGGTCCAGGACAGAGAGCTGGGGAGGAGAGAAGGGAGGAGGAAGCTCACTGAAGGTTTGTTGCACTTAGCATTAGGATTTGCTGCAGAGCATGCAGGTTGTAGTGATTTTCTAATATGTCAGAAGGGCTATTCTGGATTTAGACCAATATATACAGTTTCTTGTCTAAGCAGAACCATATGCTCAAATGAGAGATCATTTTATTTTACTAGGATGGACAGTAAGTAGAAACACATTCCAGATTTCAGGAGGTTTCTTCCCCCCTTGGCAGCCACGGTGCTGCTTGTGCTTAGTCTTTGGTTTTTCAACTGTTTGATAAGTGCCTGTTGCTTTCCAGGATCCAAATCCCCTCTATCCTGGTGTCTGCTGAGCTGTGACTAATGACTGTGTCAGACAGCTCGTTCAGCAGGTCACCCTGCCTGGAGCTGGTAATTGCTGGTAATAAAACAAATCAAACTGATCTGCACAATCTGCAACACGCTGCACAGCAGAGATGTAGCTCTTGTGTCCTTCCTTCAGTGCAGACCTAACATTCTGTGTTCAGAGACTGACCTCATCCAAATCCTTTCTGACAGCCCAGAAACCAGGAAAAAACCCAAACCTCTTTGTGGAATGTGCAAGCTGGTGTTTAGCACACAAGCCTGTGCACAGCAGGTTGAGCAATCCAAAGCACACAGGGGATTCTATAATTTGAATTTGGTAAACAGCCCCACCCCTCCTCTCACAGCACTGTTGGGTCTCTGCAGCTCTGCCCCCTTCTGCCTTGGTGCTGGGCCTAACCAGACCCATCCTTGGGACTAACCAGGCACTTCTGGCCTGAGCCAGGCTTGGCAGGGACCCCTGGCTGTTGCTGGGGATCTCCCCAGGGAGGAGGAGACTTGGTGCCCAGGGCTGAGCTTGCTCAGCTCCCAGTGGTGGGGTTCTGTGCCCAGGGCTGAGTTCAGCTCCCAGTGCTGGGGTTCTGTGCCCAGGCTGAGCTCAGCTCCCAGTGCTGGGGTTCTGTGCCCAGGCTGAGCCTGCTCAGCTCCCAGTGCTGGGGTTCTGTGCCCAGGGCTGAGCCTGCTCAGCTCCCAGTGCTGGGGTTGTGTGCCCAGGGCTGAGCTCAGCTCCCAGTGCTGGGGTTCTGTGCCCAGGGCTGAGTTCAGCTCCCAGTGCTGGGGTTCTGTGCCCAGGGCTGAGCCTGCTCAGCTCCCAGTGCTGGGGTTCTGTGCCCAGGGCTGAGCCTGCTCATCTCCCAGTGCTGGGGGTTCTGTGCCCAGGGCTGAGCTCAGCTCCCAGTGCTGGGGTTCTGTGCCCAGGCTGAGCCTGCTCAGCTCCCAGTGCTGGGGTTCTGTGCCCAGGCTGAGCCTGCTCAGCTCCCAGTGCTGGGGTTCTGTGCCCAGGGCTGAGCCTGCTCATCTCCCAGTGCTGGGGTTCTGTGCCCAGGGCTGAGCTCAGCTCCCAGTGCTGGGGTTCTGTGCCCAGGCTGAGCTCAGCTCCCAGTGCTGGGGTTCTGTGCCCAGGGCTGAGCTCAGCTCCCAGTGCTGGGGTTCTGTGCCCAGGGCTGAGCTCAGCTCCCAGTGCTGGGGTTCTGTGCCCAGGGCTGAGCTCAGCTCCCAGTGCTGGGGTTCTGTGCCCAGGCTGAGCTCAGCTCCCAGTGCTGGGGTTCTGTGCCCAGGGCTGAGCTCAGCTCCCAGTGCTGGAGTTCTGTGCCCAGGGCTGAGTTCAGCTCCCAGTGCTGGGGTTCTGTGCCCAGGGCTGAGCTCAGCTCCCAGTGCTGGGGTTCTGTGCCCAGGCTGAGCTCAGCTCCCAGTGCTGGGGTTCTGTGCCCAGGGCTGAGCCTGCTCAGCTCCCAGTGCTGGGGTTCTGTGCCCAGGCTGAGCTCAGCTCCCAGTGCTGGGGTTCTGTGCCCAGGGCTGAGCCTGCTCAGCTCCCAGTGCTGGGGTTCTGTGCCCAGGGCTGAGCTCAGCTCCCAGTGCTGGGGTTCTGTACCCAGGCTGAGCTCAGCTCCCAGTGCTGGGGTTCTGTGCCCAGGGCTGAGCCTGCTCAGCTCCCAGTGCTGGAGTTCTGTGCCCAGGCTGAGCTCAGCTCCCAGTGCTGGGGTTCTGTACCCAGGCTGAGCTCAGCTCCCAGTGCTGGGGTTCTGTGCCCAGGGCTGAGCTCAGCTCCCAGTGCTGGGGTTCTGTGCCCAGGCTGAGCCTGCTCATCTCCCAGTGCTGGGGGTTCTGTGCCCAGGGCTGAGCCTGCTCAGCTCCCAGTGCTGGGGTTCTGTGCCCAGGGCTGAGCCTGCTCATCTCCCAGTGCTGGGGTTCTGTGCCCAGGGCTGAGCCTGCTCAGCTCCCCAGTGCTGGGGTTCTGTGCCCAGGCTGAGCTCAGCTCCCAGTGCTGGGGTTCTGTGCCCAGGGCTGAGCTCAGCTCCCAGTGCTGGGGTTCTGTGCCCAGGCTGAGCCTGCTCATCTCCCAGTGCTGGGGTTCTGTGCCCAGGGCTGAGCCTGCTCATCTCCCAGTGCTGGGGTTCTGTGCCCAGGGCTGAGCCTGCTCAGCTCCCAGTGCTGGGGTTCTGTGCCCAGGCTGAGCCTGCTCATCTCCCAGTGCTGGGGGTTCTGTGCCCAGGGCTGAGCCTGCTCAGCTCCCAGTGCTGGGGTTCTGTGCCCAGGGCTGAGCCTGCTCATCTCCCAGTGCTGGGGTTCTTTGCCCAGGGCTGAGCCTGCTCAGCTCCCAGTGCTGGGGTTCTGTGCCCAGGCTGAGCCTGCTCAGCTCCCCAGTGCTGGGGTTCTGTGCCCAGGCTGAGCTCAGCTCCCAGTGCTGGAGTTCTGTGCCCAGGCTGAGCTCAGCTCCCAGTGCTGGGGTTCTGTGCCCAGGGCTGAGCCTGCTCAGCTCCCCAGTGCTGGGGGTTCTGTGCCCAGGCTGAGCCTGCTCAGCTCCCAGTGCTGGGGTTCTGTGCCCAGGGCTGAGCTCAGCTCCCAGTGCTGGGGTTCTGTGCCCAGGCTGAGCCTGCTCATCTCCCAGTGCTGGGGTTCTGTGCCCAGGGCTGAGCCTGCTCAGCTCCCAGTGCTGGGGTTCTGTGCCCAGGCTGAGCTCAGCTCCCAGTGCTGGGGTTCTATGCCCAGGGCTGAGCCTGCTCAGCTCCCAGTGCTGGGGTTCTGTGCCCAGGGCTGAGCCTGCTCAGCTCCCAGTGCTGGGGTTCTGTGCCCAGGGCTGAGCCTGCTCAGCTCCCCAGTGCTGGGGTTCTGTGCCCAGGGCTGAGTTCAGCTCCCAGTGCTGGGGGTTCTGTGCCCAGGCTGAGCTCAGCTCCCAGTGCTGGGGGTTCTGTGCCCAGGGCTGAGCTCCGCTCCCAGTGCTGGGGGTTCTGTGCCCAGGGCTGAGCTCAGCTCCCAGTGCTGGGGTTCTGTGCCCAGGGCTGAGCTCAGCTCCCAGTGCTGGGGTTCTGTGCCCAGGCTGAGCTCAGCTCCCAGTGCTGGGGTTCTGTGCCCAGGGCTGAGCCTGCTCAGCTCCCAGTGCTGGGGTTCTGTGCCCAGGCTGAGCTCAGCTCCCAGTGCTGGGGTTCTGTGCCCAGGGCTGAGCCTGCTCAGCTCCCAGTGCTGGGGTTCTGTGCTCAGGGCTGAGCTCAGCTCCCAGTGCTGGGGTTCTGTGCCCAGGCTGAGCCTGCTCAGCTCCCAGTGCTGGGGTTCTGTGCCCAGGCTGAGCTCAGCTCCCAGTGCTGGGGTTCTGTGCCCAGGGCTGAGCCTGCTCAGCTCCCAGTGCTGGGGTTCTATGCCCAGGGCTGAGCCTGCTCAGCTCCCAGTGCTGAGGGTTCTGTGCCCAGGCTGAGCCTGCTCAGCTCCCAGTGCTGGGGTTCTGTGCCCAGGCTGAGCCTGCTCAGCTCCCAGTGCTGGGGTTCTGTGCTCAGGGCTGAGCCTGCTCAGCTCCCAGTGCTGGGGTTCTGTGCCCAGGGCTGAGCCTGCTCAGCTCCCAGTGCTGGGGTTCTGTGCTCAGGGCTGAGCTCAGCTCCCAGTGCTGGGGTTCTGTGCCCAGGCTGAGCTCAGCTCCCAGTGCTGGGGTTCTGTGCCCAGGGCTGAGCCTGCTCAGCTCCCAGTGCTGGGGTTCTGTGCCCAGGCTGAGCCTGCTCAGCTCCCAGTGCTGGGGTTCTTTGCCCAGGCTGAGCTCAGCTCCCAGTGGTGGGGTTCTGTGCCCAGGGCTGCTCTGCCTTCCCCTGGATCTCTGCTGGCCACGGAGTGCTCATCTCATACCCAGAGACTCTGGGTAGCCAGTCTGGGCCATCTGCTGACACTGTGTGTTGGGGAACTAATATCAAAATCTTATGAGTGCCTAGCAAGTAGTTCTGGAACAATAGATAAAATAGAGATGTTGGCATTGTTTGACACAGACACTGAAGATAGTTATGTGAAGGTTTGAGGCCTCTTCCTTTGTTTAGATGATACCAAATGCCACAAACACCAAAGAACCAACAGACATCCTGCCCCAAGCCTGGCAGGAAAGGTCTGAAGATAAGGGTTACAGATAAGAAAGCCATAAAACATGGGAATTTAGTGATTCCTATAGGTTGCATGCAAATATTAGGAAATTAGTATATTGTATTTTAGATTGGTTACTGGAAATTGGAATACTCATCATGGAAAAATACTTTTTGTGTTGTAAATGGAAAATGGCTTTCTTGGTTTTTGCCTCTTATCTCTTTCTTGCTCTCTTGCTTTTTTGCTCTAACCTCTCTCTCTAAGCTCTCTCTTATACCCACGCCCTATAATAAAATACTAACCTAAAACCCAGAACATATTAAGCTCCTGAGTTTGTCCTGCAACTGTCCGACAACCCAAACCCCACAACTGTGTATGAAGGGATGTGTCCTAGGGTGGACCAGCAACACAGCAATTTATTTAACTGGAAAAACCTGAATTTTAATGGGGGGGTTCTGGAAAACAAAGGCCTCATCTCCTCCATGTGTTGTGAGGCAAATCCCCCCCCACACCTGCTGATCTATCACAAGCAGGGATGATGGGATGAAAATGGCTTTTAAAGGGATTTTGTAATTAAAGAAGAAAACCAAGACAAATCATGGACATATTTGCCTCAGTCAGGAGGACAAACAGAACCATCTAGAAGGAAACCCAGGGCGACACTGGCTGAGTAAAACCCAATGTCACATTAAACCCTTTATAACCCATTGGCTGCTGGGTGCCACCTGCTGCAGCTGCCCCAGCATCTCTGGAGTTGTTTGGGTGATATTCTGTGGAGATGTCTGTGTCCCACTGACCTGCACTTAGGATGATCCCCTCTCACAAGCAGGGAGGGTCTGTACCTTTTTTTCATAACTTAAGGACATTTGGCTGCAGGTCTCTGGCAGCAGAAATACTCCAGAGGTCACTGCAGGCAATTTTTCACCTTCCCATTCTTTATCAGCCTTCCCAATCCTAACCTTAAATGCTCTACATACCGAATGTAGGGGGAAGACAAGGGAGTTGTGGGGGCAAATTTGTGTTTTAATGTTACACCCAGCTCTCTTTGGAAAGGAGGTGGCAGCAGGTTAATTTGGGAATGCTGCAGACTCGTTTCAGAGTTTGATTTGAAGTGCCAGGTTACCTCTGCCAGGGTTCCCAGGGCTCACATCTGTACCTACACACCCAGCTGTGCATTAAATCCTGTGTGCAGTGAGACAGAGCAGCCAGAGCCAGCACAGCCAAACCCCCTCTGTGATGTGGAGAGCTCCCAGTGACAAATGCCACTGAATGTCTCTGAGGCACAGGGAGCTGTCAGTGCCCGGGGCTGCTCCTGGGAGCCCCATCACCAGCACCTCACACCCACTTGGGAAGTGAAGTGGTTTTGGAAAATGTGCTCTGCTCCTGGTGAGTAATTGTGCTGAAGAGCTGCAGTGCCTGCTCAGGAATTTGCTGCTCCCATGTGTGAAGTGTCTCCTGGCTCTGTGCCAGCCTGGGGCTGTGATCCCGTGCACCAGAGCAATTCCCAGCCCTGATCCACATCGCCCCCACTCCAGACAGAATCTGAGGGAAAACGCTGGGAAAGATGAAACAGAGAAATTGTGAAAATATGAATGCTCAGATTTTGAAACTATAAGCGAGATTGAAATGAAAGCTACTTTTGAGATGCTAAGCTTTAGTTACTGAATTACTATGAAACAATAGGATGGCCCCTGAAGGTAATCCCTTTTTGATAGAACAATGCCCTCTGCCAGAGAGCAACTCTAAAGGTCACAGAAAGACTTGCCAGGGTCCAAAGATTAGTTCTCAGAGTTTAAAATGTAACACACTATGCTAATATAAGGATTTCTATAGGCTGTATGTAAATGCTATAGAATTTGTATTTTGTATTAGATTGGTTAGTGGAAATTAGAATATTCATCATGAAGAAGACAATTGTGACACCTGCTGCAATGATTTCACAGCTTTGTTTCATATTAAACAAGCTCAGTTTGCATTTTCAAAAAAAAAAAAAAAAAATTGCAAACGTACAATGCTTTATTCAGCCTTGTGTAAAGTGCAGCTTAACCAGGAAAACCCATCCAAGGCACACAGGTTCTGTGGGGCAGAGAATTCCAGGCATTCCAGCACAGTGCTCTGTGCTGAGGACCAGCTTTGTGCCACTGGAACATCACCAAACCTGGCAATCCCAGGGACTGAGCCAGGGACTGAGCTCTGAGCTGGGCTCTGGGCTCAGCTCCCTGGAAAGAACAGCCTGAGATGTGCTGAGTGCCCCTGGGGGGACACTGGGCCCAAAGAGAGCCCAGCTGTAGAAGATGTTACTTCCCCCAAAATGTACTCCTGGGATTCTGTCCCATGAAACAAAGGGATTCCTTGAAGCAGGACTCCCCTTCCTTATCAAAAACCCTGTTATCTCTTAAGGATTCCTATTGGCTCTTAAAGTTACAAGTTAATTGGTTCTTTTCCTACTTAAAGTTTTAAGGTAATTGGTTAGTTTGTATTTTGTATTTTTTATTGGTAAGAAACTCAATCCTCTAGAAACCTACACAAACCCTTTGTTATCCGATGTAACCAGACCTTTGTTAGCAATTTCCTTCGGAGAAATAAAGTTACCTTCGGAACTCTTGCTACACGGTCTCAGCCTTTCACACTTCGCTAGTGAGTAGCTGCGGGTTCTGCAGCCGGGGTTCAGAGATATCTGGACTCAGGGCTGCAGGGCCCGGGGTTGGAAAGCGCCAGCCTGAAAACAGCTCCACCCAGCTGTCCCAGGAGCTGCAGGGCACTCCAGGGAGCGGCTGCTGAGCATCTCGGCAGCGCTCCAGCCAGCAGGAACACTCTGTTTGAAACGGGCCAGGGAAGAGAAACATTTGTGTGGGCTATCTTGACGTATGGAGATAAACACAGTGGTTCTACACAAATATTGGTTTGACCTCAGATTATTTCATTAGCAGCAGCATGTGGGGCCCATTCAATGTCCCTGCAAGCAGCTGCCACCTGTTGTGAGCATCCCAAGTTTGTTCTACGGCTGCTGTGGAGTGTCTGAAAGGAGGCATGTCTTGTTCTGTGCATTTTCTGGCCTCTTCTAGCTTGCTTTCCTTGGGATGGGATGTTCCAAGGTCCATGGGATTTGATTCTGGGCAAAGGGAAATGCCACATGCAGCCCATGAGGGCAGAACTAAAAGGAAATGCTCTGTTGTGGGTTGGATTATAAGGCTGGTGGTCTCAGAAATGTATAAGTGGCTGTGATAAGAGAATGAGTGGAGTGGAAAGTGCCTGAGCCCAGCTGGGGAGGGACCCCAGCTCCCTCCTGGCAGCCCTTATCCCCAGACTGAGTTCCCATTAATTCTCACTAATTCAGGCTCAGTGTCTAGGCTGGCTTGCCAAGGGAGGGAGGCCATGGACATGATAACCTGTAGGTATGAAATACTGTGGGTTTTACCCAAATTCCCATTTCCAGCATGCACCAGTCCCTGTGGGGTCCCAGTTAACTGTGGACAGCAGGGTGGATAAAGTGGAGCCTGTCCTGAGCACCATGGAGCCTCCCAGTGTTTCAAAAAGCAGAGTGGGATGGGTTTTCCCCCCTTTTGTCCCTCCTCACCATTTATCCCAGGAGATTTGCCCCAGCACCTGACAGTGGGGCTGGAGCCCAGAGCCTGCAGGCAGAGGAGCCAAACCTGATGGAGTCAGCAGGAAGAGCTGAGTTAACCCATGGAGAACCACAGTGTGCACAAAGAGCTGAGTTAACCCATGGAGAACCACAGTGTGCACAAAGAGCTGAGTTAACCCATGGAGAATCACAACCTGCTCAAAGAGCTGAGTTAACCCATGGAGAATCACAGCCTGCTCAAAGAGCTGGGTTAACCTATGGAGAACCACAGTGTGCACAAAGAGCTGAGTTAACCCATGGAGAACCACAACCTGCACAAAGAGCTGAGTTAACCCATGGAGAACCACAGTGTGCACAAAGAACTGACTTAACCCATGGAGAACCACAACCTGCACAGAATTAATTCAGCTTAAGCTTCTTTCCCTTTTATAGTATTTTTATTTTAATTTTTTTAGTAATACCAGCAGAATGCTGCAGAATTTGGATAGCTATAAACCAGAAATGCTACAGCTTGAGAAACCCTTCAGGCTGCTCCTGAGATAGAAGCAAGCCCTGGAGAGCTGGGGAAGTGTGGGGCATGGCTGGGGCTGTGCAGCACAGAGGTCTGGGCTGCCCCACACACCCCAGTGCTGCCTCAGGGCTGCCCAGGAGCCTTGGGAGAGCAGGTGGAGCAGGAGCAGCTGTCCCAGAGCAGAGGACCTGGGATGGAAAGGGGATCTCCAGCGAGCTCCTCAGCACAGCTTGGCTCCTGCAGCCCTGCTGCTCGCTCTGTGATCAGGCAGGAGAGGCAGCGAGGTGCAAATGAGAAATATAAGCTGAGAGCATTATTGATGGGCAGTGCAGTCCCCAGGCTGTAGGAGTCATGTTCTGCTCAGAGCCTCAGCCTCCTGCACGCTGCAGGCTGGCTCCAATTTCCAGCAGGGCTTTCTGGCCACTCTGCCCTTGGAAAGAGAGTGGGTCTCTCGGCTCAGGAGTGAGCAAAGCAAAGGTGTTCTGCTCTCGGCCCCTTGCCTGCTCCTGCATTGTGATGGAAACACAACACTGCCCCTGCCAGGAGCAGGTCACTGCTGCTGCCTCCTGCAGCCAGGACATGCTGCTGCCAGCACCATCCTGCACCTGGGGTGGGTTCAGGAGAAATTTGCAGTTTGGGGTTACACCTGAGCTCCTTCTAATAGGAAAAACCTTTTGACTTGATTTTGTTTTCTGTCTTGGTGAAAACATCCCAAAAATGCTCATTAAAAAAAGAGATTAAACCTGATTTTGAGACTAAATGATCTTCCTTAGAGATGCTGTTCTGGTGTTTTACTCACTAACTTTTACACTCTGAGCATGTTCTCCCTCAACAGAGGGTGCTAGGTGTCCCTTTGCACCAGCACATGAGGAGGGCTGGAAATGAGGGGTGCCCAAACAGCAAAGCTCTGCATCTCACAGAAAATTAAATTAATCACTTGTCAAGCTGTGAGCTTTATAAACCACTGGGTTTTTATCAGAGTTATAATTGTGATGTGTTCAAGTGTCAGTGAGGGCAAAAGGGGCTGCTCCAGCCCTGGCAGTGTCCCAGGTCACATTGGACAGTGGGCTTAGATCAGCAGAGGATGGACCTCAAAGTCCCTTCCACCCAGTTCTGGGATCCTGGGATGATTCTGGAGGAACCTTCCTAGAATTACCCAGGTATGGCCCTGGAAGATGATTAGCTGAATTTTTTTCAGCAGCACTGAAGTGCAAAGCTGGACAATGTCTGAGCCAAGCTGAAGGCCAGGGAGTTGTTGTGCAGCTGAGGGTGAGGTTCAAGGCCAGGAAGGGCAGTTGGGTGTTCAGCTGTGACTGGGGGATGTTTTGTGAGAACCACAGGAGTTTGGCCTGCGGGTTTGGATTCTTTGCAGAAGCACTTTGAAACATCAAGGGGAGGGGAGGTGCTGGAAAATGTGAGCCTGGAGAATATACAGAGGGCAAGTTCTGCCTGTGTATCCTCAAGGAATGGGAAACCAGAATGTACCTGTGAGGGGGCTCTGAAGATGACATCCTGCCTAGGTAAGAAACAGCCCAAGGAGTGCCATGGGCTTCACAGGAGGACAAGGATTTGGGGAATCTACTCTAAAAAAGCAAAAAGTGCTGTAAAACATGCCTTGTTTCAAGAGAGAACGATGGAAATAGAACAAGATTCACAAGTAATTCATCTCAGGCTGTGGATTGGTGTGCATGACTCTGCAGCAAGAACATTAATATCTGGTAAATTCTCCAAATTAGCTTCAACATTCCAGAGCAAGGATGTAATTCTCAGTTGTGTAGGGCAGGAATTCACCCTCCCCCAGCCCCTCTGCTTCCCAGGGACGCCAGGGAAATGCGAATATCCAATCAACCAGTTTCTGCTCCCCTTCAGTGATGGGGCCCAGGCTGGTGGTGCCGGGAGCCCAGTCCTGCCAGGGGGGTGTGTGCTGGGTCAGGAAGGGCAGTGCCAGCCTGGTGTGAGTGCCAGCCTGGTGTGAGTGCCAGCCTGGTATGAGTGCCCACACTGGTGTGAGTGTCCATCCTGGTGTGAGTGCCCAGTCTGGTGTGAGTGCCAGCCTGGCGTGAGTGCCATCCTGGTGTGAGTGCCCATCCTGGTGTGAGTGCCCATCCTGGTGTGAGTGCCCAGCCTGGTGTGAGTGCCAGCCTGGTGTGAGTGCCAGCCTGGTATGAGTGCCCACACTGGTGTGAGTGTCCATCCTGGTGTGAGTGTCCATCCTGGTGTGAGTGCCAGCCTGGTGTGAGTGCCAGCCTGGTGTGAGTGCCCATCCTGGTGTGAGTGCCCATCCTGGTGTGAGTGCCATCCTGGTGTGAGTGCCAGCCTGGTGTGAGTGACATCCTGGTGTGAGTGCCCAGCCTGGTGTGAGTGACATCCTGGTGTGAGTGCCCACACTGGTGTGAGTGCCCATCCTGGTGTGAGTGCCCAGTCTGGTGTGAGTGCCCATCCTGGTGTGAGTGCCCACACTGGTGTGAGTGCCCATCCTGGTGTGAGTGCCAGCCTGGTGTGAGTGCCCATCCTGGTGTGAGTGCCATCCTGGTGTGAGTGCCCAGCTTGGTGTGAGTGCCCATCCTGGTGTGAGTGCCCATCCTGGTGTGAGTGCCATCCTGGTGTGAGTGCCCATCCTGGTGTGAGTGCCATCCTGGTGTGAGTGCCAGCCTGGTGTGAGTGCCAGCCTGGTGTGAGTGCCATCCTGGTGTGAGTGCCAGCCTGGTGTGAGTGCCCATCCTGGTGTGAGTGCCATCCTGGTGTGAGTGCCAGCCTGGTGTGAGTGCCCATCCTGGTGTGAGTGCCCAGCCTGGTGTGAGTGCCAGTCTGGTGTGAGTGCCCATCCTGGTGTGAGTGCCAGCCTGGTGTGAGTGCCCATCCTGGTGTGAGTGCCATCCTGGTGTGAGTGCCATCCATCTCTTCACATTTACCTAATCAGGCTATTCCCAGCCTTACTTAGGGAATTAAAATTCTTGGGGAAGATTTTATCTTCTATCTGTGCCAGTGGCTATGCCCAGCCCGGGAGGGGGAGGAGAACCCCAGGAGTTGCTTCCCAGGAGCCATAAAGGAGCTTGATAAACCCATCCAGTCCTGTCCTGGGTGCCTGGCTCACATCCAGCTGGGTGGGGAGGTGTGTGGTAATTTTGGAAACAGGTGGATGCAGGTTCTCAAAAGCCCCTGGAACAGGGATTTGTTGGGAGGAGCCAGTGAGAAGTGCTGCTGTGGAGGGAGGAGAGCAGTGCAGCCCACATCTCTCTGAGATCACAGAGCTGACCTGCAGCTCAGACACGTGTGCAAGGGCCTGCACCGGCAGGTTTCCAGTTAAAATTGAGGTTTTTGATCCTGCTCCAATAGCAGCAGTTCATGAGATGGAGGCACGTGGGCTTCCCTGGACACAGAGGAAGCATTGGAGCATCAAAGGCTGTTTAGAGGCATTTTGGGGGTTTAATAACCCCCAAGATAATTTTCAGCAGAACCAAAGTGGTTTTTTTTTGTTGTAACTGTTGACCAAGCTAGAAATGCCTCTCTAGGCTGACCTGTCATTAGTTTTAGGAGCCTCTTGACCTTGGAAGGAGTTTTCAGAGCTGATGTCCAGTCCCTGCAGTAACTTTCAGCCTGGCAGCTTCCCTGAGGCAAAGTAACTCAGGCAGGCTTCAGTGCCAGAAGTTTCTGCCCTGAGATCAGTCCCTGCACAAATCTGTGCAGTGAAGCCTGACTGCAGCACTCCAAGAAATAAAATAAATAAGTAAAACCCTGGAATAAAACCCTGGGGAACGAGTTTGACCTGCACAAACCAAGGGGGTCCCTGGGAAATCTGAAAACACAGAGCCCTGCAGATGGCTCGGAGTTTTTGGTTAAGTGGTGTTCTGGCAAGGAAAGTTTATAACTGCTCAGGGAAGGCAGCTTAGGCTGTGGAAGAAGTGGGAAAATCACTAAAAGATGCTGGGGGATCTATGGGATTAACATTTCTGGGTGGGGAGGGTTATCCTGGACGCAGAGGTTGCTCTAGATAAAAATACTAGGTCAGAAAACAAATCCGTTGCTGGAGCTGCCTCGCTGGGAGCCCAACAGAACAGGGTGCAGGCAGGGAGCAGCAGTGCAAAGGTGCTGAGGACTGATTTGCTGATTTCCTTACAGAACAGAATAGTACCAGAGAGCATCTCCCTGGTGCTGTAATCCAGGCACAGTTTTCAATAGTGCCATGGTAAGAGTTGGAGATTTAAAACTGACAAGGTCAATTGACTTGGCAGCCAGCTCGACAGCCTGAAGGACTGACATAAAATAGGAAGAGACCCTGCCCTGTTCCCAGGTCTGAGACAGCCCAGGGTGTCAGGGTGTGCAGTCAGCTCCTCTGGCCAGAATCTCCTGGTTCTGTTCTCCAGGCAGGTTCTGTTCCCCAGGCAGGATCTGTTCTCCAGCCTGGCTCTGTTCTCCAGCCTGGTTCTGTTCCCCAGGCAGGTTCTGTTCTCCAGCCTGGTTCTGTTCCCCAGCCTGGTTCTGTTCCCCAGCCTGGTTCTGTTCTCCAGGCAGGTTCTGTTCCCCAGGCAGGTTCTATTCTTCAGACAGGTTCTCCAGTCAGGCTCTGTTCTCCAGCCTGGTTCTGTTCCCCAGGCAGGTTTTGTTCTCCAGCCTTGTTCTGTTCCCCAGGCCTGTTCTGTTCCCCAGGCAGGTTCTGTTCTCCAGCCTTGTTCTGTTCCCCAGGCCTGTTCTGTTTCCCAGGCAGGTTCTCCAGTCAGGCTCTGCTCCGCAGCCAGCTGTGCCACAGGGCAGGCCCTGAGCTCCATCCCCCAGCTGTGGGACTCCCCAGCAGGTTCTGTCAGGTGAGGGTCAGGACTGTGCTGTTCTTGTCACTCCAGCCTGCTCTCCTGAGTGTGTGCAGGCTCCAGCAGCAGGCAGGATTGTAGTTTGGTGGATGTAATGTCTGGAAGAAATGCAGGTGCCAGTCCAGCAGCTGTGCTGCTGGATGCTGAGTCCCACACAGAGTGTTCTGGGAACAGAGGGGAGGGAATCTGCCTTTTCCCATCTCAGCATTTCCCACCCTCTGCAAAGCCAACCCCGGGCTCTGCACTGCTCACAGGGAGATAAGCAGGGGACAACTCATCTGTATCCCCATGCACTGCAAGCCAGGAGCAGGTCTTGCCATGACAGGGTGACCCTGAGGAGAGAGCACCTGCACAGCTCAAACCCCACAGGCAGCAGTGATGGACAACAGGAAATCCTGCAAGCTGTGCAGGGATGGACACGAGTGTGGCCCATGTAATGCACAAAGTGCCTAAAACATCTCTGCAATTAAATCATCTTCTGTTCTCTGCCCAAGGAACCATCATACATTTCTGCACTTTTTGCATTTCTGTGCTCAGGAGGGGACGAGAGCCCCCTGCTCTTGTGAGTAGAGATTATTTAATCCATAGATTTTGGCCAGTTAAAAGATCCATTCTATTTTTGTGTGCTAATTTGATTCAGTGCAGAAGTCAGCGAGCAGATGCAGCACTGCTTTGTTGATGGGGAGCCTGGTGGCAGGGGCAGTGCTCATCCTGAGCATCCCAAAGCCACACACCAGCACTGCTTGACCCCCAGCCCATGGGGGCTCTGCCTTCATCTTCCCTCTTTAAACTGTTTCCATGGGAAGCCCTGGGGCAGCTCTGGGAGCTTCAGGGCAATGGAAAGTGATGCCCAAGTTGCCCTCAGGTCGTTCCTGGGATGCTCAGCATGGCACTGCTCTGTTGGGGCTGTCCCTGTGCCCTGCACACACCTGAGGCAGGTCCTGGCAGGGAATGCTGTGCTGCCTGGGCTGTACCAGCTCCAGCTCCAAAGGTTTCCACGAGGGGAACCCCTTTGTGTTACTCATCTGGTTGTCAAACAGGACCTGGCTGCGGGCCTGGAGCTGGCACCAGATGAAAAATATGCACTTTAAACATTTCATACTTACACTGATGGGAATGGGCAGCTCCTCAGCACACTTCGTCAACATTTAAACAATAAATGTCAACCTCAGGGCAAAGTGAGGCAGATTTCACATTAAAGGGACCGGGTTTGCTTAACTTTTATAAATCCCTTGGTCCCAGCCTCCTTCATGTTCCTCGACACCATGAACGTGGAAAGGTTGTGGCAATGCAACAGGCACTTTTGCCAACACAAATTTTTCCTTTAATATTGTGATAGAAAGATTTCCAAAATAGATTTTCATGATGGATGCAGGACTTGGAATGCCAGGGAGAATCTAGTATTCTCCCCAGCAAAGCTAAAGGTTTGTGTAAGGAGACCAATAATTCCAGGCAAAAGAACCTTTCATTCCCAAGAGAGCTAAAATATTCCTTTGTTTGTTTTTCAGCCTAATTATTTTTCCTGTCTTGGTTTAATCTGTAGTGCTGAAGCTTGTCAGCACCTAGAGACTTTCCTCCAGGACTGATGTCTTGGGAGCAGGAATAAAAGCAATTTCCACGTGGTGTCTCCCTGTCATGGCTGCTGCCTGGAGCCCAGTGACTTTTCTTTCAAAAGACCAAATTCTGTGCCCATATAAATGGAACAAAACTTGACTGGAGTCAGGAGCTTTATGTTCCTCAACACCAAGGCTGAGGTTCCATCACCAAGCCCAATGTTCTGTCACCTGCAGTAAAATCTTCCAGTTTCTGTTGGGTCTCCCATTTTCCAAAGAAGAAATGTCTCAGAAAGAATGATTGCCCAGGAACACTTGCCTTGATTTTTGACTTAGTAGAACCTTAAGGCTCCTTCAGATGTAAATTGTCGAGTTTACAGCCTGAAGGGGGAAATTGTTCTGAGGAAGAAAACGAACCTTTCTATTTGGAAAAGTAGTTCTCAGAAAAAAAGCATTGCTCATAGATTTTTTTCCAAGTGAAATGATTTCTTGAAACATGCCCTGTGTGCTTTCCATTGTGTCAGCTGGCACTGCCTCACACCAGAGGAGTTTCTCAGGAGGCTTCCAAGCAGCTTTGCTGTGCCATCTCTTGGACAGGGCTGTAGAGCCAGGTTTGTTCGGCCAAAGTGGGACTTTGAGGCTTTCATCTTTTCATGGTTTGGTTCCCTCTGTTTCCTTTGCAGGAGTTTTGTGGTGACTCCCAGTGGAGGGGATTTTCACCCTGGTGCAGTTTCTGAAATGAAAAGCTGTGAGGTGCAGCTCTGCAGAGCTCAGCTCAGCATCACAGCCAGGGCTCAGTCCTGCCAGGGGGCAGAGAAGGATCCAGGGAGAGCTCAGAGCCCCCAGAGGGCTCCAGGAGAGCTGGAGAGGGATGGGGACAAGGCAGGGAGGGACAGGACACAGGGAAGGGCTCACAGTGCCAGGGAACTGGTGGGTCTGGAGCTCCCAGTGCGGGAAGACACCTGTCAGGAAACACTCAGTGTTGGAAGACCTTACAAATATGAATGTTTAGATGCTGAAAATACGGAAGCCATAAACGAGATTGAAATGAAAGCTACTTTTGGGATGCCAAGCCTCAGTTACTGAATTACTATGAAACAATAGGATGGCCCCTGAAGGCAATCCCCTCTTGATAGAACAATGTCTTCTGCTGGAGAGCAAGTCCAAAGGTCATAGAAAGACTTGCCAGGGTTCAAAGAGTAGATTTTAGAGTTTAAAATATAACATACTATGGTAATATAAGGATTCCTATAGGCTGTAAATGCTATAGAATTTGTATCTTGTATTACATTGGTTAGTGGAAATTAGAATATTCATCACGGAAGAAGATTTATTGTATTGTAAACGGGAAATCGCTCTCTTCTTTCTCTCTCTCTCTCTCTACCACCCTTCCCTTTACCTCTAATACCTCCTCCTCTCTCTCTCTCTTCTCTTCTTCCTCCTCTTACCTTTAATGCCTCTTCTTTCTCCCCTCTTCCCTTACCCGCTCACCCTTTTATCCCATTGCTCTTTCTCTAACCCCTCTCACTCCTTGTCCTGCTCTGTGCTGCAGCTGGGCAACACTCAGTAGGACTCTATGTACTCTCACTCTTACAATAAATGTCACAGTAACTTTTAGCTTTTACAGAGCTTGAGTTTTGTCCCCGACCATCTATCCCGACACAAAAAATCCCGCACCTCAGGAATACAACACACGTCCTTGTTCTTTAGTTTTTTGTATTTCCCACTCCTCTCCACCTAAATCCCCCAGCACTGACTGATGTAAACAGAGAGGACACAGCTCCTGGAGAGCCTGTGAAATGCTGGTGCCAGACATTGTGAGCATTCTCCCCATGCTCATGCAATGCATAACCAGAGCTCTGAGTCTGCTTTAAGGGCCATTTATGAATTAATTGTGAGGTGAGGACATTTTGCATTTGGGCAGTTGGAAGTTTTAGAAAGGTGCTGCAAGGGAAGATGTCAACAAAAGCTGCTGCAAAGTTGTGCTTTCACTTCACAGGGCTTTGAGGAGATGCATTCTTGGGTCTGGTTCATGTGGGCTCATTTCTCTGACTCAAATTTACTTTGAATTTGGGCATCAAAGCAATTTCCAAATTCTGGGTCAAACTCATTAAAAACCCTGAATCTCACCTGGTTTCAGCTCTGCAAATGACAAGAAACAGTAAATCTGTAGCTCTGCTTTGGAGACCAACCCATAAATCACGGGGCTGGGGGTATTTGAAGCTTGGCCCAGAACCTCTCTGTCCAAAAGGCAGCTGTTGCTCCAGGAGTTCATGACTTTGCTCCAGGCAGGCTCACAGACATGGGGAGGCTCAGTGGCACATGGAACACGTCAGATTTTGTGGGGGATTGCAAACACAGCACCCAGCGTTGGGACTGGGGGTTTTGCTAGCAGAGAGCTGCATCTCTGAGATCTGATCAAAGGCTTTTGCAGAGGCAGGGATACCAAGCTTCCCTTTCCTTCCCTGTGCCCGGGGAGCCAGGGCAGCCCAGGGACCCCTCTCCTGCTCCCCCTGCCCCTCCCAGGGGGACGGGGCTTTCCCGGAATTCCTGCCTGCCAGTCCTGCAAAAATGCATTTTTCATTGAATGTTATTCTAACCATAAAACCTTTAAGCTGTTCAAATACTTTCCTTTGTACTGTAGACATCTGAGACCACGAGACATTAACAAGTAAATTTACCTTTTTTTCTTTTTCAGCTGCTTCGATCTGCTGAGGAGTTTTCTTTGGACTGACCTGTAGCAGAGGAAACAAGGCTGGGATCTGATATTGGATCTCCTTGGGAGCTGCCTCCCCAGACTGGAGGTGTGGGTGTGTTTTGCTTTGAATTCAAGAAGGGACTTTATTCCTTGGCACCTCATTTGCTCCCTCAAGGTCCAGAGATGTTTAAAGCCAAGAGATACCATCCTGATTCTCCTTGAATCCTCTGTTAGGCCTGTGAGCCTTGCAGGAGTAGAGCACATATTTCAGTAGGACTTAGCTGAAGGATTTCAGAAGATGGAATTCAGCCTTTTCCACAGTTATTTTCTAATTAATATAATGAGCTCTTTGACTCTTGCCACCTCATGTCTGCACTCAAGCCACTAGAGCTGATTTTATATTCACTGTGGTTTTATTATTTTTATAATGACCTCATCTGTAATTGTCTCCCTGTGGAATTGTGTCCTAAATTGCAAAATGCAAGAGAGTGTTCCTGCCCCAGATCATTTAAGAGAGACAGGAAAGGCACTGGAAGAACCAAACCCATTATTGCAGTTTGAGCTGTGAGGGGGCTCATCCCACATTTTTTCTGGATCTCACAGAAAGACTGACCTGGTAAAAGGTACACTGAATTGGACTGGAGGTCCCTAAATCAGACACCTGATTTTCTGCTGAGCCCTGGGAGGGTGAGCAGGTGTTCTCAAGAATCACCTCTGTGGAGCACAGGGGCACAGGCAGGAACTGGGAATTGTGTCCTAAAACCCAAACCTTGTTCACCACAGGGACAGAGCAGAGCTTAAACACTGAGACTAAACCCAAACCTGTTCACAACTGGGACAGAGCAGAGCTTAAACACTGAGACTAAACCCAAACCTTGTTCACAACTGGGACAGAGCAGAGCTTAACACTGAGACTAAACCCAAACCTTGTTCACAACTGGGACAGAGCAGAGCTTAAACACAGACTAAACCCAAACCTTGCTCACCACAGGGACAGAGCAGAGCTTAAACCCTGAGAGTAAAGCCAGAGACAAGTGATCCTTTAGGAAGGGTTGCTGCTCTTGGGTACCCCAGGCTTTAACAGGAGCCTGAAGCTGCTGTGGGAGTTTGAGTGTGCCCCAAATCCTGGGGCATGCTGCAGGTGGAGCTGCAGCAGATGCTGCACGTGGTGCTCAGTGCTGGCACTGCTCTGTTCTCAGACACAGGACAGGTTTAACCATAAGGCCAAGTGCTCCTTTCAGTAGAACTGCAAATGGAGCTCTGCAATTACACCTCAGAGGCCTTTGCAGTGTTAGATTTTCATTGCTTTTTACTCAACAGAGGTTTTTTTATGCCTTGTGTAGGAAGTTTGGTGTGTTCAGCACCTGATTCACTCTGTATAACACCTGATAATTTGCTTTTGAATTTCTTGCCATCTCTCCAATGGGAAGTGTTTGAATTTTCGAAGTTTTTGCCAGCAATTTACTTGCTCAAGTGCTACCATGACAGATAGAATGATTGCTTCCCTGTGGTCCAGGGTGGTGTTTTGTAAAGTCTGATTACAGCAAGGTCTTTAATTCCAAGCCCTGCAGTCAACAGCCTGTTGCCACATAACCCTGAGACACATCTTGACACTAACCCTCTAATTACCTTTCATGCCACAAATGTTAATATTTACCAGGTAGAGTCAACCTCCAAACCACAGAGCATGGTTTGCATTGGTGGTGGTATGAATTACACATCAGCTAAATAAAAGTGTTCACCTTGCACTAACACAGTTAGAGGAACAGGTCACTCCTGAGCAGCTCTCAAGCAGTTCTGTGAATGCAGAAATGTTTCTGGACTCCCCCACAGGAGGCAGAGGTGCCAGGACCTTGCAGCCCAAGTCTCACACAAAGTCTCAGTGGCTGGAGAGTCTCTGGGGCTGGGGAGTCCCCAGGAGCAATCCTCTGTGCACAGGCTCCCCCTGATGGAAATTAAAAACACCAAATAATGCTTTTTGCCCTCCCAACTCAGACAGGGCTCAGAGCTGCTTTGTCTGAAGCCACTTCTCGTGTTTTGACACTCAGAGTTTGAAATGTGGCTGATTTAAGGAGCTGGTGTAGGTTCAACATGGCTGGAGCTGTTTCCACCAGGGATTCCCTGTGGCACCCTGTCAGTGAGGACAAGAGAGGAGCTCTCTGTGCAGGGAGTGGGGTGTCACAGTGAGAGTTGTGTCCCTGCCCAGACATCCCAAATCCCCCCTGGGCACCCCTGGTGTCCAAACCCCCCTGGAGCTCTGGCAGTGCCCATTCCCTGGGGAGCCTGGGCAGTGCCCAGCACCCTCTGGGGGAGGGGAGAACCTTCCCAAAATCCAGCCTGAGCCTCCCTGGCCCAGCTCCAGCCCTCCCTGGGCCGTGGTGCTGCTCAGGGGAGTGCAGGGCTCAGAGCTGCCCCTCAGGAGGATGTTCTGAGCACAGGGAGCTCTCCCCTCAGCCTCCTGCAGCTGAACAAACCAAGTCCCCTCAGCTGCTCCTCTCCAGACCCTGCCCCATCCTCATGTCCATCCGTTGGACACTCTCTAATGGTTTTTTATCTTGTGGCATCCAAACTGCCCCAGCACTGGAGGTGAGGCTGCCCCAGCCCCCAGCAGAGCTGGACAATCCCTGCCTGGCCCTGATGTCCCCAGCACAGGGATATCCCTGCTGGCACAGGGATGTCCCTGCTGGCTCCAGCAAAGGATGTACCTGATGGAAAAGGGATGTCCCCAGCACAAGGATGTCCCCAGGACAGGATGCCCCTGCTGGCACAGGGATGTCCCTGCTAGCTCCAGCACAGGGATGTCCCCAGGACAGGATGTCCCTGCTGGCACAGGGATGTCCCTGCTAGCTCCGGCACAGGGATGTCCCTGCTGGCACAGGGATGTCCCCAGCACAGGGATGTCCCCAGGACAGGAATGTCCCCAGGACAGGATGTCCCTGCTGGCACAGGGATGTCCCTACTGGCTCCAGCACACTGCTGGCTCACATCCAGCTGGCCATGGACCAGGACCCCCAGGTGCCTTCTTGCAGCAGAGGGGAAGAAAGTGCAATTAATACCAGAGCCAGCATATGGCTAGCACACACCTTGTTTAGTGCAGGTTTTGGTGGATAATTACTCCTCCCTAATTGTGTGGAAGTTAAAATGACTGTCAGCCTTGCCCTCTGGTGTGTGATGGAAGCAGAGAGGCTCCTGCACCCCTGGGATTGTTCCCTTCTCCAAGCAGAGCCTGAGACACCCCTTGGTGCTGGAAATCTGGCCAGGGAGGTGGCTGGGGTGGGCAGAGGGGTGGCAGGTCCGGGGACCCCTGCAGCAGGAGAGGGTTTGGGGCAGGACAGGCAGGAGGTGCCAGGGCAGGCTCATCACTCCTGACATCCTCCCCTCAGCACTAATCATTTTTCCATTTCAACCACGGCTGTTTACAGCAGCTGCTGCCTTATGCTTGCTTTGATCCTGGTCCAGATTTTGCAAGTGATTAAAATGCTGCTAATAAAGATATTTGAGCTAGGATTTGCATGTTGACTTGCCGTTTCCAGCCGCAGAGGTCCCAGCACTGCTGCTCTCCGTGGCTGCCTGGCCACTGCAGGTGAGCTGGTGGCCTCAGGCAGCCCGAGCAGCAGGGAGCTGGTCCTGGGAGGAATCCCTGTGCCCTGGTATGTGACAGGAGACTGCCTTACACACATTCCCTCGTGTGCTCCCTGCCTGAGCACGCACTGGGCTGTCAGCAGGAACACTGACCTGCATCCACATAGCAGAACAGCAAGGGCAGGTACAAACATTTCCAGCTAACAGCCGTGCTGGGGCTGAGGGCTCTGGGGCAGCTCTGGTGCATCCCAGCTACAGCAGACCCTGGGTGAGGGAATGAGGAGACTTTCTGCCTTTCTGAGCCCATCCTGAGGGCAGGCAGTGAGCAGCAGCTCTGCAGAATCGCTGCTGGGGAGCTGGGTGGCTCTCAGCCCGTGCTCCAGCAGCACCAGGAATCCCGGGTGGGCAGGCAGCAGGCAGGCAGCAGGCAGGGAGCGGGCAGGGAGCAGGCAGGGAGCAGGCAGGGAGCAGGCAGGGAGTGAGCCTGGGTACCACAGCATCCCTGGGCACCACAGCATGCCCTGGGCACCTCAGCATCCCTGGGCACCTCAGCATCCCTGGGTAGCACAACATCCCTGGGTACCACAGCATCCCTGCCTGGATGCTCAGTGAGCATCCCTGGCTGTGCCTGGAAGGCGCTGGCAGTGTCTGGACTGCCTGGCAAAAGTAGAGCAGCAGCTGGGCTGCAGGCTGGGCACAAGGTGATGGGCACAGGGTGTTGGGCACAGGGGGATGGGCACAAGGTGTTGGGCACAGGGCGATGGGCGCAGGGTGATGGACACAGGGTGATGAGCACAAGGTGATGGGCACAGGGTGATGGGCACAGGGTGATGGGCACAGGGTGATGGGCACAGGGTGTTGGGCACAGGGAGATGAGCACAGGGGATGAGTACAGGGTGATGGGCACAGGGTGATGGGCACAGGGTGATGAGCACAGGGTGATGAGCACAGGGTGATGAGCACAGGGGGATGGGCACAGGGTGATGGGCACAGGGTGTTGGGCACAGGGAGATGAGCACAGGGTGATGAGCACAGGGTGATGGGCACAGGGTGCTGGGCACAGGGTGATGGGCACAGGGTGATGGGCACAGGGTGATGGGCACAGGGTGATGGGCACAGGGTGATGAGCACAGGGTGATGGGCACAGGGTGATGGGCACAGGGTGATGGGCACAGGGTGATGGGCACAGGGTGATGAGCACAGGGTGATGAGCACAGGGTGATGAGCACAGGGGGATGAGTACAGGGGGATGGACACAGGGTGATGAGCACAGGGTGTTGGGCACAGGATGATGGGCGCAGGGTGAGGAGCACAGGGTGAGGAGCACAGGGTGTTGGGCACAGGGTGATGGGCACAGGGTGATGGGCACAGGGTGTTGGGCACAGGGAGATGAGCACAGGGTGATGGGCACAGGTACAGGGAGATGAGCACAGGGTGATGGGCACAGGGTGTTGGGCACAGGGGATGAGCACAGTGTGATGGGCACAGGGTGTTGGGCACAGGGGGATGAGCACAGGGTGATGGGCACAGGGTGTTGGGCACAGGGGGATGAGCACAGTGTGATGGGCGCAGGGTGATGGGCACAGGGTGATGAGCACAGGGTGATGGGCACAGGGTGTTGGGCACAGGGGAGATGAGCACAGTGTGATAGGCACAGGGTGTTGGGCACAGGGTGATGAGCACAGTGTGATGGGCACAGGGTGATGAGCACAGGGTGCTGGGCACAGGGTGATGGGCACAGGGTGATGAGCACAGTGTGATGGGCACAGGGTGCTGGGCACAGGGTGATGGGCACAGGGTGATGAGCACAGGGTGATGAGCACAGGGTGATGAGCGCAGGGTGAAGGGCACAGGGTGATGGGCACAGTGAGGATCAGCAGCTGCCCCTCCCCATCCCCGTGAGCCCTCCCTGTGCCCGCTGCTCCCCAGCCCCTCCTTCCACACGTAGAACCTCTCCCTTCTGGAATGGGGGAAATAAAGGAAAAAGGGTGAGAAAAAGGGAGGGAAAAACTCTTGGGTGAGTGCCAGTGAGCAGCCAGGGGCTCCTGGGTTGGCATCTGGACGTGGCACTCCAGCCCCTCCCCGCCCCCCCGTGCCCAGTGTGCCTCAGGCACTTTGAGTCACTGGGACAGAGGAAAGCAAAGCTCAGGGAGGGTTCTGGGCAGCCCTTCATTCGTGCTGCAGCTCCAGGGTCATGTTGGCTTGGCTGGAATGACCCCCAGCACAGCCCTGCCTGAGAAATAAACATGCTGCTCGTGCCAGCTGTGCTGGGGAAATGCATAAAAATGTAAGGAGAGAAAATGAATGGCAAATGCAGGTTCACAGTAGTGTTAATGAACACACTGCTGATGTAACTGCTGTGGGAAATTCCTGCTGAGGGCTGCATGGTTTGCCAGACAAAGCCCAGGATTAAGATTGGGTTTCTGTGGCAGATTATCTGCTCTTTTTATATCACCTCACATCTCCTTCCTCTTTTTCCTTTTGTCTGTCACACTCAGTTAGTTGTAAACCCTTTAACTCTGCTCTGCACATATCCACAGCCTGCCTGAATGGAGACCTGACTTGAATTATGCCATGAACTGTTCACACAGTACTAATTACATTAATAATAATTGACCTGACTGAGCTTTGGATCAGCCTCTGCAGGAATACATTTGCATCTCATTGCTTCCCTGGAGTTCTGCATGTGTTTGCAGAGGGCCTGGAAGGGGCTGTGCAGCCCCCTGGGCAGGGTGAGAGACCCAGCTCCAGCCTGGGGGAAACTGGAGCAGCAGGACCGTGTTTGGTGATTTGTGCAGGGCTCTGGAGAGTGTCACTGCCCAGGTCCAGCTGACATGAAACCTGTGAGGCACCTGCCCGTGAAGGGACCCAGGCAGGTGAAACAGGCTGTTTCCCCTTCTCACAGGAAGGTTTTCATCCCCTGAGTTCTCAGAATCAGAGCTTTGCTCAGTCAGGATTTGGCAGGCTGAGGGCAGCCTCAAAGCACAAGAGCTGCATCCATCCAGGTGAGGGATTTCTTGATTCAGGGAGGGTTTTGTTGACATGGAGTTTTTGGGTCAGATACTCACACCTGAATTTCTTCTGTCTCCCTGAAATACCACAGTCTCTGAGCTGCCTAGGGGTGTGTGACCCCCTGGGTGAGCAGTGGAGAAGGAAATGCATCTCCAGAGACACTTTCAGCCCTGGGTGAGCAGTGGAGAAGGAAATGCATCTCCAGAGACACTTTCAGCCCTGATGGACACAGACTCTGTGGCAATCAAGGTGCTGCAGGGTGAATCCACAGCAGCCAGTCCTGCAGCAGCAACACCATGTGTGAGTGCCAGCAGAGGCTGGAGCTCTTTGGGGACTGCTTTGCAGCATGCATGCAAACTCTGCTCTTTGATATCCACCTTGGTCCAGGGGGAAAACTGCTGGGGAAAACCTTTGATTTTGGCATTCTGAAGGAAAACATGCATATGCCACTTCCCAGGGCAGAGCAAAAGCAGGGAAGCCCAGGCACATTGCAAACAAAATGTAAGAAGAAATAAGAGAAGTAAGGAAGAAATGTGAAGACAGAAATATTTAGCAATTTTTCTTTCCTTCAGTTGTATCTGGGAACCACCTCACAGGAAAAGGGAAGGCCTGGGAGTGCACAGGAGATGGGAAAGCCTCAGCAGAAGGGAATGATGAGTGACAGTGCTTGTGGGAAGCCTGGGCACCACTCTGAGGGGTGACACAGCCAGGCAGGACTGGGAAGAGCAAGCACACACAAGTGTAGGGGCAGCAAACAGCCATCAGCAGGCTGGAGAGTAAACAAGAACCTAAATGCAGCAATTTGACTTACTTTTCTTTAATGAGTCATGACTAAGAGCATAATTTCCTCTCTGCATTAGAGATCTGAATTTCTGCAGTTCCTTTTCTCATTCAAAGTTCGGGTCTGTGCTGGGAACATGGATCAAAACCTTTTCTGAGGCCTTCTCCTGGCTTTCCTGGATGCTTCCTGGAGGAATAGTCCAGCCAGTGCCTCAACACCCAGCAGACTGGGAAATGTGGCAAGGTGATGCCTATTTTATGTTTAATAAAATCAGATACTTTGCTGTTTTACACCTTTGAATGTCTGTGGCTGTTACTCAAGGAAGGGTGCCAAAGTCTGTGAAGATGTCCCAGCACTGGTTATGTTGGTGTCTGGAGATGAGAAGTTAAGTTAACAGATTATCCCTTTTGAGGTAATTAAAAAGCATTTGTTGGTCTGGACACCTTCACTCATATCTTGATTTTGAAATTCTCATTAAGCTAATAAAGCAGGCTGAAATCCTGCCTGCTCCACAGCCAGCAGGAGATACATTAATCTGTATTTCATTAGCTAACAATATATCCACCTTATCAAATGACAGTTTTTGGATATTAACATTTAGCCCCTCTCATCTCTGTACATTCTCCTGAGGATCTTGATGTACTTTCAGATAGAATCAGTTAAATCCCACTGTCCTTTTCTGTGCTAAAATCGTGTTGCCATTCTTGTCACACACATCAAAGAACTGTACATTAGGGAACATTCTCATAACCCTCAAAATCTGCTCCAAAACATTTCACAAAATGCAGATTTTATATCACCGAAATTGAAACCCACTGAAAGATCTAAAAGTTGTGCATTATTTAGATGAGTTAAACCACTTCATTGGCAATTGTTCAGTGCTTTTATTGGATTATTCTAGGTAAAAACATGATGTTAATTTTTCCTGGTGTCCAGGCTGACCCTCTCCTGGTGCAGCTCAGGGCTGTGTCCTTGTGCTGTCCCTGTTCCCTGGGGCAGAGCCTGATCCCACCTGGCTGCCCCTCCTGTCAGGGGTTGTAGAGAGTGATGATCTCCAGGATAAACATCCCCAGCTCCCCCAGCCCCTCCTCACAGCACCTGTGCTCCAGACCCTCCCCAGCCTTGCTGTCCCTCTCTGGACACACTTCCATGTCCTTCCTAAATTGGGGCACAGATCTGGGCACAGCCCTGGAGATGCTGCCCGAGCAGTGCTGGGCACAGGGGGAGAATCCCTGCCCTGCTCCTGCTGGCCACACCATTCCTGCTCCAGAAATGGGTGTGTTTGGGTTTGCTCCTCATCCCAGGGAGATGCTGGTGGTTCTCTGGCAGGGCTGGAGCCCAACAGCTCTTGTTTCCAAGTGCTGAGTGGCAGCAGAGCACAGAGGTGCAGGCTGCACCTGCTCACCCTGATTATTGCAGTGCAGTCTGGGGGTTTGTCTGGGTCTGGTGAGAAGATGGAACCCCAGAGCCTCTGTGTGCTGTAGGAATTCCCTGCCTGAGCACAGCCAGGGTTCCATGCTCTCCTCCAGCAGCAGAGTCATTGCCCACCCTCCCTGGGGACTGCCCCCTGTGCATCTGCCTGCCCTGCTCACCCTGAGCAAGGACAGGCTGCAGGAAAGGGCACAAAGGCTTCAGCCCCATCTCCGGGTGGAGTGGGGATATTCTGACAGTGTGTTTGGTCTCCCTTCCATGAACCAGCCCTTATGGCTACACTCACCTCACCCCTGGCAGTGCTCTGAGGCTGAACTGGTCCTTTGTTTGCTGCAGGAGAGCCCTAGAGAGCATCTCCCCGGCACTCCATCTGCTCCACCCTCAGGGGAATGAGGGCACCCTGCCCCTGAATGACCTCTAGCCACCTCTGGGTGGGTGTGCCAGGTCCCTCCAGGGGCTCTCCAGGTGCAGGGACTGGCACAGGCAGCACCTGGGCTAGGGCGGCCCCTGGAGCAGCACCTATCTGTGGGGGTTGGTTGTTGGATGGTTTCAGGACAGACTCAGGAGCTTGATATGTTCTGTTCTTCAGGTCAGTATTTTATTATAGGGCGTGGATGTAAGAGAGCTTAGAGAGAGGTTTGAGGTAATAGAAAGCAAGAGGGGAGGAGAGCAAGGGAGAGAGGAGAGGAGAGGAGAGGAGAGAGGAGAGGAGAGGAGAGGAGAGGAGAGGAGAGGAGAGGAGAGGAGAGGAGAGGAGAGGAGAGGAGAGGAGGAGAGGAGAGAAGAGGAGAGAGAGAGAGGAGAGGAGAGAGAGAAGAGAGAGAGGAGAGGAGAGAAGAGAAGAGAAGAGAAGAGAAGAGAAGAGAAGAGAAGAGAAGAGAAGAGAAGAGAAGAGAAGAGAAGAGAAGAGAAGAGAAGAGAAGAGAAGAGAAGAGAAGAGAAGAGAAGAGAAGAGAAGAGAAGAGAAGAGAAGAGAAGAGAAGAGAAGAGAAGAGAAGAGAAGAGAAGAGAAGAGAAGCAATTTTCCATTTACAACACAAAAAGTATTTTTCCATGATGAATATTCCAACTTCCAATAACCAATCTAATACAAATACACTAATTTCCTAATATTTGCATGCAACCTATAGGAACTACTAAATTACCATGTTTTATGGCTTTCTTATCTGTAACCCTTATCTTCAGACCTTTCCTGCCAGGCTTGGGGCAGGATGTCTGTTGGTTCTTTGGTACTTGTGGCATTTGGTATCATCTAAACAAAGGAAGAGGCCTCAAACCTTCACATAGCTATCTTCAGTGTCTGTGTCAAACACTGCCAACATCTCTATTTCATCTGTTGTTCCAGAACTACTTGCTAGGCACTCATAAGATTTTGATATTACTTCTCCAACACCTCTCCTGCAGGGATAGCTTCAAAAAAATGTCCCCAGCATTGCACAGGTGCTGCCATCTCTGCCTTGTGCTTTTGAGAGCTGCCACAAGAGCACTGAGAAAGTGATGTGTCTTCATCTGGAGGGGTATGGATGGTCATGGGTGATTGTCAGCACAGATTCCCAGAAGGGTTTGGGTTGAAGGAACTTCAAATCCCACCCCAGCCATGGCAGGGACACCTCCCACTGTCCCAGGCTGCTCCAGCCCAGTGTCCAGCCTGGCCTTGGGCACTGCCAGGGATCCAGGGGCAGCCACAGCTGCTCTGGGCACCTGTGCCAGCCCTGCCCACCCTGCCAGGGAACAATTCCTACCCAAAATAAGGGCAGGGAAGAGCTGCAGGGAAGAGAGACCAGGGACAGGTGTGAGAATGGAAACCAAGCTGCCAAGGAAGGAGGTTGAGGATGACCATGTCTTGTTTTAGGACAGCAACCCTGATGTGGTGCAGGAGCAGCTCCTTCTTGCTAGGGCAGCAGGAGGAAGAGCAGCAGCTTGCCAGGCTGGGAGCAGGGCCTTTAGAGGGCCTAACCAAGCTGTCTTGGCCCCAGGGCAGCAGCTGTCTGCAGCCAGATGTGGAGCTCCATGCAGCAAAACGGAATGTGGACATCTGCTGCCAGTATTCTCCACCTGGCAGGCACTGAGTGCTTACCTGTGCCTGCTCTGCTCCTGACACGGGAGCACGAGTTTGAATGGTCCCTGATTCCCCTGAGGGAGGGTCCTGCCCTCACCCAGAGCTGGGAGAGAGCACCAGTGAATCCTTTTTGGGGCTGGGGAGTGGGGGACAGGTTTTGTGTGCCCGGGAGTGGCACAGCTGTGAGGGTTTGGGGCGTCCCACACCACTCTGCACCCGGGGCTGTTGAGTTCTCTGCCTCACACGGGGCTGTGCTGATCCACCAGGGCTGTGCTGACCCTTTAGAGCTGTGCTGACCCTTCAGTGCTTTGCTGACCCTTAAGGGCTGTGCTGACCCCTTAGGGCTGTGCTGACCCTTTAGGGCTGTGCTGACCCTTTAGTGCTTTGCTGACCCTTTAGGGCTGTGCTGACCCCTTAGGGCTGTGCTGACCCTTTAGGGCTGTGCTGACCTTTTAGAGCTGTGCTGACCCTTTAGTGCTTTGCTGACCCTTTAGGGCTGTGCTGACCCCTTAGGGCTGTGCTGACCCTTTAGAGCTGTGCTGACCCTTTAGTGCTTTGCTGACCCTTTAGGGCTGTGCTGACCCCACACTGGGCTGTGCTGACCCCCAGGGCTGTGCTGACCCTTTAGGGCTGTGCTGACCCCTCAGGGCTGTGCTGACCCTTTAGGGCTGTGCTGATCCTTTAGGGCTGTGCTGACCCCCCAGGGCTGTGCTGACCCTTTAGGACTGTGCTGACCTTGAGGGCTGTGCTGATCCCCCAGGGCTGTGCTGACCCTTTGGGGTTGTGCTGACCCTTGAGGGCTGTGCTGACCCCTCAGGGCTGTGCTGACCCTTTAGGGCTGTGCTGACCCCTCAGGGCTGTGCTGACCCTTCAGACCTGTGCTGACCCTTTAGGGCTGTGCTGACCCCACAGTGGGCTGTGCTGACCCTTTAGGGCTGTGCTGACCCCTCAGGGCTGTGCTGACCCTTTAGGGCTGTGCTGACCCCACACTGGGCTGTGCTGACCCCACACTGGGTCTGTGGTCCCAGGGTGCCCCGAGCTCCAGGTCCCTCAGCAGACCCCAGGCTGGACCCAGCTGATCCTGGAGCTCTCGCTGATCCTGGAGCTCTCGCTGATCCTGGAGCTCTTTCCCAGGGCAGCAGTCTGTGGCAGAGCTCACTGGGCAGCCTGCAGAGGTGTGACTGGCAGGTACAGAACAATGCCAAATTTGTTCTTGCAGTGTAAGTGGATTTCCATGCACAAAGCTCCCCTCCTCGTGCCACACTCTATCAGCCTGGAAATCATGTGCTGTTAGGAGCCTGTGAGAGATTTATGCCAGGGGAACAATGGGAGCCTGTTGTTCCGATGAGATGATATACACTGAACGTTTTCAGACTACATATTGAACTAGAAAAAGTTCCAAAGCTCTGATATATGCAATAGCAGACTCATTATGCTGCACAGATTTGTACTCTGCCCAGTCTGATCTGATTGCACCTCTACATCATCTCCTGCCGTCTGTCAGTGCCTACTGCAGTGCTCAGAGCCTGGGACTAACCCAGGGGGGAGGGAGAACATCCAGGAGGGAGCGGGGGATTGTCTGCTGATTGACTGGAATGCAGCCTGAGGCTGCATGCTGCCAGGGGGACAGGCTGGGAGAGGGTTCAGCTCAGCCTGGGACAGGTTTGGAGAGACTTTGGCTCAGCCTGGGACAGATTTAGAGAGACTTTGGCTCAGTCTGGGACAGGTTTGGAGAGGGTTTGGCTCAGCCTGGCAGCTGGGACAGGTTTGGAGAGGGTTTGGCTCAGCCTGGGAGCTGGGACAGGTTTGGAGAGGGTTTGGCTCAGCCTGGGACAGGTTTGGAGAGGGTTTGGCTCAGCCTGGGGTTGGACAAATGGGAGAAGCAAAGCCCAGCACTCAGTGTCCTTGTTTAAAAGATAAATGCATATAAGGGCAGTTGCCTGGGCTGATGGCAGTTTCAGAAGCCACACTTCAGCCACCTGAAGAAGGAGTTTAGCAGCCCCTAACTTCTCCAGGAGCTGCTCCTGACACTGCAAAGCCCTGAGGTATTGCAGTATCCTTGGAAAGAAGTCGCTCATTGGTTTTTCCTTTCAGAAAACTTCTGGAGAGGCTTGGCAGTGACCTGGGACAAGAGGAAATTCTTGGCAGGTGCCTCCCAGGGCAGCTCAGAGCAGACCTTGTTCCCTGCTGCTGCAGGGTGTGACTGCCAGGCTGGATGGGACTGCAGGGCTGCTCCTCCCCAGCTGGGACAATTCCACAGGGATGTGGAATGCTCTGCTGGCTCTGCTGGACCCCAGGGCTCGTGGATTTGCGGATTTGTGGATTTCCTGCCCACAGGCACCTGCACAGGGTCTGCCAGCAGAGCTACACACCTGGGGAGCTGCCAGACACCCCAGGAACTGCAACTGAGACACCCCTCAGCATCCCTCAGGCACTTCAAAAGGAGCCTTGTGAGGGAGTTTCATCAGAAAACGCTTCTCATATTTTAAAGGTCATTTCTCAAAAGGAATTTTCCGAATTTGATGGAATTTTACCCTTCAGGTCATCCATTTTGTCTAATCCACCTGCACTCCTTTTTAAATTTGGTTTTGGTCCATCACACATGACAAGATCCAAAAATAAGGGCCATATTTTTTTTTGCAGAACTAAGAATATAATTCTTAGTTAATAACTATCTTCAGTACTTAATTTTTCGCCCCTCAAAAGCCTGCTGGGAATGAACAGTATTAGGATGACACAGAGAAATTTTAGTTCAGAAAAATTCAGTCTGTGTACATCCTGCTGTGGTCCCCATTATTTGAAGTGAGGAGTAGATCTGAGGACTTGTTGATCCCACTATTTTCACTATAATTGGGAATAATTTACTGTAAAGTTGCTAAATGTGACCTGAAGATCTGTAGTAGCTTTTCTCTCTGAGTGGTTTTAGATATTTGGAATTAAACTGCCTGGTTTTAGAAGCCAGCCTGTGAAGATGGAGAGGAGGCTGTGGCCTGGTGAAATGGGGAATATGGAATACTGAATATGGTATATTGAATATTGAACGTTGAATACTGAATATTGAATATGGAATATGGAATACTGAATATGGAATATAGAATATAGAATATGGAATATGAAATATGGAATATTGAATATGGAATATTGAATATTGGATAGGGAATATGGAATATGAATATTGAATATGGAATATGGAATACTTGTCACGGTGTGACTTGGGTTTGCTAACTTTAATATATTTAATTTCTTTTTGAGACAGGACCCAGGAGTAGAGACAAGGCAGGCTCAAAACTTAAAAAGGTACAAGAAGAAATTTATTAATAATACAAAAAAATAATTAGAATTCAGGATAAAATTCCTAGATTGTTCCCTCCTCCCCTTCAATCCACATTTCTTACCAACCAACATACAGAGAGAACACTTCAGTCAGTTATACACTCAAATAATCAGTTCAGTTTATTTCAGAGAGAAAAGTCCCTTTTCTGGTTATGGCTTAGGGGTGTCTTCACAGTCTGCATCCGTCCGAAAACCACAGAACTATGAATTTTTCCTCCCATTTACACAGTCCTTCCAGAGCCGTGTTATGGGTTACGTTACACACTTGGGGTATCACTTTTAAGGGTAGGCTGTCGAAAAACAAAATTCTCTTCATCTTCTTCTCTATCAAATGTCTCTGTTCATATTCCAGTCCCAGAACAGAGAGAGCTCAATTTCCCCAAGGCAAAACGTCTTCTACTCAAGCACCCAAACCTCCTCAAGTATATTTCACAGTTTAAAGGAACTTTAGTGAAGTCACAATCCCCACAGCCCACAAAAAAGGTTTTCAGCTACTTGCATCTTTTCAATCTCTTCCCACCAGGAACTTTGTCTTCATCCCGCTGACTTCTGTAGTCTCCATGCTTCATTTCTTCTCATTCAGGGGAACTCAGGAGGTCCAGGATTCCATCCAGGCATAAAGAAGTTACAATTGTATCCAGATTGCAAAGAAACAAACGTGGGCAGCTGGAGTTCTTTCTCTGCCATGTGGAAAGGCGAGCCGAGGCGAGCTAAGTGCAGCCGGCAGGGCCGGGGGCCATGCGGAACCGGTGCTGGAGCCATGCGGAACCGGTGCTGGAGCCATGCGGAACCGGTGCTGGAGCCATGCGGAGGCCGGGGGCCCCCAAGCCAGGGGCTCCCCACAGAGCCGGTGCCAGGCCGGGCCGCCCCCCCGCTGAGCCCGGGGCCGGGGTTCCGAGCCGGGCCCCCCGCAGAGCCAGGGTGCCGGGCCGGACCCCAGACCGAGCCCGGGGCCGGCTGGAGCCCGCCAGCCAGGGCCTCCCACCCCTCTGGAGGCCGGGAACCGAAAGAGGCAGCTAACTCGATGCAACTGTGATTTGTGAAAGCGAAATAACTTTTTCATTGGTTTCCTGAGATGTTCATCACCAAATCAGCTCTCTGGTGCCAGCAGCTCACAGGGGAAGCTCCCAGAGACGGGAGAGTGCCTCCCACTCCCCAGCCTCATGGAGCCTGCCCTGAGGTGGATCCACCCCTCCCCCATACCATGTGAATCCTACACAAATACTGAATATGGAATATTGAATATTGAACATTGAATATTGAATATAGAGTATTGAATACGGAATATTGAATATTAAATATCGGATATTGTATATTGAATATTGTGTATTGAATATGGAATATTGAATATTAAACATTGAATATTGAATATTGAATATTGAATACTGATGGACTGGGCAGTGCAGGGACGTGGGCTGTCCCTGTTTGTTCCTCTCAAGAGCCATTGGAAGATGAGCTCTGCCTCCCCAGCCTGTGAATCAGCAGGGCTGGGAGCCTTGTTTTGCAGCAAAGGGAAGCTGGACTTCTCAGCAGCTCGTCTTTCAGCTGGGAACACAAGACAGGGGCGAGATTCCCAAAAATGCTGGGCAGCCCTTGGAGAGCTGAGCGCTCTGACTTCACTGGATCCTGCTGAAGAGGGGAAATTTGAGCTGAGCTGTGTTGAAAATCTGTCCAACCCAAGCATTTTAAAGATATTTAGGCCTTGTTCCACTCACAGCCTGAGACAGGTTATAGGTTTCAATTCCCTTGGAAGTGGTGGCAGGGAAATGCCAAAGCCTGATCTAAACTCAGCATCTTCATCAAGGCTCTTTACAGACAGGCTGGAGATTATTTGCCTAAAATCATGCAGGTTCAGGGTTGTATTTTTAATTGCAAGACTATTCAATTTCCTTGTAGATAGCCACAGCATAATATAAAGGGATGAGAAATCAAAAGAATTAGATTATTATCTTTAGAAATTCCCTAAAATCCATGAATCTGGCAAAGGCTGTGGTGTGGGTTATTCTGCTGTGCTTCTGAGAGATGACCAAGCCTAACAACTTGTCTTGGCTCTTGGTTTCTCCCTGGAAGCCTGGACTTCTGGTTTGGAGAAGGTAATATCCTAACCATATGTGCAATGATTGATTCCTCTGGATGTATGTGCAGCCTGAGCAATGCTCTCTTCAGGGAGCAGACACGGATGTGGGTGAGTCAGCAGCATGGGAACACTCATTTAATCAGTGTTTTTTACTCAATAGTTACTAATAAGACAAAACAACATTTTGTTCAGTGGGGAATATAACATTGTATTTCCTAATACAACAGCTTATGGAAAAAATCCTTCGTTAACCCATTACAGGTTCTCCTCCTGAAAAAAAAAATTAGTTTCTTTAAAATGTCACTTGAATTTGATCTATTAATAATATTTCTCTAGAAGTTTTCTAGTGAATGATTTTTAATCATTGATGATTTTTACTTCAACCTAATTCTCTGGCCTCATCATTAACCTGTGCTAGAGTACCACTTGTGAGTTAGAGTTGGACTCCTTGGAGAGCTGTAGTGTGGGGATTTCAAAATAATCCTGCAGAGCTCATGTGAACTCCCATCCTGTGCTCCTGGTTCTTAATTTGCTCTGCTGTTCTTGCAAAGAAAAGCAATGGCAGGGGAATATCAAAGGAAAGATATCAAAAAAGTGAATATCAAATGTGAGATATCAAAAAAGTGGATATCAAAAGGGAAAGCCCTGCTGGATCCACACTGCCCACCCAATATTGCAGGCATTGGTTACTCATATTTGCAAATTTTAAAGGTTTTGGCATGTGCCAGACTGCACCAATGTCCAGCTTAGTGTGAGAGCTGGGAAAAGGTGCATTTAATGCAGAAATAGAAATTTGTGTTGGACTCAGCCTTGGCCCTCTGCTCTTTGTGCACACTACATCAGGGTGAGGAGGATCTCCCCCCTGCCCTCCCTGCCCTCTGAAAGCCACTCTGGGGCAGCCCCTAAACTCTCTCTGTGGGAAAGTGGAGCAGCTCATCACTTGTGTAGGAAAATGCAAAACTGGAAATCGAGGTTGTGCCTGGGAAACAGCACTAAATGTGAAAACGTGCTGGGGTAGCTAGCTCACTTTTGGATCCCTCGATGCAGTCTTGGGATTTTTACAGGTTATGGGGATTTAAAGCATCCCTGGGATGTGCTGTGTGCAGCTCCAGGGCTGGGAAATGGACGTTTGCAGGCTGGAAGGGATGCCCACGAGAAGCAGGAGTCCCTGTGGGTGCTGGGTTGGGCTGGTGCCACCCAGGTTTGCTGTTGTCTTGCTGGACAGGATCAGGAGTTACTATTTTCTGTTCTTCAGGTTTGTATTTTATTATAAGGCATGGGTGTAAGAGAGAGTGTAGAGCATGGAGAGTGATAAGAGCAAGGGGTAAGAGAGAGCTTAGAGAGAGAGAGAGAGGTTAGAGGTAAGGGGTAAGAGGTAAGAGAGAGATTTCTCCTTTACAATACAATAAGTATTCTTCTATGATAAATATTCTAATTGCCAATAACCAATCTAATACAATATACTAATTTCCTAATATTTGCATGCAACCTATAGGAATCACTAAATTCCCATGTTTTATGGCTTTCTTATCTGTAACCCTTATCTACAGACCTTTCCTGCCAGGCTTGGGACAGGATGTCTGTTGGTTCTTTGGTATTTGTGGCATTTGGTATCATCTAAACAAAGGAAGAGGCCTCAAACCTTCACATAACTATCTTCAGTGTCTATGTCAAATACTGCCAACATCTCTATTTCATCTATTGTTCCAGAACTACTTGCTAGGCACTCATAAGATTTTTCTATTCCCTCCCCAATATGAGACACTCCCCGAGTGCTGCAGGGGAGAGGGAGATTGGGCAAAACCATGGCAAGGCCCCAGCAGCAGGCAGCACATGCTCCTGGGGAGCACAAGTAGAGCCACTCTTGTCATCAGACATCCCAGTCACCTGCTGGGATACCTGGGGGAGAAATTAGGGCAGGCAAACACACATTGGTTTTTTTGTTGGAAGTGCCAGGCTCGGTGGAGATGAATTGGCCATCTGTTCCCTCCCAGCCATGCTCTGGCAAGCTGCAAAGCTCCTTTATATACCTTACCACTTTCCATCAGTGCTAACAAAAGTCAGGGGGAAGTGTTTGGTTTTTTCTCAGAGCATTCTCCCCTCTGACAGTGTGCAACCAAGAGATTTTCCCTAAATCTCTTGCTGTCCCTGTGGCCTGGCTGTGTTTGCACATGACATTCAGGTACCTTATCTCTGGCACATCTTCAGGCCTGAAACACACCCCCTCCATTCCCTGGCCAACAAACAGTTCCTGTCCAAGCAAACTGCTCATCGTGCTGTCACTCCTTGCTGCCACCAGCCCTAGCCTGCAGGACAGGCACAGCTCCACATCAGGGCTGGGGTCACAGCCTCCTCCCCCATGATGCTTTATGGCCCAAAGGAGTCATTGGAGTCATTAGTTCCATCTTAATTAATGCTCAGGCTGCAGGGACATCCTCTAGCACCTTTGGGAGCGCCACAGTGCCTGGATGCTTGAACTCCCCTGTATCTGATGAAGTGTGTGAGATTCCCTGTGCCAGTCACTGCATCCTTTGCCTTGGGATGGATTTATCCCTGTGGGAATGGAGTTCAGTGTGTGCAGTGCAGCCTGGCATGGGATGGTTTATCCCTGTGGGAATGGGGCTCAGTGTGTGCAGTGCAGCCTGGCATGGGATGGTTTATCCATGTGGGAATGGGGTTCAGAGTATGCAGTGCAGCCTGGCATGGGGTGGTTTATCCATGTGGGAATGGATCTCAGTGTGTGCAGCCTGGCATGGGATGGTTTATCCATGTGGGAATGGGGTTCAGTGTGTGCAGTGCAGCCTGGCATGGGATGGATTTATCCCTGTGGGAATGGGGTTCAGATTGTGCAGCCTGGCATGGGATGGTTTATCCCTGTGGGAATGGGGTTCAGTGTGTGCAGTGCAGCCTGGCATGGGATGGTTTATCCCTGTGGGAATGGGGTTCAGTGTGTGCAGTGCAGCCTGGCATGGGATGGTTTATCCCTGTGGGAATGGGGTTCAGTGTGTGCAGTGCCTCCTTTGCCATGGGATGGATTTATCCATGTGGGAATGGGGTTCAGTGTGTGCAGTGCAGTCTGGCATGGGATGGTTTATCCCTGTGGGAATGGGGTTCAGTGTTTGCAGTGCCTCTTTTGCCATGGGATGGATTTATCCCTGTGGGAATGGATCTCAGTGTGTGCAGTGCAGCCTGGCATGGGATGGTTTATCCCTGTGGGAATGGATCTCAGTGTGTGCAGTGCAGCCTGGCGTGGGATGGTTTATCCCTGTGGGAACGGATCTCAGTGTGTGCAGTGCAGCCTGGCGTGGGATGGTTTATCCATGTGGGAATGGATCTCAGTGTGTGCAGTGCCTCCTTTGCCATGGGATGGTTTATCCCTGTGGGAATGGGGGCGCAGTGTGTGCAGTGCAGCCTGGCATGGGATGGTTTATCCCTGTGGGAATGGGGTTCAGTGTGTGCAGTGCAGCCTGGCATGGGATGGTTTATCCCTGTGGGAATGGATCTCAGTGTGTGCAGTGCAGCCTGGCATGGGATGGTTTATCCCGTGTGGGATTGGGGTTCAGTGTGTGCAGTGCAGCCTGGCATGGGATGGTTTATCCCTGTGGGAATGGGGTTCAGTGTGTGCAGTGCAGCCTGGCATGGGATGGTTTATCCCTGTGGGAATGGGGTTCAGTGTGTGCAGTGCAGCCTGGCATGGGATGGTTTATCCATGTGGGAATGGGGTTCAGTGTGTGCAGTGCAGCCTGGCATGGGATGGTTTATCCCTGTGGGAATGGGCTTCAGATTGTGCAGCCTGGCATGGGATGGTTTATCCATGTGGGAATGGGGTTCAGTGTGTGCAGTGCCTCCTTTGCCATGGGATGGATTTATCCCTGTGGGAATGGATCTCAGTGTGTGCAGTGCAGCCTGGCATGGGATGGTTTATCCCTGTGGGAATGGGGTTCAGTGTGAGCAGTGCAGCCTGGCATGGGATGGATTTATCCCTGTGGGAATGGGGTTCAGAGTGTGCAGTGCAGCCTGCAGAGCTCTGACTGTTTCAGCCACCACATAAATCACCTTTTCAGTCACTGCTGCCTTCCTCTGCTCAGCTTTTGTCCTGCCAACAGCGAGCTCTCTGTCCCTGAGACCCCCTGTCCCTGTGGCCCCTCAGGGCTGGGAAGAGCCTCCTGTGGAGCCACGGGGGACAGAAGTGACTCTTCTTTCTGTGAAGATGGAGCTCCTCTCTGGAGAAACAGTTTTGTATATATTCAGATTTTCCAAATTCCTCTAAATACTTTTACTAATGGTTCTTTACAGTGTTTTTCCCTTCCTGAATGGCTGTGTCTGAGTGCAGGCCAGCCAGCTGAATTCTCTTGTGTTAGCTTTCTGTAGGTATGGATTTTGAAGCTCTCTTTTGCTAAACAAAATGACACCCTTAAAGGACATTTCTGAGCTTTGTAAACCTGTCAGTAAAACCTCGCTGTGTTCAGTTTTTTTTTTTTGTTTTCGTTTTTTAGTATTGTTGACAGAGAAAAAATCAGACACTGCTTTGGTTCCAAAGTGAATGCTTGCTGTAGAAATACAGAAAAAAACTCCATTTGAGTTTTCCCTCCAGGTAGTTTTATTAGAGAGATACGAGGGAGGGTCCTAGGCTTGTGTTTCTCTTTTAGAAATTTTTATTCCAGCTTCCTTTCCTTGGTATAAACATCCCATGTCCTGGCTGCATGGATGGGGAACACTGGGAGCAGTCTGGGATTTTGGAGCCCCAGCCCCTGCTTACGGGGTGTTTTTGGAAGCTAAAGCCCCCCCAAATGCTCACCTTGCTCTGCCCTGCTCCCCTTGACAGCAGCAGAGAAGTTTGCTGTCAAAAGCCCATAGACTGAAATAAGCAGCATCAAACAAATGTCCTGTGAGAACTGCCAGGCCATGAAATTCTGGAATAAGTAATCCCAGCCTATTGAAATGCCTGATTAACTTCAGTATGACTGCTAGATTTAATGCTGGGGTGCTGGAAGGGAGCCAGGGAAGTTCCCTGTGCATCTCAGCACTGCTGCTGGCAGGTACCTGAAGGCAGTCACCAGCCTGGAGGGGAATGCTGATCTCTGCTGAACACATGAAGGGAGGTGTAAGAAGGACTGGGAACTGGAGGGGCTGGAACCTCTGGCTGGGGCACAGTCCCTTCCTGCTCCCTGCAGCCCAGGCTGCAGCACTGAGGCAGAGCAGATGTGCATCCTGCAGGGGAATCGGATCCAAAGGACTTGCAAACCTCTGTGGCTCAGCCTTGCACTCCCACCCTCTGGGACTCCTTGGCTTTGGTGCAATTTCCATTTGACACCAGTGAATCTACAAAGGTGAGAAAGACTCTTCAGTGGAGTTTTGTGGTCTGGGTTTTTTGTGTGTTACACAAAGGAGACAAACTGTGATTCTTGCTTTGCATTGATCCATCAGACAAAATAAATCTCTTTGGGGCCCTTGCAACTTTCCTGGTATTAATGAACACCAAGGAGTACTGCCAGAGTATTGCACCAAAACGAGCCAGTTTTGTGTTTCATCCTGAAAGGTTCCCAGAGTTGATCTCACAGAGCTGAACCAGTAGCTGCAGTGCAAACCTCCAAGCTGAAATCTAACCCTGACAGCAAGGTCCAACCCCATGGGTGGAAGGGAAAATCACTGCAGAGGAGCAGGGCCCCTCCACACAGCGTGCTGGGCTCTAACACCCGCCTGTCTGCTTGCATTGCCTGCACCAGGGGCTTTGGCTGAAGACTCCCCCTATCCTTGGAGGTATGTGGAGGGGGGGAATTTTCTTTTCTTGATTTGTTCCAGGTTTCTACAGCTGTGAGAGAAGTTCTACTTATCTTACCCATGCCCTGAACCATGGTGGGCTAGTGGCCAGCAGGTTATGGCATGTATCCCATCCCAGTATCCCATCCTGTATCCCATCCTGTATCCCATTCCTGTATCCCATTCCTGTATCCCATTCCTGTATCCCATCCCTGTATCTCATCCTGTATCCCATCCCTGTATCCCATCCTGTATCCCATTCCTGTATCCCATTCCCTGTATCCCATCCCTGTATCCCATCCCTGTATCCCATCCTGTATCCCATCCCTATATCCCATCCTGTATCCCATCCTATATCCCATCCTGTATCCCATCCCTGTATCCCATCCCTGTATCCCATCCTGTATCCCATCCCCGTATCCCATCCTCGTATCCCATCCCAGTATCCCATCCTCGTATCCCATCCCAGTATCCCATCCCAGTATCCCATCCCTGTATCCCATCCCAGTATCCCATCCCAGTATCCCATCCCTGTATCTCATCCCAGTATCCCATCCTGTATCCCATTTCTGCCATTCCTGGCTGTATTTTCAGGACCTGCTGGCTCCCAGGGGTTGGTGTGGCAGCCCCTGAGGCTCCCTGGGGAATTCCCTGAGGAATGCTGGGCTCTGCCTGGCACTGCTGCTGGCAGCTGGGACAGGAGCTCAGAAGGAGCGTGCCCAGGGAGGGCAGATCCCTTCAGGGACTTCCTTCCCTCCCTGCCCTGAGCAAACACCTTCTCCCCAAGGGTTCACCCTGGTGCTTCTTGCACCGTCTCCTGGCAGCAGGTGCAGTGCTGGAGGGACAGGGTGGGACAGGAGCAGGATCCGAGGGCTGGGGAGGGCAGGGAAATCCTGTGCCACTCTTCACCCCTCGGGGGTTCTAGACACGAACACGTGTCCGTCCCTCGAGGGGAACCAGTGCCACACATGCCCTCTGCCCCGAGTCCTGCAGGCACCCTGCAGCCGCGGCAGTGAACTGTCACAGACACGGGACACTCACGGATTAATTATCATAGACACGGGACACTCACGGATGAATTATCACAGACACACACCACACACTGATTAATTATCACAGACACGGGACAGACACAGATTAATTATCACAGACACGTGACACACACGGATTGATTATCACAGACACGTGACAGACAAATTATCACAGACACACACCACACACGGATTAATTATCACAGACACGTGACACATTATCAGAGACACGTGACACACGGATTAATTATCACAGACACGTGACACTCACGGATTAATTATCACAGACACAGGACACACACGGATTAATTATCACAGACACGTGACAGAGAGATTAATTATCGCAGACACGTGACACACGGATTAGTTATCACAGTCACGTGACAGACAAATTGTCACAGACACGTGACACACATGGATTAATTATCACAGACACGTGACCCAGACAGATTAATTATCACAGACACATGACACACACAGGATTTATTATCACAGTCACGTGACAGACAAATTATCACAGACACATGACAGACAAATTATCACAGACACGTGACACAGACGGATTAATTATCACAGACACGTGACACAGACAAATTGTCACAGACACGTGACACAGACGGATTAATTATCACAGACACATGCCACACACGGATTAATTATCACAGTCATGTGACAGACAAATTGTCACAGACACGTGACACACATGGATTAATTATCACAGTCACGTGACACAGACAAATTATCACAGATACATGACACACACGGATTTATTATCACAGTCACGTGACAGACAAATTAGCACAGACACATGACAGACAAATTGTCACAGACACGTGACACACACGGATTAATTATCACAGTCACGTGACAGCCAAATTGTCACAGACACGTGACACACACGGATTAATTATCACAGACACGTGACACAGAAAAATCGTCACAGACACGTGACGCAGTCAGATTAATTATGCTCAGACACATGACTCAGATGGATTAATTATGCAAGACACGTGACAAACATGGAATAATTATCACAGACACGTGACACTCACAGATTAATTATCACAGACACATGACACAGACGGGTTATTTATCTCAGACACGTGATACAGACAGATTAATTATCACAAACACATGACAAACATGGAATAATTATCTCAGACACATGATACAGATTAATTATCACAGACACACGACCCAGACGAATTGTCAGGCTCAGAGTTTTCCACTCTGCACATTTAATTTGACTCAGCAGTGTCGCCCCGGTTCCTGCAGAGCCCACACTCTCAATCATTTCTATTGCTCCCACAAGGAGGGAATTTTGCTTGATCTCTTTCTCGTGTGCTTTCACCTGCTGTGCTTTATGGTCCCCTTTAACCCTTTCCTGCTCGGGTGTGTTCTCCCGGGCTCTGCCCTGCTGCAGGGGCTCAGGGCTTTGCCTGGCTTGTCAGGAGGAAGAGGAGGGGAGGCAGAGCAATCCCCAGCACTGTGCACCCTGATGCCCTCCTGGTAATCCAGCCCTGGCCTAGAAATGTGGATTAAACAAGCTGTCCCATCACTGCTGACTGGCCCAGCCCTGCTCACTAGCAGGTCCATCCTGCAGCCAGCTGGGGTTGCTCCTAATGGAGATGGGGGAAGCTTCCAGCAACTTCTCACAGGAACCAGCCCTGGAGCCCCCCCACTACCAACACGTGGCCCACCAAGCCGATTAACAAATCAGTTAATGCATCCCACATGTATCAGGGCAGCGTTTGACATCACTGGGATGTGGCTGCCACCCCACCCTGGGCCTGGCACTGAGGGACCTCAACAGCCTGCCCTGGGCAAGCAGCTTTGTCTGAGGTGCTGTGAGGTGAGGTCCACAGTCTGGAGGGGCATTAAAGGCAGGGGATGGGGAATACCCATTTCTCATCATCTGGAAAGGAAGGGAATTAGTGATGGACAGAGGAATTGTGTAACCATGTAGGGAAGGGAGAAGGGAAGCTCACAGTCCAGAATAAAGACAGAACCCTCATGAGATGCAGCTCTGGTGGTGTGGAAGTTTCAAAACATGGCTGTATGTGCTCCCATGCTTGTGGAACATCCCTCAGATCCTGCTGGGATCTAGAGCAGAACAGCTGGAGAGTTTCCTGAGGCTCAGCTTCCTGCACATCTATGCCTCATTCGGATTCATGACTTCTCTGTCTTCTTGCCAGCATTGTCTGGTGGTGATTATTTTAATTATCACTGTGGATGTCCATCTGAATTATCACTGTGGATGTCCATTTTAATTATCACTGTGAATGTCCATCTTAATTATCAATGTGGATGCCCATTTTAGTTATCACTGTGGATGTCCATTTTAATTATCACTGTGGATGTCCATCTTAATTATCACTGTGGATGCCCAGCTTAGTTATCACTGTGGATGCCCATTTTAATTATCACTGTGGATGCCCATCCCTGTCTCTGGAGGTGCCCAGCCCTGGCTGCCCTTGCTGTCCCTGCTGCAGCCACACACCACAGCTCTGTGCTCCAGGCTCCAAAGTGGCCACAGCATCACTTAGACCACGATGAGGTTTTCCTGGCAGGAGCTCAGCTGCTGTCGTGGCTGGGAGCAGATTGGGTGGGAAGGCAGCAGGAAAGCAGGAGCTGGGCCCTGCACTGGGCAGACTTGTGGGACAGTACCTGCAGAGGTGTAAAAGTGTCTCCTCTTTGCAGAAGCAGCTTTCCCCAGGTGGCTGCAGGGATGTCAGCAGGAGGAAATGCAGGTTTGCTCTGGAGTGTTTATGACTCCTCACTAAATTCCCCTGCTCAACCCCACAGCATCTCAGCTCCAGCTTCTCCCAGGTACACACTTGGAGGAAAATCCCTCAGTTCCAGACTCATGCAACCTTTACTGCTGCTGCTGACTTCAGTGTTGTTCCTGTAGGACATCCCAAACCCAGTCAAATATTTCCAGAGGAGGAACTAATTATGGAGCATTCTTCCCCTGTTTTATGACGTTAGCTGGAGCTCCCATGCAAGAACTGAGGAGCCCACGTTTGTTTGGTTATCCACTGCAGGGTTTGTTTTCCTTCCCATCAGACAGGAGTGGGGCTGTCAGAGCTGCTGTGCCTGCAGGGGCAGGCAGATGTGGCTGAGGGAGGATGTGTGAGCACATCTGGACGAGTGGAGCAGTGCTCACCACCCCTCCACCATCCTGCCCACCTCCCTGCAGCCTCCCTCCAAGGCCCAGTTTCCTTCTGCCCGTCCAATATTCCATCAGTGGGGCAGGGAAATGATGTCTTCAAAGGTGCTAATTGCTCATGTTTATCAAAAGCTCCAAAGGAAGGTGGGGGAGCATTTCCAGCTGGGAAAGTTCTCCCTGCCCAGCTGTTCCAGAGAGCTCCAGGGTGATTTATAGTTCACCCAGGGCTGGGCTCTTCTTTCAGAGCTGTTCAGGACAGGGACGATTAGAAGTGACCAGCCTGGCACATGAGTCAGGCTCTAATAATGAACAAAACCTGCAAATAGCTGTTCATAAATGACAAAAGCTGCAGCACATTAATGCTCCACAGCTTGGCTCTACCACAGTGAGAAGGCCAAGAGGAGATCCCTCAGGTGAGGGAGGGTTTTTGGGCACATTAACCCAGATCAAGGCTGTGTCTCAGTCCTTGCAGCACTGCCAGGTGTGGGAGCAGCATCTTGCACAGCCAGGACTGATTTATCCAGACGTCAGTGCCAGGGGGCTGATGATGGTGACTTCATCATCCAGCTCTGCATAGCCCAAACCCTCCTCTGGCCACACCACTGTCTGATTAATTCCATTTAAAGCTGACAACAACTTTGAATTTAGTAATAAGATGATCAAGAATACAAAAAAGGGCAAAATTCATAAAATTTGGATCTCCAGGTTCTGAAGCACTTGGACAGCTCCTGTAGGGCTCACCTCTGAGGATACAGTCCTGGGCATAACTACTGCAGTCTCCTCTGACTGCTGCTGGCTTAAGAGCACTCCCTATGCAAACATACAGCAGGGGAAGTCAGAGACTTTATGCTGCAGGAAAGGTCAGGAAAACTTTCAATTTTCTGAAAGTGCTTGGCCATTGAATGCTGCTGCCAAAGGCACAAAGCAGAACTGCATTTGCAAGTCTGTCAGACCAGAAAAGTATTAAGAGGTTTTTTAGTATATTGTGTTTTCAAGCCATCTTATTATCATAAAGGTAAAATTTCAGCAGTTTATAATTCAGGAGGACTGCTGAAGGGCTTTTTTGGTGAGTTTGCCATTTCTGCAAGAGGCTCTGAAGGGAGTTTGGCTAGAAGGAAGATGTTGTCACTCAGCATTGCTGAGGGAGCTGACTGACTGTGGGTGGGTGTCAGGGGTGGGTACAGGACTCCTCTGCTGGAGAGCTTGGGGCTGGCTGGCATGAGCAATCCCTGCCATGGGCAGAACAGACTCAACCTGGATTAAATTAATTTAAGGCTCATTAAAACAGGCAATCTTCTTTTCCCCTCTTCTCTGCCTGTCGGGTGGCTTTGTGCTTTTCCAGAGGTGCCACCAGCTCTCTGCACTCTGCAGAGTCAGCCTGGGCCAGGCAAAGCTGGGAGAGAGGGACCCCGAGCCCTAGGTGTCCCTGTGTGTCCCTGGGTGTCCCTGTGTGTCCCTGTCCGTCCCTGTGTGTCCCTGTCTGTCCCTGTGTGTCCCTGGGTGTCCCTGTGTGTCCCTGTCCGTCCCTGTCCGTCCCTGTCAGTCCCTGTCTGTCCCTGTGTGTCCCTGGGTGTCCCTGAGGGCAGGGAGGGCTCTGGGCAGGGACCAGGCTCTGCTCCTCTGGGTGCCCTCAGTGCCTCCTCTCCAGGCTGAGCCCCCCCAGCTCCCTCAGCCTTTCCTGGGCACTGAGATGCTCCAGCCCTTGCTCAGCTCAGGAGCTCCTGCCCTGCTGTGCTGAGGATCCAGAGCTGAGCACAGCAGCCCAGAGGTGCCCCAGAGCTGGGCACAGCATCCAGAGATGTGTTCCTTGACCTGGCCCTCACAAGAATATTAATGAGTCTGGCTATAAACCATTTCAGGAGTGGGACTGTGCTGCTCCCAAGTGTAATTAGAGTTTTGCTCTTGGGTAACTTTGCTTGTCTTGGAGCTGTTGCTGTCACTCTTACTAATGAATTTTTGCTTTAGTGCTATGATGCCTTTCTGATTTTCATGATCCACACACCTGAGGAGCACTAGGGACCACCAGCCTTGCAGCCTGGCCCCTTCTTGACACTGTATTCATTTCTGCATTTTTCTTACACTTCTTATGTTTGCAGCTACAGCAAATAATCTTTTAAATTCCCTGAATAAAAACTGGAAAAAGGCTGTGGAATGGGTTATGGGATGGGAATGCTGGCTGTGGAATGGGTTATGGGATGGGAATGCCGGGTGTGGAATGGGTTATGGGATGGGAATGCTGGCTGTGGAATGGGTTATGGGATGGGAATGCTGGCTGTGGAATGGGTTATGGGATGGGAATGCCGGGTGTGGAATGGGTTATGGGATGGGAATGCTGGCTGTGGAATGGGAATGCTGGCTGTGGAATGGGAATGCTGGCTGTGGAATGGGTTCTGAATGGGAATGCTGGCTGTGGGATGGGTTATGGGATGGGAATGCTGGCTGTGGAATGGGTTATGGGATGGCAATGCTGGCTGTGGGATGGGTTATGGGATGGGAATTCTGGCTGTGGGATGGGTTATGGGATGGCAATGCTGGCTGTGGAATGGGTTATGGGATGGCAGTGCTGGCTGTGGGATGGGTTATGGGATGGCAATGCTGGCTGTGGGATGGGTTATGGGATGGCAATGCTGGCTGTGGAATGGGAATTCTGGCTGTGGGATGGGTTATGGAATGGCAATGCTGGCTGTGGAATGGGAATTCTGGCTGTGGGATGGGTTATGGGATGGCAATGCTGGCTGTGGAATGGGTTATGGGATGGCAGTGCTGGCTGTGGGATGGGTTATGGGATGGCAATGCTGGCTGTGGGATGGGTTATGGGATGGCAATGCTGGCTGTGGAATGGGAATGCTGGCTGTGGAATGGGAATGCTGGCTGTGGAATGGGTTCTGAATGGGAATGCTGGCTTTGGGATGGGTTATGGGATGGGAATTCTGGCTGTGGAATGGGTTATGGGATGGCAATGCTGGCTGTGGGATGGGTTATGGGATGGGAATTCTGGCTGTGGGATGGGTTATGGGATGGCAATGCTGGCTGTGGAATGGGTTATGGGATGGCAGTGCTGGCTGTGGGATGGGTTATGGGATGGCAGTGCTGGCTGTGGGATGGGTTATGGGATGGCAATGCTGGCTGTGGAATGGGAATTCTGGCTGTGGGATGGGTTATGGAATGGCAATGCTGGCTGTGGAATGGGAATTCTGGCTGTGGGATGGGTTATGGGATGGCAATGCTGGCTGTGGAATGGGTTATGGGATGGCAGTGCTGGCTGTGGAATGGGTTATGGGATGGGAATGCTGGCTGTGGAATGCGTTATGGGATGGCAATGCTGGCTGTGGAATGGGAATTCTGGCTGTGGGATGGGTTATGGAATGGCAATGCTGGCTGTGGAATGGGAATTCTGGCTGTGGGATGGGTTATGGGATGGCAATGCTGGCTGTGGGATGGGTTATGGGATGGCAGTGCTGGCTGTGGAATGGGAATGCTGGCTGTGGGATGGGTTATGGGATGGCAGTGCTGGCTGTGGAATGGGTTATGGGATGGGAATGCTGGCTGTGGAGTGATGCTGTGGGAGATGACCACAGTGCACGAGTGGCTCAGGTCCAGCCCCAGAGCCCCCCGTGTGCCAATGGCCTGCAGAGCTCCAGCCCTCAGAGCTCCTTGCTGGCAGGACATCAGCAGGGAGAAAAGCAATCCCTGAGCAGCAAACAGGGGCAAAGCTTTCCATGCCATGGAAAAACCCAGATGCATCTGCCTTGGATGCAGAGCTCTGTGCAGGAGCTGCTCCCCCATTTCCTGCTGGTGGCTTTCCTGGAGATGGATGCTGTGTCCCCAGCCCAGGGCTCTGCTGCTGCTCCCTCTCCTGCCTGGGCGCCCCTTTCTCCCTGGAGCTGCAGCATCACTTCACTGGGAGCCACACAGCCCAGCTAAGGGGGAGAGGGAGCCACTCACTGCTGCCCTGTGCATTTAATAAACAGACTCATTTGGGCTCAGCTCTGCAGACTGGGCTTCTCTGGGTTACTTGTATCTGCCTTTTTATGTCACATGAATTCTTAGTGTAGAGCAGAGCTGGTGGATGCTCCTAACACAACTCTTCCAAAAATTACTGGTCTTTAAATACATCTAAAATGTCCCATTTGGCAAATTTTCCTAGTCTAAAAAAAATAAATCTGGGATTTAAAAAAAAATGTTAATAGGGTTAAAGTACTTCAAATCTTATAAGAATTAAAAAAAAACAACTTTTTTTTTCAGCTGGAATTTTTGATAAATGAAAGCTGCAGATTTGAAAGAGCGCTTGAAAATTATCAATTATTTCCAAGTACCTTCAGTCCTTTGCACTTCTTCTGTTGCTCTTTGAAGCATTTGCAGTCAGGAGAAGCCATGGGGATAACCCCAGGTTCCCTCCAGAGCTGGAAGGAGCAGGGATAGCAACACCGGGAGTTGGCACTGCCATGGCCCTGGCACAGAAATGTCTGGGCTTGACCTGCATCCCCTGGCACTGCTTCCCCTCCCCAGGGCCCTTCCTGGGAATGAAGGGCAGGATCTGGGGGACAAAACTGCCCTTTCCAGTGCTCTGCAGTGCCCCAAACACTTCCAATTCCGGATGATTTCTGTCACAAATAGCAGAGCAATCACCTGGGCTGTTCTTCTGGGGCAGGGATTTTCCTGCTTTGTTTTCTGCTTTTCCTTCTACCACAATTCACAAATTTGTGAATTTAGCAATTCACAAAGGTGCTTCCCACACCTGCTGCAACCACTGAAAATGATGGTTTGTCCTTTCCACTGTTCCTTTCTCTGCTTCTCTCTGAACCCTCCTCTCCTCATTCTATTGCAACTTTCCTCACATTTTGGCAGACTTTGGGAATTTCAGGAGCAATAAATTCAAATGGATAGAATGAAGGGAGATGACAGCTTTTTGGAACAGAGAGCAAGGCTTTCTTTGGTGGTTTTTCCTTTTTATTCCTTTTTTTAGATATACCCTCTATGAACGCTCACCTGGGACTGCTTCTATCTGGAAAAAAATATCACCTGCCTAAATTTGTATAGATTGAACCTGGAACTGAAAGTAGATTTCTGCTCTGGCCATATTTCTCAGTTGTCTGTCCCTGAAAGGAGCACTCAGGATCATCATTTGACTTTCATGTATTTATTTCCCTGGCCTTTTGTTTGCAATTAACACAATATTTAACATTTTGTTTCCTGTTAACTCTTGAGATAGGTGTGGAATGACCATTTCTGGATGCTGATGATGACCAGACAGGCTCCATTTTGGGTACTGCTGGCACAGATCTGCTTTCTCAGGGTTTCACCAGCTGAAGGTGTGCCCTGCTCCTTGCTGTGCCCAGCAGCTCTGAGTGTGCTTCTCACATAAGATGGGTTCAGGCAGAAATGCTGCAGCCTGGTAGGAACAAAGGAAATATTTCCACTGGTTCTGAAAAGAATTCATGGCTGAAGAAAATAAAAAAAGCAGAACAATCCTTGGGAGGAGTTGCTGTCCATGAGGATCTGGGAGCATTTGGAGCCTGGCTCTCCTCCCCATGCTGAAACTGCACTCTGGTCCCTAAATCTGAGAAAGCAGAACCCTCCCAAGTGCCCTGCAGGGGCTCAGGGCACCTCCCAGGGGCTGTCCTTGCTTCTCCTTCAGGCACAGCAGCTCCTCACCACGAGAACCAGCTCAGTGCTCTGCTCTCACCTGAGCTGGGCTCATTTACACAGGGTCCCTTCATTCCACCTCCATCCACATCTCCATCTATCCCCATCTCCATCCCCATCCCCATCTCCATCTCCATCTCCATCTCCATCTCCATCTCCATCTCCATCTCCATCTCCATCTCCATCTCCATCTCCATCTCATTTCCATCTCCATCCCAGGCTGCTGCTGCTCCTCAGCTGCCCCTGGGCAGGTCCAGTGGTGCCTGGAGAGCACAGCTGCCCGTGTGAACGTGCTGTGCTGTCCTGCACCTGCACACTCAGGTGTGCTCCAGGGTTCCTGCAGTTATCCACGGGCGATGCTTTCCCTGTGCCTGGCTTTTCCTGGGCTGCAGCTCTCTGTGTGCTGCCCCCGAGCTCTTTGGAAGGTTGAAGGGATGGACTGGGATGATCAGGAGATGGAGCTGCAGCTTCCTGTCCCAGAGCCTTTCTCTTTGGGTACTGGGTCCCTTGAAAACCAATGGGAGCCACACCCACCACGTTACCAGGTGCACTGCCACCCTGAGCCTGTGAGGGTGGCAGGAACTAATTCCTTTCTCTTTAGGGGTCAAGTGGAAAGTGTGATGATGCTCTGGCTCTGGCTGGGAGATCTCCTGACCAGTTTCACCCTTCCAGAAGTCTATGCCAGCAGGGACACTGGAAGTCCATGGGCACAAGGGGATGAAGGTGCTGAGGCTGTGTTGAACATGGGGTAGCAAAGAGAGCAGCAGCTGCACATGGTTGTTGTTGGCACCAGGAGTGCCAAAAGGGTGGGGTGAGGAGTGTGGTGCTCTCTGGCTCTCAAGGAGGTGTTGCTTTGCTAGATCTTGTTTTAATCCAGAGTGATCTCCAATCCCATCAGCACTTTGACTTAAGCATTACTCTAAAAAGTTATCTTTATCTATTTCTCCATCTGAGGATGCTGAATTAGTGCTTTACAGGATTGTTTGTTGTGTTGCTATTGATCCACCTAAGAATTACCCTCAGAAGAAGAGCAAAATGTGTGCTGGAATGGGAGGAAGGAGAGAATGAGCTGTGATGCAATACCCAGAGCTCTGCAGGCTGCATCTGCAAACAGCAGCAGCAAAAACAACAGCCCAGCTCTTTTTGTGATATGTGAAGTGCAATTATGAGGTGAAATATGAAGCTGGTATCTTAATATTTTAACGATACTGAATTTATTTTCAGAGCTAAGCTGTGCAGAATGAATCATTTATCAGTGGGCCATATGGAAAGGCACTTATCTAAACCCCCTTCTTAGTCCCAGGTGTGCTTCTCTGGCAAGAGCAAATCACACACAGCGCTTGGAAGGGAACTTGAATTCCAGATGCGCAATTCTGAAAGATGCATTTGCAAAAATAAGGCCAAATTTTGCAATCTGTTCTTTTCTGCAGCTTCAGGGCCGTTATGGAGCAGTTTCCCCCTGCTCCTCAGCAGTAAATCCCCACGGTGCAGCTGCAGGGGTGCCCTTCCCCCTGTGCCATTGCAGCTTGCTGGCAGCGCTGATTTCGGAGGAGCAGAGCTGCCAGGGGAGGCTCCAGCTGGGTCAGAGGATGGCATGGCCTCCAGGAGCCAAACACAGAGAGGCCTGACGAGCTCCATACCCCAATAACACCAAAACACTGTGGAAATTGAATGCCTGACTGCCTTCAAGTAATCTGAAGGTCCCAGTCCTGTTATATTTATGGGGCTGTGCTTAGGGAGGCACCAAGCAGGCTCTCCCCTCCCGTCCAGAGCAGCAATATTCACACAGAGCTGTGAACAGGGGATCCAGCTTTACCCTTGGCAGAGCCTGGGAGTTGTGGCACCATGCAGAAGTGAACTTGGATTCCAGTCCAGCTGCTGAGCTGAGTGCAGTGCAGGGGGTCAGAGGGCTCTGCCCTGGCTGCAGGAGGGGCTGTGGCCAGTGTGCCCTGAGGTGCTGCTGCCAGCAGTGCTGCTGATCTCCTCCAGCAGTGCTTGAAGGAGCAGAGGCAGCAGAGCTCTCATTAGATAATCCCTACCAAAGGAGTGCCAGTGCACTAGAGATCCCCTGTGTCCCCCACACGCTTGTTTCTGTCCCAGCGCCCAGGTGGGCCTGACTGCTGTTGGTCTTCCACTGGCATTTTGAGTTTTCTGTCCCAAATTTTATAAAAAAATGCCTTTCCTGAGCCAGCTTAAAAATCCTTTTTCTCTTTGTTTGGCTTTTTTGTTTCTTACACATCGTGTAGCCTGGAGACTGCAAGGGCCCTATTCCCAAAGGAAAATATCTCCATTGCCCAGGCTCATGATTTATAGAATGGCTCTTCTGACCAGTGGTGTTTTCCATTTCTTATGTTTTCTGTTTCTCAAGTCTTCCCCTTCCAGGTGGAAATGCTGTGGTTCTCAGGGCTGTCATGGGATAACTCTGCTGAGAGCTGCATGTAGAGCTCAGGGGCTGGGGCTGGGATGGGGATGGGGCTGGGATGGGACTGGGATGGAGCTGGGGATGGAGCTGGGATGGGACTGGGATGGAGCTGGGGATGGGGCTGGGATGGGGATGGAGCTCTGTGTGACAGGGCTCTCAGCCCAGGCCCTGCAGTGTCACACACCCTCAGTGAAACAAGCAGGAAAAGGGGGTTTTTCCACTCATTAGGGTTATGGTTTTTTAATAAAGGAAAATGTTTTGTTGTGATTAAATTAACATTTTCAGATAAGAAAGAAAAATTACATTTGAATATTTAAGATACAGCTGTACCTGCCACCTGAGAGGCACTGTGCAATATGATGCTGTTTTTCTGTTCAGAGCAACTGCTAAATCCTGAATCATGGAATCCCAGCCTGGTTTGTGTTGGAAGGGATATTAAAGCTCATTTCTTTACAGTCCCCCTTCCATGGGCAGAGACAACTTCCATAGACCAGGCTGCTCCAAGCCCCATCCAACCTGGCCTTGGACACTTCCAGGGGCTTCCACAGCTTTTCTGTTTATCAGTAACTCACTCCTTATTGATTTTTTTGGGACAGAGCTCCTGCACCACAGCCCCATCGTGGCAAAACCAGCGAGTGCTGCCAGCCTTGAGAGCCCAGACTGCAGAGAGCCTGTGACAGATAAAATATGGAAGAGGGAAAAGAGCAAAACCCAACGTTTTTATTATTATTTTTTCAAGTGGCCTCTGAGCTTTCAAGACCTAATTTCTTTTTTCTTCTCTTTAAAACTTTCCTTTACAGCAATGAGGAATGGGAATTTGTACGTTAGGGATAAAAAAGAAAAAGATTTGTTGATAAACACATGAATCCAGGAAATGGGGATTTAAGCCATAATTTTGATGAAGTGGTGCTTACTGTACTTTGTGAAACTACTCCCTTTATAAATTGATATTAAACATACAGCACAAAACACTCATTTTTAAGGGCTCTTTACAGAGTCAGCCAAAAAAATTAAAAAGGGTTTAGGGCAAATGCAGACTGCATGATTTTTGGGTGATCCTTCCTGACAGCTGTGTGGGAATCCCTGGGCCTGGAGGGGCAGGCTCACAAGGAAAGATCAAACACCGAAAGAGCTGGGCCAGAAAAAAAACCAAACTAAAGCTCAGCATAGCAGGTTCAAAGGGTTCACTGGCACAGCCACCCAGGAGAGAGGTGGGACTGCTCCAGAGGCCTCAAGGAATCACTTACTGCTCCCAGCTCTGTCTGACTTTCCTACCAAGAGGTCTCTTGGGCACTGGGATGGTTTTCCCAAGTAAAAGGCAGCTTAGCACCAGGGCTTGAGTGATTCCAAAGTGGCAAGGGCCAGGCTCCTGGGAGAGCTGGGCACCAGGGATGGTTCTGCCAGAGAAATGGGTGACCCAGCAGGGCCCTTTCCAGCTCTGCTTTCCAGCCCAGGAATCCTGTGCCTCTGCTGCTCCCATGCTGTGGCCAGGAGCTCTAGGGCTGAGCAAAGATCCTGCTAGGACTGACTAGAAAGCCTGCAGGGAATCTCCATCCTGCAGCTCAGTGCACAGGTGTGATGTGTTCCCAAGGGAATCTCCATCCTGCAGCTCAGTGCACAGGTGTGTGATGTGTTCCCACAGGGAATCTCCATCCTGTAGCTCAGTGCACAGGTGTGTGATGTGTTCCCACAGGGAATCTCCATCCTGTAGCTCAGTGCACAGGTGTGTGATGTGTTCCCACATGAATCTCCATCCTGTAGCTCAGTGCACAGGTGTGTGATGTGTTCCCAAGGGAATCTCCATCCTGTAGCTCAGTGCACAGGTGTGTGATGTGTTCCCACAGGAATCTCCATCCTGTAGCTCAGTGCACAGGTGTGTGATGTGTTCCCAAGGGAATCTCCATCCTGTAGCTCAGTGCACAGGTGTGTGATGTGTTCCCAAGGGAATCTCCATCCTGTAGCTCAGTGCACAGGTGTGTGATGTGTTCCCAAGGGAATCTCCATCCTGCAGCTCAGTGCACAGGTGTGTGATGTGTTCCCAAGGGAATCTCCATCCTGTGGCTCAGTGCACAGGTGTGTGATGTGTTCCCACAGGAATCTCCATCCTGTAGCTCAGTGCACAGGTGTGTGATGTGTTCCCACAGGGAATCTCCATCCTGCAGCTCAGTGCACAGGTGTGTGATGTGTTCCCACAGGAATCTCCATCCTGCAGCTCAGTGCACAGGTGTGTGATGTGTTCCCAAGGGAATCTCCATGCTGTAGCTCAGTGCACAGGTGTGTGATGTGTTCCCACAGGGAATCTCCATCCTGTAGCTCAGTGCACAGGTGTGTGATGTGTTCCCACATGAATCTCCATCCTGTAGCTCAGTGCACAGGTGTGTGATGTGTTCCCAAGGGAATCTCCATCCTGTAGCTCAGTGCACAGGTGAGTGAAGTGTTCCCACATGAATCTCCATCCTGTGGCTCAGTGCACAGGTGTGTGATGTGTTCCCACAGGGAATCTCCATCCTGTAGCTCAGTGCACAGGTGTGTGATGTGTTCCCACACGAATCTCCATCCTGTAGCTCAGTGCACAGGTGTGTGATGTGTTCCCAAAGGGAATCTCCATCCTGTAGCTCAGTTCACTGGTGTGTGATGTGTTCCCAAGGGGAATCTCCATCCTGTAGCTCAGTGGTTTCCAAGTGCACTGTGAACATCACCCCTGGTATTGTCTCGGTGATCATAGTTGTGCTGACATGCAAATAATTTTCGATACTGAAGCCAAGCTTTTGGTTGCTTTTTAACAGGGCAGACATTGTTAGGTATTTCAGGCAGAACACAAATAACAGATGGGCACAAAATGATAGGCAGATCTTTACACTTAAAAGAAAGCTGAAAACAAGATTAAATTTATACAATATACATACAATGTTCTCCCACCCTCTCTTGGATGAAAGCTTAGAGGTTTTCTAAAACTTCTTATCACACAGGTACTCCACATATCAACAAATAAGTCTGCAGACATCAAAGAGCTTCAGGGATTTGGAACATCCCAGAAGCTGTGGGCAATAATTCCATCCATGTTTTACATTCACCCAAGTTTACAGACAGGGAAAGGAAGATGAAGAGTGCCATGCACTTCCTCATTTATCCTATCAAATGGAATTACAGGAGCAATGAACCTGGCTGGGAGAAGTTCAAATGATTGGCTTCAGGTCACAGCAGAAAATCAAGGATGGAGCCAGAACAGGAACCAGGATTTTCCAGTACTATTTGTGATCCACTTGATCACCCTGACTCTGTGATTTGTCAGCTGGTGAGTGCTCAGTGCTCCTGTCAGGTGCCAGAGCCAGGACAGGACAGGAGGGCCCAGCTGGCAGCCCTGCCCTGCCTGCTGATCCCTCATTACAAACCCTGACTACTCAGCCACTTTTTCCTGGCAATAAAACCTTGACACAAGCTTAGGAAACCTACTGTACTTGTGAGAAAAGTGAGGTAAGAACATGTTTCCATTTACTCTCTGAAAGAAAACACAAACAAATGACCTGCTACTGAATGTTCTTTTTATTCAGAAAAATAAATCAGTGGCAGTCCATCTAATTTATGTTTCGCTAACTTTTCCTTGAGATTATTTCAAAGAAAAAAATGGCTGTTTCTATGGTTAGCTGGGAGAACACGAAGGACTTTCTACTCCCTTTTATTCTTGTTAGGGGCTATAAACTGTGTTCCAGTCACTGCAAGCTCTTTCAAATTTCAGTGATATTCCATAAATTAAATTTTAAAGAATACAGCAAATTATTAGTGACAACTTCAAGTTAGAAAAGAAGGGATGGGGAGTTAAATTCATCTGGGCTTTTGACTCCTACTAAATCAATAGGCTTCAGTTTCCCTTTTCAATTAAGTCAATACCAGAATAATCTTTTCCTCTCTTTAAGAAAAAATAATTGAAATCAGACATAAAAAAATTGAAACAGGGGAGAGAAAATGAAATAGAAGTCCATCCCATCCAGCTTCTGATGTGGTGTGAGGAACAAATGGGTACAGAGGGAGCAGCTGCAGGGTGTAAGTGCCTTTCCAGAGGCAGAGGATGAGGGTGCTCCTGGAGGACAGGGGAAAGGAACTGCAGCCTAAGTCTGACCAGAAAAGAAAGAGATCCTAAGTCAGACCAAGAAAAGCAAAAGTGAAGGCAAAACTGCATTGCCAACAAATAAAAGCTACACAGAAAATTCAGAAGCTCCTTCACCACTCTAGATAAGTGATAGGACAAAGGGGAAAGGTTTCAGACCAGAAGAGGAGACTTGGGTCAGATGTGAGGAAGGAATTCTTGGCTGTGGGGGTGGGAGCCCAGGCACAGGGTGCCCAGTGCAATAATTCTGTCGAGATGGGCACGACTGGCACCAGCACCTGTCTTTAAAAACTTGCCTTGCCTCCTCCCAGTGGAGTTCTCACAGGCAGCTCCACACAGCACTGACTCCTTCTCTGCTCTCTGCAAGTTTCCTTCTTCCTTCTGCATGGCAGGCTAACCCCAAGCTGTCCCTTACCCAGCCACCAAACCCTGTCTGTCCCTCACTCAGCATCTCCTCACCTGTCTGTCCCTCACTCAGCATTTCTCACCCTGTCTGTCCCTCATTCAGCATCTTCTCACCCTGCCTGTCCCTCACAGAGCATCTCCTCACCTGTCTGTCCCTCACTCAGCTCTTCTTACCTGTCTCTCACAGAGCATCTTCTCACCCTGTCTGTCCCTCACTCACCATTTCTCACCTGTCTGTCCCTCACAGAGCATCTTCTCACCCTGCCTGTCCCTCACTCATCATTTCTCACCCTGTCTGTCCCTCATTCAGCATCTTCTCACCCTGCCTGTCCCTCACTCATCATTTCTCACCCTGTCTGTCCCTCACTCAGCATTTTCTCATCCTGCCTGTCCCTCACTCATCATTTCTCACCCTGTCTGTCCCTCACTCAGCATTTCTCACCTGTTTGTCCCTCACTCAGCTCTTCTCACCCTGTCTGTCCCTCACTCAGCATCTCCTCACCTGTCTGTACCTCACAGAGCATCTTCTCACCCTGCCTGTCCCTCACTCATCATTTCTCACGCTGCCTGTCCCTCACTCACCATTTCTCACCTGTCTGTCCCTTGCAGGACCACACATCCCTTCCTCCAGCAGACCCCAGCCAGCCACCTCCCCCTTCTGTCACCCCAGTGGGCAAAGGCTGTTTCCACTGCTCAGCAGTCAGCACTGCTGCAATTCATTAGCAAACATTGCTCCTGCATTATCCCTACAAGCTGTTCCTGGATCCCAGGCTGGGCTGCTGCAGGGTGTCCATGGCAGGGATGGTTGAAATGGGCTGTAATATCCCTTCCAGCCCTGGGATTCCCAGCTCAGCCCAGGGCAGGTGGCTGTCCCTCCAGGGGGACACAACCTCCAAGCTTCACCGAGGCTGCTGGGACAGGGCTGGAGCACCTTGCAAGGGACACAAACTGTTCCTGGTGCTTCATGAGCAATGGGGGTTTCCTGCCCAGAGCAGCCTCGGTGAAGCTTTTCCAAAGAGCTCTGGGAGTTCAGGTCTAGCAGAGGGAGGGCAGAAAGCAGGACCTGGCTCTAAGTGCTGCACTGGCCCTGAGGGTGCAGAGGTTCAGTGCTTTGCCTTTCTCAGGGCTGTCCAGGTGCTCATTTTCCTTCTCAGCCTGGATTTATCATGGACCTTTTGGCTGAGGTGGCTGTGCAGGGGCACTCTCACTGTGCCTTGCCACCCTGTGGCTAAAATAACAATAACAATAACAATAATAATATCGATAATAATATCAATAACAACAAGCACACGGTTATTGTAGTACAGGGGGTGATCCCAGACCCTCCTGCCACAAGAGAAATGTTGCCTTTCAGAATGTTTCCTTACAGCTCAATTGTCTGAGAGTCCCCACCAAGGCCCAGAGCACAGCAGCCAGGCCAGTGCAGACAACCAAATCCACCAGGGTCGTGTTATATTCCTCTCTTGAATATTTTGAATTGCTTTCTCATGAATAATGTCTGTAGTTAGCCTGAAAATTATTAAGCGAAGTGTTTCTGCGACCAAATTATTTATGAAGTAGCCTAATTGTAAACTGGCCCTAAGAGTTCAGTACTTAGGGTTACGGTTAGGTTTGGGTTAGGGCTAGGGTGAGGGCTAGGATTAAGGGTCAGGGTTAGGGTTAGGGTTAGGGTTAGGGTTAGGGTTAGGGTTAGGGTTAGGGTTTGGGCTGTTGTTAGGGTTAAGGATTAGGGTTAGGGTTATAGTTAGGGTCAGGGCTAGAGATAGGGATTAGGGTTAGGGTTAGAGTTAGCGTGAGGGTTAGGATTAAGGGTTAGGATTAGGGTTAGGGTTAAGGTTTGGGCTGTGGTTAGGGTTAGGGTTAGGGTTAGGGTTAGGGTTATGGTTAGGGTTAGGGTTAGGGTTAGGGTTAGGGTTAGGGTTAGGGTTAGGGTTAGGGTTAGGGTTTGTGCTGTCGTTAGGGTTAGGGTTAGGGTTAGGGTTATTGGGTTAAGGTTAGGGCTCAGGCTATTGTTTGTGTTAGGGTTAGGGTTAGGGTCAGGGTCAGGGTCAGGGATATGTTTAGGGTTAGGGGTTAAGGTTAGCATTAGGGTTAGGTTTAGGGTTCGGGTTAAGGTTAGGATTAGGGTTATGTATAGGGTTAGGGTTAGGGTTAGGCTTAGGGTTAGGGTTAGGGTTAGGGAAAGGGTTTGCTTAGGATTAGGGTCAAGGTTACATGTTAAATTTGGCTTAGAGCTTGGTAAGGGTTTAGGTTAGGGTTAGGGTTAGGGTTAGGGTAAGGGTTAGGGTTAGGGTTAGAGTCAAGGTTAGGGTTAGGTTTATGGTAAGGGTTTGTTTAGGATTAGGGTTAGGTTTAGGGCTGGGTTAGGGTTAGCGTTAGGGTTAGGGTTTAGGTTAAGGGTTTGCTTAGGATTAGGATCAAGGTTACATGTTAAATTTGGCTTAGAGCTTGGTAAGGGTTTAGGTTAGGGTTAGGGTTAGGGTTAGGGTTAGAGTCAGGGTTATGTTTACGGTTAGATGTTAGGGTTAGGATCAATGTAAGGGTTAGGGTTAAATTTAGGGTTAGGGTTAGGGTTAGGGTTAGGGTTAGGGTTAGGGTTAGGGTTAGGGTTAGGGTTAGGGTTAGGGTTAGGGTTAGGATCAGGGTCTCGGTTATGTTTAGGATTAGGGGTTAGAGATGAGATTAGGGTCAGGTTTAGGGTTAAGGTTAGGGTTAGGGTTAGGGTTAGGAGTTTGGTCTGTAGGGTTTAGGGGTTAGGAGTTAGGAGTTAGGGTTAGGAGTTAGGGCTAGGGTTAGGGTTAGGGTTAGGATTAGCGATAGGATTAGGGTTAGGGTTAGGGTAAGGTTTTCCTTAGGTTTAGGGTTAAGGTTACATGTTAAATTTGGCGTAGGGTTGGGTAAAGGTTTAAGTTTTTTTTAGGGTTATTGTTAGGGGTAGGGTTAGGTTTACTGTACGGGTTTGTTTAGGATTAGGAGTCAAGGTTAGGGTCAGAGTTAGGGTTAGCGTTAGGAGTTAGGGTTAGAATTAGTGTAAGGGTTAGGGATAGGATTAGGGTTAGGGTTAGGGTTAGGGTTATTGTTAGGGTTAGGGTTAGGGTTAGGGTTATGGTTTGGGCTTTGATTCGGGTTACCGTTAGTGTTAGGGTTAGGGTTAGGGTTAGGGTTAGGAGTTAGGAGTTAGGAGTCAGGAGTTAGGAGTTAGGGTTATGGTTTGGGCTTTGATTCGGGGTTACACGTTACTGTTAGGGTTAGGGTCAGGGTCACTGTTAGGTTTAGGATTAGGGTTAGGGTTAGGGTCAAGGTCAGGGTCAGGTTTATGTTTAGGGTTAGGGGTTAGAGTTAGGGTTAGGGACAGGGTTAAGGTTAGAGTTAGGGTTAGGGTTTGGTCTGTGGTTAAGTGTTAGGGTTAGGGTTAGGGTTTAGGAGTTAGGTTTAGGGTTAGAGTTTAGAGTTAGGAGTTAGGAGTTAGGGTTAGGGTTAGGGGTTAGGGTTAGGGTTAGGAGTTAGGGTTAGGAGTTAGGGTTAGGAGTTAGGAGTTAGGGTTAGAGGTTAGGGGTTAAGGGTTTGTTTAGGATTAAGATCAAGGTTACATGTTAAATTTAGGGCTTAGGGGTTAGGAGTTAGGGCTAGGAGTTAGGGTCAGCGTTAGAGTTAGGGTTTAGAGTCAGGGTTATGTTTACGGTTAGCGGTTAGGGTTAGGATCAGTGTTAGGGTTAGGGTTAAGTTTAGGGTTAGGGTTAGGGTTTGGTCTGTGGTTAGGGTTATGGTTTCTTCTGTGGTTAGTGTTAGGGTTAGGGTTAGGGATAGTTTTAGTATTAGGGTTAGGGATAGGTTTAGGGATAAGATTAGGGTTAGGGTTAGGGTAAGGGTTTGCATAGGATTAGTGTTATGGATACATGTTAAATTTGGCTTAGGGTTGGGTAAAGGTTTAAGTTAAATTTAGGATTAGGGTTAGGGTTAGGGTTAGGTTTCCTCTTAGGGTAGGTTTAGTGTAGGGGTTAGGGTTCGGTTTAGGGTAAGGGTTTCCTTAGCATTAGGGTCAAGGTTACATGTTAAGTTTGGTTTAGAGCTTGGTAAGCGTTTAGGTTAGTGTTAGGGTCAGGGTTAGGTTTAGGGTTAGGGTTATTGGGTTAGTGTTAGGGATCAGGCTATGGTTTAGGTCAGGGTTAGGATTAGGGTTAGGGTTAGGATTAGGGTTAGGGTTAGGGTTAGGATTAGCGATAGGATTAGGGTTAGGGTAAAGTTTTCCTTAGGATTAGGATTAAGGCGTAGGGTTGGGTAAAGGTTTAAGTTTTTTTTAGGGTTAATGTTAGGGTTAGGGTTAGGTTTAGGGTGCGAGTTTGCTTAGGATTAGGGTCAAGGTTAGGGTTAGGGTTAGGGTTAGGGTTAGGGTTAGGGTTAGGGATAGGATTAGGGTTAGCGTTAGGGTTAGGAGTTAGGAGTTAGGGTTAGGAGTTAGGAGTTAGGAGTTAGGAGTTAGGAGTTAGGGAGTTAGGAGTTAGAGTTTAGGGGTTAGGAGGTTAGGAGCTAGGAGTTTTAGGAGTAGCAGTCTGTTTTGGGATTGGCATCAAGGTTACATGTTATATTTGGCTTAGAGCTTGGTAAGGGTTTAGCTTAGTGTTAGGGTTAGGGTTAGGTTTAGGGTTAGGGTTATTGCTTTAAGATTCAAGATCAGGTTATGGTTTTTGTTAGGGTCCGTGTTAGGTTTAGGGTCAGGGTCGAGGTCAGGGTCAGGGTTATGTTTAGGGTCAGTGGTTAGGGTTGGGATTAGGTTTAGGGTTAGGTTTACGGTTAGGGTTAGGGTTAGAATTTGGTCTGTGGTTAGGATTAGTGTTAGTGTTAGGGTTAGGGTTAGGGTTAGGGTTAGAATCATGATTAGGATTAGGGTTTGGGTCAGGGTTAGGGTTAGGGTTAGGGGTTAGGGGTTAGGAGTTAGGAGTTTAGAGTTAGAGTTTAGGAGTTAGGAGTTCAGGGGTTAGGTTTGGACTGTGGTTGAGGGGATTCAGCTAGGAGTTAGGAGTTAGGATTTGGAGCTTTGTTTCAGAGTTATAGTTCAAGTTAGGGTTAGGGTTAGGGTTAGGGTTAGGATTTAGAGTTAGGTTTAGGGTTAGGGGTTAGGGTTAGGTTTTGGACTGTGGTTAAGGTTACGGCTAGGGTTAGGGTTAGGATTTGGGCTTTGTTTCGGGTTATGGTTACGGTTAGGATTAGGGTTAGGGTTAGGGTCACCGTTAGGGTTTGGATTAGGTTTAGGGTCAGGGTTAGGGTTAGAGGTAAGGAGTTAGGAGTTAGGAGTTAGGAGTTAGAGTTTATGGTTAGGGATAGGATAGGGATTAGGGTTAGGAGTTAGGGAGTTAGGGTTAGGAGTTAGGGAGTTAGGAGTTAGGGTTAGGAGTTAGGGTTAGGGTTAGGTTTAGGAGTTAGAGTTTAGGAGTTAGGAGCTAGAGGTTAGGGAGTTAGAGTTTTACAGTTAGAGTTAGGGAGTTAGAATTTGAGTCTGTGGTTAGGATTAGTGTTAGTGTTAGTGTTAGGGGTTAGGGTTAGGGTTAGAATCATGATTAGGATTAGGGGTTTAGGGTCCAGGAGTTAGGAGTTAGGAGTTAGGAGTTAGGGTTAGGATTTAGAAGTTAGAGTTTAGGAGTTAGGGAGTTAGGGTTAGGTTTGGACTGTGAGTTAAGGATTCTGAGCTAGGAGTTAGGAGTTAGGAGTTTAGAGCTTTGTTTTAGGGTTATAGTTCAGAGTTAGGGATTAGGGAGTTAGTGTTAGGGTCACCGTTAGGAGTTTAGGATTAGAGTTTAGGAGTCAGGAGTTAGGAGTTAGGAGTAAGGAGTTAGGAGTTAGAGGTTAGGAGTTAGGGTTAGGAGTTTGATTTAGGGTTAGGAGTTTGAGGTTTAGGAGTTAGGAGTTAGGAGTTAGGGTTAGGAGTTAGGTTTAGGAGTTAAAGATTTAGGAGTTAGGGTTAGGGTTATCGTTAGGGTTAGGGTTAGGGTTATGGTTAGGGATAGGGTTAAGCTTACATGTTAAGTTTTTTCTTAGGTTTGGGTAAGGGTTTAAGTTAGATTTACGGTAAGGGTTAAAGTTATGGTTAGATTTAGCGTTAGGATTAAGGGTTAGGGTTAGTGTTAGATTTAGTGTTAGTGTTAGGATTAGCGTTAGAGTTTACAGTTAGGGTTATGGAGTTAAGAGTTAGGAGTTAGGAGTTAGGAGTTAGGAGTTAGGAGTTAGGAGTTAGGGAGTTAGGAGTTAGGAGTTAGGAGTTAGGGTTAAGAGTTAGACTTAGGGTAGGGTTAGGAGTTAGGAGTTAAGGTTAGGGATAGGTTTAAGTTTTGGTATAGGTTAAGGGTTTTCATAGGATTAGGGTTAAGGATACAAGTTAAATTTGCCTTAGGTTTGGGTAAAGGTTTAAGTTAAATTTAGGATTAGGGTTAGGGTTTGGGTTAGGGTTCGGGTTAGGGTTCGACTAAGGGTAGGGTTAGTATTACGGTTAGGGTTAGGTTGAGGGTAAGGGTTTGCTTAGGATTGGCGTCAAGGTTACATGTTGAATTTGGCTTAGAGCATAGTGAGTGTTTAGGTTAGTGTTAGGTTTAGGTTTAGGGTTATTGGGTTAAGGTTAGGGATCAGGCTATGGTTTATGTTAGGGTTAAGGTTAGAGTTAGGGTCAGGGTTAGGGTTAGGGTTAGGGTTAGGGTTAGGGTTATGGTTTGGGTCAGGGTCAGTATCAGAGTTATGTTTAGAGTTCTAGAAGTTAGGAGTTAGGAGATTAGGAGTCAGGGAGTTAGGAGTTCACAGTCAGGGTTAGGGTTAGGGTCATCATTATGAGTAAGGGAGTTAGGTTTAGGGTTAGGGTTAGGGTCAAGGTCAGGATCAGAGTTATGTTTAGGGTTTCGGGTTAGGGTTAATATTAGGGTTAGGTTTAGGGTTTAGTTTCGGTTTAGGGTTAGGGTTTGCTCTGTGGTTAGGGTTAGGGTTAAAGTTAGGGTTAGGGTCAGGGTTAGGGTTAGCTTTAGGGTAAGGTTTTGCTTAGGATTACGGTTTAGGTTACATGTTAATTTTGGCTTAGGGTTGGGTAAGGTTTTAAGTTAGATTTACGGTTAGGGTTAAAGTTATGGTTAGGTTTAGGGCTAGGATTAAGGGTTAGGGTTAGTGTTAGGGGTTAGGGAGTTAGGGGTTAGGGTTAGAGGTTAGGAGTTAGGGTTAGGAGTTAGGGTTAGGGGTTAGGAGTTAGGAGTTAGGGTTAGGAGTTAGGAGTTAGAGTTTAGGAGTTAGAGTTTAGGGTTAGGAGCTAGAGGGTTAGGAGTTAGGTTTACAGTTAGGGAGTTAGGGTTAGAAATTTGGTCTATGGAGTTAGGATTAGTGTTAGTGTTAGTGTTAGGAGTTAGGGTTAGGGTTAGAATCATGATTAGGAGTTAGGGTTTGGGTCAGGGTTAGGGTTAGGGTTAGGGTTAGGAGTTAGGATTTAGAGTTAGGTTTAGGGTTAGGGGTTAGGGTTAGGTTTTGGACTGTAGGGTTTAAAGGTTACAGCTAGGGGTTAGGGTTAGGAGTTTGGAGCTAGGGGTTTAGAGTTAGAGTTACGGGGTTAGGGATTAGGGGTTAGGGTTAGGAGTCACGTTAGGGGTTTGGATTAGAGTTTAGAGTTAAAGGGTTAGGAGTTAGGGTTAGGAGTTAGAGTTAGGAGTTAGGGAGTTAGGGTTAGGAGTTTAGATTTAGAGGTTAGGGTTTAGGGTAGAGTTAGGAGTTAGGGTTAGGAGTTAGGAGTTAGAGTTTTAGGAGTTAGGATTTAGGAGTTAGGGTTAGGAGTTATGCGTTAGGGTTAGGAGTTAGGGTTATAGTTAGGGATAGGGGTTAAGCTTACATGTTAGGGATTTTTCTTAGGTTTGGGTAAGGGTTTAAGTTAGATTTACGGTAAGGGTTAAAGTTATGGTTAGATTTAGCGTTAGGATTAAGGGTTAGGGTTAGTGTTAGATTTAGTGTTAGTGTTAGGATTAGCGTTAGGTTTACGGTTAGGGTTATTGGGTTAAGGTTAGGGTTAGGGTTAGGGTTAGGGTTAGGGTTAGGGTTAGGGTTAGGGTTAGGGTTAGGTTTAGGGTTAGGGTTAGGGTTAGGGTTAGGGTTAGGGTTAGGGTTAGAGTTAGACTTAGGTAGGGTTAGGGTTAGGGTTAAGGTTAGGGATAGGTTTAAGTTTTGGTATAGGTTAAGGGTTTTCATAGGATTAGGGTTAAGGATACATGTTAAATTTGCCTTAGGTTTGGGTAAAGGTTTAAGTTAAATTTAGGATTAGGGTTAGGGTTTGGGTTAGGGTTCGGGTTAGGGTTCGACTAAGGGTAGGGTTAGTGTTACGGTTAGGGTTAGGTTGAGGGTAAGGGTTTGCTTAGGATTGGCGTCAAGGTTACATATTGAATTTGGCTTAGAGCATAGTGAGTGTTTAGGTTAGTGTTAGGTTTAGGTTTAGGGTTATTGGGTTAAGGTTAGGGATCAGGCTATGGTTTATGTTAGGGTTAAGGTTAGAGTTAGGGTCAGGGTTAGGGTTAGGGTTAGGGTTATGGTTATGGTTTGGGTCAGGGTCAGTATCAGAGTTATGTTTAGGGTTACGAGTTAGGGTTAGGGTTACGGTCAGGGTTAGGGTTACGGTCAGGGTTAGGGTTAGGGTCATCATTATGGTAAGGGTTAGGTTTAGGGTTAGGGTTAGGGTCAAGGTCAGGATCAGAGTTATGTTTAGGGTTTCGGGTTAGGGTTAATATTAGGGTTAGGTTTAGGGTTTAGTTTCGGTTTAGGGTTAGGGTTTGCTCTGTGGTTAGGGTTAGGGTTAAAGTTAGGGTTAGGGTCAGGGTTAGGGTTAGCTTTAGGGTAAGGTTTTGCTTAGGATTACAGTTTAGGTTACATGTTAATTTTGGCTTAGGGTTGGGTAAGGTTTTAAGTTAGATTTACGGTTAGGGTTAAAGTTATGGTTAGGTTTAGGGCTAGGATTAAGGGTTAGGGTTAGTGTTAGAGTTAGGATTAGGGTTAGGAGTTAGGGAGTTAGGAGTTAGGAGTTAGGAGTTAGGAGTTAGGAGTTAGGAGTTAGGAGTTAGGAGTTAGTGTTAGTGTTAGTGTTAGGAGTTAGGAGTTAGGGTTAGGAGTTAAAGTTAGGGCTAGAGTTAGCGTTATGTTTAGGAGGGTTAGGAGTTAGGAGTTAGGGTTAGGGTTAGGGTTAGGGTTAGGGTTAGGGTAAGGTTTTGTTTAGGATTAGGGTTAATGCTACATGTTAATTTTGGTATAGGGTTGGGTAAGGTTTTAAGTTAGATTTACGGTTTGGGTTAAAGTTATGGTTAGGTTTAGAGCTAAGATTAAGGGTTAGGGTTACTGTTAGAGTTAGGGTTAGGGTTAAGATTAGGGTTAGGGTTAGGGTTAGGTTTAGGGTTAGAATAGGGTTAGGGATAGGCTTAGAGTTAGGGTTAGGGTTAGGGTTAGGGTTAGGGTTAGGATAAGTGTGTACTTGGGATTAGGGTTAAGGTTGCATGTTAAATTTGGCTTAGAGCTGGGTAAGGGTTAGTGTTAGGGTTAGGGTTATGGGGTTAGGGTTAGGTTTAGGGTTAGGATTAGGGTTAAGATTAGTGTTAGGGTTTAGGGTTAGGGTTAGGGTCAGGGATAGGTGTAAGGTTTGGTATAGGTTAAGGGTTTGGTATGGGTTAGGGTTAGGGTTAGGGTTAGGGTTAGGTAGTGTTAGGGTTAGGTTTAAGGTTAGGGATAGGTTTAAATTTTGGTATAGGTTAAGGGTTTTCATAGGATTAGGGTTAAGGATACAAGTTAAATTTGCCTTAGGTTTGGGTAAAGGTTTAAGTTAAATTTAGGATTAGGGTTAGGGTTTGGGTTAGGGTTTGGGTTAGGGTTCTACTAAGGGTAGGGTTAGTGTTACGGTTAGGGTTAGGTTGAGGGTAAGGGTTTGCTTAGGATTGGCGTCAAGGTTACATGTTGAATTTGCCTTAGAGCATGGTGAGTGTTTAGGTTAGTGTTAGGTTTAGGTTTAGGGTTATTGGGTTAAGGTTAGGGATCAGGCTATGGTTTATGTTAGGGTTAAGGTTAGGGTTAGGGTCAGGGTTAGGGTTAGGGTTAGGGTCAGGATCAGAGTTATGTTTAGGAGTTCTGAAGTTAGGGGTTTCACGGTCAGGGGTTTGGGGTTTACGGTCAGGAGTTAGGAGTTATAGTTAGGAGTTAGAGGTCATCATTAGGAGTTAGGAGTTAGGGGTTTAGGGTTAGGGTTAGGGTCAAGGTCAGGATCAGAGTTATGTTTAGGGTTTCGGGTTAGGGTTAATATTAGGGTTAGGTTTAGGGTTTAGATTTGGTTTATATTTAGGGTTTGCTCTGTGGTTAGGGTTAGGGTTAGGGTTAGGGTTAGGGCTAGGGTTAGTGTTAGGGTTAGGGTTAGGGTTAGGGTTAAAGTTAGGGTTAGGGTTAGCCTTATGTTTAGGGTTAGGAGTTAGGGTTAGGGTTAGGATTAGGGTCAGGGTTAGGGTTAGCTTTAGGGTAAGGTTTTGCTTAGGATTATGGTTAAGGCTTACATGTTAAATTTGGCTTAGGGTTGGGTAGGGTTTTAAGTTAGATTTACGGTTAGGGTTAAAGTTATGGTTAGGTTTAGGGCTAGGATTAAGGGTTAGGGTTAGTGTTAGAGTTAGGATTAGGGTTAGGATTAGGGTTAGGGTTAGGGTTAGGGTTAGGGTTAGGGTTAGGGTTAGGATTTAGAGTTAGGTTTAGGGTTAGGGGTTAGGGTTAGTATAGGGTTAGGGTTAAGGTTAAGTTTAGCTTTAGGATTAGGGTTTGCTCTGTGATTAGGGTTAGGGTTTAGGGGTTAGCGTTAGGATTAGGGTAGGGTTAGGGTTAAGATTACGGTTAGGATTATGATTAGGTCTGTGGTTAGGGTTAGTCTTAGGGTTAGGGTTAGGGTTAGGGTACCGGTTTACTTAGGATTAGGGTTAACGTTACAGTCTAAATTTGGCTTAGGGTTGGGTAAAGATTTAAGTTAGATTTCGGGTTAAGGTTAGGGTTAGGGTTAGTGTTAGGGTTAGGGTTAGGGTTAGGATTTGCTTAGGATTAAGGTTAAGGTTACATGTTAAATTTGGCTTAGGGTTGGGTAAAGGTTTAAATTAGATTTCCGGTTACGGTTCGGGTTAGGGTTAGTGTTAGGGTTAGGGTTAGGATTAGATTCAGGGTCAGTGTCAGGGTTATGTTTAGGAGTTAGGTTTAGGGTAAGCGTTAAGGTCAGGTTTAGGGTTAGGGTTCAGGTTAGGGTTAGGTTTAGGAGTTAGGAGTTAGGAGTTAGGAGTCAGGAGTCAGGAGTTGTGTTTAGGATTAGGAGGTAGTGTTAGGGTTAGGGTTAGGGTTAGGGTCAGGGTCAAGGTCAGGGTTATGTTTAGGTTTAGGGGATAGGGTTAGTATTAAGGTTAGGGTTAGGGTTAAAGTTTGGGTTAGGGTTAGGGTTAGATTTTGGTCTGTGGTTAGGGTAGGGTTAGGGTTAGTGTTAGGTTTAGGGTTAGGGTTAAGGTTAGGGTTAGTGTTAACTTTTGGTCTGTGTTTAGGGTTAGGGTTAGGGTTAGGGTTATATTTAGGTTTTGAATTTGGGTTGTGGTTAGGCTTAATTTTACGCCAGAAGGTTTTGGGTTAGGTTTGCGTTTTGGATGTCTCTCGGGTTGGTTTCAGACCATATTATTCTGGAGTATCCACCTCTGTGCAAGAGTATTTTGCAGGTATTAATCCCTAGCTCTTGCAGACAAACAATGGGGAGGCAGAGGTATGCCTGCTCTGCAGCAGGACATGGGCATTGCCTTTCCCCTCTTCTCTGATCAACACTCTTCCTTCTGCCCCCAAACCAACCACCTGCTGGCCTGCAGGAGGTCAGATCTAGGGATCTGGGGCTGGCAGTGTGAGCAGGACGTGGGTGGTGAGCAGGGGAGCAGCAGCAGCAGCTCAGGCTGGAGGTGGGCAGGGCTGAGCCCCAGGGTGCTCAGCAGCACGAGGGATATGACGCCATGGTGAGTTCACCCCAAAGCTATGAGAACTTGGAAGCAATGTCATTTTCTTTCATGCATCTTTTATCTGAGAGCTGGCACGTTGTGTTGTGCATAGAAATTAAGAAGATGACTTGGGGCTCTCTTCTGTCGTCACTTGCACGGTGTGTAACTCAATATTTTGTTTATTTATGGGAACATTCTTTTCTGCAGCTCCACAAAGACTGTGTGAGTGGGAAGGAGGCATGAGGCAGGAGAGGGCTGGCCCTCTGCACCCCAGAGTGAGAGCACTGAGAAAACAGACCCTGGCACCAGGTTGCAGCTGACTGAAAGCATCTTTCAGTCGTGCACTGGAGCCAAGGAATCCCTGGCCTCACCTCTCCCCGCCTGCCCTCGGCATGAGCCAGCTCGCCAGAGAGTGGGGCTGTAGGAAAATAAACTCTGTGTGCACGAGGAGCTCTGATCTGCCAGCTCAGAACCAGCAGCCATTAAAGTGTCTCCTCTCTGAGGATTACATCTCCCTCCTGTCCCCTCTTGGCTTTACATGGTCCTCTGTAAAAACAAGAGAAGTTGTACCGAGTGGGTACATGTTGCATTTAAGATGTTGCTTGGGGTGAAAGAGCAGGAAAGCCTTTGCAGGGTTTTTAAAGATGTTTATTCAGCCACGCATGGTTTAGGGTTCAGGGAACAAAAGGCCCAGGAGCTCGGAGGGTCCAGGCTAAAGTACATGGGATAAGCAGGGCGGGGAAAGCTAAATTACACAGGGTGCTAGAGGGGTGGGCTAGGGTAAAAGACCAACAGGGAATTAGGGTGGGAGTGACTTAAGGGTTAACGGACAGTGAGAGGGCTTAGGGAACAGAACAGGGGTTGCATTTCTTAGTTGGGAAAACTTCTTTTGGGTCTCTACAGGTACAAAAGGTAAAACCCATCATTTTTGCCCTCCATTTGTACACCACATGCATCTGAGAGCAGCTCAGAGCTCTGTGAGTGCAGCATTTGTGATGCCTGGATTATCCTGCTGGGACGTGTCCTTTCCCCCTGCCTCTCTCTGGGTGCATTCCTGTCACCAGGACGAGCTCTGCACTCAATGTTTTGGGGAAGGAAGGTGTAGTTAAGGGTGCCAGAGCATTCCAGGTGGTTAGGTTGTATTTCTAGGCACAAGGCTGGGCTGGTTGATGCTCTTTGAGTGTCTCAGCTGGACCAGCAGTGACAGAGGCACTCAGCAATTCCTGCCTCCATTCTGCCACTGCTTGCAATGTTGGAGGATTCCCACATAACCTCAGGGGGATGAAATGCTTCGACTTGGTACAAAGCCTGATACAGGCAAGTCACAAAATCTTGAGCTGAGAAAGGAATATTGACTCCACAAAGAAATAAAATTATTTATTTAAGAAAAACTTTTCCTAGAATTTCCTCGTCTGACAGAAGGTTAGGGAATTTGATGTGAGGGAGTCAAAACCATCAAGAAAAGCAGGACATGGACAGAACAAGGACAAAGGGTCCTTTCCTAGTGCCAGTCTTGGTCAACCTGCCCATGCTGCTACCTTTACTCAGAGGGAACTATCACAGACCATCAGCCACCAGAAATACACTGTCAAACCCACAGCAGTGTTTTATGAGAAACAAGCTTTCATTTCTAGGCAGCCCAACTCTATAAATCTGGGGATGGGATCAGTGCACACAGGCCCCACAGCCAGGGCAGGGCAGTGGGTGCGCTGCAGGGGATGGAGTGTCAGACCCCAGAAGGATGTGGATGCCCAAGGCTTGGGGGCACAGGCTTGGCACAACCTCAGGTGCCCAGGTTTTCTCTCCTGGCAGCCCTGGGGACAAAGGAAATCGGCTGAGATCCCCCCCAGTCTGCATTCCTGGCTTTATCCCAGTCCTGGCTTGTTCCCGGTACAGAGCCTGCACGGGGCAAGACTGCACAGGTTAAACACCCCAGCCAGAGCAGAGGAAGAGTTGCAGTGGTGAGATCATTGCCCTTCTGGAAAAGAATCCAGAGAGGCAGGGGCACGAGGGCTCTCTGCAGGGAGCTGCTGGGACCAGCCCCAGGAGCTGCTGCTGGCTCTCCCCCAAAGGGAAGCTGCCCCAGAGCCAAGGCACATCCTGGAAAAAGCTGATGGCTGGGGTTCTCCCCTTCTCCCCCACTCCACGATTTTCAGAGCAGAACAGAATTTCTATTCTAATTTTTGTGGGGGAGCAGCTGGGAGCGGATTGGGAGCAGTTGCAGGAACATCCTCTCGGGGGTCTGGGCACACAAAGCACCTGGGGGCCCGACAGACACAGACACAGACACAGACACACCTGGGGAGCTGCCCCAGAGCAGCCACAGCCCTCACCAGAACTCTGTGACACAGAGCAGTGCTGGGCTTTCCCAGCTGATTTGCCTGCTGCTGGCTGTTTGCTCAGGAATCCGCTCTCAAGCCCTGTGTGGTGACACATAATTGACTGAAGAACCAGAATGCAACCAGAAGATGAATCAGGAGGAATTATTTTCCAAACCCACCACTTAGCTGCAAGGCAGTGGCAATCCACAGTGGCCCTTCTCGTCTGCTTATCTTCATTAAGGCATTAGGGCTCCTCTGCTCTGCCAGGCTCCTCCCAACCCACATTCATAAACAGCCCCACTATCTTTTCCTCATTTTTTTATTGAAAGAAAGATGTTTTTCTACTGCTATGTTAATTTCTTAATAGAGAGAGTAAATAATTAATTAATTCTGGTCAATAAAAGTGACCATAATCCTTATGCTGTCCATGTGGTAGGAAGGGGTGGCAATTTTAGTTGTCCTAAGCTCATTTTAGTTTTAAATGAAGTTCCACTGAGACCCTTCCTCCTGGCTGCGCTGTCCAGAGGCACTGAGCACGTTCCCTGCAGTGAGAATTGCTGGCTGCTGGCTCTGCCTGCCAGCCTGGGAGCTGCCAGGTGCTGGGCCATCACTGGCACCAGGCTCTGTTTGGGGAAAAGGACACAACATTCATGCTCCAGAAGCAATTCTCTCAGCTCTTGGAACTGTTTCTGGTAGCCAGAAGAATATGAAAATAATGATCTTTAGCACAGGCAAAGGTGGGCAATGTGGATGCTAGTTTTTTTTCCTCTTAGATGGAGAATATGTGGAAAATTTACATCTTAAATCACAAATTATTCTGAAAATGCATATGTTGACTTAGTTGTATTTAAAGCAGGCTGGTTCAGCTTAACTCTGTATCTAAGTTGAAGCTTTTAAATTATCTTCACGTGCTGCCTGTCACTGTTTTTGTCCTGGGTCTATTATTATGGGTGGCTCACCAACACCACAAGCAGTGTCAAAGCCAAATATAATTTCTTTTTAAATCATGAATCCATTTTCTTTACCCTGAATTGCCTTGCTGTTTCCTCACTTATTCTTCTGGCCAGCTGCATGTGTGTTGTCTGCCAGAGACATCTTCTCTCTTATCAGAGTCAAGAAAACACATTTGAATTTATTCCCTGTTCACATCACCACTTGAATTCTCCTGTGAGTCCATTCCAAACAGTTATCAGTAAATCCATGCAAAATTCTGGGGGGAAAAAGGAGATGTTTTGAATTCAGAATTAATATTAATGTCCAATTGTACTCTTATGATAAATACAGCATCAAACCCAAAATAGTTTATGGAGGCTCAATTGCTGTGATTCACCCACTCCTAGAAGCTGTATTTCTATTCAGTTTCTGCAGGCCTGGCTCAGATTTTGTATCAAAATTCAGTCAGCATTTCACTGTCAGCGTGTCCCCTCTCCTGACAATATGACATTTTTGTCAGCAAAGGGAATGGGAGTAGAAAATTCTGTGGAGCTGAAAGACTCTTGGTTTTCTTGAGCTGCTCAGAGGAGAATTTACCAATTGCCAAGCACTAAACCCCGTTTGCTCCTCTGCTGCCACCTGCCTTCACAGCTCCAGGCCTTCGGCAAGGCTGTGACACTGGGACAGCCACTTTATTGTGCCTCATTCTGACCCCAAACCATGCACTGAACAGCTGTGTGCTTTTTTAGCTCTTGTTTTTAACGAGACTGAGAGCATCCAGCTCTCCTGGATGGAGCACTTCTGGATGCTGCAGACACAGCACTTCTCTGCAGGTTTTGTACCATGGCTCCAGAAGCTCTCTCCAGCAATCCCTCTTGGGAAATACCACTTCAAACCACTCTCCTGTATTCCTTACTGTTATGAATGCATGAAAAGTTGGTGGCTCTTTGCAAGTATTGGATAAATGCTGTATGTATAATGTGAAAATAACATTTCTATATGGATGTTGTCTTGGGTAATAGTAAAAGTTAGACAAAAGTTTTTTTAGAGATAGTATGCTTAAACTACCTGCTCAGTCAAAGATAACAGTCCATGAACATGTAATAAAAACCCCTGCAGATGACAAGACAATTATCAACACGCACCGGCTGGACCAGCACCCAAATTAAAAAAAAAATAAAGTAAAAATAAAAAACCACAAGCCAAGAAACACGCATGCTCTAAAAAGGCAAACCCAAAAAGTAGCCATGCTAAACAGTTTCCAGAAACAATTAACTATGCATGAAGGTCTATGAGTATGCAACAAAGGGATGGATTGTAAAAGGTATTTAAAGGGGTGTTCCCGAAGTAGCGGTGTGCTCTGGGCAGCATGCCAAGAACCCGGCCGTTTAACCCTTTGCTCTATGCATGTCTCCTATTGTCTTTTTATTAAACTTTCTAATTCTCCCAGAACAGTGAACCGTGTTTTTCACATTAGGGATGCTGCTAAAATTGCTGAGTAGTTATCACTCGTCTGCACCCAGTACTGAGAACTTCAACAAACTGTGGGACAGTTTTCCTCCCAGCTAGAGGGCGCAGAGGATTCCCAGGAGCATTGCATCTCCTTTTCTGTAGGAATACAGACACTGACCCACATTTGAGCAAAGCTGTCTGTTTAAAACAGGTCCCAGAGGACTCTGGGACATGCAGGGAAGAATAAACTTTTCTGAGTGATGCTAAAAGGACAAACCCCAGGCTCGTCTTTCTGCTGTGCTCCATTTGGCCCTGTCTTGCTGCATGGCCACCCTGGTTTTGCTTTCTTGCCAGCTGCCAAGGGCAGGAGGGAGCTGCAGGAGAGGGATGGACTGCCCAGAGCTTCCCCTCCCAGGGGCAGCAGAGCAGGAGTGCATGGTTCCAGCCTTTAACATTCTGCAGCAATTCCCCGGGGTCCTGAGCTCAGATTCCCACTCCTGGGGGATCACCAGGCTCTCACAGATGCTTGGGCAGCCAGGAGTTTCTGCTCTCTTGTGTGGATGGGTCCCACAGAGGCACTGGCTCGTTTTAGTTCTCAGAACATGTGCTGTTATTATTTGTGGTGCTTAAAGGGCTGAAGGATCAAGGTTCTTGTAAACCTGGCTGCTTCTGCCAGTCTGGCAGGGAAGGAATTGTTATTTTCAGACAATACAGGAACCCACCAGCTCCTTTCCACAGCTCCTCTGGCTTCACACTGAGCATCAAAGCCGAGGGAGGGGTGGCAGGATGTGTCAGGTGTGGGGTGCCACGGTGACATTTCCAGCTGGAGCTGCCTCGTACTCCTGACAGTGTTTTCCTAGGAGTTGGTGGGTTGTGTAATTCATTCCTTCTTCTTCCTTGCTGGTTATTATGGTCTCTGTTCTGTGTTTATAATGACGTGTGTTTACTAATAGTGTGGTGGCATCCACTGCCAAGCTGCTTCTGCTAACAATAAAACAAGGGAAAAGTGATATTTGTGAAGGCTCGGGGGCTGGCCGGGCTGCAGAGCTTGATTTTTATTGTAGCTGACTGCAAACTTCTCAGACACGAGAATCTGTCTCTCATTGTGGAGAGATGGTTTTCATTGCAATCTGGGTTCCATTATTGGGGTTTGGTTTGCATTCTGTAAGGTTGGCCATGTGCAGATTCACACAAACAAATGTGGAATTTATGTCTGTAGCTTTCACTTGTGGGATTTAAACCTCCACCTATTTGAAATGTCTCTGGAAGGGGATGAGAGGAACTGCAATGTTCCTCTTTCTAATGGAAGGATGTGTTGTGTAGCAACAAGCAGGCCAATAAAAATAGTTAGGATTAATTTCCACCCTCTCCTGAGCCACCAGGGCACGGGAGAGCTGTGTCAGGGAAGGAACCACAGCAGATGCCACTTGCCTCTTGCTGACTGTGTCCTGTGGCTGGGCAAAGGGACCTGCCCAAGGCTGTCCTCAGCCCAACACGTTTCTCCAGCACCAGCTGCTTCCTGGAGACACCTTCCTGCCGTCTGCTGAGCTCTTCAGCCTCGGGGTGTTCCATGTTTGGAGAGCCTTTGCAGTGGTTCCCAAGCAATACAAGAGAAAAGAGAAATTCCCAGAAAAGTTCTTGGTTTCTGGGAGCAAACCAATCCCACTTGAGCAGAGATTCTGCCCTGGATGGCAGAGTTGGGACACTGGAGTGTCGGGGTGGGGGCTCCTCTCAGAGCAGTGTTTCTGTGAAGAGCTGTGTCTGGGACAGCTGAGCTCCCCTGGAGGAGCCTGCTGTGCCAGGGGGCAGCAGCAGGGACACAGGGGCTGTGCTGAGCCCAAGGGGTCTCCTCATCCTGCCTTTCCACATGTGGGGCTCACCTGTCCTCGGGACACTCCAGGTGTGATGCAGAGCTTGGCTCACAGCCAGGCTCAAACCTGCAGCTCCCATTCGCCTCCCAGAGACTACTAACAATGTCTCCTTCTCTGCTTTGCTTTTTTTCAAATTACACAAAAACAGGAGTTGTGTAATTCCTGCCTTCAGCTTTTTGGTTTCCCCTGTAATTCAAAATACTCATAGAACCTATGGTGACTTGACATTTTACTGACCAAACAGTAAAGGAAAGGGACAGCCTCCTTCTCTGGAGGAAAACATATTTTCATTAAAATTTGTGATAACAGGGTTTCAGGTCTCTTGCTTCAATGTCTGCTGTCCCATGTCAGACATGAGCTGTGTCTATATCTCATCCTACCAGTTAATCCACATAATTTAAGTGTATGAAACCAATTTTTTCATGCTGGAAGTTCTGCCAATTACATTTGATTCAGTTCTGAGTTTGTTACCCTGTGTCTCTCATCCTTGGGGGGAAGAGGAGATGGTATTTTAGGAGCTGGTTGCCCTGCAATGCTACCAGTGCATCTCATACCCAGAAAAGTTTTAACAACTTAATGAATTTAAGCTGACTCCTGAGAAGTTGACTGTGCAACTCTATAGTTTCCAGCCCAAGTTCTATTAGAGGAACATGTAAACATCATCCATCTGATTTGTCCTTTTGCAGCTCTACATTTTCTCAATTACATGGGTGCACAGTCTGTGCTCTGCTTTCAGTTCCCATAGAACCCCACTTCACAACCATGTGGAATAAGTGAAATATGAAGTATGTCTGTGTTTGGAAAGTTTCCTGGTTTTCTTACCTGGATTCACAGTTTATATACACACATAGGATAGCTGACATATTAAAGTAATAAAAAATGAACATGAAAACCTTTCTTTTTAGGGAAGAAAATCATGACTCAGCCCCAGAATAGATGAAACTTATGGTTTGTGAAAGGCAGAAAAATGAGTGTCAGAACTGGTTCAGAGGTGGCAGCAGCCCTGGGTTTTGAATGTTCACTGTGGCGAATTGTTCTTCCCACAGATACACAGAACCAATCTCAGCTTTGGCTGTCACTTGTGCTCAGACTTGAGGGAGAACTCTGCTGGAGAGGGACGGCTGTTTTTGCAGTGTTACAGACTGTTACTGTTCTGCTTATGGTCCTGGATTTTTCTTCTCAAAAAAGAGCTTTTTATTTTTCCTGAATGCAAAGTATTTTCAATATTAACATTAAACTGCTGTGCAGGATCTAAGTCCTTTGGTGGCAGTGGAGGGAGGTGTTGGCACACAGCGACCCTGACACTTTGCTTGCTCCTGTTGTATAAACTGATCAAAGTATGGGCTGCACCCACCACGTCCCCCAGAGCTGTCCCTTAGATGTGCTCATCCCCTCTGGCTTTGCCTGAATGTTTCAGAGATAAGACAAAAGCAAATGGCCCTGCAATGAAGCAGAGAAGATTTACACTGGATATATGGAATGAATTCCTCCCTGGCAGGGTGGGCAGGGCTGGCACAGGTGCCCATACAGGTGTCCCAGGCCAGGCTGGACAGGGCTGGGAGCAGCTGGGACATGATGTTGTGTGCCCTGCCACCCCAAACCATCCTGGGGTTCTGTGGGTCTGTGTTTGGAGCCATTAGAGGAGAGGTTTTTTCCAAGTGGGGGGTGACACCTGCCCTCACCCCCTGCCTGTCCCCTCCTGCTGCATGAGCCCCGTGCTGTGCACTGCCAGCAGAGCTGGGCTCAGCCCTTCAGGGCTGTGGCATCTCCTGCTGGCAGCCCGAGGAGGCTGAAGGAGGGAAGGGTCCTGCAGAGAGCTCTGCAACAGCCACAGAGCAGAGAGTTCACACCAGGGACTGGGTTTGTGTTTGGGAAAAATGGAAACCTTAGCTTGCTGCTAGTCATTTATCACACCCAGACTGTGCTCTTACTGCAGGACCTCATAAATAATATTTCATTTCGGGTTTCCAAGGATTGAGTAAGGAATTTTTAAGGACCAGACTGAAGGAAGCATGTTCTTATCATCACTGCCTTTGATTTAGTGCTCTTTGTAAACTGGGGGAGGTGGTGGGTTCAGGGACTATTCATAAATACAGCACATTGAACTGGGCTGTGTTTAAACCCCCAGATTTTTTAGTGTTTTGGCTCCAACACCTTGGGACACCCTGAGGGCTCAGCTTTCAGGAACCCAGGTAACACTTCAGCATGAGAATGTAACTCCAAGTCAGATCTCTGCTGATAGGAATTCCTGTGGTGGCAGTGATTTACCTCAGTGGATAGTCTGGGTCCTGGGGAGTAAATGGCAGCAGCTACAACTCCTGAGCTTTCCTGCAGTGATGGGGGAGAGCTGCAGCTGGAAGAGGGGAGGCAACTCAGGTGGAGTGGGGGGGCCATGGGCTGAGGATGTGTGTCAAGCCCACCTTCCAAGTTTTCCATTGTGCAGCATTTTTGACTCCAGGAACTATCAGGGTAACTCCAGCTGCTGAGGAACTTCATCCAAGGCACTCTGTAAAACTCCTCAAGCCATGCTGTCACAGGAGCTCCTCATTCCCACAGCTGATCAGGGCTGGAGCTTTTCTCCTGAGCATCCTCAGGAGCAGGGGCTGCCCTGGGCAGCCTGGAAACCATGGCTGGGCCCACGTTCACATGGGGGGGGATCACCCAGAGACCCCAGAGCAGTGCTGGTCACCTGCTCTGCACTCTCTCCTGCACTGCTGGGCTGCTCAGGCCCCTCTGACAGCCCAGGGACCTGCCCTGCCAATGGAGCACACGTGAACAAAACCACATTTCTGTGTCTCACTGGGAATTGCTTTTCTGGCAGGATTCACACCATGCAGGAATTCTGCATGTGTTAGTTACTTGTGATTAATGCAAATGAGGGCTCGTTGCTCCCAGGCTGGATAAAGCACAATTGTTATAACCAGGAGAACTGGGAGAAGGCACTGGGGAAAAAGCAGACTTCCCTAGACTGTCTTCCCTAGAGGGATCCAGGAAAATTAGACTAATAACAGAAGGTGTGCTGGCTGGAGAAAAGCTTAACATAAAATCTGTGGGTTTTGCTTTCCCCCAATGCAATTGCATGCATGTCCATGGCTGTGCTGGGAGGGCTGAGGGTGAATTCTGTCTGCATTGTTTGTCATTGGCACAGCCTGCAGCAGCTTTGGTGCAACCTGGTGCTGCCTCTCATGCTGCACTTTTGTGTGAACGTTCATGCATTAAACTCAAATATGTTTTTAATGAGTATCTGAGTGAACATAAAATAAAATCCACCAGCGACATAAGCACAATCTACATGAGCTTGCAAATTAGGAAAAGGAGGGGGAGGGGGAGAATTCAATGTTTGCAGTTCTTGCCATGGCTGTCAGCTGTTCATTTTGTGACACGTGTGAAATGCAGTGGCAATCTGCACCTGAATGCATCCAAACCAGAGGAGAGCCTGGCTGGGGGCCATGGGCTGTAGGGCTGTGTCACAGCTGGGGCACATCTGGGGCACATCTGTGTCACAGCCCTGGGGCACATCTGTGTCACAGTCCTGGGGGCACATCTGTGTCACAGCCCTGGGGCACATCTGTGTCACAGCTGGGGCACATTTGTGTCACAGCCTGGGGCACATCTGTGTCACAGCTGGGGCACATCTGTGTGCCAGCCTGCGGCACATCTGTGTCACACCCTGGGGCACATTTGTGTCACAGCCTGGGGCACATCTGTGTCACAGTCCTGGGGGCACATCTGTGTCACAGCCCTGGGGCACATCTGTGTCACATCTGGGGAACATCTGTGTGCCAGCCTGCGGCACATCTGTGTCACACCCTGGGGCACATCTGTGTCACAGCTGGGGCACATCTGTGGGGTCACATCAGCATTCCCACACCCACACTGACCCTTCCACAAGTCACAGGTGGATAGAGTCACCTCCAAAACACTTCAAAACTTACAGAGCTCTGCCCTCATTCTTGTTTATGGGTTTCTCTCAAATTGAACTTCCTCTGCCATTTTCACAGCTAAGTATTACCATGATAGGCACAGACATGGAAAGAGGAGGATTTCTCTTGTCCTGAAAAATTCTGACTTGTGTTCATGGGGAAAGCCAAGCAAGAAATGTGCTTCCTCTCTGCCTTGTCAAAATATTCCTGGAGGAGGCAGAGTCACAGCTGCTTCCCTTGTGTCTAAAAAAGAGCAGGCATTCCCTTGGCAGGCAAACAGAGGCTGGTGGCTTCCACAGAAACCCAGGAATCAAATCAGGGTGGGGATTAGGGTTGCTTCAAATGCACTATAATCTTAATAATAATGCACTATAAAATATACTTAACTCTGAGGCCCAGTAAGCTGAAATGAGGGATGGTTGAGGTGGAATTGTGGTTATGATGAAAATTTGTTTTTGTGCAGGGGGTGCTTGTTGAAGAACTTGCTATAATGATGAGGGGCAGTAATCAGCAGGGAGGAAGAGATTTGGTCGGTGCAGAACCTACTGGGAGTGGGCAGAGGAGTTTGGGATGATGGAAAAGATGTCCCTCTTTTGGAGGCTTGCCAGAACTGAAACAAGTGCTTGGGTAGTGCACCCTGAGGGCTTGGGAGGGGGCCCCAACACCTCCCGTGGAGAAAGGGCAAAAGGATCAGGTAGAACTCCACTTCAAGGTGTTCCATCACCTGAGGGGAGACCTCAGAGCTTCCACCAAACATTTGTTTGGGATTTTCTGTCTTCCTCAAGAGAAGTCTTTGAAAGCAAACTGGGAGCCTTTGGTAATGTAAACAAGACCCAACCCACACTTTGGGTTCCTGGGACAGGAGCACTGGTGCCTTCCAAATGCTCTGCTCAATCCACAGGAGATCTGGAGCTGCTGCTTTGTGCCTACCCTCTATCTGCCCTCACTCACCGTGTCTCCAGCAGTGCTGAAGGCAAAAAGCAGAACAGAACCACCCTCTGAGGAATGCAACAGCTGCCTGAAACTCAGGGGAGGGGCACAAAGATCTGGGGAACCAAGGACCCCCAGAGCAGGAGGATCCCACCTGGAGGAGAGCTGGAGATGGAGACCAGCTCCTACCTCTGCCAGAGGGGTGTCTTTGATGAGGATGAACATTTGAAGTTTGTTTCTTCTCAGAAATAGGACATTCAGCCAACTTTTTTTTTGGTTTTTGTTGTTTTATAGTTCTTGAAGAATGCTTCCAAACTGTCACCCAGTGCCAAAGAAAGCAGAGCAGTGTTTTCCATCAATCTGCAGGACATCTGATGGAGCTCAATGGGACAAGCTACCTGTCCAAATGAGCAGGCATCACACTTTCCAGGACTGGAGCCTCCAGAAAAGTTCATGCTCCACAACTACAGAGATATATGAGGGCTGGGAGGGAATCTTGATTTCTTTACTGTTACTATTTCAGAAGCACCTGGAGAATCCATTTAAAAAATGTCTCCAAACTTGCCCCTGCCCCCTCAAGGGTGCTTGACCTCCCAGGCCTGAAGGCCTGCTGCAATCCTACAAGCTCTGCAGGGAGGTGAGGCTGCTCCTGGCTGGAGATGTGCAGGCTCAGCGAGGCAGAGGGGACACATCTGAGCATTTCTTTGTAAGAGAGTCTTCTGCTGCAGATGCTTCTGCCTCAGGCTTATAAATGGCATTAAAATGGCATAAAAATGGCATTAAAATGGCAATTTCCCAACTGGCACAGAGGGCAGAAGGTTGGGTTTGCTGAGAGACATGGGAGCACCACATGATGAAAATTCAAGTAACTCCTCCAAGCTGGGCAGTGCAGGAGCCTGGATGAGAGCAGGGTTTGCCTCTTCTGCCCAACTTCCTCAGAGCATCTTGGTAATGACTCATGGGCTCACCTTCATGGGACCAAGAACCAAACCACTTCCTGGTCCTTCCATCTCCTGCAGGGTACCTTTAAATCATACACACCTTGGGCATAAAAGAAATAACATTTGAAGCTCAGCTGTATCCAGAAAGCCTCCTGGCCCCTCAGGCCTCTCCATGTCTCAGAGAGGGACAGCAAGGTTATATTTTTTGGAGGGATGACTCATGTGCTTGCCATGGGCAGAGAATCAACTATTCCATCAACTAAGATCCCCTGTAAGCTGTCCAAGCAGAAAAATTGGCTGCAACTATAAAGGTAGCTGGTAGCCTGCCTTCTCTTGGAGGTAAGAGGAGTTGGAGAGCTGCCACTGTGGGAGTGTGCTTCAAAAATAGGGATAGAAGTGAGGAAAATGTTAAAGCAGGGAGTAAATGCCAGTTAAAGAGGCTCCTATAAACAGCTCTGAGGGCTCAGAGCTCACCCCGAGCTGCAGAGCCCTTGGTAGCCCACAAAGGGCAGCTGGCTCTGCAGGAAAGTCCATTAAAAAACAGATTTTAAATATTCAATTGCACATCAGATTATTGTCAAAACAGGGAAATTTGTATTTAAGAAGCAATTTAATAATATGGCTGTATCTCAGTTTGGCTTCTGAGGGAGGTGGGAATTGCTTCCTCTGTCCAGTGTCAGCTTTGCTGCTTTCCACACACCTTCCTGAGATGCTGGGAGCCTCTAGCCCCTGTGTGATCCTTTCCTGCCTCAGCAAGGTCGCAGAAGGAGCTCCCACTGCAGTGGCTGTGGACAGTGTCCTCTGCTGAGCTTTGCAGGGAGAGCTGGGGCTCAGCAGGGCTGTGGGAGAGCAGGGGAAATAACCCTCAGCAGCAGCCCCTGAGAAACTGAGCAGCAAAGGGTTTAACTCCAATTTCTGAGGCTGCACCTCCTCTGTCTGGAACACAGACTGACAGAGAGGAAATGCTTGGCTCAGTCACAATCTGCACACCTGTTCCTGAAGGAATTCCCCCCTGGCAGGGTGGGCAGGGCTGGCACAGGTGCCCATACAGCTGTGGCTGCCCCTGGATCCCTGGCAGTGCCCAAGGCCGGGCTGGACACTGGGCTGGAGCAGCTGGGACAGTGGGAGGTGTCCCTGCCATGGCAGGGGTGGCACTGGATGAGTTTGAGGTTCCTTCCAGCCCAAACCAGTCTGGGATTCTGCCTCCAGCATCTTCAGTTTGCTGCTGCTGAGGCTGGGCTCACTGGGGGATGGACAGCCCTGATTTATCAGAGAACACCCCTGGTGGGATGCCCTGAGCTGTGTTTGGGATGTGGGGCTTGCAGGGGGCCAAACCTGCTGCTCTTGGCTCTGGGCAGGGTCCTTGCAGTGCCTGGACTTGGTTCATTCTTTCAAACACCTTCTGGAAGGCTCGTGACCTGTCCTTCCACGTGAGAATGTCATCTGGGGGTTGTTTCCATCATAACTGGCTTCTAGAACCAATTCTCCTATAAATCATCTTTTTAAAGGTCATAATAAATTTTCTGCCTTTTTTTTTTTTTTTTTTTTTTTTTACATCCAGTTGTGTTTCAGCTTTGAGTTTTTCTCAGCTTTTAGTAATTTTTGTGGCTTTAACCTTCCACCTGCCTCGTTGACTCCAAGGCATGCTGCAAAGGTCCCAGCCATAATGACTTTAGCAGGATGTCCCCCTGCAAGCAGCAGTCTGCAGCAGTTAGACACCCAGAGACCAGGTTTTAATCAGCCTTGACTGAAGACTAAGAATGATTCACTCCTGTCAGCATTGGGCAACACAACAAACAGTTCTCCAGCAAATCACTTAAGCAGAAATATGTTGGCATGTTTCTATAGCAACTAAGGAAAAATATTTCACACAAAAGTCCATCTGCTGCAACAGAGAGGGAGATCTGGCCAAGGATCCCTTTAGAAATTAATCTTAATTTGCAAATTTTATTTTTGAAAACCTCACACAACCACTTGCACAAAAAGACAGAATGCAAGTGAGAGGCAAGAGAACTGATTTTTTGATAGGTGCTGTCAATTAATCACCAAGCTGATCCTTAATTTGGGAAGCAGTGATTGTCTGAGGCTGAAAATCCCCAGTGCCTTGGAGAGGTTCATCTCCAGGGCTGTTTACCCACCAGGCTGCATCACACCATCTTGTACTCAGAGTATTTGGAAACACAGGGGATTTTTTTTTTTTTTGAGACAGCCTGGTAGCAAGCATCCAATATTCATTTTTTAAAAATCATTTTGGTTTGATTCACTTGTAAAGAGTTACTCAAATTTATTCAACCATATAAAATGCTTTGTAGAAGCCATCAAAGTGAGGAGAGGGGGAAAAACCAATGGGATAATTTGGACAGCAATGCATTTTATTTTATGTGATGTCAACCCTTCAAAGCCTATTGGAGCCATGCTCAGGAGATCTGAAACATTTTACGGGGTGCTTGGTGTCTGTGCTGCAAACCATCTCCAGCTCTGGGATCTCTTGCACAACATCACAGCCTGTGCCAGCAGCTCTGTCTTCCTCACTTGCCCCTGGCACTCCAACAGAGGCTCCAAAGCCCATTTCAGAAAAGAAATAGAGAGAAGCAGCAAGAAGTCTCTTCCAGCTGGGGAGTGTGTAGCCCTGGCCCCAGAAGGGGCTCAGCTCAGGGATGTGATGATGAGCATGGAAACCCAGCTCCTGGAGCCTCTCACCTGGAGTTTTGTGTGAGAGCCTGGGAGGGGAGATTTCTGTGTCTCATATCCTACAAAAGAGATGTCTCATATCCTACAGAACTTCTTGCTGACAGAAAGCATGGAGTGCTAGGACACAGGGCATGGCTCCCCAGCCCAGCTTTCCTGCCCAGTTTTAAGGACATTTCCTTGCTTCAGGTTTGGTACCAGTGCTTCAAGCACTGTTTGATTGCAGCTCTGACTCCTTTGCCCTGCCCTTGGCAGTTTTGCTGTCCCTCCCAGAGATGATAGAAGCAGTGGTTGCCTCACTGGAGCTCTCATTCCCTCTTATCTCTTTCCCCAGCCCTGGCCATATGTCATTTTTACCATGGCCAAGTGCTGGGTGGAAACCTGGAGTGGGCAACTGCTCCAAAGCCTTTCTGCCCCGAGGGGCTCTGGCAAAGCACAGCTGGGCTTGGAAGATGGATTGGACCATGGGATTAACATTTGCACATATAACATGTTTGTGAATTCAGCCTCTTCTTAGTCATGATTTTGGCTGCTCTGATAGAATTTTTCTTGGGTGGATACCAGAGCTGCTGTTGAAGGATAGTTCTTGTTCCTTGGTTTAACTCTTGGGAGCAGCCAGAGGATTTCTCTATTATAACTTTATCTTTTTTGAAAATATTGCAGGATTAACATTTTCCATGATCGGTCTATGATAAATTCAACACCAAAACAAACAAGCAAAGCCCTAAACAATCAAACATCCCCCAAACAATCTGGCTACACCTTTCATTTTGGAGTTGTCTGGGCTAAATCCTCCTGCAGTTAGAAATTGGCATTGTTCCTTTTAGGTAGAAACCCAGCTGGAATGGGGGTACCTCAGAAACTCACGGCTCTGCTAACCTGCTTGCTGTTCTCCTGGTGGAAGGGCAGCTTTTACCTGGCTCAGGGCTTGCTCAACCAACATTGTTGCAGCTTGCTGGGTGTTGTACCTCTGGGAGGAAAGTAGAAAATAGGGATGAAAAACAATTTTTTCACTTGATCTGAATTATGAGCCCTCAAAAATTTTTTCTGGCATGTTTATCAGTTTATTTCCCTTTAGTTTCTTTGCTCCATCAGCGTCTAAGAATGCTGGGCATGGAGAGACAGAGTGGATTTGGTACTTGGTTTATCACATCGTTCTAAACTGGCTTGGAGCTCTGTGAAACGCTTGCATATAATCCTCAGACAGAGGATTGGACTGGAAAGGCAGGAAAATTTTCCAAATATTTTTGTACATCTACCACATTTTTGCCAATCTCTGTGCCCCCAGTGTGTTGTGCCATAGAATCACTCCAGCAATTTCTGCCTGCCCTCAATATTTGGTGCTTCACGACCCGTTATTAATTAGGATATTAATTTCCATATGTAACTCTGGAGCAGTGCCATGCTGGGAAGCAGCTTTTCACACATGTCATTATTCTGGCTTTGCTCACTGTACCCTCCCCCTAGTGCAGTTCATTACAGTGCACGTCAGGTAGAGCTTGGGGAACCAAAATTTGGGTGGAGGAACAGGGGTTTGGGGAGGGTTTATATAGTGTCTGGCTGTTTCTTAAAATGCTACAGATCCGTATTTTTTATTTCTGGTTCCTGTACAGCAAATGATTTCTGAGCAGGTTTTTGTTTTTGCTGCTGTGGTGACGTTTTCCAAGGGTGTGTGCAAAGGCAGCCTAGGGGGCTACTCTGGGATGTGTTATTTGGTACCCATTGCTTAGATCTGGTTCCTTAAACAATGCTGGGTTTATTTCTTCCACCTGAGCAGAGAAACGAGCCACTTCAGTGGCAGAACAAGAAAATACAACCATCAGTGCCTGCAGAGACAATAACCAAATCCATAAGGAGATGGAGAGGGACTGTTCTCATGGGCATGGGGAATGGCTCCCACTGCCAGAGGGCAGGGCTGGGTGGGATTTTGGGCAGGAATTGTTCCCTGGCAGGGTGGGCAGGGCTGGCACAGGGTGCCCAGAGCAGCTGTGGCTGCCCCTGGATCCCTGGCAGTGCCCAAGGCCAGGCTGGGACAGGGGAAGGTGTCCCTGCCATGGCAGGGGTGGCACTGGATGAGCTGTGAGGTTCCTTCCAAACCAAACCCCTCTGTGAGTCCATGATTCCATGTCCCTGGAAGGCCACACCCACCAGTATCTGACACCTTTCCCCAAAAATGTCCACAAAGGTGATGCTGTGAGAACCCCAGCTCCTGTCTGTGGGCACAGTGCTGGCTGCTGGCTGCAGGCACCAGCTCACAGCAAAGCCCTTTTCCCCCCTGCAGGCTTGCATGCAGAGGTGAGCTGCCATGCACACCTCTGGGGTGGTGTTCATGGGGAATGCTGCACGATGTCACCCCCAGAACCTGCCCCTTATTTCCTGCATCAACACAAACAGCACTTTGATCCCTCGGGTAAGCAGGAGCATCCTTGCAATCAGTGGGGTCTCAAGTGAATTGAGGAGGATCATCTGCAGGCAGCCTTGGGAGGAATACAAAACTTGTTGAGTTTTAAACTTAGTTTGGCATGTTGGAAAGAGAATTAGGTGCTTCTTTGACTTTTAAGTGATCTGAAGAGGAATGTGCTTGATACAGGTGGTAAGAATTATTCTTGGAGTTCTCAGATATTCCAGGCACACATCTATTTTCATTCCTCACCAGCATATCCCTGGTGAGAGGGGTGGGGACAGCAATTAAGAGGAAAGCCATTTTCCACAGTAGCACAGGACCTGAAATGAGCAGATTAAGCAGAACGACCTCCAGAGGTTTTGCCAAACAAATTTTTCAGATTTCTTCAGGATTCTAGTCATGGCCTGTGATCTGACATACTTGCCAAGAATTCAACAGAAAGAGAAAAATTACCCCAAGCCTGAAGATCTGAACAGGGAGGTGGTTTGTGGGTTTCATGGGATTGCATCAGAAGTTCTGATCTTCCCGGCAAAAGAGATTCTCTCTACAAACAATGAATCCCCCAAAACCACAAGTGCCATGGAGTCAAGCAGCATGTGGCTTGGATAGCACCAGACCAATTTGTCAACTCTGGTTCATTCAAAGAGAAGGAAATAATGAGTGGAAAAACATTGAGATAAAAAAGAAAAACCTCAGGATACTTGCTACAGATGAATTCTCCCAAAGCAGAATATAACCTCACTTTTCCTCAGTGGAACTCCCCTGGATTTGTACTTAAGCACTACTTGTAGGTGATCTGAATAATGCTTATTTTTAATGTAGGGGTATTTTTTGACTGGCACAGGGAGTGTTATTGTAGGTAACCTGGTATTTTGTGGGAATTTCAATTTTCTTTCAGAATCCAGTCTAAATATTGTGATGAATTTCTAGCAGATAGTCTCAACAGACAAATACTCTTTACGAGGTGAAACTGCTGCTGTGGATCCAGGAGTGGATGTTGGGCTGCTGGTGTTGGGATGCCACGGACAAGGCTGAGGGTTTTGAAGCATCCACCCCAATCCTGCCATGTCATCTGGATTGCTCACAATATATAAAATTATTCTTTGAACGAAAAATATTTTCTTTACCTACTATTACAAAACATGGCCCACACCCTCCCTTTCCAAACAGCAGTATTAAAACCAATTGGAAATTGGAAAAATGACCAGTTTTACTTAATTAATTTTTGGCTTTGTTCTTTAGGAGATTAAAGATGGAACTTTAAAAATATTCCAGTCTACCACAAGAAGGTGCTTTCTGCAGTACTTGTGGGTGAAATGGTGGCTTCTTGAAGTCATGGAGATAACAAGAATATTTAGGTATTACCATAAGGATTTTGTGAAAGATGAAGTCCACAGGAAAAGGAGAATTTCTCAGTGGCTTTGCTAAGATGGAAACAGGAAAGCATCTTTTTATTCTAGAAATGAACTGAGTAATGCAAGTCAAGTTATTCTGCATGAGCAGCAAGGATGATTTCAGTCTGGAAGTTCTCTTTGCAGACTCTGAAATGGAAATCTCAAACATTCCTCTTGCTGAACAGTCAGACTTTCCATAAGCAGCCCAGTCACTGCCCAGGTGAGCATCCCACTGCAGGTTCTGTCCCAGTGAGCAGTGGGACAGTGACTCAGGGAGTTCCTCTTTCTCATCCTCGAATCCTCACTGGTGGTGCCAGTTTGATTCCAGACTCTTGGAGCCTTGGTGCAAGCAAGTCCCAGCTCAGCAATGGGGTTTTGGCTGAAGGACACAGCTCTGTCAGAGCCACTGCTCTAAACCCCTGCCAGAGACACTGCTCTCAGCTCCAGAGCTGCCAGGGACAGAGCAAAAGAGAAACTCCTTCTCTAACAAGCCAAAGATATCAGGGAAATAGTCCCTACATTTAATTTTCCCTGGAAAGAACAGAGCTGAGGTGCCAGCTTATGAGCAAAGGTAGATCTACAAACCATTCTCCTTCACTCTTTCAAAACAATAACATCATGGAGAGAGGGACTGGTGGCAAGAGAGCAGGGAGGATCACTGGCTAACACCAATCTGCACCCCAAACCTTTTCCTCTTTAATAAAATAACTAAGGAAGCAAATCTCGAATCCATTCAGCAGCGGGTGAGATGGTGACCCCTTGTGCCAGGACTGACTTGTTCCCTCTGGGTTACTCCAAACATCCCGAATTTGGTGCAAACTCCAGCACAGGCTGGCACTTGGGCTCACTGAAGAGCAAACTGGGCAATGAGAGTAATGACTCACCCAGATTTGGAGCAGCCCAGGGAGCACGGGGATGAGTAAGTGGAGGGCAACCAGGGACTGTCAGACTCAGCTCAGTAGCAGACTGGACACCCAAGAGAAGCCCCATGTGGAGAATACAGGGGTTTATACACAAATACAGAAGAAAAGTGCTCTAAAAGTCATATAGCTTTGGGTGGCCCCATTAAATGCTCACTTTCACTGTAGCTGTAGGCAACAGGATGACACCAGAGAACAGAAGTTGCCTCAGTGTCCAGGGTGGGTTTGTGTCGTGCTTTTCCTTCTGGCTGTTGACAGAAGTGCATGTTTGCTGCTTTTTTCCTGTTATTCCTTCAGATGCAATAAAGCTCCCAAACCATAAAGCTGCTCTGCTCTGTGCAGGAGCAGAACCTCTGGCTGAGGGTTCCCGTAGGATTTACATGGGAATAGAGAACAACAAACAAACCAACAGCCCGGCCTGGAGATCCCAGGCCATGCTGGGAACATCAGCAGAAAAATTGGATGGGTCTTTATCAACTGGACAATTTGGTCTGGGCAGCTGAGACAATAACAGATCAAACCCTTGGGTGCTGCTGGTTGGCCCAGAGAGAAGTCACCCAACAGCTCCCACCCCCCTTTGGCTGGTGTTGAAAACAGGCAAGTTGGTTTAGGAAGCACTGATCCCAGTAAACTGGCCCAATATGGCCTCGTTGTTAAAATCTGAGGTTACCTGCCCCAGCAAACCTTCAGGGAATGTGTGCCCTCCCTTTCTCCCTGCCATGATTCAGAGGCTGAACTTCTGCTTTGAAACCCTCTCTTTCCATGTTTTCAGTCCCCTTTTGAGCTCACAGTCTTTCCTTCCCACACCTACTTCCAGCACCAGCCTTCTACCCCAGCAGAGCCAGAGGCATCTGATTTACTAAAACCCAGTTATGAGCCAGCAGGAACAGACAGGATCTGTCCTTTTTTCCACAGGGCGTCAGCCACGTCTAGTAAGAAGTGAAACTTGAAGCTAGAGTTTGTTCAAAAGATAAAAGGGATGGGCCCAGCCCAGTAAAACCTGAGATGGCTCAAGGAGTGTCTGCCCACATCCCTGTAAATCATGTGGTTTGATAAGTCAGCACAGTGCAAACATCCTTCCTGTGGGCACCTGTGAGTGCTTTGCTTGGAGCCCAGCAGTCCTGAAGCTGCTCTCAGATAGCTGTGCTCCATCCTTTGCCTCTTCCTCTGGGAGAAATTGGGATTGGCTCACTCTGTAATTCAAACCATTTGCCCAGGGCAGCTGCTTTCACAGGCACAGCTCTCGGGTTTCACACGGCTCTCCCAGCCCAGGTACGTGGGGGAAGTGCCTGAGCAGCCCTGGGAGCATCCCTGGCTGCAGCACACCTGGGGCTGCAGCAGCTCCCTCGGTGAGGGGATGGCAGGTGAGGAATGGCAGGTGAGGGGATGGCAGGTGTCCCCTCTGTGCTCCTCCCACTCACACTGCTGTGACTGAGCTTTTTTTCATGATTTCTCTTCAGGAGCTGAGTAGAGAAACTCGAGACAACAAAGATCTCAAGGAAAACCAAATGATAAGCTACAAATGAGGCTGTGGACATGCAAGAGCCACGAGTGTTCCAGTACAGCTGGCACACAGAGAGCTCGTAGAGTGTGTGTTGGTGGGGGAATAATGACAGGTTTCATTTCCTTGCCCTTTGCCAGCTGTTTGTGAGCTGCTGATTTAGGACAAGACTTCCACTGTCATTTTTTATTAAGCACCTTGATTCTTTATCTGTTCTGATCTCCTGATTCCCGCAGTCGTGAAATCATTTTCAGAAGTGTGGGGGGTTTTGTCTCAGGACTTTCCAGGTCTCACACATACCCTCCCAGTGAGCACCTTATAATCCAAACAGACAAGCAAATTCTCTTTATTCCCTTTGCCCAGTGTTCAGGTACCATGAGAGTGCAGCCTGCTGAAAGGTTTCTGAAACAAAACCCAGGTGTGGAGCCTCCCACGGCAGCTCTTCACTCACACCCCTCCTCCCAGAGCGTGGTTTGTTTGCACCCCTTTCCAGCCATTGCTGCAGAAAGATAAAAGGGTGGGATTCACCTCTCCTCAGGAAGTTAAGGAGCCAGTCTGCACTAATTTTTGGGCTCCCTGCAGGGCTGGAGCCTCTCCTGGGGTAAAACCACCTCTGCAGGCACTCGCCACTGTCCGTGACTGCCAGCCCCATGGAGGAACAGTGACCCTTGGGAGTCTGTCTGTTGGGGAGGGAACATCAAAATCTTGTGAGTGCCTAGCAAGTAGTTCTGGAACAATAGATGAAATAGAAATGTTAGCAGTTTTTGACATAGACACTGAAAATAGTTTATGTTAAAGTTTAAGTTCTCTTCCTTTTTTTAGATAATACCAAATGCCACAAGTACCAAAAAGCCAACAGACATCCTGCCTCATGCCTAGCAAAAAAGGTCTCAAAATAAGGGTTACAGATAAAAAAGCCATAAAACATGGTAATTTAGTAATTCCTATAGGTTGCATACAAATATTAGGAAATTAGTATATTGTATTAAATTGGTTATTGGAAATTGGAATATTCATCAGCGAAAAATACTTATTGTGTTGCAAATAAAAAATCTCTCTCTTGTCTCTCTTCTTTGTCTCTGCTCACTTGCTCTCTTGCTCTAACCTCTCTCTAAGCTCTCTCTTATACCCACGCCCTATAATAAAATACTAACCTGAAGAACAGAACATATTGAGCTTCTGAGTCTGCCCTGCGACTGACAACCCAAACCCCACATCTGTCCCCTGCATGGGGAGGGGTGACGCCGCCCCGAGGGACGAGGAAGGCTCATGGGATTGCCCATTGCAGGAGTGCTGGCCTGGGATTTGATGGTGCTCTGCAGAAGGGCTCCAAAGGGCTGCTGGGCTCTCCTCAGTGCCCAGGGACCATCCCACTTTGCACTCGTGGCCGTTTCATCAGGAATAACGTTCTGATGTTCTGTCTGGAATTGTGCCCTTATCTGTCTTCCCTCTCAGCTGGGGCTCCTCTCCAGGCTAAGCAGCCCCAGCTCCCTCAGCCTTTCCTGGGCACTGGGATGCTCCAGCCCTTCCTCATCACCTTTAAAAACAATCACCTGAAAATGCCACCAAGAGGATAAATAATCCCTCATGCAATTAATTTACACTCTTACAGGTGGCTGCTCTGAAGCAGAAATCGTTCTCTTGGGAAAAGCTTTCCTTCTCTTGGGTCTGAACATCTTGTTGGAATCAAGTAACTCAGAGAGGGACAAAAAACGTTTAACAAAACTTAGATGTTAAGTGGTGTATATTTGAATAGCTCTTCACAAACATACAGATATTTCCTCCCCTCATGATTAATCACCCTGTGAGGGGAGATTGCAAGGACTAAGGAAATACCCCAGCTGCTCTCGCCACAATCCCAGGTATAATTTCCCTGAAACCAGGATTTCACCCTTCGTGTATTGACACCAAGAGATTATTTAATTGCGGTGTTTAATGCAAAGAAGACTCTAATCAAAACGAATCCAGTCCTATTTTTCCCTCTCTGAAAAATAAAGCAGAAAAAAGCAACAGAAGAGAAAACCACCAAAGGAACAGGAAAGGAAAACATGTTTTTGGCATATTTTAAAGAATTCTGCTAGGCAGCTTTATTAAGCTTTATCAAAGTCACACAGTCAGATGAAGACTTGTAAAGACTAAGGATTCGAAAATCTATTTACTAAAAATTATTTTCATAATCACCTGCTCAGTGGTGAAATTTGTGTCATGAGTATTTTCTAAAATATTCGTCACGGGGGAAAAAAGTGTACACCCACAAAAACTACTTGTCATCCTTTTATCTGGCTGATTGAATAGTGAGTAAGGAAAGAAGAGAATCCAGATAAGCAGTGCAGACCCTGCATCTGATCTCAATACCCAGGAAAGTGTTCTGGAGGTTCTTCTGTTACTCCTAAAGAGCCTCAGCTCACAAGAAGCAAGAGCACTTTTATTTTGTAATGATCCACCTCCTCTCACTTAATTCAGTGTATCAGTCACCAGCTGCAAAAAGTTGAATTCCTAAATATTTTCTGTCTCCTTTTCTTCCAGAACATTTTGCTTTACTTCCACATCCAAAGCTACAGAGATGCTTTGCCTACTCTGAGCTCAGTAGTAAGATTAAAAAATGGGATATTTGATCCTCTTGACATTCACCAATAATTTGCGGGTTTTCCATATGTTATTTTCCCATTAGAATATGAAAAGATGGTTTAAAAAAAAAATGATATCTGTATATTTGGTGTATGGCTGGAAGTATCTCTTCCCAAGTATTCCTGCGTGGAGCAGAGGAGACAACAGCTGTGGGGGAGTGCTGCAGACAGGAGAGGAAGCAAAGGCATTGCCTAACTACCAGCACCAGTAAATTTGGATACAACCAGGACCCTCCTCCTCACGGAGCTGGGGATAATGTGACAGTCAATAGAAGCTGCAGAAGCTGCACAGCTTTCAAACTGTTGCCTGAAGGTGGGACAAGGGAGTTTTTCTTCAGAAGTGCCTTAAATGTTGGGTCATAATCTGAGCTGGTGTCTCTTGGATCCTGCAGCCTTCCCTGCTCCTGTACAGACCCTAATGAGAGGCTGAGATGTTTGATGTGAAATTTCATCACTGAAAGGATCTTGAAAATGTTGTAATGCTGTGATCCTTGGGAAAATCTTTGCACATCTCTGTAATTTTGTTTTCTTGACATTTCTATGCTTTTTGTCAGAAGGAAGGTATCAGGAATGTGTCCATGAGCTTCCATAAACTGAAGACATGCTAGAGGTGCTTCAAGGCAGATCCCCTGTTAGGCACTGTTAAGTCTGATTTTCTTCAATATCAGCTGAAGCTCTGATTATTTCCTTTTCCCAAGCAAAAGGTCAATGGAAAGTAAGCAGCCATTCCTATTAATACAACTGTAGTGTTTCCTTGTTGCCATGGTTTTGTGTGTGTAAATGATGATAAAACAAGCACTTACACTGAAAAGGGCAGGAGGAGCACCACCAAAAATTTTCCCTGGTGTAGGTAAGTATTCCTTACTTAAAAGCAAGTTTTATTTGGCTGGTGTGCAGAGCTCCGTCTTCATAAATGTTTAATCCCAGAGCTATCAAACCTTCCTTGACCTCCAGGTTTACAGTAAATGAGAAGAAAAAAAAGGAGCAAGACATTCCTTTATAGAAAATCAAGCCTAGAGAACATGGCTGGAGCTGCAATTCATTCACTGTCATTTTAGAAACGTTGATAGAAATGTATTAAGGTGGAACTTTTCTGGAACATTCCTGAATCTCTACAGCCAAAGACCTGAGAAGATAATCCATGAGTGCAGAATCTTCCAAGAGACTCTTGAGGTGGCCCCTGTGATGCAGTGTGGAAGAACAGGACAACCAAAGTGGTGCTAGAGACAGATCTGCCTTGGTCTGTACTTCAAGTGATGGGGGGCTTTGCTTTCTAAATGTGTGTTTGGAAGGATGAGTGAGAGGTGAATAATTGCCAGTGGATGCTAGGCAGGAAAGGGTTAGGGCCACATTTTGTCATATCCCAAATTGTTTGAGGATAGAGCTCAAATTGCTGCCAACTTTTGGAAATCTGGTTGCAAGTGGCCTCTTCCCATTTCCTTCATCCCTCTTTATGTATCTCCATGTGTCACCTGCCCACTGGAGCAGGAGAGATGGGAGACACAGAAGAGGGCACAGCTGGCTTCCAAGGGGAGCAGAGTCCACGCCAAATTTAGTGATAATGAAACAGATGACTCCTAGGGAGATCCAAAGATTCTCTTTGAATGCCTGAACAAGACCCCACTGTGTATTTTTAACACGGGAGAATTGGAGCCCCAGCTATTTTCTTTCTCTCTCTCTCTCTTTTTTTTTTTTTAAATTTTTTTTTTTCAAAAAGAAAAACAACAACAACAGAAAAAAGAGATTTTGACAAGCTGGTGGCAGATTTTAAGTTTCCTACTCTGGAATAAATTGAGGCAACCGTTTTTCAGCCTGCCATATTTCCAGTTATTAAACTGTGTGTGGTCTGTACCAGTGCTCACCATCAGAGAGCCCTTAATAGTGGGTTTTAGTGCTGGGCTGGGGCACCTGCAGTGCTGGGGAGCCTTTGAGGGGCTTTGTGGGACCCTTCTGCGGCTGTGAGACCCTCCTGGGGCTGTGAGATCCTCCTGGGGCTGTGGGATCCTCCTGGGGCTGTGGGATCCTCCTGGGGCTGTGGGACCCTCAGGGCTGTGGGATCGTCCTGGGGCTGTGAGATCCTCCTGGGGCTGTGGGATCCTCCTGGGGCTGTGGGACCCTCAGGGCTGTGGGATCGTCCTGGGGCTGTGAGATCCTCCTGGGGCTGTGGGATCCTTCCTGGGGCTGTGGGACCATCCCAGTGGTTTGGGATCCTCAGGGCTGTGGGACCCTCCTGGGGCTGGTGGGACCCTCAGGGCTGTGGGACCCTCCTGGGGCTGTGGGACCCTCCAAGGGCTGTGGGACCCTCAGGGCTGTGGGACCATCCTGGGGATCTGGGACCCTGCAGGGCTGTGGGACCCTCAGGGCTGTGAGACCCTCCCAGGGCTGTGGGACCCTCCTGGGGCTGTGGGACCCTCACGGCTGTGGGACACTCCTGAGGCTATGGGAACCTGCAGGGCTCTGGGACCCTCAGAGCTGTGGGACCCTCCAAGGGCTGTGGGACCATCCTGGGGCTGTGGGACCCTCCCGGAGCTGTGGGACCCTCCTGAGGCTATGGGAACCTGCAGGGCTGTGGGACCCTCCTGAGGCTATGGGACCCTCAGGGCTGTGGGACCCTCCCGGGGCTGTGGGACCCTTCCAGTGCTTTGGGATCCTCTCTGGGCTGTGGGACCCTCAGGGCTCTGGGACCCTCAGGGCTGTGGGACCCTCCCGGTGCTCTGGGACCCTCAGGGCAGTGGGACCCTCAGGGCTCTGGGACCCTCAGGACAGTGGGACCCTCAGGGCTCTGGGACCCTCAGGGCAGTGGGACCCTCAGGGCTCTGGGACTCTCCCGGTGCTCTAGGCCCCTCCCGGTGCTCGGGGACCCTCCCGGTGCTCTGGGACCCTCAGAGCAGTGGGACCCTCAGGGCTCTGGGACCCTCAGGGCTGTGGGACCCTCCCGGTGCTCTGGGACCCTCAGGACAGTGGGACCCTCAGGGCTCTGGGACTCTCCCGGTGCTCTGGGCCCCTCCCGGTGCTCGGGGACCCTCCCGGGGGATCCTCCTGGGGCCGTGAGCCACAGCCCAGGGCCGGTTCACAGGCACAAGGATGTGCCGGGCGTGCCTGGAAGTTCAAGCTCAATGAACTGAGACCCTGGAGAACAATCGGCCCGGCTGCAGCCCCGTCCTGGGGAGGCCTCTGGGGCTGCCCTTCCTCAGAAACCCCCCAGCCTGTGCCCAGCCGCCCTCCCCTGAGACGTTCACAAGTTTTCCTGACAAAAGAGCAATTACAAGCTGACAGGAACAGCTCACAAAGAGGATGGGGGTGACCCCGAGGAGGCTCAACACATGGCCGGTCACCGACAAAGCCGCCCGCTCCCATTTGATCCCGTTTGAGCCTCCCAGACTGGCACGCTTGACCAAGAACTGGCTGGGTGACTCATTCGTCTGGCGGCTCTGTGATTCATGAGCCTCCAGGAGGAAGGGAGGAGGGAGGCAGAAGCTTTTCAAATCTCAAGTTAAATGCAAGAGAAACACATTCCCCACAAAGCAGACGCTCGGCTGTGTCCAATTGGTGCCGGAATGCCCACACAAAGCCAGGGCAGCCGTCCTGGTGTGACGCACCGGGCCTGGCCTGCACCTTCCCAGCCCCGTGGTTTGGAAGGGCTCGAGAGTAAAAACAGCAACAGCTCCTGACGTCTTATCCTCGTGTGCTCCATTCGTCCTGGCCTGGGATTTCCCCAGGAACGTCCCACTTCGAGTGCTCTGGGATTGGGACCGAGGCCTTTGACCTGATACTCAGGTCAAAAAACCTCAAATGACTTTGTCCAGTTGAAATCAAGCTTCTGCTCTGCACCAATAATTTTGGCTCCCTCTCGTATCTGTGCAGCATGTTCCCAGGCAGGAGTGGTGTTCATTCAGAGCCGTCCGCAGGACAATCTCCATGACCATGGAAGAGCCCCCAGCTGACCTGGCTGACCGTGCCTCCCCTTGGTGACAAGGGACAGAGGAGGAGAGCCCAGCCTGGCACCAAGGAGAGCCTTCCCTCAGTGCTGTCCCAGCCCTGCCAGCAGCTGTGGGTGGTGCAGAGGATTCACTGGAATGCTGGAGCTCTCAGCCACCATTCCCCTCCCAGGCAGCGTTTTGTTTATTGTTATTTGTTGCTTCAGACATACGGGTCAAAATGCTAAATTATTTAGCAGCTGTTGTCGGATGGATTTTAAAACAATTAACGAGTGCTAAAAATGGGCAGCTTGCTCTCTCTCTTGGATTTTGCCAAAGAAAGTGCCTGTTTTCTCTTTGTTTGCCAGCAGTTTGTGCCTGCTGCTGCTCTGGCCATGCCTGGCCTCCGAGCACATTTGTCCCTCAGTGGGTGCCAGCTGCCTGAGCCAGGGCCCAGGTGGGGCACTGGAACTCCCCAGGGTTATTTGTTTGCATTTGTTTGCATTTCTGGTGTTGTTACTGTGGTCCTGGGCATGCTGCATCACCGACCTGCCATGGCTGGATTCCACTAGCCCCCATATCCACGCTGGGGACAGTGCAGGAGCTGCTAAAGCCCAGCACCCAGGGAGCTCAGGGGCTTCCCTCTCTGGGAGCACCCAGACAGCTCCAGGATCCAGGTGTGAGCTTCTCCTATCTGTGTTGGGGCAGTGGGAAGGCCCTGCTGGGATGGGGAGACTGCAGGCAGAGGCTGCACTGGGGTGTCCAGTTCACAGGAGGTGGCCACAGCCATCAGGGTTACCTGTGCTCACCTGGGAAGGGGACAGTGTCTAGGAGATGGTGCCACTCTCACCCTTGGGAGAGACTCCAAAATGAAAATCAACTCCAAGCACAAAGGCTGGGGACGAAATTACTGAGCTGGGATCAAAACAAGCCCGAGATGCTGGGAAGGTGTAGGTGTGTCAAGCCTTCCCAGGGATTTTGCAGCTTGCCTCAACCAGAAGTGCAGATCCTCTGAGGTGAGACTGTGGGATGTGCAGCTCAGTGCTTCCTGAGGCTCTCAGCTCCACGTGAGCAAGAGCATCCTCTGGCTACATTTCAGAGCTCCAGCACCCAGCCCAGCTCACAGGCCAGACTGTGGCCACCAAGCATTTGCTCATCTCCACCTCCAAAGCACAGAATGTGCTTTGTCTAGAGTCAAAGGGAGGGTCTGCTCCTCTGTGGAGTTTGGGATCACCCATAAAAGCAGGTGCTTTGCATTTAGGCACAGGTTTACAAAAGCAGGTGCTTTGCATTTAGGCACAGGTTTAGAGCCCCTGCTGCCAGCCCAGCTCTCAGGCATCCCTTGGAGGGATGTGCAGTCCTCTGCCAGCTCCAAGGACTAGCGCAGAGCATGGAGCACATTCAGCTGAGCTTCTGTCTCTAAAAAGCGTTGTGCTAGGCAAAGGATTTGGACCTGAATGAAAGCGGTGGACCTTATTTTAGGCAGTACCTATGAATGAAACTTGAAACAAGCTGTTCAGGAAATACCTTCCTCTGTAGCATTGCCAGGGAGAGTATGGGATTTAATGCTAAATTAGCCAGTGCCTATGAACAGGTTACTGCGAGAATACATTTTTTTACTTTCAGCTAAATTATTTTTTAAAAAGAAATCTTCATTTTTACATAGATGTCTGTGCTTCTGCAGAAGCTGCAGACCTCTCCCCTCCAGGGAAGAAGAGCCTGTGCTGTGTCAGTGCCCTGTGTCACCTTTTGCTCCATGTTTGTCACCGTGGCCCCACACTGCAGAGCTTTTGGCTTCAGCCTGGGGATGGCCCAAAGTGACTGGCAGGTAGGAGATTTGGCAGAGCTGGAAACCTGTCTCAGGTGAGCAGGCATGCTGGCTCTCAGTGCTCTGTCTGCTTGTGCCTTTTTTGTTGTCCAACATCCTTTTGGCTTTGTCTCATCCATCAGTCAGGATTTATTGGAGATCTCAGTCGCTCTCCACAGCAGAGCTACAAACCCCTGACTGCCCATGGGGAGGGGAGAGAGATCAGGTGCATGGCTTGTATTTCTGGGTGGTAAATGCCAATCTGACCTGTCCCATACTCATGCTGGGTTTATTGCTCTGAGCCTTTCAGGAGTGTGGCATGCTGCACTGCCAGAATAATCCAGGCACACTTCAGAAGATGATGGGATTCTTAGAAAGACTTTTCCCTTAATTTGCAGACTTGTGACCCAAAGCACTGACTGGATGGAAGAGGGAACCTGCCCAGGTAAGTAAGCAAAGTTTATCCCTGAATCTGTGTCAGCCACGTGAAAGGAAGCTTGGCACTTTCTGAGGTTGGGAAATACACAGACATTTGCACAAATTGTTGGCTCAATTGCAGGTACGGGAGATTACTGATTAAAGTCAGTGGAGTGAGGATTTCTCTTGGGTTCTCTCCCTTGTCCTGCCCAGGCCAGACCCACACTGCAAAAGCATTTCCTGTCCAAACACTGGTGCTGAGTGTGGCTCAGCAGCTCTTGGGAAGAGCTGGCCTTGCCTTACTGTCATGGAAAAAGGGCAGGGAGAAGTGTGCAGCCCTTCACAGCTCTTAGCAGAGGTATCACACCAGCCCCAGGTGCTGCACTGAAAACTTTTCAAATGCTCAGATACAAACTGGGATTTCCAGCAGACATTTGGAGATGTGTAGCAGAAATATCTGGACTCAGAGGAACTGACGTGGATCCCTTGGGTTCTTTTTAGAACCTCAGCTTGGTACCTCTCTGTTGTTGAGTAAAACCAAAGTGTACATCTTGAATTTGCTTATAATTTCTGGATATCTAAAAAACCCACAACTGCCATGAGCTGTTCTTCCTCCAGCCCTTCCATAGTGGAATTCCAGGAAGTAACACCTTTTAACAACAAGCAAATCTGTCTTAATAACTCAAAAATCTTGTGCTAGAAGTCCAACTTTCCACTGGCAACAGTTCTGGTTAATATTGGAAATTCTAAATATCTGATTGAACATTTCTAGAATTTCTGGGAATACATTGAGATGCTTAATGGACTAGTTCTTCATCAAGGTTTTCAGCAAAATATATTCCATTGGGTCTTAAGGGAATCCCTCCAAGTAATCCATCTCCCTAAATTCTTAATGTGGTTCCTTACATTTCCTAAGCTGGCTCCTTCAATGACTTATGCTCTCCTCTGCAGAATGCATAGACACAAGTAAACCACATATATGAGGAAGGAATGTTCCTCTCTGCCACAAAACAAATTAAATATATTGATCCAAAATCACCCCGGGAGGAACTCCTGTGAATCCAGACAAAATGCACGAGTTGAGTTTGTTAAAGCAGCATTTCTGATAGGGGCTGGGAACAGCAGGAGAATGAGGTTTTGCAAGAGTCAAATGATTGTTTATTAGTGATCCTGAGTGAATCACAAAATGTCTGGCATCTGTGTTGATCTTAGAGAAAGAACTGAAAAAGTCTGAAACCTGATCAGGTCTCTCTGAATCCATATGTCAGCAAAACTGCCTGGAAGTGAGTCTGAGTCAGGGTTCTCATTCAGACATTCTGAAACGTCCAGATTTACATGGTTGTATATTGTAATTTCTCAGCAAGTGCTGGGAAATCAGGGATGATAAATTCAAGTGGTAAATAAACACGAACAAACTCGTTCCTGGATTTGCTATGATTGTGATCTTTTGGAGATAGTTACACAAATCCCCCAGCCATGCCAGAGCTGCAGAAGGCAATATAAAAGCAGGGGAAACAAAATTAATTCCCAATTCAGACTTCATAAATAAACAAGGCAAGTTGTGTCCAAACTTTTGTTTTGTTTTCTTCTTAAACATTGTGTCAAACCACAGGAAGCTTTTCAAATGTCTCTGTATAGAAATCAGCTTTGGGGCTAGAGCATCGTGGTTCTGTTTTGCTTTTGTGGAAAATCCCTGCCCAGATCATGATGATGATGATTACTATTATTACTATTTTCATATGTTTAGAACAGAGCCTCACCCTTCCCTTCTGGACCAATTTGCACCTTTCTGGTCCTGTGTTCTTAGAGCTAAGCAAGGCTGGTAATCTGGAATAAATGCTAAAACCTCAACAAAATAATGATCTCTGAAATCAAAGCCCTTTTGAGCCACAGGTAGAATTCTGGGCTTCAGCATTTCCATTCTGGTGCAAAACGGAATCCTTAACAACTACCTAATAAAATAAACTCTTCATCTTCCCATAAAGTTTTGAGCCTGTGGAAGAAAAGTGCATATCTAAAGAAATATGCTTCTTAAAGCAGTGGGAGCAGGAGGGCAAAGACTTAATCACAATCTGGAGAGCTGGATGAGCACCCTGGTGCGTTTTTGAGTGGCTCAAACTGGGAGAGAAATGCAGGTTTAACAGGGCTTATACAGCTGAGCAGAGGGGGTTTTATTCCTATGCATCTTTTTCCAGAATCAGGAATTACGTCTAAGAATTTGCATGGCAGGAAATAAATCCATTCTTTACTCCTCTGTATTTTACGATCTATCTTTAGCATAGTCGGGTTCCAGGTTTTTCTCCTGCCAGGCTGAGCAGCAGGAGTGGGATCCCTCCCACTGTGCCTGCAGCAGGACCCAGCACTGAGGCGCTCAGAGGCAGGAAGGGGCTCCTGGAAGGAGCTGTGTGGGTCGGTGTGCAGGCTGCAGGGCTGCTGCTGGGTCAGGAGTGAGTCAGAGCTCCTGGCGTGGGGCAGGGCAGTGGGAGAGGAGGACCTGGCCCCGAGGGTCCCCTGCAGCTCAGCACACACCAATCCCTCACAGAGGTTCAGAGCAGCTCCCATCTGCTGGGCTCTGGTGGGCTGAAAAGAGCTCCACAAACATCCCTTATTACTCTTGATTGATAAGAATAACCTGCAGAGGTGCTGCCAGGATGGACAGAGCTCCGCTAGCAGGGAGCACAGACTGACCAGTGGGGAATGGCAGTCAGGAGAGCACGGTGTCTAAGGCAACAAGGCGGCTCAGACAGCTCTGCAGCAGCCCAAACACGACAGACTCAGGCAGCTCCCGCTGCTGCCAGCACAACTGCGCGCCGCCTCTGCCAAGAAGCCAGATGCTGCTGCTGGAAAAAATATCTTCCAGAGTTTGGCATCAGGATCCTGTGATTACCATCCAAATGGGAGGAGATGGAGTGATAGAATGTGAGTTTAGTATTTAGCACCCCAGAACTGTGCAGCAGCCTTTGAAGGCAGAGGAAAAAAGTTCAAGCAAAATATTTTTGCTAAAAATATGTTCGGAGAAATGAACTTTTTTTTTTTTTTTTAAATAGCAGAAAACCAAACTGTTATTGAAACAACGCAAAATATTTTATGTCCGTATCAATTAAATGAGTAAAACCTGGGACTGTGGATTCTTTTCTTGAGTAAATTTTGTTAAGGAATAGTTTCATAAAGGTCAGAGCATGAGCTCTTTGTCTCTGGTGTTGTTGCTAGTGGAAAGTTCCACTGCAGAGCATCACAGTGACTCCCCTACCCAAGACAAATAGAGATGGGTCGGAGCATTCCCACACAAATTTGGGAAGGGTTGAATTCAGATCCAAAGTCTGCAGCAAGCCCTTCTCATTGGCAAATAGGGGCCAAATCCCTAAATCAAAACTGATCGGGTTTGGGGAAAGGTTGAGCACTGACACCACCTGAGCCTGGCTCCAGACCTTGCAGTTTAAACCCCTGTTGGAGGGACGAGACGTTCCCTGCAGAGGTTTGAGGCTGCTCCTGAGCCTCGTCCTCCTCCTTTCTCTGTGCTTGAGCCTTCAGAATCTGTGGCTGCAGGAAGCTTTGGAGCCCTGTGCAGCGAGGTCCCAGCAGCCTGCCTGCCCTTGTCGAGGCTCCCTGGAGGACGTGGTGCTTATGAGAGCTCAGCATGTTGAAAAAAGCAGGCGAGGCAACATCTGCTCCCCTGGCTGGCTGCACTCACCTCTGCTCTCCAGTCCTGTGCTTCTATATGAGTGCTGGTCCCTCTCCATGACTGGGAATCCTATTATTACTGTAATAGTAGTAATAATAATAATAACAACCCAAGTGGGAACTCAGAAACTTACATCTGGAAAGTTAAGACATGAAGACTGTTTTTTGTTTTACTTGTATTTTTGGTTGCTTATTTTTATGACAGATCTGTATTTCAACAAATGTTATCTCCATGCCTGTTATAACAGATCAGAAAAAAAGTAAACAAAGCTATTAATCATCATCTCCCATACTCTGCTTTCTGGGCATGTCAGATGGTTTTGGAGGGGAGGTGGGCAGGGAAGCAGAGAGCATCTGTTCCCTCACTTGGGAGCTCCCCCAGCCATGCTGCCAGTGGTGCCTGCTCCTTCAGGGAGGTTTGTAAGGAGGAGGAGGATTCTGCTCTGAGCCTGTGTTTGTCCTGGAGAGCTCAGGCTGTGTCATTCCTGGACAGTGCTGAGCCTCTTCTCAGCACAGCCAGAGTCCCAGCTGGCCTGGCTGGTGATGGCTGTGTCCCCAAAGGCCACACAGGTCCCAGGTAACTGCTGACCTAATGGATTTCCCAGTAGCTTTTGACACGTCTCACCCTGGGAGCTGATAAATTCAGCTGATAATTCTACAGCAACCAAACAAGATAATCCCAAACCTCATCCTTTAAGTTCACTACTAATTTAGGGAAACATGATGGGATGAGTCACAGAACTGGAGGGCTGCAAAGGATGTCCACAGGCACTATAGGCTCAGGGGGAACCTCCTCACTCCCCACAGCTCCCTGACAGGAGGTGTAGGCTCTGCTCCCAGGGAACAAGAGAAAGGACACAATGAAATGGCCTTGAGTTACACCAGCACAGGTTTAGGCTGGATAAGAGGGAAAAATTCTTCCCCTAAAGGGTTATCCAGCCCTGGCACAGGCTGCTCAGGGCAGTGATGGAGTCACTATCCCTGGAAGGGTTGAAAAGCTGTATAAATGTGGCACCTGGGATGGTAGTTTAGGGGTGGGTTTGGCAGTGCTGGGTTACCAGTTGGACTCGATGATCTTGGAGGTCTTTTCCAACCCAAATAGCTCTATTCACCCACGTGGAACTGATGCTTTAGTCCTTCCCACATTCTGTGTGGACACTGCTTTCCCATGAGGCTTGGGAAGGGGAGCTGGGAGGTGTTTCCAGGTGAAATGACAGCAGGATGCTGTCACAGCCCCGGTGTCCCACACCCCAGAGACCAGGACAGCTCTGCTTCCCCAGCTCTTGGCCAGGCTGGGAGCTTTGATGGCAGTGAGCTCTGAGAGCCTGAGCAGTGTCAGATGAGCAGATTTCTGCTATCAAAACCTGGAGGCTGTGGGTGGCAGCTTCACTCCCAGCCTCACCTCCACTGCAGGCACGTGCTGAATTTGGGGTCTGGAGGTGTTGGGTGTGGTGGTGCTGACAGTCCCAGAGAGATGGGGGGAGCTGGACGTGCCTTTTTACCCCATGAAAAGAAACCTGATCTGCCCCAATTAATAGATAGGATTCTTTCTTTCCTGATGCACAGCAGTGCAAACTAAAATTTATTACCTGTGTCTGCATGATCCCTTTTCTAGGACTCCCCCCTCACCCCACTGCGTGTGTTCTCCCAGGCTCAGGCTCAGGTTTCTGCTCTAACTCCTGCCTTCTGTAAATGTTATTTCAGTATCATCAGCAGTTACTGTGCTTCTCCTTCTCTCTCTATGGATATCAGAATCCATAATGAATTAAAAGAATTTGTTCTTCAGATCATCTTGAAGTCCTTGGTGGTGATGTTGATCAGGTGGACAAAGGCTCCTGGATCCCCCTGTGTTAGGAGGCCTCTCCTCAATCACTAATTTTCATCCCTGCTTGATGTAAAATACCACAATGGATGATCTTGCATCTAGTTTGTGTGCCAGCCACTGGAAAAACAACTTGGTTGGGAAGGCTCAAACTGTTAGGGTGCTTTAAAGAAATGTCCAATTTTTTTTAATGTTTTGGAAATGTTTTCAGTTGAATTCTGAGAAAGGAAAGATGAAGGAGTGAGCCTTTGCCAGGATGAATTGGCCATTGTCTCTTGAAGGGCTGCCCACCATGGTGGCTTCTGGAGGATTCTGTGCTCTCTGTGCCTTTCCCAGCCATGCAGGACATCTGGATTCTGTGACACCTTCTCTTGGTGCCAGCGGGTGCTGGTGAATCTCAGCTGTAAATGTCTGCAGTCTTTGCAGTAAGATGTCTCTTGAAAAAACTTCTGAAATTAAGATGCTGTAACATTTAGGTAGTTCAAGTGTCAGCAAATTCTGCCCACTTTGAAGACATCTTGTAGGCCAGCTCTTTCTTGGTTGGTGTTTTAACACCAGTTCATAGATTAATAATCTGGGGTTGAGTTACTGGGAGATTAATTTAGTTGCTCATCACCAACATCTCAGGCCCCTTGGTCTTTGCCCACTGCTTTTCACCTGGAGTAGAAGTACATGAGCTTTTGTTCTCTGAATAACAGGCTACACTGAACTTACACAATAGTGTGGATGGTATTTATCTCACTGCAATTCCTCTGTATACTCACACCTCTTACAATATTTCAAACCTGGATAGACCCACCAGACTATCCTGGGGTCTACAGGAAAAGCTGAGTGTGATTCATGCCCCAGGATTTTCAAACTCAGAGTTGGCTGATTTTACTCTTCCCATGAGTTTACTTGGAGCACTGAGCTCCAAGCAACCTTAAGCCAAGACAGCATGAGTTCCAAAACACCTGAGATCCAGGATACCCTGGATCAGGAACCACAGGTTGGTATCAGTATCCCAACTTCAGCCAGCACACAAGTCCAAGTTTGTCCTTCTGAACAGAGGTAATATAACACGTCTGAAAAACTGCACAAACCAAACCGAGCTGCAGTTACAGCTAAACCAGAAATGCCTTTTGTGGGGAGCACTGCTGAGTGCTGGCTGGCTGCTCGTGTCACCTGCTGGGCAGGAAGGGACCTCAGCTGAGAGGATCCCCTTGGAAGGACAGCTGCATGCAACTTCCCCTCCTCCAAGGGTGGCTCAGGCACAAGGCTCTTGCCCAGCCTGTGCTGGCCTTTGGAAACGGGGGTGCTTTTATTTCTAATTCTTAGGTAGTACAACTCTTACTAGAGACACCCACTCATTGCAGCCATGCACCCCCGCACTGAAACCATGCTTTATTGCATTTCATGTTACAAACGAGAGCTGATTTGAGAACTGAAAAAATGTTTTATTACATTTCACGTTACAGACAAGAGCTGATTTGAGAACTGTTGGTCACCTCCTTTCGTTGGTCCGGCAGCATTTGGTTGCCTGCAGAAATATCTGAGGCTCACCTCTCTGCTGAGATCTGTTTCTCCTATTCCTGCCTGAAGGAAACACCTTTATTTTCCCTGTATCTGGAGCTTACTTAGCTTGGTTTCAGAGAATCAGAGGCATAATTTGCTTGGGCTGTGAAACATAAGCCTTTAAATCTCCACACTGAGCACTTAGGGCAGTGGTGGTGTCCTGGTTTCCTGGGCAGCACGGCTCCACTCATTAGGTGCAAGTCACCCAGACTGAAAAGGCACTGGTCATTCCCTCAGGTCATGGACTGCACTCCAGCAGCTCCAATTACCTCAGCAGAATGGGATCACCCATAACAACCTAAGGAAATCAGGAAGTCACCAAACAAGGGAAGTAATTACAGCTTCTTTCAATCCTGAAAAAGCAACCTGTTCTTTTACGACCCATCAAAACCATGTGTTTGCCTTTAGTGGTTAAAATAAAGGGTGTGCAATTTGGGAATAATCCAGCTATGAAGTTTCCTTAGTAATTGGCAAGTCCTGAAAGGTTTTCACTTCTCCAATTTAAAGTGGTGAGCGTGAAATTAATTTAATTTTCTTTTAGATTAGCCTTTAAGGGACACTACAAAACCAAAGAATGACATTCTCAAAGGGTGAACCCACATTTCACCCATTTGACATAAAGATTATTTTGTTAACTACCTGTAAATTTCATTTATAATGTGATTTAGTAATGCAATGAAACCAGAATGTCAGTCACTGTAGCTGTATCAAACATTCAGAATTTGAAAAATACTTGCCCTTTTCAGACCAAGGTCTAGAACGTTACTGAACCCTAGCAGAGCTGCTATCCCTTTCAGTCCTGGTTTCAACCCATTCATTTGATCCAGATTCGATTGACTGTAGGAGAAAAAACCCTGGTTTGCAATAACAAACCTGCATTTTTATACAGCACTTTTCAAATGCTCAGGGTACCGCTGTGGGAGATTGCTTTAGTGGATGGATCTTTTGGAAATGGGAGCAGAACCAGCTCCTCTCTGTGGAAATAAGGCTGATGGCACATGGTGCTTGTGGCTGAGCTTAGGCTGAGATATGGCTAATCTGGCTGAAGTCAGAGGATGACTGAAAATCCATCAAATGCTGTGCATCCCTGCCCCAGGGCCAAGACACAGGATATTTAATTCTGAGGAATGTTTTTCACCTAAATTATACTTTGATCACTTTCTTCTCTGGAAAAGGCTTTAAAAAATAATTACAAATACATTAGAATATTACTCCCAACTTTTGGTAGGCAGAGTGTCTAGAGATCACATCCTCTATTTTAATTGAAAAATGAATTAATTAGAACATCATCTTACATTGTTCTGCATTTATTCAATATTCGTGTGCCAAATGCTCAATGCCTTTTCTATCACATAATTCACTTGACCAAGGTGTCTGTTTTCTCACTTCATGAACCATCTCCAAAGCTCTGCCTGTTTCTCAGGTGTGTTTATTGCTGCTGAAGCCAATGGCTGTACCCACAGCAGGCTGAGTGGCAGAGCAGGATCCGAAAATGAGGCTTTTGGTGTTTCTGAGAAGGAATTAAAACCTGGGTTCCTCCCTGCTCAGCCCTCTGAGAGCCAGAACTGCACCTTCCCAGCAAATCATCCTTTTTCTTCTCGCCAGGCCCAGAGCTTGCCACTCACAGAAAGGCTGAGATGCACTGAGTGTCCTCCAGGTGCCACGGGAATGTTCTGGGTGCTGAACTGGGCACAAGGTCTTTGTGAATGGGCAGAAGAGGCAGCAGCTGCTCAGGGCAGCAATGCTGGCTGCTGCTGGAGATTTGGGGAGAAGAGGGAAAGTGGCAGAACCCTCTCACACCGAGCTGTTTCCCCAGGCCCCGCCATCCTCTCTGCTCCCCACGCTCCTTTCTGCTGTGGTTTTCCCAGACCCGCTGCGTGTTCACTGATTCATCCTCTCCATTGCCGAGACACCGAAACGTTTCCAAAGGAAGGCAAGAAACCAGGTCAGCAGAGTCAAAGTAACCAAGGGGAAAAAACACATATCCTTGTACTGGGAGAAAAGTCAGGAAGAGCAAGAATCCTGTAAAGTGGGATTTAAAAAAGGAAGAAAAAGAAAACATCCCCAGAGAGGTTTTGAAAGCCAGCTGAAGTCTGACAGCTGTGGCATATTTGGTGCCTCACATCCCAACAGCTCAACAAGAAGAGCAAAGCTGATGGTACAGCCTCTGAAAAGCCCACGGCCAGACTATTTTGGGTTCACTCAACGTAGCTACAGAATTGCAGCTGCACTCCAGCTACCTCTGTCCCTTAAACACATGGGGAGCAGCCTACCTGGGGATACTACGCTGAGGTGCCACGGAAAGGATGTCAAAATATTCTCTGGTAGAGAGCAAGAGCAGGAGCTCCTGTTGTGTGCTTGTCCCTGGATGGCAGGCACACTCCAGCCCTGCACCCGTGGGCTGGTTGGACTGACAAGAAGTCCCTTTCTATTGCATCCCATTGTATCTTTGACCCTTCCCCTGTTCCTTTCCAGATTTTGTTTCCAAAGCAGCTGGTGCACAGCCTCCTGCTTGTGGCTCACACACGAACAGCAGTGGGTTCTGATCTAAAAACGGGGGTGCTTTAGGCCAAAAAATAACTCCTCAAGCATTTGTTGGCTCCTGGAGGAGCGTGGGGCAGCCAGGTCCCCACGGACACCGCTGGTCCTGCCCCCAGCACCCCATCTGAGTGGGGACATCTCAGCCACCACAGACAAACTGCACACACATGGAGCTCACTTGCATTTCTGCAGCTCAGGCCAGCTGGGAATGTAAACCACACTGACCAGGGAAAGTTGGGGATATTGCCAGTGAACGCAGAAAGAAAAGAAAAGGAATATGGGGAAAGCAGGAGGTAAGAACATGAACACTGTTTATTTAACACTCAACACATTGAATCAAACATGTGCGAGTGACCTTCCCTGTGGTTGAGATTAAAACCTTTGGATCACACCTTTGATATCTGGATGGGGATTAACTGAATGAATTGTTTGGCAGAGACACCAGGTGGCTACAGAAGGTAAAACCCAGCTATCAGTGCCATCTTGGGTATGTTGGGTATGATGCCAGTGAGGAAATCGTGCTTCATGTCTAGATTCAGATATGGAAGGAATGCAAACATCAAAATGCCTTTTTACCAGATTTTAATAGTGTTCAGACCCAAGGGTTGGTTTTGTCTCTATGAAGGTAAACTTAGTCCTCTAGAGGGCATGGTTACACTGATTATATATGTAATAATTAACCACTATTACCTTGGCTATCTGCTCATTTTTACTGGTGTAATTCAGGGGTCAGTGAACCGGCACAGGTAAAGTTTCATTCATTGTCTTTAAACCTTGTTGTGAGGCTTTCCACAGAATCCCTTTTCTTAAGGAGACTGATCCTGTATGGGGAGGAAGGTTTGGGTTTGATCATTGGGGAAGCTTTCCAAGAGGTGTTTGGAATTCATTCCTTGCTACCAAAATCCAGTGTGAAAATCTACATTTCACTTGTATTTATGCTCCTACTTTGGTTAATCCCAGCATCCCTTGGTAAGAACCTGGACTGGGTTGCTTGGATAGCAGCACGATGTGGGATTAGAGTCCATCCTCCATCAGGCATGGAGGCTCCAGACATGGGATGGAAATTATCTGTGTTTGGGCAATCTGGTGTTGAGCTTATCCAGCCAAATTTCCAGCTTAACAGAATTGTGCAGATGTCAGTATGGCCCCCAGCTGCCTCACTGCACGTGTTTCCCTGGTGAGCAAACAGAGCAGAGGGCGGAATTCGGGACTGCACAGCACAAAAGAAAGTTCTCCCCAAGCTGAGCCAAAAATCCATCTCTCCACCAGGGTAGAATGAACTGTGCAAAGCCCTTTTAATCTGGAAGTCACGTCTTTGTGGAGCTCGCACAAAGTTCTCTTGTCCGTAATGGAAACACCTGCATTTTATTCAGTTTTACAATATTTAAATCCCCTTATAAAATAAACGGCTACTTGCTGGAATGGTACCCATGCTGGATGTCCAAGATGTGATGAATTTTTAAGCTATTTTGTAAGTAGAGAAAGAGCAGGACTGGAAACAGCCATCAGCCACTGCTAGGAAGTGAGAAGCATCAGTCTGAGTTTTTGTAGCTTCCTTCAGCTTCTGAGTACATTCCACCTGCATCTCTCTTGGGTCATCCATAGTGCCAAACCAACACTCAGGAGCTGCAAAGAGCATTAATTGCATTAATTAGTTGTAATCACTGAGCTGTGCCACACACTACCCATTCACTTCTTCAGTTACAACAGGAGTCAGCTTCAGCCATCCCCTCCTCCTGGTCCTGGACCATGACGATTACGGTCTTACATTTTCTCAATTCCTCTACTTTTTAATGAGTTCTTTCTCATGACTGAGGGAGGGATGTTCTTAACTGGTTTGAATGATATTTACTGGCCTTTGGATGAACCTGCATTTCCCAGTTCAAAGTGGATCTAGCAAGGGCTGGGCTGCCCTTCTCGTGTTCCTGCTCAGATGTTGGGCAAAGCCAGTATGATGTGTTCCTTCACAGAACCTTGTTGTCAGTGGGTTTGCAGGAAGAATACGGCCTAGAAAATGGTCTTGTCCCAGAAATTTGATGCTGACCTGGTAATCTAACCTTTGTCTGCAAATGGATTAATGTTCTCTGGGGTGATATCATAGATATCTGTTTTACTGCAAAAATCTCATTCACTGTAGGCCTGGTTGGTGAAATGACTAGAATAGGATTTGCCCCTCAAAAACATGGCTGGATTTCTGTACATAAGAAAATTCCTTTCCATAGCCTAGCTAATAAATATGGGAATGTATCAGGTGCATAGAGTGAAACTTTTATTCACTATTCAGGATGACAGACAGGCAAAACTCTCCTCTCAAAAACAGAAGAAACTGATGCAATTTTCTGTTCTCCCTTTTCCCTTCATATGCTGCTAATAATTGGATTTGATAGCAAGAATTTCTTATGGTAGTGCAAATCTCCAGTTGATCTCTGTGTACCCTGTCTCTCCACACCCACTTGCTGTGGATTTCCAGGGTTCTGGGGGGGCAGATGTGTTCAGTGTTTAAATCAGCAGCTCCTTGGCCTCGGACACCTCAGCTCTGTCACAGTGATAAAGCTCTTATCAGCATTTGTTAATGTTAAATAAAGTTAAAATGAACATCAGAAATTGGTCCTGCAGAGCATGTTCTGAGGCCAGAGGTCCCCTGCTGGCATCAATCCCAGCTGGTGCAGGTTCCCCTGCAGGCTGAGGAGCAGACATGCCTTGACACAGTGGTGGGACACACTGCTGTGGGGTTCTGCAGCAGGGTCACACTGAGCACAGAGATGGGACACACTGCTGTGGGGTTCTGCAGCAGGGTCACACTGAGCCCACAGAGATGGGACACACTGCTGTGGGGTTCTGCAGCAGGGTCACACTGAGCACAGAGATGGGACACACTGCTGTGGGGTTCTGCAGCAGGGTCACACTGAGCACACAGTGGTGGGACACACTGCTGTGGGGGTTCTGCAGCAGGGTCACACTGAGCACAGGGATGGGACACACTGCTGTGGGGTTCTGCAGCAGGGTCACACTGAGCACACAGCATTGGGACACACTGCTGTGGGGGTTCTGTAGCAGGGTCACACTGAGCACACAGAGATGGGACACACTGCTGTGGGGTTCTGCAGCAGGGTCACTCTGAGCACACAGAGATGGGACACACTGCTGTGGGGTTCTGCAGCAGGGTCACACTGAGCACACAGAGATGGGACACACTGCTGTGGGGTTCTGCAGCAGGGTCACACTGAGCACACAGCACTGGGACACACTGCTGTGGGGTTCTGCAGCAGGGTCACACTGAGCACAGATGGGACACACTGCTGTGGGGTTCTGCAGCAGGGTCACACTGAGCACAGGGATGGGACACACTGCTGTGGGGTTCTGCAGCAGGGTCACACTGAGCCCACAGAGATGGGACACACTGCAGTGGGGGTTCTGCAGCAGGGTCACACTGAGCACACAGAGATGGGACACACTGCTGTGGGGGCTCTGCAGCAGGGTCACACTGAGCACACAGCACTGGGACACACTGCTGTGGGGTTCTGCAGCAGGGTCACACTGAGCACACAGCACTGGGACACACTGCTGTGGGGTTCTGCAGCAGGGTCACACTGAGCACACAGAGATGGGACACACTGCTGTGGGGTTCTGCAGCAGGGTCACACTGAGCACACAGAGATGGGACACACTGCTGTGGGGTTCTGCAGCAGGGTCACACTGAGCACACAGAGGTGGGACACACTGCTGTGGGGTTCTGCAGCAGGGTCACACTGAGCACACAGGGATGGGACACACTGCTGTGGGGTTCTGCAGCAGGGTCACACTGAGCACACAGAGATGGGACACACTGCTGTGGGGTTCTGCAGCAGGGTCACACTGAGCACACAGCACTGGGACACACCGCTGTGGGGGTTCTGCAGCAGGGTCACACTGAGCACACAGCTCTGGGACACACTGCTGTGGGGGTTCTGCAGCAGGGTCACACTGAGCACAGGGATGGGACACACTGCTGTGGGGGTCTGCAGCAGGGTCACACTGAGCACACAGCACTGGGACACACTGCTGTGGGGGTTCTGCAGCAGGGTCACATTGAGCACAGAGATGGGACACACTGCTGTGGGGTTCTGCAGCAGGGTCACACTGAGCACACAGAGATGGGACACACTGCTGTGGGGTTCTGCAGCAGGGTCACACTGAGCACACAGGGATGGGACACACTGCTGTGGGGTTCTGCAGCAGGGTCACACTGAGCACACAGACATGGGACACACTGCTGTGGGGTTCTGCAGCAGGGTCACACTGAGCACAGCACTGGGACACACTGCTGTGGGGTTCTGCAGCAGGGTCACACTGAGCACACAGAGATGGGACACACTGCTGTGGGGTTCTGCAGCAGGGGTCACACTGAGCACACAGGGATGGGACACACTGCTGTGGGGTTCTGCAGCAGGGTCACACTGAGCACACAGAGATGGGACACACTGCTGTGGGGGTTCTGCAGCAGGGTCACACTGAGCACACAGAGATGGGACACACTGCTGTGGGGGTTCTGCAGCAGGGTCACACTGAGCACAGCACTGGGACACACTGCTGTGGGGTTCTGCAGCAGGGTCACACTGAGCACACAGAGATGGGACACACTGCTGTGGGGTTCTGCAGCAGGGTCACACTGAGCACAGGGATGGGACACACTGCTGTGGGGTTCTGCAGCAGGGTCACACTGAGCACAGGGATGGGACACACTGCTGTGGGGGTTCTGCAGCAGAGGGTCACACTGAGCACACAGAGATGGGACACACTGCTGTGGGCTTCTGCAGCAGGGTCACACTGAGCACACAGCACTGGGACACACTGCTCTGGGGTTCTGCAGCAGGGTCACACTGAGCACAGATGGGACACACTGCTGTGGGGTTCTGCAGCAGGGTCACACTGAGCACAGGGATGGGACACACTGCTGTGGGGTTCTGCAGCAGGGGTCACAGTGAGCACACAGAGATGGGACACACTGCTGTGGGGCTCTGCAGAAGGGTCACACTGAGCACACAGAGGTGGGACACACTGCTGTGGGGTTCTGCAGCAGGGTCACACTGAGCACACAGGGATGGGACACACTGCTGTGGGGTTCTGCAGCAGGGTCACACTGAGCACACAGCACTGGGACACACTGCTGTGGGGGTTCTGCAGCAGGGTCACACTGAGCACACAGACATGGGACACACTGCTGTGGGGTTCTGCAGCAGGGTCACATTGAGCACAGGGATGGGACACACTGCTGTGGGGTTCTGCAGCAGGGTCACACTGAGCACAGAGATGGGACACACTGCTGTGGGGGTTCTGCAGCAGGGTCACACTGAGCACACAGACATGGGACACACTGCTGTGGGGGTTCTGCAGCAGGGTCACACTGAGCACACAGAGATGGGACACACTGCTGTGGGGTTCTGCAGCAGGGTCACACTGAGCACACAGGGATGGGACACACTGCTGTGTGGGGTTCTGCAGCAGGGTCACACTGAGCACAGGGATGGGACACACTGCTGTGGGGTTCTGCAGCAGTGTCACACTGAGCACAGAGATGGGACACACTGCTGTGGGGTTCTGCAGCAGGGTCACACTGAGCACACAGAGATGGGACACACTGCTGTGGGGTTCTGCAGCAGGGTCACACTGAGCACACAGAGATGGGACACACTGCTGTGGGCTTCTGCAGCAGGGTCACACTGAGCACACAGCACTGGGACACACTGCTGTGGGGTTCTGCAGCAGGGTCACACTGAGCACACAGAGATGGCACACACTGCTGTGGGGTTCTGCAGCAGGGTCACACTGAGCACACAGAGATGGGACACACTGCTGTGGGGTTCTGCAGCAGGGGTTACACTGAGCACACAGTGATGGGACACACTGCTGTGGGGGTTCTGCAGCAGGGGTCACACTGAGCACAGATGGGACACACTGCTGTGGGGTTCTGCAGCAGGGTCACACTGAGCACACAGAGATGGGACACACTGCTGTGGGGTTCTGCAGCAGGGTCACACTGAGCACACAGACATGGGACACACTGCTGTGGGGGTTCTGCAGCAGGGTCACACTGAGCACACAGCACTGGGACACACTGCTGTGGGGGTTCTGCAGCAGGGTCACACTGAGCACAGGGATGGGACACACTGCTGTGGGGTTCTGCAGCAGGGTCACACTGAGCACACAGCATTGGGACACACTGCTGTGGGGTTCTGCAGCAGGGTCACACTGAGCACAGAGATGGGACACACTGCTGTGGGGTTCTGCAGCAGGGTCACACTGAGCACAGAGATGGGACACACTGCTGTGGGGTTCTGCAGCAGGGTCACACTGAGCACACAGCACTGGGACACACTGCTGTGGGGGTTCTGCAGCAGGGTCACATTGAGCACAGGGATGGGACACACTGCTGTGGGGTTCTGCAGCAGGGTCACACTGAGCACAGGGGATGGAACACTGCTGTGGGGGTTCTGCAGCAGGGTCACACTGAGCACACAGCACTGGGACACACTGCTGTGGGGTTCTGCAGCAGGGTCACACTGAGCACACAGAGATGGGACACACTGCTGTGGGGTTCTGCAGCAGGGTCACACTGAGCACACAGAGATGGGACACACTGCTGTGGGGTTCTGCAGCAGGGTCACACTGAGCACACAGCACTGGGACACACTGCTGTGGGGTTCTGCAGCAGGGTCACACTGAGCACACAGGGATGGGACACACTGCTGTGGGGTTCTGCAGCAGGGTCACACTGAGCACAGGGATGGGACACACTGCTGTGGGGTTCTGCAGCAGGGTCACACTGAGCACACAGAGATGGGACACACTGCTGTGGGGTTCTGCAGCAGGGTCACACTGAGCACACAGAGATGGGACACACTGCTGTGGGGTTCTGCAGCAGGGTCACACTGAGCACACAGAGATGGGACACACTGCTGTGGGGCTCTGCTGCAGGGTCACACTGAGCACACAGAGATGGGACACACTGCTGTGGGGCTCTGCAGGAGGGTCACACTGAGCACACAGAGATGGGACACACTGCTGTGGGGTTCTGCAGCAGTGTCACACTGAGCACACAGCACTGGGACACACTGCTGTGGGGCTCTGCAGCAGGGTCACACTGAGCACACCACGTGGAGCCACTGGGGAGGAGGGACAGCATGGCAGTGCTGGCTGCTGCTCTGGACACACAGATCCATATCAGTGTTACTGCAAACATCTAAGTCATCCCCAGCAGCCATTTGAGGCCTTTTCAGTGTTTCCCTCTTGCCATGAGCTGGAGAAGTTTTGGCCATGCTGCATTTGGCTTGGCTGGTGTGTGGGAGGAGCAGTGGCCCTGTGACCCATCCCTCCACCACAGCCCACCACTGCTGGCCCCGCTGGATATTGCTCAGCAGATCTTTGTCAGACTTGTCCAAACAAGATCTGTTACCACTGCCCTACCAGATAGGAGTTCTTGTCTCTGACTCCAGGATACTTCTTGGTGGCGGTTGTTCACTGAAATAATTATAATAATAATAATTATGTTATTTTAAGATTATCATATTTAGGGGGATTTTTTGTTTGTTTTAAGATGGATGGCATTCTACTTGCTGTCAGGGGTGGGTAGGAATTTTACTCTTTTACTTTCCATTCCAGTGTGGATTTGGGCTCATGAAAATGAGAGAACCTCCCCCTTGAACAAAGCCAGCTCCTTTCCAGTCTCCTGCAGCCCTTGGCACTGTTGTTCACTGGTGGCTAATGCAGCTCAGTCTCTCTGAGTGAAAGGTGCCAATCATGCAGAATTATGCAGTGGTTTTGCACAAAGCCAGCTTACCTGCTTGCTGAAGTCTTGGATCAGACCACCAAGCACATTTTCACTTCTGCCTAGGAACGAGCCAAACCCACAGAGTCCAGATCCAAATCTGGCTTCAGGCTCTCATGGCCTGATCCTGATGGACTCTGCAGCTTCTTCACTTAAAACACCACGAGGAGATCAAAGAGTGGCTTCAGATGAGACTCTGGGGCATGACAGAACATCAGTCCTGGGTCAGAGCCACCACGGGGCTTGGTCTGAGCAGTTTTCACTCTTTAGACAAATGTATTTACAGATTCTGATCTCTTTTTGGTCATTGCCAGGCTTTTACTTTACATTTCCACCCTTCCCAGATCACACAAGACTCCAGATCAGCTCAAACATTGCACATCAGAATTGATGGTGGCCCATATTATTTTCCTAATGCTTTTTTACACATAGAGTAGCACATATTTTGGATATGACATCTGAAATGGCTCATTTTCTTCATATTTCTTGACTGAATTCAGGGGAGCTGGCTGTGCTGGGACTGCAAGGAGGAAGGTTAAATTTCACCAAGTCTTTTTTAAAGAACTAGCATTTGCTGTGGGGGCTGATAAGCAGGCGTATGCATCTTATTGCACCCTCTGAATCTCAGGTCCAAATCTTAATGAACAAAACTCTCCATCTTTCCAGGAGAGAGGCACTACAGACTGTCCATTCTAAAGCATTAAATCATTCAATTGGATATCCTGTCTGTAATTTTGCTGGAAATATCATAAGAGAATGTAGAGCTTTTCATAAAAGAATTTGTCCTAAAGCCTGAATGTTTCTGTGATCCATTAGGGAGAGCTGGCAACCAGATACCCAGCAGAGCATTGAGGGGTGGGAGCCACCCTGTAAAACATTCCTTTCCAGAGTGGAGTTTGACTGCATCCAGCCCAGCACTGGAGGGGTGTGCATGGAGGTTCCCTGGGAGCAGCCACCAGGAATGTGGCTACAGGTCTGGGGACTTGCTGCATTTCCGAGCTGAAATTATTGTTACTGCATTTCCAAATTCCCTTTCAAGTTCCTAATTATCAACAGCCAAACCAAACTCACTCGAAGACAAGTCTGTGTCCATCCACAGCCCTGCAGCTCTGCCAAGCCAGATTCTGTTACACTGCTTAGCAAAAACGACTTTCTATGCCTTCCATGCATCGCTGGTTTTCAAGAATACTTTTTCTTTTGATTCTGTTGTTGCTTCTTTCTCCTTCAGAGGCTTTACCTCTGTGGAGTCCCTTGCCACCAGAGATCAAGGGCTAATCTTTTCAGGTCAGTCTGTGGGAATTTAGATAAATAAGTGGGTATTCCCATAAATCATGTATTTTCCGAGGTCAGTGAAAGTGCTTATATTTCCATTGCCTCTGGAGACACTTTTAGCTCTGGCTTCTTGATAAATCAATTAAATTTCTTTTGCTGACAGAAATAAGAATAGCTGTTTCCAAACTTGTTACATCCCTTCTTTGTGAGGGATGTTGGGAATGTGGCTGCCAGGACTGCACCCCCAAAGAGTCCATCCTGAACACCTCAACTTCCCCAGATTCCTACTGACCTCTGGGGCAGGATGAGTTGTGGAAGGAAAGCCAGTGGGATCCCGGGGGCTCTAAGAAGAGCATTCCCAGTAGGTCAGAGACCTCAGCCCTGGGGCACCTCTGGGCTGCTGTGCCCAGCTCTGGATCCTCAGCACAGCAGGGCAGGAGCTCCTGGAGCTGAGCAAGGGCTGGAGCATCTCGGTGCCCAGGAAAGGCTGAGGGAGCTGGGGGGGCTCAGCCTGGAGAGGAGGCACTGAGAGAGGGGCCCAGCCCTGGCTGGCCCTGTCTGTCTGTCTGTCCCTGTGTGCAGGAGGCTCAGAGCAGCCCCAGGCTCTGCCCCAGGTCCCAGCAGTGGTACCAGAGGGAGGGGCAGGGGCTGAGCCCAGGAATTGCCCCTGCACAGGAGGCAGAACTTGTGCCCTGGGCAGTGCCCAGCCCTGAGCAGAGTGTGCAGAGAGGCTGTGCAGTGTCCCTGCCTGGGGACATTCCAGATGTTCCTGTGCCCTGAGCAGAGTGTGCAGAGAGGCTGTGCAGTGTCCCTGCCTGGGGACATTCCAGATGTTCCTGTGCCCTGAGCTCTGGGATGGCCCTGCTGGAGCAGGGAGGTGGCACCAGGTGGCCACTGTGGCCCTTCAGCCCGAGCCAGGCTGGATTCTATGTGATGCCATGAAAGCAGCAGCCATCCAACCCCAGGAAGTCAGAGGCCACGGAGCAGACCCAGAGCAGCAGCAGCAGCAGGTTTGGTTCCAGGGTGGGTGATTGCTGCTGCTCAGTTCTCCTGTGCTCCCCTGGGCAGAGGTGCCCACAGCCCTCACTCATGCACGTGGACACCACTGCACCCTTGGGCAGACAGGTGACTGCCACCAGGGGAGGAACTCTTCCTGTATGAGATGGAAAGGACTTCAGTGCAGAGTAAGGACAGAGAGTGAGGAGCAAGGCCTGTGTCTCCAAAATGAGTTTAAAAACATACAGATGTAGAAACAGGTGTTCAGGATATGTCTTTCCCACCTTACATCCCTTTCCAAGCTAATCCACATTTTGAGGACACAAAATACTGTAAGCATTCCTCCTTCTTCCAATACAACTGCACTCATTCTTCCATCCCACAGCTTTCAGCACCAGGCATATTCCATCCACACAGAGCATAGCTTGCATTCCTGCTCCACCACAAACACACATCCCACTCATGCTCCTCCATGCCTGCACACACACAGCGAGTGGAGAACGTTGTACTCACTCAGATATTGGCTGCAGCTCCAAGGTGTGGGATCCTCTTCATCTCTGCACGTTCTCCTCAGCTGCAGAACTCCAGACTCTGCTCAGTTGCTGCTTCTCCTTTAAAACAATCTGTGAGCACAGGAAGAAATGGTGATCAGACTCTTGTTTGAGGTACATTAAGGTGTATAAGGTGGAAAAGCCCTGGCTGATCACCTGGACATCCAGCCCAACAGTGGCTCCACTCACTGAGCTGAGAGTTCTGGGACATCAGGCCAGTCACAGTGTTCAGCACAGACCTCCTGACACATCTGGGCTCCTAACCCTGAGCAGAGCATTTGGAATGGAAATGCTGAAGGATTCAGACCAGCAGTAGTAAAGCATGAGTGTGGTTTGGTTTGTCTTGGTGCCTGGCAGGCAGACTCTGGTGGCTATTGCAGCATAAATTTGTGTGACCAATTCCTTGTGGTCTCAATACACTGCAGAGGAGTCATCCAAAGGACAGGCCAGGTGAGAACCTCCAATGTCCTTGGATGGGAGAGTGAGGGAACTGTGTTTCTGCTGAGCCACATGTCCCCAGTTCTGTATGACACAACATCCTTGCACAGGGATGGGACAGTTCTGCAGCCCCACCCCTCCCTCGTGCTCCCTCTCCAAGGGGCTCCTCTGCAGCTCTCACTTCAGTCTTCCCTGCTCTGAGGGGGTACAAAGTGAGAAGGAGGGAAAGGAATTAACTTGGTGTCAGTGGAAATGCTGCTCCTGAGTTTATCCCAGCTGACAGATATGGAAGTGGCTCGCAGGGGAAGAAGGGCTGCAGGTTTTGGCCTGGAGCAGCTTTTGGACTGGAGTAGGATTTTTGTCATTGACTGATATTTGTGGGAAGCTCTGAATGTCCAAACCTCCTCCACCATTCTCTTGGCATCCAGCACAGCAGCTGAGGGGGCTAAATCTGGGCTGGAAGCTGCAGTCAGGGAGTCTCACCATTAATTCTGCCATTTCACCCTGCACATCTGACCTCTTTAGGAGTGATTTGATGTTTCTTTAAGAAACACCCTGTCTCTATGAAGAAATGCCAACAGAGGAGAAGTTTCAAGCTCACTATTTTTACTGAAGCTGTTGAAACAGTATGGACATAATGTAAGTAAAGGGAGCAGCCAAGAGGGTGTCTGTCAGTCAGTGACTCAGTCTTCAGATCAGACAGATGCAAGCCCATACAAACAGGTTCAGCCCAAAAGTCATGATAATAAGTAATTTATTTTCATACATTTCACAACACCAGATACAGTAAAGTGAGTGTTTTCTTTGGAAGCAGGCAGTTCTGGTCAGCTGGATCTGCTTCCCACACCAGCAATAACATGTTCTGAATGAGTGGAGGGAGATTCTGACCACCATTCTGCCAGAGCCTGCTTGGTTGAAGGCTGCTGAGTCTTGGGGAATGGCTCCAAAATGAATTAATTCAGTGCTCCAAGGTACATGGCATGGTCAGGATTCCATCCCATCCCTGGAAGCAGCAGAGAGATGGAGTCAGCCAGGTGCCTATCTGGAGAAAATGGACTTTCAAGGCATTTTTTTCTCATCATTGTGGGATTGCTGAGCCACCCACAGCAAATGGAAAATGTCCCAGGACATTTAAAGATGATTTCAGATCATCCGAGCTGCCACATAAAGCTGGGAAAAGAAGGGCAAGGCAAAGCATGGGACCACTGGAGTGCTCCAGGTGAGGAGGGCAGGCAGCTCTGAGGAGCCCAGTGACCCTGCAGGCCCAGCTGGCTGAGAGGAGCCCCAGGACCCTGCAGGTGCAGGAATCTGTGTCACTGCAGGTCTCTGATGCCTTAGGGTCTGAGATCCCTGCTGGTCTAACCCAAAAGTTTAATATCTTACTCCTTCGAAGTCTCACTGCCAGTAGATGAGGTAAAAGTCAATACAGGAGCAAAAATACATGCCCAAATGTGCAGGTAAGGTTTCCAAATATTTCAGATCCTCTGTTTAGGTTTAATTAGAACAGAATTCATCAGTAAGCTGGATATGACCTTGCCAGGAGAAAGGAAGAATAAAACAGTATCTTAAGCATATTCCAGGGTAAGTGGTGTCTCAGTCTGGTACCCCCTTTACTTTGAGGGCAAACCATATGAACATAAATCTTTACTCATGATTTAACAGGGTCATTTAGGAAACAAAACAAAGAGATATTTATTCTTACTATCATTCAGCTGTGTATGTTTTGTATTTGTCTAAATAAGGCAAAAGTACAAACTGCTTTTCTCACTGAGCTCCCAGGGAATTTGGCATCTTTGGGTGTAAACCTGGGGTCACACCCACCCTTACTTGCACCAGCCCTATTCACATATTTGCATTTACAGAGTGAGATCCTGTCCTGCCTCCATGGACAGATCAAATGCAGCAAGTTTAGCAGTGAGAAGTGAAAAGGTGTCTGTGGCTGCTGGACCTCAGAGTGGGCTCTGCAAGCCCTGGCTGCTCGTGGGTTTAGCAGCAGTAAAGTTGCATTTTAGGGGTTGATAAGCAGAGACATGAGCAGACTCCCTGTGTGGCCTGGGGGTGTCTGTGGAGCTGATGGGCAAAAGGAGAAGTCTTTAGCATCCTCACTGCAGGAGCAGCTCTGCCAACTCAAACACCTCTGCTCACAAGGACAGCTGATCCTTGGGAATTGCCGTGGAACATCCAATTCTGCCTTGGAAAGCAAAGGATTGGGTTTATGTGGCCTGGAAGAGAGCACCCAGAATGGGTTTACTGAGGGTTTTGGAAGAGATGGAAGGGAAGAGAGTGTGGAGCAGATTCTTTCACTTGAGGTCCTCCATCAACAGGACATGTGCAGGTCAGGGCACTGAAGAATCAGTGGCAAAGCAGGTGGGAGCACTGACAGATATGGCCACAGGCCAGGCCCTCGGGCTGGAGGCTCCAGGATATCAAATACTTTGTCAGTCTCAGCAAGCTGGTAAATAAAGAGAAGGGCTTGGAGCTGATCCTCACAGAGTGCTTTCAGCCCCAGCTCCTGTCCCATACTCTGCAGCTGGGGGAAGGCTCAGGAACCTCATTTATGCATCCAGCAGCAGTTTATGACAGGCTCCATCTCATCCCAGGGGTCTGACACAGACACACATCCTTGTCCAATTCACAGATTCTTGCATCTAAAAGTTTAATAAGCGCTTCATTTGACTTCTTAATGCATTTCACAGAAAGTGAACATTTTTCCTGGCAGAGCAGGGACTCTGAGCTCTTTTATCTGCACCCCATAAAGGGCTGGGATGTCTCTTGAGCTTGGCCAATAATTTGAAAGTAATCCAGATTTTGTTTTTCCTGCAGGTCTAAATGAAAAGTGAATGTTTTAAGTGGAGGAGTAAGAGGTACATTGAATTTGGAAATATGACCACAGTAGCAGCAGAGCTGTGGAAAAATTCAAGGAGTTACTAAATCTTTAAAACTCAATTGTTTAGAAATTAGGCACATAGCTTAAAAATGACATTTTGGCAAAGCTGTGTAAGTTACCCTTCCCATCATATATTTTATTAAACCTTTGCCATATGCCCAGTCCTAACTGGCCAGGAGTGTCCCCTGGCTGCCTCCAAACCCTCTGAATGACCACAGCACATCTCCAGCCATTGCTCACCAGCACTTGAAGAAGCCTTGGTGCTCGATCCTAAATTCCTGGCAGCAGAGGTGAACTCCTGCCATTTTCCCTTGGCAGTGGCTCTGGGGAAGGGAGGCCCCTGCAGGAGATGATCTTTCTCTCCCATGATACTGCAAGTATCATGAGCTGAGCAGCTTTGAGTTTCCTAAGGCTGAGCTGCTTCTCTCACGCTGTAGGAGCAGAAGAACATCTGGTCTCAGCTACTGTTTTTCAACTGGATCATCTTGTGCCTCACTAAAATGAATGAGAAACACATGCAAGCTGCATTTTCAAAAAGTTGTATTTCATTGATGCAACTCAAGTAGTGATTTTCACATGCAATTAGATACACAGATGTAGACAAGCAACAATTTACACACACACACTGCATTTCCAACGAGGCCCTACGAGCATTCCCAGATGCTTCACACATGGAAATAGGCACATGGAGAGGAGGCATGGGAAAGTATTCACATGTGCAATTGTATCTTCCCACAGCAGTGCCTGGGAATTAGAAAGGACTGACGGAGACAATATTTTGGATGTAAAATCTGATGACACTTTCAATTCTGTTCTGCAGGCCCCGACTATAAATAATGCTAATTATTAATTATGATCTGCCTACAACAGCACTTCCCCAGGCACTTTGTAACAGGCCAGAGAAAAGGAGCTCAAATCACCCTGGTGTTATTCTGCTTTTGGGAAGAGTTTTGGAACAGCCATCAGTGCCCAAAGCACTGCAGGAACAGCATCAAGATATCCCCAAGACATTGATGGGGAGTGAAAAACTGAAGAGCAGCTGGAGCTCTCTGCTCTGGAGCCAGGGTGGGAGAGTTGGGGCTGCTCCTCCTGGAAAAGGGAGGATTCTGGGGACATCTCAGAGCCCCTGCCAGTGCCCAAAAGGGCTCCAGGAGAGCTGGAGAGGGGCTGGGGACAAGGGATGGAGGGACAGGACACAGGGAATGGCAGGGCTGGATGGGATTTTGGGCAGGAATTGCTCCCTGGCAGGGTGGGCAGGGCTGGCACAGGTGCCCAGAGCAGCTGTGGCTGCCCCTGGATCCCTGGCAGTGCCCAAGGCCAGGCTGGACACTGGGGTTGGAGCAGCCTGGGACAGTGGGAGGTGTCCCTGCCATGGCAGGGGGGAGATGGGATGAGCTTTAGGATGCCTTCCCACCCACACCACTCTGTGATTCCTGATTCCATGTCCCTGGATGGCTGCACTCACCAGTATCTGACACCTTTCCTAAAAACGTCCATACAGGACACAAGGTGTGAAGGCAGTGCCAGCTGGGTCTCAGGTCACAGCCACTGAGCTCCCAGCAGCTGAGAGCTTGGATATGCAGGTCCTTGCACTTGGAGTTACCTGCTGGAATCCTGGCTGACAGCTTGCTCATTTCTCTCACAGATCATTTCTGTGACCCCCTCCAGTCCTTGTTTCTATGAATAGGCCAAGCAAGTTCTAAGTACCAACATACTGGAGAAGTGAAAAAGCTGGTTTATAGAAAGGAAAAACAGGGAAGGAAAAGAAAAACAAAAGCCAAGTAATTTCCACAGTGCTTGTAATCCCATGTCTCAACCACAGCACTCCCAGCACGTGCATTTTTATGGTGCATCTGAAAACCAACCAGGACACAAGAGGAGCTTCGAAGTGTTTGAACAGAGGAAAGCTGGAGTGGAGGCAGCAGGGAGGAGCAGAGCACAGCAGCAGTGCTGGACCCTGCTGCCTCTCCCCTGCCAGGACCTCGCTCTGCAGTCACTCAGGGCAGCAGCACAAGTTCAGGACAGGAGGGTCTGCAGAACTCAGTTACTTAGAGGGTTTTAATTTCCCTTTTAGTGGGTTGAAATAGCAGGTCATGACCATGCAGACCATGACATGTCCCTCTAGTTAAAACACAGTGGGTCCTGGAGGTGTGGCTGCTGCCCAGCTGGGATGAGGGACTGAAAGGTGTCCTGCCCTATCCCTGGGGTGCTCACAGCTGCACAGAGGGGAGCAGAGGCACCTGAGGTGCTGCTGTGGGACACTGCTGATGTCTTTTACTGTGCACGTTTCAGGGATCAGAGCACTTGGCCACTTGTGCCACAGCCAGGGCTGCTTTATCCCAGTTCAGGGAGCTCTGCAACCTGCTTGCCCCCAGCATCTCCCCCAGGCACCAGGGACAGCAGCAGTCCCCCAGGGAATTCCTGTCCCCAGCACAGCTCCAGGCAGTGCCAGGAGCCACTTCCCAAGCAGGGAGCCCATCCTGCCTCATGGAGCTCCTTTGCTCTCCGAGGATTTTGCCAGCACCTCGATGTTATTAAAAATGTTGCTTTCAAAGTCAATTTCCTTTTCTTTTCTTTGGGGTTTATAGAGTGATGCTGAAGACTCTCTCCCAGCCCGAAATGAGGATTTTTACAGGTTAGCAATCACATCTGTAGGTTGGTGATTTATTTCCGAGGTGCTGGTAATTGCCAATACCTCACACACACCTCCCGTTCACACTGAGCTCCTGCAGCTGATGAGTCTTCCCAGAGAGGAGGAGGAGGAGGCCTGGCTGGTTCACTAAACCCTGTGCAAGTGAATGAGCTGCTAGAATGAATCCAGTCTCTGTAAAGACAGCATGTCCTGAAAGCTGTCAGCCTTTATTACAAATAAAAATGGATCAGCCTCCTTAAACTGAACATTTCAGCCACATTTTGCCAACAACACCATGCTGATGTTCTTTTTTTCCCCAGTATTTCTGTTTCTGTCAAAACATTGATGGGTTTGTTTTGCCATTATAACTTCTGTCATCTATACCAGCACATTGGCTGCACAAGGCAGGGTTTGGCCAATGGTGCTCCAAGAGATGCTCTTAAATACTTGGATACCTGAATCCAACGTGTGGTGACACTGGAAATGTTTGGAGCAGGGATTGCATTTCAGAACTGTGAAATGCTGCCTTTGGTACCAAGTTGCAGTGGTGTTTTTGTCAGGCAGTAATGGGATGAGCTTTGTCACCATCACAGCTGCTGGGGTATCACTGTGGGCTGCATTTTGCACCCTGCATCAGTCTGGGTGTGCATGTGCATTGCAGAGAGGTGATGCAAGCAGGGCTTGCCAGGCACCTGGGGGAGGTGGGCTGGGCCTTTGGTGGCCTGGCAGAGCTGTGTGTGTGCAGCACAGCCGCTGGAGGGTCGGGAGTGGCGACGGGAGGGGGCCAGGGCTGGCCTGGGCCCTGGGCTGCTGGGGCAGCCTCTGAGCTCTGGCTGAGGAGCTGAGCACTGGCCCCACGTGCATGAGAGCAGCCTGGAGCCTGTTCTGAGCCACAGGGCTGCTCCAGCCCCGGGGCAGGCCCACATCTGGCTGGGCAGCAGGCTGGACGTGTGGCTCTGGCCGTGTCTCAGCCACATTTCCCTTTCTGGGATCATCCCACAGCTGCTCAAACTGAGCTGGGGCTGTCAGGGCTGGGAAACCTCCTCCATCTTCCCTTTGCTGGAAATACCAGTCCTGATGTGTTGCCAGCTGATGGCCACTGTTCCCCTGAGCAGCCTGGCCCCCCCCAGGGTCACCCTCTGTCCCCATCACCCCAGCTCTCAGGGTTCCTGGGCAGGATCTGCCCCAGCAGATCTGTGGATCCAGACCAGCACCAACACCTCAGCTGGGCTCCAGGTGCCCTCTGAGGCCAGCCCTGGCCCAGCCTCGCTCAGGAGTGCTGGGCTGATCTCAGCAGGGGCTCAGGGCAGGGGGAGATGCCCCAGAGCAGCACCCCCACCCCTCGTGTCCTCCTGCACAGTGTGAGCACAAACCTTGGCCCTTCCTCTTGGAACTCTGCAGACTGAGGAACTGTTCTACAGCTGCTGCTGGCTTTTCAGTTAAAAAGGCTTTGAGCTTTTACCTTCTTCTCTAATCACTTAAAAATGAGGTTGTGGAAAGGCAACCAGCAAACCCCCAGTGCCAACCAGTCAGGAGCCCTGATAATGTGATTTTTCCTGGAATGAGACACGAGCAAAGCAAACTAAGGAATCCTCATGCTGACACAAGAATTCACATCCTTGCAGGTGATTTCACTGCTCCTTCCAAGGGCAGCTCCCCTCTCCCGAGTCAGGTGGAGGAGCAGGAGCTTGGGGCACCCTGAGGCAATGGGCAGCACTTAGAGTGCTCACACTCCCATCATCAATGAGCCAGGGCAAAGCTCTGTTCTTCCTTTGCAATGAGGCAATAATCACTCTTCGTGTTGGTTTTTCTCAGGAGAAAAGTTCACTTCTGTGCCCATGAGGATCCTGGATCTCTTCAACTGGAAGAAAAATGGCGTGGGAAAAAATTGACAGATTTTTTCCCCCCCTGCATATTGAAATAAATGGGTGGGATTTCAGATGTATAAGCTGATGCATCTCTTCTCATAAGAATAACTCTTAACTTCATATATGAGTTTTGGAGGTTTAAATTTTTGGGATCTGGAGAAAAATGCCCGTGCTGATGGAACCCTGTCAGTCTGACACCTCCCACGTCAGTCCCTTGTCCCAGATGCTCTGTTCCCAAAAACATGGGCTTTTCCAAGAAAAGGATGAGTGCTCAGTTTTCACCTTTTGTCTGGTTGCATGTTCAGGGCTGAGTGCAGCTCCCAGGAAATCTGACCTGCCCAAGACAGCCAAATGCATCTGTTTGTATCTGTGGTGTGATGGAGTCCCCCAGATGGAAGGTGCCATGGAGGCATGGAAAAATCAGATTTTTTAAGTGCTGGGGGTGCCTAGAAGGGGGAGGAGGTCTGTGCATGGCTATGCCAGCCTGGGGAGTACAAAGTGGGCTCCCATCTGGTCAGTTTTTAGGATTTCTCCTGTTTCAAATCTGCATAAGTGGCCCACTCAAGGAGGCCAAACTATTAAAAACAGCTGACAGCGAAAAGGGGGGAGGTGAACGCCACGCAAGCAGCAAGTAAACTCTGTAACTGAGCTGACAGATGGCAAATTAATGTTGTCAAATAGAAAGAAGTACATAAAGCTAAGGAGCACTATGACCAGATTGCTTTCTTGCACATGAAGTCTTTAATCATATGGATATCCTTGCTATTTTTACTCTAATGAGATTGGGAAAGAAAAATAAGACTGAGGCATCAAATTTAAGATGAATTTGCTTTGAATCCACAAGAAATTGAAGCCCTTAGAGAAACAAGGAGAATTATTTGCCAGGCAAAATTAGTGTCACAGATGAACTTGTTTGTGCTTCTGAATTTTGACATGTTTATTTTATTGGTAATATTGCTGTAGCCAACAAGAGTAATAGCCAGGGTAGATAAGCAGGCAAAGGAAGTTGAGTGAAAAATGATGTTCATGGAGCTTTTTGCCCTTAGGCAAAGGCAAAAATAGAACCCAGCCCACCAAAACCTTTCCCTCTCATGGGTAAAAGGGGAAAAATAGGAAAAAACCCATTTCGCTTGTAAGGTACAATTTGATGAAATACCAACAAGCCAAGTACGTGAATACCAAATTATTATTTGCCTGTTGTGGGGTCTGTAACGAGAATACAAATTTAATTTGTTTCATGTATTTCTTTAATGGTAAGTGTGAGGATGGCTTTTAATCAGGAGGTTCATGCGGGCTCTGAAAACGATTAAGGTGTTCACACCTCTGATTAAAGGGAGGGCCGGGTGCTTGAGCAGGGAGCTTGCAAACAAACCCATCAATCACGGGCAGAGCTCCCCAGGACGGGCAGGGCCACAGAGAGCCGCCAAGGCAGTTAAAAGGAAGCAATTTTCCACAGTGCTTGGAGGTAGGTAACATAAAATAATCCACAATTAAGTTTAATCATGGCTTATCAGGCCTTCCTAGGCCTGTGAGCATTGTGGCTAATGTTTAACATATTGCCTCAGCCCCAGGTTTCCTCTGATGCCATTTCATTGATACAACAAGCCCCTTTGACTTGGAAGTGGCAGATGTGATAAATGTGTCTGGAGGCCAGATTTGTCCCTGATACAGCTTGGGATAGCTCAGCAAGGGCTGGTACTGGGATCCTCTGCTAATAAACACTGGGTTTGCTCAGTGCAGCCAGTGGAACAGTCCCATTTGCACAGAAGAACCTGCCCAAGCCCCTCAGTGTCCCTGAGAGGAGGCTCAGGGCAGAGCACAGCCCAGCCAAGGAGGGGACAGCCAGGGGCTGGGGTCTGCTCCAGGGACAGGGACAGGAGCAGAGGGAACTGCTCAGGCTGGGCTCAGGGGAGACAGCAGCAGGAATTTCCCCATGGAAAGGGAGCTCAGGGATGGGAACTGCCCAGGGAGGGTTGCAGTGCCCATCCTGGGGGTGCCCAAGGAATTCCTGGAGGTGGCACTGAGAGCTCTGGGCTGGGACAAGGTGGGGATGGGGCACAGCTGGGACTGGATGGACTGGGAGGGATCTTCCAGCCTTAATGATTCTGGGATTTTTTATTCTGTTGACTTCAGCTAGAAGCTGCTTCAGCCCCCTGTAGGGCCAGCAGTTGTTTTCCTGGAAGGGGAGAGAAGTTCCTGATGCACATGAAGCTGTACAGAGGGGACAGGAGGTGACACAGTCTGGGGTGGCCAAGGCTGTTTGCTGCAGCTAAAGAACTCTTCTGCCCCCCTCCCCTGCTCACATACCAGGAGTATAGAATCTTTACCTCACTATATGCCATGGATCTTTTTTTCTTGGTTTCTCAACATTTAACTAAAGCTGAGAAAAGTTTTGCAGGCATTTTTTCCCATTTCAGAAAAAAATCCAGTTTGGAACAAAGTGGGAGGTCTTCATTAATCAAAATATGCCAATTAATACTGTCAAAAGAAATGTTCATATGTACTGAGATGACATTTACAGAATTTAATTTATTATCATTAAAATCAAAAAAACACCAATCTGAAAAAAAAAGCAAAAGTTCACTGAAATGTAAAGTATCTTAATTTTGATAAAATATTTGGAGGAAATGTTCTGGATAGGGGATGCAGTTTGAAACATCCTTGTCCACTTGGGCAGTTTTTTGGTGGGCTGCAGAAGGGGCTTTTCACAGAGCTCCCCTTTTTTTCCCAGAGAATATCCTCAAACCTACCCTCTCATCTTCAATGCTGGGAGTTTAAATGCTGATTCCCAGTTTGTAATCCAGGCCATTCCATTTCCTTTGAGTTCAGGAACATCTGGGCTGAGGAAAATCCCCCTTCTGTCCTCTGTGGCCACGCTGAGCCCTGCCAGGGGCTTTGTGAGCCCTGGGAGATTTGCAGGCTCCAGCTCTGAGAGAGCCCAGGGTCCTCAGCATCCCCCAGAGCCTGCGACTCCCCATGGCACGTGGGGATTGACTCCTCATCCTCCATCTCTGAGTTCCCATGGCAAAACCCTGCCCTCAGCCCTGTCACAGGTGCCCAGGGCCAGGCTGGACACTGGGCTGGAGCAGCCTGGGACAGTGGGGGGTGTCCCTGCCATGGCAGGGGGCTGCTGGATGGGCTTTAGGGCTCCTTCCAACCCAACCCATTCTGGAATTTTGTGGTTCTGTGGCCCAAATGACAACGGGAGGTTTCCCTGCAGCAGAACTGTGCAGTCCATCAGTGCCCAGGGGTGCTGGGGTTCAGGTGTGAGGCTGCAGGTGATGCTCTTATCTCAAACCCTGGGGCCTGCAGGAGGCTCAGGGTGCTCTCAGCTGTCTGCATGCCCTCCTGAGCCTGGCAGGGATGGAGCTGTGCCCTCCTGGCAGGGATGGAGCTGTGCCCTCCTGGCAGAGCTGCTCCTGCTGCCCTGCTGGTCCTGCTTTGGGCTCAGCTCTTCCAGAGCTGTGCATATAAAAGAACAGCTCATAAACAAAGTGTTTGCTCTTTCTCTGGCAAAAGGAAGGAAAGCTGCAAACACCTACAACTGATTTTTGGTTTTGGATGAGAGCTGAAAGTCTATCACAAAGATGCTTCTTTGGCTTTGATTTGACACTAGATCTCAGTCGGTCCAATGGAATTTTAATGCTATGGCCAAATACAACATCAAATAATGAAAAACTTCAATGGTAAACATTAACACAAACAGGCATCGAGTATATTAAACATCTTTCAGAATGCAACAGGCCAAATCTGCAAATTGGGAACAGGTCCCTGAGCTGGCACACTATAAAAGCAGGCTGCAGTTTGCCATCCCCAGGACCTGAGATGGAACACAGGGAGTATCTGAGCTGGAGCCCATTACCTGTTTAGATTAAACTCTGTGTAGCATTGATTCAGCTATTTATTTTGGCTCCAAGGAAGCAGCCTTCAAACATGGGTGCCTAAGTGGGATGTCCGTAGCCCAGACCTGCACTAAGGGGACCAAGTGCTCATTCTGGGAGTCTGGCCACTGAGGCCAACGCCTGAGCCCAAGCCTTGCAAGGCCAGTGTTGGAAATGGGGCCAGACTTTACAAGCTCAGGGCCTGCTGTGTGTGCTCAGGGGTTTTTCACAAGGGCAGGATCCCTGCTAGCTCTCAGGGGTGCAGGGGGAGGGCTGGGAGCTGACCCAGGGGCAGGAGAGCCCTGGAGCCCGGCCTGCCCTGTCCCTTCCCCGTGCTGGCCACCCTCCTGGCTGCCTCTGGCCACATCACAATTGCCCAGTCAAAGCAAACCTGAAACCTGCCCCAGCCCGACTTCCATCCTCCTGGAATGGGTTCATTCATTTCTCTTTCCCTGCCCAGGCTTTCAGAGGCTGCTGCCACACATTCAGGTTTTGGGGATTAATGGCTAAACAGCATCTGATGGGGGTGCAGCTCTCCTGGTTTTGAGGACACTGAGGGGTGACAAAGAGTCCAATGTTGGAGACATGCACTGGACTGAGGAGAGCTGCTCCTGCTTCCTCCAGCAAGTAAATAATAAATAATGCAATAAATATGGCCCATACCAAGGCTTCCATTACAGCAATGCCTGAGCTCCAGAAGCATGAGCCCCATAGCATGCAAAGGCACAGACATGTCTCTTGGCAGCCAGGCTGGATCCCAAATGCCAGCTTCCAGAGGGTTGTTTTCCCCACTTTGATTTTTAATTACAGATCACATGGAATGATGGAGAGGAAAGGCCTGAGTTTTGTTTTTTTGTTGTTGTTGTTTGTTGGGGTTTTTTATTGTTCCTCATTTAATAATTTAATTTGTATTCTGATCTTCAAATCCCAATAGCATCATGTGAAGTAGAGAAACTCGGCAGGGGAGGGGGAGGAGGGACAGGGGAGGGAGCCAGGGCTTTCTATTTCCATATGGTGAGCCTCTCCTCCTCGTGATCACAGCTTGTCATCTGTCTTCTTTTAAACTTCAGATCCCCTGTAAAAATCTTCCCAGCAAAGAACAGGCCATAAATGTGACATAAAGGCAGTCCAAGTGAAGAGATTACCATGAGGTAATGGTGGAGCATGATTTCATTGCAGGGTTTCTTTACACAGGGGCACGGGTACAAGAACACCCCAGTGCCCAGGAACTGTGTGTTTCTGGAGTGGTGCACAGTGGCACAGTGTTGTTAATATTCTGGGCAGATCAGCCTGTGCATTCCCCCTCCATTTACTTGGCTGACAAAACGATTCATGATTCCTTATCAGCTGGGATCAGACCAACGACCACCTGCATTTACCTGGGTTTGAAATGGATCATCACTGTGTCCCAGCCGAGCCTGCATCACCCTTCCAGGGACCACTCACAGCCTCAATATGCTACCAGATGAAGGAAGGCGTTTTTTCAAGTTTGGAGACTTTCTGTAAAGTAACAATAATGTGCAGCCTTGGGAGAACAGAGCAGATTTGGCACCTGGGTTTTTGTGCCCCAAATGCTGCTCACATGCAGGTTTTGAGCATCTCTCCAAACTGAGTTATTTCACACAAACTGCTTCAAGCACGAGTGAATGGTTTGTGCTGTAACTCAGTGTAACACCTGCACTGATATCTGTGTCTGCCCCTCGAGTGCTGCACAGCACTCACAGCAGCACATTGGTCCTGAAAACCCTGCATGTCGTTAAAACATGATGAATTCTGCAGAGACCTCCCTTCCCTCCTGGGCTCTGCTGCTGCAGGGATGGTTGGCACTGCTGATGGAGCAGGAGAGGGGCTGGGGAGCAGCAAAGGGGGGCTCAGCCAAAGACATTCCCCAGGTGTGAGCCGGGCTCCAGAACCATGCCCCAAGCAGCTCCTGGGCATCGTGGGCATGGGCACAGCCAGCCCAGTTCTCTTCCTGTAAGGAGGGAAATCCTTCACTGGAATGAGGACCCACTAATGGGAATTTCAGGCTTGTGTCAAAGCATGTTTCTGATGTTAACTCTGCAATCAGCTGCTGGAGGTCCCTGCATCCCGACATAGCCAAAGCACATCCCTGTGCCCACAGGAGCTCCACAGCAGAGCCATTCTTTCTGTCTTTCTCATCCCAGAGGTGCTGCAGAGCAGATCCAGAGGTGAAAGGAGCATTGCTGGGGAACAGCTCTGGCACCCAGCTCACAGCCCCAGGAGAACTGGGCTGGGGCAAGGCACGGTGGTGTGGGGACCAAAGCTCCTGCTTGGCAGCTCCAGGCACACAGCCCTCAATTCCCAGTGCCCCTGTCCTCAATTCCCAGTGCTCCTGCCCCTCAATTCCCAGTGCTCCTGTCCCTCAATTCCTACTGCTCCTGTTCCTCAATTCCCAGTGCTCCTGCCCCCCAATTCCCACTGCTCCTGTCGCTCAATTCCCACTGCTCCTGTCCCTCAATTCCCACTGTTCCTGCCCCTCAATTCCCAGTGCTCCTGCCCCCCAATTCCCAGTGCTCCTGCCCCTCAATTCCCAGTGCCCCTGTCCCTCAATTCCCACTGTTCCTGCCCCTCAATTCCCACTGTTCCTGTCCCTCAATTCCCAGTGCTCCAGCCCCTCAATTCCCAGTGTTCCTGTCCCTCAATTCCCAGTGCTCCAGCCCCTCAATTCCCAGTGCTCCTGCCCCTCAATTCCCAGTGCTCCTGTCCCTCAATTCCCAGTGCCCCTGTCCCTCAATTCCCACTGCTCCTGCCCCTCAATTCCCAGTGCTCCTGCCCCTCAATTCCCACTGCTCCTGTCCTCAATTCCCAGTGCTCCTGCCCCTCAATTCCCAGTGCTCCTGTCCCTCAATTCCCAGTGTTCCTGCCCTCCCAGCCCCTCACTCCCCAGTGCTCCTGTTCCCCACCCCTCTCTGGGGTGCTCAGCAGGTGCCTCTGTCCCTCCCTTCCCCCCGTGCAGGTGCAGATGGAGCTATGGGATCAGCCCTGCTGCCCCCAGATTCCGGTCCTGGCCCTCAGGACCCCTCTGGCCTCCGGGAGCTCTGCAGGGCACAGCTGGCCCAGCTGGCCCAGCCTGAGCCACGGCAGCCGGGGCTGTGCCAGGGTCCCCATGGCCCTGCTCTGTTCTGATGTAACGTTATACACAGAGATACAGGCAAAGCATTATGCTCACAGCCCTTGCCAACAAGTTATGTTTTAATGTAATTTAACTGTAATCTCAGAGTGTTTTTGTTAGCTATAATTAGTAAAATATGTCTGTTTTCTGTGTTCCTTGAAGACGTCTGAACTCCTGCCAGTTCCCTATAGTTTTCCTGACATGCAGTGTAACAAGCAGACCACCAAAATGTATTTACCAATAACTGTTTATTTACATTCCATGAAATCTAATAACATTTGCTGCCTTCATTCGGGATAAATGCTGGCCAAAGTGTAAAGCATAAAAAAATAAACACTGCCTTACTCTCCAAGCCAGTCCACAGAATATTTTATTTTTGCTCAATTTGCCCTGCCTGTTAGCATTTTGGCGTTCTGCTGCTTGGAAGTTGAAAAAAAAAATCAAAAAAAGGTCGAAAAAGTTCTGTAATGTATCTTCCTGTTCAGTCCAAAACCTTGCAGGGATTTCCTGGACATTTTATTTTTTATTTTAAAGTCTGCACGAGGCTGGTGTTTCGTTTCTTTGTTTCCAGCTCTCACAAGCGTTCGAAACCATCTTGCAGAGAAAATATCCAGGGCAGCCAAGGCACCAGTGCCAGTACAAAGCACTGCTCCTTCTCCCACAGCCACTGCCTTTGGTGTGAAAATAATCAGAATTAGCTCTGTGTCTTGGTCCTAACCCAATCTGCTCTGGTTCAGGAAAGTGTGACTGAGGGCAGGGTCGTCATCTCCGGCTCAAACAGGTTCCTCTCCTCCTGGGCCTGGTTTGTTTATCTGAGCCCGTGGCTGCTCCAGCCCAGCAGGGAGGAGAAGGCACATCCCACAGCTGGCACAGCCTGAGCCCAGCCTGGCCCTGGCCCAGCTGGGGACAGAGGATGGGCTGAGCCTGGCAAGGGCTGAGCCTGGATCTGGGGTGAGCCTGGATCTGGGCTGAGCCTGGCCCTGGGCTGAGCCTGGATCTGAGCTGAGCCTGGATCTGGGCTGAGCCTGGATCTGGGGTGAGCCTGGCCCTGGGGTGAGCCTGGATCTGGGGTGAGCCTGGATCTGGGGTGAGCCTGGCTCTGGGGTGAGCCTGGATCTGGGGTGAGCCTGGATCTGGGGTGAGCCTGGCCCTGGGCTGAGCCTGGATCTGGGCTGAGCCTGGATCTGAGCTGAGCCTGGATCTGGGCTGAGCCTGGATCTGGGGTGAGCCTGGATCTGGGCTGAGCCTGGCTCTGGGGTGAGCCTGGATCTGGGGTGAGCCTGGCTCTGGGCTGAGCCTGGATCTGGGGTGAGCCTGGATCTGGGCTGAGCCTGGCCCTGGGCTGAGCCTGGATCTGGGGTGAGCCTGGCTCTGGGGTGAGCCTGGATTTGGGGTGAGCCTGGCTCTGGGCTGAGCCTGGATTTGGGGTGAGCCTGGATCTGGGCTGAGCCTGGCTCTGGGGTGAGCCTGGATTTGGGGTGAGCCTGGATCTGGGCTGAGCCTGGCTCTGGGGTGAGCCTGGATCTGGGGTGAGCCTGGATCTGAGCTGAGCCTGGCTCTGAGCTGAGCCTGGATCTGGAGTGAGCCTGGCTCTGGGCTGAGCCTGGATCTGGAGCAGGGATGGCTCTGGGTTTGACCCTGGCTCTGGAGCAGGGATGGCCCAGGACACTCTCACACTGACACATCTCAGATCAATCTCTGCTCACCAGGGCTGAGACAGCTCTGGTGCTTTGGGGGGCAGCTCTGTGCCTCAGTGGGACAGCAAGGACAGTCCCTCTCCTGGGGTCACTGCAGTCCCTCTCCTGGGGTCACTGCAGTCCCTCTCCTGGGGTCACTGTGGGGTCTTTGGGGCAGCTGGCTCTCAAGGAGCCCCACAGCCCCCCAGCACTGCTGCAGCTGGGGGGGATGAACCTTCAGAGCTGATCTCCATTCTCACTGTAACATCACAGGTATTCCCTTCCCTTCCAGCAGAGCCCTCTGTGCTGCTTTAAATGCTGTCCCTTAAGGAGCTCCACAACTGAGCATTAACAAACTAACCCTCAGATCACCAGAGCTCTCCAGGAAATTCTGAGCAGCCCCTTTCTGAGGCAGAGATCACAGGGCATCTCAGCTCCACGTTTCCAAACTGCCTTGAGCTCTCCTGTTTCTGCACTCTCTTCGTTTGAGGGCAAGGCTTTTTCTGCCTTCAAATAAGAGCAGAGTTTCAGTGATTTTGGAGGGCTGGCTTGAAAGACATCAGGCTCAAAGGGAATAGAAGTGAAATTCAACATCCAGGCCAAGGAAGAGCAGCAGCTGGTGTGGGGTGTGGAGCCTGCCCTGCTGGCATCCCCCTCTGACCTCAGCACTGGTGGCACAGAAGTTTTTGCCCTGCCAAGCTGCCCATCTACCCCAGCTGCTTCCAGATCTCAAGTATAGATCCTTTGGGATAATAATAAAAATAAAAAGAACCCTGAAAATTATGAAAATTACAAGAATTCTGTGATTCTAGACCTTTTTTTTTTTTCTTTCCTTGGCTTTCTGGGTTCCTGTAATTTTCTAGCTTCAGTTTTCCCATGTGTAAGGCTTGCACTGGTACTGGTGAGGTGGTTGGGGAGGGGAGGAAGGAGAGGGGCCCAAAATGCATTAAAACTCTGGGAAGACTTCTCTGCTGCTGACCACACTCAACAGGCAGCACACCACAGCATTCCCTTGGTGCTCTGGCAGAATGCTCAGTAAATTGAGCTCTAAATCAACTGTTTACTGCTGAAATTAAGTTTCCAGAAGCAAAGAGCTCTCCAGAGCAAGTGGGAAGGTGCAGCAGCTTGGGATGGGCATGGAGGGGATGCCAGGCAAGAGGTGGGGTGGATGCAGGGCTGTCCTGCCCCTCCAACACCTCCCAGCCAGCCCAGAGCTCCCTCAGCCCCTGCTCTGCAGGCAGATTTCCTGCTCCAGGAAACCCTGTCCTGCTGGGCTCAGCCAGGCTGGAGCTGCCAGCAGCCAGTGCACAGAGATGGTTCTGAGCATTCAGCAATGCCAGAAACCAGCCTGGGCAAGGGAGAGGCCACGAGGACTTTCTGGAGATAATTATAAATATTGGGAAGTGAAAAATAAAAAAAACCCAACAACAACAACAACAAAATTGGGATGTGCTGACAGAATGAAAACCAGAGGAAAGTGCTTCCACCCCAAGTTCACAGCCAAGCTGTCCTGCAGTAGTTGCTGGACTCAGGGGAGATGTGACTTTGGAATGGCAGAGGAAATCACCTTAGGACTTCTGAACCACAGGAAAAAATTGGGAGACAATGGCTAAAAATAACAAACAGAGCAAGCAATAACAAAATTCCTTTGTAGGAAGGAGATTCCTTCACCACACAAATGTGACCGAGCACAGTCCCCAGGCCATTAGTCATCAGTGCTTCATTGTAAATTCTGCTTCTGTCTCATTTAAACTGGAAATGTCTCTATTTTCTGCCTGTGAAAGTGACAACAGATACCCAGTGTGACAATGGGGGCTGTTGCACAGTGGTGGGAAGAAGCCAGGCTGAGAGAATTTGAGGTGTTCAGCTTGGGGAAGAGCTCAGAGCCCCTGCCAGAGCCCAAAGGGGCTCCAGGGGAGCTGCAGAGGGGCTGGGGACAAGGGATGGAGGGACAGCACACAGGGAATGGCAGGGCTGGATGGGATTTTGGACAGGAATTGTTCCCTGGCAGGGTGGGCAGGGCTGGCACAGGGTGCCCAGAGCAGCTGTGGCTGCCCCTGGATCCCTGGCAGTGCCCAAGGCCACGCTGGATGGGTTTTGGACCAGCCTGGGATGGTGGGAGGTGTCCCTGCCCTGTTTAAGATCCCTTCCAACCCTTCTAATTCACTAAAAGTGCAACATGGCAAAAATTATAAATAAAGCAGGCCAAGAACATCAAGTTGTTTTAATTTATTGGAACTCATTAGAATAGACTGGTCTCCTTTTTTCATCTGAAATTGGGATTCTCCATGAAAGTGTGGAACTGGATGGGCTTGAAAGGTCACCTGGCTGAGTCCCTCTGCCCCAGCTGGGCCCTGGCTCCATCCCTGTGCAGAGGAGCTGGAAAAAGTCAGCCAGGCTCTGCTCACAAACACACCTCTGACACGTGGCCAGCTCCAATGGAATCAGGGAATGCATCAGAATTAAAAGCTGGGCAAAGAAGTTCAAAACCTGCTTGAACTCTCAAAGGGACAGCCAGTCCAGCTTCAGCTACTGAGTAGCCCTGTGTAAAAAATGTCAGAAATTGGGCAAAATAGGCTGTGTGTTCTTAGAGAGAAACAGGCAGTGAAGGCAAGGGGGAAAAGCAGGCACTCCACACAGTATTTGCTGTAGGGGGAAAGCAGCATTTGGGGGGAAAGCAGCATTTGGGGGAAAGCAGAATTTGGGGGGAAAGCAGCATTTGGGGGAAAGCAGCATTTGGGGAAAAGCAGTATTTGGGGGAAAGCAGCATTTGGGGGAAAGCAGAATTTGGGGGAAAGCAGAATTTGGGGGAAAGCAGCATTTGGGGGGAAAGCAGAATTTGGGGGAAAGCAGAATTTGGGGGGAAAGCAGCATTTGGGGGAAAAGCAGCATTTGGGGGAAAGCAGAGGAGAGAATTTGGGGGAAAAGCAGAATTTGGGGGGAAAAGCAGGAGAATTTGGGGGGAAAGCAGCCCTTCCACTCAGCATTTGGTGCAGACTCAGCCCTGTGCCCTCCTCACACTCCCACCCTGGCTCTGCTCCCTCTTGCCAACACACCAGCCTTTTTTTGGTGATTTATTTCACAACCAAAAGCTGCTTTGCAAGAAAAGCCCTAGCCAGCAGCCCAGAAAGCTCTGACTCATGCAGCAGGACCCAGAGGGGCTGGGGTGCAAACTCTGGGAAAGCAGCAGGAGCAGCGATGTCAATTCAGCCCTGACCAAAGTAGCTGCTTTTTTTTTTTTGCCTTTTTTTTTTTTTTTTTTTTTTTTTTAAGTACCCTGACAATTAGTGGTAAAAAGGTCACTAGTAAAAAATGAGTTTTGTGGTTTTGCAACTTTGCATTAAAAAAACCACCAGGCTTCTGGCACGGTGTTCAGGGCTGGCAGCCTTTCCCCTTTTTCCCTGAAAAGCCCATTCACATCAGCCCCTCCAGCCAGGCTCTCCTCACCTTAGCAGGGTGTCTGGGAGCTTGTGCTGCACCTGCCTGCACTACATCTGGCTGGAGAGCTGAAAAAAAGCAGGGGCTTAATGCTGCAGGGCTCATGGATCTATCATTTGCAATTAAAATATAATGAAATCAAATTGTGAGATCATTTCAAAGTTAGTGACCCTAGTGTTTAACAGGTTGTGAATGTTTTGAGAAAGGCTGAGGTGATAGAAATATTTTATTCCATATTCTTTATCCTTCAGAGACCTCAGAGTAATAAACAATTAAGTCGAATTCAAGCTAACTGTGGATACTACAAATTCTCCTCTATTGGGTGTCCAATACTCTGCTTTTTTTCTTTACTCTCTTAAAGAACTGGGACCAGGCTTGAGGTGTTATCAGAGATGATGAAAGCAGCTACACATCACAGCTCCACTGCAGGTTTTGCAGGGAGAAATCATCAAACACAGCCTGGGAGGGACCTGGTGCTCAGTCTCAAGGACTCCCAAGCTGGCATTATTTCCAGCAGGACACCTGGGCCAGGTGCAATGGTGACACGTTTAGGGCCTGTCTGAAGCTTCAGAGGGTTTCATGGAAGCAGCAGCAATGAGATGTTGAACTTCCCATGGACTTTGTCCCCCTCTGCCCCACCAGAGTTTCCCTTCATCTCTGGCACAGGGCAGCTCCTCCTGTGTGGAACAGCCTCGAGTGAAATGGCACTGAGAAGGTTTCTCAGGGGGATATTTTCACCTAACAATTACCAGTGACCAGCCCAATCCACCTTGTGACTGGCTCTGGCCTGGAAGTGAGGTGATGTTTTCTGAGTTTGTTACAGAGTCGTAATCCGTTTGCTTCCTAATGGGCAAAATGACTTTGGCAATGTTTTGGTGGAACTCCAGCCACATTGGAAAGGAGCAGAAGCAGCATTTCTTTTCCTTGAACAAGCTAGGATTTCATTTCTACACTTTCACAGAAGCTGGTGATGGGATCCATAGGAAAACACAGACAGAATCCTGCTGGCTCTGGGCTTCCTGATGGACACAGTGCTGGCTTGAGGACACAGCTCCAGCTCTTCTACACCAAGCACTTCCAGGGCTGCATGCTAGGTGGGTTTCAGATGGAGAGAAAAATGACAATAACGTGGCAAACAGCAAAAAATAGCAGGCAGCACCTGCATAATACAGTGAGTAGCAGGAGTTCAGGGATCAGAAAAAAGGAAGGATTAGTCTGTTTTCTCTCTGGGTGATGCTCCCCAGGGATGGGCAGATTCCCTCCCGAAGCCTCACACCCCACCCAAGCTGTGCCATCAGCCAGGAGCTGCACTCAGGAAAATGGGGAATTCCTGAAGCACTGACACCTGCCCCTGCTGCTGTGACCATGGCAGGGTTGGTGCTGTCCTGGAGGGTTTCCTGGAGCTGGGGTCCGTGCATGGAAGCACCTCCAGGATAGAGGGAGGGAGCTCAGGTCGCTCCCAGGCTCGGCTGCTCTCGAGATGCATGCTGCTCCTCTTTCATCTCCTGGATTCAAATCCACCATAATAAATAAAATTCTTCCTGTCTGAAAGATACATTAATTTTGGTGGTCTCAAAAGTAGTGAAAATAAATACTTGCCTTGGCATGTGGAGCCCGACTGGAGCGAGGAGCAGAGTGTGTGTACTTGGAGCTGTTTTCACAAGAACATAAGCTGGGGAAAAACCTTGGCTTTTTGCTCATGGGCTCTCCATGTCTGAAGAGGAATGGAGACTTGAGAAGTTCAATCAAACAGACAGAAACACTGTCAAATGTGAGTTTTCTATCTGGGTTTAAATGGTTTGAGCAGTGCACATCAAAGCATTGCAGGGGGAGGCAGTGTCTGAGCCCAGAGGGATGCTCAGCCAGCCCTGGCTCTGCCAGTGGAGAGGTAGCAGGGCTGGCCTGCATCATCCCAGGCCTTTGTGGAGCACATGTGGGCAAACTGCAACAAAACCAAGGTTTTCTTAAATCAAAATCGTTGAACTCCCCAGTCAAAAGGAACCTCCAACCATCATTCACAAAACACAGTTTAATAAGCTTCATAGAAAATATCTGGCATCTAAACATTATAGAGTGAGAAAGCCATTTCAGTTGTGAATTAATGAATTGCATCACAAAGCCAGCTCTGAGGCTGACACAGATATGAATAAAAACCAGCATGTGTGCCTTACAAAGATCCCAATATTCTATAAAATGCTGCAGCACAAAGAGGTTAATAAAAAGCTCAGCTTATTTTAGATTAAATTAATAGGGAGTGTGAGGAGTGCATCCAGGATCTCTTCTCTCTGTTGATTGTTAGGATCAGGCTCATTCACAGCAGGATCACTCTCAGCAGGTTCTGGCAGGGGAGCTGTGATGGGTGGTGCCTCCTGTGAGATGCAGAGCACAGGATCCCTCCAGGCTGACAGAGGGAAAGGTGCTGCCCTGGAAGGTCTGGGGTGGTGGGGCAGGCTCCTGAGAGAGTCAGACACCTCTGGGTGAGTCCTGTGTTCATGGTTCATGGAGAAGGCAGCAGAGACAGAGCAGTCTGGAGACAGCACTTCCAGCTGGGGTTCAGTGAGTTGGGATTTTGACAAACAGCATCCATGCCAGGACCTTTCCAGGTGAAAAAGCACAGTCAGCACTTCCCAGGAGTGCAGCATCCCGTTTGGATGCAGAACCCCTGTGATTTCATCTCCAGAAGCTGCTTGGTTTCATTATAACGTTGCTTTGTGCTGGTTGTGTTGTGAAAAGTTGGCTACTGTGGTGGACCCAGCCCATGACAGGGTTGAGAAAGGGTCAGTTTAGATACAAAACATGCAGGGAAAGCAGCTGTGGGGCTGGGAGCTCCCTGTGTCAGCTGTTTTCAGCACAGCAGGGATGACACAGCCTGCTCAGCTCAGGAAAGGAACCCTCCAGCAGCAGCACTGGGCAGGGCAGTGAGCAGCCTGGTGTGAGCAGCCAGCTGAGCAGAGGGATCCCTGCTGGATCAGAACCCCAAATCAGGGCCTTTCAGCCCCATCCAGCACCAGGCAGTGTGTCCAAGGACACTGAGGGAGGGAATCTCTTACTGGCAGGCTCTCTGGTTTGGTTGTGCTGGCTCTGCCTCCTCTTCACCATCTTCTGTCCCACCAGCATTGCCTCAAATAGTCCTAATCTGCAAACTGCCCTAGCAAAAAACAAGCAAAAATGGGAAAGCCAGGAAATAAAAATATATCCATGGCAGTAGAGAGGTGACAAGTTGTTGAATATGGCACAAAGATTAATTTAAATGCTGGGAGGCACATAAGTTACCCAAAGCCTCTGCTCCCTGCTGCAAGCAGCTCACCTCCCCTTTCCCCTTTATCACACAGCCTCCCAATGTGCTTCTCCCATGAATGGGTCAGGAGCTTTGGAGGTGTAATTTCCAGCAGGCTAATTCAGATTTCAACAAAGAATTTAGCCCCAGTGTTCTGGGTCACGTGATATTCATTTTTGCTATTAAGCTTTGGGAAGCAGAAGAATTAATCAGGCTGTAAGCACACTTATGCAAAAGAAAAAAAAAAAGGCAGGAAAATCTTTAATAAAAGCTATAGTGTTAACAAATACTGAACTAATGACCTTTGATATATGAAGCAAATGCTTCACCCACTAGCCCATGCAAGGTTTCATTAGCAGCCATGGGAATTTACAGGTGTTAAATTAGCTGCAAGGTAGCTCCCATATTGTAGCCTGACTGCAATGGAACATATTGAAAAAGTTAATAAGGAATTGAGCATAGGGGCTGCAGGGTTCAAACCAAACCCACGTGCCAGTTCAGTCTGAGGTCTTAATGAAGCTGAATTCCAGCATGAGCCACGGTTCTGTGTGAGATTGTTCATTCCCTTTGCCCAGGCTGCAGGACAGCATCCACCAGAGGCTCTGGCTGCCAGAGGAAAGGAGAGGGAACACAGAGGCACCAGGAGCATTGCCACATCCCCTCTTCTGGTTTTTAACCTTTCTACCACAGTCAACAGGTGAAAATTATTCTAAACAAAAAACCTAGAGTTCATTTTCTGAATCTGTTGCCATCAATCTCCTGGGTAACTGTGGAGATTGAAAGTGCACCCAGACTTCCCATCCAGCTGTGATCAAAGCTGTGTCAGGAATGGAATCCCAGCCGACGGGGGTTGTTCACAGGTCCTGGCAGAGGCAGGATGCTCACAGCCCTGCCTGGGGTCCTTCAGGGCAGCCCTGCTCCCTTCCATGGATGCTCTCGAGCCTCCCAGGGTCACCAGTGGGCACTGGTGATGGGAATGCTCCCTCTGCACACTCCCTGGAGCAGCTGCTGTTTGCTCTCTTGTAGGTAAAATGATGGTTTAAAAGTACAGTGTGTTACACCTGAGGACAGGAAGGAGAGGTGAAGGGAAGAAGGGTGGGGATTTTACATAAATGGGACTCTGAAATGAAATTATCTTTTTTTTTTCCTTAAAACAAGATTTTGTGTATTCAGAAACCCCTTGGGATCACCAAACCTCCAGTTCAAACACTCAATTTCATCTAATAAAATGCATAATTTAACAGTACTGTCCTGGTTTGAAGGACAGGTGTCTGCCCATAGAGGCAGAAGTTTTCCTTTGAAATAGAGACTTTAATTCCACTCCCCCAAGTATTACAAATGTTTGAATCAAGGACTCTGAGGCAGAGATAAGGGGGTAGGAATAACAGCTCTTTTACTAATATATCTGTTATGAATGCATGAAGTGTTGTTGGCTCTTTGCAAGTATTGGATAAATGCTGTATGTATAATGTTAAAATAGCATTTCTATATGGATGTAGTCTTGGGTAATAGTAAAAGTTAGACATAAGTTTTTTTTAGAGATAATATGTTTTATGTATGTCTCCTATTGTCTTTTCATTAAACCTTTTAATTCTCCCAGAAGAGTGAACTGTGTTTTTCACAGGGAGTTCTCCTCCGAGCTCGCTGGAAACACGAGTCTCCTCCTGAAGCCGCTCCCACCTACCCTGTTTGTCCAGAGTGTCAAAGATCCTGGGTGTGACCCGGCCAGCTCCATTGACATGATAATGGAAAAAATATTTAAATTGACACAGTAATAGAAAAACACGAAACCCCCAACAAGTACCAAGTCTTTAATATACATCTCATAAATACTGAAAAACACGGGCTGATGGTGCTGTCAGTGCAAATTGCAATAAGAAGTGGGAGTGAAAAAGCACAAAAATCTCCAGAGAAGGAGTTCCAGAAAGCCTGGTCAAAGCCCCAGTGTGTAGTCAGAGCATTCCCAGGCCTGCCTGATCCCCAGACCAGGTGTCACAGCCGAGATTTTGTGCTGGGAGCTGGTGGCTGGGCAGCTCCCCCTTCCCAAGACACTTGCTGTGAGAGAGAGTCAAGTCAAGGGGCTTTGACTGAGTTGGGCAGAAGAACCAGAGGAATTGAGGACACGAGAAGAAAGGCAAGGAAGGAAGAGCAAATCCACTTGGTTATTCATGGTTTTGTGTGAGTGAAATCACTTCTCCTGTGGCTGAGTTTGCAGCCAGAGCTTGAGTGGCCTCAGCACCAAAGGCAGAGCAGTGCTCCAGGTGAGAATCCATCAGATCCCAGCTGGGCACTGGGAATGCAGAGGGGATCACTGAATATTGAGCAGCTGCAGTTCTGACTTAGGTAAATGAGGTCACAAATAAAGGCAAAGGGCTGGGTAGGAGAGAAGGGGGCAGCCCTGTCCCCTCGCTGACATTTAGCTTTACAGACTTCAGATGTTCTCCTCGGTGCTGTGGAGAAGGCACATGTTGTTCCACAAATAAAGCATTCGTTTTCCATAAACAACAGCCATGCAATCATTTTAAAGCTAAATTAACCCATGTGCATCATGCAATGTCCCCCTGTAAAGAGGGGAAAACGTAATAGATGGGAAAATAAAATAAAGTAATTTTATGACAGTTGTAACAAGCCAAGAAACTCTAAAATGGCAGCAGATAGAAAACAGAATTATAAAATAAGTGCATTGTTAGCTCTTTTCACTGGCACAAAGCTGGTCGGTGAAATTGGAAGACAATAACCAAAATTCCCAAAACCAGGAACCCCTGATTGCCCACCTCGCCCATGCCCCAGTGCCCCCAAGGGGAGACAGCAGGGTGCCTCTGATCTGGGCAGGGTGCAGGGAAGGCAATAATGAACATCCAGAAATGAACATTCAATAATGCACATCCAATAATGCACATCCAGTAATGCACATCCAGTAATGAACATCCAATAATGCACATCCAATAATGCACATCCAGTAATGAACATCCAATAATGAACATACAATAATGAACATCCAATAATGCACATACAATAGCGCACATCCAATAACGCACATCCAGTAATGAACATCCAATAATGAATATACAATAATGAACATCCAATAATGAACATACAATAATGAATATACAATAATGAACATCCAATAATGCACATCCAATAATGAACATACAATAATGAACACACAATAATGCACATCCAGTAATGAACATCCAATATTGAACATCCAATAATGCACATCCAGTAATGCACATCCAATAATGCACATCCAGTAATGAACATCCAGTAATGAATATACAATAATGAACATCCAATAATGCACATCCAATAATGAACATACAATAATGAACACACAATAATGCACATCCAGTAATGAACATCCAATATTGAACATCCAATAATGCACATCCAGTAATGCACATCCAATAATGAACATACAATAATGCACACACAATAATGCACATCCAATAATGAACACACAATAATGCACATCCAGTAATGAACATCCAATAATGAACATACAATAATGCACATCCAGTAATGCACATCCAGTAATGCACATACAATAATGCACATCCAATAATGAACATCCAGTAATGAACATGCAATAATGCACATCCAATAATGCACACCCAATAATGAACATACAATAATGCACATACAATAATGCACATCCAGTAATGTACATCCAATAATGAACATCCAGCAATGAACATCCAGCAATGAACATCCAGGCACTGCTTGCCCTCAGAGAGCTCCCGAGCACGGAGGAACAGTTCTGCATCTGCTATTTCCTGCTGCTCAGGGCTGACCCCTCTCCTGGTAAATGAAACACCTCTGGCAGTGCAGTGAGTTTGATTAAAACCCAGGAAATGCAGGAGGTAAGAGTTTTCAATAATGCTCCCAAACTGCTCCTGCTCCATGGCCCAGAGTGCTCCAGAGCTGAAGGGATGGCAGGAGAGATGTGAGCTCTGTCCTGGGCTTGCACTGAAACCACCTCTGGAATGAATCTCTATTGTTTGCCTTAACCTTTCTCCTTTTTCTCATTTTTTTGTTTTAAGCATGAGTTCTATATGGTTTTCTCTGGCGGTGTCTCCTGGGGGTTTGGGTTTTCTCTGCTCTTTAGCACTGAATCACAGTATCTTACATTTATATGGTACCCAGAGGAACCCCAAGCATGCAGAAATTATAAGCCAAATTTTGCTCTTGGAAGCATGAGCTCAGCTCATACCAAAGTTAATGGGAGGTGAGCACAAACATCTAAAGGGAAGAATTTGCCCTTCCAGACAAAGAGGAATCGTTTCACCCACCGCTGAAGTGCAGCTGCCTGTGAGGCAAAACATGGCAAATGGTTCAAGGTTCAGACCTCGGAGGTGCTGATCTCTATCAGCTCTTGAAGACAGCGAGACCTGAGGATAGTCAACACCCCGGCAGGCTGCTGAGCTGGGTTTCAATTGTCTCCAGGCATTGTCTCATCAATACACAACTTTCTTGTCTTTTACGGGCTAAAAATTAAAGGGCTCTTAAAATTAACTTTCTTTGTTTCTATTTTGAACCGACTTGGACTTTTCAACCTGGAACATTTCATTTCGGGGCGTTTTCAGGCCAAGATCTGCAGACTGGGAAGGCTGATGGAGCCCTTGGGCGCTGGTGCAGAAAGCTGTGCTGGTTCTGCTTGCAGCACAGTTATCTGCACATCCAGGAATTACACCTCAAATTGCTTTCCTTGCTCCAAAGACCTTCGGGTGGCACGGGCAGGTCAGTGCAGAGGGTGTCGAGGCTCCACTCACTGGCACAAGCCAGGCTGTCAGGTTGGGTGACAGACTCCCTGCCCTTCCTCCTCCACCTGGTGGCTCTGGGTCTGACACAGCTCGTGGCTTAAATCCAGAGTCCAGCACACCAAGCAGCAAAGAAGAAACTCCCTTCCCATGCTCTTGTTTTCCTCTGGTTTTGCTAGCAATGGCTGAATTTTCAACTGCTGTGCCTGAGCTCTTTTTTGGATAACCCACCCCCAAGATGCAATCCAGATGCGTAGCCAAGTGCCTTAAACCTCCGAACTGACTAAAGCAAGTTACATAAAATCTTCTGAGTTTGCAGAATTGAGCTGGGAGTCTCGGGAAAGCAGGCGTGCTGAGGGGATTTCCAGCGCTCCTCCTCCTCCTCCTGAGGCTGGCAGCATCGCAGAGCAGCCTCTTCCCGTGCTGTTCTGGCACTCGGGGGCTCCATCCCAGCCAGAACAGGCCTTTGCAAAGGTGCCCGAAGTTAAAAAAAACTATGGGCAAAAAGTATGATTTGGCCTCTTCAGTGCACAGAAGGGCTCTCTGAATGTGGGACAAACTGATGGCTCCAGGTTCTGATTATCCAGGCAGGTTCTGCTATCCTGACTCTGGGGGTGGTGGCTCAGTCACAGACCTCTGTGGAGAGCCAAGCACTGCAGGGACCTCAAAGAGAGTCCAGAAGGCTTTTTTCCTTTTTTTTTTTTTTTCTTTTTTTTTTTTTTTTCTTCCTGATTCACTAGTGGATGGGCTTTAACCTAATTGAAGGAAAATCGGAATTAGGAGCCAGGACCAACTCTCACAGAAGTCCTTCCCGTCTTTGTTAGTGTAATTAACAGCCTGAGGGCAAAGTGAGGCTTTGGGAGCACCTGAGGGAGGCCTGGAGGTTGGGACTCACGGCCATTCAAATGCTCAGGGGCATTTGCTGGGATGGTTCTGCTTTGCTAAACACAAACGCAGCTCCACTGGCATTTCCAGGGGAGCTCTGCCCCTCTACAAACTCCCTGCTGCATGCCAAAACCCAGAATCAACCAGGAGCCAGATACCAGCCAGGGCTGGCTAATGGCAGATAGAGCTGGCTAATGACAGCCAGGGCTGCCTGATGGCAGATAGAGCTGGCTGATGGCACCTAGGGCTGGCAAATGGCAGCCAGAGCCGGCTAATGGCACCTAGGACAGGCTGATGGCAGCCAGGGCTGGCTGATGGCAGATAGAGCTGGTTAATGGCACCTAGGGCTGGCTAATGGCAGATAGAGCTGGCTGATGGCAGCCAGGGCTGGCTAATGGCAGATAGAGCTGGCTAGTGGCACCTAGGGCTGGTTGATGGCAGCCAGGGCTAGCTGATGGCACCTAGGGCTGGTTGATGGCAAATAGAGCTGGCTGATGGCAGATAGAGCTGGCTAGTGGCACCTAGGGCTGGCTAATGACAGATAGAGCTGGCTAATGGCACCTAGGGCTGGTTAATGGCACCTAGGACTGGCTAGTGGCACCTAGGGCTGGTTGATGGCAGCCAGGGCTAGCTGATGGCACCTAGGGCTGGCTAATGACAGATAGGGCTGGCTGATGGTACCTAGGACTGGCTAATGGCAGATAGAGCTGGCTAATGGCAGCCAGGGCTGGCTAGCAGCACCTAGGACAGGCTGATGGCACGTAGGACAGGCTGATGGCACCTAGGACAGGCTGATGGCAGCCTGCATGCACACACAGGGCTGGCAGTGAGCAGTGGCTCTCGGGCTGCAGTGTCTCCATCAGCCACCATCACTCTCACCCCACTCTGGAGCTCCGTGCTGGTTTCCCAAGGCTGGCTGTGCTGGGTTTGCAGGTGCTGCAGCCTGGCACACCCCGGGCTTTGTGCAGGGGGACAGCCCCAGCCAGGCCAGGAGCAGCACCCAGCACAAAGCACCAGGCTGGGTGCAGCCAGGAAAGGCAGGACCTGCCCAAATCGTGGGGGAGGGGGAGCCCTGACCCCGGTGTGACTCCACAACCCCAGTGTCTATTTATCGCTGTCATTCTCGCTCTTTAGGCTTCCACATGCAATGAACCAGTTTCCCTGAGATCATGTTTTAAATACACTGCCCCGGGGCTACTCTTTAAAATTCAAAACATTGGAGGACACACAGGGAGGGCCTTTGGAATCATTTTTGACAAGCAGAAATTCTCCTTGACAACCTGAAAGGTGAGGCCGGGCAGCCTGAGCCCCACACACGGCGCAGCACAGCATCAGCACAGAGCACAAAAACTCACTTCTCCTCTACACTGCCTTCTCATCTGCACCACTTGCCAGCAAATCTGCACCATGCTTCCAAAGGCTGAATGCTGGTAACCCCTCTGGAGGACAGGAGGTGCAGGGGGCTCTGCTGGGCACAGCCTGCTGCTGCTGCTGGGGCCAGAAGGACACATAAACAACCAGGGATGGACTCAGCTGATGGACACTGCCCCTTCCCCTCTCAGCACTGCTTGCCCAGTCTCTCAGATTGAAAGGACAAATCCAGATGTGGACTGTGCCCTCCCATCAGAGCCCTGTGGCTGAGCCCTCCCCCCATTTGGGGCAAAGGCAAACTGGCACAGTTTAAAGCCATGACTTCAGAGCTCAATCAAAGCTCTGCATTTCTGCCAGCAGCCATCCCAGTGGACAGACCATACACCTTTCAGTGCTGCTCACTTGCCCTCTAAAAGGGAGAAAATAACTTAAAAAAAAGGGGAAAAAAAAAAGCTGTCAGGAGTTATATTACCTGCAACAGCTGAATTTAATTAGTACAGCAATCACAACAAGTATTTAAAAGGTCTACAAAGCTGTGAAGGGAAATTTTCTTTCCTGGCAGAGCCTGTGCCTCGTGCTCCAAGCAGGACAGAGCTGCCACCAGTGACTGTGCTGGGGACACTTCACACAGCCATGGCTTTGTGCAGCATGCCATGAGCTGGGGTATGGAGACAGGGCATGGAGGTTTTGGTACAAACCAGAATTTCCTCACCCTGTTGCTGGCCCTTTCCAGCACTGGCCCGTTCCTGGATGTGCTGCTGGTGCTCTGTGTGCTTTGGGCACTGCCACCCCTCCCTGAGCTCTGCCTCCAGCTGGGAGGGGACTTCTTCCTCTGATAGAACCTGAAAAAAGCCAGCAGCCATAAGGGGAGAGTGGAAGTTTGGCTGCTTTAGGCCCCAGAGCAGTGCAGCAGGGAGGTCCCAGCCATGCAGGAGCAGCTGGGATCTCTGTCCCAGCACTGGGCTTCAGGCAGGGCACCTGCAGGGGCTGCATCCCTCTCCCCAGCCTGGGTCAGGTAACAAAGATGTTTGGCCAGCTGGGTAACACCAACACCTTTATCCTTACCAGGTTTCCACTGTGTGTGCATTTAGTAGGGCCCAAAAGCTCTATGGTGATGATTTTCTCCAAGGGATGGGCACAAATGGCAACAGCCTTGGCATCCCTTAAAAGCCTCGTGGTAGGAAATTGCCCCTGGAGGAGAAAGGCTCCCACAGTCTTGGAACCCAGGTGATGTGGGTCGTGGCACTGTCCCAAAATGAGAGCCTGGAGCACCCAAAGAGGTCATTTGTGGTGTGGGAATGGTTTTATGGCCCCAGGAGAGCCCAGGGCCTCCTCCAGCCCCCCAGGTCACTCCTCCTCGTGCAGGTTTGTTTCTGTGTCCTGGCCACAGGGAAGGGCCATCCACACTGATGCTGGTGTCTGCTCCTGCCCTCTTGTTCCATGGAAGGACAATACATGGCACAGTCTGTGGTTTAAGGTTTAAAAAAACACCAAAAAATGGAGGAGCATGAAAGACTCATCTGTCTGGGGAGGAATTCTGCTAAAAAAGGAACCAGAGCAGGGCAAAAGGAATACAGAAATAGTTAACTTAAACACAGTTTGGTGCAGCTTGGCTCTGCTCACAGCCAGCACATGGGAGCTCTAGGCAAACCCATATTGCACTAGTTACAGGCTCATCTTGTGGACTTAGAGATGGAAAAGGCTTATTAGGTCATTGAGTGCATCCCACCTGCCAGTGAAGGATTGTTCCCTGCAGAATTTCCTCTATTGCTTTGCACAGCCCAATTTTAAATGATCCAAGCAATGTGGTCTCAGTGCCTTCCTTGGGGAGGCTCTTGCACAGATATATTTTGTTTGACTCAATCCTTTGAATGGTTAACCCTTTTCTTTCCCAGTTTGTCTTGCATTTTTCATTCTATGTTTCCACTCCCTGAAGCACAGAAAGTTTCATTTTGTGTTTCCCTTGTCCTGTACTTCCACAGTTATGGACATACACTGCTGCTGCTGGCTCTGAAACACAGAATCATCTCCAGGGGCTAAAACCATGACAAGGTACTGCACAAAACCCCCAGATTTGCTTTAACCATGTATGCCAACCAGCTCCTCAAAGCCAAGAATCATTCAGGGCATTCCAGCCCAACATAACTGTCACATGGATGCTCCACTACATTCCTGTGTGGTAGAAAATCAGCCAGCTTGCAGCTCAATACATTTCATTGTCACCCTGGGATGTAAAGGCAGTACAGGTCAGAGCTCAGTACAGGAATTGAACATTGGCAAACTCACAGATTTTCCTTGTTACTTTGGTACCTAAGGGCAAAATTCAACCCAGGGACAAGCCTGGCTTACATTTTGCCCATCCTAGTGGAAGTGATAAGGTAATAATTATTCTGGATAACCAGCTTTGTGCTATATATCAAGAACAGAAAAATCCTGACCCGACTCTTCATTGTTTCTGTCTTTCTCCAATTGCTTCTTTTCACTGAAGTGCACCACAAACACTGAGCAGTAACTGCCAGCTCTCAGGGCTGCTTCCATCGCTGACACAACCCTGCTCTCATGGCAGGGTGGGAAATCAGAGCCCTGAGGCCAAGATGAAGGAAGGTACTGACACAGGGATCTTGGATGGAGCCTTTGGGGATTTTCCTTCCCACTGCAAAAAGCAGAGAAATCCAGAAATGCAGCTCTGGGACTTGAGGAGCTGCAAGGAAGGAATACAGACAAGAAGGATGATGTGCAGCTTGCAGAGCTGTGCCCAGCCCTGCAACACCGAGGACATAACAAAACCTTTTTGGTTTCCCTCAAATCAAAGGCCAGGGATTGCTCAGTTAATCTCTTCATCCACAGGATTCGTAGGGATTGTGCAGTTTCCTTTCTAGAAAGGAAATTTGCACAGATAAAGGTAGTATTTAAATGTCATCAGGCAAACTGATGCAGGTGAGAACAACCTGCCAAGCCTTGGGGACACTGTGTCCTAAAAGCTTGGGGTTCTTTTCTCCCTAGCCCATTGTGATTTTAATATCAAACAAGTTCTATTCCTCAGACATAATATACATGTATTTATACACATGCTAGTATGTTCAGATTTTGTTGCTGCTGTTGCTTCTGAGACCTTTTTCCCAGAGAGCTGTTGAGCAGACACTGCAGGTGTCGTGCCTGAAGACAGCTTTAGCTCCTGGGCATCCCAAGGAACATTTTAGATCCTTCCCAGCAGCAACCCAGATCAATGCATCCCATGCTGAGTTAGTTGGTGGGGAGTAATGTTCCTCAGGAGGTGAGAGGCTGCTCAGATGAGCATCTCTGGGCTCTGTTTTCCTTCCCAGTGGCAGGGGCTGGTGCAGCACGGTGGCTCAGAGGGGTGGAAAGCAGAGGCTCTGCAGGGACTGTGCTCCCTGAGCTGCAAGCACCACCCCAGCTGATGCCCGTGGCTGATCCTGCCCTGCTGCTGCTCCTGTGCCCCAGGGCTGGCTGTGTGTGAAGGGAGAACCAGCAGGAACCACAGCCTTCCTCTGGTTTTAGTCTGTTTGTTTGTTTGGCAGCTCCCAAACCACACAGGCTGTGTTCAGAGGGAGGATGAGGAAGTGGTGGGGGGGGAAGGCTGGGAGGTAGGAGCAGGTGAGAGGCAGGCAGGGGAGGGACTCCCAGTGGGAATGCAGAGCCAGGCAGGAGCCAGCCTTGGCAGGAGTGAGAGCAGCAGCCCTGCAGGACGGGAGGGGAGCACAGCCCTGCAGGGCAGGGGGCACAGCAGGGAGAGGGGAGATGAGGTCAGGGAGGTGCTGCTGGGTGGAGTGGCTTCCCGTGAGGGAGGTCACATCCAAGAGTGCAGCTTTATATAAGCCAAAGAGTGTGATGAATGATCCTGCTCAGTGCAGCACAGATAGCAGGGAAGGAGCTGGGGCTGTCTCTGACTCAGGTTTCCCTTATTCTGAGCTTTCTAAAAGATCACCTTTTACTTTTTAGCAGATAAACAAGCCCTGCCTCTGCCCCAGGCCAGCTCATCACACGGTGTGAGCAAGCCTCAGTGCCTGGGTCCAAACCACACTCCCAGCCTCCCAGGATGTCCATCAGGCTGCTCCATCCAGAGCTCCATGCATCCTCAGCCTGAGCAGATCCCCACCAGGGTGTTCCATCAGCCCTACACCACTTTCCAGGGGAGCCTGCTCTGCTGGAGGCTGCCACACTCGGTGGTACCCATGGGCTGCTGTGAGCCAGAGTGTCAGAGAAGCTGTCCTGGAAGTGGAAGGAGCTCCTCAGGTGCTGCAGGACCCTTCCAGACCCCAGACCCAGGCTCCAGACCCAGATCCAGTTGTTGGTCAGTAATTAATTAATTAAGTAATTAATTCCATCACCCAGCAATGGTGCTGGCCCAGGCAAGGACCTGGGCCGGTTGTTGGGCACGGAGCAGACCAAACCTGCTGCCCAGAGCCAAACCCTGCTGAGCTCCACACAGCAGCTCCACCCACCTCCCCTGACCCCTCCTGGTTTCACCCAAAGCTGAATCTGCTCCCAAGCCCTGTCTCTTTCTGCCCATGTGGACCTGGAGGAGGTGGCAGCACGCTGGTCCTGAGGTGAGAGATGAAGCACTGGAGGTGAGAGATGAAGCACTGGGGTTGGAGGGGATGGGTGGCAGTGGGAAGGATGGAGGATGGTGCAAACTCTGCTGCTGCCAGCCCACAGCTCTCAGCAGCTCCAGGATGTGCAAGCCCCTCCATCCAGAGCTGAACCAGGGAATCCAGCCTGGGGGGCTTCATGGCCCCCCTTCACCCCAGGCAGGCTCAAAGCCTCTGAAGGTGCCACCAAACTCCAGAGGTTTTAGGGGCCCAGGAGCCAATGCCTTCACGTGCACAAGTGGTGGTGACAAACCAGAGGATAAAAAGCACGCTGCTCCTCCATTGCTTGTGATGAAATCAGTAATGCATTCATAAAACCCACCACCCTTCAGGTAGAAGGTACCACTCTTCAGCTGAGATGCAGCAGCAGCAATTTGGATCCTCCCAGGAGCATTTTGGGATGGTACCAGGCCTCAGAGTGCAGATCACCAGGCAGGAAATCCTGACCTGATGCAGGGAAGGACCAAATGTTCTCCATCACTTCTAAAGGAAACAGCAGAGCCAGCACAATCCTGCCTACACCCAGGCTCTGGTGAGTCAGCTCCAGATTGGAAAATCCCATTGCCACCCATGGAGACCTGGTCAAACACTGTCCCAGATCCTGCATGGGAGCCCAGGCGTGCAGACTGTGCCTGCCTGGGTCACACAGAGGCTTCCCAGAGCCCCTAAACCCACCCAGCTCAGCAATGCAGCTGGCCCAGCCAGGCTTTTGGAGGAGAGTGCTCAGCACCACCTACAACCAGGCTGGCTCTGGAATTGGGGTGTTTTGGGCTGCTGCAGAGCACCGTGGAAATACCAAACATACCAAGCAAAGTGCTCTGCATCTCAGCCCTGCTTGGCCAGAGGTGGAACTCTTCCCAAGGCAAGTATTCCAGGCTTGCATATAAATTAAAGCTCATAAATCAATGGAGGAAAAAATCTTCTCTTGGAGATGGCCAGCCTGTTAAAGGGAGCTGAAGGCTGCAGAGGGTTCCAAGGGAGCCTTCCTGGCTGTCAAGAATGCACGAGGCAGCAGGGTTGTTTGGGTTGGGAGCACAGGTCGGATTTTTCTCCCCTCTTTTGAGGACAATGAAATGTAACAGCTTTCCTTCCCCTCTGAGCTGCTCTGGGCAGCCTGAGCTGGGAGACAACGGCACAGATAGCATCTCTGGAAATCATGAAGTGCCTGAGCAGCTCTGAATAACTAAATAAAGCCCTCTGTGTTTTCTTTAGCAAGCAAAGAAAATACTCTTAGCATTTTAGTGTGACTTTTGGGGTCAAGGGGGAATCTCAAGTCCAAACACAACAAACTGGTGTGGAAATCCCTGCCAAGAGTCCGATAGGCTGGGAGCTTGCCCTAGAGCTCAGCTGAGAGAGCAGCGCTCGCAGCAGGCGGCTGAGGCTGAGCTTCGCTCACACCGAGCCGGTCCTGGCTTTTGGCAGCTCGGGTGCCCCTCAGCACCCGTGGGAAGGGCAGGGACCGAGCTCCAGGGCTCCCTGCAGGGTGGAACACCCTGGAAGGGCGGCAGGTCCCGTGTCCAGCACAGAGTCGCTGCTCAGCCACCTGCAGACGCACCTTCCCCTGGGATCCTCGCTTCAGAGCCCCTGAAGGTGAAAATCTGCCACAGTGCTCCTCGAGGGACAGCACTGAGAGCTCCCCCAGCACCCAGCTGTGGCAGCCCAGGACATCCCTGGTCTGGAGCCATTCTGCTCCCAGCAGCTCTGTCCCCACGCAGGAGCTGTCAGGATTTCTTGTGTGCCACGATGGGAGCAGCATCTCTCCCAGCCTGGCAGGGAGATGGAAACTGCATCTAAAGGAGCACATTAGCACTGACTGCAGAGAGATGTGAGCTGGGGAGGGCTAAAAGGCTCAATAAAGAAGCAGGAAATGAAGAATTTCTACTTCTCATCTTCCTGATTTTTGATGGATTTACTATTGGAACTGGCATCTCTACCCATCCCATGAGAAGTTCTAACCTTTGTTTGGCTCGTGCTGTTAATTCCAGTGCTGTAGTCTGAATAAAGTAAATATTTATAATTTTAGCTTCAAATACAGATTCAATAGATGTTTGAAGAGGGTTCTTTGTTTGCTGAGGTGGTAAATGAATGCTTACATTAGTACATCCACCAGAGACGTGTCAGGCCTGGTTCCAGTTTCATTTTCCCTGCCTGTCCTCAGCAGCCTGGGTGGAATAGCCCTGCCACCACGAAGAGCAGAGCAGCACATCAGAAACATCACAGTTATTTCTTAAGCTAACAGTGGTACTGCTGGAGCTGGAGAAACAGAAAAGCTTTCAGGTGCACAAGGGCTTCTTCTGCTGTCCTGGCACCAGCACAGTCAGCCTAATAAAAACCATGACCTCTCTCTTCAAAATGGTCTTTGCTATTCATGACATTCAGTCACATGAAAAGATTACAATGAACAGCAAGTGGGTTTTGTCTTATTTTCTTCTGTTTCATCGCTGTGCCTGCAGCTGGGTGGCACCAAGGATTCCCAGGGAATTCCCTGTGCCTTCTCAAGTGTGGAGGTTCATCGGGAGCCCTGCTGCTCCCAGAGCCATCCAGCATCTGGCACAGGGTGTGCCAGGGCCAGGGCACAGCCTCCTGTGGCAGAGGGTCCCCTGCATCTGCTCAGCTCAGCCACCTCAGCTCTGGCTGCAGCAGCTCTCCTAAGCCCCAGCACATCTGCTGCCTCAGAGGCACCACAGCAAAGCAGTAACAAACCAAAGCCATTGGTTTTAGCAAGGATCTTGGCTTGTTTTGACAATGCACTGAATCTTCACGTTGGCACCACCAATGTTTTTTTAGGAGAATGCATGCATCTTTGCAGCACTCAGCAGCTGAATCCCCTCTGCTGCTCGTGGGAAGGGGATAGCAGGTTTCCTGGCTATCTGCTCTCTGGTGGATCCCAGCCCCTGGCAGCTGTTTGGTGGCTGGGCTGGAAATGCTTTCCTGTGCAGTTCAGTGTGTGCTGGCAGGGTGAGGGCACCAGGGGCACCCCCAGTGCCCCCTGAGCTTCCCAGCCTGCTCCCAGAATCTGCAGGGGCACAGAGGTGTTTGCCATGGCTGCTGGAGCTCCCAGCCCTTTCACAGGCAGTGGCAAAACCCCTGGAGTTCAAAGGCATTTCATGCTCACTGAGCGTTTTTCAGCGAGAAATCTGAGATTAAATAAACTTGAATCCTCTCTGAGGAGAAGGCAGAAGATGGAGGGCAAGGAGCTGGCTCTCAGCTGCACAGCAGGATCCTTGGGAACCTCCCAGGTGAGGTGCACCTCAAACCCCCATCTGGCCACGTTTCCCTGCAGGGCCAGGGTTGTGCCTGCTGTGCATTTCAGTGCTGCACCCCCAGAGTCACCCAAGCTGCCTTCCAGGCTTTTGTGCCAGGGGCCTGCTGAGGGTGGGATGCACATTCACATCTTTTCTCTATTTCCATCCATTAAAGGTGGCCTGCTAGCTTGTCCCCAACAGAAACACCCAGCTTCAGTGAGTACAGGCACGAGCCCCTGGCTCTGGAAAGAGCTGAGCTGTTCACTAGCAGAAAGTCACATCCCTCCTTGTAGTAAAGAAATGGGGCCCTGAGCACATCAGCAGCCATGGGCACTGCTCATCCAGGACTCAGAGCACAAAAAAATCCAATTGTTTGATCCCAAACCACTCTGCCTCTGTGGGAAAAAGGAAATATTAGGGCCACAGAGCTGACTGCAGTGTCATTACCACAGATGAGGGCTGTTTGTGCATTCCAGTGATGGAACAGGCTGGAAATGCCTGTCCTGGGCACCCCAGCCAGCAGCTGAGTGCAGGTGAGCTGGGAGGTTTTATCCTGCAGAGAATAAATGAATGAGCTGGGTAAGGTGTGTGCTCAGCTTCCAGGCTGGCATTCAGCACCAGCAGGTCCCAGAAGTGCTGGTGCTCCTGCAGATGTCCAGGGCATGGAGCCTCCACCCCAGGGTGCTTCAGAGCTGAGCTCTGGCTGGCTGAGACAGACACACAGCCCCACCGAGGACCTGGGCCCAGTGTGGTTTGGAAAATCCTGCTAGACACCATTCCTCATCTTTAGGTGACTAAATACTCCTGAAATCCCATCCCAAACACCCTCAGAGACTTTGGATTGTCTGCACATAAGTCTTTCCCGGGCTGCCCAGCTGGAAGTCACTGTGGCTTTGCTGGAAGAACTTTCCAGGTCAGGTCTGACTTAGGCCCGTCCTGGGAAAAGCCACGGAGCTCTGGAGCTGAGCACCCTGCAGGGCAATTAGCACATCTCTGCTGCAGGCAGGACGAGCCCAGGACAGATCTGAAAGCTGGAGAGACAGACATACAAGAGTGTTATGTCCTCTGTCTGAGAGCTGAATTCCAGGGAGGGTGGAAACAGCAATGTAGGACAGCTGTGAGTTTGCTTAGTATTAATATCAAATATAATGGTAATTCAAAACAGAGCCTTTTGGTACAGATCTGAGCTGCACAAGCCAAGTTATGAAATGATATTAGCAGCTGGATCTGGGGAGCAGCTGAGACTAAGCTGGCCAGCAATTGCCATATGTCTCATCTGCAGAGAATATTTAAATAAGTAAACACAGAGTTAATAAATACATGAAATAGCTCTGAAGATAAGCACTGAGGGCTGTGGCAGGTTGTCAGAGCAATCACATCCAGGGGAAACCCTCAAAGGGAAAAATGGAAATGGCACAATGCTGGGTAGTTTTTGAGCATTCAATTGACTGAACAGCATAACCCAGCATGGTGAACATTTATGGTGATCCTTATCTGCTGGCAGGTGAGAGGATCCTGTTGCCAGTGCCAAAGCCTTAACTCATCTTGGAACCATAAGCTGAAACCTTTTAAAGACCTTCTAGCTACATCCCTGTGTAGGCAGAAGGGGCTATCATTTCAACAGCATCAAAGGTACAGAAAGACATGCTGCTTTCCAGTAATTCCCTGATAACACCTAGAGGGTGAAACAAACCTGCTGGTGGTCTGATCTGAACTGGAGGAACAAAAAAATGCTAAACACTGGTTCTGGGAAAGAAACTATTCCTTAAAAACAAGCCAGACAGATCCAGTGTCCTGAATTCATCTTCATTTGTGCATGTATCTAAATGTCTCCAGCAAGGGCTTAACCTACAGAGGATTTCAGGATTTGGCCCAAGGGAAGCTCTTGGGGGACCACCAGAGTTCAGGGGTTTTACTAAGAAATCTTTCCCCCTTGAGCAGCAGATTGAGGGCTTGAGCATGAGGTCAATGGCATCCAGTTGTTCCACATCCAACCCCTGGGCAGCTCCCCCAACTCTGGATCACATTCTTTCATTGACAGAGGAGGCAGAATATTAATTGCATACCAAGGACATTTCTGCACAGATTTTTTTTGCAATCTCAGCATCTCCCTAGAAGATGTCATACAATTTGATTCCAATAGGCTCTGGCAATGTATGGTGCTGTCAATTTATCAGCCTCAGCTTTTTTCTTTGGATGGTACAAGATGTCACTGAAAATTAACACTACTATTAACAATAAGTGCTCAAAGTGATACTTGCAGTCATTTTAGAAAAGTTCAAAGCCCAAGCTGATTTGGCTCTCTAAACTAGATCACATAACTGTTTTAAATTTAGAGCAGGGCCTTGCTTTGGCTCTTGCACGGGTAGATTCAGTCAGGACTGACCTTCTCAAAGATGCACAAGCTGAATCCTTCCAACTTCATTCTTGTTCACTCTCCTCTTATGCAGGACAGGGTAAATTGGGTCACACAGCAAAACCAAACCACATCATTCAGGTTTCCTGGGGTTTCTTTCCAACAGGTGTAAAATCCCTGCTTTAACATAAAGCAGCAGTGCCTCTCTCCAGCAAATCTTCCACCAGGGAGAAAGGTTTGCTCCATGAGAGCAAAGACTTGTGCCAAGACCCGATACATGAAACAGGTCTCACCAACTATCAATATCACTTGTGATAATTAATTACTCTTGTGAGTAATTAATGAACAAAGTTGAATTTTATAGAGGCCGATTGTCACGGGTGGCAGATTAAATGGCTGTGATGCTTGGAGGATGAGTGCTTTAGGACTCAGTCTGACTGGTAGAAGCTGCACAACTAAATTCAGCTGCCACCCCACCATGCTGTCCCCATTTTGCTCACTCGTGGGCAGCTGCTCATGTGCTGGGCAGGGGAGGCAGAGCAGCTCTGCACCGTGGGGCCAAGCCCTGAGCCAGTCACAGGAGGGCTCCAGACCCCCAAAACAGCCCTCAGAGGTCATGTGCACTTTCACTGCCTGGTTTGAAGTTGCAAGGCATATTGAGGGAGTCAGTTAATGGCACAGACAGGTATAAAATGTATGCAAGTGCATGAAGCAGAGGAGTGAAATGGCTCGAACCAACCAGACAGAGCAGTCAGCCCAAGAGCACAAACACAGAAATATGATGGGTATGAAATCATTGGGAGCCAATCAGTAAGCTCCAACTTCTAAAGCAATTTCATAATTGAGTAATGGGACACAGCAGGGTCTGAACTATTGTGTATTATAATCTGAATGGAATGCTGTGAGAAGGCTGCAGCAATCTGATCGCACCGAGCCCTCGCTCACCAGAAATGCCTTTGACATATTTCCTTAGAGCACAGCACTGAGAGCAGAGTAACTGCTTGTTAATGACACCCTGATGGGTTGTCTGCAGCCCTGAAACTGAGATAGCTGAGATTGGAGAGCATGTGCCTCTCCTTGGCTGGAGTTAACACACAGCCCCCACAGACTGCCCACCCACCGCAGCCTCATCGCCGGCGTGCCTGTGCAATCCCCAGTTTCACTTCTGAGCACATTTCCTCCCCCAGAACCCTGCTCATAAAACAGGCACTAGCAATCTGGGGTGATCCCAGGCAGCCTCCTGTCATGGCACAGTGCTCTGCTCCGTGCTGGCCAGCCCCTGGCCACCTGCCCAGCTGTGTGAGCTGGGCTCTGCTCCTTCCCCACGCTGCAGTCCCTCCTCGGATGTGTGAGCACTGACTCCACCGAGAACTTATCCCCTCTTTCCAGACCCCTTCTGCCTCCTCTTCCCCCCTGCTCTCTGCTGTCCTTGCAGACAGGCCTGGAAGGAGTCAACAGCTGGGCTCTGGAGGAGTTTGGGTCTGGATGCCAGGAGGTGCTGGGGAAGCAGGGCAGACCCTGAGGCTGTGTCAGGCAAAGCCTGGAGCACACCTCCCGTGCTCAGATCTCCCTGGGACAGCAGAGCCTGTCCTGCTCCCTGTGCTCCAGGCCCACGGTGTCCCAGGAGAGGGAGAGGGTGCAGATTTCTGGGGAGAGGGTGCAGATTTCTGGGGAAGGCTGAGCGGGTGCAGCAGCTGTGGCACAGTTTGCATCGCCAGGGTAAACTGGAGGCTCTTGGAAGAGCCAGGAAGGGTGGCTGTGGTGGAGATCAGGCTGACAGCCAAGCCTCAGAGCTGGCACAAAGATCAAGAGGCAGAAGAGATCCATGCAAGCCACTGACCCTTCCTGGGCTGCCGAGGATGCCCTTTCTCCCTCCGAGAGCAGTTTGTCCTTTCAGTGCTTTCCCTGTTTCAAGAAGCAGCCTTGAGCACTCTTGCTCTTGTTCAGCAATCCCATGCTCTAAGAAGACACCAGATGCTGCTGCAGTTGGGCTGTGGGCTCCCAGGAGCTGCTCCAGCAGCCAGAGCCCAGCAGGTGAGGAGCAGGGGGTGAGTGAGACTTCCAGAGTTCAGAGCCCCTGGGGACAGTCGAAGGAATTCACCTGCTGGCTGCAGAACCAGATTTTCGTGGGTGCCTGAGACACAAGGAAGCTCCAGCTGGGAGTTCAGAGATGGGTTGGAAGCCCATGAAAGCCCATGGCAGCAGCACAGGACTGGATGCCCAGGAGCTGCAGGGTGACCAGTGGCACCTGTCCCACCCACCCTGTGTGGCCCTGGGGCAGAGATGGCAGCTGGACATTGCCAGGGCTCAGAGCCAGCAGTGAGAGCTGCAGCAGGCAAACCAGCACAAGAGAATGAAAAGGAAGTGGGAATTGGGCCTGGAAACTGGAAAGGCACTTTCAGAAAATTCATCCCACACAGTTCTAGCCCTTTCACACAGGCTGGCTTCTCTGCCCAGGGAGCTGTTTTCATAAAACCTGTTAGAAACCCTTGCTAACTTCTGAGCTTACAGGGACACTGCCCAGAGCTCAGGCAGGCTTGTTGCCAGAGGAGTTTCTGGGCAGGTTTGCTCCCTGAACTGACCAATGCTGAGCCAATATTGAGGAGTCTCAGTGATGAATACCTACAGCCAGGTACAAACATGGAGAAACCCATTCCAGAGCGCTCCTGTCCCTTGCAGATGGGGAGCTCCTCTCCATGGCCCAGCAGTGCCAGCAGGGATCCCCCTGGGCTTTGGGGGATTTAATCAGGCCCATGTGAGCTGTGTGCCTGCATGCAACACAGCCTGGGCTTGGACTATCAAACACTAACAACAAACTGCTAACTAATAAGCTCCAGACCAAGATTTCCTTTCTTTTCAGAGACCATTTTTTTTTAAACCTTCCAAATAACAAGTTTCTCAAAGAAAAATCCAACCTTTTCTTATAGACAACTCACATACTAGGGAAAAGGCAGCATTGCTATTTAGATTATTCATTACAAATTGCTCACCTATTTCTTGCTACCAGTGGTGCTTTTTGCATAGCTGGAGCTGTGGGAAAGTTGGGGTGACCTCAGAGAGAAGGGAAGGGTTGCTAAAAGCAGCCCTAGGGTATCAAGCCAGATGAGGCTGATGGTGGCACCTCCTGACCACTTGTCACATATGGACCTGAATCTCCTTTTTAGCCCATCAGTTCTTGGTCTGCCCCCTCTAACCTTCAGTCCACAGCAAAAGGCAATCAGGAGAAGTTATCCAAGATGTTCCCAGCAAATCAGCATAAAGATTAAAAAGCACCTTTTTATTGAGAGCTTGCTAAGAGTCAGCACAAGTGAACAATATTTCACTGCAAACCAGAGGTCTGAGGGTCTCCCTCCCCAGAGTAAGTTCTGTGCCCACTGTCTCTGTCCCAGGGCTGTGACTAGCAGGTGACAGCTCCCACCTCTCCTGGGCAGGTACTGATGCCCTGTGCCCCACCCCAGGCTCAGCACCAGCCCAGCCAGAGCCCTGGGCTCAGACTACATCCAGAGGGGCTCACACTGCATCCAGGGGGCTCACAGCACAGCCAGGGGGGCTCTCAGCACAGCCAGAGGGGCTCACAGCACACCCAGGGGGGCTCTCAGCACAGCCAAGGGGCTCACAGCACACCCAAGGGGCTCAGCACACCCAAGGGGCTCAGCACACCCAGAGGGGCTCTCAGCACACCCAGAGGGGGCTCTCAGCACACCCAAGGGGCTCACAGCACACCCAGAGGGGCTCACAGCACACCAGGGGGGCTCACAGCACACCCAGAGGGGGCTCACAGCACACCCAAGGGGCTCAGCACACCCAAGGGGCTCACAGCACACCCAGAGGGGCTCAGCACACCCAGAGGGGCTCACAGCACACCCAGGGGGGCTCTCAGCACAGCCAGAGGGGCTCACAGCACACCCAAGGGGCTCAGAGCACACCCAAGGGGCTCACAGCACACCCAAGGGGCTCAGCACACCCAAGGGGCTCACAGCACACCCAGAGGGGCTCTCAGCACACCCAGAGGGGCTCAGCACACCCAAGGGGCTCACAGCACACCCAAGGGGCTCAGCACACCCAAGGGGCTCACAGCACACCCAGAGGGGGCTCAGCACACCCAGAGGGGCTCACAGCACACCCAGGGGGCTCTCAGCACAGCCAGAGGGGCTCACAGCACACCCAAGGGGCTCAGAGCACACCCAAGGGGGCTCACAGCACACCCAAGGGGCTCAGCACACCCAAGGGGCTCACAGCACACCCAGAGGGGCTCTCAGCACACCCAGAGGGGCTCAGCACACCCAAGGGGCTCAGCACACCCAGAGGGGCTCACAGCACAGCCAGAGGGGCTCACAGCACAGCCAGAGGGGCTCTCAGCACAGCCAGAGGGGCTCACACTGCACCCAAAGGGCTTTTAGCACACCCAGAGGGACTCACAGCACACCCAGAGGGGCTCACAGCACAGCCAGGGGGGCTCAGCACAGCCAGAGTCACTGCAGAGCTGGGTTCTGCCTCCAGGCATTCAGTCTCATCTCCCATCAGGAATCCACCTCACATCCTCCAGCAGTGAAACTCTCCACACAAGTCCTCCTGTCATGAGCAGTCTGAATGCACAGCTCCTGAGGAAACCTCAGGGTGGGGGGATGTTCTGACTGTCTTCCCACATTGCCCCAGTGCAGCCATGGCCAGACTGGAGCTGGCCCAGCTGCAGCTCCTCAGACTGGGCTGAGCCTGGCTGAGTTTTCCACCTAGAGATTATTATTATTATTATTTAGCACTTCAGGTATATAATTTGACTAGTTTACAGGGAATCACTGGAGGTGAGGCAGTTGTGGAACTCAGCCTGGTTGTTTCCTCTTGCCCTGCACTGACCACAGAACAAAGTGGCCTTTCAGAATCAGCAGGGGGTTGAGATCCATGGGTGTGGAGATCACCTCCGAGGAGATCAGCAGCTCCCCAGATGTGGTGCTCTCCTTTGGCAGAGCCTGGCCAGCAGAAGACACGAGCACATGTTCCAGAGAACAGCTCTTCTCTTCTTCCTCCTGCTTCCACATCTTACATCTGCTTGGGATTTAGAGGCTGATTTAGACCTGCCTCTGGCTCCTGGCTTGTCAGTCTGCAATGGCTGCTGTGAAGTCAGGATAACAGCTTGGGCTGTGTCCCCTGTGCAGGGCCAGCTGGACCCCCGAGGTGCCAGAGCCTCCCTCTGCTCCATCCTGCTCCTGCTCCAGGCAAAGGCTGCTGGGTGGGCTCTGACCCTCACTGTCCCCATCCCTGGGCTCTGACCCTCACTGTCCCCATCCCTGGCTCTGACCCTCACTGTCCCCATCCCTGGCTCTGACCCTCACTGTCCCCATCCCTGGCTCTGACCCTCACTGTCCCCATCCCTGGCTCTGACTCTCACTGTCCCCATCCCCTGGCTCTGACTCTCACTGTCCCCCATCCCTGGGCTCTGACCCTCACTGTCCCCAGCCCTGGCTCTGACTCTCACTGTCCCCAGCCCTGGGCTCTGACTCTCACTGTTCCCATCCCTGGGCTCTGACTCTCACTGTCCCCAGCCCTGGCTCTGACCCTCACTGTCCCCAGCCCTGGCTCTGACTCTCACTGTCCCCAGCCCTGGCTCTGACCCTCACTGTCCCCATCCCTGGCTCTGACCCTCACTGTCCCCAGCCCTGGCTCTGACCCTCACTGTCCCCAGCCCTGGCTCTGACCCTCACTGTCCCCACCCCTGGCTCTGACCCTCACTGTCCCCATCCCTGGCTCTGACCCTCACTGTCCCCATCCCTGGGCTCTGACCCTCACTGTCCCCAGCCCTGGCTCTGACTCTCACTGTCCCCATCCCTGGGCTCTGACTCTCACTGTCCCCAGCCCTGGCTCTGACTCTCACTGTCCCCAGCCCTGGGCTCTGACCCTCACTGTCCCCAGCCCTGGCTCTGACCCTCACTGTCCCCAGCCCTGGGCTCTGACTCTCACTGTCCCCAGCCCTGGCTCTGACCCTCACTGTCCCCATCCCTGGCTCTGACCCTCACTGTCCCCAGCCCTGGGCTCTGACTCTCACTGTCCCCATCCCTGGCTCTGACCCTCACTGTCCCCAGCCCCTGGCTCTGACCCTCACTGTCCCCATCCCTGGGCTCTGACTCTCACTGTCCCCATCCCTGGGCTCTGACCCTCACTGTCCCCATCCCTGGCTCTGACCCTCACTGTCCCCAGCTCTGGGTCTGACCCTCACTGTCCCCATCTCTGGGCTCTGACCCTCACTGTCCCCATCCCTGGCTCTGACTCTCACTGTCCCCATCCCTGGGCTCTGACTCTCACTGTCCCCAGCCCTGGCTCTGACTCTCACTGTCCCCAGCCCTCCCAGCAGTGACAGCTCTGCTCATCAGCTGTTCACTCAGTTTGCAGTACAGCCAGCTGAAAATTTCTCAACAGAGCGATTTCTCATCCAGTGAAGTCTATTTAAAAATAAAAATGTTTCTGGGCGGTTTGTCAATGTCAGTGACATTTTACACCAGGAGAATGTCAAAACACGGTGTTTCCTCACCCCACTGGCTCCTCTCAATGGCACTGACGTGCTTCCTTTCATCCCTTTTTGCTTCCACTGCTGCACACAGCTGAATATTGACTCAAACCTTCTAGCGATTTTACATTTCCCACTGCCTAATGTCTTTGTTTTTCCTGATTTTGTATAATAGGAAAGCAGGAACAAATCATTTAAACAAGGTTTTCTTTTCTGAACAGTTCCTAAATTTACATTTTGTGGGAAACGTCCAAATGTCATCTTTTTATCTTGATTCAATAACAAAAGGACCTGGGGAGTGTCAGAGCTTATCCTCCAGTGGAAATTCCACCTTCTGAGCAGCTCCCATGGATGCCCAGCCTGACCCAGCTGCAACCCCTGGGTCTGTGGGAAGGTCCAGGGTAGATTTGCAACAGCCCAAGACCACAAGTGGCAAATCAGCCCCTGTGAACCACCACAGCTGAGATGGAGCCCGTCCTCTGTGCAAGGAAAATGGACCTCAGCAACAGAAATAAGGTCTTAAACCAAATCAGACACAGCTTGAAATATTTATCACTGCTTTGGAAGAGGGATTGTAGTGGAACAAATCCTCAGAGTTATTTTTCTCCTCAGATGGGAAGAAGAGAAAATCTGAATGAGGGAGATGACACATGAATGTGAAGAAACTGTGGCCACTGAAGTGATAACTTCATGTGCACTGACATGAGCTGCTGGAACCCACACCAGATCCTCCAAAGCCAGAGGAAACCCTTGCTGGTGTAAGTCACAGCACAAGTGCCTGTGGAACAGGACACTGCTCAGTGCAGAGCATCAGATCCAGGTGAGTTCAGGCACTCTCCTGCTCCAGAGCAGCACTCTTGGTACAGAGCTGCTCCTTTCTTTCTGCAGTGCCCTGTGGCTGCTGGAGTCCATCTGCCCTCTGTGAGCCCTGCTTCAGATGCTGCAGCTGCTCTCTGTGCTGGTGATGAGCTGGCAGGGCAGGGAGCAGAGGGTGCTGACCATACAGGCTGTGGCACCATGGGGTGGCAGTCACTGCAGAAAGACAGAGGAGATGAGCTGGCAGGATGAGGTGTGACCCAAACCAATGGCTCCACACTTCTCTCTGTAGAGGAGCCATCCCATAAATCCAGCAGCATCCACGGGAATGTTGGCCTCAGAAAAGGCTTCAACCCTGTTCCAGGGAGGTTTCTAAGATCACCCATAAGATGCCTTGACCTCTGCAAAGCACACCAGGGGTTGCAGCCCTAGAAGGTGAAGAGCCTGGCCTGTGGGACAATCTAAAGGATCAGCTAGTTCCAGCTGGGTCCTGACCAAACAGTTCCAGCCTTTGCTCCTACCCCACCAGCATTCTGCTGCACCTAAGCTGGCTCCAGCCCTTGGGTCCCATCCAGAGGAGTGTGCCCAGCTGTGACCTGCTCGCCTCCCCACTCCCCCCCAGCCTGTTCCCTGCTCAGCCAACTCAGCCAGTCCAGTTGTGAAATGACTCCCAGCACAAAGCAGGGCAGTGAGTGCTCCCTCTCAGGGTGCCCACCCCCGGCCAGAGGTTACAGACTGAAGGTTAGATCATAACTAAAACAGGGTGGGAACTTCCTAGCAGAGGAGGAAGCCTCTCAGGGCAATCTCAGTGCAAATAAACAAACAGTCTATTCCAAACGTGACTGATGTGGAGCCCCAAACATGTGAGGCTGCCTCCCCTGAGGCAGAGCCCTGGGGAGCAGAGGCCCCTCTGACATGCAGTGATTAGAGTGCAGTAACCAAGTACAAGGAGAGAGCAAAGGGACAGAGCCAGGCTGTGGTTTCACAGCTGCACTGGCCTGGGCAATGAAATCAGCCCCAGACAGGAAGCAGTTTTCCTCAACAGTAAGCTGCTATTTTTACCCATCTCATTTCTCCAATCAAAGAGATACTGGGAGTCAGTGGACTCTGTTCTGCTGCCTGTCACGACAGGACCAATGTCTGGAGTGGGGCTGGGCAACGAGCACTGCTGACTTCCCTCTCCATCAGTATCCCTCTGCTGACTGAACAGCCCTGATCATCTCAACACCTTCCTGATCATCCCAATTCATCCCTGATCATCCCAACTCCCCCCTGATTATCCAAATTTATCCCTCATCATCTCAACTCCCCCCTGATCATCCCAATTCCCCCTGATCATCCCAACTCCCCCTGATCATCTCAACACCCCCTGATCATCTCAACTCACCCATGATTATCCCAATTTATCCCTGATCATCTCAACACTCTTCTGATCATCCCAACTCACCTCTAATCATCCCACCCTCCTCATCATCTCAACTCACCCCTGATCATCCCAACTTCCCCGATCATCCTGACTCCCCCCAGGTCATCCCAACTCACCCCTGGTCATCTCAACATCCCCCAGTCATCTCAACACCCTCCTGATCATCTCAACTCACCCCTAGTCATCTCAACACCCTCCTGATCATCTCAACACTCCCCCCAATCATCCCAACACCCCTGGTGATCAATGTTGTCTCCACAGGTCAGACCACTCAGGCCCGAGTCCCAGGGGCTGCATCTGCCCCAGGTAAGGGGAACAAGTTGGATTTCCCGTGGATCCAGCAGCCCAGGGCGAGCACAGGGGGCTGCACAGCCTCAGCAGCCCCTGTCCCTGCTGCTGCAGCTCCCAGCACACAGTGTTGGCCTCCAGGAGGTGGAGGAGAAGCTGCAGGGCATGGACGTGTCCTGAGCTTTCCCATCCCAGCTGCTGTGTGAGGATCTCATGTTGCTATTTATACTCAGAGGCGATGGTTTCCCTCAGCTCCTGGGGCCCCTGGCCCTGGTCACAGCCCTGGCTCCCACTCAGGGCTGCAGCTGGGCTGGGCACTGCAGGCAGCTCCATCTGCCACTCGGTGCAAGGTGACTTAGTGCAAGCTCTGTTTACTCCCATCCCTCCTTCTCCCCACCCCACAGCAGCGATGTGGGCTGAGGGAGTGGCAGCACTTCCCAAATCCCAGAGCAATAGATCTGGAGTGAAGTCACGAATAACTGCTGCTTCACAGGAACGAGCTGGAAAATAGGGCTGGGAAGGGGGAACAAGCTGTTTATGCCAGAACTGCTGACATCCAGTAACACCAAAAGCAATGAGGGGGAACATTACCGTCCCCTTCTCCAGGGTCTGATGTTCGCCCAGTTTCAGGGCTTGTCTGTGGGAAACCTGAGCTCAGCTGGAGGAAAGCAGAGTGAGAGGGGTTTGCAGCTCTGGCAGGAGGGAGGCAGCTCCCCGTGATCTGTGCCACCCTCCTCCCAGCAGGCACCATCACGGGCATCCTTCAGCTCTGTGCTTGTGTTTGTGCACATGCAGCCACCAGAACATCCCATCACACCACCCTAACACTGTCACTGCCCTCTCCAGCAGATGTTCCAGAGCAGAAAATGTTCTGGCCTCCAGCTCTCTCCAAAGCTCCAGTCTCAGCACTGTCTGCCTTGCTCACTGAGGACCCTGCCACGCTGCACAGAGAAATCGGGAAGCTGAAGACTAGACTTAATGAAAACATATAAATTAACATATGCCTCCTAGGGGGGTTGTTAGGCTCAGCTCATTAGTGGTTTAAAGCATATCCAATGCTCTAAGTTATTTGTTTGTTTGTATTTTTGCAGCTGTCCTTAGTTTTCTTAGGTCAAGTGGAGGTGTGAGGTCCAAAATAGCATCGGGATGGCTGAGCTTATGTTTTCAGCCCTGAAAAAACAATGAAGTGCTAATAAAAAAAAAGCTTGTGAGAAAGATTTCACTCCAAAGCTCTTTGCAAACAACACACACAACAGCATGGAAATGCAGGAGCCTCTGCTCCGTGGGGAGGGGAGCTGCTGCCAGCTACTTTGGGAGGAGAAGTGGAATCTCAGTGGCCTGGGGAGAAATTTTGGACACGGATACCAGAGTAAGAGAAGTGACTGGATCTTTGCTGTGTGAGCATTGCAGCTCAGCTGGGTGGTGATGGGGTCAGAGGAGCCTGTCCATCCCAGCCTGCCGGTCACCAGCACTGAGACCCAGCCCTGCCTGCACTGAAACCAGCACTGAGACCCAGTCCTGAAACCCAGCTCTGCCTGCACTGACACCAGCCCTGAAACCCAGCCCTGCCTGCACTGACACCAGCACTGAGACCAGTCCTGAAACCCAGCCCTGCCTGCACTGAAACCAGCCCTGAAACCCAGTCCTGAAACCCAGCTCTGCCTGCACTGAGACCAGTCCTGAAACCCAGTTCTGCCTCCACTGAGACCAGCCCTGAAACCCAGCTCTGCCTGCACTGAGACCAGCCCTGTCTGCACTGAAACCAGCACTGAGACCCAGTCCTGAAACCCAGCCCTGCCTGCACTGAGACCAGCCCTGTCTGCACTGAAACCAGCCCTGAAACCCAGTCCTGAAACCCAGCTCTGCCTGCACTGAAACCAGCCCTGCCTGCACTGAAACCAGCCCTGAAACCCAGCCCTGAAACCCAGCCCTGAAACCCAGCCCTGCCTGCACTGAAACCAGCACTGAAACCAGCCCTGCCTGCACTGACACCAGCCCTGAAACCCAGCCCTGAAACCCAGTCCTGCCTGCACTGAAACCAGCCCTGAAACCAGCCCTGAAACCCAGTCCTGAAACCCAGATCTGGCTGCACTGAAACCAGCAATGAGACCCAGCTCTGCCTGCACTGAAACCAGCACTGAAACCCAGCCCTGAAACCCAGCCCTGAAACCCAGCTCTGCCTGCACTGAAACCAGCCCTGAAACCCAGTCCTGCCTGCACTGAAACCAGCACTGCCTGCACTGAAACCAGCCCTGAAACCCAGTCCTGCCTGCACTGAAACCAGCCCTACCTGCACTGAAACCAGCCCTGAAACCCAGTCCTGAAACCCAGTCCTGCCTGCACTGAAACCAGCACTGCCTGCACTGAAACCAGCCCTGCCTGCACTGAAACCCAGCACTGACTGCAGCAGCTCCCACAGCTCCATGGAGCAGCCCCAGGCCCTGCAGTGCCTCTCTGGAGCAGAGGCACTTCAGCCCAGGCTCATTCTCTAGATACAGAGCAGGGGAATGCATGTTCCCAAAACACAGGGCCTTGGGTTGCTCTTCCTCAGAGGAGCTGCTTTCTCTCCATACCCTGCCCTCAGAAAAAAGAGGTGCTTGAAGTAGACCCGGCCTGTTTGAAAGTGCTCCTCCCTTTTCCAGCTGAGCACACACTAGAGATCTGGAAGTGCAAAGGAATAAAAAGGCTTAGAAGCCTCAAGAAATGCTCCAGACGAGCTGTCACCCTTGGCTGGAGTGCACTGAGCCCAGCAGCTCCTGCATTCCCTGTGCAGGCTCTGCAAGAGAGAAGATCTGACTTCTCCTCCAGCTGGACTTCCACGTTTTCATCCTGGAGTGGACAAATACTGAGCTGTGGTTGAAGATTACAATTTCTGCAGGGAGCAGAGCCAGCTCTCTCCCACAGGTCTCATTTGGTGACTCTCCCTGTGTGAGACCTGCTGGATGAGAGGCAGCCCTGAGGGGATGCAGGGCAGCAGCAGCTGGTGTGCTGAGGGCATGGCAGCACCTTCACCTCTGGATCACACAACATCAGACTGGGGCTTCAGGCAAAGCCTGCAAACCAGCAGAGAAGTTACTGCAGGACCTCTTCACTTGCTTTGGCTAACTCCACTGGGACATGCCATCATTTTTGAACAGAGAAACTCCACTAAAAATAACTGACACCTCAGCTTGTGATGGCCTCTCCATTCCTGGGTATAAACACTGCTGGGAGGTGATGGAAGAACAAACCATCAAGCAACACTCTGATGGAAACTTTATCCCTGAAAATTGCCCTGAGCACAGCAGGAATTACTGCTCAGTGTCCTACCTTTGAGAAGAGGTCAGGGAGAGTCTTCCCACAAGATCCCTCTCTTTCTACAGCAGTCATTAACTGCAACCCTTTGCCATCAAGAGAAAACACCAAATCTTTAGAGCTCCAGAGATAAAAGCAGAGGCTTTATCACAGTGTCCAGTGATGGGGTGACTTTTCAGTAACACTGGGGCACTTGGACTCTCCCTTCCATTTAACAGCAGCCTCTTAACAAGCAAAACCTTTCCTTCCCCTGGCACTCCTGTCCCCACTTCCACCTCACAAATTTAATCTTAGAAGTCGCTAAGGGCTCAGCCCAGGCAAAACTGTGACTCTATGAAAGCCACCAGGATTCCCATTTTTTTGGGTGGAGCCAGAACCCCACCAGCTAGATTTCAGATGGGCTAGAAGAGGCTCAGTCTCAAGTTGGAGAGATGCTGGGTGGCTGCAGGGGGACCCAAAGGAGACCTCAGGCAAGGGCTGAGCCCCACTCCTGCAGGCAGGACAGGAGCTGGGGCAGCCTTATCTCACACTGCTCAAACTCAAACCCATTCCAGGAAAGTGTTGTTGTTTTGATCCTTCTTCGAAGGAATGAGCTCAGATGAAACTGAAGCAGGTGCTAATTAAAACCAGGACTATTCTTCAAACTGGGCTTTTAATTACTGTAAATATATGTCAAGGAAAGTTGCAAAGAAAAATAGTAATTTCTTGTGCTACCTGCCATTTTCACTTGATTACCATCACACTTTTCTGTAGAGCAAAAACATCAGTCCTTCATAACAAACTCCTCTCTTGGGGGCTAGTGTGAATTGAGAGCTGTGAGGCCCTGCCATGGGCTCCAAAACTAGCAGCATAATGTCTGTAACAGACATGCTACCTAATTAAATTGTTAGAGAACAGGCTTTTATATCTTTAACACCTAATTTACTATTGTTTCTTTGAAAGTGTTTGGCTTCCCTGTGGTTTTTTGGGCCTCCCTTCTCAGTTTTACGATGGCTTTTAAGTTTTTCGTGTGTGTTTCTACTAAATAACCATTTTGGAAGTTTTGTTAGGGTCCCAGCTTGAGTGGGACTGAGGGAAGCAGGAGCCTGTTTTACTGTTGCTCATGCTGGGTGAGTTACCACTACCGTGCTAATTATGTAATTACCCCATTTTAATAGCTATTGTACACTACTTTATTGCTAACAAATCTGATTTCCTCTTTCTTTGCTCACTGATCGAACAGTAAAGGCACAGGGACACACACAAACATTATACAGCTCCATAAACCTCCACACCAGAGCTGGCAGGGCTCTAACCATCACCAAGCATCTTCCAGGTTTAGCCAGGTCTGCTCCACACTAATGACAATATAATTCTTGCTTACTGGGAAGACACAAAATTAAATTCATTTCTCAAGAACCAAGTGGTCCACAGCTGTTGCTCAGGGAGTGTATAACGTGCTCACCACAAAAATCAGGGGCTATACCTGAGATGTTTGGACTGTGCTGTACCAGAAATGAGTAATGATTGTGTTAATCAGCTACTTCCTCCCTTGTAGTTGGGAAAAAAAAAAAAAAAAAATACTTGGCCCCAGAGAGGTGGGGGAGCATATGTTCCAAAATATTCCTGGATTCTGCACAGTCATTTGGAGTCCATGGCTGACAGGATGAGGTTGGATACTCAGGGATATCAGAATGCAGAGGGGCAGGATGAGAAGGGGAAATGTTACCCAGCATCTATCCCATATGAAATTCGATCATAATAGCAAAACCTTTTTTTCCCCTCTCCCTGGCCCACAGCCAGCCCCAGGTCTCATTCCCAGTTTATCCCAGTCTCCAGGCAGGTAAAACATGCATTGAATTCAGCTGGAATTTCAGCAGTAAAATATTATGCTGCTCCTGTCCACTGGCACCGATGGCCCCAGTGCCCTCCTCCGCACCAGGAGCATCCCTGCAAACAGCAGCGAGCTCTGAGGCTCCACATTCCTCCTTAAATCCATCCACTGCCAGCACACCCACCCAGGCTGACAGCAAGAAGCTTTGCAGGAGGCTGCTGGTGTGCTAAGACCACTGTCTATCATAGTGAGCAGTATTGGCTCGGCTCTCCCTGCGCTCGCTCTCTGTCTGCACCCATCTGCTGCCTTTCCTCCCCTGCTCCTCACTGGGTCAAGGACAAAAGATTGGGGATGCTGGGAGGGTATCAGTGAATGCAGAGAGGCACACATATGTGTGTGTGTGTGCAATGGGTGTGTGGCTGTGTGTGTGTGTATGTATGTATCTATATGTGCACATGTGTGTATAATGGGTGCATGTATGTGTGTGTGTGTATATGTCTGTGTGTGTATATGTATATGTATATATCTATGTATATGTGTGTATAATGGGTGTGTGCATGTGTATATATCTATATATGTGTGTGTATAATGGGCGTGTGTATGTGTATATATATACACAAATGTTTGTGTGTGTATAATGGGTGTGTGTATGTGTGTGTGTGTATATATATGTGTGTGTGTGTTTATGTATATATATGTGTATGTATGTGTGTGCATGTGTGTATATGTGTGTATAATGGGTGTCTGTGTGTGTGTATGTATATATATGTGTATGTGTGTGTATAATGGGTGTGTGGCTGTGTATATGTGCATGTGTGTGTGTGTATGTATATATATGTGTATGTATATATATGTGTATGTGTGTGTGTATAATGGGTATGTGGCTGTGTATACGTGTATGTGTGTGTAAATATTTGTGTATGTGTGTGTGTATGTATATATATGTGTATGTGTGTGTGTATGTATATATATGTGTATGTGTGCGTATAATGGGTATGTGGCTGTGTATATGTGTGTGTGTATGTATATTTATGTGTATATGTGTGTGTAATGGGTGTGTGTGTGTGTGTGTGTGTATAATGGGTATGTGGCTCTGTGTGTGTGTATATATATATGTGTGTGTATGTGTGCGTATAATGGGTATGTGGCTGTGTATATGTGTGTGTGTATGTATATTTATGTGTATATGTGTGTGTGTGTGTGTGTGTGTGTATTTCTGTGTATGTGTGTGTATAATGGGTGTGTGGCTCTGTGTGTGTTCATGGATGTATAGACATGTATGGATATATTTCTATATCTGCCTATATCATCTGTATCTATATCTTGCATCCAAAGCAGGGTGGGCAGCAGGGGAGGGGGGACTGTGCCCCTGTGCTCCTGTGCTCAGGTGAGACCCCACCTGCAGAGCTGCCCCAGCACAGGGAGGAGCTGGAGCTGCTGCAGCCAGGCCAGAGGAGGCTCCAGGATGGGCAGAGGATGGAGCAGCTCTGCTGGGAGAGCTGGGACTGTTCACCTGGACAGGAGCAGCTTTGGGGTGACCTCAGTGTGGCCTTGCAGGGCCTGGAGGAGCTGCATGGAGTGAGATAATTTACACGGGATGGAGGGACAGGGAATGGCTCCCACTGCCAGAGGGCAGGGCTGGATGGGATTTTGGGCAGGAATTGTTCCCTGGCAGGGTGGGCAGGGCTGGCACAGGTGCCCAGAGCAGCTGTGGCTGCCCCTGGATCCCTGGCAGTGCCCAAGGCCAGGCTGGACACTGGGGCTGGGAGCAGCCCCTTTCAAACTCAAATCATTTTGTGATTCTCTGATTCCAGGACTCTGGACTAGTCCAGAAGACCATCATGACAACATTGACTGAGATCCACCTGCAACCTCTCCCTTTCAGAGCCCTTATTTATCTCCCAGCCAGGTTTTTGGGATGTCCTCCAGAAGGGTCCAAACCTGGTCACTTGGTCACAGGTTGTGCTCCTCAGAGCTGGATGGATCAGGTCTCTGAGTGGAGATCCTATGCACAAGCTCCATTCCACCAGCTTCTGCCTCCCACCCTGAAGGAGTTAAGCAGAATTTACAGCATTTTTAACTTATATTACTCACTTGTATTGAATTATTCTTGGATCAGATATTAAATGGAGATTTTCCATGTAATATCTGTCACAGATGGAAAAAACCCCATCATCTATGGATGAGTGTAATCCATTCATTGGTTTACGGATACAGCCCCCTCCAGGGATTGTCAGAAATAAACACGATGTCCCTGCTTGCTGGATTTTTGCATTTGGATTGCTGAGCTAGCTGAAAAAATGTGTGAAATGGCATGAAAGCCGACAGCTCCCTATTGACTCGGCATACGAACAAGCTCCATGTGTTATTTATTCCAGCAAGCCCATGGGCTGCGGCGTGTGCGTGAAAGGCAAGCCCGCTCTGAAATTCGAGGGGATAACAATCAATAATGCTTTGTTTGGAACGCAGCTTTCCTCTGCAGAGCCCGGAGCCGTGGCAGGAGCTGGGGAAAGGGAGGGACACACAGACCCTCACTCCAAAGACAGAACTGGAGCCTGTCCCTCCACCCTGCAAACCCCAGGGACAGGCTGCCTGCTGGCAAGGCACCTCTGGCATCTCAGACATGCTAAACCCATGGATTTTTGTTTGTTTGCTTGTTTTTTATCAAAACAGTCTCTGCCAGAGCAGCTTTCCAGTCACCTGCAAGGACGAGCTGCAGTGGTTATAAACTATTTGTTCTTTTGGGAATTCCTGGGAGGAACTGGGAATATCAGTGTGCCCAAAGCGAGGGGCCGGCAAGGTGGGAAAAGCCAAGCCCATTTGCAGCCCTTGCTGTGATTCCTGCACAGGGGGCTGCTGCAGCATCCTCCTGCCAGGCGGGTGCCAGGCGGGTGCCAGCCCGTCCCCCGGGTCGCCCCGGCTGGGCTCGCCCGCAGCGCTGCCGGTGGCACAGCTCCAGGACAGCGTCACCCTCAGCGCACAGCTACCGCTCGCCCGGGGATAATTAGTGTTTCCCCCATCTGCTAGATGAGCCTGGGGAGGGGAGGCGAGGGCGCGCTGCCAGGGCGTGCTTAACTCTTCCATCCTCAGGCGTTCGCTCCCAGCTCTGCTGGAGGCTCAGGAGGGCTGGGAAAGGGGTCTGCACCCTGCCTCCCACCCGAGCCTCGGAGGGCTGTGGGGAGGGGAAGGGGAAGGCTCTGCCCTGCTCCCGGCTCGGTCCCACCCCCAATCTCTGCGATTCCCTGTGTGCAGCAAAGCTCCGCTGCTGCGCCCAGCACAGGGGAGCAGCTCCGGGCTCCTCAGCTCCCCTGATGCCCCCCAGCCAAGGCCAGGACAGGGGTGGCACCCCTTGGGGACAAAGCAGGATGTCGGCAGGCGCAGGCCCAAGGCAGAGGCAGGATTCGTGCTGCTGTCGGCTGCAGGCTCCTTTCCTGCACTAAAGTCAGGACATCACCCCACACTTGCTTCCCACCTTCCCTGGGGTGGTTAATGCCTCCTCCTCCCCCAACACCCTGAAAGAAACAGGATGTTTCCTCGCTAATTTGTATGTGCCTAATTTTCATATCAACAAAGCAAAGTCATGATTTGAGGCTTTTTGGGCTTTGCTCTCTTTCTCACCACATTCCTGCTCTTACTGAGGCCAGTTCCATCCTCCACTCCTTTCCCAGATTTCAGTATCCACAGGTTTCTGGGTTAACAACACAATAACACAGGCTGGAACCTGTTCAGATGACTTTTTTTATTAATTATTTTTATTCTCTCGTTTGGAAAACCTTTTCCCCTCTCTTTCACCCTCCCCGCCAGGGAGTTCAAAGGGACATGTTCGCAAACAGGGGCAGGGCAGCTCTCCACACCCACACTTGCCACCTTGAGGGAGGGAGCGGCACGAAAACTCGCTGGTGAACATTTGTGCAAATATTCACTTGGCATCTGCTAATGTCAAGTCTGGCTGGATTGGGGCTCGGAGCTGCAGAAAAGCATAAATGAGTCAGGCAGACAGCAAGAGCCGAGCTCTTCGTTATGCAAACAGGAGCCTCCCGCAGCAGCACTTGTGCACAGGGAAGGAGCTCCTGTTCCTCGTTTCTGTCGAGCTTTGTGCTGCCTTGCCATGACTTACCATGACTTTTCTCATGCAAAGCCCCTGGTGTGCTGAATGCTGGACAAACCCCCAGCCCCAAAAAGCCTCAATAAGCCCCAGTCCGATGTGGAGAGCTTGGCAGGCAAGGGCAGCAGCAGTGGTGTTGGTTGCAGTGTTGAGTGCAGGTGTAGCTGTAGGACAGCAAAACTTGCTCCTCGTTGATGCAAACAGCCACGAGTGCATGGAGCAGGACAGGCAGAGAGTCAGGTCTGCTGCTTTCACCACTGCACCCACAGCCTGCATCCCAGCAGCATCCCTCCTCACCCCTGCATCCCAGCAGCATCCCTCTTCACCCCTGGATCCCAGCAGCATCCCTCCTCATCCCTGAGCCACAGAGTCTTGGGTTCCTGGGTTTGACTGAAAACATTGGGGAGATGAAGTTGAATTCCTCCTCATCGGCCCAAAGACTTTCCTATTATTTATGACTGGGAAGGATTCCCACCAGAAATGTGCAGTTGGTTATAATTTAAATGTTTCTTTCAACTCGGGAAATTTCCAGGAAGGTCTAATAGTAAACACAATAATGTGCCCCCAAGTTACAAACCGGTGATCCTGTGGGTTTAATTCATTTGCCCAGAAAAACAATGAATACAAAGCTGATGGTGTTTTTTGTTTGTTCCCTAAAACAATGTTATCAGTACATGCCTCGGTGCGTTTTTACTGCAATTATAGAGGTTTTACCAGCTGGAAAGTGAGTCAGAGTAACTTTTTTCTTTTAAACTAATGACCATTTAATGTCAGATAAAAGGTTTAAAGGAAAGGATTAAGTACCACTTTCAAGAGAGATGGTGGGAGATAATTGACGAAATTTACCCCTGAAATCCCCCGTGCAGGACACTGAATGCAGAGCAAGGGAGCGACCGAGGGAGCAGGAGCAGGTGGGCACTCCCACTGTCCCCTCCATCCCACATGTCCCCTCCATGCCCCACTGTCCCCTCCATCCCACATGTCCCCTCCATCTCACATTGTCCCATCTCCCACTGTCCCCTCCATCTCACACTGTCCCCTCCGTGTCACACTGTCCCCTGGATCTCCCACTGTCCCCTCCATCTCCCATTGTCCCCTCCATCCCACACTGTCCCCTCCATCTCCCACTGTCCCCTCTATCTCACAGTGTCCCCTCCATCTCCCACTGTCCCCTCTATCTCACACTGTCCCCTCCATCTCACACTGTCCCCTCCATCCCACACTGTCCCCTCGATCTCCCATTGTCCCCTCCATCCCACACTGTCCCCTTCATCTCCCACTGTCCCCTCCATCTCACACTGTCCCCTCCGTGTCACACTGTCCCCTCTATCTCACACTGTCCCTCCATCTCATACTGTCCCCTCCATCTCACACTGTCCCCTCCGTGTCACACTGTCCCCTCTATCTCACACTGTCCCCTCCATCTCATACTGTCCCCTCCATCCCACACTGTCCCCTCCATCTCCCACTGTCCCCTCCATCTCACACTGTCCCCTCCGTGTCACACTGTCCCTCTATCTCACACTGTCCCCTCCATCTCCCACTGTCCCCTCCATCTCACACTGTCCCCTCCCTCCCACTGTCCCCTCCATCCCACACTGTCCCCTCCATCTCCCACTGTCCCCTCCATCTCCCACTGTCCCCTCCCTTGTCCCAGCACATGCAGCATCTCCAGTGGGTGTCCCTTCTCCCTCCAGGAAGATGCAATTCCTGCTCAGGAGCCAGCTGCACCTTTCAAACAGCAGAGAAGGTGCATGGCAGATGTGAAGCTGATAATGCACTCCCAAAAGGAGATAATGGAACAAAATGCTCCAGTTCAGATATTTGCCAGCAGCCAGAGGCACAGCCCTCCTCTGATTCTTTAACCTCCAGCCATAGTCGCATTTTCACCTACACCCACCACCACTTCTCTGTAAACCAAATGACTTTTAATCTTTTATCCTGCACACTCCTTTGAGCCATTTTTCATTTTTTCTGCCATGCTCAAGGACCTGGGGCAGTGATTTTCTGACCTCTTTGAGCAGGACAGACCCCACCAGCAGGGCTGCTTCAGGTGTCCTTGCTCCCCTTTGCTCACTGCCAAAGGCACCCTGGAGCTGGGTGCCTGTCCCAGGGCAGTGTGCCCCTTTTCCCTGAGCCTCTCCTTTGCCAGGAGAGGCTGTGATTGCTGCTCTGGTGTAGGAACCTCCTGGCTCAGCTAGGAAGGTGTTTAATGAAGCACAACCATAAGGCATTCACTCCATCACTGCTCCCTCGCCACACAGAAGTCACCTATAAATTTACATGTCATGAATCCCACCCAGGGGCAGGGTGTTGGGTTATTTGCCAAGTCTGTCACTTCCTGCAGGCTGATCCCTGCCTCCTGAGGTGGCTGGGAGCTGCCTGTGGGATCTGCCCTGCTCCATGCACTCGGGGAGGGACACCCTGAGAGGAAGAAGGGCTTTGCTGGCCTTGTGGCCCAGCTGGTGGCAAGTGGCCCCAGAGCCGAGTGAAGGCACCACATGTTTGGAGGAGCCACCAGGAAAGAGTGAGGCTCTGCCCTCACTGTGCTCTCTCACCAGCGGGCCATGCTCTGGGCTCACACCTTGGAGCAAACCTCCAGCCCTGGATCCCATGGCTGCAGGGAGTTAGGCCACGCACAGCAGTGCCTGTGGGCAGCGCCCGAGGAAGAGCAGGCAGCAGGGCAGGGCACACAGCCACAGCTGGGCACACAGCTGGGCACACAGCTGGGCACACAGCTGGGCACACAGCCAGAGCTGGGCACACAGCCGGGGCCACAGCCACAGCCGGGCAGGGCCCATAGCCACAGCTGGGCACACAGCTGGGCACACAGCTGGGCACACAGCTGGGCACACAGTGACACAGGGCCCACAGCCACAGCTGGGCACACAGCTGGGCACACAGCTGGGCACACAGTGACACAGGGCCCACAGCCAGGCACACAGCTGGGCACACAGCAGGGCACACAGCTGGGCACACAGCCGGGCACACAGTGACACAGGGCCCACAGCTGGGCACACAGCCGGGCACACAGCTGGGCACACAGCCGGGCACACAGCTGGGCACACAGTGACACAGGGCCCACAGCCAGAGCTGGGCACACAGGCGGGCACACAGGTGGGCGCACAGTGACACAGGGCCCACAGCCACGGCTGGGCACACAGGCGGGCACACAGGCAGGCCCACAGTGACACAGGGCCCACAGCGACACAGGGCCCACAGCCACAGCTGGGCACACAGCTGGGCACACAGGCAGGCACACAGTGACACAGGGCCCACAGCCAGAGCTGGGCACACAGCACACAGTGACACAGGGCCCATAGCCACAGCTGGGCACACAGCCGGGCACACAGGCGGGCACACAGTGACACAGGGCCCACAGCCACAGCTGGGCACACAGCTGGGCACACAGGCAGGCACACAGGCAGGCATACAGGCAGGCACACAGTGACACAGGGCCCACAGCCACAGCTGGGCACACAGCCGGGCAGGGCCCATAGCCACAGGTGGGCACACAGGCGGGCACACAGGCGGGCACACAGCCACAGCCGGGCAGGGCCCACAGCCAGAGCCGGGCAGACAGCCGGGCACACAGCCACAGCCGGGCACACAGCGGACACACAGCTGGGCACACAGTGACACAGGGCCCACAGCCACAGCCGGGCACACAGCCGGGCACACAGCCGGGCACACAGCCACAGCCACAGCCGGGCACACAGCTCGGGCACACAGCCGGGCACACAGCCGGGCACACAGCCACAGCCACAGCTGGGCACACAGCTGGGCACACAGTGACACAGGGCCCACAGCCAGGCACACAGCTGGGCACACAGCCGGGCACACAGCCGGGCACACAGCTGGGCAGGGCCCACAGCCACAGCCGGCCAGAGCCCACACCCAGGCAGGGTCACAGCCACACCCAGGCAGGGTCACAGCCACACCCGGGCAGGGTCACAGCCACACCCAGGCAGGGTCACAGCCACAGCTAGGCACACAGCTGGGCACACACCCAGGCAGGGTCACAGCCACACCCAGGCAGGGTCACAGCCACAGCTAGGCACACAGCTGGGCACACACCCGGGCAGGGTCACAGCCATACTCGGGCGGAGCCCACACCCAGGCAGGGTCACAGCCAGTGCCACTCTGCCCAGCCCAGCCCCTCTGCTCCTGCAGAAGACACCCAACCACGGCAGGGCCCCAGAGGTCTGGAGCCTGGCTCGCTCCTGCCCAGCAGCCGTTCGTGGTGCTTCCCAGCAAACCATGCCCTGCAGCCATTTAGATCCCCAGAGCAAAGGGCCTGCCCTGTGCATGCATCTCCTCCTGAAACCACGGGAGAAATCTGGCTGCAAGTTGCCAAGCAGATGGGACTTGAGCACCCAAATCCCCCATGCCACAAAGATCTCAGCCCAAATGTGTGCAAGGAGCTTGTAGGAGTAAGCTGTGAAACACAGAGGGCAAAACTTTGCCATGTGTAAGAACAGATGAGTAAACTCAACTTCTCCATCTGCAGAACAGGACCACTCGTGCTGGCTGGATGTGAAAGGCAGTGAGGGCTGGGCAAGGTCTGGGTCACCCTGTGAAGGGGTAGGTCAGTCATCCTCTCCCCTCCATGCAACACATACATCCCTGCCACATCCCACACTGGCTCTGTCTCCAGGTGAGCAAATGGGATGGTCCCTCTGTGATCTTCCAGGGAAGGGCCTTGGAACCTAAAAAGCACCAAGAGAAAAGGCAAGGTAGTGTTTGCAACCAGGGCTGCCACATGGGCAAAGGTCTCCTTGGAGAGAGGTGCCTGGGGAGCTTCTTGTGGGGATGGAAAGGTAAAAGAGCGAGGATGGACCCTCCAAGTGCCCTGCAAGGCCATCATGGAGTGTCTTTGCTGCTCCTCCAGCCAGCACAGGAGTGTGAGAACAGCAGCCTCTGTGACACAGGACAGGGCAAGGACTCAGCACATGTGGAGCTACTTCATTCTTTCTCCAGAGATATTTAATGCTGCACCTCCAAGGCTGCTCTCCAGGCCCCCACTGTCTGAGCCCTAAGCTAATTTCCATGCTACATGTTAATTTTCCTCAAGTCAAGAACTCCTCTCTTTCAGCAGTTTTGACATTTGCTGCCTTTCATTGAATTTCTCTGTGTTGGGAGAGCAGGTGAGTGGGAGATCCCAATTTACTTTCTCTGCAGTCTAGACTATTCATTACTTTCCTGTCTCTAAATGAAGCAGGCACAGTCCTTTCAATACCTACATAAAGCATTCCCTCACCAGGCCTCTAAGTATTTTCATTGTCAGCCTCTGAACACTTATTATTTCCACTATATCCCCTTTTGAGATCAGATATCCAGAGAGAAGCTCGGCGTGTTAGCAAGGGTCTCCTCCGGACCTATGCTGTGAGCAGACAGGAATTTGGGAATATTTTACATCCCTCTCTTTAACCATCCTCATATTTTGTTTTACTCTCACAACAGCAAAGAGGAAAAAAGACCCCGGAGTGGCTGTGATTGCGCTGGTTTTGTGAGTGTAAATGATTACAATTAACGTGGAACCCAACCGAGTGCAGGCACAGCTCGAATTATTCCTCACCATGCCTTGCCTTGCAGTTATCAGAGGTGAATTTTATCTGCCATTGTGCTGCCCATTCACCTAGCTTTGTGTGGTCTGACAATATCTCAACCCAAGGTGGTATATGGTTGCAGGCACTGCCGTTCTCGTTATTTACAATGGCTAATTAAGATCCTGCTACAACCTTCATCCCACCCTTAATTCTTATGAAGCAGCCAACAAAAGGTTTTGATTTCCTTTTTGGCTGGAAGACCTTTTGGCTTCTGCAAAAAGGGGATTAAGAATGAAAGCACATAAAGGTATGTGCACAATCACAAAGTCATAACAGCTCTCCCAGTGCAGTCTCCCAGGAATGAAACGCAGCATTAGCAAGAAGGGCTAATTGGGACTGCTTTAAAGAGTGCACATTGTGTAGCTCAGTCCGGTAACACTTTTGATCAGGCAGACAACACAGCCACAAATTGCTTTCTTCCCCCTCCAAAATATCTGACCCTGCAGGAAACGGTGTTTTACCTTTCCCAAGGAATCCAGACAGGCAGGCAGGCAGGCGGAGGGTGCACACGAGCCGTGTGAGCAGCCAGGGCACAGCCTGCACAGCCCAGCTCTCTGCCAGCTCTGGGCAGATGCAGGGTCCCCATCCTCACCCTCAGGGTCCCCAGGGGCTGGTGCTGGCTCTGATGGCGATTGTCACGGCAGCTCTAGGATCAGATGGAGTCACACACGGGCAGCTCACCCAGCCTTTCTCTCCAGAGTGCTTTAGGCACTGCCATCAGCTGTGGCTTTCCAAGCAATTGCTCTCCAGCAGCTCTTTGCCTTCCAGAGGAGTTGGGTCTCAGATCCCTGCTCTCAGGTTGCTTCTAGAGAGCCTCCCCATTTCACACCTTTTCACCTTGCCCCGTGGGGATCAGCCCTCCCCTGATGTCCCCCCATGGGCAGGCACCCCATGCAGCCTCTCCTGCAGTGCTGTGGTCCCCCGAGCCTGTCCCCAGCCCAGAGACCTCCCCTCTCTGTCCCTGCATCCCTGAGGCAGCTCTGCAAGTCAGGCCTGGGAATCTGGTTCGTTAGCTCTTGGCAATGCCATCCCCCCAAATGTCATGGCATGCAGAAATCTATGAAAACCAGAGGCCTGGGACATGTGTTTTTATTTGTTTGCATGTGCCAGCATTTCCAATGGCTCAGAAATGTGTGCCTGTGAAAGCTGCGTGTGTGTTATTCATTTAGGATTATTTTCAGTCCTTATAATAGGAGGCTGGTTTTATCCTTTTGAAAGCTCTCGAGCAGAGATGATCACAGCCCAAAAGCCTGCCATGGCTGTAAACAACATCTAAGCTCCACATCGCTGCCTCTCCTTGGAGAACGGTCCCACCAAGGAGTGCAAGGGTTTTCACTCTGTGCTCGTGTCAGATACACAGATAAAGAGGCAGCTCATTTCTCTAGACTCCTTTGTATACCCCAGCCAAGATTTTTACATTCTGATTCATGCAAATCCGATCATCTGATCAAAGTAACATGTGCTACCTCCCAGGAACTCAGGCCCTGCTGGCTGGGCCGTGGCCCATCCCTCGCACACCACTGCTTCCCTCTGGCTCCTGGCTGCTCCCTCCAGCCTCACACACAAATCCCTCTGGCCAGCAGCTCCAGGCTTGTGCCCTGGTCACCTCCCAGCTGGCCACCGTGGGCTCTGCTGCCAGCCAGCTCCAAGCTGGTGACTCTGCACAGCCTCACAACACACTGGGACAGCCCTTCCCTGCACCCTTGCTGCTCCATGCCAGAGTTTCTGGTGGCACCTCTCTCCTGGGCAGTCATAATGGTGTACCCCAAATCACATGTCTCTGGATTCCTAAGCTGCAAAGTTTTGGGGTGAAATTTCTCAGTTACAAATTTCTCCCATGATTGCCATAGCTCATTGCATTCACTTGGGACAAAAGCAGGTTCAGAATTTCCTCATCTCCAAAAAAAAAACGGCCCTTCCAAGACTGGGATTGCACAAGGCACTGAACACATCCCCAGGGAGGAAGAAGCCTCCGCTGGGAAGGCCAGCATCAGCTGCAGTGCTTTCCCAGCTGGGCCACTGTCCTGCATGCAGGACAGCCCTCACACACCCCAGAATGGGATGGCTGTGTGCTGAGCCCAGGAGGAACTCCCACAGAGGCTTTGCTGCGGTTGCATCCCTGTTATTCCTGGCCGCTGCGGTTGTTTCTTTCAAAACAAAGGCAGTGTTTTCTATCCTTCAGGCCTGAGCAGACCAATTCATCTCTCTTTAGATGGGTTTGATGTGGCTTGGGAAACTCAAGGGGTTGTTTTCCAAGACCAGCATAACTCACTTGTGTTTCCTGTGGCTCAGCCACGGGTCCTCCAGCCTGGCAGCCACTGGGATGTGCAGACAGTTCCCCTTCAGTCTGCTCCAAGGCTGGGAACCAGCCCTGCCCAGGCAGGTGTCAGCCACCTTCACGCTGCACTGCTTGGAGTAAACTTTCCGTGACTTTCTGACTAGAAACGAGTCCCACCCACAACAAACACAGTCAGGCACTGGTCAGCAGCAGCCCAGAGCTCACAGCTTGGCTTGTCTGTGTCAGCAACCACGAAATCCACGGGTCTTGGTGGCCATGGAGCCCCCAGTATGTGCCAGACCTTGCTGAGGGACAGGGACTCTCACAGTGTCCTTGGGTTGGCACCTTAACACAGGCACTGCAAACTTAAAGTGCCAAAGGAGAAAGGAAACAGTGTTCTGAGCTTTGCTCCCTTCAGCTGGGGTTCAGCCTCGGATACAAAGAGGGGCAGGAGGAGGGCAGCAGGAATGGTGGGACAGGGAGAAGCTCTGGGCTCTGCACCCATCTGTGGGCTCCAGAAAAGCTTCCAGGGCCTCAGTGAGTGCAGAGATGCAGCATTTGCTAAAGCAACAGCAAACTGCCATAGGACTGAAGGTTCAGTGCGGGGCTCAAATCAATTTCAACTGACAAATAGGAAATGGAGACTTTTTTACACATCACCTAGCTGTTTTTTACTTTCAAAACTCCTATTTCTCTTTTTTCCCCTCTATGAAATCACATGTATTTAAAGAAATTTAAGAAATCCTTAATGGAGTGAACTAAATGTCTCTGGTAAACTCAAATCAGTCCACTCAGAACTTTGTCTCACTTTAAAAAAAAAAAGTTTCAGTTTGACCTGGTTTTTCCTCCCTAATTTTTCAGCTCACACTGTTGGAAATAACAGTCTACATAGGTTACATCATTTGTGAGGAATCTCCTCTCATCTGTCTCCAAATGAATAACAACAAACATTCAAAAAATAATTGAAGTTTTATATATATCCCTTGGCCATTCAGGTGGTATGGCTGGCACGAGACAGAGGCACTTTAAACAGCTGTTGTGAATCTTAAGTATAAACTTCCACCCTTTGGCACAGCACCAGGAAATTCTGCATAGGAATATACCTGCTCTGCCTGGCAGCAGACACAGCCTTGAGAGGGGACACAGAGAGAGAAAAGCTGTTTTCCTGAGGACACAGAGAAAAGCTGTTTTCCTGGGGACATGGAGAGAGAAAACCCGTTTTCCTGGGGACACCCCTGCTTTGTGTGGCCCTTTTCCCTCTGCTGGATGAGCGTGGCTGAGCAGGGCTCAGAGGAATGCACAGAACCCCCCACACAGAGCTCCTCTTCCTCCTGTTGTAGAATAATCCAGTGGTCTAAAACATCCCATCCACCACTACACACACACATCTTCACCTAGCCCAACCTTATTTCTCAGAGGTAGGCATGGTAACACAGTGTGCTCGGGGAGCCAAAGTAACCCATGTTTGCTGTTACCCAACCTGTCCCACCCAGAACTGACTCCAATTGCTCAGTCAGATCTTCCTTGGTGGACAAATTCTCCTGGACTGCACAAAGACCATCTTCTCCAGCTGGAGTCTGAAACAGGCTGAAATCCTGTTCCACTGCTTTTGTGAAAGGGCAGAGACACCAAACTGAGCAGAGAATCAGGGAAAGCTGATGGACACCAGCAGGCACATGGTGCAGAACACCACCCCTGCACCTACACGTGTGCCTGCCAAGCCTTGCTCCAAGAGCAAACCAGTAAAGCAGGGTACTGGTGTGAGTGTGCCTGCTCAGAGCTCCACACACACCAATGCCATCCCAGTGTGTTATGTCCCTTGCTCGTGAGGAGAATCCCAGAATAGCAATTGAATCCTCATTAACAATCTTCTATTAAAAAGTAAATAAAACACAAATCCTTCATGGGAAATCTCAGCTCGTATTCAGGGCGACTGGAGAGTTTCTGAAAGGACAAAATGAGGTTAAACACCACAGACAAGCTGACAAGCTGCTTCTCTGCCCTAGAGGTCAGGGAGAGCCCTGTCCAGCCCCCTCTAACCCCTAAGCAGCCCCTGGCCCGAGCCAAGCACAGGCAGGGCAGCAGTACCATGTGCTGCTGGGCACAGGATGCATATCCCTTATTTCTGTTCAGTCCTTGAATGTCTCCTACCCAGAGCACCCTTCTGTCCCATGCAGGTCCTCTGAAGGGGACCTGGTGTGATTCCTTCTCACCTTTGCCCCTGCTTTTGTTGTTACTAAAGCCTGAAAGCAGATGTTCAAATACAAACATTTAATGTGCACTACCAGCCAACAAATGCCTCCAGCATCACCTCATCCAGGTGAGCATCAACCTTCCACCACACTGCCTTTCCACAGCCTGAGGAACCTTGTCCTCTGCTTACAGGAAATGCTTCTGAAAACCAGTGAGGGACAGAGGCCCCTGCTGCACACCAATTGTGTGGTCCCTCACTCCCACAAACCACTGTACCACAGTGGGACAGGGAGAAGATCCTCCCTGGTTGCTCCCAGCCTCAATCTGGAAAAGGAGATCCCTTCTGTCCAGACTTCTCCAGCCTTTACTGCCCTCACCCCTTCGGATTTCTCCAGTGGCAAACAAACCCTGTCATTCCAACAGTGAAACCATCAGGGCCATGGGCCATGGCAATATTTCAAGGAGAAAAAAGGCACCCATGAAACCTTCCTCACTCTGGGAATCAACTGGGTGTCTCCTCTTGGAGGTACTAACACAGCAAATCTCCAGCTGCTCCCAATGCTCCACCCCAGCACGTTCTGAACTTTCCCCAAATCCTTCCCACGTGAATCAATCTGAAGACAAAGCTGGCAAAGCCTTCCAGCCCCCACCAACCAGTTGCACCGTGGGTCCTGCTCCTGTGCTGGTACCCAGGTGCCCAGGAGAGCAGCTCCCAGTAATCCCTGGGACAGGAGGGACTCCCTGGCATGAGGCATCACCTGCACAGCTGCCCAGCTCCTCCTGGAGCAGCGTGGAGTGGCCCTGTTTAGCACTGCTCATTTTTCTCTGGGCTTGCAAAGTTTGGAGATTGGTTCAGATAAGCATCCTCAAGCTTGCATGCTTATCTGCACCATCTCCCAAACAGCTTTGATCTGCAGGATTTGGCTGCAGCTCTCAAAGTTATCTTGGGAAAGCTTGTTCTGGGGAGAGTCATTCTCCTGATTAACAAGAAAAAGCTTTCCTAGTGGCTTTGAGCATTTCCAGCCCTGGCTGTAACCAGGGAGTGCAGCCATGCCTGCACATGGAGAGAAGGCAAAGCCAAGTGAGCTTCTCCTTACAACTGCACTTGGGCTCTGTTGCCATTCCAGCTACAACCTGAGCTCAGATATTTCAGCTTGCTTCTTTTCCCCACTTCCTGTTTGTGGGACATTTCACATCTCCCATATCCCGTGCAGAATGCCTGAAAGGAGAGCTGGACTGGGCAGGGGAGCGAGTGCCTGGATGAGCTGGGGGAACCATGCAGGACAAGGCAGAGGGATTTGTCTGGCTGAGGGCAGGTTTTAAAAGGCACAATTTTGAATGAAACGGCTGAAAGCAAGAGGCCCTCTAAAAGCTCTAATGAAGGAAACACAAGCCACACGTAAGCACATGTTAATGCAGTCAGATACTCATTTTCCAGTTTACTTTCTGCTTGGCCACAGCTTCAGGAAATATTGCTTGAACTGAAAAGTATCAAAAGTGCTGCTCTCGAAAAACACTGGTGTGGGTTCCCTCACACTCAGCCCATCATCACCCCACTGAGACTTCTCCTTGTAGCAACAACCAGGGAGGAAGAGGAAGGTGGTGTTAAGGAACAGGAGGAACTACAGAATCAGCACTGAAGTTTATAGTGGGGAAACTGCCCCGAACATTTCCTGCTGGCCTCGCATAAAGGATAAATATGCATTAAAAACCACTACTCAGGGAGGGGAAAGAAGTGTGAACAGCAAAAATATGTACATGTGTTTTAAATAATTTTTTAATTGTTGAGGCAGTAATACTTGGTTCATGGAACTGCAATATACAGAGAGGTGAAATAAATAGCTTATATATATATAATATATATAATATAGCTGGTTTTAAAATATTCCCTTATCATTGGTGTACTAGGTCATTTGTAGTCACTTGGATGTCGTTAGCAGCATTCTCCAGAAGTGAGCAGGATGCAGGATCACGGAGCCGTGAGTCCCTATGTCGTCGGGGGTTACAGGGGGCGGTGCCAGAGCTCCCGGGCTCGTCCCTGCAGCTCCAGCCTGGCCTGGCAATAAATAATTACTGCCCGCCCGACTGGCGGGGCAGGCTCTCAGGAACTTTGGGAAAGAACTTGGGTTTTCTTTGGTTTTATTTCTTTATTTTTAATATTTTTTTTTTCCCTCTGGGGATATGCTTCAGAAGTTGTCCTTTCCAAAAAAAAAAAAAAAAAAAGCGAAATAAGCACCTGTGTGTCATCAACAACAAGAAGTCAATTTAAATAGAGCAGTTCATTTCATTTTTCAAGTCACAATAAATCCCGAACAGCTTTCCCCAGCATTTGCCATCTAGTCTTTTATTAATTTTTTTTATTTTTATTTTTTTTAAACACAATGTACAAAAATAGAGCTTCTTCCTTATTTTTAATGTAAAAATATTCCTCTGGTGCAGTTTTTTTTTCTTTTTGTGGTTTCTTATTGTGACACTGTTTTTGTCTATTTTTAGCTGGGGTTGGTGGGTCGTATTCTCTTAGTCCTCTTGGTGACTGTTGTGTACTTGAAAGGTTTCTGTATCTCCATTTGCCCCTTTGGGTATCTCTTCATAAAGTGTACATCTTGCTGGTTTTCCCGGGTCTTGGGCCCTTTCCGTGGCCTCCCTTTTTTGGTGAATCCAACATACCAGCCTGAGTATTTCGCAGACATCAGTGCCGTGTAGTTGTTTTCTAGGACTTTTTCAATGAAGACACACTCCTTACTGGTGCCATCAGGCTGAAAAAGGGAAAAAAAAAGAGAAAAAGAAAAAATAAATAATCCAAATGCTATCTCAGTGACCAAAACCCAATTTGGCATAAATAAAATCATCACATCTGGACCTCTTTTTTGGTTCAAACATTGCTAATAAGAGCCATAACAAGCATCAGCTGAAATTGAATTTTTTTTAAAAGCATGAAAGTGTGAGGTCATAATTTTTTTTTAATGCTCTTATCCAAGGGACCAAAAATTTTTCAAAGACAATACTTAAGTTTATCCAGTCCAGTGCCTTCAACTGCAAGCAAAGCAAGACATCCAGCTTTGCTTTTTTCCATTAAGGAGAAAGGATGAATTGAACTCGTGCCAGTGAAACATTAGACTTAGAAAAAAACCCAAACCCCAGAATCTCACGTGGCCCAAACAACAGCGTTTCCCCTTCTACCCCTCACTTCTGATGTTTCCTGAAATGCCTGATGGACTTTCACCCACAACTGCCCAAATCCCACTAAAATCATGGCAAGGCTCAGTCTAAGGCTCTCCAGCAGTTTGAAAGCTCTGCCCCAGGTTATCCCTGCAGATGGACCGCACCTGGTGCCCCAGGGCTGCTGGAGCCACTCTGGTCCCTGGGACTGGAGAGCCCTGAAGCCACGCTGGGCTCAGCTCAGCCTGGAGAGCAGGACTACCAGACCCAGACTGGCACTTGGACACAGATCTCTGCATTCAGGACTCTCACACGGCACAGGCAGCTCTGCAGCGAGTGACAGCATCACACAACTGCATCTTCAGGTCCTTGAGCACAAAGGAAATTCTTCTCACCCAAACCTTCTCCCAGAAAACATTTTGCCCTTGAACTGCTGAGTTCCTGATGCTGTACCTAGAATGCCACATGTCACATGCACTCACACTTTGATTAATGCATCAGAAGATATTCAGAGTAGACACAGGATAAGCAGATCTGAACCATCACACAGGACTTCACTTAACGCTCAGCAAAGCCAAAGGAAGGATTTCCATCATGGCCCAACTCAGCTTCCCACTGAAATCAACGAGTTTTTTGGAACTGCAGACCCACATATGCTATATTAACCCCTGGTCAGCCACACCACACACTGTCAGACCCTCTCAGTCTTTAGCCATCACATCCTGAGGGGAAAGGGAAGCCACAGCAGGTGAGCTGCTCAGCCCCAGCTCTGCCCAGGGGCGAGGAGCCAGCCCTGCACGCTCACCATCCCTTCCCCAAGGACAGCTCAGCCATCCTAAAACGTGCTGCACAACCCCTGGGGAGTTTGCTGCGGTTTGGGGAAGGGCAGGGGGTCCTGCACAGGCTTCCCTGCAGCCCTGAGCCCCAAACACCCACAGCAGGAGAACCATCGGGCACCTGGCCCAGGCTGGAGGCAGCGAGAGGGGAAAGGATGGCTGGCACCAGCAGCCCCCAGGGCCAGCCACTCCTCAGGGCTCAGTCTTTGGCAGAGCTCTGGTTCCATCCCTGTGACAGGAGGTGCTTGTTTGTTTGATGTTTGCCCTGAAGCTAGCACTGCTCCCTCCTGCCTCGAGGCTTTCAGCGCCAGTGAAGTCTCTTTAAGAGGGCAAATTCTGGCAACTTCTGCAGCAATTCTGCTAATCCAGGGCCTGCCCAGGGGTTCTGCCTCAGGACCTGTCTCCATCCTGGATAGGCACAAAGGTCCTCATTTTACCATCCACAACTGGAAGCTCACAAAGCTTTAATGAACAGCAGAACTGGGCAAAGCTCAGTGATTCCAGTTCCTGGGGGTGTCATTCTCCAAGTCCTGAGTTTGATCAAAGCCACATGAGTGGCAAAGGGGGAAATCAGTCAACACCACAGGGTTCCACCAGATTTCAATGGGAAGCCATAAAACCAGCTCCAGGTTTCTCAGGGCTCAGCCCACTACAAACCCTTCCCCAGTGAGTGGAGAATTTTTAAACAATGCCATGGCTGGGATTCAAATCCACCCAAGCCCAGGTGCCTGCGAACCGACCGGATCCGTAGCGCAGGGGGAGCAGGTAATTGGAAGGGCTGTTCCCCCATGCTCGTGCAAAGGGACTGGCTTTGAGCCCTGACCTTGTTGCTAGGAGAATTAAGGGTTTTTCGTGCAATTTGGGAGGTTTCTGCTTGTACTGCAATGTCAGTTCTTCACGGAAAATGAAGACTGGAATGAAAAGAAAACATGTGTGTAGGAGGGGGAACTTACTCTATTAATAACAAAAAAGTATTTACTTATACCTTCAAATTTGCCAACAGAGCCTAAGACGGAGACAGGAGGTGGAGGAATAACAAGGTGCAACTTCAGGCCAACCTCAGGGCTAATTTGAAGTAAACAAGGTGCATGAGATAAAATAACTTCGTTCTGGAAGAGGAAGAGCTAAATGGCTTGATAACATGAAATTACAGCAACATTTACAAGTACCTAGAGATAAATCAGGATAAGGACCTCACTTCCCCAAACAGAACATTCCTGTATGTGCTAAGGCACGTCACAGACACACAAATGATTTTCAAATACTGACAAGATAATTTTACAGTTTCTTTTATGATCCCCAATAGGATAAATCATCCACACAATTTACCTACACCATGAAGAGCTGTAGTCACAGCAATCTGCTAGGGGAAAAATCAATTTGTGAGGGTTTTCAGTAATTTTTAAGCATCAGGTGCTCAACATTTCAAATTTAATCAGTTCCCTATTTCAGCCATAGCAGATCACTCCCTGGGTCTGTCAGCCATCCCCCCACTTCTCCAAAGAGAGGGGCTGAAAGAGAAAAGCTTTGGCCAAGCATCACTCCCTGCTGCAGCCACGGGCTCACCCTTCCCCAGGAGCTGCTGGTGACGAGCCAGGGCTGCACCCTGCAGCAGCACCTCCAGCTGGGAGCTCTGCCCAGCCACATTCCACACTCACTGCACTGGCAGGGATGGCCCTGCAGAGCACTCCAAATGAAGTTCCTGAAAGCCTCAGAGCTGCACAGGGACCATCTGGCCCAGGCTGATGGCTTGGCCACAGGATAGAGGAGGTCCCAGAGCCAGCCCCTCATCCCTGTCCCCTCCACAGCAGCAGTGAGGGCTTCCTGTGCCCCCCACGTACCCCCCTGGCTGCTCCTGCCCTTTGGCCTCTCCATCCCACTGGCAGCAGCTCCAGCCACGCTCCCTGCTCAGAGCAGGACACAGCAGAGGCACCACCCTGCTCCAGCAAAGGCTCTCTGCAAGACACACACCACATTGTTGGTGTTGGCCCAGGCTGCTGCCTGGCCATGCCAGAAGGCCATGCCACCTTGCAGGTCAGTCCTTTGCAAAGAAATAATTCAGAGCATGTTTTTGTTTAAACACACCCAACAGCTTTGGGAAGATGTAGGATCTGTTAGCCAAATTTCTGATGAATGCCTTTTAAAATGCCTGATCTAAAAGCCACCTTGCAGGGGAAAGATCTTGTGGTGCAGAGTGAAGGGAAAGCACAGCCTGAGCAGCACCAAGGGTGGATCCAGCAGAGCATCCCTGGAACATGGGCTGGGGAGCAGCACCGAGGGGCTCCAGCACAGCATCCCTGGAACATGGGCTGGGGAGCAGCACCAAGGGTGGATCCAGCACAGCATCCCTGGAACATCGGGCTGGGGAGCAGCACCAAGGGTGGATCCAGCACAGCATCCCTGGAACATGGGCTGGGGAGCAGCACCGAGGGGCTCCAGCACAGCATCCCTGGAACATGGGCTGGGGAGCAGCACCAAGGGTGGATCCAGCACAGCATCCCTGCAACATCGGCTGGGGAGCAGCACCAAGGGGCTCCAGCACAGCATCCCTGGAACATGGGCTGGGGGAGCAGCACCAAGGGTGGATCCAGCACAGCATCCCTGGAACGCGGGCTGGGGAGCAGCACCAAGGGTGGATCCAGCACAGCATCCCTGGAACGCGGGCTGGGGAGCAGCACCAAGGGTGGATCCAGCACAGCATCCCTGGAACATGGGCTGGGGAGCAGCACCAAGGGTGGATCCAGCACAGCATCCCTGGAACACGGGCTGGGGAGCAGCACCAAGGGTGGATCCAGCACAGCATCCCTGGAACACGGGCTGGGGAGCAGCACCAAGGGTGGATCCAGCACAGCATCCCCTGCAACATGGGCTGGGGAGCAGCACCAAGGGGCTCCAGCACAGCATCCCTGCAACACGGGCTGGGGAGCAGCACCAAGGGGCTCCAGCACAGCATCCCTGCAACATGGGCTGGGGAGCAGCACCAAGGGTGGATCCAGCACAGCATCCCTGGAACACGGGCTGGGGAGCAGCACCAAGGGTGGATCCAGCACAGCATCCCTGGAACACGGGCTGGGGAGCAGCCTCAGCCGTGGGGCATGCCCAGCACCAGGCTGGCACCCGGGTGGTGCCGGGTTTGTGCAGAGCAGGGCTGGGGCAGCAGCAGCCAGGGCTCAGCCTGCAGCCAGGGTTTGAGGGGTTCTGCACCCTGAGCCAGCTCCAGCCCTCGCAGCTGAGGGCAGCAGAGCCGAGGGCTCGCAGCACAACGGGCTCACCACGGAGCAGCCCCGATTGTTTGTGCAGAGCATTTGGCGAGGGGCTCTCCAGTCTTAAACGTGAAACATGTTGAACTGACACTAAAGCAGAATTAAGTGCCAAAGCATTTGCTGCTTCTACAATTACACTCTGGAGCGCTTTGGTGCTCCTGCTCTCCCTTTTATGACCCAACTTGGTCTTATTGTAGTTTGGCTCTCTCGTTTTAAGTTCTCCAAATGGAAAGGATCAAAGAGCTCTTTGTTGTCGTGGCAGGAGCGCTGCTCGGAGCGAGGCATTGCTGCCACGAACAGCTTGCAGCTCAGGGGGGATTGGCGGCCGCTCTGTGCCACCAGCCCGAGCCAAAGCCCCAGCAGGTGCAGCACCGCCTCCGCCTGCCCCCAGCCTGCCGAGCCACCTGAGCAGCTCCCGGTGGCACACGGGGCCAGGGCAGCTTTTCTCGTTCACGCCTCGCAAATCTGGGCACCGGGAAATCCAAACTTCCCTCGGCTTTCGCAGCAACAAAGAGCCCTCGCCAGCGGCTCGGGTCACACCGCGGAGCGAAGCCTCCAGCACGGAAAAGTTCCTCTGTTTGCACAGACCAGGACACAAATGCAGCTGCTGTTAGCTAAGCTTGGGTTAAAACACTTCCCCTCCTCCAGGGCTGCTGCAATGAGGAGCTCTCTGTGAGCCGGTGATGTGCCGCGAACACCAGCAAAGCCCGAAGGCGAGCAGCGCGTCTGAGAGCCCAGGAACGGCGGCCTGGCACAGGCAGCGAGCGCAGCCCCGCGCTGCCAGCGGCTGCACCCTCCTGCAGCTCGGCCCCGGAGTGAAACCGCGCCGACACCAGCCCCGCGCCACGAGAGCATCTCCCTCTGCCAGCGAGGCAAGCCCCCGCCTCCCAAAATCCCGGAGCAGGGAAAGCTGCCACTCAAGCAAAACGTTTCCAAGAGTGCACCCAGGCTTTTACAAGGAAAGCCGCTGAAAAGGCGCCCTTCCTGCACGCATCCTGCTCTCCTCCTCCGCAGACAGACAGACAGAGGGGGGTCCCCAAGCACTGGCACCCCGCCGTGCCAGGTTCCATGCCACCCGCAGGTGCGAGGGATACCCACTGATCTCAGCAACCATTTCAAGGGGTGCTGAAGATCCCCTGCACACTGGGGCTGCTAGATTCACGCCCTGCATTCCACAGAGGAAATCCCACCCTGCGTCTCCTCAGTTCCACAGCAGCGGCAGCAGGGAAGGTTTGGGTTTGCAGGCGCAGCACGGCTCAGCAGCGCCCGTGAGCTGCTCCCGAAGGATGCCCAGCTAAGTACCCAGGGCTGGCGGCCCAAGCACCACTGGTAAGCCCTGCAGCCCCAGAGCTGCTCGCCCCGGCAGTGCTCGGCCACGTGTGGCTTTCAGGACGTTCCCTCTGCAGTGCTGCACAAGCTCAGATCCAGGTCGGAGGGGCGACGCTCGGAGCCCCCTCCAGACTCGCTCCGCGCGGCTTGGAAAATCCCCGGTGTAAGGAGGCATCACAGGAGCTGTGCTGGTGTCACAGCTTTTAGCGCTGCCCCTCTCGCCCGCGACACACACACACCTTCCAAAGGCAGGAAGGCAAAGGTGAGAAAACCCCGCGGGGAGGGGAGCACAGCTGGCAGAACCTGCTCACAACCTGAGCCATGCCCTGCACTTCATGGGCATTATCGGGACAGATCCCTCAGCAGCATCCTGATGCTCAGCATCCAGGATTTATGACAAGGCATCCTGACCACAGAGACACCTCTTGACCCAAATGCACATTCCTGCTCCTAGAGCAGGCTGTAAATCAGGGAAGCTGCATCCATAACTGCCAAGAGTCACTCAGCCCAATGCACGTTTCCTCCAGCTCCCTGCCCTCTGAACCTGCACAATCCTCCGAGGAAAATACTTAGGAGTCATGATGGGCAGTTCAATAAAAGTGTCTGCCAGCACAGCGGCGAGGTTAATTATGTATACAGGACATGTAAGTGCACTCACGAGGCAGGGAGTAACACAAAACCTCGCCGAGGAGATGCTCCCTGCGGGGCACGTCTCCCTCCAGAGGCTCCGTTCCACAGAGCCCTGCCCACGTTCACGCCCCACCCCTCCCAAAAACAGCAGAAAAGGGCACGGTCTTGCATGGCTCAGGACACCCAGGCTTGGCAGAGCCCTGTGCCTGTCCGTGCCGGACACAGGCTGCAGGAAGCAAGGAAGAGAAGAATTTAAACGTTTTCTTCTGCCTTTCATTCCAAAATTCCCCTATTGTAAGTGAGTTCAGCAAGCCTGGCATTGCCCTGGGAGAGTCTCTGTCAGGACAGGCAGGAGGACACAGGTGAAAGGAGTGTCTGTAGGCTGGGCCAGGCGAGGTGGGGTCACACCGGGACAGGACTCCTCACCTCTCCTCCGTCCCTGCCACGGCTCCTGCCAGCACTGCAGCAGGCTGGCCACGGCCAGAATCGGGGCACACAGGGTGGCCACGGCCAGAATCGGGGCACACAGGTGTCTTCACGTGGAAAGGTGCAGCCAGGAATGTCTGTCAAGCAAAGATGCACCAGAGTATGCATGTACTTAGTGTTAATGAAGAGAAATATCAACTGCTTTTTAAATGAACTTCATCAAACCAAGAGAAAATTTAGGAAACTCAAGTCAAAACTGCAGGTTTCCTGGAGCAGGAAGCTACTGCTCTTCAGGAGATGTGAGAGGCCAGGCAGATTTCAGGTGAGATACCTGAGCAGATCCATGGCACCTGCTGTTACCTGCGGCCACCAGGTGCAGCTCCGTGGAGCTGGGAGGGGCTGCCCGTGGGAGGGATGGGGAGGTGTTTCACCCCTCTGTGCAAAGCAGCACCTGCTGCTGGAGGCTCTCCTGGCAGCTCTTTTCCAGCAGTCATTTCCAGCCTCCACAGGCCAGTCCTGCCCTTTCTGTGAAAGCCATGGAAGAGCAGCACCTGTCCCAAGTAGGCTTTAATTCAATATATCACTGTGGCAAGGTGGGGGCCACTCCTCTCCCTGGCAACAAATGTCAGGACAAGAGGACAGAGACTCAGGGAGCCTCAGGATGGACATGGGGGGATTTGCTACACGTGGGAAGGGGCTGCCCATGGAGATGGAGTCCCCAACCCCGAAGGTGCCCAAGGAGGTGGCACTGAGTGCCCTGGGCTGGGCACAGGGTGGGCACTGGCCACCTTGGACTCCACGGGCTGGGAGGGCTTTCCAGCCTCAGTGATCCTGTGATACAGAGAGCTGTGCCACTAGAGGAAGGGTTTTCTTTAAAAATTGTTTAACACACCAGGTGTAGATGATGAGGGGAGCAGGATGATGAGACTAGAACAGTTGCTGACCTCATAGCAAGTCCTGGGTCTGTCCCAGATTTATTCATATTAAGCAAACACACAAACTGATAACAATTTCAAACAAATGCAATCTCACCCAGCCAAGATTCCAGTAGTGACACAACTTTACCTGGGGCAAGCTTAAATGGGGGGAATTTAGAGCCAAGAAAGGTCATTGCTTGTATGCAGGATGGCATTACTTCATGACTTTGTATTACTAATAAGAAAAGAGAGAAATCCATCATCAAATCAAGTGCCATCCATAAAAAATGATCATCCAGGTTTGTTCCAGCCTGTGAGTGACCAACTTCCATCCCTATGCAACAAATGCAAGGCTTGAGACTTGTCCTCCCTCAGGAGAACTTTGTGTCTTTGGGTATCCAAAAGACAAGGAAAGAGAATCTCAAGAACAAAAATGCATTTAAATAGGGTCTACTTTTCTTTCACCTTAAATATAGTTCTGTAGCTGCCATATCAAATAGAGTCTATTTTGCTGCTGTTGGAGCACAGGTTTCATTCTCCACTGCAAAAATAGCCTGTTTTCTCACCTCCCCTCCAAAACCAAGCTTCAAGCCAAGGAGAAACAGTCCTTGAGGAGCAGGAGTCCCCTGAAGGTGGTCTCAGCTGCACCCATTTGAGAGGGACAAGGCTGCACTGCTCTGTGGCCTCTTGCAGTTAAATAAATACATCAGTGTGTTTGCTAAGCAATGCTTAGAAGAAACACCACCCTCATCTTGAGACATGCTCAAGACCAACAACAAACTGCACTTAGGAAATGAGATGCTCTGAGGAAGGCAATTAAATCCCAGCTGGTAACTGCCAGCACAAGATGCATTCAGCAGCACACCCTCTCCACCCAGACAAGGCATGGCCAGAGCCCAGGGATCCCCATCAGCAATTTTAATTAACATTAAACCTTAGGGAACTGCAGTAGTGCTACAGGACACACAGCTGCAGCCACCACGAAGCACAGGGGACAGGAGGTCAGCAGCTTGATGGTGACACTTGCTTCCTGAACACAGCAAGGATTAAATTAAATTATCACACAGCTCTCAAGAAGATGGTTTTTTTCCCTGGGAGGGGATAGACATCTTCCAGCCATGGGATAAGGAAAAGATTCAGAGGTCAAGCTTACAAGCTTGGTCTGCAAGTGAACCTTGACTTTGCAAAGCTCAGTCTGAAGAGAATTTGGGCTTCTTAGAGACAGCCAAAGGAAACATGACATTTCCTAAAGAGGAATCACAGTAAATCTGTGACTGTGTTCCTCAGCTCTCTGGTGAGCTGACACAGCCAGGACACACAATGCTCACATCCCCAGCACAGACCTGCAAGTCCTTAGCATAAAAATAATATAATGCAGAATTTTATTTTTTTTAGTAATAGGACCATTTGCTTTATTTCAGAGCAATCACTTGAAGAATTACAGCTGTGCTGAGAAGCTTAACTGGAGATTTCCACATACAGCTAAAAGATGACTTCCTTATATTCTGGTGCCCAAAACTGCCCCAGCATTGGAGGTGAGGCTGCCTTAGCCCAGAGCAGAGCTGGACAATCCCTCCCTGGCCCCTGATGTCCCCAGGACAGGGGTGTCCCTGCTGGCTCACATCCAACTGGCCATGGACCAGGACCTCCAGGTCTCTTCCTGCAGCTTCTCAGTTTCTCAGTGATGTCTGGGGTGTGAGAATGGAGGAGGGTGGTTTAGCTTCCACTTTTAATTCCATGAGAATCTCAGCTTCTAAATTTTCAGAAAAATAATTCAAATTTTTTTCCAGAGATTGTAGGAAAAAAAAGCCTGATCAGGTAAATGCAGAGGATTCTGATGGCCCAACCAAAATAAAAGTGGTTTTGTCATCTCACTGATTTTAAAGACCTTTGCAATCCCACAGGCTCTGATTCCAGATTTTTGGACACCTGAGATGGCTCTGGATTAGGTCTCCCCATCCAAAGTATGGCAATGTCCGACGTTGCTTGGCTTCAGGGTCCAGTGCAGGTGTTCATTTAGATGACTTGAACTAAAACAAGCTCCCAGGAGAGGGGAGGACCCAGCCTGCAGCTCTGAAGGAGATCTGAGCGAGGCCCAGCATGGCCATGGCAAGTGCTGCTCTCACATGAGATGCAGCTCAGAGTGCTTTATGGCTGAGCATGTCAGAGAGAGATCCACGAGCATGTGCTATTAAAGCTGACACCCCACCAGCCCTGCTCATGTTGATGTTGCAAATTCAGCATTCAGAAATTGTTAGGCTGTACAAGCCCCTTCCAAGCAACTCAAACGCTGCACAGCTCCAGGAAAAATTCTGGATAAGCATCAAACCCAGTGCAACCCAGAGCTCCTCCCCAAATGCAGCTAGGTGTGGTTTTAAATCCCCGAGCTGAGGAGGGCAAACACCTCCTGCACTGCACAGAGCTGCCAGCTGCAGCCCCTGGTGCCCCTGCCCTCCCCACCCAGCCCTGGCACCCCTGGCACCCCTGGCACAGCGGGCACCAGCAGCTCTGGCACTCAGTGCCCCACAGGGCTGGGAAACCTGAGGGCTCCAGCTCAGGGCTCGTCCCAGAGGGTCCTTTCCTCAGCCCCCAGCCCTGCCCTGAGCAGCTGCTTCTCCACCTTTCCAAGGGCAGCTTTGAGAAGCTTCACCTCCTCTCAGCCAAAGCCTGCCAGAGCCCTGCAGGTACAGCAGAAAGGCTTTGGGGAAGCCCCTGGTGCCCCCAGAGGAGTCTCCTGCCCTGCAGAGGGAGGCTCCTGCTGAAGCCCCCACAGCTCCTCCCACGGGGCCAGAGCAGTTTTGGAGGCCAAGAGCACATTTACAGCCCTCAGTGGGCACCTTCACTCTTTGATGCTGTCAGAGTTTTTTCAGCCAACTTTCCTGACTAAACACACACATGGCTCAAGAAAACCCCAATTTTAAAGCTGCAATGTAAACAACCCCGAATTATTACTATCCCCCAAAGGCTACTGCTGGCAGGCATCAGTGATCAAGCTCTGCCAGAGCAGTCTGGCATCCAGCAACCATTTGTTTGTTGTCCTGCAAAAATACAGAGAGCCTTGCCATATGGTATTAGCAACTTTCTGGTAACGTTAAGAAATGTATTGGCTTGGAAAGCAGTTATCACAGCAGCAGAAATGCTGTGCCTGAGGGGCAGGACTCTGCTGGAGTGGTGCTGGGCAGGGCTGGGAGAGGCACTGGCAGCACAGCCATGCCACTCTGTCCCCTGCAGCACTGACATGCCCCTGGCACAGCTTTTGCTCAGGAGCTGCCTGTGCCTGGGGACCAAAGCTCAGCACTGCCCACTGTGGGTGCTGGGAGGGCTCCAGTGTGGTGTCAGGGGAGGCTCCCAAATTATCTGTCACCAGCCTCCCAAAGCTTCCTACCCTTCACCAAACTGCTTCTCCCCTCTGCTCACATTCAGCTCAGAGAATGGAGGAATAAAATCACACTCATTAAAATGCTTTCACAAAAATAACATCCCTATACTACAATGATTTTGGGAGTAGGGGGGCACTGATCACTGAGGATCTCTGAGAGAAGGTGGGAGTGTGAAATACCCTCCCCACGGATGGCTGCTGCAGCCTGGGCACCAGCACTGAGCAGAGACTGCCCCATCCCCTGGGGGATGTCAGGGAGTCACAGGGAATTGCTGGAGACAGGGCTGGGGTCAGGGCTGCTCTGACCAGACTGCCCCATCCCCATGGGGGGATGTCAGGGAACCACAGGGAATTCCTGGAGACAGGGCTGGGGTCAGGGGCTGCTCTGACCAGACTGCCCCATCCCATGGGGGATGTCAGGGACCACAGGGAATTCCTGGAGACAGGGCTGGGGTCAGGGGTGCTGTGACCAGACCATGGGGGATGTCAGGGAACCACAGGGAATTCCTGGAGACAGGGCTGGGGTCAGGGGTGCTCTGCCCTGCTCCCCAGGCTGCAGCCACCACCCCTGGTGTGCCCAAAGGAGGGGCAGGCTCTGGCCATGCTTTGTGGTCTAGGCTTCTCACAGCCTCCTGAGTGGAAATGCTGCCCTGCCAGAGGCTGGGACAGGGCAGGAAAGGCAATCCCTGCAGCTCCAGAGCTGGGGTGCTGTGAGGACAGGCTGAGCACAGCAGGACTCCCCAGAGCTGCTGGAGCCCAGCTCAGGTGAGAGCTCAGCCCAGGCTGCTCCTTGCCTGGAGACTTCAAAGCCTCACCCTTGCCAGCTTCAGCAAACACCACATCCCCACTCTGCCCATGGCCTTATCTCAGTGCACGAGATAAGAGAAGCTGAGGCAGAGAGGAAAAGTCACAGAAGGATCCCCAGGGAACCAGTCAGAAGCTCAAGAGCTCCTCCAAAGAGACCACCAGCTCCTCTTTGCCTCTAGCACTGAATTACTGAAATACTCAGAGCTGCTGTGCTCCAGATGCCTGGTCACCTTGTCACAAGTGGACAAGTCTCATCTCCTTGGAAGAACTCCACCTTTGAGTCCCCTTGCCCCCATGTTTGTAAGAAGCCTGAGATAAATAAACAGGTTAACAAATTTTTAAAAAAGACAAAAAGGTATCTCAGAAAAGCAGCTGGCATTCTTGTATTGGATTTTCATATTTTCATCTGCCTCCTTTATAACTATGATTCCACCATAAAGCCTGGAGAAAGAGGGCTCTAGGCAGAACTTACAGCAGCCTTTCAGCATTTAAAAAAGGTTAAAGAAAGATGGGGACAAACCTTTAAGCAGGACCTGTTGCAATAGGAGTAATGGCTTTAACTAAAAGAAGATTAATTTATACTAGATATAAAGAAGAAATTCTTTACTTTGAGGGCTCTGGAACAGGTGCCATTACAGCTGTGGCTGCCTCTGGATCCCTGGCAGTGCCCAAGGCCAGGCTGGACACTGGGGCTGGAGCAGCCTGGGACAGTGGGAGGTGTCCCTGCCATGGCAGGGATGAGATGGGATGAGCTTTAGGATCCCTTCCAACCCAAAAACTTCTGTGATTTTATAATAAAATTCAGTGGTCCAGAGACAACTCAGGACCTACAATTTTTATGCAGCACCAAAAACCCATAGGCAAAGAAACATATGGGAAGAAGTAAAAAGAAATGAAATCAAATGTTTCTTGGGCCCTCCTCAAAACAACACCAAGGATCCAGCAGAAACAGAGTCCAGTTTGTTTTGAGGGCTGCTCAGCTGTCCCAGAGGATTGCTGCACAGCACATCCCTGTCTGGTTTGCAAAGCAGCAGTGTCAGGGAGCACAGCAGCTGCTGGCTGGGACACACACAGACACTGGGAGAGGCAGAACCCTGGGGCTCCATCACAGGCAAACTGCTGCAGGGGGTTACCAGAAATAAAGGCACAAAGGCTGCTCTGCTCTCAGGGGGGTTAACTGCCCCAAGGTGGGCAAAGTATCTCTGCAGCTCGTGTGTCCATCACCAGCTCCAGCTGAGAACAACAACCTGCTCCTGACCTGGCACTCTGGAGGTGATTGTGGGACACAAAAGGGGATAAATTCAAAGCAGGTTTTCAGCTGGGGGGATCCAAAACTGCTGAGTGAGGAAAAGAACAGAGGCAGGTAACATGGGCTGGGCTGGGCCTGTGCAAGGCAATAGGGAAGGAGCAGAGCAAGGCCTGGGCTGCCCCTGGCTCCTCTCCTGCCCATGAACAAAGCAGGACAGCCATGGAACAATCACTCCTGAGCTTCATCTCCCTCCAGCCCAGACTGAACTTCAACATGTGAATAAGCCCAGGCGTGACTTGTATCTCATGTTCTCTTTGGGGTTTACTGACTGTCTAGGGCATTCAGGCTAAAAAGCATTCCCTCAAACTGAGGGAGAAGCTGAAACCATGACCCTAATGAAAACCACACTCTGCTATCAAGAAGACATGCTGTTGTTTCCTTTCGTTGCTGATGAGGGGCTGTTAATGTGGGCAGCACCACACTGCCAGCCCAGGCTGCTCTGGGAGCTTGTCACCGCTGGGCTGGGAGGGCAGCAGCATTTACAACAACAAATTCATTCTTTGTGACAAAACATTTGCAGCCTAACACCATGAAAAGGGAGAAAAAAGTTCTCACTGCCCAAAGGTGACAAGCTGGAGAAGTGTCCTGCCAGCAGCCACGCCAAGGGATGAGCTGAACACACACTCCATCCAAACACACAGTGTGCTTGGAAAACTGCTGCTGACTCTGCCAGGCTGCTCCTGTGCAGACCAGGCAAGGCTGTGCCACTGCTGACCCAGCTGGGGCAAGGTCTGCTGGAGAATGAGGCAAGATTTTGTGCTCAATTTACCACACCTGATGATTCTGAAGTCTCCATGGCTGTACTAGCACCTCATGAACATTAACATTATTCTTGTAACACTTCAGGGGGAAATGCTGTGATCATACTTAAAGGATGGAAAATCAGGGCACAGAAAAATCTAAGGTAGGTTTGTGTCCAGTGCAACCTTCAAAAGCCTCCAGCATGGTTTAATGCAGTTAAAATGATTTCCCTGTCAAGCACCAAGCAATGGGGGCTCGTGCAGAGAGAATGGGCTGCTCTGCCCCAGCCCTCCCAGAGTGCTGATTTCCATTTCTCCCTGATTTTAAGCCTCCTGCCTCCACAGGCAGCTCCAAAACAGGTCAGGCACAGGGCCCTGGCTGGCAGCAAATAACCAGGGCTCAGCCTCCCCAGAGCATCCCCACAGGTGAAGAGGGAGGGTTGTCCCAGGGAAGGCAGGGGTGTCACTCCTGGGACCACAACAGGAAAGAATTTCTCATCTGGGCAGTTTGGTTTCTGTTTGGGAGCATGGCTTTCACTGCCTTGGCTCAAAGCAAAACTCAGCTTCCCTTTTTCACAGCCACAGAGATGCTAGTTTTGAGCTCCTGGTGGTGCAAAGTGAGGGCAGCAGAGGTTTGAAGGCTGGAATGTTCTATCTGACCTTAATTTTTTGGTGGCACTTCAGCTTTGCACAAGCCTCTGCCTGGTTAGCAAGCCTCCAGCTTTTCCAACAATGAAGAAGGACGATGTGAATTACAAAAATAATACAAAAAAATACTGCTACAGCACACAAGTTGGGCTGAAGGGGTGAACATGGGATTTGTTCCATGCCTCCATGGGGGGGCATCCCCCAAAGTTCAGGCCCCAGCCCTGGCTGTGCTGTGCCAGTGCCTGGAAGGAGCTCCCTGCTACCCAGAGTGAAGCACAGCACAGGGCTCTGCTCACCCTTCTGCTCTGCATTCCTCCCAGAAGGAATTCTGGGGGAAACTCATACCTGAACGCCTCCCCAGGGAAGGACCAGGTGAGGAGAGGGCTGTGGAGCATCCCATGGCACGGGGATGCTGAGGTGACACCTGAGGTGAGGCAGGACCCTGCAGGGCTCCTGCTCCTGCCCAGGAGAGCACCTGGGAGTGCCCTGAGACCCCACAGCCCCTCCTGCCCCTCACTGCAGGCTGGCACCGAGGCTCAAGCACATCATCACAGCCCCGAGGCTGCTCCAGGTGACACTCGGGTCACGATGAATCAATGGAACACTTACCTTCCCCACCAGCTTGCCTTTCCTGTTCATGCAAAGGTAGAAATCTGTCTCCTTCCCTTTGATCCGGACTTGACTGCCAAAAGTGTCTGTTTCCACTAGAAGCTGGGCTTGGAAAGGAAGAAGAGAAGAAAGCATTTACCAGCGTGCTGCCAGGAGGGCAGAGGGTGCAGAGCCCCCCAGGGCACTGTCCCACTGAGCCACAGCAGGGCAGGACAGGCACAGCCCGGGGCAGCAGGGCTCGGGGCAGGACTGATGCCTCTGCACTCACCCCGCACACACACCCCGGCTTAGGGCTGGTTTGGCACAGAAATGCCACCAGCTGTGGGCTCTGTCTGCCACACCAACCCAGCACCTCCCCAGCAACATCAGCTCAGCCCCAACAGAGCCAGAGGATTGATCATGTTGGAAAAACCTGGAGACCATCAAGTGCAACCATTCCCCCAGCAGTGCTGCCAGCCCTGCACCCTGTCCCCAGGTGTCACATCTGCCTGGCTTTTGAGCCTCTGGGGATGGGGACGCCAGCCCTGCCCTGGCAGCTGTTCCAGTGACAGGCTCTCCTCGCTGCAGCAGGGCTCTTGGAGAACACAGATTTGATTCTGATAAGATGAAAGATGGCATGACGAGAAGGAAAACCCTTCCCCCAGAGGCAGCAGCCCCCAGACACTGCACAAAAGAGGTTCAGCCACACAAACACCTCAGGGACCTCCCCAAGGTCACCACGACAGCCAGCAGGGAGAAACTGGGCACTGCCTGCTCTGTCTGCTGCACACCCACCCTGCACATCCCCTCCACGCCTGGCTGTGCTTCCAAATTCCTTCCTGGCAGCCCAGGCCCAGCTTTCTGGCTCTAGTGGCAACCTCAGAGCCCTGCAGGGTATTGATGGCAGAGCTGGTTGCAGCAGGATCAGGGCAGGGGACAGACCATCTCCAGAAACCCCTGCTCTGCACAGCTGTGCCTGCAGAATGGTGCCATCATCACCACCACCACCAGCATCTCAGAAACTCAGACAGATCCAAACCCAGCCTTTTATTCCAGCTCTAATCCAAACACAAATTCCAGTCGTGCCCCAGGTTCGGATTGCAGGAGTTTCCCCAGAGAGGCAGAGCAGGCAGACTGGGCATTTTGGTTCAGATCCATCCCCACATGGAGGAGGAGAAAGGAGCCATGGCTGAAACACAATGCAAGAATGTGTGAGTGTCAGCAAGTGCAGCTCCACGCTCCTGCTCTGGAAACACTCACGCCTGGGAGTTCTGAGCCCCAGCATAGCAATGCAGCTTTTGCCAAACTCTGGAGAATGTTTGATCTGTGCTGCAAAAAGTCACATTCTTTTTGGCATTCATATTTCAGATTTAAAGCCCTCTAAGAGCAAGTATGTTCATTGTAAGGATTTACCATGGGGATAGAAATAGGAGTTTGTTTCATTTAAACACATTAATATTTTTCCCACTTGTAAAGTCAACTTTTGGCTTCTGCAGCAGTGCAAATATCACAAACCTTTAACTCACAAGGGCCCTAAACAATTTTCCCCTTACAGCTCAGTCACATCTGTAAGTTCAGGGGTTTCCAGTTACTGGCTGCTTACATTTATTTAGATATATTCGTTAAACCTGTTATCACAGGGGATATTTAAATTATGACTTCTTTCTGACAGCAAGTGGGATAATGTCTGTATTGCAGCAGGTTGCTACTTGCAATCATGCACAGGTATGGATGTTTACGGAAGTTTTTCAGAAACACCTCGTGGGTTTAGGTGCCTGTGATGAAGAGCAGCCTGAAGCCAGCACTGGGTGCTGCCCACTTTGTTCCCTCACCTGTACCAAACCTGTGACCACTGCTGTGAGGCTCCTGGCAGTGAGGACATCCAGGTGAGCCAGGCAGGAGGGGGGATGGCCCAGGACACAGTACAGCTGCTCCAGGGCAGGTGGGGCAGCCTGGCTGGGACCCCAGGAGCGCTGCAGGAAGCTCAGGGAGCTGCTCAGGGGCAGTGCAGCATCTCCAGAACGACAAAGCTGGGACTGGCTGCCTTTAGAGGTGCCTCTGAAAGGGCTTCTGCTCACCTGGGCAGAGGAGGGAGGGCAGCCCTGAGAGGGAGAGCAGCAGCCAGCAAGCAGGGAAGGCTGTGGAGCCAGCAAAGCCTGGCCAGGAGCCACAGCCAGAGCACCACGGAGTGCCCCAGGCATGGGGGCCAGAGCAGCAGGCAGGAGCACAGGGGACACTGAGGACAGCACAGCACAGCTCCCTCCCAGCTGACAGCCACTCCCTGCCCACTGCAGCCTGAGTGGCTCTGAGCACCAGGGCAGGCTCTGGCCAGCCCGAGGAGCAGCCTGTGACACCCTGCCCCACAAGGGCTGTGCCCCGGGGACAGCCCAGCTCACAGCCCCGTGATGTGCCCGGAGCCCCTGCTCAGATGCACAAACAGGGCACGCTGCCTCGGGCTCCCCACCCCCCGCTAGTATGAGTAATATCCAAGCTGATTTTAATTTGAAAAATATCACCTTAAAAAGATGCCGGTTCCCTGCTGTGAAAATTAAAACCATCTGGATGGAGTGATTTCAAATAATTAATCTAGGACTCCTTTGGCACCGTTACTAATTAAAATATGATACCTTCCTCCCCCTTTTTAAATAAAAAATTTAACTAAAGTTTAAAGATCTAATAAAATAATGTCATAATTTAGAAGTGGGTGGAAGTCACCTTTCCTGCGGGCTGCAGGGGTTACAGCAGCCCTGAGATCACTCCCAGGCAAGGGCCAGGGCAGCCAGCCCCAGCAGCAGAGAGGCAGCACCCAGTGAGACACTGGAGCTGGCAAACACAGCAGCACCCATCCTGCACCCAGCCCAGAGATCCAGCAGTGCCATCCATCCTGCACTGAGCCCAGCAGTGCCATCCATCCTGCACCCAGCCCAGAGATCCAGAGTGACATCCATCCTGCACCCAGCCCAGCAGTGCCATCCATCCTGCACCCAGCCCCAGCAGTGCCATCCATCCTGCACCCAGCCCCAGCAGTGCCATCCATCCTGCACCCAGCCCAGAGATCCAGAGTGACATCCATCCTGCACCCAGCCCAGCAGTGCCATCCATCCTGCACCCAGCCCCAGCAGTGCCATCCATCCTGCACCCAGCCCCAGCAGTGACATCCATCCTGCACCCAGCCCAGAGATCCAGCAGTGCCATCCATCCTGCACCCAGCCCAGCAGTGCCATCCATCCTGCACCCAGCCCCAGCAGTGCCATCCATCCTGCACCCAGCCCAGGAGCAGCAGCAGTGCAGGAGGCTCAGCACCTGAGCTCTGAGCTGTCTGATCCCTGCCCTGACCTGAGCTGCCCTAGCACAGGCCAAGGCCTCACACAGGTTCCCACTTCTGCAAAATATTGAGTCTTAGGATCTTGGGATCATCTTCCTGTTTCTAGGGATCCTGAACCCCTTTTCCCCAAGAGAGATCAGTGCAGCTTTGGGGTGGGTTATGACCCAGCTGGCTTCTGTCTGCAGCAACCCTGGCAGCTGAGGTTCCTTTGTGCAGCAGCATCTCCCCAAATTCTCCATGGAGCAGGGACAGGCCCCTTAAACAACACATCCAAAATCCTCTGGGAGGGATCCCAGCCCTGAAGGATGCAACCACAGCTCCTGGAGGCTGACCCAGGGCCCAGGGCTGCTCGTGTCTCCCTCACTCACACACAGCAGGAGAAAAGCTCAGCCACCACCAGCACATTTTATGTTAATCCAAACTGCACCTGGAATGCTGTCCTGTCCTGTGATAAATACCATGGCACAATGGGAAAAGGGAAAATCCAAGAGAATGTGCAGGAGAGCTCAGGTAAATAAAGTGAGTGCCCCCTGCCAGAGCAGCATCCCCCAGCCTCTGCTGCTCAGAACACCTGACTGCCAGCCCCATCTGTCCCTGACACACCACACACAGATTACAATCTTTATCTTCAAAGGCCCTGGGCTCCAACCCTCAGATCAGGTGTTATTGTTTAAATTCTTTGACAGCTAGATATTCTGATATATTTTCCAGGGGAATAAAAAAAAAAAAAGAGCAAAAGAGAAAAGATGTCTTTGGAGGGTGAGATCTCCTGCTACATGTTTTCCCTTATTGGCCCATTTAACCTAAACCTTCCTGAAAACTCCCACTGGAAGAGACTGGAATTCCTCACAAGTCTAGGTGAAAAGGATTACATATACATATATGTTGAAAAGCTATCTACCAGCTAAGAAAACAAGAAGTCAGGGAGATATGTGAAGGTGGCAGAAAACATGCCAAATTATCTTCCAGCTATTTCCTGGGAGTGGGAGGACAGCAGCCAGAAAAGCACAGGGAAAGACAGGAGAAAGAGGGCACCTGAGAAGTGTCAGGTTTACAAGTACTAATCACAAAATCCTCAGGTCCAGATAAAGAATGAGAAAAGCACAGGAAGGGTGCAGAAGGACTGGATCCTTCAAGTCTACCCACTGGTTGGGCTTTTATGGAGGTGAAACCCCTGCAAAGGGAGCCACAGGGAAAGGAACTCAGCTGCTTGCACTGCTCACAGCCAGGTACAACAGATGCCCTGGGGAAAAGGATCCCAGAGGGGACCAAGATTTTGGAGGGTCTGATGAAGCCAGTTCCCAGTGAGGGAATCAGCTGCATCCCTAAGTCTTTTCTGCACACTTGCATAGTCCTGCAAACTGAAAGGTATTTAATGGTTATAATCCAGAGAGCCCAACTCTCCTCTCAAATATTCGGGTGCAAATTAGGAGTAAGCACCCCAATCAGGAGGCTGGTGCTCTGACCCACACACCACTGCCCTGAGCTCATCCTGTCTGTCCTGAGCACAGCACATGCACACCAAGTTATTAAAAGGGAATAAAAAACAATCCCTCCTCGTGGGGAGGAACACTCAGAGCAGCTCCAGGCTCCAGATATTTTCTGTTTTGAGGCACTGCATTGCACCAGCCAGGGAAGTGCTGGGTGTCAGCAGAGGCTGCCCAGGGAGCAGCTCCCAGTCCTGACCCAGGGCTCAAAGATGCTGTTGCCCTAAATGAGGATTTCCACCAAATGCTGTGGCTTTCACTCGGGGACAAAGACCTTTTGGGGTGCGAGGCCCTCGGGGCGTGCCCCGGGCACGTTTTCCTGCCCCACCTCGGGTGGGCAGGGGATCAGCAGTGCAAGCCCCGTGTGAAGAAGGGCAGGCTGCAGACACAACCTGCACCCACAGCAGCCCCGGGAGCGCTCCGGAGCCAGACAGGTCAAATATTTGCATGGGAGACATCAGAGGAAAATCCCTAAGGCAGCAAAGACCTCAAAGGCACCTCCACTAGACACCCGATCCTGCAAATACCTCCCCGTGAGGACTCCACACACATCGGGAGTGCCTCGAGTGCTGATAAAGAGCCGCACGCAGCCCCGGGCTGCTGTGCCCGCGGGGTGGGGGCACAGCCCTGGGCACAGCTCTGGGGACAGCTCTGGGCACAGCTCCCCAGGGCTGGCGCTGCTCTGCCCACCTGCCCACCCCGGGAAAGGGATGGGGAAGGGGCAGGAGCCTGCACAGAGTCCATGATCTCCTCCTGGCACATCTGGGGCTGTCCCCTCTGCAGCAGGGATGGGGAAGGGGCAGGAGCCTGCACAGAGCCCATGGTCCCTCCTGGCACATCCCCTGGGGCTGTCCCCTCTGCAGCAGGGATGGGGAAGGGGCAGGAGCCTGCACAGAGCCCATGGTCCCTCCTGGCACATCTGGGGCTGTCCCTCTGCAGCAGGGATGGGGAAGGGGCAGGAGCCTGGCACAGAGCCCATGATCTCCTCCTGGCACATCTGGGGCTGTCCCCTCTGCAGCAGGGATGGGGAAGGTGCAGGAGCCTGGCACAGAGCCCATGATCCCTCCTGGCACATCTGGGGCTGTCCCTCTGCAGCAGGGATGGGGAAGGGGCAGACACCTGGCACAGAGCCCACGGTCTCCTCCTGGCACATCTGGGGCTGTGCCTCTGCAGCAGGGATGGGGAAGGGGCAGGAGCCTGCACAGAGCCCACGGTCCCTCCTGGCACATTTGGGGCTCTCTCCCCTCTGCAGAGTTCCAGGCCCTGCTCCCAAGGCAGCACCTCCCAGCAGGGAGCCATCTGAGCCATCCCTGGGCCTGTCTGCAGCACTCAGGGCCAAGATGTGCCGAAATCTCCGTGCTGGTGCCAGGCATGCCAGCCCCAGTGGCAGCCCAGGCCAGCTGTGCAGGCAGGAGATGCTCTGCTGCAGTGAGCCAAGCCCAGCCTGCACAGGCAGGGCAGAAAGACCCTCACACTGCCCAACAGCACTCTCCACCATTTAATATCACTCTCCACCATCCAATAACACTCTCTACCATTTAATATCACTCCTCACCATTTAATATCACTCCTCACCATTTAATATCACTCTATTTAGCCTGACACACCATTCCTAGAAACATGAAATCACAGAATGGTTGGGAAGAGATTTTCAAGCTGAGCCAGTCCCAGCCCCTGAGCAGGGACACCTCCACTAGGACCAGGCTGCTCTAAGCCCTCTCCAGCACCACAGAGCTCCTACCTGCAGGGATGCCCACCCAAAAAACGCTCCTCCCACTTCAGCAGTGGCTAGCAAAACGCTCCCAGGGGATGATGCTGAGCTGGTGCTCCCTAAGCATCTCAGGGACTATCTCAGGCAGATTCTGCCTCCCCACCCTGTAGAGATGGGTTGTTTGTGCCAGGATGGCACTCTCCAGGTAAAAAGGAGGTTCTAAAACATAAAAGTCCTCTTCTCCAAACCACCCAGGCTCCTGTAGGATGACAAAGCTTGCAAACACAGTCCCTACAAACTCACTCTAGTCACCCCATCTTGGGAGAAGTGTAAATGCAAATGTGCTAATTTGAGGTCTTTCATTAACCTACACATATGAAAACCATTTGAGAGTTCAGCAGATATAAAACCAGAATCAGACAGGAATAAATTCCAAGGTAGGGCTAAGAGATTTTTGTCCAACTTAAATAAAACTTTCAAATCCCTGAATCTGTAATTCTGTGAAAAACAAACACACACACACCAAAAACCGCACCCCATCTGAGCTCTAAGTACCATTTTACTGGCCCAAGCTGGCACTACCAGAGGCTTAGCCATGTAATAATGACAGTAAAATCCTGCCATTCTGACATGGAGCCATTGCACCCTTTGGTACATCTAAGAAAACAGGATTAAGCAGTGGGAAATCAGACCTCTTGCAGATGTTTTATACATAATTCACCATAAGAGACACACAAAAAAATTAGCAGTTGCTCCACTGATAGTAAGTTTATCTAGAGAAGATTCAGTGAAAGCAGAGCCAGGGAGGTTTGTGCTTTGAAAAGGCCTGGGCAGGGACAGCTGTGAACAAATTCTGCCTGAACTTTGCCACCTGCAAACTTGCCATGACTAAGAAATAAGCCTGGAAAGAGAAACGCTCAGAATGTTAGCACAGAAATTCCTCTATCTCACCAGGGTGTCCTGCTGCCTCCAAGCACAGCTCAAGTGGACAGTGCTTCTACAGAGAAATACAGGAAAACTGCTTGACAAGCTGCCAGGCTCTGAGTCTGGAATTACTGAAGGATGAGCCTCAAAAAGGCCCAGAAGATCTGCTATGCTTGAAAAATCACCTAAAATGAAAAATAAAGGGCCAAACCCTGATGTCTTTGATCACTCTCATTTGAATAAACTCCTGCTGGCACAGTCAAGCCCAGCAGACAGCGACCTCAGAGCCTGGCCCGAGCTCCAAACGCTGGATCTCGGGTCTGCAGAGTGTGAACCTTCCCCATCCTGCAGAGGGTCAGAATTACTGCAGGAACAAACCCAGCTCCCCAGTTATTGTGACTCTCTTATTCCCAGTCTCAGCTGGACCCAAATAAAAACACAAAAATAACAGTAAGGAGAGAAGGACCAGCCTGGGAGCCCCGAGAGCTTTGTGACCCTTTGTGCCCAGGAGCTCAGGCTGAGCAGGGCACCCTGCAGCCCTGCCACCTCCCTGGGCAGCTCCTGCCGGCTCATCCCCAGGAATGAGGAGGGAGTGATGTCAGGAGCACCTCCTCCTCTTCCCAAGGAGCCCCAGACACATCAGTCCCTGCCACAGCCCAACACTGAGGAGGCTCCACACTCTCCAGAATTCAGGCTCCACACTCTCCAGCAGTCAGGCTCCACACTCTCCAGGAGTCAGGCTCCACACTCTCCAGCAGTCAGGCTCCACACTCTCCAGGAGTCAGGCTCCACACTGCAGCAGTCAGGCTCCTCACTCTCCAGATGTCAGGCTCCTCACTCCCCAGGAGTCAGGCTCCACACTCTCCAGGAGTCAGGCTCCACACTCTCCAGAATTCAGGCTCCACACTCTCCATGAGTCAGGCTCCACACTCTCCATGAGTCAGGCTCCACACTCTCCAGAATCCAGGCTCCACACACTCCAGAATTCAGGCACCACACACTCTAGAATTTATGCTCCACAGACTCCAGGTGTCAGGCTCCACTGCAGTGTTGGTGAGGGCTCCAAAACGTTTGTGGGAGCTCCAAAACGGAGCTTACCAGCTGAAATGTGTGTACAGTTTGAACTCAGATTATCAGATGTGCCCGACACTCAAAGACGTGAAGTTCTACCATAGCAGGATTCTTATTCTGCACCAGTAAAAGCTGAAATCAGGATAATTAATTTTTTTGGATCAGAATTTAAGTGTTTTTATGTATTTTCTCAAAGGGAATCGTTGTAATATTCCCTTCTTCCAGCAAGTGAAAAATATGCTGAAAATAAAGTTGCAGGTTGCTCTGGTGTTTTCAATGGGATTCTTGTGGCTCTGGAACCCAACGGAGCAGAGGCAGCAGCACACCCTTCCAGAAGAAAATGTTCTGGCACATGGGGAAAATGCCTTTCTGTTTTAAGATTTTAAGCAGGATTTGCTCTTAGACATGGTCACAAACACAGTTTCAAGGACAACTTGCTTTTTAGTGCTTGTGCTGCTGAAGCTCCCTTTTGCCAGATAAAAGAACTTATTACTAAATGCAGTTCAGAGAATCTTGGGTCAGAGGATGTAAGAGAGTTTTGGGGTATGGGTTCATGATGTGGGCAAGGACTGATGTGCTGGGGACAGCTGCCCCTGAGGAGTGCCCAGGGGAAGGACCCTGGAGGAAATGCTCTGCCCCAGCCCCTTTGCAGAGGTTCCTCCCTGCAGACACAGCACAATTCTTACAAATGTTCTCAGGGCAGGAGCAACAGAAATAACACAGCAACCACCAAAACCCAAAAATCAGGTATCACATTAGCTCTCCCTTTAGCACCTTTGGTTTCACGTATTTATTTTTGGAAACATTTATCACGGGACTTCTCTTAAACTGTTACCCCTAGTTCTCAGCATATGTAAGACTATATACTTCCCTTTTACTGCATTTTAATTGCATGAGAAGTTTTAAAAGTCTTTTTTTTTTCTTTCCTGAAGTCATTTGGGACAAAAGGCATCTGGCACTCGGTATTTAAATAAGACCTGTCAGAACTGTAAAATTAGTTTTATGTTTTAATAAAGGTACTTAAAAAATCTCAAATATAATTCTGCATTCAAACCATAAGTGTTTGGATTAAGAAAAGCAGATCCCATGTTAATATAATATAATATAATATAAAAAATAAATCAAGTACAGAACTAAGCCAGTCCTCATCTGTGGCATTATAAAGAGCAGTGAAGAAGAGGTAATATCTCCAACAGCTTTTTGGGGGGGCATTCTGAGTCTAAAGAAGCAGCACTGACAGCAGAAAATCTGTTCTATATTGTATTATTTGCTATTTATCTCAGTTTATCTAGACACCCAGGACACCTTTAAAGCTCAGGCTCAGCCCCATGTTTCCAACCAAAATTCCCTCCACCCTTTCTGTCCTCGCTGGGATGGACCCTCCTGCCCTCCTCTCCCCACCCTGAAGGGGTGGCCCTGAGGACCTGCAAGGCAGAAGATTCCTGGAGGGGGCAGGTGCCACTGGTGGGGGACATCCTTGCTGTAGGGGTGCACTGTCCCACAGCACAGGGACATCTCTGTGTAGGGGAGCACTGTCCCTGCAGCACAGGGACATCTCTGCTCCAGGGGTGCACTGTCCTACAGCACAGGGACATCTCTGCTCCAGGGGAGCACTGTCCCACAGCACAGGGACATCTCTGCTCCAGGGGAGCACTGTCCCACAGCACAGGGACATCCCTGCTCTAGGGGAGCACTGTCCTACAGCACAGGGACATCTCTGCTCCAGGGGAGCACTGTCCTACAGCACAGGGACATCTCTGCCCTAGGGGAGCACTTGTCCCTGCAGCACAGGGACATCTCTGCTCCAGGGGTGCACTGTCCTACAGCACAGGGACATCTCTGATCTAGGGGAGCACTGTCCCTGCAGCACAGGGACATCTCTGCCCTAGGGGTGCACTGTCCCTGCAGCACAGGGACATCTCTGCTCCAGGGGTGCACTGTCCCACAGCACAGGGACATCTCTGCTCCAGGGGTGCACTGTCCCTGCAGCACAGGGACATCTCTGTGTAGGGGTGCACTGTCCCTGCAGCACAGGGACATCTCTGCTCTAGGGGTGCACTGTCCCACAGCACAGGGACATCTCTGATCTAGGGGTGCACTGTCCTACAGCACAGGGACATCTCTGATCTAGGGGTGCACTGTCCCTGCAGCACAGGGACATCTCTTCTCTAGGGAGCACTGTCCTACAGCACAGGGACATCTCTGCTCCAGGGGTGCACTGTCCCACAGCACAGGGACATCTCTGCTCTAGGGGTGCACTGTCCCACAGCACAGGGACATCTCTGCTCCAGGGGTGCACTGTCCCACAGCACAGGGACATCTCTGTGTAGGGGTGCACTGTCCCTGCAGCACAAGGGACATCTCTGCTCTAGGGGTGCACTGTCCTACAGCACAGGGACATCTCTGCTCCAGGGGGTGCACTGTCCCACAGCACAGGGACATCTCTGTGTAGGGGTGCACTGTCCCACAGCACAGGGACATCCCTGCTCTAGGGGTGCACTGTCCCACAGCACAGGGACATCTCTGTGTAGGGGTGCACTGTCCCACAGCACAGGGACATCTCTGCTCTAGGGTGCACTGTCCTACAGCACAGGGACATCTCTGATCTAGGGGTGCACTGTCCCACAGCACAGGGACATCTCTGTGTAGGGGTGCACTGTCCCACAGCACAGGGACATCTCTGCTCTAGGGTGCACTGTCCCACAGCACAGGGACATCTCTGATCTAGGGGAGCACTGTCCCTGCAGCACAGGGACATCTCTGCTCTAGGGTTAGGGTTAGGTTTAGGGTTAGGTGCACTGTCCCACAGCACAGGGACATCTCTGTGTAGGGGTGCAGCCCCCACCCACCCAGCCTGGGACTGACAGAGCTCATGCAGCTCGGAGCACTCTGTGATCAGAATTCACTCCAAGGATCTGCAGGCACACAGACAGGATAAACCCCAAATCCAACCAAACCCTCCTTCCAGCACTCACACCCCTCCTGCTGCCAGGACACCTCCTGCCTGCCCTGCTTTTATCTCCCTGCAGCCTTTGGAGTGCACGGTGCCCCAGCCCTGCCCTGGCTGTTTGCAGGCAGCCCTGCTGGCCACCTCTGTGCCCAGCCCGAGGGCCAGGCTGTCCCACCCCTGGCACGGGAGGACAAAGCCACTTTGAACCCTGCCAAGGTGACCAAGGGCCCCACGTTTGCTGCCACCACCTGAGCTCAGCAGCCACTGCTGGGACACTCATGGCCAGTGCCAGCAGCATAGAGGGACCCAAGCACACAGCACAGTGGTGGCACAAGAGAGCCCCTGGCCAACAGCACCTTCTCCAGGGGTTTGCAGCCCAGCACACAGCTGCAGCCAGGGCCCCACAGGAGCAGAGGAGGCACAGGACGAGAGCTCCAGGGCACACTCCTGCTGGGACCTGCCTGGCCTTTGGGACCCCCCCCAGCCACTCTGTGGAGCTCCCAGTGAGGATGAGGGGCAGCAGGGGGTGTCACAGGTGCAGCCAGGCTGGGGCACCCCAGCCCTGCTGTCACCTCCAGCACAGGAGCCAGCGCTCAGCCCAGCAGGCGACGTGAAAAGGAGACAAAGAGCAGGATGCTGTGAATGGCAGCAGTGGGTGGCCCGGGCTGCACACAACAGGCACAGCCAAGTGTGTCTGGCACAGACAATGCTGGCTGGAGTGTGGGGCAGCCCGGCCACGTCCCCTCCCAGACCCGCGCCCCGGGCTGGGCCTGCCTTGCTGTGCTGGCCTGGTGGGGCAGCACAGCCCTGAAAAGAGAGCAGCCCAAACCCCACATGGTGAATTAGGGCTTCCCCTTGGGCTCCCGTGGCCTCTGGCTCTTCCCCGCTGCCTGGGAAGCGTGGCTGGACTTTGGGGCAGCCTGACCCCTGGGCTGGCCAGGGCCTGATGCCAGTGCTGCTAATGCCTTCTTCACTCGTGCCTGGGGGCAGGAAACCTCAGCTTGCAGTGCCAAGGGGTTAATTATAATTTATATAGCAAGATCTCAGGCTGCGGGATTTTTTTTTCTCCAGCTAATTAAGAGGTGCAATTACCTTTGAGAATCAAAGGGATATTCTGGTACCCAACCCTGAGAAGCAGATTAGAGGCACTTAAGACACAAGGACATCTCTGCTTTTATACATGTCCTTAGTTTTTGATGCTGATCATTAAGAAGAAACTATTCCTGATCCATCATCAGTGTCCTGCTGAGCACCCTCAGCAGCAGGGCAGCACAGAGCCCTGCTGCTTTCCCTGTCCTTCCTGCACCATCCCCTGCTGCCCACGGTTCTGCCAAACCCTCCTGCTCCTTCATTAACAAAGCTTCTTGGTGGCCTTGAGGTGGGCAACACCTAACAGGCCACAAGCCCAGGTAAACTTACTCCCAAAGCAAGCAGTGCATTGATGAACATTGTATTAATTTAATAGCAATGATTGCATTTATTTGGAAACATCATTGTAAGTAATAATCATAAATAGCTGCAGTAATTATAATAAGTATTGTATTAATTTAGTAATAAATAATATTAGCAAACTGTCCCCTGGCAGCCGTTCTGCATTCCCCTGTCCTGCCCAGGGCAAACGGGAGGACAGCACTTGCAAATCTGCCCCCCTCCCACAAGCTTTCCCCATCAGCTCCTTGCCTTGGTGTTTGTGCAGAGGCTTAACAGCTCCAGCTCTCTCTTCCCACCGCTCCCGGAGGTGACTGCTGAGCCATTTGCAAGGGTTAATGCAATTGAATATTCAGATGTGGGGAGAGGGGGTTTGGGGAAGGGCAGCAGTGAAAGGTTCTGGCTCTGGGGGCTCAGCAGAGCCACACGTGCAGCAAGGGCTGCATCCTCAGCCTGGCTGCACAAATGAACTCATTCTTGGTTTTTAGGGATGCACTGGCCCTTGCTCTCTGGGAAATGGAGGCTTTTGGAGCCGGGTGCCCTGCAGTTGCCTGCAGCTCACACACCTCCAGCCTGGCCCAGAGCACAGCCAGAGCAGAGGGAGGCTGCAGGGCAGGCAGAGCAGCCCTTCCTCTGAAGAGGGGATTCCAGGAAGGAGCTCTGTCTGTGTGGGCTCCAAATGTAGCTCATGCTGGCAAGGCTGAGCAGCTGGTACCAACAGCAGCAACTCCCTCCCATGGGCTGGCTCTGCTGGGGCAGCTTTGCCAGGCTGCCTTTGAGGCTCTGAGAGCAGAAAACTGCTGGACACACACCCCAAACCTCACCACAGGAGGCATTCTGTTAAACGAGGAGATAAGAGTGCCACCTGGGCACGGACAGATGCCTGCTGGCACTGCTCATCCCACAGGCAGCTCCAAGAGGTTCCTTCAGACCTGACAGCCAAGTTATCCCACAGCAATTGCCATCTCTGGGAGCCAGCCTCTGGTAGGTGGCTGCCAGAGAAGGGGCACATCAGCTGCCATGAGCCATTTCACAAGAACATCTACAAAACTACACAGGCCTGCACCAAGCAGAGCATTTCCAGTACAACCAAGCCCACAGACAGTATAACCTGTTTCACTTCAGGAGACTAAGCAAAAATCAGGAAAGCTTTCCTCTGTAAAGGTTGAGAATAATCAGGGTAGAAGAGAGGGTGGCAGTTTTAGAGCATTTATTACTCTACACATCTTGCTCCTTGCTGGTGCAGGCAAGAGGTTGGGAAAGGACCTGGCTCAGCCGTGGAAAAAGCAAGAGAGGGACCACAAAACCATGCTTGTAGTCTCAGCCTAGCCCACGAATCTGCACAGCATCCAGTGAAAGAGACTGTGAATGCTTCATCAGCAACACCACCGAGCTACACAGGAAAGAGAAAGAAAGGAAGGGCAGATCCAGAGGGAAATAAATTTACCCCAGCATTACCTTTCCCTACAGCTTGTATTTATTGAAGAAGCAGCAAAAGCTTCAGGATACAAACGCTGACACGGAAATTCAGAGCCCTGAAGCACTTCCAGCAGGGAAAACACACTGACCGCAGTCTGCTTGGAGGTCAAACAAAATCAATAGCCTTTCTCTCCAGTCTGTCTCTAAACTAAGCTTCTTTCAAAGACACCCAGAGAAAATGGATCATCTTTTGTTGTTGTGTGTGGTTTTGGGTTGGGCTTTTTTTTGTTTTGCTTTTTTTTAAGTGGTCAAACATTCATAGAAGCATAAGAACTCCTTCCTCCCTAAGCATACTGAAAGGATTGTATAGAAGTCAACACTGCCCATCAGTTTTACTACACAATAGATGAGTTATCCACTTCTTGGGGAGGAAACCAAGCTGGAAGCTGCTTAGTGCTCGGCAAGAGAGGAAAAAATAAATCAATGTGTTTGCTTGATTGGGGTACGTTTAAAGCTGGCTGTCAATTAGTTCAACACAGTTTGCTGTTAGACAGCACAACAATTTAGCCCCAGGAGCTGAAGTTTGCTGCATTTCCTCAGATTCCTCCTGCTGAGAGACAGATATTGGCTGCAGGCAGGTCAGGCAGGGAGGAGGAGAAGGGGTGAGGCTGAAGTCATGGGCACAGGGTGAGAGCCTGCCATGGGACACAGCCATGGCTCCCTCTGTTCTGAGCACACAGCACAGCCCTGTCCAGAGAGGAGCAGAGCTGGCAGCTGCTTCTCACCCTGAACACAGTGTGCCCCCCAGCACACACCTGGGAGAGACCACAGCTCACACACCTGGGACAGACCACAGCTCACACACCCTGTGGGATGGCACTGTCCCTTCCACACAGCTGGGTCACCCCAACCTCACCAAAAGGGCACAGGGACCAAAGGGGGAGAATGAAAAACTCTGCCCATCTCCAATTGTTTAAGTAGTATGAATTCTTTAAAATCTCAATACAAAAGTCACAAATGGAGACAAAGCAGAGAAGTCACGTCCCAAGGGTCCCACTGAACTCATCCAAAGGAAAATCACTGCCTTCTGAGCAAGGGATCACCAGTGGCTTTACCTGCAGCTCTGTTCTGACAAGCAGTGTTGAAAGATACCCTTCAGAGCAATAATTCAAGCTGGGGAGGCTCCCAAAGGTGACCCAGCCCAACCCTCTGCTTTGAGCAGGACCCCCAGGGCTGGGGACCAGCCCTGCCCAGCAGCTCTCTGAGCCAGTGACAGCCTGATCGGAGCACACCTAGGGCGGCACTGCTGTGGGCACAGCATGGCTGGAGAGGGACACACATCTGCAGCTGGCTGGGGCCAGCCCCGGCAGGACCGAGCCCCGGGCCCGGCAGGACTGACCCAGCCCCAGCAGGACTGAGCCCTGGCCCCAGCCCCATCACAGCCCTGCCTTCTCTCTGCCCTGGCTGGCACAGGCAGCCCTGGCTGCCGGCAGGACCATCCCACGGTGCTGAATGCTGCTGGAAACCCCCCAGCTGTGCCCCAGCCCTGCCCTTTCCAGCACAGCACAGCACAGGTTTGTTCCCCCAGCCGCTGCAAGGGCGCCTCATTGCCGAGCACACACACCCAGCAGCCCATCCTTGGGAATTAGTGCTGTGCCCGCCAAGGTCCGATGGTGCTGGGAACCCTGGGGAAGCTCAGAACAGCATGGTGACCATCAAAGGTCCAGCCCAGCTCCAGGAGCAGCAGGAACAGCCAAGGCTGGGAGAGGAACAAAAGTGCTATTTCTTTGTAATGCTTTTTATCTCCCCTCCTCCAGCCCCCCCAGGTGGGACAATTTACCCGGTGACTATAAAGCTCTTACATGTGCTTGTTAGCACCCCCAAATTAGTAGGTGTAAAGTCAATATCCTTTTGCCTATTTACTCCTAATGAGTCACCAGTCAGAAACTGCACTTGAAAAAAACGGTTACAAATGCAGATGCCGAAGCAAATGAAATAAAGGCGAGAATCACAAACGTTGCACAAAGGCAAGGGGCTGGGCACACCGCACAGCACCAGGCCATTGTCACCGGCTCAAACCTAACAGCTTTGATTTGCCTCCCACCGTTAAAATGGTTTGAAATGCAAGGTCTGAACAAAGGTGCAAGACACAGGAGGAATGGGAGGCACTGCTGGGCACTTAATCTCCTTTCAGTCTCACACGGGAGCTCCAGGAACGGCTCTGTTGAAGTCGGTGGAGTTTCAGGAGTGTAGGAAAAAGAATAATCAAGCCTTGGCTGTAACAGAGATCCAGCCCTGTGATCCCTCCATGCAGCCAGCAGAAGCCTTATTGGGGATTTATGCTGAAGTCACCTTCAGGCAAGTTCCTTTGGCACTGGAACCTGGGCCAACACCTCTGAGCCCAACAGGACAAGAGCAGCTTCTAATCCACCCCAGTATGTGACCTGGAGCAGGAGCCCAAAGCGCCCCAGCCTGCTCCAGCACTGTGAGCCTTGCAGCTGTCCTTGGCCAAGCACGGGGGACACCTGGAGAGTATTTTTGACATTTATCTGGTGCTTACATGCCATCCTATTCCTAGCCCTTCCCTTCTCTAAGAAGAGATGTGGGTGCCATCCCCTGATGCCACAACCCCCCTCCCACATTCCAGCAGCCGGCTCCTCTCCTGCTCGGCCTTCCCAAAGCACTTGAGAACCTCAGGGGCAGAGCAAAGCACTCCAGCTCGAGGCCAGCATGTCACCCACCCTGTGGTCACACACCAAAGGCTCTCCTCACCCCTGAGCCTCTCAGGAGCAACGTCTGCTCCTTCTCTGCCCCACCAGCCCAGCTTGGGGTGAGGCCAGAGCAGCTGGGCAGCAGAGGAGGACAACGACTGCTCTCCACAGTGCCAGACCCTCCCAGCCAGCACAGCTGCCCTCACTGCTGGAGAGCACCCAAAACTCACCACAGCTGGAGGCAGAGCCACAGGGCTTGTTCCTCCTGCCCTGGGAGGAAAGGAACCTTTTATGGCAGCTGAGAATGCAGAGGAGGAGAAGCCTCTGGGCACACGTTTCAGCTCTCAGAGACAAGGACAGAATAATCTGAGCACTGCCCAGTCATGCTCCAAGCTCCAGCACTCCAGCAAAGGACAGACTCCTGCCCAAGGCAGCTGCAGCACAGCTTAGGGACACAAAGCCCAGGATACACTGAGACAGTCTCAGCTCCTGCATCACCAGAAAAGCATGAACTGTCTCTTATGGGCATTCAGGAAATGCTCAGAGTCCTTCAGGGGCCAAAGCAGGCAGTGTCTGTTGCTGGCACCGCTCAGGGAAAGGGATGCTCAGAGTGCCCATCTCCCCTGAGCCCAGCAGCCCCTCTGCCCCTTGCTGGGAGAACGAGTAGGTGGTTTTGTTTCTCACTGGGAGCTCTCATGCCCCCACACCAGCTCCTGGCACTGCCTGCGGGCCCACACGTGCTCCCCTGTGCTGGCAAGCAGGCTGGAAAATGCCAGCACTGAACGGTTTCTGAGTGCTGATCAGGCACTATTTCCTTCCAGCCACAGACACTCATTCCTGGGGGGTGTTTTCAGCTCCCTTCTCGGACTCTCCCAGCTTTCCAGGCATCACTCAGCAGCAGTTTCTCCTTCCTGCCCCGTCCTTGCAGGCACCACTGGCCTTGCTGATGTTTGCTGTGCTCCACCTTGCAGCTGTGGAAATTCCTGGCTATCTGCTTTTTCAAAGGGCTGAGGTGGAATTCGAGCAACTGAAGTGCCTGATTTTTTTTTATAAATGTAACACCTTCCTTGAGGAAAGCCCAACCTGGAAACAGGAAGGGTCTGACTGCATCTCAAAGCACCAAATAATTGCTTGTAAGCAGTGTGGTCCCCATTAGCAGGGTCTCTTTAGCACCTCTCCATCTGCACAGCTAGCACACCTCGCGGTGAGGGCTCTGGGCTGGGGAGGGACAGTCAGGACGCTGAGGTGATGAAATTCATGCCACTCCATTGTAAGGAATGAAGTTCCCTCTGTGTCAGTGCCTGGGGGTCCAGCCCCAGTGCCACAGCCCAGCTGAGCCAGGTGGAGCAGGAGATGCTCCAGGTGAGGCTGTGGCCACTGCCAGCACCAGGAGTCTCCAGGAATCTGACCTCAGGGACCTCAAACTGAGCCCAGTGAGGTTTCATGGTGCCCTCAACCAGAAGTGCAATCTTCATGTCAAGTTTTGCATTTCCCATCCTGTCCTTAGTTAGGCAGTTCTTAACAAGGTTATTGACATTTCTCATTTCTTCCAAATGTCTCTTGTGAAGGAAAAAAATCTCTTTGGCCACTTGACATCACGTACAGGAATGCTCACCCAAAGCAAAATGTGCAAGAGCATTTGTGACAATGTTTTCCTTCCTCTCCAAAGTAAGAGCAATTAAATCCCATTTCGGGAATGCAGACTAGCCCATTTGTAGGGTACTTTTAATTGCACCCCAAGAACCAACCTGAATTAATCAATGACTGGCCAAATGCTTAGACACAGGAAAACCTCAGAGAGCACAAAGCAAGGTTTAGTGACAGACACCAACACTGAACAACTGCAATAAACCCCAAGGAGCTCTCAGCATCTGTGCACAGAATCACTCCTGGCCTAGACACAGATTTAAAATTATGCAAGTTTCTTCCAGAACATCATCACAGAATGCTTTGGGTTGGAAGGGACCCTAAAGATCACCTCCATACACCTCCAGAATCCCCCATAGGGATTCCTGACACAAGTAATCACTGCACTGACAAGCACAGCACATTTCCAGAGCCGTGGAGGAGAAAGGAAAACCCTGAGTTTGTTTCTGTGCCCTTTCAGCAGAGCCAGGCAAGAGCATTTAACAAAGCAGCTGCTTGACCTTCATGGGAAAGCACCATGAGCACAGCAAGGCAGGAACAGATAACATCATATTGACCTGTCTTCAGGGCTGGCATTCACATTTTCATAAAGTGCCTAAGAAGATAAATCACTGTACTAATAATATTTGTATTGATTATCTAAACTGAAGCAGCAATCGACTCCATTGTCTCACTTCCTCTTAAATTGCTCACAGATGGGATCCTATTTCCTATTCTGCATTTCTAATGGGAACACTTAAATCACAGTGCAGAATTATACACACACACACAAACTGTTAACAAAAACCCTTTTATGACTTGTATGAAAATAAAGATTTTTCACTTTGTAGCTCACTTTCCACTCCACACAGAAATTAAAAATGACAAATCATCAGCAGATCTCTACATTACCTCTCCTCGTTATTTCTGGGTCCCTAATATTTGCTGACAGACAGGCCTGTGCTTTCCAAACTCTGACCAGTGCTTGTGGAGACTTGAAGTTTGGACACAGAGTTAAAAGGAGATTATTTTTTTTCACATGAAAGTCAAGGTTCTTTAAGCTATCTCAAGATCCAGGAGCAGGGAATTCCAAAATCAGTGTGGTGTAAGAAGGAAAATAAACAAAAGCTTTTGCAGTTAGTGCAGGTACAGAACAAGGACTGGTGCAGAGAGACTGGGCTTCAGGTGTGAAGCAGCAGGAGCTCAGGAGAGCAGCTATCAAAATCAAAAGCAAAGGAAATTGGCAATAAATCCATTGTTTGAAATAGGTTTGTCATTAATCAAATTTCTCTAAAACTTCTCATCGTGCCTAAGCAAGGCTTTTCCCCATCCTGGCACAGGCACAGAATAAAAACTGAGAATGTCTTCAGAGTACAGATGGTTTGTGTAAGACACAGCGTGTTTCAAACAGAACCTTCCAGAGCCACCAGGAATGTGAGGGCAGCCAGGAGCCCTCGCTGGCAGAGCGAGCTGAGAGCCCCAGCTCCCATCTTCATCCTCATCCCTCATCCTCATCCTCATCCTCATCCTCATCCTCATCCTCATCCCCAGCTCCATCCTCATCCTCATCCTCAGCTCCATCCTCATCCTCAGCTCCATCCTCATCCTCATCATCAGCTCCATCCTCATCCTCAGCTCCATCCTCATCCCCAGCCCCAGCTCCATCCTCATCCTCATCCCCAGCTCCATCCTCATCCTCATCCTCAGCTCCATCCTCAGCCCCAGCCCCATCCTCATCCTCAGCTCCATCCTCATCCTCAGTTCCATCCTCATCCTCAGCCCCAGCTCCATCCTCATCCTCAGTCCCAGCTCCATCCTCATCCTCATCCTCAGCCCCAGTTCCTGCCCCAGCCCCAGCTCCATCCTCAATCTCAGCTCCATCTTCAGCCCCAGTTCCTGCCCCAGCTCCATCCTCAGCTCCATCCCCATCCCCAGCCCCAGTCCCTGCCCCGGTTCCTGCCCCAGCCCATCCCTATCCCGTCCCCAGCCCCTGCCTCTTTCCTGGCTCAGCACAGCCCTGAGCTGCCTGAAGCTCCAGCTCGTTCCCTCTGCTTTCGAGGAGCAGCTCCAGCACCGCCCCGGAGCAGATAAAAGGAGATGTTCTAAGGAACAAACAACACCAGAGCTCTGAGGAGTGCCGGGCGAGCAGGGCAGAGCCCGCAGCAGCTGCGGGGCTCAGGCCAGTCCCCATATGACTGTACAGCTGCCACGGTGACTGATCATCCCCTGCGCTGAGGTCAGCTCTGCCCCCGGGCCAAGTGAGTGAAAATAAATGGTTTAGGAGATAAAAGGTCTTTTAAAAACTTTATTTGTCTTGTCGTGATGTCAAAACTGTAATGGGAAGAGACTGGAGGCAGCGATACGTCAGTTAAATGGGAAACAGCCATCCTGATGGGGCAGCACCATAAATTACAAAGCAGATCCCGGCTCGTGCGGGATTTGGGGCTGAGCTGCACCGACAGACAAACCCTTGCACGCACCTGTTCCTGGCAAGGAAAGCAACTGGAAATACACGCGGAAAAACTGTGGAAATACAGCGATATTTCACAAGCTCAAATTGCTGTTGGACTACATCTCTTATCTTCCCTGCAGATAAATTCTGAGCCTTCCAGCCACAATGAGCTTTGGTTTTCACTCGTCCTGGGAGAGGGATCAAAACAGATTTAAACTATTCCAGGAAGGGAACGGGTTAATCAGATTTCCCAGGGCAGCTTGCTGTTAAGGTGCCAGAAATACAGAGGGGAGAGAATGACTTGCTAAAGATGGGACAATGGCACTGGTATTTTGCATTTGTTTCCAGGCTTTCAGATAGAACAAATGGGAGTCATTAGTGAAATGAGTTTAGGGAGTTCTAAATTAGCTGTCAGGCTGCCAAGCCCGGAGAAGTGCTATGTCAGCCATTAATTCTGGAGAGCACTGGATTACCCCAGCCTAGGAAGGAATCCTGCGAAATTTAGAGTCAATTAAAGGAGGCTATTTTGCTATAATAATATTTTCCACACGTATTACACCTCCTCGTGGAACAGAGCCCACTTGTACCGCAAATGAGATCTCTGGCAGGGCGGAGCGAGGCTGGTGTCTAGACAGCCGTAATGCGCTCTCCGTGGGCAGCCCCGCTGGCATCCCCGGCAGCAGCGGGGCCGCAGGGCTGGAGCGGCCCCAGGAGGCGACACCCGACTGCCTCAGCTCCTGCTGCCCTGTGCCACCCCCGGAGCACGCCCCGTGCCTTGCCTTGCCTTGCCTTGCCTTGCCTTGCCTTGCCTTGCCTTGCCTTGCCTTGCCTTGCCTTGCCTTGCCCTGCCCTGCCTTGCCCTGCCTTGCCCTGCCCTGCCCTGCCCTGCCCTGCCCTTCCCTTCCCCAGCCCCTCAATGTCATTTTAATCCCTTTTCTTTTCTGCATGAGCAAAAATCCCGCTGCCAACACGGGCTGTGGAAACTTTGGAGATTTCTCTGGAGCTGGGCCCGGGGGCAAACACCGCCCGGAACGCGCGGCCAGGGATGCGCCCCCAGACCCAGCGCCGCCCCCGGGACACCCCGACATTCCCAAAGCATCCTCCCTGCCCCGGGAGCAGCAAAGGGCTCGCACCTCCGCGCTGAGGCTGCCACCGCTCCGTGCCCGCACGACAGCAGGAGCTGGGGACGAGTTAAACCCAAAACCCCACGGCGGTGAAATACAAATGAGGCAAAAAATGCCTTCAGCCAAGCAAGAGAGCTCTGCCTGCCCGGATACACAGGCCGTGAGCAAACAGGATAGAATGTCTTCTGCCTTTTGTGAAATGAAAATAAATGAAAGGATCTAAGGTTTCAGGTCACTGATCCCTCTCTTCCCTATCTGTACCATTTATCGGAGGTAGAATATAAAGGTTCCAGGTCCTTTTCTTTTTTTTTGTCAGTACTTTAATGGTTGTTTTTTCTCCTTCACCCTTTCATTTTCTGAATGAAAGGACCACTTAGGAACCTGTAAAGTAATAATAAGCTTATAATAGGAATATTGTTTTTCTGGGCCAGTGCAAATTCTTTCTGAATAGGTCGAAGAGATTAAAGTAAAAATGCAATTTGTAAATAGATCAGTCCTTTAATTAGTTTATAGTCTGTTAAGAGATAATATTTTGCTCGCATAGATCATCTGTTATCTAAAGATCTCAGAGCACTTTAGGAACATCAATTAAGCCTTTTAAAAAAACCAACCTTGGGAGATAGGTAAGTGTGTTTAGATTAATTAGTGTTGCTGTGAGCAGCAGGCATTATTATTAGATTTAATTTAGTCCAATAATTGACTTATCTGTTAATGGATTCTAATTCATCTGAGAAGGGATCAAACCCATCTGATTAAAAGGATTACATCGACTCAATTAATTCTATTAACTGACTTAATTTGCCATTTAATAATCTGACACACGGGGCCGGATCTTGGCCCCAAAGAACACACAAACCAAAAATTTCACAGAGGCATTATTATGGCTGTGCAATTATTATGGCTGTGCAATTACGTGCAGTACAGGGCATGCATTTTGCCTTTTGCACACCTGGACAAAGCAGCCCAGGGGGATTCCTGCGGCAGGAATGGGGCAGATGTGCCACCCTGCCCGAGATGTGCCACCCTGCTCCAGCTGTGCCACCCTGTCCCAGATCTGCCACCCTGATCCCCAGCTGTGCCACCCTGCTCCCAGCTGTGCCAACCCCTGCCCGAGGTGTGCCACCCTGCTCCAGCTGTGCCACCCTGCCCCAGATGTGCCACCCTGTCCCAGATCTGCCACCCTGCTCCAGCTGTGCCACCCTGCTCCAGCTGTGCCACCCTGCCCGAGGTGTGCCACCCTGCCCCAGCTGTGCCACCCTGCTCCCAGCTCTGCCACCCTGCCCCAGCTGTGCCACCCTGCCCCAGATGTGCCACCCTGCCCCAGATGTGCCACCTCCCCTCTGCTCTGGGCATTCTCTGCAGCCATATGTGAGAAGTTTTACAGAAGCCAATAAACTTTGCAATAAAAGTCATCTCCCTTCAAAGGCAGGACACCCTCCCATTTGGAAGCTGGGTATGCACAAAAAGTAAAAAAAAAAAAAAAAAAAAAAAGCATCTGGACACTGTTGTGAATGTAAGGGAAGATGGGAAAGAGGTGCTAAAGCATTATTTGCTCCGCTCTGTTTAAATCAGGGTTGTGCTAACTGCTGGTGATGAGCAGCAGGGCCCTCGCCCTCGCAGAGCTCCCCAGAGCCCCGAGCCCCTGATGCCACCTCCTCCAGCCGGGAGCGGGATGTTGGGACAGTTCAAGGAGCCAGCTACGGGCTCCTTTCCCCACGCCTTTTGCTTTCCTCAGGCGTTTCTCAGACTGCTTGTCCTCCCAAAGCCTTCCCCGGGGCGCGCTCCTTGGACCCCCACGCCCCCGCGGGTGGCACAGCCCTGACCGGCCCGGCCCGGCCCGGGCGCACCCCGAGGGACGGGAGGGGGCGGGGCGGGGGCACCGCCAGCCGCCGGGGCAGCAGAGGTGTCCCCCTCCGAGCGCAGGGCTGGCCGGCAGGACGGAGATGTGCATCACAAGTTTGCGCTGCTGAGAGCCCCGGGCCCGGTTTAAGCCTCTCTCTGGTCCTGATCAAAGGTTAGCCCAGTAATGCCTCCGGGGAGGGGTCCCGGCACATAATGAGCCCTGTGTCCTGCCTTTGTGTCCAGCGCGGGCTGGAACGCACACGGTTCTCACTCCAGTGACTCTGACTTCTCTCCCCCGCCGCTGTCCCGGACCGCAGCTTTGCGCGGGCCCATCCCGTGTCCCCCTCGCTGTCCCCCCGATTGTCACGCTCCGAGTGCTCCGTGCCAAGCAGCGCCAGGAGATTTCCAGAACCTTCCACAGGGCTGGGGCCGAGAGGGCTCCGCAGCCGCAGAGCTTTGCTGAGGAGGCTCCGGGAACGGGGCGGGGGTGCAGGAAACAACTCGGGGAGCGGGGCTGGGGCAGGGAGGGGTTGGGAGCGGGGCTGGGGGACGGAGGGATGCAGGAGCAGGGTTTGGGGCAGGCAGGGATGCAGGAGCAGGGTTTGGGGCACTCAGGGATGCAGGAGCAGGGTCTGGGGGACACAGGGATGCAGGAGCAGGGTCTGGGGGCACTCAGGGATGCAGGAGCAGGGTCTGGGGGACACAGGGATGCAGGAGCAGGGTCTGGGGGCACTCAGGGATGCAGGAGCAGGGTCTGGGGGACACAGGGATGCAGGAGCAGGGTCTGGGGGCACTCAGGGATGCAGGAGCAGGGTCTGGGGGCACTCAGGGATGCAGGAGCAGGGTTTGGGGCACTCAGGGATGCAGGAGCAGGGTCTGGGGGCACTCAGGGATGCAGGAGCAGGGTCTGGGGGCACTCAGGGATGCAGGAGCAGGGTTTGGGGCACTCAGGGATGCAGGAGCAGGGCCTGGGGGCACTCAGGGATGCAGGAGCAGGGTCTGGGGGCACTCAGGGATGCAGGAGCAGGGTCTGGGGGCACTCAGGGATGCAGGAGCAGGGTCTGGGGCACTCAGGGATGCAGGAGCAGGGTCTGGGGCACTCAGGGATGCAGGAGCAGGGTCTGGGGGCACTCAGGGATGCAGGAGCAGGGTCTGGGGCACTCAGGGATGCAGGAGCAGGGTCTGGGGCACTCAGGGATGCAGGAGCAGGGTCTGGGGGCACTCAGGGATGCAGGAGCAGGGTCTGGGGGCACTCAGGGATGCAGGAGCAGGGTCTGGGGGCACTCAGGGATGCAGGAGCAGGGTCTGGGGCACTCAGGGATGCAGGAGCAGGGTTTGGGGCACTCAGGGATGCAGGAGCAGGGTCTGGGGCACTCAGGGATGCAGGAGCAGGGTCTGGGGGCACTCAGGGATGCAGGAGCAGGGTCTGGGGGACTCAGGGATGCAGGAGCAGGGTCTGGGGCACTCAGGGATGCAGGAGCAGGGTCTGGGGCACTCAGGGATGCAGGAGCAGGGTCTGGGGCACTCAGGGATGCAGGAGCAGGGTCTGGGGCACTCAGGGATGCAGGAGCAGGGTCTGGGGGACTCAGGGATGCAGGAGCAGGGTCTGGGGGACTCAGGGATGCAGGAGCAGGGTCTGGGGGACTCAGGGATGCAGGAGCAGGGTCTGGGGCACTCAGGGATGCAGGAGCAGGGTCTGGGGCACTCAGGGATGCAGGAGCAGGGTCTGGGGCACTCAGGGATGCAGGAGCAGGGTCTGGGGGCACTCAGGGATGCAGGAGCAGGGTCTGGGGCACGCAGGGATGCAGGAGCAGGGTTTGGGGCACTCAGGGATGCAGGAGCAGGGTCTGGGGCACTCGGATGCAGGAGCAGGGTCTGGGGCACTCAGGGATGCAGGAGCTCCCGGCCGGGAATGTCGGGCTCTGCCGTGGCAGCTCAGCCCTCACCCCGAGCTCGCTGCGCTCGGGTTTGTTGTTCAGACACTCCTGCATATGTATGAAGGGGACAAGATGGGCTCTGACACATAAATTAGCACTTGTCAGCCGCTGCGGGAGCACTCCCTGCTGAAGCCGCGGGAAATGCCGCCTGCCCCCCGCCCGAGCAAAACCCCCTCGGGAGCTGCAGTCAGCAGAACGCACCGGCAGCAGCAGCCCAGCGGCGCTGCTCACTCCTGCCACACCTGCCTGTCCTCGGGGTCACTGCCTGCCTGCCTGCCAGGTGCTCTCTGGCTGTCCTTGGGGTCACTCTCCACCTGCCAGGTGCTCTCTGGCTCTCCTTGGAGTCACTCTCTACCTGCCAGGTGATCCCTGGCTGTCCTTGGGGTCACTGCCCACCTGCCAGGTGCTCTCTGGCTGTCCTTGGGGTCACTCCCCCCCTGCCAGGTGCTCTCTGGCTCTCCTTGGAGTCACTCTCTACCTGCCAGGTGATCCCTGGCTGTCCTTGGGGTCACTCCCTGCCTGCCAGGTGATCCCTGGCTGTCCTTGGGGTCACTCCCTGCCTGCCAGGTGCTCTCTGCCTGTCCTTGGGGTCACTCCCTACTTGCCAGGTGCTCTCTCTCTGTCCTTGGGGTCACTCCCCACCTGCCAGGTGCTCTCTGGCTGTCCTTGGGGTCACTCCCCACCTCCCAGGTGCTCTCTCTCTGTCCTTGGGGTCACTCCCCACCTGCCAGGTGCTCTCTGGCTGTCCTTGGGGTCACTCCCCACTTGCCAGGTGCTCTCTCTGTCCTTGGGGTCACTCCCCACCTGCCAGGTGCTCTCTGGCTGTCCTTGGGGTCACTCCCCCACCTGCCAGGTGCTCTCTCTGTCCTTGGGGTCACTCCCCCACCTGCCAGGTGCTCTCTGGCTGTCCTTGGGGTCACTCCCTACTTGCCAGGTGCTCTCTCTGTCCTTGGGGTCACTCCCCACCTGCCAGGTGCTCTCTGGCTGTCCTTGGGGTCACTCCCCACCTCCCAGGTGCTCTCTGGCTGTCCTTGGGGTCACTCCCTGCCTGCCAGGTGATCCCTGGCTCTCCTTGCCATGGCACAGCTCAGTGGCAGCAGCTCCCTCAGTGCTCAGCCTGTCCCTCAGTGGGAACAGCCAGTCCCACGTTCTGAGCTGCCCTCACAGCTCAGCTCCACCTCAGCAGGGCTGCACCAGATAGTCCCACAGGAGCAAACCTGCACACACAGCTCTGCAGCAGCCCAGGACACACGGGGCTGCACATCCCAAACACCAACAGTGCGCTCAGAGCCCCAGAATCCTCCCAGGAGCCAGCTGGAGTAAGAGCATCTCAGCAGCAGCCAGGTCAGAATGAACTACAGCACTTGTCCCAGCCCAGCCTCCAGCAGCATTTCCAGCGTGCTGCTCGTGTGCAGATCACAGCAAGACCAGGTGAATGCACTGCTAGAACTGGGTAAATATTGTTTTTCCTGCAAGATGCACACACTTGGAGGTTCAGCTTGAGCTCTGGGTACTCTCAAAGCTCTCAAAGTCTACCTTCAGTTCAAACCAAATACCCCACCACCTGCAAAGGTGGGAGTGCTTCATTCAAACACCAGATTCACCCAGGTCACGGGGAAAGGACTTCCCCACTGATTTAGGGATCATTTATGAATTGCAGTAATCACACTGTGAGCTCATGGCTCATTCTTCTCTTCAGCCATATACCAATAAACTGGGGCATGGCAGGACTGTGGGAACTTCCTGAGCTGGGTGGCAGCACCAGCAAAACAAATCTCATGGTTCTAACCTGGAAAGGGTTTTTTCCTTTTATTTTGTTGGGGTTTTTTTTCTGCTGTTATTATTTTTCTCCCAAGAGGCTCTAGCACAACACCATGGACTAAAGCCTTTGACCTGCAGTCCCAGTAGGCATTCTTACCATATTTATCTCCATCCTCTCCCTTGGCACTGATCCTCCTGCCGAGCACCTGGATGTGCTTGCCGCTGGTCCTGCTGTAGAGCTGGTAGAGCCGCAGCTGCTTCCGGCTCACGTCGTCCCTCGCCCGCGTCTGGTTCTCCACGTGGATCCGAAAATCCACGTTCTCCTCAGCAGCAGACATCTGGGGCAGAGAGCAGAGCTTGAGCACGGGGCTCTGGGCCAGAGGGGCTGCACACCAGCTCTGGCTGCCCTGGCACTCGGGGGTGATTCCACCCAGAGCTGGCTCTCCACAGCAAACCAAACCCGGCGGGTACACTCAGACTGGGGGTCCCGAGCAGAGACTGCTGCTCCTCCCTGCTTGGGTTTGATCCTGCCAGCCTCAGCAGGGCTGTGCAGCATTGCCATTACCTGTGGGGCACACAGGCAGGAGGAAAAGCTCAGGCAGGCAGTGCTGCTGAGCCCAAGGCCAAGCTCAGAGCAGGGAGGGTCCAGCGGTGCTGCAGGACTGCCTCTGGTGCTGGCACTGAAATCTGGGATTTGGGATTGGATGTTTGGGGGGAAGGTGACTTAGCTCTGGTTCTGCTGCCAGAAGGCCACAGGGAGCTGAAGGCACAGGGAAAGGGAGGCTCAGGGCAGTGCTGGGATGGTCACACCCGTGTCAAAGGTGACAGGCAGGGCTCCCAGGATTTGCCACCGCCAGAAAACAGCACAGGCAGGAGCTGTGACCCAGGGCGGGGATGGAGAGAGGGGCAGCCCCTGGCAGAGGGCATGGCAGGGTGTCACAGCTGTCTGCTGCCAGAGCTCTGCCAGCACAGAGCTGGGCTCTGCTCGCCCTGCACTCCCCAGGCACCACAGCCACCCCTGAGCACAGCACAGGACTTGGCTTTTGACAGAAATCACATCAATTTCTTTTTCCTTGCTATGTCTTTCCTTGCTTCCTTTTCAGATCCCATTGTTGCAAAGGATGCTGAACTACCAGACCCAGGGATATTCCAGTCATGCTGTCAGTCTCTTGTGCCCAAAAAGCAAGGCTATTTGCAGCTAAAATTCTGGCCCCATCATTTTAAGATTTAAAACAGATTTTAAATCAAGATGACGTCGTTACATTGCTTTCACCACATGTTAATGAATTTCACATTTTTCTAGGAAAAAAAACAAAACAGGTGGGATTTGAAGTGGGGGGAAGGGTAGGTCACTTTGCTTTTTTGGAAACTCCCAACAGAAAATGCAATCTGTTTTCCAAAACACGTTTTAATTCTCTTCTAATTGTCTCTGGAGCACTCACAGTGCAGAGCTGGAGTGCCTTGGTGGGCCCAGGAGCTTCCAGCTCAGCTCCAGCATGTCACCAGCACACCTTTGTCACCAGCACACCTTTGTCACCAGCACACCCTTGTCACCACTGTCCTGCCTAAGCTCAGCTACTCATGCAGCCCTTTCCTTTGCCAGAAGGGCTCCAGCAGCACAGGGGGTGTCACAGGGGGTGGCATCTCCTCCTCCCCTGTCCAAGGAGCTGGCAGCACCCTCAGGCAAGCCCTAAGCAGTGGTGCAGCAATCAGCAGGTGATGCTGGCCCAAAGCACAGCCAGCCCAGCCTCTATCACTCCACCACTGCCCCAGGGGTGCCCAGCTGTCCCTGGCCAGGAGCAGCAGGGAAACCACCCGGATTTGCTCAAAGATAAGCTCACGCTGAACCAGCCTGTGGAAACAGGATGCTCTGCTGGAGGGTGGCCAAAGGGAATTACCCGTGCCAGCCTGGGCTGCATCTGGCAGGCACCAGAGAATATCAATACCCAAAACCAAAATTTCATGCAGAAATTACTTCATGCAGAAATGCAGAGCTGATTTCATGAGATAAAACCTGTTTGATCACGGCTAAAATCCGCTCCCACAGACCCCCTTCCCTGCAGGGTGCACCCCCTCAAGCAGCAGACTTCTCTGAGATAAGGCAGTCCATGTATATATACCAGAGGAGAGACTCTTCCATAAATCTCACAAAAATTAGTAACATATGTCTCTTTTGGCAGCTGATTGCCAACAGCCAGTCAGGGAGGTCACCTGAAACCAAGCACACCCACCCCCAAAGACACTTGAATCCAGAAATGTCTTCAAGTCCTTTACACTGAAAGGCTTTCACTCCAGTTCACCAAAGCAAGTTTTCCTGTTTTGTTTTCACCATGGAAATGCTATTACTGTACATGAACAGCTCTACACAGAGTGAGAGCCCTTTCCTGCCTCTCACTCTGATCACCCACAGCTCCAGGCTGGCAGCACAGAGCCTGGGCCAGAGCTCCACGCCAGAGCCCTGAAGGGAAGTGCTGCTTGCACCTTGCAGCTCCTGAGCAGCACTGTGGGACACAGGAGACAGCACTTCTGCAGGGCTGCGGGTTCTATTGGGGTCTGTCTGCCCAACTGGTACAGGCTGGTTTCAGCATCTCGGGACAGTGGTTTTGTCTAACTCCATCTCATTCTTTCGCAACAATTTATAACCTGCAAAATCCCAGTTGTTAAACCTGAGCATTGAATTTGGTTTCATTTTCACTCTTCCTCTCTTCTTCTTTTCCATCAGTTCCTTATCTGTTCACTATTTATTTGTCACTGCACCTTTCAGTGATAATACACAGCTGCAAATACAGTTGGCTATCCAGAGTTTATACAAGGGAATAAACAGCATTTCTTTTAAAACAACAATCACCTCAAGCCACAGATCAACAGACATGCCTCACTTCTGAGCAGAAGCTGCTGTCCCTGGTGTGCTGTCCCTGCCCAGTGACTCCAGGTGAGCATCCAGTCCCAGCTCCCTTGCCAAAGCCAAAGGAGCCAGAACTGACACCTGTCTTCTGGCGAGTCCACAGCAGGAGATTCTTGCATGGCTTTTTTGCCAAGTGATTCTCAGATGAGAGTGGATTTCATTTCAGATGGCTTTGCACCATCCTCCAGCCTACAGAAGGAGCCCCCTGTTTGCTAAAGCCCAGACAGAGGGTGAGGGAAGGACCATTCCGGGCAGCCTCAGGTTTCACTGAGCATCAATCCCCAGACGGGCTCAGGAGCAGCACAAGCTGCAGCAGCAGCAGTGATGTCAGCCCTGCCCCATCCCTCACTCCCAGATGGAAAGGAGCAGCCCCAGCCCCTCCAGGGCCAGTGAACCCTGCCCGTGCCAAGCCACGCTCCCGGGACTTGGCTTCCCCCAGCCAACCTCCAACTCTGCATGTTCTGTCTCAGTAACAGGGGATGCTAATCTGTGATTGTTCATGCCATAAAGCCTTACAGCATGAGATGTCCAAGCCCACAGCACGGCCAAGTTAGCTGGGAGCTGGGCTGCACAATTTCCTGGTGTTCTGCTATTTGTGCCACGGAGCACTCAGCAGAGAGCAGACCATATGTCATTCCCCAGCTGAACAGGAATGCCAAACCCACTCTCCTAAGGGCCCTGCCGATTGCAAAAGATAAACAAATCAGGCTATTCAAAAGTCCTCTCAAGCCATCTGATAAGCAGGAAATACTTATTGCCTTTCAGCCATCAAATCAACCTAATATTAATGATTTTCTCCATGACCTTCTAAACACATGAAAGTTAACTCAATTAAGGTCAACAAGAGGATATCCAAGACAGATCTCTCTCAAGCCCTCAAAGGCAACTAAGAAACCACTCTGCTTCTGCCTTTGGCAGAATTCCTACACGCAGATCCCAGCAGGACCTGCCAGCTGCCCGTGGCACACAGCACAGCACAGCACGCTCCTTTTTCCTCCCCCAAGCTGCAAAGCCAACCCACCACCAGGGCGTTGTTACCGTGGTGCCTCAGAGCCAGAGGGCAGTGGATGGGCAGTGGATGAGCAGTGGATGGGCAGTGGATGGGCAGTGGATGGGCAGTGGTCCCTTCTGGCTTTAGGAGCAGCTGGGAAAGCAGCTCAGAGGTGCAGAGGGCACTTTGTACACCCAGTGGGAGAGAGGCCATGGAGCAGCAGTGCCAGAATCCCACAAATGCACCAGTCTTTCCAAATAACAGAACTCAGAGCTTTGCTTTGGTGTTTGCTTCTTCTTCATACCCACGGAAAAGATTTGTTTTCTTGAAAAATAAATATCCAAAAATTTAAGCTTCACTCCTAGCTGTGGGAGATGTCACCATGGATGATGACTGTGCTCCCTTTGGGATGGTCTGTGAGGAAGGGCATGGAGCCCTGTGGCAGTGCTTGTTCAAAGTGATCAGATAGGAGATTCCACAAAAAAAAACTCTACCAATGGCATTTACTAAGCATTCCACTCGAAATACTTTTTGGTATTTCTTTTTGAAAAAAAGGAGAGGAAAATGGGGTGATGGGGGGGTCAAGCCTGGCTGTCCCTTTGGATTTCAGAAATGTTAAACTTTAAGACCCGAAGAGAACACATTTGCAGGGCCTGGGGAAGTGAAGTGATTGGATCCAAAAGCTGCCCTGTGAGTGCAGCCTCCTTTCCTGCAGAGAGCCCTGTGCTCTCAGGGGCAGGTGGAACCTCCTGGGCAGGGGCAGACCTCTGCTCCCCCTGAGCACAGGAGCTCTGGGGCTGCAGCCCTCGCTCAGCCACGTTCCTGCAGCCCTGGAACTGCAGCAGCAGGGCACCTGTGGCCTTGAGCTGGCAGCAGCAGGGCTGCTGAGCCTGCAGGAACCACCAGGGAGGTGCAGGGTGCCAGAACCTGCAACCTGAGAGCTTGAGGAAATGAGTGCTTTATGGCCCATCAGTCAGTTCAACCATTTTCTGGAGAGACATGATGCCCCCTTCAAGAAAACGAAGTTTCTGCTTTTGATGGTGGAATGGGCCACAGGCAGAATGGTGAGAATGCACCAGTGGTGATGTGGTGGGACTCTGAACTTGTGGCACTCTGAGAAATGGTTAGTCCTGGGGAACAGCAGGGCTCCAGCCTTGCTGAATGACTTTCAGAAGCCCAGCTGGAGGCAGGGCAGCTCTGCCCACGGCACAGCCAGCACCAGAGTGCTGCTGAGTGCCAGAATGCAGCTCCCAGAGGGGCTCCAGCAGCCCCAGCCTCTCACCTGCCCCCACACCTGCCTGTTGTCACTGGCTCAGTGCCAGCAGCCCCAGGTCGCACCCCTGACCCTGTCCCCAGGAGCTCAGGCCCTGCAGGGAGCAGCCCCAGGCTCCTGAGCTGTGCCTGGGGCTGCAGCACCCAGGGGCCCAGGCTGAGCCCCTCCCACGCCCAGGGCAGCCCTCTCCCACTGGGAGCCGCTCCTGCTGCCTCTGCTGACCAAAGCAGCAGCCCCATGGCCTCAGCTGAGGGAAACCTGCAGGATGCCACAGCTTGCCATGGGCTCTTGACACCTTGGGTCTCCAGAAATACAGCTTAGAGCTTAAGTCCTTTCCTTATTTTTTCTGCAGTTGTGATATATCTTTATGATGATGATTATTGCTAGTTAATGGCTGGTGTTATTTTACCATGCTGTCCATCAGGCAAGGAGCAAGCAGGGCTTTTTCTTTCTTCCTTTCTTTCTTTGTCTTTTTTTTTTTCCTTTTTTAATGCTTGTTATATCTCTGCTACATACTTCCTCTGCACACAGAAATATCCCTTCAAAGCTTGATATTATTGAGCAGCTTTCAACCATACCCAGCAGAGCCATGTATTCTCTGCATTTGTCTGGTCTTTGTTTCTGGGAATGAAATGCCAATGGCTGAACAGTGTGACTTCGTTTCGCTCCTTCATTCCAATACTTGTTCTATTTCTATCCCACTGGGTCAAACTCACCTATTGTGAGACCTCACCGATTTCAATTACCTCAGGGATTAATTTGTTCCATGGTGCTGAAGCTGTTAATGCAGCCCTGGCTGGCTCTAGATTAGCAAGGCACGGTGAGACCTCCCTGGCAGGCAGTGTGTTTAACAGCAGTCTTCCTCTGCAGTTTTGTTCAGCAGCGGGCTGGGGTTTTTCTTCCCTTTGTGCCCCTTTGCCCCTCTTTCACAACCTCCCCCTTCCTTTCTGAACTGCCCTTACCAGAACTGGGTGGTCCCCGTGACTCTGCCGTGCTGGCCAGGCGCTGCTCCCGAGCCAGGGAGGGCAGGGCTGGGGATGACCCTGCACGGCAGGGACGTGCCGCTGCAGCTCTGGCACCTCCCCTCCCCTGCTGCACAGGAGGGGCTGTGTCCATCCCGTCCCTGCACTCTGCTGGGCAGTGGCAGTGCCCTTCACTCGGGCCACGCTGGCCCCTGGGAGCTCTGTGCTGCTGCCACCACGCCTCACTGCTCCCACCAGGCACACAGATCCTTCAGGAGCCATTCCCTGCCCCTGTCCCTCCTCACAGCACCAGCATTGCTGCAAGGAAATCACAGCAGGCCTTGCAGAACAGCCCCAGTCAAGCCCTGTGACACCAGGGACCGGGGAGCTCGGCATGCCACAAGTGCCCTCCCTGCCTGAACAAAACCCATCTTCTCTTCTGGATGGAGAAAGCCGAAATGACCTGCCCTGCCAGGCAGGGATGGAACCCTTGCCCAGCACAGGTGGCTCTGCACAGGTGAGCACAGGGCAGAGGGGGTGCCATGGCACATCCCCTGTCTGTCACACCCATGGCACACCATGGCACACCCCTGTCTGTCACAGCCATGGCACACCATGGCACATCCCTGTCTGTCACACCCGTGGCACATCCCTGTCTGACACACCCATGGCACACCATGGCACATCCCTGTCTGTCACACCCATGGCACATCCCTGTCTGTCACACCCATGGCACACCCATGGCACATCCTCTGTCTGTCACAGCCATGGCACATCCCTGTCTTCGGCACACCCATGGCACATCCCCGTCTCGCTAGCACACCCTGTCACAGCACATGGCATCACCATATACATCCCTGTTCGACACACCCATGGCACACCCATGGCACATCCCTGTTCGTCACACCATGGCACACCATGGCACATCCCTGTTCGTCACACCCATGGCACACCATCACCCCTGTGGCACACTCAGTGCCCGTCACAGCCATGGCACACCATGGCACACCCCTGTTCGTCACACCTGTGGCACACCATCCTGGCACATCCGTCAACATGGCATGCCCTGTCGCACTCCATGGCACATCCCCAGCCTGTCACAGCCATGGCACACCCGTGGCACATCCCTGTCTGTCACAGCCATGGCACACCATGGCACATCCCCTGTCTGTCACACCCATGGCACACCCATGGCACATCCCTGTCTGTCACACGCCATGGCACATCCCTGTCTGTCACACCCATGGCACACCCTTCTCACAGCCATGGCACATCCCCTGTTCGTCACACCCATGGCACACCCATGGCACATCCCCTGTCCGTCACACCCATGGCACACCCATGGCACACCCATGTCAGCACCCCATGTCGTCACAGCCATGGCACACCCTGTGCTCGTCACAGCCCCATGGACACACCCATGGCACATCCCTGTCTGTCACAGCCTGGCACATCCCTGTCTGTCTCACCCATGGCACATCCCTGTCTGTCACAGCCCATGGCACATCCCTGTCTGGCACAGCCATGGCACATCCCTGGCATCACCCTCCCGTTCGGTCACAGCCCATGGCACATCCTGTCTGTCATCCCAGGTCATCGTCACACCCATGGCACACCCCTCTGGCCTGACACAAGCAGCACATGGCACATCGCGGTCACGGCCTGGCCTGGCATCCTGTCTGTCTCACCCATGGCACATCCCTTCGTCTGTCACACTCCATGGCACATCCCCACATGTCTGCCAGCACAGCCATGGCACATCCCTGTCTGTCACAGCCATGGCACACCCATGGCAATATCCTAGTCTGTCACAGCTCATGGCACATCCCTGTCTGTCACACGCCTGGCACACCCATGGCACATACTGTCTGTCATCCCAAGACCCATGGCAGCCATCCCTGTTCGATGGCCACCATGGCACATCCCCTGTCTGTCACACTCCATGGCACACCATGGCACACCCCCGTCTGTCACAGCCATGGCACACCAGGTTCGTCAAGCACCCATGGCAATACCCATGGCACATCCCTGTCTGTCACACCCATGGCACATCCCTGTCTGTCACACCCATGGCACACTCCCTGTTCGTCACAGCCATGGCACACCCGTGGCACATCCCTGTTCGTCACAGCCCATGGCACACCATGGCACACCCCTGTCTGTCACACCCATGGCACATCCCTGTCTGTCACACCCATGGCACACCATGGCACACCCCTGTCTGTCACACCCATGGCACACCATGGCACATCCCTGTCTGTCACAGCCATGGCACATCCCTGTCTGTCTCACACCCATGGCACATCCCTGTCTGTCTCACCCATGGCACATCCCTGTCTGGCACACGCCATGGCACATCCCTGTCTGTCACAGCCATGGCACACCATGGCACATCCCTGTCTGTCACAGCCATGGCACACCATGGCACACCCCTGTCTGACACAGCCATGGCACACCATGGCACATCCCTGTCTGACACAGCCCATGGCACATCCCTGTCTGTCGTCACCCCATGGCACATCCCTGTCTGTCTCACCCATGGCACATCCTGTCTGTCACACCCATGGCACATCCCCTGTCTGTCACAGCCATGGCACACCATGGCACATCCCTGTCTGTCACAGCCATGGCACATCCCTGTCTGTCACACCCATGGCACACCCCTGTCTGTCACACCCATGGCACATCCCTGTCTGGCACAGCCATGGCACATCCCTGTCTGTCACAGCCATGGCACACCCATGGCACATCCCTGTCTGTCACAGCCATGGTACATCCCTGTCTGACACACCCATGGCACACCATGGCACACTCCTGTCTGTCACACCCATGGCACACCATGGCACATCCCTGTCTGTCACACCTGGCCATGGCACACCATGGCACATCCCCTGTCTGTCACACCCATGGCACACATCCCTGTCTGGCACACCATGGCACACCCCTGTCTGTCACACCCATGGCACACCCCTGTCTGTCTCACCCATGGCACATCCCTGTCTGGCACAGCCATGGCACATCCCTGTCTGTCACAGCCCATGGCACACCATGGCACATCCTCTGTCTGTCACAGCCATGGCACATCCCTGTCTGTCTCACCCATGGCACACCCCTGTCTGTCTCACCCATGGCACATCCCTGTCTGTCACACCCATGGCACACCATGGCACATCCCTGTCTGACACACCCATGGCACACCCCTGTCTGTCACACCCATGGCACAGACATGGCACATCCCTGTCTGTCTCACCCATGGCACATCCCTGTCTGTCACACCCATGGCACACCCCTGTCTGGCACACCCATGGCACACCATGGCACAACCCCATCCTAGCACACCTCTGCCATGTCTGTCCCTGTGACATCTGCTGCACACCCAGGGCTGCAGTGAGACCAGGGCAGAGCTCCCAGCAGGGTGTTCCTGGGACAAAAGCTGCAGCACCCCACTAAAAACACTTACCAGCAATTTGTTCACCTCTTGAAGTGATGCCTGAGTGCAATTACTGAGGAACCAGGTTCAAAGCACTCCTGACCTTTTCTCCCCTCTCCCCATGGCAGCTGCTCCTGCTGCAAACCCGTTTGGCCATAGCAGCAGGGCAGAGTGGAAACCCCCAGGCCACGCCCTGAAACTGGCCAGGCATTCCCTAAACCCTGGAAAAAGGCAGAGTTATTCACCACAAGGACTTAAAATGGCAGCTTGAAGCATGGGCCTGCCAGGTGACATCTCTGCTCTTCTGCTTGACACCAGCCTAGGCAAGAGCTCCAAAAAACAGGAGCAAAGGCACAAGACACAAAACCTGAGGGACACTCAGGAGAACATGAGGGATACTCAGGAGAACACGAGGGACACTCAGGAGAAAACCTGAGGGATACTCAAGAGAACACCAGGGATACTCAGGGATACTCAGGAGGACACGAGGGATACTCCAGAGATACTCAGGAGAACATGAGGGATACTCAGGGACACTCAGGAGAACACCGGGGATACTCGAGGGATACTCAGGAGAACTCAAGGGATACTCACGAGAACACCAGGGATACTCAGGGATTCCCAGGAGAACACGAGGGATACTCAGGAGAACACCAGAGATACTCAGGGACACTCAGGAGAACACCAGGGATACTCAGGGACACTCAGGAGAACACCAGGGACACTCAGGGATTCTCAGGAGAACACGAGGGATACTCAGGAGAACACCAGAGATACTCAGGGACACTCAGGAGAACACCAGGGATACTCAGGGACACTCAGGAGAACACCAGGGACACTCAGGGATTCTCAGGCGAACACGAGGGACACTCAGGAGAACACGAGGGATACTCAAGGCATACTCAAGGCATACTCAGGAGAACACCAGGGGTACTCAGGGACACTCAGGAGAACACCAGGGACACTCAAGGCGTACTCAGGAGAACACCAGGGACACTCAGGGACACTCAGGAGAACACGAGGGATACTCAAGGCATACTCAAGGCATACTCAGGAGAACACCAGGGGTACTCAGGGACACTCAGGGACACTCAGAAGAACACCAGGGATACTCAAGGGATACTCAGGAGAACACGGATACTCAGGAGAACACGAGGGACACTCAGGAGAACATGAGGGATACTCAAGGCATACTCAGGAGAACACCAGGGACACTCAGGGACACTCAGGAAATCCCTGCCAGCAGCAGGAGATGGAAGATCCCCAGGACCAGCCTCCCCACAGGAGAATGAACATTTGCAGGGCAGCACCTCAGCCTGAGCCCGTGCTCGTCCTGGGAGCTCCCTCTGCTCCCCCGATGCTCCTGAGCAGTCCCTGCTCCGCTGCAGAAAAGCGACTCCCTCTAGGGTAGAGCACGGCAACTGCCAGGCAGGACTCGCCCAACGCCTCTGCCCCGCGCTGGCAGGGGAAACAGGCGTGGCCAGCAGCACAGCTCCCGGCGCTGAGCTCAGGCTTCCCAAGAGCTGGTCCGGCACAGACCTGACTGATTATCCCGCATCATTTCCTCTAGCTGCCTCCCTGGGAAGGTTGCACTGCAGTCAGTGTCACTGCTGCTCATTGTGACAAGTGCCCTCATTGTGACCCAGTGCCGCTCTGTGGGGAGGGGACCTCCAGTCACACGGCATGGAGCAGCACTTGAGCGCCCTGATTGGTCTCTGTGCCAGCCCTGCCACCACAGTTCCCTCCTGAGCAGCCTCAGGATGAATCACAGGGGGTGGAAAAGACTTTAAAGGTCACCTGGTTCCAACTCCCTGCCACGGCAGGGACACCTCCCACTGTCCCAGCTGCTCCAGCCCCAGTGTCCAGCCTGGCCCTGGGCACTGCCAGGGATCCAGGGGCAGCCACAGCTGCTCTGGGCACCTGTGCCAGCCCTGCCCACCCTGCCAGGGGAGCACTTTTCCTAATATCCCATCTAAACCAAGTCTCTGGGCAGTGTGAAGTCATTCCCTTTATCCTGGCACTACATTACCGTGTAAATTGTCTCTCCATCTTTTTTCTAAGCCCCCTCAGTGCTTCACCACTGCCTCCTCCTGCCCAAGGACTGACCAATTCTGTTTGCACAAATCACCCAGCCCCAGCCTGCTGTCCCTGCCCCACGGACCCCCCACAAAACCCATCAGCATTTAGAGCAGGAAATAAAACATATCCTGGCTGGGCTGTTCTGTAAAGGCTCTTCCTCCAGCACAGCCAGGGTCACCCACACCTGCCAGCAGTCATAGAATTCTCCTTCCCCAAAAGCACTTTGAAATACATTCTCAAGCCCTATTACCTCTCCTGTTTATACCACACTCCCTCTATTATCGAGAAATCCCCAAATAATTTATAAGCTCCTGCACGAACAGGGCCATAAATCCCATTTCTGAGCCCCTCACCTGCTGCTCCCAGGGCTGTGGGCTGGGGCTGGACCAGAGCAGCTCCAAGCCCTGCACACCCCGTGGGGAAGGCAGCTCTGTCCTGCAGCAGCTCCCTGAGCATCCAGAGACGATCCCAGCCCGTGTCCTGCCTCTCTGTGCTCTCCCCACCCCACACAAGCACACAAGAGAGGGTTTTCTTTGGAGAATCAAGGCCGGGGAGGAGGATGTTTCTGGCTGCTTTCCTCAAGGAAGGAGGCTGTCCATGCAGTCTCCCCTGCACAGGCAGGGCTTGCTGGGCTCTCCTGCGTGTCCCCGAGCCTCCCCTGCCCTGCCAGCTCCCTGCTCCTCTTTCCAGGCACTGCAAAACCCTGGGTAGCAAGGTTTGTGCTGGCACAACCCTTAGCTGCAGCACCCTGGACATGACACAGAGGGAGGAGGCTCCCTGTGTGGCCCAGCCCATGATAAATAAAGCACTTCAGCAGCCAGCAGCGACAGACCATAAACCTGCACGAGATAAATACCAACAGCAGCCCCAAAGATTAGAGGGCTTATGGGCTGGGATGATTTAGAGTTGGGGTGGAAGGGTCATTACTGCTGAATAGGTGGGGGTGAGTGGGCCACAGAAATCAATAAACCACTCTGCTCCCAGGGAAGGAAGGGCCACGCTGATTGTGCAAACCCATTTTCCATTCCAGCCCGAGCTCTGGGGCTCAGGCAGCACGGGGGTGCAGGGAGCACTCCCCTTGCTGAGGGACAGGGACCCCAGCCCCTGCCACGCCCCAGGAGCTGCACTCAGGGCTCAGCTCACCTGAGCCCCTTGCTGGCACAGCCTCCAAATGAGTGCAGGTGCAGGCAACGCTCAGCTCCATTAATCCCATTTTCTAGGGAATGAAAACACAGCTGGCACAGGTATCTCAGCTGCTCTCAGCATCACCACCAGGTCAGAGCTTTTCCAGTGCCCAGCTCTGGCCCTGCACAACCCAGTGGGTCCTGCCAGCTCCAAAGACAGCCCTGGGATCCATTTCACCCCAAATAACCCCATCGGGTGAATTATTCCAAAGAACTCCATCTGGGAGTTTCCCCAGTGCCACCAGAGATGGAGGTGGCCACACAACGAGCCACAAGAGCTCCCTGGCCCTCCAGGGCTCTGCAGATGGATTTCCAGGCACAGGGTTCAAAAGCAGCCAGCAATTCCTCCTCTGGTCTTCCCCACTCCAAACTTTTCTCCTTTTGTTCCCTGCTTTCTCTCTAGGAAACCCAGTCATGACAAAAAGACACTGGCTGTGGAGAGTGGAGCCTATTTGCAAACAGAATAAACCTCTACCATACAAACACATGCAAAACCACACGAGCACACAGCTGTTTGTGCCCAGGGCCCCCAAAGGCATTTTTGGGACACACCAGGGAGGGCAGCAGCAGCAGTGGCCGTGCTGCTGCTCCCAGGAAGGAGCCTGAGCTCACAGGCACATTCAGGTACAAGTGGTGGCAGCTTTGGAGCTGCTGCTCAGAGCTGGGTGCTGCTGGTGAAGCACAGGGACCTGCTCTGCTCCCCCTGCACGAGCCACTCTCCCCCCTCTGCCTCCCCAAAGCCATTTAAACCCTCTCTACAACACTTAATAAAATACCTGAAGTTTGCCCAGCTCAAGTTTGCAACTGATGGATTTCAACTTTACTTGGGATTTTAAGAGTTTTTAAAACAAGTAATTTCATCTCCCCTCCAGAAATAAATTCCTCAATAGCTTCACTGCAAAAATACCCCCAGGAATGGACAATTCTGCTGCTTATGTACTAAAGACAGCCCAGAAAAAAAAATCAGATTACTACCGAGCCTTATCAAAAATGTGGCATAAACCATGTGTTGACTTTAATCCAAACCAAACTGTCAATCTGCCCTCAGGATCCATATAACAAACACGAGCCTAGGGCCAGAAAAGAAAAGCAGGGTTTGCTTTCTAATAGAAGATTTGTTCTGATCTCTATTAGCCACGCTTCTGCCTGGAAATATTTACACTGAAAACGCTGGGCAAATAGGATTTCTTATCTTTCTGCTTTGTTGAGTTAGGGGAAAGTCTCATTTGCTATTAATTAATTTAGATTGCGAGTTTCCCATTTTCAGGGAACAATTCTCAACAGTTTTGCAAAAAACCCAAAAAACTGTTTTTGAAATGTTTTAAATAAGGGAAAAAATAGCAGAAATGAAAGCTGAGCAAATAAATTCAATTTTCTTGTTTGCTGCATTTAAATTGCTGCAATTAAATTCCTATCACCTACTCTTTCAACATAAACAGCACAAAGCAAGCCCTCTGCCTGGCTGGCACACTGTTCCCATCTATTACAGGACAAGGAGGAATGGGTTGGAATTGAAAGAAGAGCGATTTGGATGAGATGTTAGGAAGAAGTTCTTTCCTCAGAGGGGGTCAGGCAGGGGTACAGAGAACCCCAGGGCACCCCGAGTGCTGTGCAAAGCTGCTGGAGCATCCTCAGGGATGTCCCCCCGGCCAGCGGGACAGGCTGGAGCAGCCTGGGGCAGAGGGAGGTGTCCCTGCCTGGCAGGGGGGCTCTGGAAGGGCTCTGAGGTCCCTCCCAGCCCAGCCCAGCCCAGCGCGGCTCAGTGCTGAGCAGGGCACACCCTGTGCCCCCGGAGCTGCCCTGAGGCGTTCCAGCTCGGGGAGCCCCAAGGGAAAGGTCCCCGAGTCGCTCCCGTGCCCAGCCCGGGGCCAGGCTGGCACAGCCCGGCTCCCAGCAGAGCTCCTGCTCCGACTGGTCACCCAGGGAAGTGTGCAGCACTCTGGGACCCTGTGCCCTGTGCCTGTCCCTGAGCTAGAGCTGGCCCTGTGCCTGTCCCTGTGCCCTGTGCCAGAGCTGGCCCTGTGCCTGTCCCTGAGCTACAGCTGGCCCTGTGCCTGTCCCTGTGCCCTGAGCTAGAGCTGGCCCTGTGCCCTGTTCCTGTGCCCTGAGCTAGAGCTGGCCCTGTGCCCTGGGCCTGTCCCTGTGCCCTGAGCCAGAGCTGGCCCTGTGCCCTGTGCCCTGAGCCAGAGCTGGCCCTGTGCCCTGTGCCTGTCCCTGAGCTAGAGCTGGCCCTGTGCCCTGTTCCTGTCCCCGTGTCCTGTCCCCGTGCCTTGTCCCTGTCCCCATGCCTTGTCCCCGTGCCTTGTCCCTGTCCCGCCCCTGTCCCCATGCCCTGTCCCTGTCTCCATGCCCTGTCCCTGTCCTCATGCTCCCTGTCCCCTGTGCCCTGTCCCGCCCCCTGTCCCCGTGCCCTGTCCCTGTCCCCATGACCTGTACCCTGTCTCCATGCCCTCCCTGTCCCCGCCCCCGTCCCCGCACAGGGCTCTGCTCTCCCATCGATTTGGGGCTGCTCTCTCGGATCTCAGCTGGCCGGGGCTCGCCCCAATCACGGCGGGGTCGCGACCAGGGGGTCAGGAAGCTGCAGGACATCCATCATCATTAACTGCACAGCTGGATCGATGGTGCCCTGCCCGTGCAGCCTCCCAGCCGGGCTCTGAGGCTCCTGTGGGATCGCAGAGAGGGCTCAGAGCAGCTTCGTGCCAGAGCTGGAGAACAGGGCTGCACGTGGAGCACACAGTCCGCTCACTCTGCTCCCACATTCCCACAGCCCAGCTGAATTCCACCTGTGGTTTGAGTTCAGCCTGGGGAGCAGACACGGCTATCTGGTCAGGATCGTGCCCGGCACCCCGAGGGAGGAGCCACATCAGGAGATCCCCCGGGGGCAGCAGGGGGTGACCCCAGCCCGTGTCACAGCACTGCCACTCTCCACACCTCCCCTCTCCTCACTCCGATAAAAAGCATCAGAGAAGCAGCAAAGTGCCCCTCTCTCAAAAATGTCCTTCACACCACTTCCTAATTCCTGCTCCCAGGGCTTCCCAAGCCAGCAGCCAGCCCACGACACCAGCACACACTGAGCCCTTGGCTGGGCTCACCACTGCTCCCTGCATCTCTCTGCTAATGCTGGATTTCTGTGCAAGAGCAGCACACGGTATCCCAAACAACACAAAAGCTTTCTAGAAAGCTGTCCTTCCAAATTATGCCAAAGGTAGTACTCTATTAGGAAAAAAGGGATTTGAAACACAGAGCAGGAGAAAAAAGAACTGGGAGGACTAAGGAGTGCTGGGAATACCCTGAAGGAATAGCAATGCATTATTAATTGCTGCATCCTGGCATTTGTACCCACACAATATGCACTTCTCTAGGACCTTCACAAGGTTTTGGATTTTAAAAGATGAGCAGAGGAATCACAGGGTACAGTGGCCCCTTGCCACCCTGCTCCCCCTCAGTGCCAGCCCCCCCAGCCTGCCCCCCTTTCCACCTCCCCGTGCTGAGCCCAGGCTGGACCTGCCCCACCTCCTGCCAGCAGCAGTGAACAGAGCTGGGCCGAGCCCCACTGCCCACTTCTCACCACACAGCCATTTGGGGCTGCAGGAGCACCAGGCCACCTGCTAGCCCAGCAGTGCCAGGCCCGGGGCTAAGCCACGTGTCCCACTGCCGCAGCCACACACCCACAGAACGCCCCTGGGGACCCCACCCCTCCAGCAACACCCCGTGCTTGACAAGCGCTTCACGCTTTTTGCTGCTTGACAACACTTCTGTTGAAGAAATTTTTCTTAATATCCCATTTAAACCGTCCCTGGCACAACTTTTACCCCAGTGCCACAGATTCAGAGGTTCCCCTCTCCTCCCACAGCGCTGACCTCCGGCAGCACCAGCAGCTCCAGCAACACCAGCACCAACAGCCCAGCTCCAGCAGCACCAACAGCCCAGCTCCAGCACCAACAGCCCGGCTCCAACAGCCCAGCTCCAGCAGCTCCAGCAACACCAGCACCAACAGCCCAGCTCCAGCAGCTCCAGCAGCACCAGCACCAACAGCCCAGCTCCAGCCCAGCTCCAGCAACACCAGCCCATCTCAAACAGCACCAGCAGCTCCAGCAACACCAGCCCAGCTCCAGCAACACCAGCACCAACAGCCCAGCTCCAGCACCAACAGCCCAGCTCCAAGAGCACCAGCAGCACCAGCCCAGCCCCAGCAGCTCCAGCCCAGCACCAACAGCACCAGCCCAGCTCCAGCAGCACCAGCAGCACCAGCCCAGCTCCAGCAGCTCCAGCCCAGCTCCAGCCCGGCTCCAGCAGCTCCAGCCCAGCTCCAGCAGCTCCAGCCCAGCTCCAGCAGCTCCAGCCCGGCTCCAGCAGCTCCAGCCCAGCTCCAGCCCGGCTCCAGCAGCTCCAGCCCGGCTCCAGCAGCTCCAGCAGCACCAGCCCGGCTCCAGCAGCTCCAGCCCAGCACCAGCAGCTCCAGCCCAGCACCAGCACCAGCAGCCCAGCTCCAGCAGCTCCAGCCCAGCTCCAGCAGCTCCAGCCCAACTCCAGCAGCACCAGTAGCTCCAGCCCAGCTCCAGCCCAGCTCCAGCAGCACCAGTAGCTCCAGCCCAGCTCCAGCAGCTCCAGCCCAGCTCCAGCAGCTCCAGCCCAGCTCCAGCAGCACCAGTAGCTCCAGCCCAGCTCCAACAGCACCAGCCCAGCACCAGCAGCTCCAGCCCAGCTCACGCAGCTCCAGCAGCACCAACCCAGCACCAACAGCACCAGCCCAGCTCCAACAGCTCCAGCAGCTCCCCAGCCCAGCTCCCGCAGCTCCAGCAGCACCAACCCAGCACCAACAGCACCAGCCCAGCTCCAACAGCTCCAGCAGCCCCAGCCCAGCTCCCACAGCACCAGCAGCACCAGCCCAGCTTGAACCACAAATAGGAGATCAGAGCTGAGCTGCACCTTGAGCTCCAGAGGGTTAGAGGTTCTGGCTCTCCTGGCTGGGGCAGAACCAAGGCAGTAACTCCATGAAAAGGCAGACACTGAGCAGGGTGTGAGCAGGGTGTGAGCAGTGTCAGAGCAGGGTGTGAGCAGTGTCAGAGCAGGGTGTGAGCAGTGTCAGAGCAGTGTCAGAGCAGGGTGTGAGCAGTGTGTGAGCAGTGTCAGAGCAGGGGTGTGAGCAGTGTCAGAGCAGGGTGTGAGCAGGGTGTGAGTAGTGTGAGAGCAGGGTGTGAGCAGTGTCTGAGCAGTGTAAGCAGTGTCAGAGCAGTGTCAGAGCAGTGTGAGCAGGGTGAGTAGGGTGTGAACAGTGTCAGAGCAGTGCCAGAGCAGTGTGTGAGCAGTGTGTGAGCAGTGTGAGTAGGGTGTGAGCAGTGTCAGAGCAGGGTGTGAGCAGTGTCAGAGCAGGGTGTGAGCAGTGTGTGAGCAGTGTGAGCAGTGTCAGAGCAGGCTGTGAGCAGTGTGAGCAGTGTGTGGGCAGTGTGAGCAGTGTGAGTAGGGTGTGAGCAGTGTCAGAGCAGGGTGTGAGCAGTGTCAGAGCAGGCTGTGAGCAGTGTCAAGAGCAGTGTGAGTAGGGTGTGAGCAGTGTGAGCAGTGTGTGGGCAGTGTGAGGCAGTGTGAGTAGGGTGTGAGCAGTGTGTGAGCAGTGTGAGCAGTGTGTCAGAGCAGGGTGAGTAGGGTGTGAGCAGGGTGAGCAGGGTGTGAGCAGTGTGTGAGAGCAGTGTCAGAGCAGTGTCAGAGCAGGGCTGTGAGCAGTGTGAGCAGTGTCAGAGCAGGCTGTGAGCAGTGTGAGCAGTGTGAGTAGAGGTGTGAGCAGTGTGAGCAGTGTCAGAGCAGGCTGTGAGCAGTGTCAGAGCAGTGTGTGGGCAGTGTGAGCAGTGTGAGTAGGGTGTGAGCAGTGTCAGAGCAGGCTGTGAGCAGTGTGAGCAGTGTCAGAGCAGTGTCAGAGCAGGCTGTGAGCAGTGTGTGAGCAGTGTCAGAGCAGGGTGTGAGCAGTGTCCAGAGCAGTGTCAGAGCAGGCTGTGAGCAGTGTGAGCAGTGTCAGAGCAGTGTCAGAGCAGGCTGTGAGCAGTGTGAGCAGTGTCAGAGCAGGCTGTGAGCAGTGTCAGAGCAGTGTCAGAGCAGGCTGTGAGCAGTGTGAGCAGTGTCAGAGCAGTGTCAGAGCAGGCTGTGAGCAGTGTCAGAGCAGTGTCAGAGCAGGCTGTGAGCAGGGTGAGTAGGGTGTGAGCAGTGTCAGAGCAGGCTGTGAGCAGTGTCAGAGCAGGGTGTGAGCAGTGTGTGGGCAGTGTGAGCAGGGTGAGTAGGGTGTGAGCAGTGTGTGAGCAGCCCGGCAAGGGGAGGACCTGCTGTCCCTGTGTGCACAGCACTGCCCTGTGGCTCAGCCTGAGTTCAGCTGCTGCTGTGGGCACGGCAGGCAGGGCTGGGGAAGCTCTGCCAGGGAACCAGCCCCACCTGGAAGCACCAGGCACACACCCCCAGCCCCGGAGGGGGAGATTGGCACTGGGCTCCCACCCACCGCAGCCCCGGGGCTGGGAGCAGGGAGCACAAAGGAAACACACAGACCATGACAGGCTAAGCCTCCTCCTTCCTCTCTGCTCCCCTTTCTTTCCCTTCATGCTGTGGCGAGGCTGCTGAATGGCAACAGGGAAATACTTCGGCAGAGCCAGACAGTCTTTTATAATTTGGGTTTTTTTCTCACTTTCCTTCCAGCTGCTTTGCTGGATGCCTAATCCTCCATGGACATCTGGAGAGGCACCAGGACACAGGGTGACGTGCCAGGTGGGCAGCACAGGTTATGGCACAGCGTGTGACCAAAGCACAAAAACCCAGAGCAGGAGGGAACATCAGTCGTGTCTGGACCTGCCAGGCCACAAACAGCCAGGTGGAAGCCCCCTGGTCTCAGCACAGCAAGGCCCTGCCCTGCACAGAGCATTTGGATGCCTCTCTGGGCTCCCACTCCCCCACAGGACCCACCCCAGGCTCCCCAGGGCAGAGCAGCCCACAGAGCCTGGGCAGGGGCCCTGGCAGGGCACCTCATCCCTGTCCAGGCACCAGCAGCAGCCATTCCTCTTTTCCCTGTTTAAATCACTTTCCATGGACACGTTTTACACCTGCACTTAGCATAATAAAGTATCCAAATCTGTGGAAAAACAAAGCAAAAGCAGCTCTGCAAGGAAGAAGAGGATAGAGCAAAACAGGGGAAAGGAAGAATATATAAAAATAGTCCCAAGGATCTGGGAAGTAGCTTTATAGATCCAAAATAACGATTTTCAGTCCCAGGGGAGTCTCTCTCCCGAGCTCAGCCTCCCACAGCACAGGGAGATACCCACTGGCCTGGCTGAGCATCTCGCTGCTATCAGCTTACAGCAAAATCAAATATTCAGTGTGGCTGCCCCCAGGGCTGCTTCTCCTCCCTGAGCCTCCTGCGAGCCCCAGCAGTCACTGCCAGCAGCAGCTCATCCCTCCTGCCAGCCACACACAGCCCAGGCAGTGCCACCCCCAGCCAGCCTGCTCTTTTCTCTCCCACCTGGGGATGCTGCAGCCAGGCTGCTCTGTGAGCAAAAACTGAGTTTGAGCAGGAATTCCTCCTGTGAATAACACTGCACTCCAAACCCAGCACTGCTGCAGATCCAGCACCTCCCAGAGCCCCACACTGCTGCAAACCCAGCACTGCTCTGAACCCAGCACCTCCCAGAGCCCCACACTGCTGCAAACCCAGCACTGCTGCAGATCCAGCACCTCCCAGAGCCCCACACTGCTGCAAACCCAGCACTGCTCTGAACCCAGCACCTCTCAGAGCTCCACACTGCTGCAAACCCAGCACTGCTCTGAACCCAGCACCTCTCAGAGCCCCACACTGCTCCAAACCCAGCACCCCTCGCCTTCATCCAGCCTCGTACTCGTCAGGTGCAATAAGGAAAACAAAACTGAAGTGCAATACAGCCACCACGCTGTCTCCAAGTAAAATCTGAACTTCTTTGTGACTTTCTACATCCACATCCGTCTCTGCTCCCGTGAAGCATCTCACACACCTCTGGAGCTTCGGAACAGCAAACTGCACTCACACAGGGGTGAGAGCACAGCCCCCAGCAGCTCTGCCCTGCTGCCCCTTGCCACAGCACACCCTGAAAGCCAAGCCCCCAAACGCTGACAGCTCACCTTGCTGGGCTGAGAATCTGGGAACAGCTTTGCAAATCTTCCTGCTAAGTGTCCTTGAGGGCTCTCTGCGGCAGAGGCTGCCCCAGGCTCTGGAGGGCTGGGGACGCTCAGGGAGAGGCACGGGCAGGGTGTGCCAGGGCAGGCAGCCCAGACAGCCGCACATCCCATGGTGCAGGAGCAGCACCACACTCACACCCAGCCGAGCTGAGAGACACCACAGCACACACCAGCCCAGCAGCAGCTCCCTGCTCAGCCCAGGCAGCTCCCCCAGCGTGTCTCCTGCTCCTCCGCCAGCCCAGCCCTCCAAGTGCAGGAGGCAGGAGCAGGATACACGGGGCAGCTTCAGGACGCACCACTTCACAGTCTGGTGAATGAGTCAGCAGCTGCGAATAAAAACGCCTCGTGGCAAGCCCACGGTTGTTTCCTGGAGAGCAAGGGCATTTGAAACTGGAACAAACGATGCCGTGTGCTCCAGGACCCTGCCCCTGCAGGACGCAGGCCAGCAGAGCCACGGCACCAGGAGCTGCATCCTCCACCTGGAGTCCAGCACAGCACAGCCAGAGCCAGGGAGCATCCCCTCCCCTGCAGCCGTGCTGGGGCATTCCCACACTGCAGAGCTCTGCTCATCCCTCCAGCCGTGCTGGGGCATTCCCACACTGCAGAGCTCTGCTCATCCCTCCAGCCGTGCTGGGGCATTCCCACATGGCAGCGCTCTGCTCATCCCTCCAGCCGTGCTGGGGCATTCCCACATGGCAGCGCTCTGCTCATCACTCCAGCCGTGCTGGGCAGGCACTGCCACACTGCAGAGCTCTGCTCATCCCTCCAGCCGTGCTGGGGCATTCCCACATGGCAGCGCTCTGCTCATCCCTCCAGCCGTGCTGGGGCATTCCCACACTGCTGAGCTCTGCTCATCACTCCAGCCGTGCTGGGCAGGCACTGCCACACTGCAGAGCTCTGCTCATCCCTCCAGCCGTGCTGGGGCACTGCCACACTGCAGAGCTCTGCTCATCCCTCCAGCCGTGCTGGGGCACTGCCACACTGCTGAGCTCTGCTCATCACTCCAGCCGTGCTGGGCAGGCATTCCCACACTGCAGAGCTCTGCTCATCCCTCCAGCCGTGCTGGGGCATTCCCACACTGCTGAGCTCTGCTCATCCCTCCAGCCGTGCTGGGCAGGCACTGCCACACTGCTGAGCTCTGCTCATCACTCCAGCCTCACTCACGCAGTTCCTCTGCTCTTCTACGTAACCAAGGCAGGTGCAACTCAAAACACCAACAGAGAGCTGCCCAGCCTTCCACAGAACACCTTTGCCATGTTCTGCCCTTCTCAGCACAACCTCTCCACCCTGCTGGAGCAGGAGGCACGTGCTTGCCGAGGGATGCTGTGCCCAGGACGTGCTGCTCCCAGTCCAGGCTGAGAGAGAGGGCAGGCACGGGAGGGACCACCCAGGGCAGGGCTTGGGCAGGGAGCACCCCACGGAGGCAGCACTGCCTCGGGAGCAGAGGGGGCGCCTAGAGCTCCATCCCTGGCAGCACACACAGCCTCAGGACAGACACTGTGCCACCCCAGGACGACAATGCAGGGCGGTGCCCATCTGCAGGGAGCAGACACACAGGGAATAACCTTGTTGGTGATGGGCAGCCCAGCAGCACCGTGCCTGGGGGCAGCCACCAGGAGAGCGGGGCAGGGCGGGGCAGGGCGGGGCAGGGGCAGAGCTGCAGGGCAGGGCGCTGTGGCTCTCCGACTGCTGCACACCCACAGAAAAATTGGACAGGCAGGGCGGAGCAGGGCGGGGCAGGGCGGGGCAGGGCGCTGTGGCTCTCCGACTGCTGCACACCCGCAGAAAGCCTGGCCAGGCAGGGCGGGCTGTGACCAGAACCTCCTCTGGCTCCGCAGTGAGTCCCCAGAGGCGTTTGGTGGCGCTCAGCCTGTCCTGCTGGTCCCGGAGCAGCAGGGGAGGGAGGAGCTGCTCAGCAGCTCACGCCTCTGACACGTGCTGCGTGTGGCCCCGCCAGACCGCAGGATCTGGCTCGCTGAACGTGTGGAAGCAAAACTGCTCCGTGTCTCACTGTACAGAGCCCCAAACAATAACTGTCTGTCGCTGCACAGGAGCTCAGGAGAAACAGCAGTTGCTATTGGCATGGTGCACAGCAGCCTTCCTCTTACACAACACCAGCAGATGTGAAAATAGCCCAGTGCTGCCTTGTGCGTTCCTCTGACCTCCTGTTTGCTTCTGGATCGGATTCCAAAGCTGGATCTTAACCTACAAGAGCCATAAAAGCAAAGGATTTGGCCCTATCAGGGACCTCTCCATAATGTGAGACAGATGCACTCGGTGCAGGAGAACACCCGAGGCTCATCAGCAGGGAGGAGGCTGAGGCAGGACCACCCCCTGCTCTGCAGCACAGCCAGGACACGGCCCCGTGCTCTGCCTGCCCATGCTCCCCAGAGCTGGAAGCTCCTGCAAGCCGGGACAGAGCTCAGAACCTCAGCTCCTACTGCTCAGCCACACAGCAGCTCCTCCAGCCCCCACCTGCCCTGGCAAAGGGGGCTCTCCGTGGTCCCCTGCCCCCAGACTTGTTATCCTCAGGGTTACTGGTGCTGCCGGAGCCAGCACAGGGTGGGGCACTCCCCTCCAACCCTGCAAGGTGCTTCTGGGGTTTCTCACCTGACTGAAGAACAGAGATTGACTCCAAAGCCAAACCCAAAACCACTCCAGGACATACAGAATGAAAAAGTACATGGAAGAGAAATTGCTCCTGGAAGTGTGAAAAGGCAGGAGAATAAACTGAAGAAAGCTAAAGACGTGTGATAGAGGGAGAGCTCAGGAACCACCAGCAAAAGGGCATCCCTAACAACAACCTGCATCAATAAATTAATGTCTCCAGGGTCTGCGAGGGTATCCAGTGTCCCTGCTTGGGAACTGCAGCAACCCCCGGCAGCAGAGCGACTGCCTGAGAGGGAAGAGAAGAAAACAAGACAGGGGCATTGGGGAGGGGTGAATGACCTGTGAGGTCCAGGGCCACTCCCAGCAGTGCTCCCCTCTGCCCCACCACGTATTTGTCCCTGTGCTCCTGGGTGGAAATGTCACGCCATGGCAAAGCCCTGGAGCAGTCTGACTCACCCAGTCCTGCTCCTGGAAACTCCTGACCCTCCAACCTCCCACTGCAGCCAGGGCTGGGGACACCTCCCAGTACTGCCACAGTCTGTCCCCAGGAGATGCTACTCCTACCCCATCACCCACTGGTGCCTGCAGGGTGGCCTTGGGATCTGTGGGAAAGCTTTTGGCCAGAGCTGAGCCCCCAGCACAGACCTGCAGCAGCTCACACACCAGTGCACCCCAGCCCTCCTGCACAAGGAGCCACCAGAACACACAGAGCAAACCCAAACCGTGGGGCTCTGTCCCAGAATCTCTCCAGCCCCAGGCTGGAGGGATTTCTGCCTCTGCACACAGGCACAGGCAGCAGAGCAGAGCAACTCCAAGACCAGCACACAGGACAAGCTGCAGATCACGGCTCGAACGCAGGGCAAAAGGCAGCCTTAGAACATAATCCACTTCAGGAGCCCTTAAATCTCCCCAATACAACACAGAGCCCTTTAAGCAAAACTAAACAACTTCCTTTAGACTAAATAAATATTAAACCTAAGTGATGCATTAATTTACTCCAGCTCGCCAAAGGCTAACTCCTACCCAAACTGATCATTATTAAAGAAATCCTATAATCCCTCGCTCCCATTCAGGCTCAAAACATGTAATCCCGTGAATAAACCCAGAAAGAAAGTGTAACAAAATGGGCAATAAAAACTTACAGCGTTCACATCTTTTCATCTCCCATTAATACTGTAAACACTCGCTGGAAGGCCCTCGAGTATGACTAATCTGCTGTTTTGGCTCCCGCCAGCCGCCGGAGGAGCTCCGCGCCGCGAGTGACACCCAGCGAGCTCCGGGACACCTCGGCCGGCCGGCCCAGCTCGCAGCCCCAAACGCTGCACCACCAGCACGGGAAGGAGCAAGCATGGTTCCAATAGCACCAGAGCACAGAGCTTTCTTCTTTTTTTCCTTTTTTTTTTTTTATTATTTTATTGCTTTGGAAGCCTGCAAGCTCCAATTGTATAAATGCCAATAACTTTGTTTTAAGGCTGCTGAAGTAAGAGATCAGATTTTAGCAAGTGCTTTCCAGGCAGTCAGCCAAACTTTTTCTGATTCACTAAAAGCACCGAAGGGAGGGGGAGAGGAAGGGGGCTGGAGGGCTGATTAACTTCAGTTACCGCACAAGCGCAAAAACCCCTCTCCCCGCTGCAAAGGCTTCCGGCGCTGCGAGCCCCGCGCCGCCGGCGATGGTCGGGCTGGAAAAACCCCGCAGCCCAGAAACACAGCAAACACCTTCCAGCCACAGGGGCACCTCCGGCTGCGAGTCCCCTGCTGCTGGGGACGCTGCTCCACCTGGGGAGGCTCTGCTGGTGTGGGGTTTGAGCTGCAGCTTTTGGAGGGGGTGAGGAAAAAAATGGGATGGGGGATTTTTTGGATGGGTGGGAGAGCAGGGGATGAGGCTGGTCCGGGTTTTAGCTTTAGAGGGATGGAGCTGTGCTCATCCAGGAGCATCCCCTGCTGCCCTCGGGGATCTGCAGAGGGCGAGGAGCAGGTGCAGTCCCGGCCAAAGCGCAGCTCAGGGCCCAGGGTGGCACAAGCGTCCCCAGCCCCGGCCGGGGGGCGGCTGCAGCCACCGGAGCAGCGGCACCTGCTCTGCCCGGCCCCGCAGGCGGGGCTGCTCCGGGATGCCCAGCGAAAACGCCCGTGGCAGGGGCAGCTGCCATCCCCATCCGCGGGCTCCGGCTCAGAGCTCCGCTCGGGGCGCTCCTCCCGCCGCCTCATTCCTGCCGAGGCAGGATCAAAGGCTGGGGCTGACTTGGACGCCGTTCTACTGAATAATGGGGAGGGAGCACGCAGCCTCCTTCTCTTGGCTAGCAAAACTTGTGTTTTTCAAAGCATCAGTTTTTGGGAGTGAGTTCCCGACGAGGGGAAGGGAGGAAAAAAACCACAAAAAACGACCAAAAAATAAACGAGGTGGGGGGGAGAGAAAGGGAAAAAAGGGCGAGCAGGAGAGCTCCTGCTCTTCCAAGGCAAGTGCATCAATCAGCGCCGTGCGAGGAGAGTCCAGCACTGCCTCTCACATCATTAGCCAGGCTAATGCACTCCAGAGGATCCCTCTGCCGGCACCGGCTGCACCCCTGCCCGCGCCGGGGCCGAGCACGGCCGGGCACGGAACGCGAGCTGGGCGCAGGGCGCGCCCCGGTGCGGGGCCAGCGACACCCCAGCAGCTGCCGCGGCGCTCGGGGAAACGCAGCCACAAAAACTAGAGGGAAACAAGTGAAAGCCCCAGCCAAACCTGCCTGGCACTCGAGGTCAGTGCGCCGCCTTTGTTTCTATTCTACAACCAAAAGCAAGAGAGGACAGAAAGGACACGTACCTGTACCTGAAAGCACAGCAGCAGGAAATGTAAACATCTGGAGAGGAGAAAAAAAAAAAAAAAGCAACAAAAGATCAAATGATGCGGTAGAATGATTAAAGTTGATTTTTTTTTTTTTTGCTTTGTTTTTGTTTGCAATTTTTTAAAGGGCTCAGAGCGATGCTCTGCTTATAAAAAGGCTCAGGTCCCCATTACCGCTTGGTTGCAAGGAAAATGCAACCGGAGCCTCCGGAATGAAAGTTAAAAAAAAATAGAAATATGCCATAATCCTTACAGGCAAGTGCAGGCTGAGAGCAGTGAATACATCGCTGGGCGAGGAGGGGTGGCCGCGGCCGGTGGCTAGCGGAGCGCAGTCCCCCGCCGCCGCGCTGACATGGGAGCGATCCGGCCGGCGAGCTCCGCGCCGCGATCCGCGCTCTCCGCGCCGCGCCGCCGGGAACTTGTGGTACCGCCCGCTCTGCCTGCGCCGAGTGACTCGTCAGGCATCAGCTCTCCTCTCCCCCTGTCTCTCCTCCTCCTCCTCTCCCTCTCTCCGCCTTTGGGGGGATGAAGGTGCTTATTGTCAGTAACTTCCGACCATCAGCCCGTGCCCCCCCGCGTCCCCCGGGCCGGGCCAGCCCCGCCGGGCGGATGGAGCCTCCGGGCCCGCTCCGAGCCGCGCTCCGGGCGGGCGGCATCGCGGCGGCGGGCACGGAGCGGGGCGGGACCGGGGCCGGGGCTGGCACCGCCCGCGCCAGCGGGCACCGCCCGCCCGGAGAGCGATTTCTGCGGAGCGCGGGGGTCGCGCTGCCCCCGGCCCTGCCCGGCGTGGAGAGCCCAGCGGGCACCGCCCGCCCGGAGAGCGATTTCTGCGGAGCCGCGGGGCTCGGGCTGCCCCCGGCCCTGCCCGGTTCAGAGAGCGATTTCTGCGGAGCGCGGGGGTCGCGCTGCCCCCGGCCCTGCCCGGTTCAGAGAGCGGGCGGCGCTCCCCGGGAGCGGAGGAGTCGGAGCGCCGGTACAGCGGCCGTGGGGAACCCCGGTACCGCCGACACGGGGGGCAACCCCCGGTACCACGGACAAGAGGGGAATCCCCGGTACCACCGACACAGGTGAAACCCCCACGGACACGGGTGTGACCCCGGTACCACCGACATAGGTGGAACCCCCACTGAGACGGGTCTGACCCCGGTACCACGGACACGGGTGGAAGTCCCCCCGGTACCACGGACACGGGTGTGACCCCGGTACCACTGACACAGGTGGAACCCCCACTGAGGCGGGTCTGACCCCGGTACCACGGACACGGGTGTGACCCCGGTAGCACCGACACGGGTGGGACCTGTCCCGGGCCCGGCTGCCCCGGACGGCCCCGGAGCGCTGTCCCCGCAGCGCTGTCCCCGCCGCTATCCCCCCCGCTCCCGGGCTGTCCCCGCCGCTCCGCACGGCTCGCCTGCCCTCCAGCGGCCGCAGCCCCGCCGAGCGCCCAGGGGCTTCCTCCGCCTCAGCTCTCGGCAGTCTTTTGGTCCGTTTGGGGGCTTGCTTTAAGTTAAGAAAAAAAAAATTTCACACGCTGATAGCGTGCGGTGACTCTTTCCTCTTGTCTGAAAGCTCGTTTGTAGCAGACGCGATGCCAGGAGCCCGTAACCTCCGCGCATAGCCCAACTCTCCAAAGAGCACCCAACATCACTTAACACCTTATTAAGTGAGAACATAACCATGGCTGGAGCCCGGCGCTTTCCAAAGCCTCCGCTCCAGGAACAGCGTGCATCAGCGCGGCGAGCCGAGCCCAGCTGCTCCCGCCTCTGCAGGCTCCCCCAGCACTCAGCCACAAATCAAGCAGCATCTTTACTCCCCGGAGTTCACACTGGGGAGCCTTCAGGTGTCAAGCCACAGGGTTTTTTGGCCCATGGTTTCAGGCCCAAGAGGCACAGAAAACATTAAGTTTTAAAGCAGTGATCAAAGCAAGTCCTTATAAAACCTCCAGCACTAGCACATGTCTGTGATGTATCTAACAGACTTCACACTTCTGGCCTTATGGATCTGCAAGTTTATTAAAAAAACCAGAAACCCAAACTGCTGAAGCCACCAGCATCAGAGGCCCCATGCATCCCTGTCCCAGCAGTCTCCCAGCACTTTGCCACAGCTGAGAGCTCCTTTCACACATGGCCAAGGAGATCAGAGCCACCATCCTAAGCCCTCCAAGCTGACCTCACCAAGATGCCTACACTGGAACAATACAGCATTTGGGGACTCACAAGATCACAGTGCTTAGTCAGATGTGAAAATATTCCATATATCCCTAATCATCAGTAATAGCTCATTTCTTGGAAGCAGTTTGGGTGGCAGAAGCCCAGCCTGTGCCATCTTATACTGCTCAGTGCCACAGGAAAGGCAGCCAAAGCATTTCCACATGAGCCAGCCCCTGACTTTGCCAGACACATACCCCAGTCTAGTGTCTGCTGCCCAATGCACATAGCAGTGCTGCAAAGCCAGAGGCAGCAGCTCCTCCAAAACCTTCACAGTCACCCGTGGGTGTGGGCTCGGGCTGCTCCTCAGGTTTTTCACCAGCAGCTCCATCACCTCCCTCCATAAAAGGCTCCTCAGACAAGGCCTGATGGCTCTGCACAGCACCCAGGCTGGCCCAGGGCAGCTGCACAACAGCTAGGAAAGGAATTAGTGAGGCTGCTAGCTAACAAGTTGCTGCCAATAATTTTAATTGCCCCAAACAGCAGGTAAAATTACAGCAGCTACAACAGGGCTGTGAGCTACACATGGAAAAACTCATCCCAGGTGACACTGGCCCAGGGCAGGCTGAGGAGCCACAGGCTGCAGCACAGCTGCCATGACCTGAAGGACTTGGATCCACACAGGCCAGAAGGACCTGGCCACCTCAAGCAGCAAGAACTGCCAGGGCTACACCAGGGGTTGTTTTAAAGAGGGCACATGAGGGTTTTCTTCTTTCAATTATTCATTTGTAATCACACAACTTCTGTATTTCAAATAGATCCATCCTTTGTGCCCCTTAATCTTTAATATCCAAATAGCTACCTGGATAATAACACCAGTATTGGGTAAATCTCAGACTCCCAGTCCTGAACAACACAGATGGGGCACAGAATGGAGAAGAGGCAGCTCATACATGTCTCTGGAAAAAAACAGAAATATCATTTAGCAGCTGTTAAATATCATCTATGCTGTTATGAATATATGTGAGAGTGTGTGTACGTACCTATATCCAATATTGGAAGCTCCACACTGCTGAAGGCTCCTGTGTGATCACATTCCCAGCCAGAGCAGCTGATGCCCACTGGAAAAGCTTCCAGGCTGTTTGTTTTCCTTGCAGCAGGCTCAGGGTGTGAGGCTGGCACAGCACATTGCTCAGAGCTGGTGCTCCCAACACTTGATGAGGCAGGACAGGGCCAGGCAGGACCCTGGGAGCTCCTGGGCTTCCTCCCTCCCCTCAGCCCTGCAAATGGATCTGGCCCCAGCATCTGGCACACAGGATTTAAATTTAAATGAAAAGCCTGTGCTGATATTGTATGAAGACCAAGTTCAGCTCCACATCCCAGCCCTGCTGCCCATGAGCAAATCCATGTGTAGTGTGCTCTGTCATCTGCATCTCCAGCCTTGGGTTGCTCCTATCAGCAAAATTTTCCTTGCAGAAAATCCAGTCAAAGAGGTCTTCTGAAAATGAAAGCCTTGGTGAAAGGAAAGACAATTTTCAGACTGGCTGTGGTGCATATTCTGTCTTTTTCCAGGTTACACATAAAAAGACAACTTCATCCCAAGGGGAGGAACACTTCTGCCACATGGTCTGGGTGCTCAGAGAAGGAGGGTTTGACATGAGAGCCACCTCAAAACAGCCCTGAGCTGTCCAGGGGCACAGGGCTTCAGCCTCTGCCCACCACATTCAGGCACAGGCTGGCAGAAGGAACATGGTGAGGAACAGCCAGGACTTGGATTCAGCCACCACAGCCTGGAGTGCTGGGGACAGAGGCACAGCACAGCATCCCCTCCAGAACAGCATCCCTCCCAGCACAGCATCCCCTCCAGAACAGCACCCCTCCAGAACAGCATCCCTGCCAGCACAGCATCCCTCCCAGCACTGCATCCCTCCCAGCACAGCATCCCTCCCAGCACTGCATCCCATCCAGCACAGCATCCCCTCCAGAACAGCATCCCCTCCAGAACAGCATCCCTGCCAGCACAGCATCCCTCCCAGCACTGCATCCCTCCCAGAACTGCATCCCCTCCAGAACAGCATCCCTCCCAGCTCCAGCATCCCTCCCAGCACTGCATCCCTCCCAGCACTGCATCCCTCCCAGCACTGCATCCCTCCCAGCACAGCATTCCTCCCAGCACTGCATCCCTCCCAGCACTGCATCCCTGCCAGCACAGCATCCCATCCAGCACTGCATCCCATCCAGCCCAGCATCCCTCCCAGCACTGCATCCCTCCCAGCACTGCATCCCTCCCAGCACTGCATCCCTCCCAGCACTGCATCCCTCCCAGCACTGCATCCCTCCCAGCACTGCATCCCTTCCAGCACTGCATCCCTCCCAGCACTGCATCCCTCCCAGCACAGCATCCCTCCCAGCACAGCATCCCTCCCAGCCCAGCATCCCTGCCAGCACAGCATCCCATCCAGCACTGCATCCCTCCCAGCACTGCATCCCTCCCAGCACTGCATCCCTCCCAGCACTGCATCCCCTCCAGCACAGCATCCCTCCCAGCACTGCATCCCTCCCAGCACTGCATCCCTGCCAGCACTGCATCCCTCCCAGCACAGCATCCCTCCCAGCACTGCATCCCTCCCAGCCCAGCATCCCTGCCAGCACAGCATCCCATCCAGCACAGCATCCCTCCCAGCCCAGCATCCCTGCCAGCCCAGCATCCCTCCCAGCCCAGCATCCCTGCCAGCCCAGCATCCCTGCCAGCACTGCATCCCTCCCAGCCCAGCATCCCATCCAGCACAGCATCCCTCCCAGCCCAGCATCCCTGCCAGCCCAGCATCCCTGCCAGCACTGCATCCCTCCCAGCACTGCATCCCCTCCAGAACAGCATCCCTGCCAGCACAGCATCCCTCCCAGCACTGCATCCCTCCCAGCCCAGCATCCCTCCCAGCACTGTCCACAGAGATGTCCCTTGCAGAGGGAGAGCCCAGCATGCTGCAGCCCTCACTCTCATGGCAATCCTTGCTGTGCAAGTGAAAAGAAACCCAAGGGAGGCAGGAATCATTCAGCAGGCAGGGTTTCAGAGCTTACAAAGGTTTTACTCCACTGCAGCTCCCCTTGGATTTTCAATGGGATCTGGGGACTGAAACCTCAGATTCCCCTGGAAGCTCCAGCACACTGATAAACAAATCCCAGCAGAACGAGGCAAACAGAATTCCTGGCAGTGATGGACATCTCAGGCCAAGGGCAGGCAGGGGCTTGGTCCCAAACCCTGCTCTCCTGGGTACCCAGCCCCTCTCCAGTGCCCAGGGCCCCCAGCCAGAGCCTGCCCCTCCCTGTGACCCCCAGCCCCCCACCTTGCTCCAGCCTCCAGCACAGGCTGGGCACACAGAGGCTGTCCTGGACCCCACTGCAGCTCCCCTCTGCATGTGGCAGCTGCCAGAATGCTCCTGAAGGGAGGCCACAACAAGCCAACCTCTGCAGATAGCCCTACACAAACCAGTGGGAAATTCCACTTTTCAGCCTTTGCACTGCACTAAATCCTAGGGCTTGGCTCCTTGGATTTATATTCCTCTATGGTTTCACTTTTCCCTAAAAAAAATTTTAAAAAAATCACAAGCTGTTAAGCTTCAAAACTTAATATTTCCTTAACTTGGAGCTTTTCAGCTCAACAGCTCTTAAACATAAAGCTCTTTGCCTGAAGTCTCCTGAATGGAGCTGTCTCCAGCCCAGCCCTGTCTGTGGCACCAGCCATCCCTCACCCCCCAGCAGCAGCCTGGCTCTGCCCCCTGCCCAGCTGCTGCCTCTCACCACGAGCATGGCCACCCTCGTGCCCACAGCTGGCACTGCCAGGGGCAGTCAGGCACTGCCTGGTGACACCACAGAGCTCTCAGTGCCCCCTGCCACTGCCCTCAGTGCTGGCACAAGCCAGTGAGTGAGCCTGCAGGAGCTCAGGGTGGGCTGTGAGACCCCTGTCTCACTTTCTGAAAACAACAGTGGAAAAATCCATGTTTCTACTCATGTTTCTGAAGAGGAGCTGTAGTCACACTCTGCATCAGAGCAAGAACTCAAAAAACATCATATGGATGGATTGGCACAAAAATCTGTTGGAACACAGCAAAATCAGTGGAGGGACATCTCTGGAAGAGCCATTCATTCTCCTGGGGCATGCAGAGTGCTCTCCTACAAGCAGAGCTCCAGGCACAGCAGCAGGAGCACCACGAGGAGGGAGCAGCCTCAGCTGGGACACAGGGACACTGCCAGGCAGCCCAGAAGGGCAGAGGGATGCAGGAATGTCTGCAATGGTGTCCAGGCTGTCCTAGAGACCAGGGACAGCCTGGGCTGCTCCTACAGGAGGAGGAACTGAAAGGAGCAGGAAGACTGCAAAGTCAGAAGAGCAGTGAAGAACTAAGCAAGGAGAAAGTTGTGGCAATATGCAGAGCTGGGAAGGAGCTGGAAAGGACAATTTAGACCCATAGAGGGAACTGAAAGCATCTCTCCTAATTCAAGACCCTAAAAATGAAGCCAAGACCCCCAGTGTCCCTGTGCCCTCTGGACTGGCTGCGTGTCCTGCCCTTGAGTGGTGCCATGACACGGTACTGCCCTTAGGGACAGCCATGTAGCTGTAGTTAAATAGTTAAAATTTATTTTCCATGTAAAAATTTGGAAGGAAAGACTTGAAAGTATGGGGAAAATATTTCAGGAGCAGGGAAGAATGTTCTAAACACCTGAGGTGGCCTTACTATCAAATTGAAAGCTTTACTCCTTAGCTGTAGCTGTGCAGTGTTGTTGGTGTCCTCACACCCAGGGAACAGCTTTACACCACCCCAGCAGGGCCCAGATAACATCCACTGCCTGAAAACAGCACCCAAAGGGCCCCCAGGAGCCTCTCATCAAGGGCATTCCTGGGAAAATAGCAGTTACAGCTTTGGGACAAATGTAGGGAGCAGTGGGCCAGGTTTCATGAACAGGATAAAGGTGGCTGCAGTGATGAAATGCCAAATTCCTCAACAGCTACAATACACCTTCAACTCTTCCTGCAATTATTGCTCATTAAAAGAAAACCAACCAGACAAAAAACCCCACAAACAGCAAAACTAATGTCAAACTTAAAGCTTAATTTGAAAGCAGGCAAGAGAAACTGTGTTCTCTTAAATACAGCAAGTGTACAGAAGTGGAGGAGGCTCAGCAGGCTTCAGGCCCCAGCGGGTGGTTCAGACTGCAGGACCCTGCTAGCACAATGACTCCAATTAAAGAGAGCCTGTTTCCAGTGCCCTGGGGAGAATGGGGTGCAGCAGCTCTGAGGCTGGCTCAGCCCCTCCCTTGGCCTGGCTCTGGGCAGCAGCAGGGCTGGCACAGCCAGCTCAGGCTGGCACTGGCAGAGGTGCCCTGTGCCCTCCCTGTTCCCACTCCTGAGCCTCAGACACCTTCTCCCTTTCTTTTATCCACTGCCCCTGTTTTCCCTGGGATCCTTTTCCCATAGAGGCGCTCCCAGCTCGGTCAGGGAGAGATGACAGAAGTGCTGGGAGGAGAGGAGAGAGTTTCTGAAGAGAGAAGAGCAAAAGTCATCTTCATACAACTGGGCACAGGCCCTGCATGTAGTGCCCACACTAAATTAACATTCGATTGATTTGACTGATTTATTGGTCCCAATTAGGCACTGCTTAAAACCCTTCTACATAAGACAATGCAGAGGCAGCCCATCATCACCTGGCCACCCTCCAGCACACCTGGCCACCCTCCAGCACACCTGGTCAGGCCCATCATCACCTGGTCACCCTCCAGCCACACCTGGTCACCCTTCAGCTACACCTGGTCACCCTTCAGCCACACCTGGTCACTCTACAGCCACACCTGGCCACCCTACAGCTGCACCTGGCCGCCCTACAGCGCACCTGGCCACCCTCCAGCCGCACCTGGTCACCCTCCAGCCACACCTGGTCACCCTCCAGCCACACCTGGTCAGGCCCATCAGGACACCTGGTCACCCTCCAGCCACACCTGGTCACCCTCCAGCCACACCTGAGCACACCTGGCCACCTTCCAGCACACCTGCAGCCCAGCATCCCTTCTCCTGCCCCCATCACTCTCAGTTCTCCTTGCTCACACTGAGGGCCAGGTTCAGACAAAGCAGTCCCGAATTAACAGCAGATCTCAAAACCTCCCAACCTCACTCCACACAACTCTTGGCACTTGCTGCTGCTTGCCAGAACCTGCTGCCCACCGGCCAAGGGCAGGGATAAAGGGGCTGTGCTCCAAACCCCCCATTCTCCTGCAGCTTTTGCTGACATCTCTTAGTGGGATCCAGTCTTTAATGCCCTTCTGGAAATCAGTGAGGACAAGGATCTAGGTGCTGGCTCCAGAGGGAAGGAAAGGTTGAGTCTGGCTGCCAGTCAGTCATGGCACACACAGAAGGGACAGGACAGGGCTCGGGGTACCTGGGCAGAGCAGGAACTCAGCCCCGGAGGGCCTGTCTGGGGGCAAGGAGCCCAGAACCACCACCCATCCTGCCCTGCCTGCAGTACCACACCCACTGCCAGCCACGCTCCAGAGGCTGCAACTGCTGAGCACAGGCAAAGAGCCTCACACCCATCACAGCCACCCTGGAAGCTGGGCTGATCAGGGCAGGAGCAGAAAGAGCCCCAGGACAGACCCGGGGCAGCCACAGGCACTTCTGAGCACCCCCAGGGACAGCTCTGGCAGGATGGTTCCTCCTGGCATCACCTCCTCTGAGGAGACACCAGAGACCTGGAGAACAGAGGAGCATGCACGTGGAGCAGCTGGCAGCCCTGCATGGTCACACACACCCTCAGCTGGGTGCCTCCCCCTGTCCCAGAGACACCAGGCACCTGGTCACTGTAAGGAATGGGACTGCACAGCAAGAGTGAAACATGAAAACAGCCAGGACAGACAGTGCTGCCAGGGGGTCAGCAGGAGGGGAATTCCCACAGGAAAGGGGAAGGCACTGTTACCTGGAGAGGTGTTCCAGCAGCCTGTAAAGGAAGCCAAGCTGCTTTCCCATCCCAGCATGAGGAAATAGCAATGGCTGTTGCCATGTGTTGGGCTGTGGAGCTCCATGTGCTCAAGGAGGGGGATCCCACAGAGCCTTGGAACCCTCAGCACAGCTATCAAAACACTGCAGCTTTGTTGCCACCATTACCATGGCAAGAGCAGTACTCAAAAACCCACATCTGGTATTTATCTTTTCTCTTCAACAGGTATTTTCACATCTGAGCTTTTTTTTTTTTAAATCAACCTTTGAGGCTCCATTCAAAGTGGAAGAGCTGGCAGCTGCACATGGATATCCAAGGATCCAGCTGCAGCAGTCATCAGATGCCATTCCCAGAAGGAGGCAGGTTTGGAGATGTGGTCAGACAGCAGCAGAGGGTGGGACAAGGCCAGGAGTGAGGGCAGTGACCACCCCTCACCACTCCCTGAACTCCATTCAACAGTGGGGGATCTAACAGGGCCAAGTGAAGTGATTTTGTATGCCATGAGGTTCAGAGCAGCCCGAGAGCCTGAGCTACATCATCTCCTTCAGATTGCCCATGCTGCACCTCCCTGCCAGCCCTGACCTGCTCTGCTCAGTCACCTGCAGACAACACCCTGGCCTCCCTAAACTCCAACAATCAGATTATTTCACTGGCTAGAAAGCTGCTTGCTAAAATTACTGTACAATTTTCACTTCTTTCAGCCAAAATTGAGGGCAATTTTGCTTAAATAAGCCTGTCTGTGCCATTAGCTCTATTTCACCAGGGAAATCTGCTCTCACTTGTGCACATGACATCATCTATTGACATAACCCCACCAAAACAGGCATTTCAAACCCTTACACTCTGCCATTATACTCAGGCTTAAATGAATCTTTGACACCATTTTGCTTCTCTACCATGCACCTTACTTGGCTTTGTTTTCCCAAAAAGAACTGTTTGCTTCTGGAGACTTGCACTACTTTCCACTGCACCCAGCACCTCAACTACAGGAGCTAAGGGTTTTGTAACAGCAAACAGAAGAATACATTCAGTGGCAACTTTACAAATGCTACCTGAACAATCGTACAGCACACTCAGAACATTCCCCCCTGGCCATGCCCAAGCCAGGCTGTGTTCACACGTCCTGCAAGGCCACCTGCTGCAGCACAAGTGTCCAGGCCCTGGAGGGGGAAAACCTCACCCTGCTTTCCTCAGGGGCTCCCTCTGTGAGAACACAAGTGGAGATTCTCAAACACAGCAAGGAGGACAGCATTTCATTGGTACCATACAACTGTCTGAATGTTTTCTGAGTATTCTTGGTCTGCCCCCATTACTGCAGCTCCTGGGCACAAGATGGAGCAGTCAAGCATAGGAAGTGACAACACTGAGACATTACATCCATGCTTGCCTCCACATGGAAGCCCTTACAGCCTCTGGGGTTTTTAATCTTGAACTCTGGCTCTCAGCATCACGTGTAGGCCAGAGGACACGAGAGCACTTCCTGCTCTGCTGAGCTTTAGGATTTGCTGGAGGTTTGTCTCAGCACTCCCAGGATTTACCCACAGGCTCTGAACTGCTCAGTGAGCTCTCTAGGCACACCCATTATTCTCTCCACAAAACCCTCCAGGAGTCATTATGAGAGGCAGCATCAGACTCTGCAGCTCCCCAGAGGAACAGCACAGCCAGCAAATCCCAAATCAAGAGTATTGCATTTTACAAGTGAGCTCCAGGCCCTATAAACCCAGCAGTTAGAGAGAAACCATAAACCAAAGAGCAGTGAGGCAGGTCAGGAACTGAGATGCAGGAAGGGCTGGTTTAGGCAATTATACAATTAGTGGTCACTTCCAGACAAGAATAAAGCCCTGCTTGCCACCCCAGTCTTCTCACCAATCATGTGCTCAGCAGCTGCAAGGCTCGTGGAACTGGAGTTGTTTTTGAAGCTGACAGCACATGAGGATAGTTTATGTGTACCTGGTAAAGAGAAGAAGCTAAAATACTCAAAGGTAGCTCCTCAGAGAAATTTTTAAGTCCTCAGAATGCAGAAACTCCTCACCCATAAAAAAAAGAAACAATAGTACTTTATTAAAGTACTAAATTTTATTTTTTCCACAATATATTTAGTCTCCCCACCATTTCCATTTGTCTGACCACCACCGTGCCTTATCAAAACATTCCATACATACTTAACATGAAGCTGAGGGTGGAGTCCCATCTTTAAAAACTAAACAGGCATTTTGGACAACACATTCTTGGCAAGGTAATCTGGATGACATTTATCAGACACAGGAGGGAAAGCTCTTTCAGCATTTGTAAAAAGAACAGCCAAATAATGGTTACAGAAGTAAGACTGCAGATTTTAACGAACTGTTTAAACTGCCTTCTTTTCTTACAGACTCTGTCTCCACTGCCAGAGAGCTTGAATGACCTGGAAGTGTACACAAAAAGTTAGAAATTGAAATCCATTCTTAAAAATTACTTTTAGTTCACTAAACTTATTTTATAAAATACTGACATTAAATATAACAGAAGTACATTCCTTTCAGAGAAAACCAAGTTGAAAGCATGACACTGGGTCCCTCTGCTGAAGACTGCTACTCACACTAGTCCCAGAAGTAAAGAATTCACTGAAGGTGAGGGAGAGGATGGGTGTGGAGCAGAGAGGCAATTATGGGCTGGACTCTGGCTACCCTGGCAATGCCACAGCAGCCCCAGGGGCTGAGGCTGACTGCCTTTGACATTCCCTCAGGAACAGATCCATATGTCCTTCAGACAAGGTTACTCTGAAGCACTGAGGGAAGCAGGAAAGCATAAGCAATTCTGTCACTGCAGAAAAATTAACTTGAAGGAATTTTGATAGGGAAATCTGAGACACATTTTCAGCTTAGTCTGTGTTAAGTAATAACTAATTCAGAAACTTGCTTCCTGGTACCACCTTTTGGCTTGTGCTCCTTTCAAGAGTTCAGTTGATTCTGGGAGAGAATGTAGCAGGAATGTCACAATCTCCATCACAAAACAGCTCTCCCTCCCAGACACCCTCCCCGACAAAGGGCTGAACACCAGACTGGCCTAGGTGGCCAGATTCAGCAGCAAGGGAAACCACAGCTCATTTCCTTAGCCAATATCGTGCCAGAAGGAAAATTCTGTGGGTTTAGTAAGCAAGAGATAATTTACCAGCCATATAAAAGCTGGAAAAAATGTAATAAAATATTAGCTTTCCCTTCTTAGCCAACTAAACCCTTAAAACCATTCCCATATATTTAATGTGAAGTATTGTTTGTGGTTTGTAACCCTTTGAAACAGTCCAAAGCTTGTAAAGATTAAGAAGTGGAAAAGAATCCCTAAGTCAGGTTATAAAAGTTTTTGGACTTTTCCAGGCTCTGAGGAATTCTGTTACCTTCTGGTCCTCCGTCCTGAAGCAGTTCTTAACGTAGTTGGCAAATTTGGGCTCCAGCTTAGGAAGGGTAGTCCCCTATTTTAAAAGAAAGCAACTTTAGGGTCTGCAGGTCATTTAATAAATGAGTATTCCAATAAATAACCTATAAAGCTCAAACCCGTTTGCAACACATGTGGAATTTGAACTCACCTTGCAACTTCCTACACTCATCTGCTTTAAAGCATTTCTGACAGTTTGTTTTCCTACCATGCCCAGGTATTTCTCACAGAAGTGCCACACACTGAATTGCTGGCCAAGGCTTTATGGGCTCTTACAACAGCACATAACCTGAGACCACCCTTCACAGGAGGTTTTCAGCTTTCTAAAGCAAAACATCAACAACTGACCTCCCACCTGTCCTCTAAAACTAATACCCCACTCATTAACACACTACTTCTATTCATCTGAAGAACTGTTCTAGAAACATTTGCCTTGTAACCCTGGAATTGTCTTTGTACATGTTCAAATGTACAAGGCACACTCAGTTAATAATTCATAGATACAGGTTTATTATCTTGCCTCCTAGTATCTCCAGGGAAAATAATACAGCATGCTCTTTTAGGAGACATTGATTTCCTTTCACATGTCCCAAGAGAAATACTGGCCCATTTCTCAGGTGAAATCAGTTGAAATATCCCATGCCAATTAGGACAGCACACTTAGCTGCTACTTAACACACTGCACAAGACAGCAAACTTCTGTTCACAGGAAACAGCAACATGAGGAGTATTTCAAACTGCAATACTGCAACAAAAAGCCTGGATTTGGCCACTGTTTTACCTCCTGCTCCTCTCTTCCTGTCACCTACTTAAGAGTTCTGCTCTGCATCTAGTAGGGGACCTTTTAAGCTGTTACTTGCTGGCTGGCAGCTGGAGTCCTGTGCATACAGAATGCAGACAACCCTTCCCTTCCTAAAGGATGCTCCAGCACCACCTTGAGGAAACATTACATTAAGCTCCCTCTACAGTGCTTAGACAGCATTTCCCAGCAGAAACACTCCTCAGCACTAGATACCGTATTTTAAAGCTCTCTTTGCCAGCTGTCTGCTGTGCACACTCCCCATCTGCAGGACACATCAGCCACTTGTGCTCCCCTGCAGCAGCACTGATCACAGCTCCTGCGAGTGACTCCCAACACCACAGCAGCCTCCAGGGGTTCCTGTGACTCTCAGGATGGGCCCATCCATCATGTCAGGCTCACAGCCCAGGGCTGTGCATTTCCATCCCCACCACAGCCTGCCACTGCTCACTCTGCATCCACCCTGGATTTAAACACCTCTGGTCTCCATCTGCATTGCTGCAACAAAGCAGCCTCCAAACACCTATGGACCTAAGCAGAAGATCCAAACTCTTTAGGTGACCTTTGTTTGCCACTGTATGGGGCTAAAAAGTGTATTATCTTGAACTAAAAAACCCAATCAGCAAACCAACAATACTTCCTAGCAGCCACATCAGCACCTCTGAGCCAGCCCAGCCACAGCCAGGCCTCACTGCCCTCTGCTCCCAGCACAGCCCCTCTGCCACTGCACCTCCCAGCCTGCAATTCTCAGCAGGAAAACAATCACCTGCTACACCCAGCCAGCCCACCACTGCATATTCGATTTGACACTTAAACAGCAGCTAAGAATGCTGACAGTGCTAGCACCAAGTGGTGGTCAAAACTAACAACCAGAGCAGGTGACTGCCCTGAACCCTCCATGGATGGAGCAGCCACTGAGGGGAAACAGCCCCAGATCCCTCCAGAAGGCAAATCCTTCCAGGTCTGCAGCTGTGCCTCAGCTCGTCACAAGCACCTACCTCCCTCTTCTGGAAGTTACTGAGCCTTACAAGACACAGACAGTGATTCAAGGCCAAGGCATTCCAAGCATGTGAGAACTCACTCCACTTTACAATAAATATCACCAAAGAGTTTCTGTGTTTTTGTTTGGTTTTTTTGGTTATTTTTTTTAACTTGAACAGAGACGGTTCACCAAGAAATACCAAGCTGCTAATCAGCACTACTGGAGAAACATACAGTGATTTTCTTTCTCACGAGCACAGAGGCTTTTTTGCCCTAAAGTGTTTTCATTTCTCTGAGCTTCAACATCAACACACACTGATAGTAAGGGCACAGCAATCAGCATTGTAACCATTTCTTAAATCATCCAATTCTTCTCGCCTGCAAAGTGTAAAAGTAAGGCTGAGAAGCCTCATTTCCAAAAACTCACCTTATCTACAGATGCTTGCATTTTTGCTTTGATCTCTTCTAACGACAGAGGGACTTTTGGTGTTTTTGGAGATAGGGTTTTATCCTTCTTGGAATCTGGAGTCTGAAAAATCACTCATTTCATTAGTAACTTGCACACAAAGCTACAGACAACATAAGATAAATTTTACAAAACTAGCTATCACAGAGATCCTATAGTTCTCAGAAAGTCACAAAACCTAAATTCAGGCTTCCCACACATTCCTTAGAAGCATGAAAAAGAACAGTTTTTAAGTCTGCAGTTATTACAGTTAGCATATCTTATGCTTCAGAGCAGGTGTCTGCAGAGCTCTTTGAATAGAAATGAAACCCAAAATAGCCAAAATATTGAGTGATTCAGAGTTTACTCCACATCTGCAGCAGCCAGATGAGGTCATGCTTTCAAAGGCACACCTGCAGTGCTGTTCAGGTGCTGTCCTGCCCTGCACCCCGTGCTCATTTCTGTCTGCACCTTCCTGGCACCATGCTGGGCACATGCAGCAAGGAGAAGCTGCACAAGGAGCAGCACACAATTCCAAAGCATTGACAAGTGAAAGTGCCAGTCCTGCAGTGGGACCAGAGCCACCTTGGCAGCAGCAACCTCCAGTGCTCTCCAGTGGAAACACCTGGCAGTCACCCTCTTGTACAAGGTGCTGCACAAAAAACAATACACTTAAGTGTTTCAAACCAAAGAACTGCCAATATTCCCAAAGGGCACTGTGTCTCATTTCACATCCTGACTGCCACAGGTGCACACTGATCACTTAGGAGTGTCACAGAGAACATGAAACAGTGAACAGTATTGTTAATTTGCTTCATATTAAGACTTAAAAACCTAACTTGGATGCTAGTATGCGGTTTGAAGTCACCATTAGCAAGAAAACTCACTTCCCCACTGGAATAAACTTTTGTTTTACTCAGCTGTTTTCACTCACTTTTGATTTAGATGCTGGTGTGGATGGCTTAGAGTCTTTTCCATTCTGCTTTGCTTTCTGCATGTTTTTTCCTGCAACTTCACGAACAGGCTGAAAAGCAAGCACACAAACTGCTCAGTCAGATGAACTGCAAGGAAACTCAAGACAGCAAGTTACAGGAACCCAAAGGAGAAGCTCTTGGTGCAGCACAGTAACACACCCAGGTACAAGCTCTGGTGTAATACCATACAACTATGTGGGACTCCAACTGTGTTTTCCCTAAATAGATCACCTTTCCTATTATATCAACATGCAATCTCTGGGGGCAGATGCTGCTTTAAAATTAATGCCTGGTGGCACTGCAGTTCCATGACCTCGTTCAGTGCTGTCTTTTTTCTGAAACACAACCATTACCTCATTTGGCACTTCATCCAGAAATACTGTCTGGGATGTGCACAGGACATGATATCACACACATCTCAGAGATATGGAGTCTAACACTCCTATATAGGTGAAAGGAGCATTTTGGTCAGTGACCCTAGACCAGTTAGCACATGGCAGGAATCTGCAGTTCAGACTGGCTGCACCAGGCCACTGTGCACCATCTCCTGTGGAAATTCAGCAGGGACAGAGCAGCACATGGGGAAGTCAAAAATTCAGTATCTGTTTTTAAACAGTAGGTATGAACATAAAAATTCAAGCCAAAGAAGTCAAGTGTGAGAAGAAGCAAATGCCTCCCTCCCTGTAGAGCTGCCCTGCCCTGAGCACACCAGCAGATGGCCCTGATGGAGCAGCACCTCCCTCCCAGCCCTGCCGTGCCTGCAGCCAACCCTCCCAGGGCACACAGCTATTCACTGCCTTCTGCATCCAAAGGCTCTGAAAGGAGCTTTCCACACTGCAGGACTGGAATGCAAAGCACACCTCCCTTGGAGCAGGATTTCATTTGCTGCCCGGCAGCCATCCAGGCCCACCCCAGGCTGACAGCTGCATCCCTGCACTGCTAAGTCACCCCTCTGCAGCCAAACAAACAAAACAGAAACTGGAGGGATGCACATGCACACTCAGATGCTCTCACCCCCACTACAATTTCTGTACCTAACACATCCCCCATTCACACATTCCAGAGAGCTGTGCTCAAACTCCTTAAGGGACTACCTGCCCAATTACTCTTGTATCACAGTATTAGCCACTTACTTTCTTTACTGGTGCTTTAATTTCTTCCTCATCATCCTCTAAGTCATCCTCATCACTAAAATTAGAAAGGAAGGCACTCACCATAACTCAGGATTCACGTTAGGAACTGATCTTCCCCCTCCCTCCCAATAAAAGATTGTATTAATGAGAGGAAGCAAGCAATCTTTCCAGTTTACTTTATACTTTAACACATGGCTAAGTGCTAGGGCAAGCACTACCCTTAAAGCAGTTCAATGTATTCCCTCCTCTTCAACACTGAAGGGACATATCCTAGGGACTTCCACTACTACAATTAGAAGTTAATGTGTAACAGGAAGCCCAGTATGACATATCTGAAGAACATTAATTTAGCTAGCACTGTATATAAATAAGGCAAGGATGCTTTTTCCTTAGCCAAGACACAGGAGCTTTTTCACTTAGCATCCAGTTATGTCACACAATTCATGTTCTGAAAGTTAGCCCTGTATTTTAAAATACATTATCAAAACAAGAATACATACTCATCATCATCATCCTCATCTTCATCGTCGTCCTCATCATCTTCTGCCAATTTTGGTTTTTTCTTTAAAAAATTAAATGTGTTAAGTGTTGATATCATTTTGTGGTAATGAACTGCTACTGCCATCCAAAACAACTGTGACCTCAGTGCAAGGTACTGTCCATCACTTTAGCTAAACCCAAAGTTACAGCTGCCAAATCCAATGCTCCTGAGAAATTCCCTGCACATCCTCTGAGCCTAAGAACCTTCCCTCTGTAGTACAGCATTTTCATCAGCATTTACACTCTTGCACTACACTGATGTTTACACCACAACCTGCACTTACTGCAGGGCACAGAATTTCCACAAAAGTAGCCATTATGTCTATCCCTCCAGCAAAACTTTGGGGACTTTCTGTAGTTTACTACACTTCTGTAATTTAGTACAAAATAATCCTTCCCGACTTACTGCCTCCTCCTAGAGGCGGCACTAACACCAAACTAACAGAAAATGCTGTGAACAAAGTGACTGCAATCCATGTACCTGTGGTGTCTTATTGCCTCCTCCACTTGCTGGTCTCTTTGTTGAAGCATTAACAATTTTTGCATCCTCTTCCTCCTCATCTGATTCCGGTTCTTCTTCTAACGCTAAGAAAGCAAAAGCCAAGCATAAAAATCTTACCTTGTTTAACAGCATGAAGTGAGACTGCTGGTAAGACACAAAGAGCATCACCCACAGCTGAGCAGGTGTGGTCTGGCCCAGGTGCTGAACTGACAGCAGGAAGCCTCCCCCTAGTGACCTAACCACTGACTAGGAGGTTTTCCAGCTGATTGAAACAGAAACTGCAGGGAAATCTAAACCAGGTGAACAGGCACCCACTGCTTGGAACACTCATACACAAACAGAAAGTCATTAAGAACGTTTTCTCCATTTTTAAGGAGATACATTTGAAAACTAGCAGAGAGAAAGATCAAAGACAATTCACAAAGGAGAAGGCTAGTCCTGGATTAGCTTAGTTAAAAATCAGAACTATTTTATGGGCAGTCTTCTCCCACTCAGCCTGATAAGCAGAAAGGCTACATACAGTGGGACACCAACATCCCCTTCTAAGGGGAAAAATCAGAACTGAAACTGCAAGGCTGACAAATACCCCTTAGCCCTACAAACCTAAGTGGCAAGCAAGGGCATGCAATCTCTCCTGAACTGTTGTCCTACAGCCATTTCACGGCATGGAGGCTGTGTCTGTGAGACTCAGAGGGGCAGCAGCAGCACTGCCTGAGGCACAGCTGCACACCCCCGAGCCCTGCTGGTGCCAGGCTGCCAGGGGCAGGGCACACACGTACCCACGAGGTGCTGGCCGCTGACGTACACGGGCCCCGAGCCGCACTTCAGCCTCAGCACCACCGGGGGCGTGATCTCGAAACCGCCCAGGGAAACCTGCGGGACAGAGCACGGCAGTCAGCCCGGCGTCTGAGCACAGTGCATTTAACACACACCCCAGTGTCTGAGCACAGTGCATTTAACACCCCAGCCATTCAGCCCGGCGTCTGAGCACAGTGCATTTAACACCCGTGTCTGAGCACACTGCACTCAGCACACCCCAGCCAAGTGGAACTGAGCAGCAGCAGCTGGAGACTCCACGCTAACATAGTTACTGCCAGCTGCCATTCAACAGAGGATTCTGCAAGCGTTAGAGTCAACTCAGGTCAATAAGCCACCAACAGGGGTTCACTACACTCAGTGCTTATCTGTGCTGCAGAACACCAAGGCCACACCAACACATCTGTTCCTACTTGGCAGCAATGTCAATTTGAACATCATCCATCCCACCTGCTCCAGCACTGTGTAGTTCTACTTGTACACTATCAGCAACTGAGTCAAACTGCATTCCATACAGCAGAATATACAATAGGGTGCCCTTAAATCAACAGAGTAGCAATAATCTTCAGAGTTGCCTAAGAGCTTGGGATCTGCAGAAAAAACTAATTGTTCTCATCCCATATTTAAAGAACATAACCTGAAGATGCATCTGCTTGCATATGCCTAGACTTGTATATATACAATTACTAGCACTTAAAAAATGTGTAATTTGAACAAGCCAATTATCTCCAGATGACTCAAGTAACTGTATTAGGCACAAAAAAGATGTTTGTATTTACTGCCAGTGAAACAGACCCTTCTCTAAACATACTGTTCAGTTCCACTGAAACTCAGTTGACCAGAGCCATCTCAAACTTTTCCCACTAGAGACCAAACTTACAGTAGATTTTCCCAAGTCTCTGCACTTACTGTAGGCTGCACTGACATTTTCAGAGATGCCAGCACTGCTTTAGTAGGGTTGCCTTCATAGTCCAGTGCTTCTACTTCTACAACGTGTAACTCGTCTTTGGCTCCAGCTCCTAAAGTAACCTGTGAAGTCAAGAACAGGGCAGTTTGAGCATGTTCCCAAATATTTTTACATCTTTTAAATGCCATTCACTGTTCTGCATCAATTAGTACTGAAATTTTTATTTCTGACTAGGAATGATTCCATCAGACTCCATCCCAAGCCTTCTCTACATGACAAACTTCCACAGGGCACCTCCAGGCAAATTCTGATGACAGTGAAATCAGGTCACTTGCCGTTGGATCACTGCACTGAGGAGGCAGTGACAAGTTCAGTCAGCTCCACAGCTGGTCCAAGCAAGGAAGTACAAACACACCTTCCCACTACAGAATTGCAGCGCACATTCTTCCCCTTCCTGCCACATTTCATCTGCCAATTGCTTCCCTTTACCACCCTGTGCACCTTTGTTTACGTGACATTCACTGGGGACTCAGGTTCAGCTGAATACTGTAATTTATGCACATGCTTTTGCTGGAATTCACCACAGACTGAGAACTGCTGTCCTAAGGCATTGCTAAACCAAAGTGCCTGGATCCCTGAGTAAGAGTCTGAGTAAGAGTCAGGCACTTTCTGAAGAATCAAAACTCATAGCTGCAAGGAGACAAGTGAGTGACAGCCAGTGGTCAGGTCTGAAATTCCAGTTCCCTGAAACCTGGGCCTCTCAGGCAGGACTACCTGCAGAAGCTGTGAAAACCAAGAATGCCTTGTACAACTCTTCCCAACAGAGTGCACAAGGCTCTGTGTTTCCTGCTAAAGCCCAGACTAAGAAAGCTTTCAGACTCCCACCAGATGTGGGCATGAACACTCCAGGCAGAGGCACATAACTTTCCATTCTACAAGAAAAAAATAATTAAATAGAAAAGGAGCTTTGAGTAAAACAATACAATCCAAGTACCACTAACTTTTATCTGCAAAACAAACATTCAGATACAAGAACTCTGCATGTGGACTTGCCCTACACATTATTGTTATAGTCTTCCATCACAAGGAATTGTAATCAAGAACAAATGCATTGAACTCATTGTCAAGCCCAGGCTGTACTTTTTGTAATACATAAGGATGGAAAACACATGACTCACATAACTAATACAGAAGTATTTTAAGTAACATCATGAAGTATTTGGAGATCATTATTATGCAAATGACCTCCAGGAAGCAATTCTGCTGTAGGAATTAGTCCAGAATTTTAAGACTCTCTTGCTTCCAGGTATCAAAGCATCTCCTTGCATTTTAATAAACACAGCAATAAGCAGCAGATGCTACAACTCTTCAGTTTCCTGTCTGTTAAGATGAAGCTTATCATTGTTCTGCTAGCCAAAAAAACAGTCAGTCCAGAACGAAAGCCAAACTGTATCTGACTTCTGTGGCACCAGAAAGCTCCAAGAACACATCCAAGAACTGCCCAGAAGTCTGTTAGATGAATTAGCTGAAAGAATGATGGGGTTTCCCCAGTTACATCCTTGGAGAGGACAAACCAAGGACAACAAACCAAAACATAACCTTCTACCCTTCTCATTTGGATTTACTTATTTAATCTGCTTCTGGGAAAGAAAAAGAACTGGAGTTATTTTTGGGAACACACTGAAATGGTTTTCAAAACCAAGTTTCTAGTAGTCTACAAGTGTGCCTAAATATGACTCTTACAAATCTGTCCTTTTTCCTTTGCTCCTGCAGCATCTGCACTATTTGCATTAGGGATGCTAGAGTGTATAGTGTGGCATTTAATTCCATTTAGGCCACTGTAAGATGATTTTTAATTTTTTCCAGTCTTGAATTTGCTTGCTGTCAACAATGAAACATCAGTGGAGAAATTTTTTCAATACAGAGAATATCTGAAATTAAGGAATATGCTCCACTGCTAAAAAGAGATCATTATTTTAAACAGATTTACGTAACCATTATCAGTAGAATTGTAATTGGAGAAATAGATGGCAAGTTAAAAAACTCACATCTTGCATCACAGCACAAAACTACATTTAAAATGGAAAGTGTGAAAAACAAACGCTACTTGCCGTTCTCAGAGACAACTGATGCTCATTTTCTTCATCATCTACTTTAAACTGAAATTCCTTATCCGCTTTAAGCTCGCAACCTGCAAGAAAACAATTTAATCATAAGCCTACTGTTTTACTGAGGACTCAGTATTTGCTGAAGGGTTATTCGGCGCTTTGCTGCTCGCAGGGCTGGTACCGCAGAGGAGCGGGGGCACTCGGGCACGCACGGAGCGGACACGTGGGTGAGGAAAGCCCCAGCGGGCGCGGCCTGCCGCCCGGCACGGCCAGAGCATCGCCGCGGGCCGGCCCCGGGCTGCTGCGGCCTGGCCCGGGGCGCTCCACGTGCTCCGCCATGCGCTCCGCGTCCCTGGGAACGGCCGGGCCGCAACAAAGCGCGGAACAAAGCGGGACGGGCCCGGCCACGTGCGGGCGGCGCGCCACGTGCGGAACGCGCGGGAACGGAGGGGCGCGCCCCCGGGCCGCCACAGCGCCCCCGCGCCTGCCCGCTCCCTTCCCCGCGCGCTACGGTGGCGCTCGGCCGCCACAGGCCGCGGCCCCGCATGGCGCCCGCACGGCGCCCGGCCCCGGGCCTGCGGAGCGATGGCGCCAGCGGGCCCGGCAGAGCGCGGCCGCGCGCGCTTAGCGCGTTACCGAAGAGGAAGGTCTGGGGGCGCAGGGGGCCCATGCTCTCCATGTCCATGGCGCTGTCCTCCATCGCGGGGCCGGGGCGCGGGTGACCGAGGCTGCTGCGCTGCGGGCGGACGCGCACTAAAGGAAGCCCTGTGCCCGCCCACTCGCTGATATAGCCTCGCGTTCTCGCGAGAGCCGCGCGCCGCGCCCGCCCCTCGGCCCCGCGCCGCCCCCGCGCACGCGCCGGCGCGGACGGTGGTCGCGCCCGGGGCCGGGCGGGCCGCCAGGGGGCGCCCCGGGCGGGGGCCGCGTGAGGGGCCCGTGTGAGGGGCCCGGGGCCGCGGGGATGGAGCCGGGACCGGAGCCGGGGATGGAGTCGGGACCCACCCGGGGCCGCGGGGATGAAATGGGGATGGAGCCGGGGATGGAGTCGGGACCCGCCCGGGGCCGCGGGGATGGAGCCGGGACCGGAGCCGGGGATGGAGTCGGGACCCGCCCGGGGCCGCGGGGATGGAGTGGGGACCGGAGCCGGGGATGGAGTCGGGACCCGCCCGGGGCCGCGGGGATGGAGTGAGGACCGGAGCCGGGGATTGAGTCGGGACCCGCCCGGGGCCGCGGGGATGGAGTGAGGACCGGAGCCGGGGATGGAGCCGGGACCGGCCCGGGGCCGCGGGGATAGGGCCGGGGATGGAGTGGGGATGGAGCCGGGACCGGAGCCGGGGATGGAGCCAGGACCGGCCCGGGGCCGCGGGGATGGAGCCGGGAATGGGGCCGGGACCGCGAGAACCGCAGCGTTCCGCCCCGGGACCGCGCGACACGGGGGCACAGCGGTGGGATCGCAGCGTTCTGCCCCACAGTGGGCACAGCAATAGAATTGCAGCGTTCTGCCCCACGCTGGGCACAGCGGTGGGATCGCAGCGTTCTGCCCCACAGTGGGCACAGCGGTGGGATCGCAGCGTTCTGCCCCACGCTGGGCACAGAGATGGGATCGCAGCGTTCTGCCCCACAGTGGGCACAGCCATGGGATCGCAGCGTTCTGCCCCACGCTGGGCACAGCGGTGGGATCGCAGCGTTCTGCCCCACAGTGGGCACAGCAATAGAATTGCAGCGTTCTGCCCCACGCTGGGCACAGCGATGGGATCGCAGCGTTCTGCCCCACAGTGGGCACAGCGATGGGATCACAGCGTTCTGCCCCACGCTGGGCACAGAGATGGGATCGCAGCGTTCTGCCCCACAGTGGGCACAGCCATGGGATCGCAGCGTTCTGCCCCACAGTGGGCACAGCGATGGGATCACAGCGTTCTGCCCCACGCTGGGCACAGAGATGGGATCGCAGCGTTCTGCCCCACAGTGGGCACAGCGATGGGATCGCAGCGTTCTGCCCCACGCTGGGCACGCATGGGCACCGCGGCCCCGGGCCTGGCTCAGCGCTCGCCCCGCACCAGCCCGAGCGGCTCCGCTGGGCCCAGGGAGGAACGTGCCCACTCCCTGCTGCAGTGGAACGTGCTCCCCTCGCTCTGTGCCGGGACCTGGCTGCTGCTGTCTGACTGAAACCAGACATGAACGAAAGCAGCCCCTTTCCTGTGCGTTACCTGCTAGGATGGGCTCCCGTCCCCAGCCACTGCTCTCTGTGCCACTGGCTCTGAAGGCCAGGGGCATCACCACTGTGGGAACCTCCTTTTCAGCCGGTGTGCGATGGGACCAAACCACTTTTTAATGAGTTAGCACATGGAGAAATCTGTCACAACAAAGTTAGAAGTCACAGGGTTATTTTATATGTAGAGCTACCAGTCCTGGAAAGACTCGTTTGCCTCAGCAGTGGGAGCCCATCACTGCCCTGGGCTGGGCTCACCACCCACACATTCCAGGCCATGGTGGCCAGAGCGTGATTGGCACAAGTCAGGTCCCTTGTGTGCTGACCTCACACTTATCTGAACACTTATCTGCAAAAATAAAAGTATATAGGCTCTTGGTGCTCTTATCTCTCCACTGACCTGTAATGTGTAACCTGTAGTTGTGTTGGCTTCATTCACACCCTAAAGGAACAACTTTAAATGATGCTGCTGAAAATTAGAAAAAGTGAAAAATAACTGACATGGGAAAATGAAACATCCTGTCAAAGATTCCCCTTCCTCACCCTTCCACTAAGCTGGCCCCTTTGCAAACAGCAAATACATTTCCACAGGATACACATGCAGCTTACTTCTGAGTGCAAAGTTTCCTATTCGACAAATACAATTCACTTTTCCAAATCAGAGTTTAGCTGAGCGATGGTTTCGCCTAGGATATGATCCCCCAGCATCCTATTAACACTAGGGTACATTGTCCTAATGTGAGGTGTTTCAGGTGCATTGCCATAGGCTGGCTAAAATTCAGTAGCAGTTAAACTGTGTGTGAAAACAAGGCACGGGAGTAAATCGGAGTGCAGCCCAGCACATGAGTGGGGACGGATATTCTGTGACTCTGGGATTTACTCCCCTTGAAATCTCAGAAGGAACCGGAGAACAAACAGTGTTTATTCCATTTTCTAACATTTGTTTTGGCTAATTTCTTTTTACTGTTACAAATAATTACTGCTGAGAGTGGCCCTTAGGGTAGGAAGAGTGGAGAAGACACACCCAGGGACCTGTGGAGCGGCAGAGGCAGAAATGCCACCACGTGCAGTGCCGGTGTCCCTGGCAGAGAGGCAGCATTGACTCATCAGACATCGCAGCCTGAAGAACTGTGCAGATGCAGTGAGGCGTTTGCTTGGGTTGGCTTGAAAATGGGAACTAGTTTCAACATTTCAAATGGATTATGGCATGACCCAGATGTCAGGCTGGACCTGGAAGGTGAATCCCACACAGAAATAGTGGAAAGGAGCGTTACATTTTAGCTGGTGCAGCGCCAACAGGAGGGCATGGCTGCTGCTCAAACCCACCCCGAGCGCTGCCCCAGGGCACCCTGCACCCCAGCACTCTGTTTGTTTGCTGCAGCTCCAGGAGCGCACCCGCTCTGCTGAAGGGAACAGTGCAACCACAGCACGTCCTCCTGCGTGCAGAGCCACTTTTAATACGATTACAGTCTTCCATTACGGGGGAAATAAATGTGGGAGGAAACAAAGGACAGACACAGAGAAGCAGAACGGGGTAGGAAGTGGGAGATATATGCTTACTGCGTCTCGTTTGGCTCCACAGGGCTTTGGAAGGGCTGCCATATATCATGACATTTATTATTTCTGCCGTGGTACCAGGACGAGGAGTCCATTACAATATCGATCATTTCACTTTGCTGGGCTCTGTGCTGGCAATACTTGCCGTAGCAGAAAGGGCTCCAAGTGATTTACAAACAGCCACACAGGGGAAAATCGGGGTTTCCTAAACGGAATTCTCTTCTCAGTGAGTTTGTACAAAACTTAGGAAATTGTGTTTTAAGCATGGTTGAAACCACAGCAGAGTTGTAGTCAAGCAATCAGAAGCTATGGAGATAGTAAAGATTTCCTGTGCAGTCTTAATTTACGTGCTGACATAATGAAATAATCTCCAGCTGCCCTGCCCCATGGCTGTCATGTAACCTCTCTGCTGGGCTCCTCCTCCCTTCACTAGTCAACAGTCCCATCAACTAAGGGCCAAAATCTTAACTGGCATCAAAACACCCTTCTTGATCTCAAAAAAAGGTCCCTTGCACACCAGAAAATCCAAATATTTCCCTTTACCCTGAAGTAAGTGCATATTGCCCTGGCAGACCAGGGCAGCCAGAGGCAGGCGTTAGCTGGTGGTAGTGTCCCCATCCCCATGAGCTGGGGCTGCCAGCAGGAGCAGTTCTGTCTGGGCACTGGGGTGGCACCAGGGACAGAGCCACGCTGCTGGGTGCCAGAGGAACCCCCTGCACTTGTGAGAGCTGCATCTCCTGGGGCTGCTTTGAGAAGATTTGGCCTTGCATTTGGAATTTCCCTTCACCTCCAGGCTGGTTTGCAGCCAGCTCAGGACAGGGAGCTGTGATGGAGGGACCATCCTTACCTGATTGCCTTCTTTCTTACCCACAGTCTGCTTTTTGCTGCTGACCCTGCTGTAAGTGGCACTGCAAGTTTCCTTTATCTTCCCTCTTTCTGTAGTGCCTGTTTCATCCCCAGCTTTGCCTGTAGCACATTATTCACGCAGAGCAGCATGCAGAGCTGCATCAGAAGGTCCTTCAGCACCAAAGAATGCTGCTAAGGGGAGCAGAGTGAGGCTGGTGACCCAGCTTCTGCTCATGGCAGCACAAGCTGGTGCTGCTCCACCTCTTCTGCTGTTTTGCATAGAGCTTTCAGGGGATCCTTCTCCTATTAGGGCCCAATTTCAGACATGCATGTGTAAAAGGGAGGAATGACAGATGAGCCAGGATGTCCTCAGGGGAGGCACTCAGGTGTGGCAGTGATGATAAGAAGTAAGGTTCCACAGATAGATTACAGGTGTCAGTGTCACCTCTTACCTCAGTAAAAACTGAGATAGCCTGAAATTTCTCTCTTTTCTTCTTCTTTTTTTTCCAATTAAATATTCAGTGCAGAATAGCCTCTGGGTCCTGGCCATGACCCTTCCTGGCTACTGCAAAAATTACCCTGGTCCTGTCTGCAACTGGGAGAAAAGCCAGGATACTTTAGAACTTTCTGTGCCCTGCAGGTCCCGAAGGTGGGGCCACATCCCAGTAGAAGGAGCAGGAGGAGTTTGGAGTCGCTGGGGCTGATGTGTCAGGGAGGGGGTGGCACTGAAGAGCTCACAGGCCTTGTGTCTGACTGCACCTAACATGCTCTGCAGCCATGCCACGTGCCCTTGTCCCATGAGCCACAGCTCCCCTGCAGAGTCATTTGCTGCTGTGTGCTGCTGCTGTGCCTGCTGGCAGCCCAGGGACTGCTCTGTGTGTGTAACCCCAGAAGCTCAGTACCAAAGTGATGCTCTGCATCACTGCCAGGGTGCAGGAGCTCTGCTGAGCACCCGTGGGCAGCCAGGCCGTGGGGATGGGAGACACCACCTGCAGCTCCACAGCAAAGGAGCCTGTTGTGGAGGTCACTTCTCACACCTGCTCCTCCTGCAGCACAAGCTCTGGAATGTTCTCCTGTGCCCCATCGCTCCTGCAGGGCCCAGAAGAGCAGACAGAAGGCCGTGGGGTGGGGCACAGCCCCGTCATGTCTAGTTCCTGATTTTCCTGTTTGTTTTACTCCGTTTCTACACTTCACTGCCAGAGCCTGAGGCAGCTCCATTCGGGGTTTGAGGAACATGCAGGGTGCTGGTAGCCAGCCCTGACCTGCACAGATGCTCTGGCTACAAGTCCAGGAAAGATGATCCCTCATCTCAGCACTGAGCTCCCATTGCAAGGTCGACAGCACCATCTAGTGATCCCAAATCAGCTCCCTCCGTGGCTTCCTGCCTTCTCCCAAGCTTCACCCGTGCCCCAGGTGTCCAGGGGAGGTTTGCCCGTCTGCACCTTCCTACTGCACCCTTCCTACTCGAGGGGGGTGTACTGGGAGGCCTTGCAGGGGGAGGCTGTTTGCTCTTGGCCACAGCCACAGACCTCAGAGCTGGGATGATCCAAACTAAATCCCAGGCCAGAAAATGGGGCAAAGCTGTGCTCCAGACCCCATTTGGCTCAGTGAGAATCTTACCTGCCCTCTTAGTGAAAACAATGCCCCTCATCCTGGCCTTGGTTCTCTGGGACGTTTGACCTCAGTCAGTGTGCTGTGTAAGGACCTCATGCACACCACTCAGAGGTGGTTTTGCCCCCAGGGTCCCACTGGCATGCACAGCTCATAACACAGATGTCAGGAGAGTCAAAGGCTTGGCCAACACTATTTCTGATCTCTCAACTTAGAGCACAGGCAGACAGGCACTCCACACCTCAAAAGCACAGTGGGGTTTTCCTTTTCCCCATCACACCCCCTGCAATAAACTCTACCAAAAAAATAAAAATATCTGCTGGATCCACAGACAAAGCTGGTGAGGCTGGTGTGTTGCTATGATCCCCGTTCTTGCATGCTGCATTTCTCCCCCTCCACAGGAGGCTCTGGGGCTCCTGTGCTGTATAAAAAGGCAGGAGGGTATCATGTTTGTCATGTTGGTGGCAGTTTCGTGTTGTGCCTCTGCTCTTCCAAGCCAGGACGATGAGCAAATGTCGCTGCTGCCTTCTCTCAGTGCCCTGGCTCTCCTCCAGGCCATCCTGCAGGCTCAGGGTGCTGAGGCGAGGGGAAACAGAAGGACACCAAGTTTCTTGCTGAGCAATTTCGATGCATCAAGCACCTCCTCCACCCACAAGGTCATGGCCAGGAAAACCGAACACTGCGGGATACATGTGGCAAGCTGCTGTATCTCCACTTGATGGCTAGGCTGGAACAGCTCCCTGTTCTAGGGGGCACTCCTGGAAACCAGGAATCTGAAGCCAGTGGTTACACACACGAGCCTGGATCACAGCTCTCAAATTTGCAGGGACAAACGTGGGAAAGGTCTTTCAACACCACTCCAAAGCCACTCAGAACATGACGTATATTTAAGGCCTTACACATTAATCAATTTATTTCCTGGACTTTCCTGAGCTTATCGTATGTGAGCAGCAATATTAAAGCACTCTGCAGGCTGGGCTGAATGTGTCCAGCTGGGGCAGCAGGATGGGGTTTTACCATCACAGCAGCATTCCAGGGGAGGTTACTGGCCCCTGCACAAAAATCAACCACAGGTCTCTCGATATGACTTATGTATATCAATATATATATATATGTGCTTATAGGCTTTTGGGCAAAGATATTTACTGAAGAAATGAACATTTATCACATTTTCAAACGACAGTTTTGAAAATCTTACAGATGAAACGATGGGCTCTGGCAGGATCTCTGATCACAAATGTGAGATGTAATGCACAGCTCTATGATCTGTGTGAAGCACTGCAAAGGTCAAAAATCAAACTGAATGGTAGGAATCTCTGGGAGATAAACAGCAAATATCATCAGGTCAGTGTATGAGTGTGGAGTACAATCACATCTTGGCTACTGTACGTAGCAATAGTCATGTTGGGGAAAAAAAGACAAAGTAAAGAGCTAGTCAATAACAAGAAGCATGGAGAACAAGAAACAAGTGCCTGATGTCTCCCCTAATACAAGAAATAGAGGTCATAAAATGAAACTTGTAGGTGGCAGATTAAATGTAAAGAAAAATAAAGAGGCAGATCCTCATCCAACACGTAGCAGAGCTGTGCAAGTCACTGCCACAGGATGCTGGGGACGTCAGAACTTCCTGAGCATCAGACACGCTCATGGGAAAAGAAAAAGCAGCAGGGAGAATGGGCAAAAGAACTGTTCTGTGGTTCAATAAATCCTGGAACAGCTTGGAAGGTATTCTGGGGAAAAGATCACTGGAATCTGGCTCTGATCTCACACTTTTCTTCCAGGCACTGTTGGGGACCCAGGGCTGGCTGAGCCCTCAGAGTGACCAGAGATGTGCCACAGACAGATGTGCCACAGACAGACAGATGTGCCACAGACAGACAGACAGATGTGCCACAGGCAGAGGTTCCCTGCAGCTCAGGAGCCCTGGGCTCCAGCCTGGCCCTGCAGTGCTGGCTGCAAGACCCACGCCCAGAACAGAGCCCAGGTCTGGGCTGTCACACAGAGAAGCTTTGGGATATTCTGGCCAGCTGTTCCCCTCCAGGAGCAGCAGCTTTGGCAATCCCACAGTGGAAGGCTGGCCAGGGATGCCAGGGGCTCCTGAACATGCTTGTGCTGTCACCTGCATTGGGAGCCTGCTTCACATGAAGTCTCTCGTGTACTGCTGGTGATAATTGCAGCAGGTAGAGACAGAAAGGTGACAAAATGTTCACACAGTTATCTCAATGCTCATCTCATGACTGTATCCTATAGCGGGAAAAACTAATCCCTGGAGGAAGGTTACCCAGCAGCTTTGTTCCTGAATAACACAACTGAAAAACAGACCCCAAGTTCCATTCTCTGCATTTCCCAAACCAGTTGGGAACCTGGTTGAGAATGGTGCATGTGTGTGAGATGAGGCTTTCAAAAGCTGGTGGTGGCCCTGTGGTACGTTAGCTCTCAGAATAACATATAACTTCCTTCAAGAAAGGATTTCCAGCTTCCTCAAGAAGAATTTTTTCAATTTCATCTAAAATTTGGCAGTCTGAGTGCTGACAGCAACCTCAGAATAAGAGTTCCTATTTGTCTTGTACCACATCCAAGTGCTGCCACCGTGTCACATCCACGTGATGCCACCGTGTCACACCCACGTGATGCCACGCTGTCGCACCTACCTGCACCATCTTCTATGTTTTGATCGTGGCACGTGGCCGGAACACTCCCATGTGCCCAGGCACCCCAGTCCATGGCCCCGTGTTCCAGGCTGAGGACTCGCGCCTGCAGTACCTCCTGGGTCCGGGGCCCTTCCTGGGTCCGGGGCTGTTCCTGGGTCCGGGGCTGTTCCTGGGTCCGGGGGCTGTTCCTGGGTCTGGCCCGTGGGTCCGGGGGCTGTTCCTGGGTCCGGGGGGCCGTTCCTGGGTCTAGCCTGGGGTCCGGGGGGCTGTTCCTGGGTCCGGGGGCCGTTCCTGGGTCCGGGGGCCGTTCCTGGGTCCGGTCTGTGGGTCCGGGGCTGTTCCTGGGGTCCGGGGCCGTTCCTGGGGTCCGGGGGCTGTTCCTGGGTCTGGCCCGTGGGTCCGGGGGCCGTTCCTGGGTCCGGGGGCTGTTCCTGGGTCTGGCTGTTCCGTGGGTCCGGGGCCGTTCGGGGTCCGGGGGCTGTTCCTGGGTCCGTCTGTGGGTCCGGGGGCTGTTCCTGGGTCCGGGGCCGTTCCTGGGTCCGGGGGCTGTTCCTGGGTCCGGCCCGTGGGTCCGGGGGCGTTCCTGGGTCCGGGGCCGTTCCTGGGTCCGGGGGCTGTTCCTGGGTCAGGGCCATTCCTGGGTCCGGCCCGTGGGTCCGGGGGCCGTTCCTGGGTCCGGTCTGCGGGTCCGGGGGGCCGTTCCTGGGTCCGGTCTGCGGGTCCGGGTCAGAGCCGGGCGCTCCGCGGGGCTGTGGCGGTGTCCGAGCGCCAGAGGGCGCTCAGGAAACGCCGATCGCGCACTGAGCGTCCGGAGCGGAGAGAGGAGAGGGGAGAGAGAGGGGAGAGAGAGGGGGGAGAATCTGGGGAGAGAACCTGGAGACAGAGGGAGAACCTGGGGAGAGAACCTGGGGAGAGAAGAGAACCTGGAGAGAGAACTTGGGGAGAGAGGAGAGAGAGGAGAACCTGGGGAGAGAGGAGAGAACCTGGGGACAGGACCTGAGGAGAGAAGAGAGAACTGGGGAGAGAACCTAGGGAGAGAGGAGAGAAGGGAGAGGGGAGAGGAGGGAGAGAACCTGGGGAGAGACAGCCTGGAGAGAGAGGAGAGAACCTGGGGAGAGAGGACAGAACCTGCTGAGGACAGCATCTGGGGAACAGAATATGGGGAGAGAGAATCTGGGGACAGGTGACAGCGCCTGGAGAGAGACAGCACCTGGGGACAGAACCCAGGGACAGAACCTGAACACTGAATGTGGGCACAGCACCTGGGGACAGGGGACAGCACCTGGAGAGAGACAGCACCTGGGGACAGAACCCAGGGACAGAACTGGACACTGAATGTGGGCACAGCACCTGGGGACAGCACCTGGGGACAGAACCCAGGGACAGAACCCAGGGACAGAACTGGACACTGAACGTGGGCACAGCACCTGGGGGACAGAACCTGGGGACAGCACCTGGGGACAGAACCCAGGGACAGAACCCGGACACTGAACGTGGGGACAGCCCCCAGACATTGCACCTGAACTGCATCCCCATGGGAGCGTGATCCTCAGACACTGAACCCTAGAGAAAGAGAACATAGTGCTAACAAAACATTGCTGAAGTGTTGAGCTCGAGCTCAGTCCTTGCAGAGCTCGGATTTTGGCTGGATTTGCCTTGCTTTTATGAAGGTGTAACTGATCAGCAACTATGCTGCAGACAGGCTATTTTAATCAACATTAAATCTGCCCTTTTGAGTATCTTAAGCTGTTATAGTTGACTCTTATTTTCTGCAAAACCCAAACTCCCAGTGCCATCATCTATCCTGAGAGCCTATGGAAATACAGGCACCTGAACCAGGAAAGGAGCACCAGGAAATTCCTTGGTAAAATCCCTGCTCTCCAAGCAGGCCTGAATAAATGAATGGCCATGATTGCAGGAATGCAGCAGCTAGACCTTGGCTGGGGGTCTCACTGCAAGACAGCAGCACCAAGTGCACACAGGAGCAGAGTTCTCCAAAGCTCTGCTTCCAGCCCTGGAAACACTTCCTGGAGCACACAGCACTGCCACCCTCGGCTCTGCCAGCAGACTTCTCCTCTCGTGATGAGCACAGTGTCTCACTGACACCAGTGTTAGTGTTTAACATGATTTTCTGCTTTCACACAACGACTGAACCATGGAACAGCACACCCAGAGTGGAGGAGGTTCGGGTGACAGACCCAGAAAGGGTTAAACCTGCAGCAAAGCATAGGGCTGCCCAGAGGGTCCAGGTGAGCCCTGGAGCAGGTCAGGTCCTGCAGGTTTCCTAGGGAAGGGAATCCTGGAGCTGGAGGGATCTCTCTGTATCATCTGAGGATCCCAGCTCAATAGCAGAGAGACGGATAATAGCATTTGAACACTATCTGCTTCAATTCAATTGTATTGATTTATTGCCTGTCCAATGAAGCCATCAAGTGTACAAAATGGTTAATCTTATTTTTTTTCCTTGCTGTCTGTTCAGAGGAGTGAAGTTGTAAACACTGATCCATGCAAGGAGGGTGACAGGGGAGATGCATTGAACTTTTTTCAAGGCAAATGCTGATTTGTGTCTGTGCAAAGCGAATCCAATTTTAGCACAGGGCAAAGGAAGGACACAAGCCCTTCCCACCCCAGACTCCCAGCGGGAAGCTGCTCCACCTGAGTGACTGACCCACATCCCTGGATCCCCACAGTGACCTCTAGGAGGTGGCAGGAGCCCAAACATGCCCAGCCTGGCTTGAGTGACCCCAGACTCACCGGGGGCTGTGGGGCTGCCTCCCTCTTTAATACACAGTGACCTGCAGGATTTACCTCACTGCCAGCCTTCCCCAGCTCAGGGAGGCAAACAATAGCCCAGCCCCAAGCCAGGCAGGGCATTGCTGTTGTCTGAAACAGCACTGCAGAAGAGAGAGTGGCATGTACAGCCCAGCCAGCGGTCCCTGCTCCGGGGCCTGACGCCTGGGAGAGAAGGAAAACGAGTTATTTGTTAAAAAGTATTTTCTTTCAAAATGTACATTTGCAATTAAAGGCTGAGTATACTCTATATTTTATTAATGATGTGGGACAGTGAGGCATTTTAAAGCTCTTCTGTTTTGATGATTTTTTTTTTTTTTTGAGGAGGGGAAGGAATTGAAATGGAAAACGTAACACTTATGATTTCAAAAATTTGGCTTATATTTTAGGTTCTGGTAACATGCAATTACAGGCACTTAGAAAGAATTCCCTTTTTTATACTATGCCCTAGAGCATAAAATTAAGAGGCCAATTCAGGCTTTGTACTGCTTTCAGAGGCAGTTTGCTGCAGCATAGATCAACATGGAGACTGACTGTCGCCTTTCTATTGAATTAGGTCTATATTTTTGACAAGTATGGCAGCAGTATCATCACTTTAATCACCAACAATCCGTTGTGTCTCTTTATGCTAATAAATAAAACATTCTGTGTTAAATATTTCCCAGTAAGCACTTGAACACTTGCAATCACCACTCCTCCTATATGTTCCCAAGTAAAATAATATAATGGCAATAAAATCAAATGATGTCTAGGAGTTTTATAGACAACTAATAGCAGTTATTGCAAAGTGCACATCAGATACCAATTGAAGGTTACATTTCTCTTTAATATAATATAGCATGCATATTTCACTAACTGTCTCTGTATATCAAATGAATTAAGCAGTAGGATGATATCAGTCAAAAATGGAGTTCTTTAGGAGAGGTCTTTAGGCAGCAGAGTTTTACTGGAGCTGTGTGTTAAGAGTGGGAACACTGGCTGCAAAATATGGGAAAATCATCCCAGGTTACTGAGGAATTGCCAAAGAAATGACAGTTCCAGCCAGCCCTGTCCATGCACTGTGGCTTTTCTCCAGGGACACAAAGGCACCCAAGCTCTTCCTGTGTGTTCTGCAGGCTCAGCCAGGGCTCAGGGATGGGCTCAGGGATGAGCTCAGGGATGGGCTCCTGCAGCACAGGGCTCAGGGATGGGCAGCACAGGGATCAGGGATGGGCAGCACAGGGACCAGGGATGGGCTCCTGCAGCACAGGGTGTACCAAGGACACTGGCTGCACTCTCCTGGGACAGCACTTCCCTTGCTCTCACCATCCAGGGGCCCTGGACTGCCCAGGACACCCTCCTGCCCTCACTGCTTGCCCATCCCCGGGCTCCTCAAGCCCTGCAGCCCCTTGGCCATCCCCCGGCTCCTCAAGCCCTGCAGCCCCTTGGCCAGCCCAGGGCTCCTCAAGCCCTGCAGCTCCTTGGCCATCCAGGGCTCCTCAAGCCCTGCAGCCCCTTGGCCAGCCCTGTGCTCCTCAAGCCCTGCAGCCCCTTGGCCACCCCGGGCTCCTCAAGCCCTGCAGCCCCTTGGCCATCCAGGGCTCCTCAAGCCCTGCAGCCCCTTGGCCATCCAGGGCTCCTCAAGCCCTGCAGCCCCTTGGCCACCCCGGGCTCCTCAAGCCCTGCAGCCCCTTGGCCATCCAGGGCTCCTCAAGCCCTGCAGCCCCTTGGCCATCCCCGGGCTCCTCAAGCCCTGCAGCCCCTTGGCCATCCCCGGGCTCCTCAAGCCCTGCAGCCCCTTGGCCAGCCCAGGGCTCCTCAAGCCCTGCAGCCCCTTGGCCAGCCCTGTGCTCCTCAAGCCCTGCAGCCCCTTGGCCATCCAGGGCTCCTCAAGCCCTGCAGCCCCTTGGCCATCCAGGGCTCCTCAATCCCTGCAGCCCCTTGGCCATCCAGGGCTCCTCAAGCCCTGCAGCCCCTTGGCCAGCCCTGTGCTCCTCAAGCCCTGCAGCCCCTTGGCCAGCCCAGGGCTCCTCAAGCCCTGCAGCCCCTTGGCCATCCAGGGCTCCTCAAGCCCTGCAGCCCCTTGGCCAGCCCCGGGCTCCTCAAGCCCTGCAGCCCCTTGGCCATCCCCGGGCTCCTCAAGCCCTGCAGCCCCTTGGCCAGCCCTGTGCTCCTCAAGCCCTGCAGCCCCTTGGCCAGCCCAGGGCTCCTCAAGCCCTGCAGCCCCTTGGCCATCCAGGGCTCCTCAAGCCCTGCAGCCCCTTGGCCAGCCCCGGGCTCCTCAAGCCCTGCAGCCCCTGGGCTGCTGCAGCCACTCCATGGCAGCACTGAGAGCTCTGGAAGCTCCAGCACAGCTCCAAAAGCACACCTTGTCCTTCATCTCCTTCATTTCCCTGGCTTCATTCCCACACTTCACTCTGGAGTCTGGGAGCCTTGGAGTCACCCTAAAGAAACCCTTTCCTAAACTTCAGATCTGCCTGTTGAGAGATTTTCCCTATCCTCGTTACTAATATATCTAATATATTCAGGGGGCCCCGCCTCAGTCAACATGAATTGTAAACCATTCCTCTAATCCCCTCAACAATACCCTTCCCCAAACCTTTTTTCTATCTTAATTAGATATTCTATCCCTTCGGTTTAAAATAGTATTTAATTTCACTTAATGATTTCAACAAAAAATATTAGGATTCCCCAAACAGACATGTTCCCTCTGAATTCTCTCATTCTTTTTTCAAAGGGCTTCAGTTTCATCTTTTTGTTGCTTTGTCAAAACACAGATAATTGACTGTCCTGAAAGTACAATTTTAGTAATTTCTCTCAATGAGGCATCGCTGCCTCCTCTATTAACACTGCCTAATTGGACTTTGAATCCCCAGCCAGCGACTTCACCCATGCTACAGGCCCGGATCACTGCAACAGTAAATATCAGCATCCCAGTTAAATGTAGGTTGGCTCACATTCCCCCAAAATTGGCTTTCTGCTCCTCAGAGTCCAATCTGATGTAATATTGCATTAACCATTTTTTCTGGGGGAGCAGGAGGGAGGAGGCGGAGGAGCCGCAGCGCAGATCTGCGTTTGCTCTGCTGGCAGAGCGCTGGCTCTGGCGGGCTGGGGGAGCTCTGCAGCCCCAGCCTCATCCTGCCTTCTCTCCCTGCAGCCCCAGCCCTCATCCTTCTCTCCCTGCAGCCCCAGCCCTCATCCTTCTCGCCCTGCAGCCTCTGTCCCTCATCCTGCCTTCTCTCCCTGCAGCCTCTGTCTCTCATCCTGCCTTCTCTCCCTGCAACCCCAGCCCTCATCCTTCTCTCCCTGCAGCCTCTGTCCCTCATCCTTCCTTCTCTCCCTGCAGCCTCTGTCCCTCATCCTGCCTTCTCTCCCTGCAACCCCAGCCCTCATCCTTCTCTCCCTGCAGCCTCTGTCCCTCATCCTGCCTTCTCTCCCTGCAGCCTCCAGCCCTCATCCTACCTTCTCTCCCTGCAGCCCCAGCCCTCATCCTGCCTTCTCTCCCTGCAGCCTCTGTCCCTCATCCTGCCTTCTCTCCCTGCAGCTGCAGCTCAGGCAGCACTGCGGGCAGGGACACAGCCCTGCTGATCCTCACAGCTCCAGGGGACACGGCCCTGCTGATCCTCACAGCTCAGAGGGGCTCCTGCCCCCAATTCCATCCCCCAGAGATGGAGCCAGGACAGCTCTGCTGTGGGCAGCACAAACCACTTCTCTTCTTTCCCCTCCTTCTCCCAGACACAGGCTGGATGGCACATGGCCTTTCCACCATGGGGGTGGCCCAGGCTGGGGCTGGGAGGTTGGGTGGCCGTGGCACACTGCAGCAGCAGCAAAGCACCCCTAGGGCTCATTGCAGCCGCTCTCATTATCTCGAGCATCTGCCATTAAAATGCAAGATCAGGCCAGCTACAAGTAGGAAACAGAAACAGAGCTCCTCATTGATGCCTCTAATAGGCACCAAAGGCGTATAACTCTGCATAATTGCTAATTGTTATTACTATTGCAGTTGATGCCAGAATTGCCCAGAGAAGCCTCTTGCTCCTTGTGCCCCCACGGGTTTGGGGGGAGGCTGAGTGCCACCACGAGCAGTGTCCCTGTCCCCAGCAGAGACCCACTGCAGGGGTGTCAAACCACCCTGGGGAGGCTGAGCCCCACCACGAGCAGTGTCCCTGTCCCCAGCAGAGTCCCATGGCAGGGGTGCTGAAGTGCCTCAGGAGCCTGGAGAGCCCTGCCAGAACCCCTCAGCATCCGCAGCACCAGCAGCCAAAACTGGGAGGGACAGAGCCCAGTGTGAGCTCAGGTGCGAGATGACAGCGTATGAGCACCACAGGCCCAGGCCCAGGCTCAGGCCCAACTCAGGCTCAGGCTCAGGCTCAGGCTCAGGCTCAGGCTCAGGCTCAGGCTCAGGCTCAGGCTCAGGCTCAGGCCCAGCTCAGGCTCAGGCTCAGGCTCAGGCCCAGCTCAGGCTCAGGCTCAGGCTCAGGCTCAGGCTCAGGCTCAGGCTCAGGCCCAGCTCAGGCTCAGGCTCAGGCTCAGGCTCAGGCTCAGGCTCAGGCCCAGCTCAGGCTCAGGCTCAGGCTCAGGCCCAGCTCAGGCTCAGGCTCAGGCCCAGCTCAGGCTCAGGCTCAGGCTCAGGCTCAGGCTCAGGCCCAGCTCAGGCTCAGGCTCAGGCCCAGGCCCAGACCCAGGCTCAGGCTCAGGCCCAGCTCAGGCTCAGGCCCAGCTCAGGCCCAGATCCAGGCTCAGGCTCAGGCCCAGCTCAGGCTCAGGCTCAGGCTCAGGCCCAGCCCAGGCTCAGGCTCAGGCTCAGGCTCAGGCCCAGCTCAGGCTCCGGCTCAGGCTCAGGCTCAGGCCCAGCTCAGGCTCAGGTTCAGGCCTAGCTCAGGCTCAGGCTCAGGCTCAGGCTCAGGCTCAGGCTCAGCTCAGGCTCAGGCCCAGGCCCAGCTCAGGCTCAGGCTCAGGCTCAGGCTCAGGCTCAGGCTCAGCTCAGGCTCAGGCCCAGCCCAGGCTCAGGCTCAGGCTCAGGCTCAGGCTCAGGCTCAGGCCCAGCTCAGGCTCAGGCCCAGCTCAGGCTCAGGCTCAGGCTCAGGCTCAGGCTCAGGCCCAGCTCAGGCTCAGGCCCAGCCCAGGCTCAGGCTCAGGCTCAGGCTCAGGCTCAGGCTCAGGCTCAGGCTCAGGCTCAGCTCAGGCTCAGGCTCAGGCCCAGGCCCAGCTCAGGCTCAGGCCCAGACCCAGGCTCAGGCTCAGGCCCAGCTCAGGCTCAGGCTCAGGCCCAGCTCAGGCTCAGGCTCAGGCTCAGGCTCAGGCTCAGGCTCAGGCTCAGGCTCAGGCTCAGGCTCAGGCTCAGGCCCAGGCCCAGCTCAGGCTCAGGCCCAGCTCAGGCTCAGGCCCAGCTCAGGCTCAGGCTCAGGCTCAGGCCCAGCTCAGGCTCAGGCTCAGGCCCAGCTCAGGCTCAGGCCCAGCTCAGGCTCAGGCTCAGGCTCAGGCCCAGCTCAGGCTCAGGCCCAGCTCAGGCTCAGGCTCAGGCTCAGGCTCAGGCTCAGGCCCAGCTCAGGCTCAGGCTCAGGCTCAGGCTCAGGCTCAGGCTCAGGCTCAGGCTCAGGCTCAGGCTCAGGCTCAGGCTCAGGCTCAGGCCCAGCTCAGGCTCAGGCTCAGGCTCAGGCTCAGGCTCAGGCTCAGGCCCCAGCTCAGGCTCAGGCCCAGCCCCAGTCCCAGTCCCAGCCCCAGTCCCAGCCCCAGTCCCAGTCCCAGTCCCAGTCCCAGTCCCAGTCCCAGTCCCAGCCCCAGTCCCAGTCCCAGTCCCAGCCCCAGTCCCAGTCCCAGTCCCAGTCCCAGTCGCAGTCCCAGTCCCAGTCCCAGTCGCAGTCCCAGTCCCAGTCCCTGTCCCAGCCCCAGTCCCAGTCCCAGCCCCAGTCCCAGTCCCAGCCCCAGCCCCAGTCCCAGTCCCAGTCCCAGTCCCAGTCCCAGTCCCAGCCCCCAGTCCCAGTCCCAGTCCCAGTCGCAGTCCCAGTCCCAGTCCCAGTCCCAGTCCCAGTCCCAGTCCCAGTCGCAGTCCCAGTCCCAGTCCCAGTCCCAGTCCCAGTCCCAGCCCCAGTCCCAGTCCCAGCCCCAGTCCCAGTCCCAGTCCCAGCCCCAGTCCCAGTCCCAGTCCCAGTCCCAGCCCCAGTCCCAGTCGCAGTCCCAGTCCCAGCCCAGTCCCAGTCCCAGCCCCAGCCCCAGTCCCAGTCCCAGTCCCAGTCCCAGTCCCAGTCCCAGTCCCAGTCCCAGTCCCAGTCCCAGCCCCATCCCAGCCCAGCCCCAGTCCCAGTCCCAGCCCCAGTCCCAGTCCCAGTCCCAGTCCCAGTCCCAGTCCCAGTCCCAGTCCCAGTCCCAGCCCCAGTCCCAGCCCCAGTCCCAGTCCCAGCCCCCAGTCCCAGTCCCAGTCCCAGCCCCAGTCCCAGTCCCAGTCCCCAGTCCCAGTCCCAGTCCCAGTCCCAGTCCCAGTCCCAGCCCCAGTCCCAGTCCCAGTCCCAGCCCAGCCCAGTCCCAGCCCCAGCCCCAGTCCCAGTCCCAGTCCCAGCCCCAGTCCCAGTCCCAGTCCCAGCCCCATCCCAGCCCAGTCCCAGTCCCAGTCCCAGTCCCAGTCCCAGTCCCAGTCCCAGTCCCAGCCCAGCCCCAGTCCCAGTCGCAGCCCAGTCCCAGTCCCAGCCCCAGTCCCAGTCGCAGTCCCAGTCCCAGTCCCAGCCCAGTCCCAGTCCCAGTCCCAGTCCCAGTCCCAGCCCAGTCCCAGTCCCAGTCCCAGCCCAGTCCCAGTCCCAGTCCCAGTCCCAGCCCCAGTCCCAGTCCCAGTCCCCAGTCCCAGTCCCAGTCCCCATCCCAGCCCCAGTCCCAGTCCCAGTCCCAGTCAGTCCCAGTCCCAGTCCCAGTCCCAGTCCCAGTCCCAGTCCCAGTCCCAGTCCCAGCCCCAGTCCCAGTCCCAGTCCCAGTCCCAGCCCCAAGTCCCAGTCCCAGTCGCAGTCCCAGTCCCAGTCCCAGTCCCAGCCCAGTCCCAGTCCCAGTCCCAGTCCCAGCCCCAGTCCCAGTCCCAGTCCCAGCCCCAGTCCCAGTCCCAGCCCCAGTCCCAGTCCCAGTCCCAGCCCCAGTCCCAGTCCCAGTCGCAGTCCCAGCCCAGTCCCAGTCCCAGTCCCAGCCCAGTCCCAGTCCCAGTCCCAGTCCCAGTCCCCAGTCCCAGTCCCAGCCCCAGTCCCAGCCCCAGTCCCAGTCCCAGTCCCAGTCCCAGCCCCAGTCCCAGCCCCAGTCCCAGCCCCAGTCCCAGCCCCAGTCCCAGCCCAGCCCCAGCCCCAGCCTGGCCAAGCTCCCGCTGTGCCGCGCTCTGCTCCTGCTCCCGCTCCCGCTCCAGAGCCTCCGGGGCCTCATGAAGCCCCTTGGCCTCTTGCTCCGCCGCTGTCCCGTCTCAGAGGGACGCTGCTGCTCCTGGCAGCCGGCGGGGCTGGGGCTGGGCGGGCTCCACACGGCTGGCAGGGCTCTGCTCACAGCAGAACCGCTTCAAGATTCCCCGTTGTGTTGTGTGAAGAGTTCCTTACAGTACACAGCGCTGTCAGGTGTTTTTTCCCTTTGCCCCTCCATTCCTGTGCCCCCAGCAGGGCTCAGCAAGGATGGAATTTTGTATTTCTGAGCTGCATTTCCATTGCTGACACTCAGAGCAGCTCCCACTCTGCTCCAGGTGTGAAACCCCCATGGACCTGGCCGAGCCCCACTGCTGCTCTGCACATGCACCACTTGCAGATGTGCAGCTCAAAGATCCCTGTGCTCCCTGCAGGGACTCACTGGCTGCTTCTCCCTGCCCAGTGCCCCCTCTGGACCCCCAAAGCTCCAGGGCATGCTTTGGATCTAGGTTTGATCCCAGGACCAGGCTGTGGAGCAGAGCAGGACCCTGCTTTCAGAGATGTTGGGATCAGCTCTTTCCATACTGCAAGCAAACACTCCAGCAATTAATGTTTCTTGTAAGCGTGCTATAGATGGAGGTAAAAGCCCACAAAATGGAGGTGCCAGATGCTTTTTTTGTGATTTAGTTTCTTATTACAGTATGCTACTGGGGAAGAAAAGACATCATTGATAAGACTGACATTAGAGGTGCCAGCCAGGAAAATTAAAACTCCAAGGAATGGCCTGGCTTTTCTGGCTTTTTCTCATCAGGCAGGTATACAGATCCCTGCCGAGCACTTTAAGGTACTCATAAATGTTAGGGACAAAACTTTCAAATAAAGAAGAGAAGGGCTTCTGCTGCCTTCAGTTTTGGCAGGCCAGTTTCAGATGCTTTAAAGGGCCTGGCTTCCATCTGGGTACTCCTTCTCCTGCCCCAGAAGAGGACCCAGCCCCAAGAAGGTACCAGCACACCTGGGTTCCAGGCTGGAGCATCTCATGGTTCTGCTGCCTTCCACGAGCTCTGCTCTAAATGATGCTAAAGAAAACCAATCTGAGCCCCACAGTGGCCTTGGAGCTGCATCCAGAACTCATCAGCACATATGCACAGGGGTTGATAGACAAAACCAATTCAAACCCATCCCTCCTTACATCTGCAGGCTTGTGGAGCTGGGGCAGGAGGGCTCATGAACTCTAAGCTCGGAGGTGCTGGGAGTTTTGTTCCTGGACTAATCTGCAGTAACTTCTTGGAGCTCAGATAAATGCTTTGCTCTATTCTCACTGGCCTCATTCTTTTCTTTCATTTTTATGCAGAGTACACCTTACCCTGAAAACACGTTTTTTCACAATGCTGAATAGCCCATTCAGTGTCTGGGTCCTTTATCTCAGGGCAGAGGGGACAAAGCTCTTAAATTCAATTGTCTTGTCCCCAGTCTTGTTCCCAGTAGCCTCCTCCAGCTTCTACCAGCCTGGCAGTGCACACACGTGGATCTAAATGAGAAGGTCTCCTTGTGCTTCCACATTTTAAGAATATGTTTATCTTGTTTATAAGAAGATAATAATCTTACAGCAATCTTGCAGCAAGCACTTAAAATAATGTTGCAAATAAGCACTTGTGTATGTGTTCATCTGTGAGCACAAGGGAGGTGACTTAAACCCACCTGTGCTTTTGCAGCTCCAGCCCATGGCCACACACTGGGCAGTGAAGCAGCAGCAGCAGCAGCTAGTCAGGCTCACAAGAGGGCTTTCCTAATAAATTCAGATTAATAGAAAACAAGTTCCTCCTCCCCACCCCTTTCACAGCCTCTAAAACCAGACACCCAGGCCCTCTCTGACACGTGTGTGCCACCTGAGCCTCACACCAACATTACATGTCATTAACAAAACATAAACCAGTGGTCACATCTTAACGGGAAAAGTTAAATCTCTTTATGCAGTTAAATAAAGATACCTTGTCCAGTCATTAAGAAGTGATTAACTTATCTAAGAAATAACAGCACTAGGGCTGTCAGACTGGCACACAAACACTAAAAAGAGCAGGGATCAGATATCATATTAGGCTAATTATAAAGAGAAGAAAAGACAGAAGCATAAAATAGCCATGTGGACAGCATTTTGCTGGAGTTCTTCTTTGCACAGAAAAGGCTAAACGCATTCTGCATAAAGGAAATATGGGTATTAAAACAATTTCTCTCCTGGTTTCCCTGATTTAAAGGACCCTCTGGTTTCTGAGGAGCCGCAGTAGGGAGAGGTGGCAGCATTGCCTACCCTTGTTCAGCTGGGGCTCCGTGGTGGGAGAGGCTGAATGCCTGCAGTGACAGCCAGACTGGGGCTCTCTGTGACAGATAACACTTGGGACCTGCCAAAATCCTGGCACCTGAGAGCCTGGCCAGGCAGGAAGCAGCGGGCACAGCACTGGGAGGAACCTCTAGAATTAAGTGGGCATTGTGAGGATCTCAATTCAAGTTTAGGTTCTGTAAAGCAGTTTAGTGGGAGCAGATGAGCTGCAAACACACCTTTGGGCAGGAGGCTGCCCACTGTGCTCTGACACAGCCAAGCACAGACCTTCCTCCCCTTCCAACATGGGCAGAGCAGCCCCCAGCTCTGCAGGGATGTGCTGGTTCTGGGGAAGATCCATCCCCTCATCTCATCGTGCAGGACATCACCCCAGCAAAGTTCTCCAACACAAAGTACTGACCTGAGATCTCAGGGATCTGGGAAATGACTGGTACAGCCAGAAGCATCTGGTCACTGTTCAGGGAAAAGGGAGGTGGGTTTCCATTTTTAACACTTGCATCCTCTTTAAGGCTTATTTTTTTTCCCCACTAAAACCTGATGTTAATAATGATGGCAGATCCTACTTTCCTTGAGGTAATGCCAATTTTAATGCATTTTTTTATATAACTATAGTGTTATTGAGGAACAAGTAGTAAGTGATAGATACTTTAATGTAATATGAGTCAATATGTATTTGTATGTGCTTTATGACTTAATCAATATTTGCTACATTAGCAAGAATAAATATGGTGTTTCCTTTTCTGGCCTTGGAAAGAACAAATAAGGAAAGTCACATTCTGAAGTTTAGGGATGAATAAAGCCTCTGCATTGCCCAGACAATTCAGTAAATCTCTTGACATTCATTTGCTCTCCAGAGCAGAGCAAGTACATCTGCAGGCTGCCCAGGAAACACTGGGGACTCAGCCTGGAAATCCAGTTCAGGTTTTTCACAGGGAACTTCCTAAGAGGAATTAAAAAAAAAGGAAACAGGCTGCAGCAGACAGTGTAGATCCACTCCAGCTTGCTGAGTGTCAAGGGGAAGGGCTGGGCACCCTGAGCAGTGATGGGTTTTAGTGCTGAGGAGCCAGAGGAGTTCACCAGCCCTTCCCAAGCTGTGCCTGCACGCTGGCAGAGAGAAAGGACAAAGTGCTCCTGGTTTCCTGCTGCTCAGCCATTCACTGCTCCAAAAGCAGAGGTTGTGACAGGGACAGGACATCCCATTTTGTTATTGACACAAACTTTTCCACCAGTAATTTGTTCTGAAGTACTGGCTTGACCCAATGGGGCAAGGAAGCCCAGCCTAGCAACAGGACATTCATCATGGACTCAATGACTCCAAAGGTCTTTTCCAGCCTAGTAAGTTCTGTGATTCTGTGATCTTACACATTCTGCACATTCATCCTCCAGTGGCAGGCCTTCAGCTGGAGCAAATCTGCTGGGAGTGCTCATCCCCAGCTCCCCTCTGCCCTGGCTTCCCCTCGGGTCAGGTACTGCTGGTACCTGCCCCAGGGAGGCATTCCCTGTGCCCAGTGCAGCAGCTCTGCTCCTGCTGGGCCCCTGCAGGGAGTGAGATCCAGCACTGCCACCTGAGCCTGGGCACCTTCAGAGGTGCAGTACAAGCTGCTTTCTGATGCTGGCTGTAAGTATCCCAAACTGTGCCAAAGGAGTCCCACTCCCATCAATGTTGCTGGAAGACAAATACAGGCAGCATTCAAGAAAACAATGGAGATCCCAGCACTTGTTCCTGCCCCCAAATCCCCCAAATCCAAGCAAGCAATATCCATTTCTGCTCTTAGTCTTCTTGTCTCTAACATCACATTTTGGGGCTTCATCTGGAAGACACCGGTGAGGTGCCCAGCCAGGCACATTTCAGGGGGTTTAAGGCAGGGTCTCAATAAATCTCAATGCCCTCAATATCAATCTAAATACCCTCAGAGCAGTCTCAGCAGTGACCAGTGTCCCTCGATGTCCCCACACAGCCCCTTCCCCAGGCACAGCAGCACAGAGGGTGTCTGAGCTGAGATCCTCGTTGAAGTTCAAAGGTCTGGCTGGGTGCTGCGGTTCTTCCCTCCATCCCAGCTGTGCCAGGCTGCTGCAGCTCAGCCTTCACAGGGGCTGCCTGTGCTCCCCAGGAGCAGAGCTGCAAGGTGCATCTGAGACACCTGTGGCCTCAGAGGCTTCTTTGGGTGCCCCTCTCACGGAAATAACGCCTTGAAATTCAGCCACTGCTTGTTGCACCTGCCTTTGGCTGGAACCAAGTTGGTTCTGGTGCATCCTCCTCCACTGGCCATCTGAGCTCTTTAAGCACGGGCTCCTTTCCTAGAGCTGGAGTAAGAGGCTGTGCCAGCGATGCTGGGGCTCTGCTGGCACAGCCTGGGGCTGGCTGGGCTGGGGTCTGGAGGCAGGAGCTGCTCAGGGGCTCCAGCTGAGTTAAATGCAGCCTCTCCCCTGCCCTGGGGGCTTCTGCCCTGCTGGCACACGGGACAACCCCCGGGCATCCTCCTGCCAGTCTGTATTTACTCTCCTTGCCGTGGGTCAGAGCCTGACCTTACACATCATTGAGCCGCGACTCACACAAGGGCAGGAGGGAAAAAAATCAAACAAAAAATCTCCTCTTTCCTCAATTTGGAGAGTTTGGCAGCATTTGTTTATTTTTAACAGGTCACCACCACCATGCTTCAGCCCTTTTCCTGTTGTGATCGTTAGAACTTTTAACTGGATCATAAATCTTTTATTAACATTTGGTATTATACTAATTAAAACTGTTCCATGTATGTATTATTAATTTCTCCAGCACTTCTTGTGAGGGTAATGGTTTTAGCTGGCTTAGCAAAATTCACCATAGTAAATAAGGAGAAGCTCATTTCCAGGCAATTAGGCTTGCAGAAAAATAAGTTTCTTAATGAAGGGGACGATCATTACAAATTTTACCTAAATAAACAGGGTTTCTTAATGGTAACTCTTCAAGCTAAGTAAACAGATTGGTGTGGTAATGTCCTAAGCAATACTTAAATGTAACTGTTTAATAAATTGGTAAATTACTCATTTCATCTTAGAACAAAATGGTAATACTGTAGTAATAACCTAGTATATATTCTGTAAATATGAAGCATTATCACTTTAGCTCTGAAGAAATCACCACAGTGATATGTCAGCATTGATCTAAAACTGCAGCATTTTATCTCAAGTTTATTACCCATTTTTGAGAATCGCTGAGATTTTCAGAGCATAATGGCAATAAAAGAGGAATTTAAAAAGCGCTTAAATGTGCATAAGTTAATCAGAGGTATCCTCAGGGGGAAAAGGAAATTTGGTAAAACATGAATTATAAGCATCATTTAAACTTACTTTGGACACTAGAGATAATAAATGGCACCATAATTTAGAAATAGCTTTTAACATCAATGACTGTAAGAGGCACTTTACTGTTCATAAGAATTGCAAAGCAACGGTGCTGAGGCCAATTTTATTAGCCATTTTTTTCTTTATAAAAGCAATCCAACCATTTTCAAACTGAGCAGACAGGAACAAGAGTTACGTGTTAATATGCAAAATGCATTTGAGTTGCTTTTTTTTTTTATTTTTAATAGCCAGCAATAAATTCACCAAAAGATACAGTCTGGAGACAATTGAATGATCATTGAAGAGAAATAAAGCCAGCTCAGAGTTTACGTATTTGGGAAGAGCGGATAAGAGGAGGGAAAGAGAGATAAGAGGAGGGAAAGAGAATCGTTCATACATCCCCATTTACTGGGGAATGTCGCAGCACTTCCGAGCGCGGGGGAGCCGCCGTCAATCAGCGGAGGCGGCGCTGAGCGCGGCGTGGAACGAGGGGCTGGAACGCGGCTGGAACGCGGCTGGAACACGGTGGAACACGGCTGGAACACGGCGTGGAACGAGGAGTGGAACGAGGAGTGGAACGCGGCTGGAACGCGGCTTACCCCGCTAACTCCTCCCAGCCGCAGCGTGCCAGGCTGGGGGCCCGCACAGCGCCCCGTTCCCGCACCCCTGTCCCGCGGCACAGCCCCGCAGTTCAGAGCCACCCGCTGTCAGCCCAATAAATCACCGATAAACCCTGGCCAGGCAGGGCAGGGGCGCCTTTGAGGAGCGGCGGCCCGGGGGTGGCCGGGGTCCGGCTGCGCCACTGCGGGGGAGCGGGACCGGGGACAGGGGACCGGGGACCGGGGACAGGGGACCGGCCCAGGTGAGCTCTGAGCTCTGAGCCCGCTCCCGGGCAGCACGGACCGGCCCAGGTGAGCTCTGAGCCCGCTCGGACCCGCCCAGGTGAGCTCTGAGCCGGCTCCCGGCAGCACGGACCGGCCCAGGTGAGCTCTGAGCCCGCTCCCGGCAGCACGGACCGGCCCAGGTGAGCTCTGAGCCCGGCTCCCGGCAGCACGGACCCGCCCAGGTGAGCTCTGAGCCCAGCTCCCGGCAGCACGGACCCGCCCAGGTATCGCCCCGAGCTCTGACCCCGCTCCCTTCTCCGCCCGGGAGCACAAAACAGCCGGACTGGCTTTACCCTGAGGCGCCACGCGTGTGCTCATGGAACTGGCAAACAAACCCAGCCCGAGAATTAAAATTTAATTTCACTGGTTTCCCCAAGTCTGGAGAATAAGAGAGATGAATATTCTTGAGACTTCCCGCGTCTGAAGCATCCAGGGTCCTTGACACACGAAACAGCCCTGCTTGGCAGAACGGGCGGTTAACACTGAAACTCAGGAGAAGGCAAATATCTCTATTTTAATTATTTCACGCCTGGCCACTGTGGCATAATCAAGATCTAACTACAGTTCTTATCCCACATTGCCAGAACGACTCCTTCGTGCTCTCAGAGCTGCTAGGAGGAGTCTCAGCTCTCCGGTTCGTCCCTCTAGTTTCTGGGCTGTGATGTGGTTACACACCATCCCAAAATAAAATCACTTGTATAATTTCCTAGGGAACCAAATTCAAGACGTCCTGGTAGCAGACTGTTCGCTAATTTTCGATGTTGGCAAAATTAATTCAGCCACGGCACAAACCTGAAGCTGTTCAACAGAATATGTGAGGAGCAGGGAAGCATCACACTTATTCCTGAGAGCATCCTCTGCTCCAGGACTTTGCTTCCAGCAAAGCACATTTCCAGCGGGAGAGATCCCTCTGGAAGTAAAGACAGAGGATGGGAACAGTTTGTTAAGTTGAACAAAGAGAAACCTGAGTCTCCTGTTTAGGACTCAGTAGCATTGAGCGAACAAGTGTGCCGCTGGTTCCAAGGGCTAGAAGCTAAAATTATAAAAAATCGGGGGAGGGGGGGGGAGGGGGGGGAGGGAGAAAGAAAAAAAGAAAAAAAGAAAAAAGAAAAAAAGGCAATATATTAATTTTTATTGTGGCTGTGATTAAGTACTGAAATTTTGAATCGATTCTTCATCATTAGGGATATTTCATTCAAGACTGGATTACTTTTTAAACGAATTATCTTAGCTCAAATAAGGCTTTATTTGGGAGAAATTTAATACCTGTATAATTAGACACTGAATTAAGATGACCTTGCCATGGAACAACTACATTTTAATTTACTCTTCATAATTAAAAGCAAATCTCTAAATACCTTAGGCTGATTTTTTTTTTAAACGCCCGTTTAAATCTTCCTGTTGTTCTAAGCGAACATCTTAAAACGCCGGAGGTTGGTACCAAAAAACTTGTAATCCTGAGATCCCCTGAAATCTGGAAATACATTTTTAATTAGAGAACTCGAGCGCTGTGCTCCGTGAGCTGGGCTGGAGCAGAGAGCCTTGCAGTCCTTGTTAAGGGCAGTTTCAGAGAGGAGGCACGGGGGGACGGGAGGACGGACAGACAGACAGCCTGTGCCCCCCGAAAGGTGCTGCAGCCCCGCGGGCTCCCAGCAGCAGTTCCTGTGAAACCAGCTCCGGGTCTGGCATCAAAACCAGCGCGTGGGGCTCGGCTTTTGCCCGAGGACAGCAACATTTCCAGCCCCTCTCCCGTCCCCGCCAGCGGGGTTTTGGCTGCGGCGCCAGAAGCGATCCCGCAGGGCTCGTTCCGCCAGAGGAAGGGGTCTGTGCGCTCGGTCTGCTTCCTCCCCGCAGCTGTGAGCAGCTCAGCCCCGAGGGGCACAAAGCCGGGGAACCCGCAGCCCCCCGGGGGCTCGCTCCACACCAGCCCCTGGACCCGCCAGTGCTCACGCACTTCTGGAGATGGAAACTCAGACTGAAACTTGCGCCGAAGCATTTGACAGGCAACGGGATTGTGGGATGGGGCCCGTGAGGCGGATTTTCGGTAAATCAGAGCAGCTCTATGAATGCTGTGTCCCAGCACACGAGGGATGGTCGAAAAGCTCCGCAAAGACCTGCGCAGCAAACCTCGCGTACAGCGAGTTCCCCCTGCTGCCCCGAACCTGACAGACCCTGCTGCTCCTGGCACTTCGCAGAGAGAAGGGGGAAATCCCTCCTGGCTCTGCCGGGGCGGACCGGGAGCGCGCAGCCCGAGTTTATTTGGTGTCATTCAGAATCGACTTTGGCCTCTAAACCAGAGCTGACTGCTGCCCGAGTACTTACTGAGCTCGGTGCTGCATCCTCGCTTGCTCCAGTCGCTCTCAGCCCATTCACTCCCTGGCAAGAGCGATGCCAATTCCGATCAAACCCTATTGTACACTAATGACATCCAGGCGGCACCAGCCAAGCGCTGGGAGCAGCTGAGCTCTTCCTCTGCCTGGCGGGTTCAGGAAGAGTTACAGGTGTAGGATTTGGCTTGGCTGCTTTGTTTTTGCCTCATCTGTTTTCATACATGTTTGAGCCTTCCATGACAGGTCACTGAATTCCAGACACAGAAATTATCTTAAAGGAGATTTATTATTTTGGAATAAAGCGGCAAAAAAAAAAAAAAAAAAAAAAAAAAAGCAAAGCAGGCTCTCTGCCCAAGTGAAGTCTATAAAAGGTAAAAGCTAGACCCTTCCAGAGCTGGTAAAAGCTAGACCCTTCCAGAGCTGCTTGAAGAGCCCCCCTGCAGCACAGCCCCCTCGGCGGGTGTCAGCCTCCCTCCGTACCTGGGGCAGCCCTGGCGGTGCCGTCCCCTCGGGGCTGGGCGCGGGGCTGCGCGGCGGCCCCGGGGGACGGGCGCACAGGCGGCCGAGCAGGTGGCTGCACTCGCCGCCTCTCCCACCTGCTGCCCCGTGCCGAGCCACAATGAACTTGTCAGGCCGTGCTATTGTCACCGAGAGCAGATGTCGCCGGGCAGCGCTGCCCGGCCGCGCTCAGCCCTCGCTGCGAGGCGCTGCCGGAGCCGCTGCTCGGGGGGGCTCGCCCGCCTTTCCTCGGGCCCCGTTTCTCTCGCTTGCTTCCACCCACTTCCTTCAGCTGTTCTGTAACCCCTGCTCACTGCACCCTGCGGATTTTGGGGTCCTTGCCGTGTTTTACCGCTGGATATTTTGTGTCTTGCCCGGTGTGCCGGTGGTTTCACCACGGAGCTCTCCCAGCGCTCGCTATCCAGTGGGACCCCAAAACACTGCCCGGCGCGCTGGGCACTGTCTGTCCCTCACCAGGAGCCCACGCCAAGCCATTTCCATTTCTAAGGCAGTACCCGGTTGCTTGCTCACATACAGCCCCACTGCACTGAGGTTTTAAACACAACAAAGACTCCTTTTCCACCTGGAAATCCAGCAGAGCCCCACGGCAGAGCTTCCCACTGCTCCACGCATCCTCATGTCTCTTCCCCACGGCCGCAGCTCTGCACAGCCCTTCCCCTGCTCTCTCCAGGTGCTCTCATCACTCTCACTTCCAGCTTTGCTCTTCTTGCTCATTCCCGGCTTTCTCCCTCCTTCTCAGCTTTCTGTGCATGCACTGAGCTCTGGGATTCCCCTTTCTCTGATCTTCCCCTGCACCTTTCCCACTTGCTGCAGTTCCATCATTTCCTGCCCTTCAGTCCCACCAGCTCGTGCTCCATCCCCCCTCAACCCATCAGGGCTTCCCAACCTCACTCAGTGTCACAGCCAACACTGCCAGAGTGGGATCACACCTCGCGCACTTCTGCCTCCGCCCCGTTGTTAATTTGAATTGATTAGAAGGAAAAGTCTTGGCCGGAGAAGAAGCAGCAAACAGCACCGAGAAAAGGAGCCAGTGCTGCGGGAGGTGTTCCAGCTGCAGCTGGGAAACTGCAGACTGGCATCCAAGGCAAGTCAGCAGAAGTAAACAGAGATAGACAAGGCTGAGGGAGGGTCTCTTTTTTTTTCCATCTGAGCTAGTGAACAGGGATTTATGTTTCCTCTGCTTTATCTCCCACTCATGGAAGTCTCATCTGGGCTGTAGGACCACAAGCCTGGATGGACAAAGGGGCTGACAGACTCTGCTGTGTGTGGAGTGACAAAGGAACTGCCTTTGCAGACCTGCAGAGCAAACAGGGAAAAACAGTTGCTCATGTGAATCTTGAGCAGCACAGAAAGGTAAAATCTTTCACAGGAAGCAGAGATTTGTGCCAGAAGGATTTCTCTTGGAGCTGTGTGACAGAGGCAGTCACACAGGGCTTGGAAGCCCCATCTAAGAATGCTTTTGAAAAACTGCCTGCAGTTGGAAGGAAAATGCTGCCATGAGGAAGGGACACACGCTGCTTTGTTTTGCCTGCCCTATTCCCTACAGCAGTGAAGAGGGGCAGTGGTTTCACCCCAGCCCCTCCATGCAGCAGAAGTACATCCTTCCCCCTCTGAGCACTTGGCTGGAGACAGAGAAGGTCAGCTTCTCAGAGATCAATGTAGAAAAGCCACAAGCATGACAAGGCAGAAAAAAACCCCTAAACCCCTACAACTTCTACCCTTGATGATATAGAGGAGGATCACATTTCAGATCTCCAAAAAAGGTCCTGCAAGTGTTTTTTCCCTGAACGCTTATTTCTGGTACTCTAAAATATTTCAGCTGAGAAAGGTGGAAAAGGCTTTTTCCCTGCTTGGGCTCTCAGGGACAGTCTCCTTTGGCCACATGGTGGGGTAGCACCAGGCATGGCTGCACTGGGCTTGAGGGCTCTAAAATGGAGTTTTGAAGTGAAGCCACTAACCCTGACGTGTTGATTCAACACAGAAAAGGCTCCTTCCGTCGGCCTCCTGCTGAATCACGGGGAACAAATTGGAGTTGAAAGCATTCCTGATGAGCAGTCTGAGGACAGGGGAAGCTCCAGAGCCCGTGACAATCTGGAAGCAGTGCAGGGCACAGCAGCTGCTCCGCTGGAGCTCCGCAATGGCAAAGCTCCCCAGAGCGCGCGGCAGCTCAGCGAGCGGGGCCCCGGCTGTGCAGATGCTTTCAGAATCAATTACCCAGCTCAGCTTCTCTGGGCAGTGGGCAACAGCCCACTTGTTTCCCCCCTGCAACCCTACAGAAAGAAAACAGAGCAACATCAGGGTGCCATTTGAGCAGTGAAATGCTGAGGGATCGCTTGGCTCCAGGTGGAGAGCAGCCATGCACCTGTGCAGAGAGGAAATCTGGGAGCAGAGGGAACCAGGGAGCAGGGGGCTCAGAAGCTGCCAAAACTGACTGAAAATATAGGCTGAGGAGCTGCACAAGACCAGAAATAGGCAGGCTGTGACCTGAGGGACAGCAACACGTGCCTCAGCCAGCAGCAGAAAGGCAGCATGGAGACAGGATGCCCACAGAAGACATGTCACAAGGATAAAAAAGAGTATTTGTAGAAACTCCAGGGAAAGCACGACTAAGTACTGCTTTGAAGTTCTGCTCAGGAGCACAGGTTAGGATAATCCATGAAGCAGGGTGCAGGACTGCAGCTCCCCAGAGAGATTTTTAGGTGCCAGAACAAAACCAAAATGAATTACCAAAACGTCTCTGCTGTCTATGAAGGAACCATCTCCTGCACATCACCCTGCAGCTGCACCCACCTGCCTGCCCTCATGCCAGCCTCAAGGGTATAAAAGACATAAGAAAAGGGACTTGATGAAAGGTCTTGAAGGATGACCACTTCCTCCTCCCAGTGTGACAGCCCTGTGACTTTAGCCCTGCTAAAGCATCCCCACCTCCTCTGCTTCTCCTGTGCTGCCAGAGCCAGAGCTGGGCACATCTGGGGAGGGGGACAGGAGAGGAGCTGGCATGGAGGAACAGCACAACCTGGAGCCTCTGCCTGTGGGCTGCAGCCAGGGGGTTTTACCCCAGGCTGCTCCTGGAATACCTTTTGTCCAGACCTAGAAACATTTTCCCCTGCTCTAAGGTTCCTATTTTCCAGATTTCCAAGGAAAACCTAGCTCAGGTCACAGCTCAAGGCCGTGGCTCACCCTGTACCTGCCTGCAGGGATGGCAAGAGAGAAGCTGCTCCCCCAGCAGCCCAGCCCCATGCCCTGCTGGCAGGGTGCCCTCCTGGCCAGGCCTGTAGCACGCTCGGGCCCCTCAGAGCTCCTGCCCCATCCCACCAGCCCAAGGGAGTCCAAGCTGCTTTAATCATTAACTTTGCTTTGGTTTCCCGCTCCACTTGAGAGCATGGGCTCTCTGGAGGCCAGGAGCAGCTCAGCAGGGCAGCAGCCCTGGTGGGAGCAGCCCAGGGCTGGCAGCAGCCGTGCCCACCCGCGGCTGGCGTCCCCCATTCCCGCACTGGGAACGGCGTGTGCGGGGAGCAGCAGGCTGCACTGCCTTTGTATTGCACCAATTAGCTCTCAGGGCCGTGTCCTCAGCTGAGGCAGAGAGGATGAGCTCCAGTGCAGCTAATGGATCTGTGCTGGTTACACCCTGGCAAGGGCTGGCCCTCTGCTCGGATGAAAGCAGCCAGGCCGTTCCAGCAGCCCTGGTGTTTAACAGCTCCATTCTGAGCCAGCCTCCTCTACCCCTCACTCCATAAACCACAGGCTTTATTAACTAATGGTTAGCCCTTCAGTTAAGTGTCAGGGTCATGTTTTAAGAGGTGCTGACCTCAGAGCTGGTGTGGATTTTGAAGAGACCCAAGCAGTGGGGGAGGCAGAGCAGAGGCCCTGCCTGGCTGCCCTGAGGATGCAGGGCAGCAGTTCCACAGTCATGCTGGCACTTGCTGCCCTGTGGAAGTACCTGGGAGTTCAGCACCTTGAATCCAAGCTGAGAGGTCATTCTAGCAAACACAGAGTTGATTTTAACCTCATCGTTTCAACAAGGCTCCTGACCTGTGCAAAGATGGGTTTGGGTGCAAGTCTCTGCCTGACAAGGGCCCAGTGGAAATGCTGGGGCTGTAAAGCAGAGCCCAAGTGCACAGGCAGCTCTGGCAGAGGGCAAGCAGGGTGAGCTGGGAGGACAGACTAACAGCTCCCTGCATTTGTTTTTCAGTTGCACATAATCTGGTCAGAAAAATGTTGTGAAGCTGGGTGACATCCGTCCCTTGTGTGCTGCTGTCTGGATACCCAGGCGTCACAAGTGTCCTGGCGTGGGTAACACACTATCCCAGTTAGGAGGTTAAGCTTGGGAAGAATGGTGGAAAAACTATAAATAAAATAGGATTTTTCTAATCATAGATTAAAACACAACTTCCCAAACCTTAGTTTCAGCTAATGCCTCGCTTCTTCCTTCTCTGTCTGGACTGAGTGAAGAACATCGAGTGCCTTTCTGCCACCAGAAGGAATAAAAGTTCTGTACAGAGCTGAGGAATCACAACAGCCTAGCACACAAATGTTCTCAACAAGGAATATAATACAGGCAGCTCTCACTGAGATGGTTCTTGTGCAATAACTTAAACAGTACAGATTACTACTTGGGGAAATAAATGACAACATAACTTTGAAACTTGAAAAGCTCTTTCTTCATTGTAATCAATTGCAATAATCCATGTCAGTGATTTAGATGAAGATCAACTTTACCTTTCTTTGCTGATGACACAAAACAAAGAGCAATAAAAAACTTAAGTGCATTTGTGCACAACTAATGGATTGGATGTGGCATGTGCCAATGGAAGTCGGTATGTATAATGCAGCATATACTGGATGCCAAATTAATGGGATCATTTGGGCATTCTGGAACACTTGTGGCATTGAGTTTAAGTCATTTAAGGAGTCTGGCAGGGGTTGATGGCCTTCTGTTTTCAGAAGATTGAAGAAGCCTAGTACTTCTGTAGGCAAGCCATGGTATGGCTTTTATTCCCTCCATCCAGCTGCTACTCAGCCCAGAGACAAGAGGTAATAAAACCAAGGCAATGAGATGGTGCCTGATGTCCCTTACCAGAAACATAAGAATGCAGATTCACCTGAACAGAGAGCTGGAGGTACAGGCACAGTAGATGGATCAGACAGTCCAACCTGCTGCTGAACGTGGGGACCCTCCCCAGGCTCACACCAACCTGCCATGGCACTGCTGCCTGCTTGGACAAGTTCCTGAGGGACACCAGTCATGGCATGGAGTGAAATGCATCTCACTGCCCACAGGTACCATCCCAAATCACCTGAGGAGTGCAGAGATTCGTTCAGGGAGCTCAGATGTGCAGCAGAGCTGCAGACAGGGCAGTTTTCTCCCAGCTGCCTGTTCCAGCAAACTGGCCCAAGCTAGGCTGAGGCACAGGGGCAGAAGAAGCTGGGTCTGATCCCTGTGGTCCTACAGCAAAGCAGGACCCAGCAAACCCCACATGCTGCTAATAACAGAAATCCTGCTCTCTTTGCTTCTTCAAGTGGAAGTGGGAGGTGCTGCACAGAGCATCACTCCCTTGAGCTCCCAGGAGGAAAATTCTTGCAGGCTCAGCTCAGAGCAGTCAGCAAGGACCAGCACCTTTGATGTCTGTATAGATACTGCAGATGTGACTGGGGGATCTGTGGAGTCCACTATCCACAGACAGATTTTGTGATTTGCTTTATTTTTATCTCTTGAAGAATGGCCTGAGGTCTGAGCTTGTGAGGATGCTTAGACTTGCCTCACTAAGCACCCCAGAAAGCCCAGCCCCCCTCAGTGGAGCACAGTGTGTGGACGCTCAACATCACCTACACCAAAATGTCCCAGGCCAGGCTGGACGGGACTTGGAGCAGCCTGGGCTATAGAAGGTGCCCCTGCCCATGGCAGGAGTAGGATGGGATGGGTTTTAAGGTCCTCTACAGCTCAAATCACCCTGTGATTCTGTGATCACACAGTTCTGGGGCTGAGGCAGAGGCAGAGCACAGCTTACACCCCTCCTGCAGAAGTGTGGAAACTTCCCTCTGTGCTGCCTGAGGAGCACAGACCCCTCTCAAACATCTCTGCTGGGCACCCCCAGCATTTCCAGCTCTGGGCACGTCCCACAAAGGACATGTGGACATTTCTGAATGCACGGTGCAGAGATGCTTTAGGCAGCTGTCTTCTTTTCTCACAATGATCTGGTAAGAATTTTTTATTTCTTATCCTTAAAATAAATTCATGGGAGTATGTATCTTAACACCATTATTTCTCTGACCTTAACAACAGATTTTAAAGATATCTGAAATGTCTAGAAATGCTGAGACCCCTTCAAAAAGGGGAGAAAAGCACATAGGTGCCAAACTGCAACCAACTGCTCTACAGCTCTGCCCATCAAAGCCACCGGGGTGCCTACACGAGGCAAACTCAGATACCAAAAACAAGTGGGTGCTAAGAAGAAATATTTATTTGGCTGCTGAGTCAGGAGGAAGTTAGGAGCTTAAAAGACTCAAAAGAGTGGGCAAGGGAAACACACCATTGAAGGAAAAGGCTCCAAACAGCCCAAACCAAGGGTGTAAACACCCCTTCCACAAAAAATACCCGCCTGCACAGAAGCAAATACTTCACCCACGTGATCCAACTGACTCAGGTAATACATAAGGAAAATCTCCTGACTGAGGAGGAGCAACTACACAAGCAAGTGCTCACCTGGGTGAGTCCCAGCCCTTAAATTGTCACTCCTCAGCAGGGGAGGTGATTTCGGTGCAGAAATTCATGCTTCGAGGAAAGTTCAGAGGTGTGATGTGAATCTCAGTATTATTTATATCAGCTATAAATGAGCTAAATTATGATCTAGCTGAGCAAAACACTTCTATAAACCAAGGCACTGAATATTGTGTAGTGTGCATGTTTAACAGGACCAGGCTTTCATCAGGGAGTGGAGGAGAGCTAATAACCCATTGATTTTAGGGCCCATTTAGGAAAAGAATTGCCTATACACATTTGATCACCATGCATTACTTTGTAACATCTAATACCCTGGGCACAAAATAATGCTGAGAGAGGCAAATTGTGGAGCCATTTTTATCCAGAGAGGGTTTGTGCTTGAGGCCATGGCACAGGGGCTGCAAAGCCAGGAGGAGCTCTGGGGAGATGGTCGATGCTCCTCCAGTTATGCCGAGCTGTGCCTCGTGCATCCACCCACAGAGCTGCTCAGCCCTTCTTGGGAGATCATTCACACACACAGTCAGGCAAAGCTTGGAAAACGACCTGTCCAAAATTAATTCCCACTGATGGTTCAACAATCCTTAATTGTCATTGCATTTTTCACCCTTGTTCTATAAAGATGAGGTTTTCTGTGCTTAAAACTTCCAAACAGAGGGATTTAGGTACATAGTATGGGCTTTTCAAAACATAAATTCACAGAGATATTTCACTTGCAGATTTAAGAGTGCTTTGGAAAGATCATCTAAATGCTAAGAATTATTAATTTCATAGCAGCACCAAGCATCAATAGATTAGAACTCAGCTGGATGGGATGTGCAGCACTCTCAGACCACATCTCCATCATGACTTTCACAGCCTGGGTTTCAGTGTCTCTCCTGAAAGAGCCGTGCTGCAATACAGCTGCAGGAGCTGCTGCTGCCCTCACCCTCCTGCAAATCACTCATCTCCTCCTCGGCTGGCTGGAGTGCTTTAAGGAGTCTCCCACGGAGGTAGAGGAGCATTTAGTGGTGAGTGGGAGGGTGAGAGATAACCCACGATCCCCCCATGCTCCCCCACAGCTAGTCAGAAGGGTATTTCAGAAATCGGGAAGCCAAACAGCTGCCCATACACAACAGCTCGACTTCAGCTGCCCACCCCACAGCCTGAGTGCAAAATGCAGACAGCACATTCAGGATCAGGACAACAGCCAGCCCGCCCCCAAATGTGTCCTGTCCCGCACCGGGCACCACATCCTCCACAATTACAGTTCCTGGGATGCGAAGGCTCGGGCCGGCAGGCTCTGGAGTCCGTGCGGGTCCCTTCAGGCGTCCCTCTGTGTTGCCAGACCTTCAGAGAGACGCTGCAGGGCCCATCAGACCTGCCACACCCGAAGCGGGCCGGCAGGGAACACTGCTCTCCTCCGCAGGGAGAAACACCCTGTGTTCCAGCCGCTGCTTCCCGAGGCTCCTGCAAACCTGGATTAACTGGGCAGGGTAACTGGGGGTGGCCCCGCCGTGTCCCCTCAGCACAGGCGGAGCTCCGGTGCCGCAAGACACGGGTGCAGCGGCGGCCTGAGCCCCTCGCCCTCCTCACAGCCCCGAGCGCTCCTCGGGACCGCTCCCCGGGAACAAAGACACCAGCCGCGCACACCAGCGAGCCCACGGCAGCTCGGGGGACAGAAACCCCGCTGTTTGATCCCTGCTCAGATGGTTGGAACGCAAGTTTGGTTGCGGTTCATAAAACCCTTTGACAAATCGGGGTGCCCCGAGGCTCCATCCCGCTGCCTGCGGGCAGCAGCGGCGGGGGAACCCCCGGGGGTCCCTGCCGAGCTCGGAGCCGCTTGTGCCGTTCATCACGGGGCTGCGAGCACCCGCGGCTGTCTGTGCCAAAGCAGGATCCTCACCCATCACAAAGCCCGTTACTGCAGAACGCAGCAGCGTTTTGCTCTCTGCAAATACGCTGCTCCTGGGCTTACAGCAATTTGGGGAAACCGCAGGGTAATCGGGAACGTAGAGGCTTGTAGTTATGGAGTGCTCGAACTGCTAAAGAACAACGATGTGCTGAGGAAAACACACTTTACAGATGTTCGACGGTGCAGGTAGAACGCAACACCAATACACGCATGAATATGTGCGCCGCATATTCCATCCCCGTTCAGAGCTGAATTCTCCCCCGATTTCACTGGCACTGGTTTCCGGGGGCTGTTCTGCGCACGGTACCGGGGGTTCTCTCGCTCTCTGCCCCGCGTTCGGTGCCGGTGCGGAGGGGAAGGCGGAGGGGAAGGCGGAGGGCTAGCATCACCCCGGCATCGCCGCGTGAAGGGCGGAGAGCGGGGGGAAAACGAAAGCACCGAGCAGGGCCGCCCGGGGGCTGCGGCGCAGCACCGGAGGGGAGCTGGTGGGGACAGAGGACCGGAGTGCGGCGGTCCTCGCACTCTGTCGCCCGGTATAGATTTCACCGTTGTTTTTCCTTCCTTCCCTGCCAGAGACCTCCCCTCGATCGGTGTTTCAGCTTAAGCTGCACATTCTGTCTGGTGAATGGCACCGGCCGGGCCCAGCACCATCACCTCGGTGCGACAGAATTCGGCTCTGCCGTGAGCCCTCCACTGCCTGTCCCCGACAAACAAAATCAAACCAAACCAACCGGAGCCCGTGCCCTGATACCGATGACGAAAAAAATAGTTAGGGAAATTTTTTCTCCATCCTTCGCCCTGCCTGGCCCTGAGCCGCCCTGAGGCGCAGCCCGGCCGGGAGAGGTGTTAGACTCCCGCAGCCTCCCGGTGACCGCGGCCGGGCTGCGGCAGAGCCCCCGTCCGGGAGCGCGGCCACCGCAGCTCCGGCTCCTGCCCACGGCCGGAGGAAAACCGCCTGGCCGTGACCGCTTTCTAAAAAAATGTCAGTTTTGCAGCTTCCCCCGTTGTTGGAGGCCGGGGCACCGGGGCCCGAGAACTACGGGAGGTTGATCTTAAAAATCCCCCTGCACAACGGTGCTGGGGCGAGCCCCGGAGGCTCGGCCGCGGCCAGCGCCGTCCCGCTGCCGGCGCGGTACGCGCAGAGAAGGCAGCAGAACGAAAACGCGGCGGGACCGCGTGGCTGGCGGGGAGAAATTACCGGGGACTAGCGGGGCCTGCACCGGAGCCTGCTCCGGGCCCGCACTCCTCCCTGCCGGCCACCCCTCGCTCCCGCACGGCGCTGCTGACCGTGCCCCGCCGCCGCACCCCGCTCCCAGCCCGCCCGCTGTCCCGGAGCCCTCCCCGGTGCTGTGCCGCCCCGGTTCGGCTCCGCTCCTCTCTGCCAGCCCAGGCTCCCCGCCCGGCCCGCAGCGCCCGGCCCGGCGGGCTCGGCTCGGCTCTCCCCGGCGCGGCGGCAGGCAGGGAGCGGAGAGACGTTTGTAAAGAAAACGTTTATTTACACGTCTCGGCAAGTACAAAGTATTATACATGGTCTGTGTCAACCCCAAATCCTCTTTATTATGAAACATAAGGCGCTTTCTCGAGAGCCGGTGGCGCAGGGAGCGAGTGCTGTTTCGGGGCGCTAAAGCTCATCGGCTGGGAAGGTGAGGACAGAACGGCGTGTGGTGCCTGGAAGGAGCCCTTATTACTGCGGTGAATAAATTACAGCTGACATTAACTTCACCTGGGATAGATGGGAGCTACCGCTTTTCAGTTTAACAGGGTTTCCGAAGCTAATGAGTCATCACCGGCTCCACCGAGTCCCCTCCGCTAAGTGATAGGGAGGTATTTTTTTTCTTTACACTATCCTCAGAACAGGAAAAAAAATAGCCTTTTGTTCCAAAGCCAACACAAAATACCTGTGTTCAGATTTTGATATAAATAATCGAGGTTTTATATAATTCCATATTAATAGTGCCCAAAATCTCGATGCATAAATAAATTAAAGTATTAACACTTCTTACAAAAAGTGACATATTTCCCTTCCTAGTGGAACATCGACACAAATATACAAGCGGCTCCGCTCCGCGCTGACCTCGGGAAAGCGGCTCCAGGCCCGGCTGCGGTGGGCCCCGGCCCCGGTGTCAGCCCCGCTCGCCACCCGCGCCGTCGGGGGAGCCGCGGCCCCGGGGCAGGGAGAGCCGCCGGCCGCGCTCCGAGCGCCAGTCCGCTGCGCGCCCCGGCTGCCGGGCTCACACCAGCGAGGTCACCGGGGGGATCTTGGCGCTCTCCTCCTCCCAGGGCTGCAGGTTCTGCAGCGCGAACAGCGATGAGTTGTGCAGGCACAGCGGGTCGGGCTGGATCGACTCGTTCAGCGACTTCTGGAAGGCGTCGTGCTGCAGCTGCAGCATCAGCCGGCTCGCCTGCTGCCGCTCGGCCTCCCGCTCCTCCGCCGTCTGCCGCCTGCCGGGGGACACGCTCAGCCCGCGCCCGACGCGCCGCGCTCCGCCCGGGGCTGCGCGGCAGCGGCCGCCGGAGCCGGAGCCGGGCCCGCGGCCACGGAACCGGGCAGGGCGGCCGCCCGGAGCCGGAGCCGGACCCGCGGCCACGGAACCGGGCAGGGCGGCCGGCGCGTCCCTCGGGGCCGGGCGCAGCCGGACCGCCAGCGGAAGGACTGTGGCCGGCGGGAAGAGCCTGGAAACCCGACGTCTCCCAGAAATCCCGTTTCCAAATATTCCCCCCTTTTCTCCCAACATTACCTCGATTTTTTTTTCTTTCAAATTATTTCCCCGTTTCCTCAAAAAATTATCCGTTATTTCGAATAATCCTTCGTTTTTACGAATAATCCCCCGTTTTCCGAATGGGGGACTATTATAAAAGAAACATATAAAGATAATAACAATGATAATAACGCTAGTATAACAATAAAAATTCACCCCCAACGGTTTGGCTGCCAGGAGCTGGCAAGAGGGGCGATCCCGGCCGAGCGGGGCTCTCGGGGTGGCGGACGGGGGCCGCCGCCGGGGGCGGCTCCGGGAGGACGGGGCTGCTCCGGGGGCACAGGACTCACCGCCACTTGGTGCGCCGGTTCTGGAACCAGGTCTTCACCTGGGCGTCCGTCATCTTGAGGGACTTGGCGAGGGCAGCGCGCTCGGCCGAAGCCAGGTACTTCTGCCGATGGAAGCGCTTCTCCAGCTCGCAGATCTGCACCCGGGAGAAGGATGTCCGCGGTTTCTTGCGCTTCGGCGGAGTCCGGTTCTGGTAGGGATGCCCGATCCGCCGTGTCACCGTGAAGGGCGTCAGCGCCGCGGCCGCTGCCCGGGGGGGGAAGCACAGGGGTCAGCCCCGCGCCCGCGCGGTGCCGGCCGCCCCCCCGGGGCCGCCGCTCTTCCCGCCGGCCGCCCGCGCCCCGCCGGCCCCGGAGGAACCGCGGCTTCCCAGGGTCCCGCTTCCACCTCTCGTCGAAGAGCCGCGGAGACGAGCGGGGCCCGGCCGCCCCCCGGCGCGCCCCGCGCTATCCACGCCGTGAGGAGAGCGATTTTTCGGCTCGCTGCGAGCGCGCGGGAGGGAAGCATCCAGCGGCCGCTTTTGCTTTTATTCTTATTGGCATGACTGCTACTATTTCGTTTTATATTTTTTACCGGCCCTTCCGTTCGTTGTCGGGAGCCGGCTCGCCCGCTCCGCCCCGGCGCCTTACCTGTGAACCGGTCCTTGACGAAGCGCCTGCTGCTCTCCATCCAGGGGAAGTTGAGGCTGCCCAGGCTGGGCACGGCGGGCATGGCCGGGATGGCGCTGGAGATGGGCGGCGGCACGGCCCCGGGGATAGGCCTGTGCGCCGGCACCCGGATCACGCCGGCCGGGGCCAGGCTGAGGTTCACACTGTACGATCCCGAGTCCTCGAAGGGCGCGGCGATGGCCGGGAAGGGGGCCGGCAGGGCCGGGTAGGGCGCGCCGCCGCGGCCGCCGGGGCCGCCCAGGAAGGTCGCGCCGTCGGGGCCCCGGGGGGGCGGCGGCGGGGGAGCGCTGTCCTGCTCGGGGCTGTTGAGGATCTGGTCGATGCCGAAGCTGATGGGCTCGTGCTGGTGCTGGCCCTGCGCCGGCCCCGGCGGGTCCATCCTCGGCGGGTCCATCCTCCGCCACCGCCGCCCTCGCGCCGCTGTGCAGGCGCCGCCGCTCGCGCTGCGCTCGCGGCCCGGCCGGCCCCGCCGCCGACACCAAACTTTGCGGAGCGCGCGCGCGCCGCCCCGTCACCGCCCGGGGGCCGCCGCGCGCCCCGCGCCGCGTGCGCCCCCGCCGCCGCCATTGGCCGCCGCCGCCCGCCCTCCGCGCGCCCATTGGCTGCCGCCGCCCCGCACCGGCTCGCGCCCGGGCGCGGGGGCCGCCGCCGCCGCGGTGACATCACAGGGGCGCGCGAACAATGGCCCCGCGCGGGCCGGGGGCGGGGCCGGGGCCGCACGTCGGGGGCGCCGCTGTCCCCCAGCCCTCGGCCCGGCCCGGCCCGCGCCGCCCGGCGCCCCCGAGCCCGCCCCGCCGCGGGCCCCGACGGCCCGGGGCCGCCTCGCGAGGCGGGACTCGGTGCCCGCAGCCCGCGGCCGCCCGGGCCCCCGCCCCGACGGCAGCGCCGAGCGGCGGGCCCGGGCCGTCCCCGGGGCCGGGCTGGGGGTGGCCGGGGCCCCGCAGGGCCGGATTCCGTTTGGGCTTCATTGGCGGAGCCCGGTGCGGCTGCCGAGCGCGCTGGCAGCCGGTCCCTGACGGACGAACGGGACTTAAGGCGTTAAAAATTAAATAACGCTCAGCGCATTTACTTAGTTCCCTCTTATAAAGGGAAATGAAAACAGGGAATAGAATTTCCCTGTTAATAGAATGTAATGGCATTTGATCAGCACCTGGCAGGGCGAGCCCGGGATGCGGGAGCGGTGACAGGAAGGACTTGATTAGTTTTTAAACCGTAGTATTCAATTACCGCCACGCTCCCAATCGTTTCGCCGGCAGCGGCTGCGAGCGGGACGGACCTGCCGGGCACGGGCGCTGCGCTCGGAGCCCGCCCGGCGGCACCTGCGGGCCCCGCTCCGTGCTGCTCCGCTCCCGCGGCCAAAGCGGAGCCCGCGGTGCCTTCTTCGGGACCCCCGTGCTGCTCGCGGGTCGCGGGGTCGGGGCAGGCTCCGGACCTGAGTTCCCCGGCTCACGGCGCCGAGGGCCAGCGGCCCCGCCTTGCCCCGCGGTCCTTGAGGCGGTCAGTGAACGCCCATCCCCGGGGGAACCGCCTGGTGCCCCTCCGGCTCCGGACAGCCCTAATCGGATTGTCCCCGCTCGGTGCGGAGCCGCAGCAGCCGCCGCTCCCCGGAGCGGAGCTAATCCGATTGAGGAGACCCCGCAAGCTGGTGCGGGGCCGCTCCGCCTTCGGGGTCCCGCTCCGGACGGCCCGGCGGGGCGGGCGGGAGGCGACGGGGCGGGCAGAAGGGAAAAGGAAGGAAAAAAAGAAAAGAAAGGAAGGAAAAAAAAGAGAAAAAAAAAGGCAAAAAAAGGCAACCGGTGGAGGATAAATAAATAAATATATAAATAAAGTGCCACCCAGTCCTGGATCAGGGCAGGCTTTGTTAGAGAAAATTGCAGCTCGATCTGCATAATGGGAGCTCGGGCTGCCCAAGGCGATCTTTTTATTGCGTGTGTGTCTGCTGTTATCAATTTTGTGAACGATTTCACAGGGAGCCTGGCAGACTTGAGCTGGAATAATATGCAAAGATGAGCTTTGAATAATGAATGATGTGCTTTTAAACCAATTCCAAAGTGTCTGTGATAGTACAATATGAAAAGGGGTGGTAAGTAATAGTATATTTAAAAGGCACTAGTATGTTTTTATTACTATATTTAAAAAGATATCTATATTATTTTTGTGAAATGGATAATATATCACAGAGTCTTTGATAATCAGCTAAACAATACATTTTTCTTTGGGAAAACTCTCCTGGTTTTACACAGTTAAATATAGAGTATCAGCTCTGTAACGCTCAGCTACCTTATTAAATATTAACGCTATTTTAATATTAGCTTTTAAATTTAATATGTTGACGTTCTGCAGTTTTACTTTAATTATGTTTTATAATTAATAACCCCGGACGTATGGTATCCTTAAATGCAGCTCTCCCGCAGCCGCGCCGTCTCTTTCTCCCCTCTGCGGGCGGGGGGGCACGGAACCCCGCACGGAACCCGCGCGGAGCCCGGCACAACGTGCGGAACCCCGCGCTCTGCCCGCATAACTCCGCACCGCCCCCGCACAGCTCCGCACCGCCCTGCACAGCTCCGCACCGCCCCGCAATCCCCGCACCGCCCCGCAACGCCCGCACCACACCGCAACCCCCACACTGCCCCCCACAGCCCCGCACTGCCTGCACCGCCCGCACCGTCCGCACCGCGCGCACAGCCCCGCACCGCTCCGCATAACTCCGCACTGCCCGCACCGCCCCGCACCGGGGCTCCGTGCCGGGCTCCCCTCCCGGGCCCTGCGGCTTCGAGCGAGCGGATCAGCTGCTCCGCCGGCGGGCACGGCCCCGAGCTGTGAGCCCGGCAGTGCCTGGCCCGGAGCTGTGAGCCCGGCACTGCCAGGCCCGGAGCTGTGAGCCCGGCAGTGCCCGTGCCTGGAGCTGTGAGCCCGGCAGTGCCAGGCCCGGAGCTGTGAGCCCCGCAGTGCCAGGCCTGGAGCTGTGAGCCCAGCGGTGCCCGTGCCTGGTGCTGTGAGCCCGGCAGTGCCAGGGCCTGGTGCTGTGAGCCCGGCTGTGCCAGGGCCCCGAGATGTGAGCCCGGCTGTGCCAGGGCCCCGAGATGTGAGCCCCACAGTGCCAGGCCCGGAGCTGTGAGCCCGGCAGTGCCCGTGCCTGGTGCTGTGAGCCCGGCAGTGCCAGGGCCTGGTGCTGTGAGCCCGGCGGTGCCAGGCCCGGAGCTGTGAGCCCGGCAGTGCCAGGCCCGGAGCTGTGAGCGCGGCTGTGCCAGGGCCTGGAGCTGTGAGCCCGGCAGTGCCAGGGCCCCGAGCTGTGAGCCCGGCAGTGCCAGGCCCGGAGCTGTGAGCCCGGCTGTGCCAGGCCCCGGAGCTGTGAGCCCGGCTGTGCCAGGCCCGGAGCTGTGAGCCCGGCTGTGCCAGGGCCTGGAGCTGTGAGCCCAGCTGTGCCAGGCCCAGAGCTGTGAGCCCGGCTGTGCCAGGGCCTGGAGCTGTGAGCCCGGCTGTGCCAGGCCCGGAGCTGTGAGCCCGGCTGTGCCAGGGCCTGGAGCTGTGAGCCCGGCTGTGCCAGGCCCGGAGCTGTGAGCCCGGCTGTGCCAGGGCCTGGAGCTGTGAGCCCGGCTGTGCCAGGCCCGGAGCTGTGAGCCCGGCTGTGCCAGGCCCGGAGCTGTGAGCCCGGCAGTGCCCGTGCCTGGTGCTGTGAGCCCGGCGGTGTCAGGGCTTGGAGCTGTGAGCCTGGCAGTGCCCGTGCCTGGTGCTGTGAGCCCGGCAGTGCCAGGGCCCGGAGCTGTGAGCCCGGCAGTGCCAGGCCCGGAGCTGTGAGCCCGGCTGTGCCAGGGCCTGGAGCTGTGAGCCCGGCTGTGCCAGGCCCAGAGCTGTGAGCCCGGCAGTGCCCGTGCCTGGTGCTGTGAGCCCGGCGGTGCCAGGGCTTGGAGCTGTGAGCCCGGCAGTGCCAGGCCCGGAGCTGTGAGCCCGGCAGTGCCAGGCCTGGTGCTGTGAGCCCAGCGGTGCCCGTGCCTGGAGCTGTGAGCCCGGCAGTGCCAGGGCCTGGTGCTGTGAGCCCGGCAGTGCCAGGGCCTGGTGCTGTGAGCCCGGCAGTGCCAGGGCCTGGAGCTGTGAGCCCGGCAGTGCCCGTGCCTGGTGCTGTGAGCCCGGCAGTGCCAGGCCCGGAGCTGTGAGCCCGGCAGTGCCAGGGCCCGGAGCTGTGAGCCCGGCAGTGCCCGTGCCTGGTGCTGTGAGCCCGGCAGTGCCAGGCCCGGAGCTGTGAGCCCGGCAGTGCCCGTGCCTGGTGCTGTGAGCCCGGCATTGCCAGGGCCCGGAGCTGTGAGCCCGGCAGTGCCTGTGCCTGGAGCTGTGAGCCCGGCAGTGCCAGGCCCGGAGCTGTGAGCCCGGCAGTGCCCGTGCCTGGTGCTGTGAGCCCGGCAGTGCCAGGGCCCGGAGCTGTGAGCCCGGCAGTGCCCGTGCCTGGTGCTGTGAGCCCGGCAGTGCCAGGGCCCGGAGCTGTGAGCCCGGCAGTGCCCGTGCCTGGTGCTGTGAGCCCGGCAGTGCCAGGCCTGGAGCTGTGAGCCCGGCAGTGCCAGGGCCCCGAGATGTGAGCCCGGCTGTGCCAGGCCCGGAGCTGTGAGCCCGGCGGTGCCCGTGCCTGGTGCTGTGAGCCCGGCTGTGCCAGGGCCTGGAGCTGTGAGCCCGGCAGTGCCAGGGCCCGGAGCTGTGAGCCCGGCAGTGCCCGTGCCTGGTGCTGTGAGCCCGGCAGTGCCAGGGCCCCGAGCTGTGAGCCCGGCTGTGCCAGGGCCTGGAGCTGTGAGCCCGGCAGTGCCAGGGCCCGGAGCTGTGAGCCCAGCGGTGCCCGTGCCTGGTGCTGTGAGCCCAACAATGCCAGGGCCCAGTGCTGCGAGCCTCGCCAGGCTCAGCAAAGCGTGGCCTGGCCCTGGCACAGCCTTTTCATGATGTAGAATGCACAGAATAGCACAGCACACCCCACGGCCTTTGCCTGCCATGGCCCAGTGTGGCAGGGCATGCCAGGAGCCCAGCCTGGCAGTGCCAGCCACGAGCAGGCAGCTGCAGGTGCCTCTAACCCAGCAGACGGGCACCACGGGCCGGACAGTGCCAGGTGATAGTGCTGGATAGTGCCAGGGGACAGTGCCAGGGGACAGCACCAGGGGACAGTGCTGGATAGTGCCAGGGGACAGCACCAGGGGACAGTGCTGGATAGTGCCAGGAGACAGTGCCAGGGTACAGTGCCAGGGGACAGTGCTGGACAGCCAGGGGACAGTGCCAGGGGATAGTGCTATACAGAACCAGGGGACAGTGCCAGGGGACAGTGCTGGACAGTGCCAGGGGACAGTGCTATACAGAACCAGGGGACAGCGCCAGGGGACAGCGCCAGGGGACAGTGCTGGACAGCGCCAGGGGACAGTGCCAGGGGACAGTGCCAGGGGACAGTGCTGGACAGCACCCGTGAGTGGCCACCAGAGCCAGGCAGGCGGGGGTTGGCAGGGACAGCCCTGGGAGTGTGTGGAAGGCTGCTGTGGCGTTGTTATTCCCTGTGAAATTCTGCTTCCTGTACAAGTGTGAACTGACCCGTGGGGCTGAGTGTGTGATGCTGGCAGAGGAGCACAGTGCAGCCCTGCCACGCTGGCACAGCTCCCTGGCCGGCCAGGGAGCCTGGCTGTCCCAGCTCTGCCGGGACACCTGGGCTCAGGGGCTGAGCAGCTCTGGAGAGCACTGCTCCCCGTCACCTCAGGGGTATGGGGGGCAGAGTTAGGCAGGGAGGAAAGTAACTGAAGCTATGGAAGAGGAGTGAGCACCTCCCTGGCACCAGCAGGCACAGGAGTGCCCCATCCAGCCTGTCACTGGCCCTCACTGGGGACAGAGATGTCGTGGCTGCTCCCAGGCCTGGATGCCACGGAGGTGACATGGAGGGGATGTGCTGCACCCTGCCATGGTCATTAGGTTTGGTTCTGGTGTGTACTGGCATTCCTCAGCTCCAGGAATGTCCCCAGGACCAACACAAGGAAGGAGAGAGGGTGGGGTGTCCTTGCAGCACCCCGTTCTCACAGGACTTGTGTCCTTGCAGGACCCCTCCATGTGCCAGTGCCAAAACCCACGTGATGAGCACTGCTGATAACCCCTGCACCAGGCAGCAGCTGCAGATGCTGAGATGTCCCTGCTTCACCCCTGTCTTTGGCAGAAGGTCTCAGGCTGAGCAAGGCCTGTCCTGTTCTCCACAGCCTTTTCTGGACGGATATTGCTGCATAAACCCAACGTGGCTTGGAGTGATTCCACAACTCATTCAGCACGTCAAAGGACACATTTTGCTTTTCAACCATGGCCCTGTGGAGCTGGTGGTGATGCTGGTGTTCAGGCTGAAGAGGGATCTCCATGGTGTGTCCTGGCATGGGCAGGGGAAGGGGCAGGACAGCCAGGAGCATGCTGCCTGAGCTGTGCCCAGCAGGCAAGGGCTGAGGTTTGTGCGCCGAAGGGGGACGTGGTCCTGACCCTTGTACCTTCTGCAGGTCTCAGGGGGACCTGTGGGTCTTCCTGGACAGTGATGAGCTCCCCTGGGTGGAGACCACCATGGCCAACAGGCCCCAGGACAGAGCAGAGGCCTGGCTGCCCGTGCCAGTGCTGGAGCAGCAGCCTGGGTGCCAGCCTGTGGCTGTGCTCTCACAGGGCTGCACTGGGCTCGGGTGCTCAGCCCCTGGTGCTCAGCAGAAGGGTTCAATCAGCTGTTCTTTTTCTGAGGGAGGAGCTCTGGTGTTGCAGAGCCAAAGGTCACTCCCCTCTGCCCTTCCTTTGGGTTTGGAGAGCTGTGTCACTCCTCACCCCACAAAGGCAGAGGGGAGGGCAGGGTAGTGGAGCTCTGTCCTCAGCAGACTTTTCCTCAGCAGAACAAGGGATATTCCCTATACTCTGACATGGGGGAGATCAGGATCTGCCCCATAAACCCTGTCCAAGGTCCAGCACACAGACTGCAGTAAAACTCTGTCTCCACGTCCCGGTGGGTGGAAGCAGTTAAACCCCACTCAGAGAGCCAATGCTGATGAGTAATGAAGCCTCTGACAAATGAACATGCCTTAGTGGTTTCAATTCCTGTTCCAAAACACAGGGGTGGTAACCTTAATTGTGATATTTAAAAAGCCAAAACTTCATTTCAGTTCAGAATCCAACAAATGGCTGAGCCTAGCCAAGGAGGAGAGGGTACGAGGGAGATGCTGGGGAAGGAGCACCCTGAAAGGGCAGAGGGTACAGAGATGATAGGCAGATGGGGCTCCATTTCTTCCTGCTACCTTTAATAAAACCAGGCTGGAGTGAAGCTGACAGGAACACCCTCATGGACAAGCCCTGAGAGGCGCAGACACATCTGCAGGCACATCTGGGCTCTGGAGCAGCAGCAGCAGCCCCAGGTGAGGGGGAAGGCAGGGAGCTGCTGCAGGTAAGCCCGGGAAGCATCTGCTTCCTTCCCCCTTCCATTCTTATTTCAAATACCAACGCAGCTGCTGCCAGCTTTTTGTACTAAATACGACTTTTGCTGGGCAAATTACATTAGGATGGATGCCACAGGTATCCATTAAGGTTTATTTATCCTGATACCGTTTGTATCTCATGCTTATAAATAACTTACGTTATAGCTTTTGTTTGTAGAAATGTAACTTACATATTTTATTATGCTTTCTGTAAACCTCAAAAAGAATTTTGTCAAAGCAATGGCTCTTAACAGCAGTCTACACCCTGGTACATAAAACCTACAGCAGCATTATTTTTTAATAGGGTGAGGAAGCGTGTTATCCTGCCGCAGTGTGAGAGGCTCGCTGTCATCTGAGCTCCTGGTGCAATAAAACATTAACAAAGCCCAGCAGTGACTCTGTGAGGGGTGCACGTGCTGGGGCTGAGCTCTTCACAGCCTCCTGTGCAAGCAGGGCTGGTGCCCACGCTGGGCCCAGCCCCAGAGAGGCTCTGGGCTTTGCTCTGCCCTGCATGGGCTCTGCTCACACTCACTGAGCTCAGCAGGCTGTGCTTGGCTCTCTGAGAATAGGAAACACTCCTGGGACAGAACCTGCACTATTTTACAGTCCCCAACTCTTTGCATCACTAGCCAGACTCACATTGGTTCCTTGGGAGGAAAGTGCTTGTGTTCAGAGTGACATCTCCCTTAGACATTTCCCATCCATTGCTTCCACTTTCTAAAAAAAATTTCAAAGCCCTTAAGCCAATTATGTATTTTCGAAAAAATGCATAAGGCATTACACATGCTCCATGTATTTCTGTAACTTCTGTGGATTTCTGCAACCTCCATGGATTTTCATAACTTCCATGGATTTCTGTAACCACCATGGATTTCTGTAACCTCCATGGATTTCCATAGCCTCCATGGATCTCTGTAACCTCCATGGATTTCTGTAACCACCATGGATTTCAGTAACTTCCATGGATTTCTGTAACCTCCATGGATTTCTGTAACCTCCATGGATTTCCATAACCTCCATGGATTTCCATGAACTCCATGGATTTCCATAACCTCCATGGATCACTGTAACCTCCATGGATTTCTGTAACCTCTATGGATTTCTGTAACCTCCATGGATTTCCATAACCTCCATGGATCACTGTAACTTCCATGGATTTCTGTAACTTCCATGGATTTCTGTAACCTCCATGGATTTCTGTAACTTCCATGGATCTCTGTAATCTCCATGGATTTCCCCTCAGGTGCTCAGCATTCCTGCAGCTCAGACCCTTTGGCTGAAATCCTTTCTCGAGCTGAGCTCAAATGTGAGCAGCAAAGGGACAGAGCACCTTCCTCCAGCTGTCCTTCCTGCCACTGGAAAATGTGCAGAAAAGTACCAATTGCAAAGAAGAGAACTGGAAAAGCCCTGAAATAAATACAGGTATGAACTTTTCCTCCCTGTTGGCCACAATTAATAATTCCCATTTTTATCTAAGCAGTGGTGAAATGTTATTGAATTCACAAATATCAGCGAACATTACAAACATGTGAAATCTTTTTTTTTTTCCTTAGGTGAATTAAACCCAACTCAATCCTAAAGCAAGTTTTTTATTGCACATTATAGATTTTCTACGTAATAAACAGAGTTATTGCTTAAGCAGTTCTGATTTTTTTAGGTCTTCCTTCAATTTTTTTTGCATGTCCCCAGCCAGCAGAGCCCTCCTGCCCAGCACAGGACACCCACTGCTCCCCAGTGTAAGTCCCTTTCTTTTTTCTGCAGTTTTGGATAAACTTTATTCTTTGCAAAGGGTTTTAACACCTTCATTTTCTTGTGTGGTTCTTTTTTTTTCCAGTTTCTAAAGACCTGGACAATGTGTACTTGAGAAATAACATCATCAGAACTTCACTAAGCCGTGCTCCATCATCTCTTATTTCACTCAGTGCAACATTCATTTTTCTTGCTATACCTATAGCCTAAAAATGCTCATTTTCAGTCTTCTTTGTGGTCCTTATTGTCATTAATCAACTATGCTGAAAGAATTATAGAACATTTTGTAGAAAAATAGTAATTTTATTATTTTGAAAAGGTGTTATACAAAGTTTGTACTGATGAGATATTATTTACTGTTACGTACAGAACTGAGAACCATTCACTGACACAGATTCAGAAGGAATGCATATCCTTTTGTTCTTTGGTTATACATTGTTTTTACAGTTTCATAAAGCTAAAAGAACAGGATTATAAATTTTGGTATGAAAAGCCGAAAACATTCTTCAAACTAAGGCTGGCTTTGCATTGCTTTCAGTATTATAAATCATTGCATTTAGGCTAGAGATAGAAAAATGTAGAAAATATCTTAAGAAATAGTTTTCACAAGGGTAAAAAAAAAATCTCTTTAACAATATAAAAGGATCCCAGCACTTTCTGAGATGGTTGATCAGTCAGTGCTGTTTCCAAAGTCTTTGCCAAATCATATCCATGCCCTTGGGTTTGGAAGCCCCTTTGCAGTGCAGAACTTTGGGCACTTCTCTCCAGCATGTTCTGGGTGACCTGGAATAGCAAACACCAAACATTTTGTTAAAGCAGACTTGATAGTGGGACATGAATTGCAAGAGGTGCTAAAAATAATAACTAAAATGTGCATTAAACTGAAGGCAAACCAGGGGAAGGCTCAGCAGCAGAATCACCAGGTGCCCTCCAAAGCCAGCTCTACCACATGTAAGCCTGGCCAGCAATGTGTGGAACATTTGAGAGCCAGCAGTGGAGTGGCTGCAGCCAGAAGCTTTCCCATCTCCCAGGGCTCAGAAATCCCTTCCCCTGGCCTGGGGATGGCCACTGAGGGATGCTCTTTGCTGTGACTGTGTCAGGCTTTGCTGGCTCACAGCAGCCAGGCTAATGAAGCCTCCCCAGAACAGCTCCTGAGGGCTCCCTCCTGCAGGACTGCAGGGACAGGTCCTGCACAGGGTGGGATCTCAGCAAAGCCTGCTCTGTGCTGGGTCAGGCAATAATCCTGCCTGCCTCACTGCAGGGCACGTCTGGCAGCACTGTGGGGAGCTGGGGCTTGTGTGGAGCTGCAGGATGCAATCAGCAATTCATTCATTATTCTATTCCTATTTTTTAATGTTTGTGCTTATTTCCTTACTAATGGACATTGATTTCTGCTCAATTTTGAATATCTGCAGTTCAAAGGAGCCTCCTGCTTTGCAGAGCAGCTAACAGGGTGGAGTGGGACCAGCAGTGGGTGCTGGCCCCTGAGCAGTTTGAGGCCCCCTGGAGAGGTGGCAGCAGCACCCTCGGGTGCTCTCCAGGCTTTTCAGAGCAGTGCCAGTCTGAGCTCCCTGCTGTGGGCTCGTGAGAAGCTCGGGTACCTGCATCACTTCCTGGATTTCCCTTCCCATCATATCTGCACAGCTATGAGCTACTTAAGGCAGATCTTTTAATGACCTCACAGGAATGTTGGTTTAGCTTAGAAATGTGGAAGAGGAGGGGACAGCAGTGCTGCCCAGCATCCTGCTACTACAGCCAAGCAAGTCAAATAACCCAGCTCAGCCTTTATTCCATTGGCTGTGTCAGTCACAGCCCCATGGCCCTGGGCACCAGCACATCCTGGGATGAGCACTTATGCAGACAATTATTCAGAGGAGAATGAACCATTCTGATGACCCTGTGCCCACGTACTTGGCAAGGCTCCTGAGCAGTCTGATATTGCACTCCAGAGGAATATTGCCTGGATTCCACAAATTTCAGGTGTATGGCAAGAGAACTTATTAAAGGCAGGCTGAGAATCAGCTTTTAGTATGCAAAATTTAGTAGATTTTTGAAGTGAATGTAACCTGTAGGTCACACAGAATGTCAGAAAGCACAAAAGTCTGGGATTTGTTTGCCAGACTTTTTAAAAAAACCTTGAAAAGGTTTAAACCTCTTTAAATCTTAAACAAATCCCAAATTAAATACACATCATTATCATAAAAATTACAATTGTCCTGTACATCAGTAAAAATATGGGATAGTGAAAGAAAATGCAATAAAACTAACAATAAAGCTAAGCCCTGACAACTCCACCGTTATGAAGGGAGTTTTTTGCTTTAATGTCTCCTTGGCGGGTTTCATGCCCCCAGCACAGCTCCTCTCACACCAGGAGCACCCTGTGGCACCATCCCTGAAGCAGCACTGGGAGCAGAGGCAGCACAGCTGGGTCCTGGGACTCTCCAACCCCCCGAACATCCCTTGGGGGCAGGCATGAAGGATGCAGGACCTGCCTGCACCAAACCCAAAACTCCAAACAGCAAATTCCAAACCCCAAACACCAAATCCCAAACCCCAAATACCAAACCCCAAACACCAAACAAACCCCAAACAAACCCCAAACTCAAGCATCAAACACAGTGACCAACGCAGAGTCCAGGCTGCAGAGGCCACAACCCTGAGACCTTGGCCAGTGTCCACAAGTTATTTAGGAAAGAGGCATTCCAAGAGCTTCATTCAACCCCACAATGGGAACAGGAACACCATCCCCAAGCAAGAGCAAAGCACAACAGCTCTGTGCTCCCTTCCTGACCCCAGCATCCCATGGCATCCACGTGGCAGCACATGGAGCTGCTCTGAGCCTGCTGTTTCCAAACAGGCCAGTCCATCCTGAGCTCCTGCTGTCTCATGGGAATAGTGTGCTTTAGGGTGGGCTGTGAGTAGGATTCCCATTTTAACCCATAATTAACCCTATTGGTGCATGCATTAATCAATCCCAATTTTTCTGAGTCCCCGAGTAAACGTGATGCCTTCCCTTTGAAATCAGTTATGGGCAGAGCAGATCTCATTAAAACAAAAGAAGAATGGAAAAAGTAGTAAAACCTGGTAACTGCATTCTTGATATTTCCCAGGAACTGTAGAGACAGAGACCTCACCTGAAGGAAAGGAACCCATTCCCAGTAAATGCATCAGCAGTGCACTGGAAGGAGCCAAGCAAAGATGACTTTTGCAGTTATATGTAAGTACGTGTCCTACTTTTTCTCTGTGTGAAATAAATAACCTTGATGCAAAAGGGGCAATACACATATTGCAAATCCTATTTCCTCTTCTTCACCCTTCCTAAAGAAATACAAGACTTGTTCATAAGTAAAGGTGCTTATACATATCCATGTCTGCTAAGCAAAACACATAATCATTAGAACGAGTCTAATTTCACTGAAAAGAATATTCTGACAGTCACAGATTTATTCCTTATGATTTACAGCTCCATAGTTTTATCTTCAAGTGAAATACTTAATTTCTTCTTATATTGAAGCATCAAAACCATATAATTAATATGTAGTCAGGCTAATCCTTAAGTGCTATAAATCAGAAGCATTATATAAACAAAAGTGTCGTCTTGAACAAGATTGGGAATGCACAAAACTACTTATATCCCACTTTTATAATGATGCAGTGACTCAGAGCAGATAGAAAATGATTAGTTTTCCTTCCAAAGTAGGAAATATTGCTTCCATCTGTAAAGTATAATATTGTGATGTCATAAAGTTTTCCTAAACACTGAATTTACCCTTATTCCCTCTCAATCATTTTAAAAGAACTGCTCTCTCTTATAGAGCTTGGATTTAAATCACAATAACACACCAAGAAGATGAATGACAGTGCTGTTGGATATGGCTAAAATTGGATCCTTCAGCACAGGTGAATGATGAGACAGCGCTTCTCCTCTTGATATATTTTCTTCTTCTATTAGTTTCCTTCCATGGCTGGGATTTCAGTTTGAATTTTAATGTATGCGGTTGCTGCTAATCTTAGTGTCTGATTTTTTTTCAGCGCCCTCTTATTGTATAGACAATTCATTCTCCAAAGCAGTAATACACTGAGGCTTGTGACTGCCCAGGAGATAAAGCAATTCAGAATAAAGTTAGAGCCAGCTCTGCAGAAAGGCACAGACAACAGGTCAATATTCTGGGAAACAACGCCTTGGCACTCAAACAATGCACCCCTGGGACCAAGGCACAGGCATTCCCTCCAAGGGCTCCCATCCCAGGCTGCAGTGCTGCTATTAAACCACCTGGGAAATGTGATGGGCACATCCAAATTCACAGTTCAGGTTTCATTGAAAGGGCAAATTGCAGCCTATCTCCTGGCTTACAGAGTCTGCCACAGATACAAACAGCCCAAATTGCAATCAACACCAGTAGCTAAGTGAGTGCTTAGGTAATGCCCTCCAAAGCCAGCTGCTCCTGGGAGACCACACAGAGAAAGAAATTGGGTAACTATTTTTCTAACTATTGGGAAGCAATTTTTCTGATGTGATTTTCACAGTATTGTTTTTTCATCTTTCTATCTAAAAGCCTGATGTGCTTGCATAACATCTACTCCTGCTTAATTCTGGAAATGTGAAAACAAAGTTTATTAGAAAATTATATTCTTTCATGATCTGAGGTTGGGTATAAAAGTTGGGGTAAAAGTTTGAGAGGATTATTCATGGAAATGGAGCCACTCAACCTCTGTGAACAACCTGTAAGACAGTTCCAGATAAAATAATGAAATCCACTCTTCATTCCTAACGTGAGCATAATGGAGCAATGGCCCAGGGACAGGGATGGGCGATGGGAAGGGCAGCAGGCAAATCTGCTCTGTGTAGAGTAACTATTTTTACTCTTCTGGCATGTGAAGAGTGATCTGGTGGAATTTGCTAAACACTCATTTTCTCATTAAGAAGTGCAAGTTCAAGCAGCAGTCTTGACACAGACCTTTGGGTACTTCAATCTCCAAAGATGATGGTGTTCATTAGGACTGACATCACCTGAAAGAAAATTCAGACCCTTTACATGAATATGGATGCTGTTGTTAAGCTGTGTGATGTGCTGAGAAGGAAAAATGCACAAAATCTTTCCTAATCCTGCTGAAATCACTGATGTTTCCTACATGAACATGGTATTACAGAAATCCTTCTTCCAAACAAATATTTCCATGACCAAAACCACAGGTGAAGAAAGTTAAAAGAATTAATGCCAAAGCTCAGCTCTAAAGCCAAAGTTGAATAAAACCTGAAACACGAACTGACATTTAGAGCAGAGTTAACCTGAGCTCTGGGTTTTGAAGTTCCCTCTGGATTTTCCCCATTACTTCCAGAGAGCAGCACGGGTGCCCAGCAGTCTGCACGAGCCTGAGACGAGACCCAGGCTGCTCCTGCAGATTCTGGTTTCCTCACCTGCCCCCTTTCTCTGTGTGTGACACCGCCAGGATTGGAGAGGAGCACCCCCACCTTAAACCAAGTTATGATTACTGCAAGAGATCTTTAAACCCGTCCCACCCTTTCCACCCCCGTTACAAACCTCAGAGTTCAGACATCTGAGTTTATTCTGTGACTTTACAGGGCTCTGTAGCAGGGATGCAGCCCCTGCTCAGCTCTCCAGAGCACTCAGCTCTCCCAGCTCACACATTTGGGTTCTGCTGGCCCTTCAGCAGAAGCTCCACCGCTCCCTTTGCCCGTTGGCTGGCACAGCCCTGGAGCCCACAGAGCTCTGACTCTGAGCCCTCTGCTTGGGCAGCTTCTCCTGTACCTCTGGAATGTCTAGCTGGGAAGGGCAAGACTTATTTTAGGGACTGGCACCATTCTTGTACAGAGAAATAACAAAATAACAATGGAATCCATTTAAAGATAAAATGCTCTGAGAGATCCCTGCGATACGTTAGCCCCAAACGCCAAAGGCCACAACACATACAAACCTAAAAACATTACTTAGAGATTAAACAGAGAGAAAATTTGTAAAATGTCACCAGTAAATAGTTTGACTCACATTTATAAAATATCTACACCCTAAAACCAAACACAGAGGAAGTAGAAAATCATTAAATCCTTTCTTCTAGGCCAATGAGCAGCTGTGAGCGGGGTCTCCAGAGAGCTGCCACACTGCAAACCAGCCTGTAATAACTGGCCAAGGCAAAGTCAAACAGCATGTTTCACTAAATGAAAACGATGAATCCCAGCACCACAAACCACCTGGAACACAGAGATGCACAAATCATTTCAGCATGCAGGTTAGGGGCACGTGGCCTGGCGTGGGAAAGGCCAGTTCAGGTATCACACCAACTGTGCCATTACTCACAGGACAAAATCTGCTCCACACTGCTTTGGAACCAGAGCAAACCATCCCAAACCTCTGCACAAGCACCAGGAGGGACCTGCTTTCCAACCATGAAGAATAATTACGACTTCTTAAAATCCATTCCTCACTAGGTTTTCATCTCCACAGCCAGCTGCTGAGACAGGAGCATTTCTAAGTTATAAACCAAGGAACCAGAAGAGAAGCTGCCCTTCCATTGCAAAGGCTGTGTGCAGAACTCTTTCACCACTGCAAGTCCTGTAACTCACTTCTCTTTCCCATATGTTGGGATGGATCTTTTACCATGCTGCAACAAATCACATCACATTTTAGCAAAAAAAACATTACATTAATACCAGAGAAGGCACTGTGAGTATTCCTTTACAAAGGATTTAGAGGGGTCAGGAACATGCACAGAATTTAACAAAATACTTGTCTGCTAATAGCACTCATTGTTTCCATTCAGATCTGAAAAATTCATCTTTTTTCATTCTTTAGCACATAAAATTGGGTAGGATTTTAAAGCTCCAGCTTCAGAGAGTCTGCTCTTAAATTTAAGAGCTGTGATTACTAATTTAAATGTCCTTTGGAATTCTTAGTTCTTTCATAATCAATTCTTCCCATACCAGTAAATGAATTATCATTTACTAATAACACTAGGAAGATTTTTAAAAAGGACTATTAAATACTTTACATTTTAATGTCTTGTTTTAAAATTTGATTCTCTTCAGAACATGTAGCATTTCACCCTCTTTATGCCCACTTCCAGTATATATATATTTAAATAAACATTGGTAACTACAATTTCAGGATTCAACAGTCAAATCTGAAAACTGTGAGGGACCCAATCCTGTGCCTCTGTTTGCAGCAATTCAGCTGGCACTGCCCTTTTTGCTTGCTTTTATGAAAATTAAGCGCAAATGGCTGAGAAAGAACCCAGTCCTGGTGTCAGGACAAGATATCTGGGAGCCACGCTGCATCCCGTGAACCAGAATTTGCCAGCAGCTGATGGACTGAAATGTGTTTCAAATGTGTCTCTCCCAGGGTGTTCCCATCAGTTTTATGTCCTGCTGGGAGACTCCCACTCTCCCAGTGGCCAAAAGGGTGAAAAAAGAGCAGCTCTGGGGAGGTGGAGCTCTGCATTTCCCAACACAGCTTCAGAGCTGGCCGAAGGGCTGAGTGTGGGAATTCGTTTGGAGCAGGTCCAAGTCATGAGCCAGCAGAAACAGTCCTGGTGTGAACTTAGGTGACAGCTGACTTTGTGTGGGAGGAGAAGCAGAAGCAAGCCCTCAGGACACCCTCAGGACAGGTTTAGCCCCTGCCATGTGCACCAGAGCCCTTGTGGTCTTCTGGTTCTTATGTTAACAACACAATATCCCAGAGCAGGAGTGCAAAGAGCTCCTTCCAAAGCTTCCTCCCCGAATTCCCCACCTTTGGCCAGCAGTGAGCTGCCTTCCTTGGGATTCCAGAGCAGAGGTTTGTGCTGTGCCAGGGCAGCCACAGCTGCACACGAGCTGCTCACAGCACAGCCCTGCCCTGCCCCAGCAGGTTTCCAAACAGAAACTGCAGGATCTTTCCTCTGAGACCCCATTCGTACATGACAGAATGTTATTTTCAAATTGCAGTTGCTTCTGAATTTTTCCCAAGAAGGACTTTCACACACCCAGTCTGACCCATCCGGGCTGTGTCAGGGGAGGCTGACACCCTCCAGAGCTGCAGGAGTGATGCCAGCTGGCCACTACAGCCACTGGCCACCCTGTTCTGTGCCCTAGAAAAGCACACACAGTCTCACAGGGTGGAGCAATTTTGCTTGGTCTGAGGGCTGGCTCCATCAAATTCTGGAAGCAGAACAGTTAGCAGCAGCACTGACAGTGCCTGATGAATGAAATCCCTCCTCCTTCCTCAGGGAGGAGGGGATATGTTTCATTAATTACTACCTTCCAGGGTGTGTTGTCTTGCTCCTGTCTGTGCTGAATTCCACGTAAACCCTCTGCTGAATGTCACATGCTCGTGCAAGATTGTGTGTTTGGGTATCTGCTGTAGCTGGCAGATGTTTACAGACTGGTGTATCTGCACAGCTTCTCCTGCACAGCCATCCATCTGTGCTCCCTGCTAGACAGCAAGTTATTCCACCTTAGGCTGGAATAATTTAAGATTGTGACATCAATCCTTAATCTGCATTTTTTTAGCTGGCAGCATGCAGAGATTTTAACTTACAGCCACTAGACTGTGATTTTATATTAATCTAAGTTGCTTATTTAAGATTCAGCCATTTGTAAACAAGTGGCTGTAACTAAATGATGCTACAGCTGTTTTTAAAGATGACAGAACTGTGATTAACAGGGACCTGTGGAATGCACAACCTGCCATAATTTGTAGCACAGATTTCAGGATGGTCTGATGTTCCAGAGTGCTGAGCTCTTTAAAAACCATCACCAAAAAATTAACAGCCATTCCTCCGTGTTTCCAGCAGCACATGAAGAAGCAGGCAGGTTCGAGGCTGTGGCACAGGCTCATCTCTGAGGACCCTTCAGCATATTTTCCAGCCCCACAGTGAGAGCCCCCCTGTCCTGCCCAGCCTGCAGAGGGCACAGAGCTGACCCGGGCTCAGCTGGGGCCCCCTAAAGGCGCCTCTACCCAGGGACTGAAATAAAGTTACACATTGCCCATCCTCTCGGGGGGAGACAACGCCGATTGCACCTACACCTTCCAGAAAGGGCTCAGAGCAGGCTCAGAGCAGGCTCAGGCAGGCTCAGGCTGGGCTCAGGCTGGGCTCAGGCTGGGCTCAGGCTGGGCTCAGGCTGGGCTCAGGCTGGGCTCAGAGCAGGCTCAGGCTGGGCTCAGAGAAGGCTCACAGCAGGCTCAGGCAGGCTCAGGCTGGGCTCAGGCTGGGCTCAGAGCAGGCTCAGAGCAGGCTCAGAGCAGGCTCAGAGCAGGCTCAGAGCAGGCTCAGGCTGGGCTCAGGCTGGGCTCAGGCTGGGCTCAGAGCAGGCTCAGGCAGGCTCAGAGCAGGCTCAGAGCAGGCTCAGGCTGGGCTCAGGCTGGGCTCAGGCTGGGCTCAGAGCAGGCTCAGGCAGGCTCAGGCTGGGCTCAGGCTGGGCTCAGAGCAGGCTCAGAGCAGGCTCAGAGCAGGCTCAGGCAGGCTCAGGCAGGCTCAGAGCAGGCTCAGGCAGGCTCAGAGCAGGCTCAGGCTGGGCTCAGAGCAGGCTCAGAGCAGGCTCAGGCAGGCTCAGAGCAGGCTCAGAGCAGGCTCAGAGCAGGCTCAGAGCAGGCTCAGGCAGGCTCAGGCTGGGCTCAGAGCAGGCTCAGGCAGGCTCAGAGCAGGCTCAGGCTGGGCTCAGAGCAGGCTCAGGCTGGGCTCAGAGCAGGCTCAGAGCAGGCTCAGGCTGGGCTCAGAGCAGGCTCAGGCTGGGCTCAGAGCAGGCTCAGAGCAGGCTCAGGCTGGGCTCAGGCAGGCTCAGGCTGGGCTCAGAGCAGGCTCAGAGCAGGCTCAGAGCAGGCTCAGGCAGGCTCAGGCTGGGCTCAGGCTGGGCTCAGAGCAGGCTCAGGCTGGGCTCAGAGCTGGGCTCAGGCTGGGCTCAGGCTGGGCTCAGAGCAGGCTCAGAGCAGGCTCAGGCTGGGCTCAGGCTGGGCTCAGGCTGGGCTCAGAGCAGGCTCAGGCTGGGCTCAGGGCTGGGCTCAGAGCAGGCTCAGGCTGGGCTCAGGCAGGCTCAGGCTGGGCTCAGGCTGGGCTCAGAGCAGGCTCAGAGCAGGCTCAGGCTGGGCTCAGAGCAGGCTCAGGCTGGGCTCAGGCTGGGCTCAGAGCAGGCTCAGAGCAGGCTCAGGCAGGCTCAGGCTGGGCTCAGGCTGGGCTCAGAGCAGGCTCAGGCTGGGCTCAGGCTGGGCTCAGAGCAGGCTCAGGCTGGGCTCAGGCTGGGCTCAGGCTGGGCTCAGAGCAGGCTCAGGCAGGCTCAGGCTGGGCTCAGAGCAGGCTCAGGCAGGCTCAGGCTGGGCTCAGAGCAGGCTCAGAGCAGGCTCAGGCTAGGCTCAGAGCAGGCTCAGGCTGGGCTCATGCTGGGCTCAGAGCAGGCTCAGGCTGGGCTCAGAGCAGGCTCAGGCTGGGCTCAGAGCTAGGCTCAGAGCAGGCTCAGAGCAGGCTCAGGCTGGGCTCAGAGCAGGCTCAGGCTGGGCTCAGAGCAGGCTCAGGCTGGGCTCAGAGCAGGCTCAGAGCAGGCTCAGGCTGGGCTCAGAGCAGGCTCAGGCTGGGCTCAGAGCAGGCTCAGAGCAGGCTCAGGCTGGGCTCAGAGCAGGCTCAGGCTGGGCTCAGAGCAGGCTCAGGCTGGGCTCAGAGCAGGCTCAGGCTGGGCTCAGAGCAGGCTCAGGCTGGGCTCAGAGCAGGCTCAGGCTGGGCTCAGGCTGGGCTCAGGCTGGGCTCAGAGCAGGCTCAGGCAGGCTCAGGCTGGGCTCAGAGCAGGCTCAGAGCAGGCTCAGGCTGGGCTCAGAGCAGGCTCAGGCTGGGCTCAGAGCAGGCTCAGAGCAGGCTCAGAGCAGGCTCAGGCTGGGGCTCAGAGCAGGCTCAGGCTGGGCTCAGAGCAGGCTCAGAGCAGGCTCAGGCTGGGCTCAGAGCAGGCTCAGGCTCAGAGAGGCTCAGGCTGGGCTCAGAGCAGGCTCAGAGCAGGCTCAGGCAGGGCTCAGAGCAGGCTCAGGCTAGGCTCAGGCTGGGCTCAGGCAGGCTCAGCCCCTGGACCCTGCCAGGAGCAGAACCAGAGGCTCCCCCCCACAGCAATATTGAGCAGAGACAATTAGAACTGGGTAATTATTTTCCCCGTGGAGATGATCGGCAGGGACAAGGGGGCAGGGTGGGGTTTAAGGTGCCCTTGAGGGAACTGAGAGTGGGAAAAAGGCTCAGCTGGGCTGTGAGCACTTTGCCAGGGTGGTCTGGAGGGCACAGACCCCTCCTCTGGCTGCAGCAGAGCACTGGACCAGCACACACCTCAAAAACCTGAAATAACTATAAATCACCCATTGCTGACAGATTGTAAGCCTCTCCTGTTTTCAAACTGTTCAGGAATTGATTCTAATTTCTTCTGTAGAACAATTAAAAGTGTTTTTGTTATCCTGATGAACTGAGCTGTAACCAAAGCTTTTGCAAATAAACACAAAGACAGATGATAAAGCTGGTAATAAGCAGATTGCTGCTGTGTCCTGAGCAGCACCAACACTTGGCAGTGAATATCATCTTTCACAACAACAACAACAAAGGCTAAGAGCACACGGCCCTTTCATGCAGTCATCAAAACAAAATGCACTGAATATTATATTTCATACTAAATACATTACCCTGGCAGTTTGACACTCAGCATTTCAATAGATATTGCATCTCTCTAACATTCTGCCTGAATTTCTGCAGATGGACTTTTAAGTATCAATGGAAGATTACTTTACTTGTCACGCTAAAAAGATTTTAAAGAATGGTTGCACACACTTCATTTTAAATTTTTTTCTATTTCTTTTTTTTAAAAAAAGGAAAGCGACTTATGAATTCAGAAACATGGTTCTGTGAAAGGTCAAAGCCTGTGCTGCTGCAGCCCTTTGTGTGTGGGGCTCTTCAGCCACTCAGCTCCTCACCTGGTGTGCCCAGCAAAGCACCAGGAGCTTCACCGAGCTAAACTCAGCTTACCTAGACAGTGCTGGCCTCAGCTGAGAGAAAGCCACAGCATTCCCAAGTCTCATCAATCCACTGTGACATGGTTTTGGGTTTTTTAAAAATGTATTTTATCTTAAAGCTGTGAAGCTTGCAAATACAAATACACAAGAATCATGCAAATACATGCAAATACCCAAGAATCTGGGTAAATTCTCAGTAAAAAACTCCAAACCAACGAGCACCAAAGGAAAAAGCCCAGCTGGATGCCATGATTTCAGGAGACACCTTGAGCACACAAATCCCTCTCAGGATCACAAACAGATGAAACCAACAGCACTAGCCAGGAGAAGTGCAGATTTTGAGGTTCAGTTCCAGAGACCTAAAATCAGGCATTTGTCAAGGGTAGGTGGGACACACATTTGGGCTCTGCCAGTGAGCACTGGCACAAACCAGCCCCTTCACCTGCACATCTCTGCTCTGACTCCCAGCCAGGGTGCCCAGGACCCGCCTCATCCAGCCCTGGACCCCACACCAGCCCCAGCTCAGCTGCTGCCACCAGATCCAGCAGCAATTAACACCCTTGGAAGCTGCTGCTGTTCTAGAATTTTAAATTTACTTTTTTCTTTTCCCAGCTGGAGGAGGGGGGTTGTTCAGGAGAGCGAGTTTCATCACTCACGTGGCAAATCTGCCAGTAGCAGATCACAGAATGGATTGTTACCTTTCCCTATCCATTTTGTAAAGATATTGCTTTCTTTCCAGACTGCAAGCATCACTTCTAACTGGATTTTGAATTATAATGTGAACTTTACAAAATTATTGGTGCTATTCATATCACTAGTTAGATTCTATGGAACTGTGATATTTTTTGACCTTCCCCAAACCAGCACCTCTTAGTGTTTATTATCATAACAGAACCACAGCCAGCAGAAATGGAACATTTCCAAGTAAAGTATTACATTGCAGGGAGTAAACAAGGAATAAAACATTTTTATACTTCTCCCTAAACTTATTTGCTTTTTGAAAATATTTATGCGGCACAAAGACGTGAGTTTAGCGAGAAATACAGCCAGTTCCTCTTGTTTAATTGAAACATTTATGCTTTTTGTTCTGCTAGCAAAAAGCAACGAACAGTAATATTGCAAGATAAACACACAGGAAACTTATAGATATGATTGTAAAACAACATCATCCTAATGTTTCCACTTAATTACCCTGAAATGTATTCTATTTAATATTCATTACTCAAAAGCCAATTTAAAAGAGAATGAGGTGAAGGGACTTATTCAGAAAGACGGACTGTCACTCACTGCAATAGTTATCTAATACACAGAAGTTAATAAAGCAGATTAATCTACAAGTCCCTTTAAGCCATCAGCGAGTTTAGAACAACTGCCTCTTTGACCCCGCGCCCTCCCGGCGCGCACCAGCAGCAGGTGCCAGCTGCACCCGCGCCGCTCTCGCTGCGCTCCTGACCAGCAGCTGACCCTGCCGGCCCGATTGTTCCGCGCGCTGCCCCACGGGCTGCTCGCACCAGCCAGGGGCGAACAAAAGCGGGCGCGGAGCAGCTGCCTCGCCCGGGGCCCCGCGGCGCCGGCACCTCGCGCTGGCGGAGCTGCTCCCGGCCCGGGCTGCGGCGCAGCTTGCGCCACGGAGAGGGGATTCCCAATTTGATTTAGCGCCGCTATTAAGACCGTGAAATCTTCGGGTACATCACTAATGATGATGTATTTTAACATTAAAAATCCTAAAATTAAATTACTCAGTTCACAGGATAACGAATCACAATGAGGCTTTAAACAAAGCGGAATTAGAAAAGACACTAAGCTCATTAATTTTTTTTATTTCTTAATTGACAGCGCACATAGTGATAACTATACATTTAGCAATATACTTGGGGCTGGGATTGCTGCCACTTTTGTATGTGAACAGTGAGAAGCATGTATAAAAGAGAAACAACCGTAGCTTTCATTAAGACAACACAGCTTTGACACAGTTATTTTGCTGCTGCAAATTACACAACCACAAAAACAATCAGAGTAATGATTAAATGCAGTTATATACATGGGAGACTACTAGTGCAAATGTTAACATATTTAAATGGGTTCCTTCATTAAAAAGATTATATATGATATTAAACCATCAATCAAATTGAAACACTAGAGCCTAAACGTATTGTCACTGGTTAAAGTAAATGACTTTGAGACTGAATTTTGGCTCACTCAATATGGTGCCTTTTCTGTTGCTTAGCCACCCAAATCTCTGCTGGCTTGGCTACAGCTGGTATATCTCCATCCCTTTCAATTAATAAAGAAAGTTATGGTAGTATTGGATAACATTTTTAAATTGGGCTAAGAGGCTGAAACAGATGTCCCAGGGAAAATCCCTCTCACCATTGCATCAAGACTTTCAAGCCTCAAGCCAGCAAAAGCTGAGCACGCTCATCCTGATTCAGCTGAGCCTTTAAACACATTTGATTTTAAGCATGGGAGCAATCACACCTGTGGGTTGGCTCTGTTCTGAAAATGAAGTGTATGCTCACAAATATGAGTGAGGGTCTTAGGCACTCGACGTCTTGCACCAGCACCAGTGCCATTTAGATTTCTTAGTGAAGTCTAAATTCTGAAATTCCTTGTGATGTGCTTAGGTCCAAGCACTGCTGCCTGGGCCATGAAGTACGTGTTACAAACACAGCTTCGCTGCAGGTGCTTGTCTCCATTCCTGTGCATAACTCCACACTGGCTGCAAACAGCACTGAGCTTTTATCCAAAAAACAGAAACATCACTTATTTCACTACATAAAAGGGAAAAAATGAAAGTTGCAATTTATAATATTTCTTATTATAGTAATGGCACTTGATTTTTCATTGCTACTGGCACCTCTGCTTCCTGGTTTCCACTTGCCTGGTGGTGCCTGTCAGTCACTGGGTGCAGTCTTGATCACATTCTGCCCCACTGGGCAGCCCAGGCAAATTCCCCAGGACATCACTCTCCTCCCTCTGCTCATCCCTGGCAACTGCCACCCCTTGCTGGCTCCTGGCTCCTGGCTCTGGTCTGTTCACCTGCACACCTTCCCCCCTACTGCAACACTCTCCAGCTCTCTCCAGCCCCTGCATTCCACCAGGTTCTCCTCGGGCAGGGAGTGCTGGCTCTTCCATGTCGCTGCCCATGGTCCCCTCCTCCAGCACTGCCCACCCATTGTCCCCTGCAATGGCAAACCCTGGAAGGGCTCAGCTCAGGCACAGCCTGGTCCCAGGGACACAAAGCACCTCCCTGCCAGCACTGGCCCTGCTGGGCCCACCAGGCTGAGGCGTGCAGCAGCCCTGCCAGGGCCAGGGGAGCCCAGACATTGCCCAGTCTCATCCCAAATCCAGCTCCTTCTTGTCCAGTGATCTTTCTGAGCATGAGGCACAGCAGGTAATCACTGGGCACTGCTCTCTCCCTCGCTTGGCCTCCTTGTACTCCACATCCCTGCCCAGGAAACACGCAGGAAAGAAAGCGAACACTGGAATGTCACTGAAATCCTGGTTTTGTTCAACCAACCAAACAACCACTTATCCCCTCTGCACCCAGCACAGAATCATTTCAGACATGGCTGTGCAAGCAAGAATTCTTTACCTATTGTGCCTGACTCATAAACATTTATTAGAACTGCAGGTGAAAAATGCTACAAAACTCATTGGTTTTTGGAATGAACAGAAATAGTATTTTACTACACAAAAATGGAGCTAACAGCCTAATGTGTAAAGTTCAGCAAGATCAGCATTAACAGAAGGTAGCTTCTTAAGACTAAAAATTACGCTTTCATTTGCAAAGTGAAGCAGCAGAGGCTTCAATTCTCAATCCCAGAAAAACAGCAAAGTAGGAGCCTTTAAAAATTATTTATCAAAGTGCTTAGAACAGAACATAACATCAATAGTTGAGTGCAGCAAGCTTAATACCATGTTCCACCATATATCTCAAATTACTTCCCACATCGATTCGGTGTGGCTGTCAGATCCCCTCGCCAAGTGGCCGTCAGCAGATGGAGCTCAGGCTGCTCGCCCGGGGCGACGAGCCCGGCCACGGCACAGCCGGCCAGAGCCACCAGCCAGCGCCGAGCTCCCGGGAGCCGAAACTCGCTCCTGAGCATCGCGGAGCTGTTCCACCTCCGCGTTCTCTACTGCCCGAGCTGCTGCGGGGCACGAACGAGGGGCGATCCCGCAGCTCCGGTCCGGGCCAGCCCCGCCCCGCGGCCGGCCCTGGGCAGCGCGGGGATGGTGGGGATGGTGGGGATGGTGATGGTGGTGGCGGTGGTGATGATGGTGATGATGATGATGATGATGATGATGATGATGATGATGGTGATGATGGTGATGGTGATGATGATGGTAGTGATGCCCACGTTCCGGACGCACGGAGCGGTGACGCAGCCCCGCGGGGCTCCCGCACTGGGGCCGGGCGGTCCCTGCGGCTCCTGCGGGAGGGCCCCGGGGCCGCGGAGCCGCCCCTGCCCAACCCCGGCCCCTCCGGCCCCCGGCCCGCACCCACTGCCCGCAGCGCTCTCCTCCGCTCGGCCCCGGCTCCCCCGGGCAGTGCCGGACCGGGCCGTGCCGGGCAGGGCAGGGCTGCTCTGTGCCGTTCCGGACCGGGCCGAGCCGTGCCGGGCAGTGCCGGACCGGGCCGTGCCGGGCAGGGCAGGGCTGCTCTGTGCCGTTCCGGACTGGACCCGAGTCGTGCCGGGCAGTGCCGGACCGGGCCGGGCAGGGCAGGGCTGCTCCGTGCCGTTCCGGACCGGGCCGTGCCCGCCGGGCGGAGCCGCTGCCCCGCTCCGGGTGCTGCCCGATCCCCCCGGCCGGGCCGGGCCATTGTCCGGGCATTGTCCGGGCATTGTCCTGGACACTGTCCGGGTCCTTGTCCGGGTATTGTCCGGGGCATTGTCCGGGTCCTTGTCCGGCCATTGTCCGGGCATTGTCCGGGGCATTGTCCGGGCATTTTTCGGGCCGTTGTCCGGGACATTGTCTGGGTCCTTGTCCGGGGCATTGTCCGGGCATTGTCCGGGGCATTGTCCGGGCATTGTCCGCGCCCCACGGCAGCCCCGAGCCCCGGCTGGGACGGGCACCTGGACGCGGCAGCCGCGCGGGTACCGAGCTGCCGAACCTCCCAAGCCGAGCACGGCTCACCATCAGGCCGCAGGTTTCAGCGCTGCTGAGCTCTGTGACCTGCTCCTTAACAGGGGTTACGCATTACTGAGCCCAAACAGATGTCCTGAAAACTGAAACCGCTGGTTAGGAAGCAGCAATCTTGTTCATTAGCTTCCATGATAGTCAAATCGTCCATAAAGCCGGTGTTTAATGGCCAGCCAATGAATAATCAATGTATCACTTTTCATCGAGTGTGAAAGTGAGAATAATCTAATACACCGTGCCCCCGGTAGCGCACCAGGCCCTGGGTTCCGCTTCTATTCAGGGCTGATTTATAACCCAATGGAAACCTGATGTAAACATATGATCAATGAGTCCCATCATTGCTAATAATAACCCCCGACCGGCACACTCCCTCCTCTCCAAAGCCATCCCTTTAGGCTATTAGCTTCGTCCAGCTAATCCTCCCCACTATTCCTGCCTGCTGCTTTTACCTTGGCCATCCGTTCAGTCCGGCAGACTCAGAAGTAATTTTATACGCAGCAGAGAGCGGGTGGAATTGATTTTTCGCTCAGTGCTCAGTTCCCATCTGAATAATTATCAATTTTACTGCCTCATAAAGGGAAGAGTCAAAATTTCAAATCAATTCAAAAGAGCTTCTGAGACTACAGAAACTGTGCATGAGAATAAAGGTCAAAGTTGTCAGTGACCCCAGGAGATGATGTCAGATATTAGTACCCTGAATAGTTGACATCAAAGGCACTCAATATGATATGACTAGTGCTAATGCAAATCATATTTATGCTGACTGCTGGATGACCGGCCATTAATATTTAAAAGAGCATGTGAAAGCCTGCATTCAAAATAAATATAACGTATTCCGCAGAATCTGAAGTTAATAAAGACAGATTGCTGCCCAGTCATATGCTGTAAAGTGAAAGATTACTGCATATTAACAGCCTGAGTGTTACATGGGGACTGCCCCAGATGGGCAGCAGAGCCCGGAGCCCAGCCCGCTGCTCTGCCCCTCCCGTCAGGGCACGCGAGGTGCAGCGTGGAGCATCCCGCAGCCCCAGACGCTGGCGGCTGCTTCCAGGAGCCCTGTCAGCGTGTCACACACGGACCTGCAATGTGACAAGGGAATCATCCCGTTCTGGTAATGATGTCAATAATAAACGCCATTAATATTCTCGGAATACAGTGCCAGGATTATATTAGCTGCCATTAGCTCCTTTTCACCTTCAATTAGAACAGCAAGCAAACGCCAACAGCAACTGGTGACTGTGTGCCAGGCGTTTTACAAACGACACCCACCTGGCAAGGAAATGCAAACGACCACGCTCCTCATTTGCATTTAGTTAATCTCTGCATTCCTTAAGAGCCTCCTGACCTGTGGAACACAACCCCTTAAATGGTAGCTCTGCAACTGCATTAGATTCCTGTAAATAAGCGTTTTCAAATAGTTCAATGAGAATTTAAGGGCATGTGGCATGGAGCAAACGTGGAGACGTGTATGGTATGCACATCTTTGTCTCCCTGTAATGCACTTGGGCTGTGAAAACCTGAACTTGAGAAGGGGCAATCTCTCCTAAGCACTGCAGAGGCCACTTTGTTTCCAGAAGCATGAGATTTAATTTCTGTTGTATTTACCTTTAATAGAAAAACATCCCACTGAGTCATCTACTGCAAAGTACAATATTCAAACTTGACAGCATACAGACATTCAATTTACACATTTCATTACCAAAATGTGTAGTTCAATGCCAGAATTTGTTCTTCTTCTTCCTAAAATACTTTAGAGACTTTCCTCCCCATTTGTCTATAGAAATGTATTGATGATCTCACATCTTTTTATCAGCAAAAATGAAACACCCAGTTGTAAGATGCTGCACAGCCAAGGACAGAGCCTACACTGTTCAGTGTGACAAAAAATAACTTCAATCCTTGGTTGTCATGAGAACACAGCTGAAGCTGCTCAGGGTTGCATCCCAGCATGGGGAGATTTCTTCCATCACTAAATAGCCACTGCAGGCTGGTGTTAAATACCCTAAAACCCTGGAGAATTCAGAAATAGTGTAATACCCCATAGAAAAGACTGTGAATTCACCTGCTGTGGAACTTCTGGGTTTTGCTGCATGAAGTGGGATGATCTCTGTCCATGAGGTGAAGTGCCTCTACCTCTGAGAGTCTGCTGGTCTTCTTCAGCCAGGGGCCCAAAGAAGCAGGTGACAATGTCTTCTAAAGCAGCACAACAGCTGGAGGAGACAATTATATCACTGTAAAAAAGGAAACAGTTTTGTAATTTTTTCTGTAAGAAATGACTAATAATGACATTTCACAGTACTTTGAGAGCCCAGAGTTTAATCTCTTTGACACCAGGCTAGGTGATAAATCACCCAGTCTGGTTTGGGCACGGGGCTGAGCAGTTTTGAAGGCTGCTTTTCCTGAGGCCCCATTGCTGCTGGGAACTGGTTATTCATGCCATACCATGTCATGGGATATCTGCATTAAGGATCCTGGAACTGCAGGAGCCTCATTCACCACTGCATGAACACCCTCTGGGAAGTGCAGGATGAGGGCTGGCATTTTACTGGTGTTCAGTTTCACATTCCAGAGACGGCAGATTCCTGGAAAATAAAACTCTGGTTTGATCTGCCTGCTGAGAAGACAACATTGAACCCAATAATGCTGCTGTCCAGGCTTTCCTCAAGAAGGGTTTCCCAGTGTTTCCCTGCCCCAAGGAGCTTACAATCAATCCATGGCAGGTGCCAAACACTCAACTGGCCATTAAAGCCAGTAAGAAGGTCATCACAAACAACCACTCAGTTCACTTACTAACTAGTAATTAAGGTGGGTTCAAGTGTATTAAACACAATGAAAGCAATGTCCTGGCCTGTGGCTCTCATGCACGCTTCCCTCACCTTGTTCTGGCAAACACTGGGACACCTTTCCCTGCCCAGCTGCCACCTCCTTGACCTGGCACCCAAAGGACTCCCTGGGCACCTGGGCACAGTTCCTGTGCTGCTCCAGCTCTCACCCTGCAGCCACTCATTTCCCAGCTCTGAATCCTTCCCAAGCCAACTGCTGGAGCTCCTCGTGCAGGCAGCAGCTGAACCTGCTGGGTGCCAAACTCGAGACCTGACTGACACCCTCTGCAATTCCTAACTGAGCCCTGACACCCTCTGCAAGTCCTAACTGAGCCCTCACTGACACCCTCTGCAATTCCAAACTGAGCCCTGACACCCTCTGCACTGAGCCCTCGTGACACCCTCTGCAATTCCAAACTGAGCCTGACTGACACCCTCTGCAATTCCAAACTGAGCCCTGACTGACACCCTCTGCAATTCCAAACTGAGCCCTCAGTGACACCCTCTGCAATTCCAAACTGAGCCCTCACTGACACCCTCTGCAATTCCAAACTGAGCCCTGACTGACACCCTCTGCAATTCCAAACTGAGCCCTGACTGACACCCTCTGCAATTCCAAACTGAGCCCTGACTGACACCCTCTGCAATTCCAAACTGAGCCCTGACACCCTCTGCAATTCCAAACTGAGCCCTGACTGACACCCTCTGCACTCCAAACTGAGCCCTGACACCCTCTGCAATTCCTAAACTGAGCCCTCAGTGACACCCTCTGCATTTCCAAACTGAGCCCTCACTGACACCCTCTGCAATTCCAAACTGAGCCCTGACACCCTCTGCAATTCCAAACTGAGCCCTGACTGACACCCTCTGCAATTCCAAACTGAGCCCTGACACCCTCTGCAATTCCAAACTGAGCCCCTCAGTGACACCCTCTGCAATTCCAAACTGAGCCTGACTGACACCCTCTGCAATTCCAAACTGAGCCCTCAGTGACACCCTCTGCAATTCCAAACAGAGCCCTCAGTGACACCCTCTGCAATTCCAAACTGAGCCCTGACTGACACCCTCTGCAATTCCAAACTGAGCCCTGACACCCTCTGCAATTCCAAACTGAGCCCTGACATCCTCTGCAATTCCAAACTGAGCCCTCAGTGACACCCTCTGCAATTCCAAAACTGAGCCTGACTGACACCCTCTGCAATTCCTAACTGAGCCCTCACTGACACCCTCTGCAATTCCTAACTGAGCCCTCAGTGACACCCTCTGCAATTCCAAACTGAGCCCTCAGTGACACCCTCTGCAATTCCAAACTGAGCCCAGACACCCTCTGCAATTCCAAACTGAGCCCCTCACTGACACCCTCTGCAATTCCAAACTGAGCCCCTGACATCCTCTGCAATTCCAAACTGAGCCCCTGACTGACACCCTCTGCAATTCCAAACTGAGCCCCTGACACCCTCTGCAATTCCAAACTGAGCCTGACTGACACCCTCTGCAATTCCAAACTGAGCCCCTGACACCCTCTGCAATTCCAAACTGAGCCTGACTGACACCCTCTGCAATTCCAAACTGAGCCCTCACTGACACTCTCTGCAATTCCAAACTGAGCCCTCAGTGACACCCTCTGCAATTCCAAACTGAGCCCTCAGTGACACCCTCTGCAATTCCAAACTGAGCCCTCAGTGACACCCTCTGCAATTCCAAACTGAGCCTGACTGACACCCTCTGCAATTCCAAACTGAGCCCCTCACTGACACCCTCTGCAATTCCAAATCTGAGCCCTGACATCCTCTGCAATTCCAAACTGAGCCCTCAGTGACACCTTCTGCAATTCCAAACTGAGCCCTGACTGACACCCTCTGCAATTCCAAACTGAGCCCTGACACCCTCTGCAATTCCTAACTGAGCCCCTCAGTGGCACCTCTGATTCCAAACTGAGCCCTGACACCCTCTGCAATTCCAAACTGAGCCCTCACTGACACCCTCTGCAATTCCAAACTGAGCCCTCAGTGACACCCTCTGCAATTCCTAACTGAGCCCTGACACCCTCTGCAATTCCAAACTGAGCCCTCAGTGACACCCTCTGCAATTCCAAACTGAGCCCTGACATCCTCTGCAATTCTTAACTGAGCCCTCACTGACACCCTCTGCAATTCCAAACTGAGCCCTGACATCCTCTGCAATTCCAAACTGAGCCCTCAGTGACACCCTCTGCAATTCCAAACTGAGCCCTGACTGACACCCTCTGCAATTCCAAACTGAGCCCCTCAGTGACACCCTCTGCAATTCCAAACTGAGCCCTCAGTGACACCCTCTGCAATTCCTAACTGAGCCCTCACTGACACCCTCTGCAATTCCAAACTGAGCCCTGACTGACACCCTCTGCAATTCCTAACTGAGCCCTCACTGACACCCTCTGCAATTCCAAACTGAGCCCTCAGTGACACCCTCTGCAATTCCAAACTGAGCCTGACTGACACCCTCTGCAATTCCAAACTGAGCCCTGACTGACACCCTCTGCAATTCCAAACTGAGCCCTGACTGACACCCTCTGCAATTCCAAACTGAGCCCTGACACCCTCTGCAATTCCAAACTGAGCCCTTGACACCCTCTGCAATTCCTAACTGAGCCCTGACTGACACCCTCTGCAATTCCAAACATCCTCTCCACGTGAGTGGCGTGTTGAGGGTTCCATCCTTTTACCACTGGCTTCAGCAAGAACTTCTCTAGGCCTTTTATAGTTCACAGTATTTATTTCAGATGGGCCACTGGAGTAAGGGATGTGGGGGTTGCAAAAGGAATTAAACTGTTAAAATTCTCATTCTAAGGGAAAAGGGATTAGAAGGATCCAATTAAATGTACCTTGAATTCTTTAAACTGTGCTAATTTGGAGGCCTGCCAACCTTGCAGTGTTCATTTAAACACATCCCTCTGGACACTGGAGTATTTTGATCTGTGTCTATTTAACTCCTTGAGCCCTGTGCTGACACTGTTAACCCTTCACCATCTAAATCCTAACAGTATCTTGCTAGGGCTGTTTTGGAGGAAACACTGAAGGGACATTTACAGCCAGATAAGAAGTGGTCTCCCGGGGCTTGATGTTCCAAAGCAACCAGCTGGCTCAGCAGCAGGAGCTGGGAGTGACCTAACAGCTCACCAAAATGAGCTGGAGCCTCTCAACTCTGTCTCAGGGGGACCCACGAGTTTCTGAGGGCTGAACTCAAGGGGCAAGAGGGCAGGACATTGCTGGGACAGAGCTGACTCCAAAGTGCTGGCAAAGCCAGGGGCACAGGACCTGGCACTGTCGTAATCCCAACCAAAACAGTCCTGCATACAAACTAGAAATGCAATTCATGGTGGAACTGAATCACCATCAATAACAAGTGAGAGATTTGAAAATACATATTTCATAGGAGGGCTCTGCTGTATTTCCTAACCAGTGCTTAACTCTATTTCTTTTTAAATTGAATAATACAAAGTAAATCACTATCATCAGTTTAGAAAACAGCAGTAGTTCTAAACATGCTGATGCTGTGCATGTAGGTATTTTACACTCGGCAGTAAGTGATTTTAGCAGGACAGCAGGCAGGTCTACACCATCATTTGTTCATGAGAATCTGATATGAGTGTTAAGAGCTACTTACATTTTCCCATAACTATATATCAAATATACTTCCCTATGCTCATTTTTCCTTTTGATTGCAGACAGGGAGTGTCAAGCAAACTCCCTTGAATGACTCTTTTGGGCGTGTGGAACCCTGTGCTCTGCAGAACAGTGTTCTCACTAAATCTTAGTGAGACAAGCCAACCAAATAAATAGAACAAACAGGAGCAAGGAGGAGCTCCCAGCTCTAGACTACGGACAGATAAATGGGTGAGAAGACAGAATAAGGGTAGAATTATGAAGGAAACAGAAAAATCTTGGTGTAACCAGGAAGAATGCAGTCAAGGCACTCTTGTCACTGCTATTTGTGTTATCTGTTATCTGAGTTGTCTCATGCCTGCAATCCCAGTCAGCCATCAGCTCACTCCAGTGCAAGATGAGCAGGTATCTTAGAAAAGGTTTCAGAAGAGACAACAAGACCTGCAGAGGACCTGATGATGCCTTTTGGTCTCAGCAATATGACAACAATCTGCTGGAGGGAAATTGTTTTTCAGCAGTTTAATGACATTGCAGTTTAATGACACTGCTGAATCTCTGCAAATTAAAAGATTTTGGTTTGGTTTTCACATAAAGGCAAAGAGAGGGAGTTAAGTGGTGTTTTCTTTGCCCATCAACTGCTTGCAGTTCAATACTGGCATTATTTGCCTTTGAGACTAAACCTGGAAAGTAAATGGATTTAGCTATTTAACATCTAAATTAGGCAGCAAGACAGAAAAAAATGTTTTACCTCAATGAATAGCATCCTATACTATTAATCATATGGGAATTAGGAAAGCTTTGCAGCAATTAGTGACAAAATGTCAGGCAGAACTCCTGATCCACTGAGTCAGCTGAGGAAAAGCCAGGCAAACACTTTGGAGGGGAACTGCTGGAATGCTCATCCTCCCAGTAAAAGCTCAGATGAGGGCTCCATTACAGCTGATTTGCAGTGAAGTGCCTCAGAAGAGACACAAATTCCTTATAAAGTGGGGAATCAGGAAAGGTATTTACTCAGCAACAGCATGAACACTCCTCAGGAAAAGGAATTTGGGGAACAGCTGACAGAAACAAGAGTCTCAGAAGTTTCACATACATAAAGAGAATAGAGGAAAATGTCCCATACCTTTTTTGTGAAAGAGAAGTGATCTCCTGGTACTTAATTTTTGAAATAAAAAGACTCCATCTCCATATTCCAAGTTATTTTAGACTAGCAGTCCCCAGCCCAAACCCCCAATTATTGGACACTCATCTGGTTCAAAAGCAGTAATTAAACAGTGCAAGTGAATTCAGTGATGCTGTGTTTGTATCATACTCCAGGTGTGCTTCTGTGGCTCTGATTCTCCCCTGAAGTGTTCTCAGGAAGTACTGAGTAACTGGTTTCTTTTTTTCCATGGGCAGATACCTTTACATTCCTCAAATCACATCACAGCTGTGCAGAACAAGCATTATTTACACAACAGCTATGCTGATCAAATAAAACAAAACCCCACAGATACCTGTACACACATTAATATTTTTCTTCTGAATAACAAATGCATGAGTTTTCAGTACAATTCCAGGAGAGGCAGATGAATAAATTCAACAATTCAGGCTTGTATAAAAACACTGTCTGTAAAAATCTGCAGGTTTAAAAGAACTTATCCAGTAACCAAAGGAGTCACGTTCTTCAGCTATTCAAAATCCAAGCGTATTCTAAACTCCAAACAGCAAAATTCAGCATCTTCCATTGTCCCTGATATTATTTTTTTTTCTAAGATACACATGAACGTGCTGCCTTGAAAACCCAAACTATCTAAATACTAAAATTCTTTTTTTTAGCCAAGTGAAAGCTCGGAGTGAAAGTGAAGCACTACTACTGCAGTGACTCCTTCAGACACTGAGGCCAGAGCACAGATTAAGATGTGACTTCTAAACTGGTAATGGAACTCGTATGACCCTGGGTCAGGCACCCCAAAAATGAGTTATAAGAGAGGCTCTGTTTTGGATATGACTGAGAAAAGAAGTGCACATGCATAGAAAATATTGGCACTGCCATTGACTAATGTCAACAACATTAACAGACGACAGAAGAACGATCTCACAGATTTGATGACATGATAACTTCTAAACTAGCCAATAAATCAGAGTATTTTGAGAGACAAAATATCTTCTTGTCTTCAGTAGATTTCAATTTTTCAAATCTATCATTGGAGATAGTTTGCTATTAGTTTAAAATGATAGGCTCAGGATATTCCTAACCCACTGCAGTGTTTTGCCATCTGCCACAGCTCCCAGCCCAGGATGGTTCTGGCCAGGACTCCAGGCATGTCTTGCATTCTGCAGGAAACCTCACCCAGATTTATCAAGCCAAGACACCCCAGAGAGAGTTTTTTGGTGCCTAGGTGAGCTCCTTTAACAGGCTGTGTGCTGTTAAAACTTGAGGGCCCTGCTTGAGCCCAGCAGCTCAATCCAGCCATCATCTTCCTCTCCAGGACTCTTTGTTTAGGGAATTGGGTATCTGGGAGTCATATTTGACTGTACAGACAATACACTGGCTTCATTGAGAGCCATTTTCCACTTCCACGGACTTTCTTCATGCTGCAAAAACACACCTGGGTGTTACCAGCTTTAACTACCCCAGATTTGTCCCTCCTGCAAGACAAGGCCAGCTCTGAACCAAAGTAGCATAAAGAAAAAGTCTCAGTTTGAATGCAGGCTGATGTTATGCAAGATCTGCTGTTTTCCTGTGGAGAAGTGGGAACATGGTGTACTTTAATTTTAAAGTTTTTCAGTTTATGGGGAATACACAGTGCAGTGACAATTTACAGATTGAAACTAATTGCAGATTAGCTGGATATATGAGGATGCTTTACAGTGCATGCAGGCAACAAAATGGGTTTGCAAGTATAGAAAGGGGAAAAAAATGCATTTCTCTCTTTTACAGGCCTAGTGAGAGTTCTCAAAAAGCTCCTGTTTCACATGGCACTTCAGTCATACCTGTATTTCAGATGTCACTATAGAAATAAATTCAAGTTAGTGAACTGAAAACTGCACTTGAGCTGTTCTAGATCCCTCTCATTATACAATGCAAAGCCTGTGGTGGTGTTACCTCATTTTTCACAGAAAGACTCCCAAGATGAGTTATTGTTTATTAGCAGGTCACTGTGGGAAGGAAGGATTCCAGGAAGGAAGGAAGGATTCCAGGAAGGAAGGAAGGATTCCAGGAAGGAAGGAAGGAAGGATTCCAGGAAGGAAGGAAGGATTCCAGGAAGGAAGGAAGGAAGGATTCCAGGAAGGAAGGAAGGATTCCAGGAAGGATTCCAGGAAGGATTCCAGGAAGGATTCCAGGAAGGAAGGATTCCAGGAAGGAAGGATTCCAGGAAGGATTCCAGGAAGGATTCCAGGAAGGAAGGAAGGAAGGAAGGAAGGAAGGAAGGAAGGAAGGAAGGAAGGAAGGAAGGAAGGAAGGAAGGAAGGAAGGAAGGAAGGAAGGAAGGAAGGAAGGAAGGAAGGAAAGAAAGAGAGAAAGAAAGAGAGAAAGAGAGAAAGAGAGAAAGAGAGAAAGAAAGAGAGAAAGAGAGAAAGAGAGAAAGAGAGAAAGAGAGAAAGAGAGAGAGAGAGAAAGAGAGAAAGAGAGAGAGAAAGAGAGAAAGAAAGAAAGAAAGAAAGAAAGAAAGAAAGAAAGAAAGAAAGAAAGAAAGAAAGAAAGAAAGAAAGAAAGAAAGAAAGAAAGAAAGAAAGAAAGAGAGAAAGAGAGAAAGAGAGAAAGAGAGAAAGAGAGAAAGAGAGAAAGAGAGAAAGAAAGAAAGAAAGAAAGAAAGAAAGAAAGAAAGAAAGAAAGAAAGAAAGAAAGAAAGAAAGAAAGAAAGAAAGAAAGAAAGAAAAAGAGAAAGAAAGAAAAAGAGTAACTGAGTTAAGTAGCTACAAATCAAAAATATCTTGATGGCACTATCTAAACGTATTTTTTGCCTCTATTTTCATTACTATTTGGAAGAAAGATGCAAAATATGTAAAAGATGTAAAAGATCTGTTAAGCAAGCATGACTAGAGCCTTAAAGCCACTAAGCAATTAGTATGCAAAATTTAAACTAAAGGCTCTGAGTCCCTGCCACTGATGCCCAGCCAGAGCATGCCTGGGTCCATCAGCATGAACTCCTCCATTTGAGCAGAGCTCCAGCTCATGCTATGATAGTTTTTCATGCCTCAGCAGGACCTGGTTTGGATCCATTAGAATGGTCTCTCTCTTGCTGGTGTTCACACACCCTGAATGTATTCCTCAGAAAGCAAACATGTCCTTTTCAAAAGCCTCTGTTTACAGATGGAATGACTTTTAAATTCAACTCTGTGTTTATAAGGTAAAAATAACAGTGACTAGTAAATATTTTTGTTGCTATCAACAAGCAATAGTGAGTTTTGGGTCCACCCTGCAGCACATCCCAGTGCAATCTTCTGCTCAGATTTCTCTGCTCACAAGGTCTCATTACCAAGTTTTCTAAGGACCTTCTAACAATTTAATGCTCATCTTCACAGCACCCCGGAGGGAGTTTGTCTTCATGACAGCGTTTTTCAAAGCTGAGGCAGTTGATGGGAGTGAGCTGAGGCAGTGCAGGAGCCCAGCACAGCCAAAGCCTGACCCAGCTGAGCCTCTGACAGGACCTGGGCAAGCCTGGCCTGTGCCAGTCCTGGTTCTGGTACAGCTCACCATCCTTGGAGCTCTTGCATCACTGCAGAAAAACCCCTCCTGTAATCAAAACTCCCTGAATGGCAGAAGGGATTTGGTGCAGGAAGAGAAGGGCTGTCCCTCCCCAGAGGAGCCTGGGGCTCGTGGGAGAGTAAATCTGAATTTTTACGTCGGGCAGAGCCCAGGGAGAGCAGTTCTGTGCTCAGGGATCCATTCCCAAAGGGCCAGGGTGGGAGCAGCCATGGGGAGGGTCCAGCAGGGCACTGCACAGAGCAGAGCTGAACCATTTATTGGACAAAACACAGACTGCTATGCCAGGCCTGAGTAGGTAAAAAAAAAAAAAAATTACCTACTTGTAACATTTAGCAAGAGCTTCAGGGGAATATTTTTATACACAATGGATACTACTGAACATAAACTAATTTACAGAGGTACTTGGAATCAGGTCGAGAACAGCTCCTCAGCTGCTGAGGATATGCTTACATTTATAATCCCTGCAGTGGAAGACCAAAATGCAATCTTATCAACTCCTATTGTTAAAAGAAACCATTTAAAGACATTAAATCAACGTAAAAGTGACCTTTGACATGTAGAATTCAAAAATTGTGTTTGAAATTCATAGCTCTTGTCAAAACTAAAACTCTGTAGAGACTAATCACTGAATCCCAGTGCTACTACTGGGTTAAAAATCAAATGAAAAAATCCAGCTTGCACCAATTTCTTCTTACTGTGGGAGAAACTGCATCTCACTACCTTAAAACACATTGACTTTCAAAATTCTCAATAATTTCCTTTAATCCAATGTTTTGCCCTGCACTCAACAGCAAAGTCACTCACAAAAATTATGAACTCTCTGACACTCAGAGGGGGTACAAAATTCTGATAGGAATAAGAAAGGGATGTTTAAAGATAATGGTGAAACTGCTGGGGAGGAAACAAGGGCTTGAATGTGGCTGCCACTTGAATGAGTTAATCACTGAAGGGCTGCTGGTGTCTGTGCAGAGGGCAGTTCAAATGCTGGCAGTACAAAGAAGTGCCCAGACAAAAAAGGAAAATGTGAATCATAAAGATGAGAGAGAGCTTCAAAAAGTGATTTTTTTTTTCTATAGCTTCCACAACCACAAAATGTGCATAAAAGCTTTCAAATCAGCACAATGAGCATGTCCAGCACGGAGATAAATTTGCTGAAAGGAAGTGATCTGAAACACGAGTTAGAAATGCAGCACAATATGTTGTGGAACCAGCACTCCAGGAATGAGGAGGGTAGAGCAGAGCACAGAGCCAAGCTCAGAAATACCTGTTAGCCTGCAAGAATCCATTCAACCAAAATTTTGAAGAAGACCCATTATCTTATGAAGTTGACACTGAATGGATTACCACACTAAGTTTTGAAATACATGTTCTGGAAGCAATTTAAAGCTCATTAGAAATAATTGTGTCTGGCTACTGGAAAATGTGGTAAAATTTAATCCACATCCAAATGCTACCTGAGCTGTGAGCACAGGAAATTGTTTTGTGCTACTGTGGCTAACCTCCGTGCTGACCCTGAGCAGTAACTGCTACAGCAGCTGAAAGCTGAAGCAAAATTAAAAACTTACATCACAGTATATCATGACAGAATGTAGATAAATAAAAACAGCATATTGAAAATATTATTTTTATGTCAGCATCTTCTAAGAAAAGGGAAGAGGTTTACTAAAATGTAAAGAAACCACAAAACAACAAATGGATGGCCCCGAGATGCTTGGAGACATCATTCCTGAGCCACTGGGAGTTCAAAAACAGGCAGTGAGGAGACCTGCACACACAATTAAAAGTGAAATATATTGGGGATGAAGAATGGTGAGCTGCACCCATTGCAGCTCCTCCCCATCCTCTCCTCTGTGCTGTTTATTTGAAATCCCCATCGCTCCCCTGCCTAATGGGCAGGACACAGCAGCCCCTGCCAAGGAGCTGTGGAGCCCCACCCGGGATAATTGCCTGGATAAGTGCCTCCTACCCAGCTTCCCTTCTTCTGAGCACACCCCATCAGCAAAGGCACCTCAGCGCTGGCTGCAGCACAGGGGCGCTGATGGAGCAGCAGCAGCAGAGGGCACAGCAGCACTCCCCCAGCACACAGCTGGATCTGTGCAGCACAGCTGGATCTGTGTGGCACAGCTCAGCGCTCACCCGGGTGCTCTCCTTCAGAACCACACCAAAATTCGTCTTTGGATTCTGCTCCCTGACATTGAACATGCTTGCCCATCTTAAAAACAGCATCTGGGTTTTTTTCTGTTTTGCAGTCAAACATGTGGAGTCACTATATGCCAGTCTAGGGAAAAGAGTGTCTACTGCAGTCCAAGATTAAAGATTTCAGCATCCAGACTCACAAGCTTTTGTGTATGTTCAAACTCCCCAAACACAATTCTACCCTTTTTTCCCCTTCTCTCTTCAACCCAAGCACAGACCTTACAGCTCATAGAGGAAAGAAATGGAGGGGTCATTCAGACACAAATAAACACCACAAACTTGGGTTTAGCTGAAGCTGGAAATGGATGGCCAATGCTTGTTTCAGAGCAGTTTGCACAGTTATTTCCTGCACACAACAGTACAGGACCCACTCAGAACAGAGCCACACACACATTTTAACTGATTTGCATCACCAAAGAAGGCCATGTGACCCAAAACTGCCTTGATTGCTGAAATCCAGACTCAGGAAGAATGCACCCAATGTCAGCAATCACCACCACGGGTGAGAAGAATCACCCGATGCACCTCACTTCAGTCACTAATTCCTTGTCAAAGTGTTCCCTGGACAGAGCTGTATTTCAGATCACATTTTTATGTAAGTGTAGGTTTACATAGCAAGCAAACTCTCAGTTGACCTAGGACTTCACCAGAATTTTTTCTGTTTCATTTAGTGCAAGTGAAATTCCTGGAAACAATACCTTTACATGCATTTTCTGTATACCATTGCACATGAAAGAGGAGGAAAAATCCTGTTGTAGAACAAATTTAAATTTCACTCACCACAGTACAATGAAGCCATATTTTCATTTGTTACTTTATGTTATGTTCTTCTCAGAAAAGGAGTAGCCAGGCTGAGCTGCAGTGTCTGCAGAGAGGGACCAAGTCCTTTCCTACAGAGCCAGAGCCAGAAGCTCTCAGGGTGGAGGGCATGGCAGGGAGGAGAGCTGGCAGCCAGCTGCTCAGACAGGGGCTTGTCCAGCTGGTGGAGAACAGAAGTTCTCAGGGTGAGAGGAGCCTGGGCAATCAGATTTGGTGGCAATCCTCTCAGTCAGGGGGTTAATTGAGCAGAGACCAACAGGAAGCCACTTCTCACAAGGACAGCGCGAGGAAAGGAAGAGATGCTCAGTTCTCGTTTCCCCTCTGCCTCATGGCATCACCTTGTGTTTCAGTTTAAAAAGGAAATGATTATCATATCAATTCCAGTCCAATCTCTCCTGAGTTAAGATGTGTCTCTGATCAGCTCTCTGGAGCTCCCCAAGAGCTGCAGGCACACACGAGAGCTCTGCCTGACTTGGTAAGATAAATGAGCACATTCTGTCTGGTGTCATCTCCTGACATTTGCTGTGCATCTTCTGGTTTTTTTTTCTAATACTTCAGTCATAAAATCATGCTGAGTGAGAGAATCTCAACTATTTTTGTGATTTTAAGTTACTTGGAAGAATGGTACAGAAGAAAACTTGAAAACTGAGTTCAAGGATTGGAAGGCATGTATGAGTCCATCCTTCTATGTAAATCACACAATTTTTCTAAATTGGAAAATTCAGGATCTGGAGACATTAGTCAAGCGCTCAAAGTGAATTTTATGATCATTACCTGGTTTACTTGTTTATTTTTCCCCAGATGCCTGCCAAGATTACACAGGCTTAAAAGACAAATGCACTTTAAAAGATCATAGAGTATGATCATACTCTATCATAAATGATCATAGAGTATATTGTGGATTGCAGTTGTCCTTAAAAATACAATTATTAAGGTTTTCAAATTTCCATGTGGAAATAATGCAAAATTCCTTTATATCAGTACTTTTGTAGGAATTTGTATGTTTGAAACATTAATGAATCTCTATAGAACATTTCCAGGAGTTGCAAATTCCTGTACACTGGAACAGAAATCTCAGAAACTCCAGCAGGGAACACTCAGTATTTTTCACAGGATCACTCAGTATTTTTCACAGGATCACTCAGTATTTTTCACAGGGGTCACTCAGTATTTTTCACAGGATCACTCAGTATTTTTCACAGGGATCACTCAGTATTTTTCACAGGATCACTCAGTATTTTTCACAGGGGTCACTCAGTGACCCCCAGCAGGGATCACTCAGTATTTTTCACAGGATCACTCAGTATTTTTCACAGGGATCACTCAGTATTTTTCACTGGGATCACTCAGTATTTTTCACAGGGGTCACTCAGTATTTTTCACAGGATCACTCAGTATTTTTCACAGGATCACTCAGTATTTTTCACAGGGGTCACTCACTATTTTTCACAGGGGTCACTCAGTATTTTTCACAGGGGTCACTCAGTGCCCTCCAGCAGTGCCCCCAGCCCACCCCACTCTGGTTCTCTGCTCAGTCCCCTGTTCTGTGGCACACATCTGTCAGGAGGTGCCACACACTCCTGAGCATCTCCTGTAATTCAGGTTTTGGACACAGCTCCTCCTGCCCCCAGGTCTCTGCTTTTCTGTTTTCACTCCTGGATCTGCTCTGGGCTCAGATTCCCTTTCAGCTGCACACTTAAATCCCAGCATGAGTCAGAAAATGTGGTCTGCTCCTTAAGTGCAGGAGGAACCAGCACCTTAGGGCTGGGAATTTTATCAATTGCATACACACCAGAAAAGCTGCAGTTGAAAGCAGAAGGTTTCTTTACAAGGTTTTTGGGGATTTTTTTAGGCATGAATTAGGAATGAAGCAGGTTGGAAACAGCTCGTGTGGTTTACTCAGCAAGGTTTAGAAACTTGATGCCAACAACTGAGCTGAGTGGATGCCCAATAATATGGTTATGTTTTTCCTAAGTGCAGAAAGGATGGTGAAAGCTGATGGAAATAAATTAAAATAAAAAATAAAAAGGAAAATATAATTGCAGTGGGATCGAGTACCATAAGACAAATAGGGCTGAATCATCATCATGACTACATTTGACATTTTTTAAGATCATCTAAAGATTTGCTTTTTATCTTTCACACATATTCAAGGCTTATTTTTATTTTGCTTCATCTTTTAACAAATTTACTTAAGAACACATCTGAAAAATTTTGATCACATGGTACAACATGGTACATTTGCAAAACAAACAAATATTATTTTGCAAAAACTGGAAGTTACTTGTGTATAATTTTTTTGCTACAAATAAATGCTTAGGCATTGCACAGATACTGTTCCCATGTCTGACAGATCAAATGCCACATCACATTTGAGGTTTTTTGTGAAGGCAGATGTATAACACACAAATTCCAAAAATCAGCCTGAATGCAGTAAAAGGAACTTTGATGCACCAATTTTCTTTCTTTAAATGAAACAAGCCTTTAATGGCTCTTCCAGTTTACATGAACTACAAATGAGGTTTCTCTTGAAAAACTTGGTAATGTTCCTTTCTAAATATTAAGAAAGCAAAATCAGCCTCATTGTCAAGTGGGGTGCAACACAAACTGCTGGTGTCAGAGACCTGTTGCAGTTGCAGGCACGAGTGGGAGCAGTAAAATGGAGCAACTTATTAGAAACGTTTTTAACAGTGCTCTAGGGTAGAGCTGTTACTGTCCTATCATGTTTTGGAAGTGCTGGAATACAATTTGCATCCATAAAATCAACCCACACCCATCAGTCAGCCTGGGTCAGACACTCACCAGCATTTGTGTCCCTGCTGGAACACATCTGGAGCAGCTGTGGGGCAGAGGTGGCACGAGCAGCCCTGGGGCAGGGCTGCAGCCAGGCCAGGGGAGCAGAGGGGAGGGAATATCAAAATCTTGTGAGTGCCTAGCGAGTAGTTCTGGAGCAATAGATGAAATAGAGACGTTGGCAGTATTTGACATAGACACTGAAAATAGTTATGTTAAAGTTTGAGTTCTCTTCCTTTGTTTAGATGATACCAAATGCCACAAGTACCAAAGAACCAACAGACATCCTGCCCCAAGCCTGGCAGGAAAGATCTGGAGATAGGGGTTACAGGTAAGAAAGCCATAAAACATGGTAATTTAGGGAATCCTATAGGTTGCATGCAAATATTAGGAAATTATTATATTGTATTAGATTGGTTATTGAAAATTGTAGTATTCATCAGTGAAAAATACTTATTGTGTTGTAAAACAGAAAATCACTCTCTTCTCTCTTATCTCTCTTCTTCTCTTGCCTCTTGTCTCTCTTATCTCTCTCTTGCTCTAACCTCTCTCTAAGCTCTCTCTTATACCCATGCCCTATAATAAAATACTAACCTGAAGAACAGAATATATTGAGCTTCTGGGTCTGTCCTGTGACCGTCCCACAACCCAAACCCCACATCCCAGCCCTGCTGGGCATCCCAAACCTGGCCCTGCCAGGCAGGAGCAGCCACAGCACTTCTACACACAGCCAGGCAAAGGATGGCACTGCAGGGGAGCCACCAGGGAATTCCTACCAATGGACAGTCACTCCACTGGCTTCTGTGAAGAGAAGAATCGATCCATCAATGCTTAAATGCTGTGATCTAAAAAATAACAGAAAAATATTCAGATCTTCTCCAGAGCTGAAAACAGCAATGGATTCACTTGTAAAACAAACAAACAAACACGCACACACACACATTTGGTGATTACAGAGTACAATTAAATGATAAACTAATTCTGGATTTATACATATATATATACATATATGCACACAGACATATATATATATATCTGGCCATGCAGCTGTGCCGTGGCTGCTCTGAGGTGGAGCTGAAGCCCAGCCACAGCCCTGCCAACCAACAGCAGCACTGTGTGGACAGATGGACAGGCAGACAGACGGACAGGCAGACAGATGGACAGGCTGCTGCTGCCCCAGGCAGCTCCACACTGCTGCACCATGCAGCACTTGCCCCAGGCTCTGCAGCTGAGCAATAGAGGGCAAGAGGCTGACACCAGAAATACATTTTAGACCTTGCTTCTCTGTCCTTTATGGGTTCCTCCTGTTTTGAACCAAACAGAGGAGCTGAGCACACCATGGAGAGCTGTGCAGTAACAACTGGGGTTTAAATTCAGTCCCACTTACCCAGGTACTCTCACAGGGCACGGGTGACCCAGGCCATCTCACCCTCTGGAAGCTCACAATGGCAGCTGCATTTTGCTGAGGCAGAGTTCCAGTGCAGCTCACTCAGGTCACTCCTCCACATGCAGCAGGTGCCAGGTGAGGTACAGGACTAAGCTGTGCTGCTGACTCTCCAAAGCCATCCCCATTCCTCAGCCCCCATGGCCCTGCAGGGACAGGCTGCACAGCCACTGTGGAACTCCATGGGGTAAAAGCAATCACCTTTCCAGATTCCATGGCAAGGAGGGTAACCTGACAGCCAAACCCTCCAAGTAATATGCAAGTCAGCTGCTGATACATCCAGAGTGATTCACCATCTTAATTCAGGAAACTGAAGCATTGAGTCCATATTCATTGGCCAGGGAGGACTGGAAACTACAGTTAAATTTTTTAAAAGTCAGGGTCAACATAAAGGCTTTGGCAATTTATTGCTTCTTTTATAAATCAAATAAAGTGGAATAAATTGGTTTTAAGCAGAGTATTATTTTAAGTGTTTCTTACCACAAGCTTCAAGGAATCTGGGTAAGGCATGAATTTAACCTGAGCAGTCAGTTCGAGCTCAAAGGAATTCAAGCTGTAAAAGATGATATTGAGGTTTGAGTCCCTGTGAGTGGGCAAGAACTGCTATTCCAAACAGTTTGCTGCTTCATGAGAAATGTATTCTTTTCTAGTGATTAGGAAACTTCAGTCTCTACAGCAGTTTCAAGCTTGTACCTAATCCTCAATAGTTAAAACATACAACTCAAAAATTTAGTTCTTCAAAATCAGAAGAATGTTGAAGAATCCATCTTACTGCTGCCCGTGGTTTCGTTTGGTAAGAAGCATGATCAGATTTGCACGGATGTGTAACACTGTTAGTGCAGTGGAAGGGCTGTCCTGCCTGTCCCATGATCCCCATCTGGAGCAGCCTGCCCAGCTCAGCTGGAGCCTCTCAGAGCCCGGGACAGCCCTGCAGGTCACTTTTCTGCCAGCCCAGTGCCTGTGCCTGGTGTTTCCTGCAGCAGCTTCCTGCCCTCACCCACAGAGACCAGCTGTGACTGCAGCTCTGAGGAAATGGTTTCATCCTTCCAACCCGTTTTCTTATTGCAGCCTCTCTCTTTTGCAGGAGCAGAAATCCTTAAAGCCAAAATTCAGCTGGGAAGAGCTGCTCTGTGCTCCCCCCACCTGTAACAAACACCAAGTGAGAAGAACAGGAGGGTGGACATTTCCCTGAGCTCACAATTGAATTTCCATGGATGCACCTGACTCCAGACCAAGGACCTTAGATTGCATTCTGGTGTTAGTATGGAAAAAACAGATTAAGCACTCAACATCTGACCAGACAGCCTGGAACTGGAATAACATACCAAGGAGAATCACCACTGGCAGGGAAAACCAGGTTTGCCTCTCTACCTGTGGGAACTCAGGGCTTGCCAGGCCACAGCTGCTCGTTCAGCACTGACCTACAAACTACAGAGCCCACGTTCCACACAAAAAGGAAAAATAAACTTTCCCAAGCTGTGGTACTGCAATCCTCATTGACAGCTTGACATATCAATATTTCAGGAAGAATAAATGACTTTCATATCCGTGGTTTTCTTGGTTTGTGTGATTTTTTTTTTAAATCCTTCATTACTGGATACTTGGTTACTTGTTACATTACTTTGGGAAGATGCTACACTTAACACCTAAAACTGCTTAAAATGTTTGGAAATATTTTAATGAAGTCTTTTGAGAGATCACGTAATACAACTTTAAAACAAATTTTACTATTATTATAAATATTTTCTCTTCATCCCTTGCCAGAGGAAAACTATAAATCTTGTCTCAGCTGAATGAACACCATTTATCATATTCATTTTCTTGTCAATACAATTATGAAAAGCCTTTGGCCTTTTTCCAAGGAGCCTGATTTGCTGGAGAAACCCAATTAGTACAAGCAGGGCTGCTGCAGCTTGGCAGCCCAGCCCAGCCCTGGGCTCCTGCAGCACAGCCCTGAAGCAGAGCCTGGCACCTCCACCCTGCTGCTGAGCAGTGGTGCTCTGCCTGGCCTCTCCTCCCCGACCACAAGCACTGCAAGGAATTATTTCTGCTCGTTTTTGCCATCTACTGGACACGGCTTAAATCCCAAACCCTGTGATCAGGTGAGAGATTACTCAGTGTAATTTGTTTTCTTACAGACAGGCCTTGGACCCAGAGTATTTCCTACAATCACTTGACAAGTTTATCAGGACATTCTTCTAACAATGATTTATAAGAGACTTTTTCTGTTGGTGCTCAATACAGAATAAACATCACTTTATGGTACATTAAAAGCTTAGTCTTTTATCTCTTTGTATTATTTATTTATCTATTGAACAAATGAAAGTAAATGGACATAATTTTTTATAATGTTTTGTATTCTCCATTTTCAATATTGAAATACTTGGGCCTCAGACATAACATAATAAAATATCTGTAAAACAGTTTTTCTTTACTATTAAACCCATTTTCTGATGATATATTTGAAACTAAAAAAGAAACATGCTAATCAAAGGCTATTTAAACTTGATATAAAATTGGCACCTGCCCCTCCCTTCTTTCCCCACTCACCTTTCTGCTTTAAGTGCAGTAAGGAAGAGCTCATGTGCTGCAATGCTGGGATCAGCACCTGGCTGCAGCTGGACTTGTCCAAATGAAATCCACTGGGCAGATGCAGGCACTTCTCTGCAGCTGGAGGGGAGGCAGAAAAGCATTTGGAACCTGTGCAAGGGAAAAGGAACTGAGCCTTGAATTCCTCACAGAGCTACATTTCAATGTATTTTTACTGAGAATATGGAATGCTGAAATCCCAAAGTTGGATGCTGTTTTTATTTATTTGAAATGAACTTAATCCATGAGGAGGAAGGAATAAATTAATTTTAAAAAATCGGGAAAGGGTCCTGAGGACTGTATACCCTGGGCCCTTGCATAAGAAGCCATCTCCCTGGAGGCACCCCTTTCTCTCCAGAGGAGCAGAGGCAGGATGCTGCCACTCCTGCAGGTTTGCAGTTCTGCTCAGGAGCTGCTCCACCAGGCCCAGCACAGCCCAACCAGCCTGGAGCAGCAGCAGTGATCTGCTCTCACACACCTTCCTGATCTGATGGACTTTTAGGGTTATTCAAGCACAAACCACTAAAGAAGTTAAATGTGCCCACTAGGAAATTCTGCCTTCAGGAGTTCAGTGCTTAGTTGTTGCTTTTGTTGTGGGGATTTTTCCCCCCCAGTCCCCTAAAACTGAAAAGTAAGGGATGCCTTCCACAGATTTTAGGAGAAATAAAGATTACCTTGCTTTCTGTTTTGGATTTACTTCCTTGCTACTGAGCTTGCACGGACGAGATCCCTGCAGGCTGCAAGGGTGGTAAAGGGGGATTTTGTGAGTGTCACCAGGGTCCCACTCCCAGCACCCAGGGGTGGCACTCACCCTGCCAGGGGCTCCTGCACTGCCTGGCATATTGATATTGATATTGATGCTTTTCCTCTCCTCACCAAAAATATTATTAGTGAAGAGGAGAGCTTCACAGTTGACTAAAGTATTTTTAAAAGCTTGGTTTCTTGTAGATCATGTAATTGTTCCTAAATGTTATTTTTTCTGTCCATTTAACAAGCACACAATTGTGTCATAGTTTTGTGTGATCTAAATTATAAACTAAGTATTTTCATAATCCCTCACTACATATTTCAGCAGTTTGTTTCCAGCATGACTATGTGCCTGAGAAAGAGCTACAGTTACTGTATTTATAAAAATGCAAAATATTTCTCTGTAGGGTTAAGAAAATACCTGGGGCATTATTGTACGTGCTAGTTTAAAAATGTACACAATATTTAAAACAAGGAGAATTCATTATCACTATTTATTGAAGAAAATTGTAATGTAAAGATTTTGATTTTGTTTGCAGAAGTCCATTTTCTTCTGGATCAAGACAACTGCAGGTGTTGTGATATTAATAGAGTTGACATAAATAGAAAGTAACTGACTAAATTAAAGACATGATTCATACCAGAGAAAAAAATCTCCCCAGATAGCTCTTGTAAGGTGTGTTTAAAGCATTCTGATGTTAAAGCAAATGTAGGTACACGGTGCTTGGAATTAAAGACACAGGTTGGGCTCTTTTTGCCTTTCTTATGGCAACATTGGGGATGTACAAAGGGAAGGAAGCCCCTCGGCTGGTTTCTGATGAGCAGTGTGACACAGAGAGAAGTGCCTTCTGTGCCCTGAGCCTGCTGCTAGGAGGGGTTTTACTGACGGGTGTCCTGTCCCTGTGCCACTCCTGTCCCTGTGCCACTCCTGTCCCCGTGCCACTCCTGTCCCTGTGCCACTCCTGTCCCTGTGCCACTCCTGCCCCTGTGCCTGTCCTGTCCCTGTGCCTGTCCTGCCCCTGTGCCACTCCTGTCCCCCTGTGCCACTCCTGTCCCTGTGCCACTCCTGTCCCTGTGCCACTCCTGCCCCTGTGTCTGTCCTGTCCCCTGTGCCTGTCCTGTCCCTGTGCCTGTCCTGTCCCTGTGCCAGTCCTGCCCCTGTGCCTGTCCCAGCTCCCTGTGCCACTCCCTGCCCCTGTGCCACTCCTGCCCCTGTGCCTGTCCTGTGCCCCCTGTGCCACTCCTGTCCCTGTGCCAGTCCTGTCCCTGTGCCACTCCTGCCCCTGTGCCACTCCTGCCCCTGTGCCTGTCCTGTGCCCCTGTGCCACTCCTGTCCCTGTGCCACTCCTGTCCCTGTGCCTGTCCTGTCCCTGTGCCAGTCCTATCCCTGTGCCACTCCTGTCCCTGTGCCACTCCTGTCCCCTGTGCCGTCCTGTCCCTGTGCCACTCCTGTCCCTGTGCCACTCCTGTCCCTGTGCCTGTCCTGTCCCTGTGCCACTCCTGCCCCTGTGCCACTCCTGTCCCTGTGCCACTCCTGTCCCCCTGTGCCAGTCCTGTCCCTGTGCCTGTCCTGTCCCTGTGCCACTCCTGTCCCTGTGCCACTCTGCTCTGTGCCACTCCTGTCCCTGTGCCACTCCTGTCCCTGTGCCTGTCCTGTCCCTGTGCCAGTCCTATCCCTGTGCCACTCCTGTCCCTGTGCCACTCCTGTCCCCTGTGCCAGTCCTGTCCCTGTGCCACTCCCTGTCCCTGTGCCACTCCTGTCCCTGTGCCTGTCCTGTCCCTGTGCTACTCCTGCCCCTGTGCCACTCCTGTCCCTGTGCCACTCCTGTCCCCTGTGCCAGTCCTGTCCCTGTGCCTGTCCTGTCCCTGTGCCACTCCCTGTCCCTGTGCCACTCCTGTCCCTGTGCCTGTCCTGTCCCTGTGCCACTCCTGCCCCTGTGCCACTCCTGTCCCTGTGCCACTCCTGTCCCCCTGTGCCAGTCCTGTCCCTGTGCCTGTCCTGTCCCTGTGCCACTCCTGTCCCTGTGCCACTCCTGCTCTGTGCCACTCCTGTCCCTGTGCCACTCCTGCCCCCTCTGCCACTCCCTGCCTCTGTGCCACTCCTGCCTCTGTGCCTGTCCTGTCCCCCTGTGCTCTGTCCTGTCCCCTGTGCCACTCCTGTCCCTGTGCCACTCCTGTCCCTGTGCCTGTCCTGTCCCTGTGCCACTCCTGCCCCTGTGCCTGTCCTGTCCCTGTGCCACTCCTGCCTCTGTGCCACTCCTGCCCCCTGTGCCTGTCCTGTCCCCTGTGCCACTCCCTGTCCCTGTGCCAGTCCTGTCCCCCCCTGTGCCAGTCCTGCCCCGTTCCAGTCCTGCCCCTGTGCTCTCTCCTGTCCCTGTGCCACTCCTGTCCCCTGTGCCACTCCTGTCCCTGTGCCACTCCTGCCCCTGTGCCTGTCCTTGTGCCCCCTGTGCCACTCCTGTCCCTGTGCCACTCCTGTCCCTGTGCCTGTCCTGTCCCTGTGCCACTCCTGCCCCTGTGCCTGTCCTGTGCCCCCTGTGCCACTCCTGTCCCTGTGCCACTCTCTTGCCTCTGTGCCAGTCCTGTCCCTGTGCCTGTCCTGTCCCTGTGCCACTCCTGTCCCTGTGCCACTCCCTGTCCCTGTGCCACTCCTGTCCCTGTGCCTGTCCTGCCCCCTGTGCCACTCCTGTCCCTGTGCCACTCCTGCCCCTGTGCCACTCCTGTCCCTGTGCCTGTCCTGTCCCTGTGCTCGTCCTGTGCCCCTGTGCCACTCCTGTCCCCTGTGCCACTCCCTGTCCCTGTGCCTGTCCTGTCCCCTGTGCCAGTCCGTTCCCTGTGCCACTCCCTGTCCCCTGTGCCAGTCCTGTCCCTGTGCCCGTCTCCTGCTCCCTGTGCCACTCCTGTCCCTGTGCCACTCCTGTCCCCGTGCCAGTCCTGTCCCTGTGCCAGTCCTGCCCCTGTGCCACTCCTGTCCCTGTGCCACTCCCTGCCCCTGTGCCTGTCCTGTCCCTGTGCCTGTCCTGTCCCTGTGCCTGTCCTGTGCCCCTGTGCCACTCCTGTCCCTGTGCCACTCCTGTCCCTGTGCCTGTCCTGTCCCTGTGCCTGTCCTGTCCCTGTGCCACTCCTGTCCCTGTGCCACTCCTGCCCCTGTGCCACTCCTGTCCCTGTGCCTGTCCTGTCTCTGTGTCACTCCTGCCCCTGTGCCCCTCCTGTCCCTGTGCCTGTCCTGTCCCTGTGCCACTTCTGTCCTGTCCCTGTGCCACTCCTGTCCCCTGTGCCACTCCTGTCCCCTGTGCCACCCTCTGGGGAGGGCTCTGTGCCAGCCCAGCCCCGCTGCCAGCAGCATGATATTCCCTAATTGATTTTCACCTTAGCACCGAGCAGATGGAGCAATAATCAGCCAATAATGGGCACATTTCTGATTTTGATACATTGGTTTGAATGTCTTGCTCAATGCTCCTTTATTTTTCCGAAAAAAACCACTAAGATCCTCAGATAATAAAAGATTTCCACAAGTTTTCTCGTGCTGACCTTAGCAAAATGCTTAGGAAAGACTTTGGATTTGATATGCTCTCATAAGGCATAATGCAAATTAAAACGTTATATATTAATTCTATGTATTAACATTTAAAAGTGCTTCCTGTATTAATATATTTAAAGTGATGATAACAATATAATGTTAATTTAAGCTTGTAATATTTTGAATGGTGTAAGACTAACTGATACTCATAACCAGCTCCAATTAAGGCTGCACTGAGACTCCCATTGTACTGTTATTTTAACCTATATTTTGCTGTTTTGTTGGGGTTTTTAAAAGTAATTTTTCAAGTAAATTTTCTTTTAAAAATATTAAAAAATAACTTTTCAGTTTAGAGGAAAGAATGCAGATCTCTGCCTGTGTTGACATTAGTTCTGAGTGCATTTTTTCCCCTTTGATGACTGAGGTGTGGCTGCAGAATCCTTCCTGCTCCCATGCAGACCACACTGTGTGCAGATAATCGGCCCCCACTAAGGGGATGTTTTCAGGATAATTAACACACATCAATAAGAAACATCAGTCAATGAAAAATATTTTTAACAACATAAACAAACTTTTTGATTTACTCACACGTAAGTATTCTTTTCTAAATTGCAGGTGAGATTTCTACTTATTTTCTTTTTACAAAAAAAACCAAAAAAACAAACAAACAAAAAAAACCAACAACAACAACAAAAAGGTCACAGTTCTGCAGTCTGGGAGAAAAACAATCACGGGAAAAAAGCCAGGCAAGGAGTTCCCTCTTTAAAGCCAGGGGTTTCAGTGATGTGCCACTTTGTGCCACCACTGCAATATTTATACACAAGTTAAGAGTTAGATGTTCATTTTACTCGATCACATTAAGAACAAATTGTGGCTGGTGCTTGTGAACTGCTCCACGTGAGCTCAGAGCAGGGCTGATTTCTGCTTTTCACACACAGCCTCATCCCCCTGGCTGCCATGGGTGGCACAGACAGGAATTTATCCCAGGACAAATGCAGCCCTTTGCCAAAGACTACTGAGCTTGCTGGGAGTATTTTAATATTTGCATTTCCTTTCTGTTGTGCACTGAGATGGCCTGAACTTGCAAAGCTGCTCAGAGGTCTCCACTCTCATTAACTTTAATGGGACTCTGAAATCACTGGAGAGGAAGTGTTCAATACTGGGGAGATGCAATATAAAATTGCAACTTCATGCTCATCTGCATTTCCATACTTGGTGTGAGGCTTTGTCCACCCAGAAAATCACTGTTCAGCAGACAAGGTGGCCAGAGCACCAGCAACTGAAAGGACTTGGCAGCAAAGCTTCTCTCTGAGGGCAGCCAGGGAGGCACATCAGACACGAGCAGGGGAAATACTCCACTCAGGTTTTGGTTTTCTTGCACAGAAAAGGAAATGTCAGGGCTGCACAAAGTCGGGGCAAGGCAGAAGGGGAGCCAGGGCTCCTGGCAGGACAGGAGCTCACCTTTGTCTGGGCACTGCTGGGACAGAGAGCTCCCCTGGGGGGACATGGGCTGCAAAAGGACAGCCCAGCCCACCTCCAGCAGGATTTTTCTGTCTCCATAAAAAATGCTGCTGATCTATTTAAGAAACTGTTTGGCTGTGAGACTTTAAAAACTATTAATAAAAGTAGATGTTCAGCTTTCTTTGAACTGCAGCCCCAGGTTTCTGGGAGCCTACACGAGCACCAGGCAGCCCCTCAAATTCCAGTGAAAGGAAAGAGCTGCTGGGTAAAACACATTTTTTGGCTATTATTTAAATTGAGATGCTGCTATTAAAAAGCCCATAACCACACTTCTGAACAAATGACCTCAATCTGCAGGATCTAGGGTTTGGATTTAGTGTTCTTGCTCTGTGAGACCCCAGCAAAGCAGGGGCTCATGTGGGATCCATCAGAGCCCAGCTGTGTGAGCTGCCACAGCAGCACCAGGTGAACAGTCCTGAGAGGGATCCTGACCCATTCAGGTCCCGGTACAAAGCACCCTTAAACTCCTCCACTGGAGCAAAAGTCACCCTAGGCCCCGTGTCTGGTTACATCCAGTAAGAGCCTTCCCCTCAAACTCCTGAATGCCAAGAGAACCTGCTTTTAGTTGACTGTAAGTGATGAAACAGCGCTTATGTGCATGAAATTTATTAATGGCAAACCAGATTGCACGCGCTCACATCTCCTTTTTGTCCCTTTGTGTGCCATCCTGTGGCATCTGGAGTGCCCTGCAAACCTCCATCACCTGGGGAACACCTGGGGACACCTGGGGACACCTGAGGAACACCTGGGGAACACCTGGGGACACCTGGGGACACCTGGGGAACACCTGAGGAACACCTGTGAACACCTGAGGAACACCTGAGGAACACCTGGGGAACACCTGAGGAACACCTGAGGAACACCTGTGAACACCTGAGGAACACCTGAGGAACACCTGAGGAACACCTGAGGAACACCTGGGGAACACCTGAGGAACACCTGAGGAACACCTGGGGAACACCTGAGGAACACCTGGGGAACACCTGGGGACACCTGAGGAACACCTGGAGAACACCTGGGGAACACCTGAGGAACACCTGGGGAACACCTGGGGAACACCTGGGGAACACCTGGGGAACACCTGGGGACACCTGGGGACACCTGAGGAACACCTGAGGAACACCTGGGGAACACCTGAGGAACACCTGGGGGAACACCTGGGGAACACCTGGGGAACACCTGGGGAACACCTGAGGAACACCTGGGGAACACCTGAGGAACACCTGGGGAACACCTGAGGAACACCTGAGGAACACCTGGGGAACACCTGAGGAACACCTGAGAACACCTGAGGACACCTGGGGAACAGCTGGGGACACCTGGGGACACCTGAGGAACACCTGAGGAACACCTGGGGACACCTGGGGAACATCTGGGGACACCTGGGGACACCTGAGGAACACCTGGGGACACCTGGGGACACCTGAGGAACACCTGGGGAACACCTGGGGAACACCTGAGGAACACCTGGGGAACACCTGGGGAAACCTGAGGAACATCTGGGGAACACCAGGGGAACACCTGGGGAACACTAGGGGAACACCAGAGGAACACCTGGGGAACACCAGGGGAACACCTGGGGAACACCTGAGGACACCTGAGGACACCTGAGGACACCTGAGGAACACCTGGGGAACACCTGGGGAACATCTGGGGAACACCAGGGGAACACCTGGGGAACACCAGGGGAACACCTGGGGAACACCTGAGGAACACCTGAGGACACCTGAGGACACCTGAGGAACACCTGGGGAACACCTGGGGAACACCTGAGGAACACCTGAGGACACCTGAGGACACCTGAGGACACCTGAGGCTGCTTCTCCTGTCCCAGCTGCATCCCAGCCCTTCCTGGGCCAGCAATGGCAGCAGCAGCGGCCCAAGAGAAGGATAAAGGACAGCAAATACAGGAAACTCAGCAAGAGGAGCTTCTCAGGATTCTGGGGGCTTACACCTGTCAGTCCTCTGGCTAATGAAGCACTTTTGTTCCCATTTCAGTTTCAGAATATCCTTCCCTGCATGTCCGTGACAGCTTTCCTTAAGGTTTAATTACAACAGAGCCATTTAAACAATAATTTCAGGTATTTTGTTTCAAAGTCCTGAAGCACATTTTTCGGTGGATTTTTCTCGAGGGGAAGGAGCTGGAGATGTAAATATTCCCAGGAAAGCCCCTCTGCCTTGCCACCATGTGCCCAGTGTCTGACTGAGGCCATCCCAAACAGACAAGCTGCTCACACCCAGCACCCCAAAACGGGGATGGGAATGGAGAGTCTGGCAGACCCTTAACTGTAGTGGCACTGCTGGGTGCAGCTATAATATTACCCTCATAATTCTACTATATAATAACAACAAAGGAAAAAAAAGGTGAAGGGTCATTGTGCTTTGTCTTTAGAATTAAGATGGCTGTCTTCATCCTTACAGCATACTCTTAATTCTGGAGACACATCTTAATAACCTCTAAATAGTTCCAACAAAAGAGCCGTGTCAGAGGAATGAGCAGGCCCCAAGGTGTTTCAACTGGAGTGTTTTCATCTGCCTTTATTGCTCTATCCCTCTCCAGAATTAAGGCAATAACCTGTGATAAATTATTCAGGAACTGCTACAGGGATCAAAGCAAAATCATTCTGTTAAAGTGCTGTTTGCAACATTTGGCACTTAGTGTGAAAACTTTTAATGTGTGCAAGCTGAAAATCAACGATTTTAAATAATTTAACAGCATGGAGTTTCTACAAACCAGCTAAAGATAGCATGTTGCTATTTAACTGCTTTTTCTTCAGATCCCTTTTCCATGTGTTCCTAGCAGATCTGGTGATGTCACAACTATAAACAAAGTACTACTGAGATTCCAGCTGCCCAGGCAATAGATTACTTACCCACACTGTCAGGAGAAATCTTGACATCCTTGGGAGAAAATTAGAGACTGTTTTAATGCTGGAAATTTTTCCTATTAATATAAATACACGAAGAAGAAAGTAGCAAAAAAGAAAAAAAAACAAAACAACAAGAAAAAAGGGAAGAGAAGGAAAGTATAATGACTTCAGCCATCTTCAATTACATTTGATATCCCTAGAAAAGAAACCTGGCCATATGCTTAGTATGCAGATATAATGATTATAAATGTGTTTTTAAAAGAAAGATCTCTCTTGTTACGACTGTAACAGTGTGCATTTTCAGTGGTGCATCTCAGAAATATTAAAAACCTAAAAAAAACCCTAGCCAGTTAGAAAGTCCTAGTAAAACCCCCAAATTAAATGAACTTGGCAGTCCTGGACCATTTTCATAGTGATATTTTAACAGTGTCATCTCCCCTTGGATGGCAATGCTGAGCCTTTTATTGAAGAACAGAACTGTTTTTGTTTCCAGTACTTGCAAAATGAAGTACCTGAAAGCACTTCTGCATGTATCATTTATTCATTATTATAGAAAAATAGCTTTAACCTAATAAATTGTGTTTAAGATAATTTAGAGCAAAAGTTTTGTTTATGATAAAGCATTTAGTTCTTTATCAGTAGCTTAAAGCACCAAGTTTTCTTTATACAAATTAGACAGATGGTGCTTACAGTAGAATTTACTAAAGGTCTGTCACAACAAATGCAGCCAAGCTGCATATTTAATCACTGCAGAACCTTGTCTACCTGCAGCTGCCAACTGCTAATCCAATTTCCCTGATAAATGTGGCAAGAGACACGATCAGCAATAAAGAGCATCTAACTCCATTTTCCTGCAGGGCGTCTTTTGATGAACATTTAGGACGGAAGCAGGAGAGCACTGTGTGGCCCTGCCTGGTGGCAGCTGCATGCATTTTGAAGACACAGTTCTCAGGTTACTCACTTAATTCTGCCACTATCATTATGTTGCTATTGATCTCAGTGGCTCTTGTCTACACAGCATTACTCTAGATGAAGCTGGATCAGGCAGTTATCATGCATCAAACTTGCTCAAAAGCCTGGAGATTTCCCCTTAATTACTTGTGATTTTATTTGCAAATACCGTTAAAGTGTAATCAAGCAGTCACTTTCCAGGGTCGTTAAGAACTTGCTAGTTTAGGAATATATCACTGGCACTCCATTAAAATTTCTCTACTAAGACAGTTTCAAACAATCCGGACAGGACAATGGCAAAATTATTTCAATAAAGGGAATCCTCACACAAGAGGAATCCAGGTTCATACAGAAATGGTTATGCCACCACACGACCTCCTTGCTCCAATTTTTAGGATTTATAACTGGAACATAGGAGAGGTGAATCCAAGACAGGAGAACCGAGTCTATTTTATACATGAAAAGTGATTACAATTAAATACATAAAGCAATAACAAGGGAGGAAACCAGAATTAAATAATTGTTGAAATAACCCTTAGTACAATTGAAAAAAAAAATATTGTCTTAATTCAAGCAATGACTGTGAACTGCACATCTTTGGGTAATGTCAGCCACATACTGCAGCCAATTATTTACCAAATCCTTCCAGCACATCTCTTTATTTCCTTGTGAAAAAAAGCAGATAAATATGATGAAGCAGCATTTAAGTCGCCACCATGTTTAAAACAGCAAATTAAAAATGACTGTTCAGATTTCTTCAAAATGACCCTGTTCAGCTGAAGTGAGCACTCCAGCGTGCAGTTAACAACTGATTCAGTGATGGCAGAAGAAGATCTCTTTAATGCAAGAGTGCTCTCATATATTACCATTCCTGATGACACACCTCCTATCCACTGTCTTTTTCTTCCCTAAAATATACTGTTGTTTTGACACAAACAGCTTGCTGCACTTAAGGATTTTACTAATAAAACATAATGTTGTGTTAGATATTATGACTGTTGCCACAGCTGAACTGCCTTGTCAAATCAATCCTAATATGGCTCCCACAGGCACATAAAAACCTTATTTAGCTATCAGTTATCCTAATCACTTTGTTCAGTTTAAGGGTGCAATACTTCAAGACCCGTTCCAATTTATACATATATGCCCAGCCATTTAATAAAGTCTTGATTTATATAATAAATTCTTGTTTGGAAAAAAATACTTTAAAGCAGCAGTGTTTTATCAAGTGTGTTACATGTCTCCTCATGCCCCCAAATAAATATGTTAATGTACACAAACAGGATACTTGCACAGAAAAGAGGAATATGGAACAGATAGGCTATCAATGAAGAAAAATCTGTCTCTCTGATTACAAATGAGCCTTAAATGAGGTCCCCGTTGGAGAAATCCCAATGCCTTTGAAAATCTTGGTACTAAGTTTATGCAGGACAGCTTTCCCAGCCTTTGTCCCTGCAGAATTCCCAGTTCAGCATTCAGGAACAGGCTGCCAGGTGCAGGCACAAGGGACACTGGCAGCACGGGTCCAGTTGGTGCTGAGTGCTGCCCCAGCACCAGCCCTTCCCGCATCCTCCTTCCAAGGAAACTTTGCTTCTCCCTGTTCAAAACCCCTGGTGAGAACCTGAGTCCTTAAACCAGACTGTGAGGGGGAGCAGGGAATTCCCGAACTCATCCTCATCCTCTGCAGGAAAAGGAGCCAGGACAAACCAGCCAAGCTTCATCTCTGCACGTGTTCAGAGAGTCAGGCTCGAGGCTTCCATGGAGAAATCTCACATCATGGGAATTTCATGGGACCTGCAAGAACAGAATCCTGAGCCAGGAGACAATTTTACTGAGCAATAGAGACCACAAATCACTGATTCTGAATGACTTGTACCTAGGGCTGGCTCATGTCCACATTTCATATCTTACTCTTCTTGATATTTCCTCTGTTAACCTGCAGCGTTTGTTCACTGCCCTACAAGAATATCCACACAAGAAAACTAAGATTCAGCAGCTAGAAAATGCAATAAATTAAATTGCAATAATAAAATAGATCCTTTCACATTTAAACTGCAATTTTTTATGTTCATATTCAGGTTTTTCTGCCTCTACCTATTTGAGATGAAGAAGGAAGCTGCCCTGGAAGTGAATCTGGGCTGTGCTGGGATTATTCGTGTGACACTGCCTCACTTGTTCCAGAAGATGTGAGTTTAGGAGATACAAGATGCTGTGAGGAGGGAGAGAGAGAGACAGCTGAGAGGTTTCCTGGAAGTCTGGTTTGATTTTGTGAACAAGCAGCTGTGGACAGCTCTTGGGAAAAAGCTATCTGCACAAGAACCAGCCTCTCCTCCTCATCTTTAGCTGCTCTTGAGGGGAGCTGGCTTCTCCCATGCTCATTCCCCTTGAAAATAATTCAGAGGAGGAATTTAATTTATGTTCTTCAAAGAGCTCTTGGCTGTAGGGCTCTCCCTCCTCTCTCCATGGGCAAACTCGGGCAAACCAAGTGACAAGTGGAGTTAGGAGGAGTCTTTTGTGTGGTGAGCTTGTTGTGCAGAGTTAGTGTGAGCTTCACAGCTCAGTTCCCATCTGTAACACAAGCCTAATTCCACTCCTTACCTTTAGGGACACTGCCAAGACCACATCACTCACCCCAGTGCAGCAGCAAGAATGACAGAAAAATGCCAAAAAGAAAAAGTGCCAGGAAGAGCAGTCACCAGGGACTGACAAACTCAACAACAGCCTGGAAAGAAAAGATCATGGCAGGTAGTAGCTTTTCTTGAAGCTGGGATGTCACAGCTTCTGGACTGAGAGAGTCAGATAGTCTCTGAGAGAAGTAACTGTGGTCCTGCCATTGAAACTGTCTGTAACAATGTCAATGTTTACGGCTGCATGGCAATCCGAGCCCTGCCATTTCCTGCCCAAACACCCAGCTCTGGAACCTGGGCTGCTCTGCTCTAGCACAGGCTTTCCAGATGCTTTTAAACCCAAGAAAATACATTCAATAACCTTCTGCTTTGAGGTCACAGAGCCTTCAAAGCACAGTCTGTGCTCAGAGACTTCCTCAACCTGCTGCAGTTGTGCCCAGATCCAGGAGCTGCATCCTCCCCTGCACCAGACCCAAGGGAGAGGGGCTTTGTGCTGGACTCCAAACTGCTGCTGGCAGCAAAGGCTCTGATGGACTTTGGGCAAATCCACTCTGAATCTCAGCTAGAAATACATGCAATAGAGATATTCCTTAGAAAATCTATTCCTTAGAATATCTATTCTCTTTTTAATATCTATTCTCTTTTAAAACCATAATCTGTTCTTCATTAAAGCAATTCATTTTCGTGGCATGTATTCTAGCCACAAAAAAGGAACATGAACTGAGTGACTTTTATCCGACTTGTTTCAGCCACAAGGGATAAAGATGCACCACACCCATACTGAGCCATGCCGAACACCTCACCAAAGCTGAGCAGAACCCTGGTCACTTTGGCTCCAGGGGGCGTTGGGCACTGTCCCAGGGCAGCCTGAGCTCACAGACACCAGCAAACTCCCTGCCCTCACTGGGGTTTGCTTCTCTGCCACCCCTGCACACCACTGACCAAAGAGCTCGGCAACTATTGTGAGAACAAACAGTTTTCAGTTTAAGTAGATTAAACTCTTTTTGAAACAGAGAACACTGCAAGAAGAGGTTTTATAGCTGCCTGCTATTGGAAAATCTCCTGATTCAGTTTTAAGAGTTGTTTCTCTGTCAATCTGTAACATCCAGATGGGATTACCTGGTTTTATTTTGCAAAGCTGCGTTGTTGGTTCCCCCCAGTTCCAGGCCAGAGCCTGTAACAACATGAGGCTAACAAAGACAGGGACTGAGAATGTTTGAGAGACTGGAATTATTTTACCCCAAGTTACCATACAAAATAACAATAAAACTGCAGCTATTTTGCTACAGAAGCATAGAGTGGGAAAGTTAATTATCAGGAAGAACTAAACACGTATGAGAGAGCACTCAGCTTCACAAACATAAAGCAATGACTAACACATTCCATTATGCAAATGAATTCAAAGATATTTCACAACTGATCAGCTAGGAGGGACATAATGATTTATAATTCAAATAACTGAGCTTTGAAATCAAATTGGACTAATATATTTCAAAATATGCAAACCTGGAATAATTGTGAAAGTAATGGAGACCATGATACCAAACCAAATCATTTGTTGCCTTTGTTGATACCTTCTTACATTTTTTCTTATTTTTTCCCGTTATGTAGTGCAGTCACTGAAATTATAGTTTGCTTTTAATTCTACATTATCCTTTAGAAAAATATTATAATATACATTAAAAAAAAAAAAAAAATACCAATTTCTTAGACTATGTAAAAGCTGATTGGTGTAAAGGAAAGTACTGAAATGAAATAAATTATTATTTTAACCTTTCAGGCGAGCCACAATTTAATCTGTTTCAAATACTGAAAATTGATCCACTGGATCTAGCATCTTAACAATACACTACTTCTTTCAAAGCAATATATACTTAAAGCCTTTGAAAAACCTCTAATATAATGTGAAAAGGCCAAAGTTTGCAATGCCAGGAAGTAGTTATAAACTACTTCATATGTTTGAAATAAAAAGTACTTCAGTATTATTATTTTAAAAAAAACCCCTATTGGTAGAGTTTTTAATAGGAAAAAATACATATCTTTAAAAGCCAAAATGACCAGTGAAATTAGGTTGTACATCATTTTCTGGGAAAAAGGAAAAACAGCCTCGACAGGTGTAATTTATCATTTTTCTGATTTAATACCAAAGAAATATATTAAAATAATAAAAAGAATCCTGAAATCCTCAAAATTTGTAGTGATAAATAGCCCTCCCTGTCTTTATTGCATTATGCCTACTAACAGAAATATTGCATGGTGGATTTCGCCAGACAAGGACGATTATTTTCCAATAAAAAGTTGCATATTAAATTCCAGCACAAAAGTGGGTGTCTGATACTTTTGCAATCTTTTATGGCCTGCCGGGGAACACAGTTTTGAACGGAGCTAACACCAGCTGAGGGTGCAGGGGGGCAGCAGGGGCGCCGTGCCCGGCTCCTCTCGGAGCCCTTCCAACCCGGGGGTTTGTTCTGCAGCTGAGCTCTCTTCTGCACTGGTCACTGCTGGTAAAGAACTGCTTTGTTTGAAAGAAGAGGACAGTGCTGCTGGGCATGCAGAGGGGTCTGAAACCACCCTGGTGACATCTAGCAGGTTTCTGCAGAGAAAAATCCCACAGCTTCATCACAATGCTGATCTTCACGAGAACTCGAGGTATTAAATATCTGCTTTTCCAGCCTGGGATTATTGCATCTATTTCACAAGCAGGAACTCATCTACTGCAAACATAGTGTGGGTAATCTGAAAGCCATCCAGGCTTATTTGCACCAGCAGAGTGTTTTGGCCCTACTTTTGGAGAGCTGTGAGAACCCATTCCTCTTCCAGCCTGCAGAAGACAACAGGAAATGCTGGATGCTTGCTGGCTGTAGCAGCAATGTGAGGTGATTCTGTCAGGAATAACCAGAGAACTCACAGCCAGCTGAGCTACATTTCATGGGGATTCTGAAAGTGTTCTGAATCCTACAGAAGCAAGAAGTATCAGCAGAAAGGAGGAGAGAGCTCATTAGTTCCTTCATAAATCTTGTTAATGAAATAAATGTCTCTCATTCTGGTTTTGTTGAATTCCTTAGCAATGTTTCAAGTCCTTTCCATCCTGGTTTCTGTGATGCCATGAGAAAATAAACACATGCATATTTAAAATATCAAGTTAGCTGCTTAATGGTATTTCAAGTCACATATAGAAGTACACCTTGTATGGTTTTCATTAAACAAAATTCACTTATGGAATGTGAAAATCTGCACTCATCTTTCAACCCAAGGAAATATATTAAAATTATTCTTACAGTATTAGAGTTCTATGGAGAAATAAAATGACACCAATTGTCATATTCCAGGTGCCTTCTCCTTTGTTTGTATAACCCCCTCTAGAAAATTACTGAAAAGTTGCTTTGGTGAGCCCTGGTAGTTTATTATCTGTCATATACCTTTAAATATTGTGTCATATCAAACACTGCTACTAGGGGTTGTTTTTTCTATGTTCTTGCTTGACTGACTGAACATTCCAAGAACAAACATTCTTCTGCAACTAATGGTAAGTGAATATTAACTAGAATAAGCTAAGAAAGGGACCAACAGAGAGCAAGTAAGCATCCATGACTGGGTAAGAATGTCACAAAAATATCTGAACCCAAACAAAACAAACAAAAAAGCCCCGTGATTTCCTGGCTTGGGAACCCTGGCACCAATTCCTGACCCTGACATCAAATCCACAGAGTGACAGGATGAGCTGAGTCAGAAGGGACACAAGGTTCATTGAGTGCAACTCCCAGAACATCCCCAAAAGGCACATCCTGGGACAGAGCATTGCCCAAACTCCCCTTGAGCTCTGCCAGGGTGGTGCTGCTTCACTGCCCTGGAGCCAGGAGAGGCCCAAAGGGTCAGTGAGCCAGCCCAGCTGTGTCCAGCTGTGCCCCAAAGGGTCAGTGAGCCAGCCCAGCTGTGCCCAGCTGTGCCCAGTGTCACAGTGACCCAGCCCAGCTGTGTCCAGCTGTGCCCCAAAGGGTCAGTGAGCCAGCCCAGCTGTGCCCAGCTGTGCCCAGTGTCACAGTGACTCAGCCCAGCTGTGTCCAGCTGTGCCCCAGTGTCACAGTGACCCAGCCCAGCTGTGTCCAGCTGTGCCCCAAAGGGTCAGTGAGCCAGCCCAGCTGTGCCCAGCTGTGCCCAGTGTCACAGTGACCCAGCCCAGCTGTGTCCAGCTGTGCCCCAGTGTCAGTGAGCCAGCCCAGCTGTGTCCAGCTGTGCCCCAAAGGGTCAGTGAGCCAGCCCAGCTGTGCCCAGCTGTGCCCAGTGTCACAGTGACCCAGCCCAGCTGTGTCCAGCTGTGCCCCAAAGGGTCAGTGAGCCAGCCCAGCTGTGCCCAGCTGTGCCCAGTGTCACAGTGAGCCAGCCCAGCTGTGTCCAGCTGTGCCCCAAAGGGTCAGTGAGCCAGCCCAGCTGTGCCCAGCTGTGCCCAGTGTCACAGTGACCCAGCCCAGCTGTGTCCAGCTGTGCCCCAAAGGGTCAGTGAGCCAGCCCAGCTGTGCCCAGCTGTGCCCCAGTGTCACAGTGACCCAGCCCAGCTGTGTCCAGCTGTGCCCCAAAGGGTCAGTGAGCCAGCCCAGCTGTGCCCAGCTGTGCCCAGTGTCACAGTGACCCAGCCCAGCTGTGTCCAGCTGTGCCCCAAAGGGTCAGTGAGCCAGCCCAGCTGTGCCCAGCTGTGCCCAGTGTCACAGTGACTCAGCCCAGCTGTGTCCAGCTGTGCCCCAAAGGGTCAGTGACTCAGCCCAGCTGTGTCCAGCTGTGCCCCAGTGTCACAGTGACCCAGCCCAGCTGTGTCCAGCTGTGCCCCAGTGTCAGTGAGCCAGCCCAGCTGTGTCCAGCTGTGCCCCAAAGGGTCAGTGAGCCAGCCCAGCTGTGCCCAGCTGTGCCCAGTGTCACAGTGACCCAGCCCAGCTGTGTCCAGCTGTGCCCCAGTGTCAGTGAGCCAGCCCAGCTGTGTCCAGCTGTGCCCCAAAGGGTCAGTGAGCCAGCCCAGCTGTGCCCAGCTGTGCCCCAGTGTCACAGTGACCCAGCCCAGCTGTGTCCAGCTGTGCCCCAAAGGGTCAGTGAGCCAGCCCAGCTGTGCCCAGCTGTGCCCAGTGTCACAGTGACTCAGCCCAGCTGTGTCCAGCTGTGCCCCAAAGGGTCAGTGACTCAGCCCAGCTGTGTCCAGCTGTGCCCCAGTGTCAGTGAGCCAGCCCAGCTGTGCCCAGCTGTGCCCCAGTGTCAGTGACTCAGCCCAGCTGTGTCCAGCTGTGCCCCAGTGTCACAGTGACCCAGCCCAGCTGTGTCCAGCTGTGCCCCAAAGGGTCAGTGAGCCAGCCCAGCTGTGCCCAGCTGTGCCCAGTGTCACAGTGACCCAGCCCAGCTGTGTCCAGCTGTGCCCCAAAGGGTCAGTGACTCAGCCCAGCTGTGTCCAGCTGTGCCCCAAAGGGTCAGTGAGCCAGCCCAGCTGTGCCCAGCTGTGCCCAGTGTCACAGTGACTCAGCCCAGCTGTGTCCAGCTGTGCCCCAAAGGGTCAGTGACTCAGCCCAGCTGTGTCCAGCTGTGCCCCAGTGTCACAGTGACTCAGCCCAGCTGTGCCCAGCTGTGCCCCAGTGTCAGTGACTCAGCCCAGCTGTGTCCAGCTGTGGCCCAGTGTCAGTGACTCAGCCCAGCTGTGTCCAGCTGTGCCCCAAAGGGTCAGTGACTCAGCCCAGCTGTGTCCAGCTGTGTCAGTGTCAGTGACTCAGCACTGATTATTGATTTTACATATTCACAGGCTAGGGAATGTGTACAACATATAAACTATTTTTTAGGAAGTTATAAACTCAGTAACACAGTTTAAAGCATCTCAATGTTTAGTATCATTTGCTCAGGAAAAGGCACACGACAGTGCAATTACCAAAGCAATTCCTCAATTGAAATTTAGGGACAGACATTGATTTACTTTATAAAATCTCTATGAAGAGCTATAGGGTTCAGATTGCCTTAAAGAAATAGTCCATTCTATCAAGTCCATAATTCACAGTTTATCCCCACTATGGGGAGTTCTGGAGATGTTTATAGTTGCACTAAATCCTTTACAAGTATATACCATACAGAGCAATAGAAAAGAATTTGAACTGCCCAGATTTGACACCAATATCAAAATCATAAAAAGGCTGTTTTGCAAAAGAGCCAAATCTTTATCCTTCAGTTACAAGACATTGAAAGAAAACAAGAAGCCATGGCGACAGCTTGAAGAGAAAATTAAAACCATGCAAGGAAATCTCTTCCTCCAACATTCTGAGTACTTTTGTCGACATCTGTTCTTTGGTTCAGGGCTGTATCTGGATGCTGAAAGATGGAGCAATAATATAAAAGCTGGAAAGTGCTGGAGAGTGAACAGGGGCAATCTCAGCAATTCCCATTTCTGTTTCTGCCTTGGCAGTATCAGGCAAGAGGAAACACACATAAAATTCCGTATTTTAAGAAACATCCGCAAAACTTTATAAGTATCTGAGAAAACTTCTAAAGATCTAGAGAGGAATCTCATAATACAAAAAGCAGTTTTCCAGCATGTAAAGAAGAGAAGCAAGAAATAAAAGAGCAGAAAACCTTAGAGATCTCAAAGCAATCATAGCAAGACAGCTCTTAAATCCAAGGGCAGGGTCCCTCTATCTTTGTCACCCGGGGTAAAGTGATTCAAAAGTTCAGCTAAATGTAACAGAGGCAAAGAAAACAACACGAAGTCTCAGAGAAGCCATCCTCTTTCCAGGAGGCCCTGAAGCCCTTTCCTGGGAGGTTTTGGCAGGTTCACCATCCCGACGCCGAGGAGTTCCTGGAGCTCAGGAATCCTGCACACACAAGGACTCCAACACAGGAGGGCTGGGAACACGCCAAGGAAGCAGTTGTGGGATCAGCTGCTGCAGCCACAAGAGGTGATGACTGCCATTGGGTGAGGTGCTTGTTTGGGCTTTTGTTTGCTTGTTAAAGTAATTAAAGGAGAGAGTGAAAACCTTTTAAGCTTACCTAAGGATTACATGAACTGGGAATGTAAATTTACCAACAGTCTTGGTGGCAAGTTAAGGATATTACAAATGTAGCTGCATTACAGAAATCACAAAGCTGGGAAAAAAATCCCACATTTTAAACAAAACTTTCAGAGTTGCTTAAGGATGTGCTATCCAATTCCCATTACAGTGCAAGAAAAATGGACCTCCAAAACCCCTGAAAAGACTTTGAAAATCTGTTCCTTATGTGGTGCCGAAATTTCAGTAAAAACACAGAAAGCAATTTGTTGGCAAGAAAGCTCTGTACAGTCAGGTTTTAATTATTTCTGACAGATTATCATCACTTACCCTGAAAGCCCTGGTGGCTCAGACAGCAATGGGATATATACTTTTCATTAGAGCTGGACAAAGGTGAATAGCTAAAAACTGCACACTCTATCATGAGTAAAAGCACTGAGGTTTTGTTTGCTGTGATTTAAGGAGGTGTTGCAGTCTGAATGTTCCAGAAAATATTCAGAGATCCACACTGAAAAGTTGTACCAGGGAAAATCCCTCTATCCCTCTATAGGTGCATTCACCACAGCGATGTCCTGCAGCAATGTTTGGACATGCTCCTCTTATTCCTGTTTCACTTCTTTTATCACCACCAAAAATACTTAATACTTGGGAAAATATTTTTTAAATCGCCCCCACGATAAATTATTTCCATATGATTTTGATAATAGTTGGAAAAAAAAAAAAAAAAAAACCAAAAGAGGCTCACAAAGAGTAAGGGAAGAAAAGTGATTGCAGCCAAAATAAAGACACTTGCAGCCAAATGCCTAGGACAGGCTCAGGGAGCAGATGGAACAAAAACTGCTCCAGTCTCAATATTTCCTTCCCTTTGCAGGGAAGGACCAAGGCAGGTGGGCACCTGCTTAAAGAAAAACTGGATCTGTAGGGTAAGACAGAAGAGCAGACGAGTGGCTTTCTAGAATAGCTGTGTTCAAACACTTACTGCATCCAGAGGAGAGCAGGTGAGCGGGCTGACAGCCAGGGATCTGCCTGCTGCTGCTACAAGGTGCTGAGACTGTCCCAGGGGCAGAGCACCAGGAGTGGGTTCGGGTCACATAGATCAACGTGCTGCCATTTCACACCCAGAATTTCCACCTGCCATGCCACCCCGGGAGAAAGACCTTCATTTTAACTGCCACAAGCACAGCTGTGGTTGTCCAGGTTTCACAGCTGCGTCTTACAGCCACTCAGCGAAGTGTCCATGTCAGGCTGTAGCATCCATTCTGTTAAATATGTTTTCCAGTCTAATCAATTAACAAGTCACAGCTTTATGAAAACACAGTAAGCCATGAGGAAAGAGAAAATAAAACTGCAGTGTGTAATCTAAAAAGCAGCAATGATTTTTGCTTTTTACATAACTTGTTTTCCTCTAAAATCTTCCACGAAACACTAAAACCCATTAACAATAAACTCTTTAACATGAAAAAACGAGATTATTTTTACTTAATTTACAGTAGTTGTGCAAACACAACCCTGTCCAATCAAGCCCACACAGGATTGCATGATTGCTCATACAACTTGTTAAATGATGGTATTCCTTCAGCTGGCAAACATAACAGAGAATTCCTCATACCGAGGAAGAGAAGCAAACTGATGCATCTGGTATCCAAAGAATACCTCTGTCTCCTTTTTCCCCAGCTGCCCAAGGTTCACTGCAGTTTGAAACAACCACACACAGCCCAGCCATCCCACCCCACGGCACGGGCTGCCTCCAGAAACAGCTCACAACACCATCAGCACTTCTCAATCCACACCCTCCATCTTCCTAAGACTGCTCCAGACAAACACAAGGCTGGATGGGCACTGCTGTTATCCCAAGGCAAGGTACAAGGCTCAGCTCCTGGTTTGAGGGAGTACAGCATTTATGCCTGGTATTACACACACATTTAAGTCAGATCAGAAAATGACCTTGCTTTAATTGTTACCATTGCCATGGCAGCAAAGCCAGGTCCTGCTCCGGACAGTCCCAGCAGGTCAGGCCAGCCTGGTGGCACCAGCAGAGAGCTCTGCCCAGCAGCCCAAGCCCGCTGGAAGTTTCCAAAAGTCCTGTAAGTCAGATTCAGAGCACAGCAAGCAAACGAGCAGACTCATCTCCCCCGCTGCAGGATGAAGAGGGGAGACACTGGTTTCTCTTTCTCCAGGCACACACAGACCTCATTGTCTCCTGGGAACTCCCAGATTTTTAATGTATATTCACAGTTTTTTAGAGGGATTGTTCTGTTTTGCTTCAAGAACAAAATGGATTTTAGATGAAACTCTTTCTGTGTCAGGAGAAACTAGTAAATATCATGAAGGCCATATGTAATAAAACCCAAAATCCTGGTAATTTTTCTGGCAGCCAAGGAAAGCTCTTGCAGCAGAGGCATGAGAAAAATATGTTCTCCAGAGTAATTGTCTAGGAATATTCTTCAGAGAGAGTTTAAAAGCAGCACTTCTCTGCCAAAATACCACACTGTGTCGTTCTGCAAATGCCAGAGATGTGGACACAGCTGATGGGAATTCCTCTTGTCTCCTTCAGTATGAGTCCTGAGAATCCTCCTCTGTCAATCTGTATTTTTAAGTTAGCAAACTTTGCCAGACCTTGAACAAAAATCAATCCAAGGAAACCTTCTCGAAGCAAAGGAAGATTGCTCAGGTCAGTTCCTCACTTGGAACTGCTCTGAGGCTCTACAGGCAGCTCCACACCCAGGGGTGCAGGAAAAGGGAGGGTGGGGGCAGTTTGTGCCAGTCTGGTGCTGAACAAGAGGCTGGCACACCTCAGCTCTCCCCAGGACCATTTTGAGAGGGGACACAGGCACTGGGGGGGAAACACTGAGCTGCAAGCGTTCTCCCAGAGCCTGGCAAGACCTTCAGAAAATGACGTGTGGGCCCTCCAGAAAATGGTTATCCCTTACTTCAGATAGTTCAAATTCCCAGAAAACATTTTTCTAGCAAAGAGTAAATTTATCAGCACGTTTAAGGACAAAACAAACAACATACACAATAGAACCCCAGCACAAACTTACGTTTTTGTCACAAATGCTTCCAGAACATGATTGTCACCTGCTTTTCTCAAAGCTCTGGATATCCAGGCATGCAACTGAAAATAAACATTTCAACAGCAGCATACTACAGATATTGACTGTGTTCAGCACTTTCAGGTGTTCTAAAACCTTCTCCAATCTGATTTTGCAGGAGGAAAGCACAGGCATAAGTGCCTGTCCATCCAGCCCATGACCTTACAGGCTGAAGCACTCACATGAGAGGGCTTGTCCACCCTCGGATGGTGTCCTGCCATGTGGGGAATGATGCTTTACTTGACCTTACAAACATTTCTTCACACAAAGGAGAGCAAATTTTCACACTAAACTCACTTTGTTGTTTTCAGAACAATACAGTCCCTATTCAAAAACCTGATTTATTACAGAAAATTACAAAGAAATGGAGAAAACATCTTTTTCTTGGTCTGCCCTCAGTGGGATGTGATTCAATGCTGTCCTTGAGCATACAAGTTCTTGCACATGAAATCTGGTGAATTTGGTACTCTTCAGACACTGTTATGTTTTCTTGAATAGAGAGCAAAGGCTGAGGCAGTCCTTGGAGCTGTATGGGTCACCCTTTATTCCCAGGCCAGCACACCCACGGGTGGGTGCCCCAGCACCCTGCTTGCCAGACCCAGGGCTGGGTAATGTGCAGCTGCAAATGCACAGCACACAGCAATTGGAATTTTTCCTTACTGTGTAATCTTCTTTAAGTTTTCTGGTGGTTTAGCGTTCTAACGTTTAGTTCAGTTTTTGTAGGGTTAAATCAACTTCAGAAACAGAAAGGTGATGCTGGAGCACAGCTGTGCCAGCCCCTCCCTGCCCCCGGGCGCTGCGCTGTGGGGGTAGAACGCAGGGGCAGCCCTTGGGGCTGTCCCGCAGCCGCTGCAGCCCTCGGGGACACCGACCCGGGCACCCGGGCGCGGCACCGAGCAGAGGGCAGGACCACGGGAGCAGCAGCGAGGGGCGCGGGGAGAGTCCCCGCACAGCCCCGCCGCTCCCAGCGGTGAAAGCCTGGTGCCACCTGCTGCCAGCTGCCTTCGCGACACCCCTGTCCTGTCCCGTCCTGCCCCGGAACCCGTCTGATCCTATCCCTGTCCTGTCCCGTCCCGCTCCCGAGCCCGTCTGATCCTATCCCTGTCCTGTCCCGTCCCTGTCCCCGTTCCCATCTGATCCCTATCCCTGTCATATCCCCATCCCTGTCCCCGGAGCCCGCTCTGATCCTATCCCTGTCCTGTCCCATCCCCATTCCCTTCTCCATCCCCATCCCCAACCCCATCCCCATTCCCTTCTCCATCCCATCCCATCCCATCCCATCCCATCCCCATCCCATCCCCATCCCATCCCATCCCCATCCCATCCCATCCCATCCCATCCCATCCCATCCCATCCCATCCCATCCCATCCCATCCCATCCCATCCCATCCCATCCCATCCCATCCCATCCCATCCCATCCCATCCCCCGCCACCATATCCATCCTCATCCAAGTCCCATCTCTGTTCATGCCCCCAGACTCGGCACCTGTGCCACACCCACACCCGCCCCTGTGCCACACCCACACCCGCCCCTGCTACACCCACACCCGTCCCGTGCCACACCTACACACCCGTCCCGTGCCACACCCACACCCGCCCCGTGCCACACCCACACCCGCCCCTGCACACCCACACCCCGCTGCTACACCCACACCCGTCCCGTGCCACACCCACACCCGCCCCGTGCCACACCCACACCCGCCCCGTGCCACACCCACACCCCGCACACCCACACCCGCCTGCCACACCCCACACCTGTCCTGTGCCACACCTACACCCCTGCCACACCCACCCCTGTGCTACACCCACACCCCCGTGCCACACCCACACCCGCCCCGTGCCACACCCACACCCGCCCCGTGCCACACCCACACCCGTCCTGCACACCCACACCCGCCCCGTGCCACACCCACACCCCGCCCCGGTGCCACACCCACACCGCCCCCGTGCCACACCCACACCCGCCCCGTGCCACACCCACACCCGCCCCGTGCCACACCCACACCCTGCCCCTGCCACACCCACACCCGCCTCCGTGCCACACCCACACCCCGCCCCTGTGCCACACCCACACCGTGCCACACCGCTCTGTGCCACACCCACACCGCCCCCGTGCTACACCCACACCTGTCCTGTGCCACACCTACACCCTGCCCCTGTGCCACCCACACCCGCCCCTGCACACTCCCACCCCCTGCCACACCCACACCCTTCCCCCGTGCCACACCCACACCCCGCCTGCTACACCCCACACCTGTCCTGTGCCACACCTACACCCGCCTGCCACCCTACCTGCACACCTACACCCTGCCCTGTGCCACACCCACACCGGCCCCGTGCCACACCCACACCCCCGTGCTACACCCACACCTGTCCTGTGCCACACCCACACCCGCCCCTGTGCCACACCCACACCCGCCCCCGTGCCACACCCACACCCGCCCCGTGCCACACCCACACCCGTCCTGTGCCACACCCACACCCGCCCCGTGCCACACCCACACCCGCCCCGTGCCACACCCACACCGCCCCGTGCCACACCCACACCTGTCCTGTGCCACACCCACACCCGCCCCTGTGCCACACTCACACCCGCCCTGTGCCACACCCACACCGCCCCCGTGCCACACCCACACCTGTCCTGTGCCACACCCACACCCGCCCTGTGCCACACTCACACCCGCCCTGTGCCACACCCACACCCGCCCCGTGCCACACCCACACCTGTCCTGTGCCACACCCACACCCTGCCCACCCCAGCCCCCTCTGCCAGGGGTGCAATCCTGGGACTTTGGCTTGAAACCCAAATCACCAATGCTCCACCTCTGAGGCAGTTATATTACCAATAAAAACAATAACAACAACAATTGTATTTTCACATCCCAAAGACTTTAAATTCCATCTTAATGAAGGCGTGAGGATGTAAGCTTGCGGCTCTAACTAGAAACTGTACTGAAATCAAGGGTAACTTCATTTGTAAGCTAATTTATCCTTTTATGATTGTATGAATGTAGTTTTTGGTGACAAAATCAGTAGTGAAAGGACAATCAAAAGATGAAAAAACATGGGACTATATAATACAATCTTTAAATGCTGCAAAATACTTGGTGCATACTGTAAATGTAAAGTTATTGATTATAAGCAAGCAATAACTTAATATTAAGGCATAGCAAAAATAAGATATTGAATATAAAAACAATACCTTTCAATTAAAAAAAAAAATCAACTCCTTGAACAACGCATTGTTGAAATGCCACAGCAGCTACAATTTTAGCAATGTTTAGGAATTTTTGTGGTTGGTATCATGACCAGAAGAGAAGTGGTAGCGAGGAATGCAGAGGCATCAGCAGCCGCCCATGAGCGCTCCTGCTGCGGAGCCAGCCCGGCTCATTGTGCTCTGCTGTCAAACCAGGCTCTCCCCGCATCAGAGTTTAACAAATAAAACACTAAAACAGCAGTCAGTGTTGACAAAGAGCAGTGCTTTAATCCACAATTATCCTTGTAACTCTTACTACTCCTTTTATCATCCATTAGCTTTGATTCCCATTATCCCATCAAGAACTGTGTCAACGCTTTTGTCCCTGGGGATTTCCCACACTGCTAGGATCTGACAGACAAGCCTGAGTGCTAAGCAGGATCATTACCTCTTAAATCCACTTATCTGATCCACTGAATAGTAAATTGAAAAGCTCATTAACAGCAACAATCTGATTTGTTTTCACGTGTGACAGGGTCATTCCAAGTCAGCATGAATATAGCACTCGCGATAAAAACTATCCCATCTACAGCGCGGCAAATTGTAAGCTAAAATAAATATGATATTTTAAACACCTTCTTCAAAATCATTTTCAGAACCCACACATGCTCTTAGCATATAAAAATAGAAACGTAATCCCCTCCCACCACAGCAATGCAGTGCCCCTGGATTTCTAAGCGCTATGAAAAATTAATGATAAAGCATTTTGGATGTATAATAATAAAACACACGTCAACAACAAAGGCTGTGCTATATATTCAAAAGGCAGAGAGAAACGCTGCTGAAAGTGCTCGGAGAGAGCTGTGGAGGTGATCTCATCCTCTGCTCGGCCCTTCAGGGAGCCCGGGTAGGAGCACAGCCGGGTCCCGTCCCTGCAGCCCGCCTGTCCTGCTCCCGCGAGGAGCCCGAGGCTGGCACTGCCCCCCACGCTGCCAGCAAGGAGCAGGGAGTGAAGTCCCAGCAGGAAAGCCTTGGTTCAAGATTCCTGGCTAAGAGTGGCACAACGAGTCCCACATCCTCACAGCTGCAAGATTTACAACCCCAAAAGAGAATTCCATGTCAACGCAGTGCTGTGTGACTAGAACGTGCACGGCCAGCAATGCCAGCTCCCAGGAGAGCAGCACCCCCAGCTCACTTTCACACACCTGGGCCCTGAGGGAAACACCCACAAGTGGCAGCGTTAGGCTGTGGTGTTCAGCAGCCCCAAAGCTCCAGGAACCCACCCAGGCTCTTCGATTCCAGCTGCAGCTGGGGGCACCTCTGTCCTCAGTTCCCAGTGGCACTGCTGTGGTCAGAGGTGAAGAGAAAGAAGAGACCACCAAAACACCTTCAGTACTCAGTAACAACTTCAAACATACTGAACCAAGGGATCCAGGGATCCTTCTTTTTCTGTCTGTACTGCTATAACTACCTTGGTGCATCAGGACCCTGAAGGGAGACAGCTGATTCACAAGCTCTGTTGCCAGGGAATTTTTTAATTACCCAGGAAATTGTATAGAATCACAGAAAATTAGGTTTAGAAGGGTCCTTAAAGCCCATCCAGTGCCACTCCTGCCATGGCAGGGACACCTCCCACTGTCCCAGCTGCTCCAGCCCCAGCGTCCAGCCTGGCTTGGGCACTGCCAGGGATCCAGGGCAGCCACAGCTGCTCTGGGCTATCAGTTGTTCAAGGTACATAAACATGCACTTCCCAACTTCTTGAACTGTCCCAAAAGGACAAGAAAATAAAACATGGATGCAATGTTCTATAAACCAAAATACTTGCATATAAATACAGACCAAGAAAACAGAAATAATTCACAATCACACCACAACTTTATTTCCTTGTCTTCCCTACTCTTTGGCCTTAGATATGTTTAACTTCTCTTTGCCTTTGGAGGTCTTCTCTTTTTGGCACTATCATTATAACTCTGAAGAAGCTAATTATATCAATTCTTAAATGTGAAGCAGATTACAGAACTGGGAAGCTCAGAATATGAGTTCCTAAAGGTTGTATGGCTCTGTAATGACAGTCACAGAAATTCAATAACAGCACTGTATGGAATGTACTCAAACACACCCCATGAAACAAATTAAAACAGAGCAATGAATCTCTCACACTGTGCAAATAAGAAAACACAAGAAAATGTTAGTTTCTACAGTTTTCATAAGGGCTATTATAATGAATTAAGATTTTGGATAATGAATCTTCAGAAGATTACAGTAAAGTTATTACCCGTAGGCACAGTGTAAATGCTGAAGATATTATAACTTCCTTGAAGCTCTCCAGGCCTCGCTGCAGAGAACTATCACAGCAACATTAAAGCATTTTGTCATGAGCACTGAGGGCAACAGCAGACCTGCACCACATTTCCTCAGCCTGGCAGAGCTGAGCACATGGAGCACGTGGAGGGGAGCCTGTCTATCCCCAGGGTGTTTTTGGGAATCCAGACAAAGCAGGGGGTTCTACCCTCCACCTCCCTGACCAACAGCCCTGGGACAGCACCCACCAAACCTCCACACTAACTGCAGGTGCCATTCTTATACTGAGTGCCACAACCCATTTTGTAATTTCCTCCACTTTTTAAATCACACTCAGGTATTTGAGCTTTCAGCACTTAAAAGCTCCATTATAACACAGCAGAAATCCAGCTCCACATCCCACAGACAGCTTCAGGAAATGGGAACTGAATCCCCTAACTGGGCTATCAGGGTGCCAGACCATTCATCCATCTTTACCTCCTGATCAAACTGAGGCCTTCAAAAGCCCTGGCTTTTATCCCCTCTCCTTAGCAGAGGAAAACCTTGGTCACTTCCCCTCAGGACCAGCTGTCTTACAAAGGTAACATCTCAAAATACTCCTAGCTCAGAGCCTAAACCAAGAGAATGAGCTAATGTGTTGGATGAAACTCTCCAAATGAAGGAACTCTCCAAACAGGCCGTGAGGAAATGGCTCAGTTAGTTCAGACAGGATCTCTGAAGGCTCAGGAGGGCTTTCAGCTGCTTTGTACACGGGCTCCTCTCCCATCCACTGTGTTTGTAATCACATAAATGACATAGACTATTTATTATCTTACCTCTAAACCTAGCTAAAAATACTGCATACAGTTATCCTCAACTGAAAGAGATGTACTACAATATACCATTCAAAAATCAGGAGATTGTTATTATAGCCAAGTGTTCTGTTTTAGGGGAAAGGGTAAATGTGTAGCTCACTGTTATGGATGTTATTTCCCCCCTAGTCTATTGAAATACTCTGCCATCACAAGCTCAGACAGTAAGAGGTATTAACAGTTCCCACAAAGGCTGTTTCCCAGGCCCTGGTTCCCAGTCCTTCTCTGTTAGTTGGAGGATTCAGAGGAGTCTGGGGTGCCAGAGTGATTAACTCCCTGCTTCCTGCTCTACAAAATGCCCATACAGTGCCAGCAATAAACCTTCTCTTACATGGAAATTGATCTCTATTTCAATCACTATCTCTCAGCTTTTACTTATTTGTTTATTTCTCCTTTTCTTAATCCATGTTTTCTAAAAATCTTGAAAGAAAGATGTACAACTCTGCTGAAATTATACAGGAGATCGACAATGAACTAACTGCTCTTATTACTGATGCAGCCTGAGAAGCAATCTCTGTGAAAAACAAAGAAGAAAAAAGAAAGGGATTTATCTGCTGAGTTTTCAGTTAGCTATTCGTTAAAAGGATGCTTAGCTTAAATAGCCTTGTTTACACTTTCATTTTTGTTAAGCACTGTTAGGGAGTTTTAATTCCATTGTCTCTTGTGCTCCCCTTCAGGGCTTAAAGAACAGATATTATAGTGAAAACAGAAATAATATTAACAGCTGTTACTTTTTGTACGTTTTTCAGAAGATTTTTAGTTTTTGAAGCACAGTTCTGGGCTGCACTCTCCATCAGAGCTATACACTGCACTGCAGAAATCCAAGTCCTGTATGTAGTCAAGGATTTGCTTAACAAATACTAGCTTAGAATCCTTGGTGATTGAAATGAAGAGCTACTGTGCAGTTACAAGAGTATATTTGTGCCAGTCAGAACACTCCAAAGAGATGCAGAATTACAGGTACTTGAATAGCAGTAATTCACACTCTGACTTGCCCCTGTAACTATTACAAGTGTGCAGCTAAATTTTATTCAGATGCTGGATTGTATCTAAATGAGTGGGCCCACTCAGCACACTCATGTGCAATAAACACCAACTCTCAAGAATTGACATCACTTTGGCACATAAAGGCAAGGAATAAAAATCAGAGTTACTTAGTCTAGCTCTAAAATCTCTATATCCAAAACCACTGTGCTGTACTGAGTAACAGCACTGCAGGTGTTCTGCATCTCCAGATCTCATGAGCCTTAAGCACACGAAATTTAGCAGGACCACATCTTCAGAAGAGGCTTTGCACCAGGGCTGTACACGACAGTGCTTTTGCACATTTATCCCAGGGCATAAGGAGAGGTGTTATAGCCACCACAGCTAATACCAGCAATTTGAACAAGCCTCTTTGGCAAGCCAGAAATAAGATAATTGTTCAACATAGGCCGGCTCCTCTGAAATACTGGCAGCATTGCCTGTAATTATAGACATCTGTCATTGCTAGCCACTCAGTAGTAACCCTGACATCAATATACAACTATAGCAGCACACTGCCTGCAGGCACAGCAACGGCAGCCAGACCGAGAGGCGGGCAATCATCTGCTCAGCCAAACTATCTGTCAGGGGCTCCTGGCCACAAATAGCTCCTATGTTTTGTATCCTTAGGATAATATGTTGATTTATTTTAGCTTCTCTAATATTTACAGTCTAGGCCATCTACTAGAACACAGGAACAAACCTGCTGGCTGGTGAAGGCAGTTACTGCTCAAAGCACTGCAGAAGGCCATAGCTCACAGTGCCAGCTCCTGGGCAGGCACCTGTGCCCAAACTGCCCTCCCCAAAATCCCCCCTGCACATTTCCAGCTGCAGGGCACAGGTATGGCTGTGCCCTCACCAGCCCACATCTTACCTACCAGCCTGGAGGAATATTTCCAGTCTGAGCCCTGAGAATTTCTGTGCCAAGCGAGCACAGTGAGTCCCAGTATCCCAGAGTTCCCCATGTCAGTACAGTGGAGAGAAGCTCTGCAGAATTATCTTCAACATGCAATTCTGGAACAGAAATTGCATTAAATGCTGTAAAGTATAGTTATACATTAAATACTTCACCACTGCTGAAAGGCAAGCTGACATATGCTGCTAACCAAGAAATACAGTTTCTTGAAATGTACAGCTAAACATGGATAATTCCTTTTTAATTCTAGGGTGAAAATCATGCTGAAACCCTCAGTCTTTTTTTTTTCTTCATTTGAAAATCCATCTAAGGAAAGGGGCAAAAAGGATTGCAAGTTTAAACTAATTAGGAATTAACTTCCTTACAATTATCTTAATTTGTTATTAACAAAAGCAAGATTTCTTAGTATGATTCACAACAGTCTGTGCTGAAGAGAAACTATTAATTACTCGATAGACAGTTAGCTTTCAAGTGAGCTGCATTTTAAAAACCTCCTTTAAAATACAATTGCTAAATGCCTTACAGTGCTGTAATGTGAGACAGGTTCAAATCTTATTACTTCACTGAAATTAAAACCTAAGTTTTAATACTGTTCAAGTCGAACAATGATTCCACACTTTATTGCTTTTGAAATCCCTTGATGATCATAGGAAAAAATGCCCTCGAGAAAAAGAGACTCTGTTTTCGATAAACAGAAAATACAGTTTGCACTCTTAGCCTCTTTGTCATCACAAAAAAGGATTTAATGCCAATTCTTTAAAAAAAGACTTTTTTCACAAAATGTGCACCTTGTGTGCCATTTGTAAAATCAGCTCACTTTCTTTTATTTATTACTGCAGCGCGGCAAGGCAATAAAGCAGCTACTGATAGCTAATAAATTACATGCCTTTTAAAACAATTCTCCAGCTACAAAAACTTGTACTACAAAGGCTTACATTTACATGGTACATCATGTGAAGTGTCTACATTTATGTTCTACTTAACCACATAAATCAAATCTGACCCTTTATTAAACAGACAAGCACAAACCAGGGGCTCCACATAAGATTAAACAAAAGGCAACTTTTAAAGGTTTTCCTACAGATTTACATAACTAAACATAAAATTGGCACCAGCAGTTCAGGTGAAAGTATTTTTAAAATAAATTGCATTTTTAATTAATGCCCTTCAAGACACCTTCAGGAAAAAAAGGTGAGCACCATTTTTCAATTACAGCATGATAACACTGATTTACACCTGAATCTAAAAATTAAATAAGGTTCCCAATAATAATTGCAACATATTACTGTAATATAAAACAATAATTCTCCAGCACATACTATGCTAACCACGATTTGTATTTTTAATTAAACAAAATATCAGTGATTTGGGAGAGCATTTCTTTGTTGAAACAGATTTAAAACAAAAAAACCCTGCAGTTTTACTTCATCATGCATCTCTCCAAGAAGTGCTTTCAATTAGACATTTCTATTAAGCTCATTGAACTGCTCTGAAACAGTTTTTCTCTGTGGCCAGCCCAGCCCTCACTGCTGATGGCCCTGTCTTTGCCTTTCCATCTGCATTATTTTGGGGCTGGGGTGCTCGACTATTTTCATAAATTTGTTCCTTACAATTTGATTGTCTCATAAATCATTAAACTAAGCGTTACATTCCTTTTGATTGTCTCTATATCGTCACGCAGCTAAAATTCAGATGTGTAGTGGAAACATTATTTCCTCCACTCACAATGATTTTTCCTGCTCCTGGAGCTTTGGTTCTGCTTTGCTCACACAACTTTCCCTCTGAAGTTCCAAAATGGCAGCTCTTTAATCGAGTATGGAAACAGATATTAACTCTCTACTCATAAAACCATTGAAGACATTGCTGTTCCCTGATAAGATAACACCCCTGACACGTCAGTGGGGTATGGCAGGAGCAGGATTTCCTCCCACAGCCATCCATCACTCTGAACTGAGATGCTGTGGGGCACATCTCTCATTCTGGCCAAGCAAGCACTGCTTGATGCAAAATGAGATGGGAAATAGTTTTCAGACACTTTTCCACTCCTTTAATCCTAGGTTTACCTTGATAATATGTGATTTATTGTATTTTGCATCAGTGGTTAAAACACCAAGACAAAGACATTCTTTATCTAAAGCAGACAAAAACAAGGTTTAACAAACCAGGTGGCCAGGACAACAAACAAAGCAGAGCCTGTGGTTTCCTAATTCAGGTTAGTCTGTCTACTTGTGGGGATGAAATATTGGTGCAATTTTAAGATGGTTGAGAACAACGAGTGAATGAAGCCTGGTGTGTCTGTACCAGGAGGGGAGTCCTCAAAAGAAAGAGAATTTAATAGGACAGACCCTTAAAAACTACACTTTGGTCCGAGAGGAGTTACAGATATTTTTAAAATTAAAAGCATGGTGATACTCAGACACTGAAAATTCATTAACTCTGAATTTCACCCAAGAATTCAAGCTAAAACACAGGACACTGAAATCAAGCAAGAGCTCAGGAAAAAGGAATTATCTGAGCTGACCTATAAGCACACAAAATATTTGAGATGTATAATTTAAAGTTGTCAGTATTTAACTTTTACTGAAATTAGGCAACTAAAAATATAGCCAAGATTTGACAGAGCATACTATTAGTCAAGAAAATCCAAACACAAATATGCTGTACAGATAACACAGCAATAGATCCAGCTCTGGATCACCAGCAGGGAGCAGAATTATAGTTACATGAGTATTTATCGAAAAGCTTACAAAAGTAATAAAAACTAATGAAACCAATCAATCAAAATTGGTCAAGAACCTTGATCAGTGATTATTCTCAGTAACAGACGGGGAGCTTCAGCTGCAGCCTTTGAGGTTAAAGCTGGAAACAAAGGGTGACTCTGGAGCTGTGCACAGGGAAGCACAGCCTGCCTCGGCTCTGCAGGAGGAGCACACTGTCAGCAGGCTGAGAGGAAAGTGCAGGGCAGGGTAAGTGGGGCCTCAGCCCCAGCTGAGGGGTCACACACAGGGAAGGGCAGGGAGGTGGTGTGAGCAGGCAGAGCACCCACAGCACCCCGAGCCCCCCACGCCCCGGGGCTCCCACAGGACCCACGGCAGCTGCAGCTGCAGCCAGCCCCCTGCACTGCCCCTTCCACAGCCTGACTGACAGCAGGGTGTTCTATCGTGCCCATGGCTCGTTTTGCTGACCCCTTCACCAAGCAGAAGATCTCCTCCATCAGATGCCATCAGCTGCTCTCAGCTGCACAATCAGAGCACCTCAGAACGCAGAGAGCTGGAAAGCTGCTGCTGACCCACCCTTACCTTATGAGATACTGCAAAACCCAATGTTTAGTTCACATAGTTTTGCACACATATAGAGATGATTATGTTAATATCTAAATAACAATCTAGATGTTACTGTTATTCAGAAGAAATTGGTTATTAAAGAAAGTGCATAAACTAGAATGGACTTCTGCTGTTAAGAGCTCATTCAAAGACAGTCTATTCTATTAATGTTACTTAAATCATCAGATTCTGTGGACATTCTTATAAAATCTAAAATAATATGATTTTATATTGACTTACATATTAAAGTTTTCAGGTATCTTGTGATCAGCCACTTTTATTGTGTCAATGATAGCTATACAAATCATTTAATACTTAAATTGATATAAAACCCTGCTTCAGAAATAAAACTTTAGTTCCCAGAGGACATCTTTCTCAATAGAGCTACATGCCTCAAGAAACAACTCGTCAGTAGTGAGAATGCTCTGGAGAAATAATATGGAACCTTCCTCATGGCCTTCCTAACTGCAGTTCTGTTGATCCAAATTGATGCCAACTGCCAACTCTTCCAACAAAGATGATACAGATGAAACTTGTGTGAAACACAACACTGAAACACTCAGGGATATTTTTCCTCTCCTTGTTTCAGAAGAAGGGCAAATGGAAGAAGGCAGAATCATTTGACTTTCTGTAACGTTTAACAAAAGTGCATTTATGTCTGAAAAGTGTACTCCAAAAATCTATTCCTGTACATGAAGCAGACCCATATCAGGATATCACTAACATTTTTGATTACTCTATAAGCACACAAAAGCAAATGTCAGAGAGATCTCTGTAAGGTCTAATAAAAATAATTTTGTGAGGATGCTCGTATCTAATGAAATATGAAGCATAGCCCAACTGCTGTTTGTTCGGCAAATTTGATTTCAGGATACGGAAAATGGTTATAGACAAGATAAGGGTCTCCACCGCCCCAGCCTGCACACTGCCTGGGTGAGACAGCTTATCACTGCTCCTTCCTGTGCAGATGCACAGAGATGCACCAGTTGTTCTGCTTCTGCTAATCCCATTAGGCATGAAAATCACACCCTGCTACACCACACACTGACAAAGTCTAACACAAACCTGAACCAGATGCTCTGGAGAAAATGTTTATTTCCATTTTTATTTTAACTAAAATACACCTCTTACCTAAGTGGGAAAAGCCCCAAGCCTTCCTAAATCCAAGTACTCCACAAAGGAACCCCAGTCGTACTGCTGCAAACATTAAGGTTGCATCTCCAGCATTTTCTGGCCACATCAGAAGCTAAGGAAGCCGTGTGACTCCGGGGGCATCTCTGGACACTCTAAAAAGGAGCGTTCAACAATTAACAATGAATTAGCTCGTGACTTTGCTGTGTGAAAGAGGCAGGGATGTGACAGCTTTAGAACACCTGAGAACAAAAGGATAGTCGAGGTGTTCCTACTAGGTCGTCATAAAGGATGGCAGCCATCCTCAGAGCGTGTTCCTCTTTTCTCTCACACTGCATATTCAGTGGTTTTGGCAAAAATGTTCAAACAAGAAGACTTTCCATACTATTATTTGTTACCTACCTTTAGTCATCTGTTATCAACTTGAAGACAGCTACTGATATTTTTCAGTAGTGAAAAGGGGTGAAAGTGCTGCGATGATGAGTAGTATTCCTAAAAACTGCTGAAGGAAATTTATGAAATGTCTTAATTTAGCTACAGAATTTTAGATTTAAATTGAGAGGGAGGTATTTTTAGTTTTCGGCAAGTTTTCGGTATTTTTAGTTTAGACAAGCACAGTCTCTTCTCATCTTATTCCCTAAGTCTATTCGCAGAGCCATCCCCATGTTAAGAAGGAGCCGCTCTGTATGGATTCCCAGCTCTCCAGGACATACCCGCACCGCTCTGTGTGAATGCCCGGCTCTCCAGGACATCCCGCACCGCTCTGTGTGAGTGCCCGGCTCTCCAGGACATCCCGCCCCACCCCGTGTGAATGCCCGGCTCTCCAGGACATCCCGCACCACTCTGTGTGAGTGCCCGGCTCTCCAGGGCATCCCGCACCGCTCTTGTGTGAATGCCCGGCTCTCCAGGGCATCCCGCACCGCTCTGTGTGAGTGCCCGGCTCTCCAGGACATCCCGCACCGCTCTGTGTGAATGCCCGGCTCTCCAGGACATCCCGCACCGCTCTGTGTGAATGCCCGGCTCTCCAGGACATCCCGCACCGCTCTGTGTGAGTGCCCGGCTCTCCAGGACATCCCGCACCGCTCTGTGTGTGAATGCCCGGCTCTCCAGGACATCCCGCACCGCTCTGTGTGAATGCCCGGCTCTCCAGGACATCCCGCACCGCTCTGTGTGAATGCCCGGCTCTCCAGGACATCCCGCCCCACCCCGTGTGAATGCCCGGCTCTCCAGGACATCCCGCACCGCTCTGTGTGAATGCCCGGCTCTCCAGGACATGCCGCACCGCTCTGTGTGAGTGCCCGGCTCTCCAGGACATCCCGCACCGCTCTGTGTGAATGCCCGGCTCTCCAGGACATCCCGCACCACCCTCGTGTGAATGCCCGGCTCTCCAGGACATCCCGCCCCACCCCGTGTGAATGCCCGGCTCTCCAGGACATCCCGCAGCACTCTGTGTGGCTGCCCCGCTCTCCAGGGCATCCTACACCCTGGCAGTGAAATCTCCAGCGCTCACGGTGCCACTAGAGGGCTCACACAGTGCAGTGAAATCACACACGTTCCTACGCAGCACTAGAAGTTTACGGAATCTGCATTATTCCCTACTAAAATTCTCTCAGACACAGAAAATATTGTTGCCAAATACGTTATTGGGCCAGGGTTTAACGAAAATAAAGACTGGAAATGCTCAACAATGGACTATACAGCTGGAGAGCTGAGTTAGCACAGGGTTTTCCTTGAAAAATAATTATCTGCAGCCCTTGCTCTGCACAGCAGGGCTCAAAACAAATGCAGGGCGGTCAGTGCCATGCTATGCCATGTCATAGCACAATGGTATGTTTTTGCTGTGGATGTTATTGGGATGATTATACTCAGTAATTGCAGGAGTGGCAGGGCTGCAGTCTCTGAATGGCTTAATGAAGTGAGAAGCAGCAGAGCTGATCCCCTCCGTGCTGTGCCCCGGTGGGTGGGAGGGGAGGCAGCGAGTCCTGCACAGTCCAGCCTCAGCTGCCCAGGGCCAGCAGGACCAACATCAGCTTTCCCCTGCAGAGAGAACAGCAGAGCAGGTCTGGCTGAAAAAGGTTCAACTGCAGGGAAAAGAAATGTATTATGTATGCACCAGATACGTACAGCATATTTTTATTCCTGTCCACATTAAGCTGTGCTCCAAGACAGCAAACCTAATGGGAGAGAAATATATCCATCAATTATTAAAAGAATTAAATGGAAAATATTTTGATGGCAAGTTATAGACTCTAAACATGTTTAATTTTAGAGCTAAAAAGCAATACTATGTATTTTAGGTAAAAATATTAGTTGACAATGCATCCCATTTGACTTAAAAATCAACTAAATAAAAATTAACACATCAGCATGAGAACAAAATTAACAGTCTATGGCAGATGAATCCTCTATTGCACCTGTCCTCCACTGTGCAAAAGAACATCAGCCTGCCACTGATTATTTCTTTTTGACATGATTTATCACCTACTATTCTTTAAACTTGATAAAGCAAATTAATCTTTGATTGCAGGAGCCACTGGAGGTTGTCATTAGTCATGTAGTTTGGTGAGGCTGCATGTGTTTCATTTACCAGTCACAAAGAAATGAAAGCCCAGCAGCCATCACTGCCTGCCTCAACTGCCTTCCTGACCCACCCAGGAGAAAAGACAACTGAATTCCAGACGTGGGATATTAAGTAGCTACTCCAGGACTGACCCAAATAAACAGAACAGAGTATTCGCTTTTCCAGAAAGAATGCTGATGTCCTAAAATTGATGTTCTCAGGAAGCAAATAAATTCTAATGAGCAACAATTTGATCTGATTAACATGTATTTTAAGCTAGAAGTCTACCGAGTTTTATCAATAATGTGATTTTATGAGTTATAAAATGAAAATTGAACCTTAAATAATTGTGTACTCATCTAGAACTCATACTGGAAAAATCTCAGCCGACCTAACAAATGTGCACAAACTGAAAATCCCTTAAATCTGTGGGCTATGGCTGGGCCATGCCCACCAGCCCTGAGCTCAGGTGCCCAGCACATTTCAGTGTCTTTGCCACACAACACTCAATCTCAGCTGGTTTTGCCACACAACGCTTAATCTCAGCAGTCTTTGCCACACAACTCTCAATCTCAGCTGGTTTTTGCCACACCTGGCAGCTCAATCTCAGCAGTCTTTGCCACTGGCAGCTCAGTCTCAGCAGTCTTTGCCACACAACGCTCAATCTCAGCAGTCTTTGCCACACAACGCTCAGTCTCAGCAGTCTTTGCCACACAACGCTCAATCTCAGCAGTCTTTGCCACACAACGCTCAGTCTCAGCAGTCTTTGCCACACAACGCTCAGTCTCAGCAGTCTTTGCCACACAACGCTCAATCTCAGCAGTCTTTGCCACACAACTCTCAATCTCAGCAGTCTTTGCCACACAACGCTCAGTCTCAGCAGTCTTTGCCACACAACTCTCAATCTCAGCTGGTTTTGCCACACAACTCTCAATCTCAGCAGTCTTTGCCACACAACGCTCAGTCTCAGCAGTCTTTGCCACACAACGCTCAATCTCAGCAGGTTTTGCCACACAACGCTCAGTCTCAGCAGTCTTTGCCACACAACGCTCAGTCTCAGCAGTCTTTTGCCACACAACGCTCAGTCTCAGCAGTCTTTGCCACACAACACTCAGTCTCAGCTGGTTTTGCCACACAACGCTCAATCTCAGCTGGTTTTGCCACACAACACTCAGTCTCAGCTGGTTTTGCCACACAACTCTCAATCTCAGCTGGTTTTGCCACACAACGCTCAGTCTCAGCAGTCTTTGCCACACAACTCTCAATCTCAGCTGGTTTTGCCACACAACTCTCAATCTCAGCTGGTTTTGCCACACAACGCTCAGTCTCAGCAGGTTTTGCCACACAACTCTCAATCTCAGCTGGTTTTGCCACACAACGCTCAGTCTCAGCTGGTTTTGCCACACAACTCTCAATCTCAGCAGTCTTTGCCACACAACGCTCAGTCTCAGCAGTCTGCCACGCAGTGCTCAATCTCACTGCAGCTTTCTGTTCCCAGCTCCCCCTGTGCCCACTGCTCCCCTCTGTTCAAAGCCACCGTCCCCCTCTCCAGCTGTGAGGCTGGGAGCACCTGAAACAGGGACAAATGACAATGGATTTTACTGAGCACCCTTCATAGCATGGCACAGAGCCCCTCTGGAGCAAGCCCAGCTCCAGGAGGTGGCTGGGACTGGGAGGGCTGAGCACCCCAAGGGGACCCAGCCAGCCCAGGGCTTTTGGGGTGCTCTGAGCTCAGGGACCTCAGGGAAACTCTGCACAGCACCTTCAGGGAGAGGTTCCCCAGGGAGGGCCAGGAGCAGTACAGGGACAACAGCCCAGAAGAAACAGTAGTGCAAAGCACAGGAGTCGTTCCACAGCACAGGAGCTGTTCCAAAATAAAGTGTGCTTGGAATATCACTGTAATCCAACCCCAGTGCCCAGAGCGGGCACAGCACACCCAGGGACACCAGGCACAGCACCAGGAAGGTCACAGAGCCATGAAAACAAAGGAACACCATAAAACAACTCAGGGCGCTCCTAGTGATGCCATTACTATACTATCAAAATTAATTATTGCTACTTTGTGTTGAAGAAACAGCTCAAGCTATTTTTCACTGTCTATCTATAGCATGAAAGTTAGATAAAGATTTACAAATTGCTGTGAGGTGTTTAATTTGATGTGTTAGTGTATTTTGTGTTTGTTTGTTTGTTTCTAAATCTGAGTAATTTGGAAGTCTTCATAGGAAAATTACATTTCATTACCAGAGATGCAATTTGTATTATAGAATTAATAGTAACAAATACAGATAATAACTGCAGGAAAAAAAATTCCTCAGAAATATCACCACAGGAATCTGTAGATATTTGAGAAAGCCGAATAAAAAGAGTCACTGACTGTGAATTATGAATAGTAGTTTTCCATATACAAATGCATTTTTAAAAAGTGAGAATCTCTACATTCAGTAGATTTTCTGCTGTTTTTCTTAGTTGCACAGATAATTTTATGTTTATTTAACAGAAATACAAGTACAATAACTTACTATTCATATATAAATACACACTTATTGTTTGGCTCCATTGAGAAGCTATAAATTTCATCTATTGAACATTAGCTAAAAAATTACATGTGTTTATCATCTGGATTATTCTCAGATTAATAGAGATAAATGACAAAACATAATCAGCACCAACTCTGCAACTTAATCATTGCATCTGAGCTATAGGAAACACTTAATTACTCTCATTTACTAGGTGCAATCTAATGAGGAGACATTAGCCAAATGAAAAGAATGCAGTACAAACAAACAAAATAGTTATACCATCATTAAAAAGAAACTCTGACAGTGCAGGTGACAGCGCATGCAGGATAAATTACCATAATGTCCTAAATGCTGAGCTGTCAGCAGCTAATGCCGAGCGATACCCAGGGAACGCCGGCACCGGAGCTGTCAGAGCCGGGCTCATCAATCTCCTTCCGCCCGCTCCGCTCCTCAGCGCAGCGCTCCTGGCCGGGCTGAGGCACAGCGAGAGCAGAGCGAGGGCGAGTGACAGAGAGAGCCCTGGAGGGCAGCGTGCGCCCCAAAACAGAGCGAGAGTGACAGAGAGAGACCCTGGAGGGCAGCGTGCGCCCCAAAACAGAGCGAGAGTGACAGAGAGAGCCCTGGAGGGCAGCGTGCGCCCCAAAACAGAGCGAGAGTGACAGAGAGAGCCCTGGAGGGCAGGGTGCGCCCCAAAACAGAGCGAGAGTGACAGAGAGAGCCCTGGAGGGCAGGGTGCGCCCCAAAACAGAGCAAGAGTGACAGAGAGAGCCCTGGAGGGCAGGGTGCGCCCCAAAAACAGAGCAAGAGCGACAGAGAGAGCCCTGGAGGACAGGGTGCTAGCCCCCAAAACAGAGCGAGTGACAGAGAGAGCCCTGGAGGGCAGGGTGCGCCCCAAAAACAGAGCGAGAGCGACAGAGAGAGCCCTGGAGGGCAGGGTGCGCCCCAAAACAGAGCGAGAGTGACAGAGAGAGCCCTGGAGGGCAGGGTGCGCCCCAAAACAGAGCAAGAGCGACAGAGAGAGCCCTGGAGGGCAGGGTGCGCCCCAAAACAGAGCGAGAGTGACAGAGAGAGCCCTGGAGGGCAGGGTGCGCCCCAAAACAGAGCGAGAGCGACAGAGAGAGCCCTGGAGGACAGGGTGCGCCCCCAAAACAGAGCAAGAGCGACAGAGAGAGCCCTGGAGGACAGGGTGCGCCCCAAAACAGAGCGAGAAGAGCGAGAGTGACAGAGAGAGACCTGGAGGGCAGGGTGCGCCCCAAAACAGAGCGAGAGTGACAGAAAGAGCCCTGGAGGGGCAGGGTGCGCCCCAAAACAGAGCAAGAGCGACAGAAAGAGCCCTGGAGGGGCAGGGTGCGCCCCAAAACAGAGCGAGAGTGACAGAGAGAGCCCTGGAGGGCAGGGTGCGCCCCAAAACAGCCAGCACCCTCCTGCACCTGCAGCACTCACCTGTGCTTCCAGCACTCACCCGTGCCTCCAGCACCCTCCTGCACCTGCAGCACCCACCCATACTTCAGCAGCCAGCCATGCTCCAGACCTGCTCCCACAGGCCTGGCTGAGAGGCCTCCTGGCACACCCCAGGTTCTGCCTCCACCCCCCAAACCCCAGGGCACTGCCTGCAGCTTACACAGGCACATACTGCTGTTACACTCGGTTTATCTGAATGGGTTTGTGTCTTGGATTCTGCACAGGAGCACACAGACTCCAAAAACCCATGCAGGAATAGCCATGCAGGCAGGCAGGTGGGCCAGTGTCCATCCCCACATGTGCCAAGATCCTGAGGAGAGCAGAGACCCTGAGGAGAGCAGAACCCCTGAGGGGAGCACAGAGGCCCTGAGGGGAGCACAGAGGCCCTGAGAGGAGCACAGAGCTCCTGAGGAGAGCACAGAGCCCATGAGAGGAGCACAGAGCCCGTGAGAGTAGCACAGAGCCCGTGAGAGTAGCACAGAGCCCGTGAGGGGAGCACAGAGCTCTGAGGGGGAGCACAGAGCCCCTGAGGGGAGCACAGAGCCTCTGAGGGGAGCACAGAGCTCTGAGGGGAGCACAGAGCCCTGTGAGAGAGCACAGAGCCTGTGAGAGGAGCACAGCGCCCCTGAGGAGAGCACAGAGCCCCTGAGGGGAGCACAGAGCCCCTGAGGGGAGCACAGAGGCCCTGAGGGAGAGCACAGAGCTCCCTGAGGGGGAGCACAGAGGCCCTGAGGAGAGCACAGAGCCCCTGAGGGGGAGCACAGAGCTCTTGAGGGGGAGCACAGAGCCCCTGAGGGGGAGCACAGAGCTCCTGAGGAGAGCACAGAGCCCCTGAGGGGAGCACAGAGCCCCTGAGGGGAGCACAGCCCCTGAGGGGAGCACAGAGCTCCTGAGGGGAGCACAGAGCCCCTGAGGGGAGCACAGAGCCCCTGAGGAGAGCACAGAGCCCCTGAGGGGAGCACAGCCCCTGAGGAGAGCACAGAGCTCCTGAGGAGAGCACAGAGCTCCTGAGGAGAGCACAGAGCCCCTGAGGGGAGCACAGAGCCCCTGAGGGGAGCACAGAGCTCCTGAGGAGAGCACAGAGCCTGTGAGAGGAGCACAGAGCCCCTGAGGAGAGCACAGAGCTCCTGAGGAGAGCACAGAGCCCCTGAGGGGAGCACAGAGCCCCTGAGGGGAGCACAGAGCTCCTGAGGGAGAGCACAGAGCCCCTGAGGGAGAGCACAGAGCCTGTGAGAGGGAGCACAGAGCCCCTGAGGAGAGCACAGAGCTCCTGAGGAGAGCACAGAGCTCCTGAGGGGAGCACAGAGCCCCTGAGGGGAGCACAGAGCCCCTGAGGAGAGCACAGCCCCTGAGGGGAGCACAGAGCCCCTGAGGGGAGCACAGAGCCCCTGAGGGGAGCACAGAGCCCCTGAGGGGAGCACAGAGCCCCTGAGGAGAGCACAGAGCTCCTGAGGGGAGAGCACAGCCCCTGAGGGGAGCACAGAGCCCCTGATGAGAGCACAGCCCCTGAGGGGAGCACAGAGCCCCTGAGAGGAGCACAGCCCCTGAGGAGAGCACAGCCCCTGAGGGGAGCACAGAGCCCCTGAGGGGAGCACAGAGCCCCTGAGGGGAGCACAGAGCCCCTGAGGGGAGCACAGAACCCCTGAGGGGAGCACAGAGCCCCTGAGAGGAGCACAGCCCCTGAGGGGAGCACAGAGCCCCTGAGGGGAGCACAGAGCTCCTGAGGGGAGCACAGAGCCCCTGAGGAAGGCAGAGCCCCTGAGAGGAGCAGAGCACCCTCGTTTGCTCACAGAGCACTGCTGCTCCACTGCTCTTGTGCCTGTAGTGGCACAGTGAAGCTTCACAGATGAATATCATTGAATAATAACTTTGGCTTTCATTTGACCTTTCAGATTTCTCTGCTGAGCACAATTAACATTCATTAAACTTCAAGAAACTGCAAAGTTTCAGATACCTGGGGCTGGGTCCAGCTGAGAGTTTTTCCATACACACATTCATCTTCTCTCACCTTTATTTTGAGAATCAAGGTCTTAAGTGATAGAAAAGCTAGAGAAAATGCAGTGAGGTTGAAAGATGAAACTACTTCATCTCTAACTGAGCAACCATAAATCACTCTCAGATTGAGCGAAGAAATGAACTTTAAGAGTGTGAAATGATAAACCTGAGAACTGAAGAACTTTTTAGATTCAAAATGAAAGAGAAGAGATCCTATTATTAAGGAATCAGGTTCTGCTGATAATAATCTCTTAATAATACTCATTGCTTCCAAACTTAGGCCAATGTGCATTTCCATTTGTGTATCTCAAATATTGTTGCAGAAGCACAATCCAGAAAATACTGCTCAGATAAGGAAGTCTAATTTGTATTTTATACAATTATATTTTCCTAATTAAGATGTGAGGGGGGAAAACCCAAACCCACATTAACAAATCCTTCTACCCAAGATTCGGCTCCAAAGGAAACTGGAGGGGCTTTGTTTTTATAATTCAAGTGTCGCCTACATGCAAATGCATTTGAGAGGGATAATTAACACTGCACCTTATACTGTTATTCAAGCAGATTTCAGAATCCTTTAGCAAATACGTTATAACATCATCTGTTCAACAGAAGGACAGAAGAGGATGGAAAGGAATGACAGAGAAAGACATTAAACGTATAATAAATATTTTGGAATTGGTTTCAAAGATTCAGAATTGAATTTTGGTGTCTTTTGCTGCCTTGTAATTGGGGATGGCAGTGCTCTGTCAGTGCTTGCATCCCTCCAGAATTCCAGCCAGACACATCAAATCCAAACCAGTAAATACTGATTCCCTCAGACCTCAGCACATCCCTGTGCTTGCACACAAAGATCTGTTACACCTTGTGCAAACCATGCTGTCCTTCTGAACAAGAGAGCCAGAGCTGCAGTCAGAAACCAGGGAACCCTGCCCATAGCTGAGGGTGGAAACAAACAACAATAAACCCTGGCTGAAAGCACAATTAAATTATTTTCTGGTTGTTTTTTAGGGGTTTTTTTTAGACAAAATTTATGTTACTTTAATTTTATACTTCAGGTGCTTTTCCTATTCTCTACATAGGGATCAGCAATTTCTTTAAAGACAAATAAATACAATTTGTTTTCCCAAATCTGATGAGTAAGGATGCAGAAAGAAATGTAACATTTTGAATTCATGTACCATGGATGGACTACTCATACACAAGGTTCATGTTGTTGGTTTTTGTTCAAATAAGACTGTGTTTAAATAGTGGGCTGGTAAAAACCCCCAATTTTATCAGGCTCCTTCCTGTGAGGACAAATGGTCTCCTAAAGGCCCTTTCCTTGGTTGCTGACAGACAGCCTTAATTAAAAACATGACTCAAATGTCTTGCAAACAGTTAACAAATCCATACTTACAGAAAATGAAGTAGGGAAAAGGATTAAGGGAAGTTTGAGGAAAGATTGCTCAGGCCTCGACTGAGGGTACTGTTAGCAGGTAAAGACAGTAATATGTGAAAGACCAAAAGTGTGTTACAAGTCTTCTCAAGAAAATAACATTTATTGCCTTTCAAAGATGACATATTCTAGTAATTCTGTGTTTATTTGTTTAAGTGGGCTTGAAAATCAAATTTTCAATACTAACAAGAGAAAAGAATGAATAAGAATTATTGAAGTGCATACTAAAGATCTTCTATATATTACGGACATGTAATAGGATTTTTTTCCTCCATCATAAGCTATTGCAGGGGTGGACAGATAAATTACTCTCTGTATTTATAGACTAATAATGAAAAACTATTCTTAAAGGGGAATCCTTCCAGATTTGTAAAACACTGGTGATAGTAGCAATCAAACTAAGAAAAAGCAGCCAGTCTTTGACTGATAACCTCATACATTTTTACGATGAATGAAGTACAGTATAGGAAAAACAAATGTAAGAAGTTAGTTTAAAAATGCCCTGCATATTCATACAGTACCATGTAACAATAAAAAAATTAAATCTAATTAGAGTATTATTTGCTTTGCATATAACAGTGAGTGGCAATAAAGCATCATCAATGACTAGTATTGAAACTATATAAATTCAGTTTAGTTGAGAACAGTTGATAGATTTAACAGACTCAACCCTGCTTTTAATTCATGATAATGCTTGAAGTTACAACAAATATATGGACTCTGAAATCCCTGAATTATGTAAAACTAGTTTTCCACAGACTGAAGGGTTAAGTGTTTGCAAAATAGATTTAAATTATTACATTAAAAACTCAAAACACTGATAAAATAGCCTCAATTTAAAGAGTAGTAATTTCTTTTTATTAAATATTTCCTAATTCAGTTTTATAACAAAATTACTCATGAGCCTTACTCATGACAGACAGGGTACAGGCCTGTGACCTGTGAGTAATGCACCAAAATAAGGTAATATTAAATCTATGGACTAGCTATTATTTAGATTTATGATTTAATGAATGGTAACCTCTTGCACTACTTTCTGAAGAAATGAGCAAATCATGATGTCTTTTCTTTCCTAAGAAGCTCTCCTTGGCAGCCATCAATGGAGCGTGACCGTAATTGGTAACCTGAGCTGATTTTACATTCTGTTACAAACCCAGGTTCACGAGGTTAATTACGGCCTGGCCACAGCTCCTGGGAAGGCTGAGCCTGTCTGGCTCAGGAGGAGGCACAGCGTGATCCCAGCAGCTCCCTGGCACAGCAGGGACTCAGGACAGCACGTGGCACTGCCACCGACCCTGACACTCACCCACCTGTCACTGCGAGAGGCACTGACACCACCCTGTCACTGTGGGTGGCACTGACAGCACCCTGTCACTGCAGGTTGCACTGACAGCACCCTGTCACTGCGGGTGGCATTGACACCACCCTGTCACTGTGGGTGGCACTGACAGCACCCTGTCACTGCGGGTGGCACTGACCCTACCCTGTCACTGCGGGTGGCACTGACCCTCACCCTGTCACTGCGGGTGGCACTGACACCACCCTGTCACTGCGGGTGGCACTGACAGCACCCTGTCACTGCGGGTGGCACTGACCCCACCCTGTCACTGTGGGTGGCACTGACACCACCCTGTCACTGCGGGTGGCACTGACCCCACCCTGTCACTGCGGGTGGCACTGACCCCACCCTGTCACTGTGGGTGGCACTGACACCACCCTGTCACTGTGGGTGGCATTGACACAACCCTGTGACTGCGGGTGGCACTGACCCCACCTTGTCACTCTGGGTGACAGCACCTCCTGACCACCAGTCCCTGTCACTGTCAGTGGGTGGCACTGACACCACCCTGTCACTCGCGGGTGGCACTGACCACCACCCTCACCCTCCCTGTCACTGCAGTGCAGCTATGGCCCTACTGCCCACAGAGCACAGACCTGTCTTATGTCACACTAGCCCCTATTGCCCTGCTCCCCATCCCCAGTTCCAAATCCCTGCTCCATCGCTTGCACCATCTCCTGTTCTGCTACATCCCCAGCTCCATCCACTGAGTTTGCATCCTCGGTTCCATCCCTCAGCTCCATCCCCACTCCATCAACCTGCTCCATCTCCCTGTTCCATCCCTACTCCATCCCTGTTCCATCCCTGGTGCCCATCCCCAGCTCCATCCCCACTCCATCCCTGCTCCATCCCCAGCTCCATCCCCAGCTCCATCCCTGCTCCATCCCCACATGCTCCATCCTAGCTCCCATCCCTGTTCCATCCCCAGCTCCATCCCCGCTCCATCCCCTAGCTGCATCCCCCAGCTCCATCCCCAGCTCCATCCCTGTTCCATCCCTCGGCTCCATCCCCAGCTCCATCCCCACTCCATCCCTGCTCCATCCCTGTTCCATCCCCACTCCATCCCTGCTCCATCCCCCAGCTCCATCCCCAGCTCCATCCCTGCTCCATCCCCAGTTCCAACCCTGCTCCATCCCCAGCACCATCTCCTGCTCCATCCCCAGCTCCATCCCTGTTCCATCCCCAGCTCCATCCCCAGCTCCATCCCCAGCTCCATCCCCAGCTCCATCCCTGTTCCATCCCCACTCCATCCCCAGCTCCATCCCCAGCTCCATCCCCAGCTCCATCCCCAGCTCCATCCCCAGCTCCATCCCTGTTCCATCCCCACTCCATCCCTGTTCCATCCCTGCTCCATCCCTAGCTCCATCCCTGGCTCCATCCTCGGCTCCATCCCCAGCTCCATCCCCACTCCATCCCTGTTCCATCCCCACTCCATCCCCACTCCATCCCTGCTCCATCCCTGCTCCATCCCCAGCTCCATCCCCACTCCATCCCCACTCCATCCCCACTCCATCCCCACTCCATCTCCAGCTCCATCCCCTCTCCATCCCGGGGGATCTTCACACCCAGCTCAGTGCAGGGCCTGGCTGCTGCACCAGTAACAAGAGGAATGGCTGTAAATGTTTTTTTGCCACTCTGTACTCAAAAGGATAATCAATTGAGATAAACTACTGAAAAAATTCCATCAGCCGCTATGTAATAACTCCAGTTTAATAGTCATTGAACACTGTTGTAGCCAAAGTACTGCAGCCTTAAATCAAAGATCACTTCATATCACAAGGTCTTAAGGGACAATTTTGCCTAAGAGTATATGTGGCATGCTTAGATATTAGCATAAAACTACAGTCACTGCACTTCTTTTCAATACAAAAGGTTGTCTACAAATCAAAATTAAATCCCCTTCACTTTATTCAGAGTAAATGTCTGCATAAGGATGCAAACAAATTAACTGAAAGCGTGAAAGTCAAGTTCTCAATTACTATTTAACAGCAACTTTACTATATTTGAATATAATTTACTGTATACTTAGCTGTTTTAAAATGAAATCCAATACTGTATAATAAAACCCCAAATAGCACAACAAATGATTTATGATGATGCATATGTACAAATACTTGGGTCTGAATAGTGCTGTTTCTGGATATATTGCTAACTACTGTACCAGCTTAACGTCTAATAAATCATTCATGAAAAGCCAAAGTACACAATTTGCTCTGCTACTGCTCAGAATCTTCCCAGCTCTGAAGGCCTGCTTCAGGGGAGCTCTCACTCCAGTTACTGAAAGTTCAGAACTCTCACTTAAATGAAGGTATTTTGACGGACACAGGAAAGGAGATAAAACTGGAAAAGTTCTGAATAGCAGGCTTTACAATTATGGAATAAAACCAGGAGTTCATCAGTTTAAATACTGCCAAAAACACATAATTGCTTTGCTGACCATCCATTAATTAGCAGTGTCATGAAGTAGCACCACACCTGTATGTGCAAAAATAAGAACATCTGCATTATCAGAGAGGAACAAATCTATAACATCATTTGTGTAACAATGATGAAGTGCTCTATGCAGAGTGTTCTATTTGCAGCAGTGATTCATGGTGCTGGGCAAAAAACTGCTGACACGCTGAGAAGATATTTTCCCGTAAAAGGTTGAAGTCCTTAAGCAGCAAAAAACACCAACGTCCATCATCTTTAAACTCTATTGATTTCTGGTGAAGATTTAAAAGGCTGTTTACTTATTTCCCATCATTTCTGTCGGAGCTGTAACAATTCTCTTCCCACTGAATAAACCTCTCATGATCCTCTTGGTGATTAAGGTCAGACAAAATGTCAAACTCCTAATGCTAAGTGCTTTCACATTAAAAATTAATACCAAATCACCAAGTAAAATCCAAACAAGAAGTCAGACATGTAAACAGAACACAATGAGGGCAATACTGACCATTACAAAAAAGAGCTGTAATGCATACATAAAAAAAAACTTGGCAACAGGTAAGAGCACATTCTTTCCCTTTTGCATCTTTAACCCCCTTCCTTACCTGAAGAGTTATTGTACTGTGTTTGAGACAATCCTTTTAAAAATCCTTTTTCCATTAAAGCTCACGGTCACCTCCTCTATCTATGCCCAAATGCCATTTACTATATGACTGAAGTATTACAAGGATTGTTTTTATTCCATTCTGAACTTCATCCAGGAAGAGAGGATTCTTTTTACAGCTGCTGCTGAATACAAAGCCAGTACACAGGTAACAAAAAAACACCCTCTAAATCAATCTGAAACTTATTGCTAATTATATGTGCAGCATTTTAAACCATTGAATATATACATACATGACCAGAGGAATGTAGAACACAGCCCCAGAAGGGGCTTCCCAGGCTCTTTATCCAGACTGCTTCTGTTCCAGGCAACCAGACCATATTAGTTCATTTATAAACTTACCAAGTACAATCCTAAAACTAGATACTTTCTTCAGCCTTTTAAACAGTTACTCATCTCCTGAGGGGAAGCATGAAACCATCAAGTGCTGAACCAAACCTGTAGGGTTTGGAAGCCTGCAAGTAACTACAGAATAAACCACAAAGGTAGATCTCAAATAAATTACCAGGACACTCAGGTGTAAACACTGGTTTAGTGTAACCAAAGGAATTTATTCCAGCAGGTTATCTGTAAAGTTTTGGCCCACCTTGCCAATTGACCTACAAAAGATTGCTCTAGTTTAGAATGCATTAACATAAATGAGAGATTCACAGGTGCCAGGGTGAGGAAAGGATCTCATTGTACTGTCTGGGTTCTGAATGGCCAGACCTGTGCCATGTGTACAGAAAGATCAAAGTTACTACACTGAGAGGTGCCAGGAGGCATGGCAGGAACGAGGATGGTGATTCTGTGATAGGCTTTAATATCAAGCTAGGAATATCAACAAAATGTGGTTGGTTTCCACCACAGATTATAAAAAAACCACAAAATACAGTAAAACCAAAGTTGTTGCTCTATGATATAATAACTGTCTGGTTGGCTTACAAATCCAAATTAATACAAAGGAATTAGGAGCTGTTTGTTATATGCAATCATTGGTTTGTTTTGGGTTTTTTGGTTTTTTGGTTTGTTTTTTTTTTTTTTTTAAGTTTTACCTTGTTCCTATGAGGTAATGATGGAAATCTTGAAAAAGATCCAGGAAGGACCTTGACTAAAATACAAAAAGAAGTTGTTTGGTTTGTCAAGCAGGCAGGATATCAAGGACAAGCTGTTAGCCAGGCCCATGGCCCAGCAGTGCTGTAACAGAGAGAGCAGAGGATGCAGAGAACCCTTCTGCATTGGCTCCATTAAATATTGAATGAGAAATTTACTGTTCCCATAACATACTCCTTGGGAAGCACAATGAGCAACACAACTCCTCCTAAGTGCATGTTGAAAATCTGTGGCTGAAACCATCAGAATAAAAATATCAAATAATCATCATTACTTTTGCTATGCATTGTAGTGGAACATAAATGCAACACCAGCATAAAATTTGGTACGTGGCTATCTGAGGAGGCACAGAGTGTTTGGATCCCTACAGGGATCACAAAGATTCAGCATGAATCACACCATAGGATGTGTCAGTCAGTGAAGGGAATAACACAACCTCAGTGAAGCACATTATACACATCTCTCCAGCATTACAACTTTAAAACTTGATCTGAAATTTGTGCTTACCTTTGCTTTAAGATTGAACATTATAAATGTTTAATACAATTTTACCGCATATTATTTTTGTTTTATCATAAGAATTTTAAACATTGCTCGACTTTACTGAGTAAGTCTATTTTCATCAACCTACCATACTCCAAAGACTACTGTATGTTCTTGCTGTTTTTCTCCCCAGATGCTGGTGAGATTCCCAGAGTCATCCCAGTGGGAATTCAGGACACCCTGAGATTCCCAGTGAGGAATTCAGGACACCTGTGTAGACCAGGGCTCTGCTGGATTGACAAAGGGGAGAAAAGGAAATCACAGTGCCCAGGTGTCAGAGACAACAACTGAGAACAATTCTGGGAGTAATTTAGAGTAGTAGAGGTTCTGTTCATGCTATTCCTGCTCCCAAGCTATGCCAAATATGCCAGCCTCAGCAGGCTCCTGTCACTCTCAAGGTGTGCCAGGTGAGGCTCACAGAGACAGGTCAGGCTCACAGCACCAGGTCAGGCTCACAGTGACAGGGCAGGGATCACAGTGCCAGGTCAGGGTCACAGTGCCAGGTTAGGCTCATGATGCCAGGTCAGGCTCACAGTGCCAGGGCAGGCCCATAGTGCCAGGTCAGGCTCATGATGCCAGGTCAGGCTCACAGCGCCAGGGCAGGATCACAATGCCAGGTCAGGGTCACAATGCCAGGTCAGGCTCACAGAGCCAGGTCAGGGTCACAGTGCCAGGTCAGGGTCACAGCGCCAGGTCAGGCTCACAGCACCAGGGCAGGCTCACAGCGCCAGGTCAGGCTCACAGTGCCAGGGCAGGCTCACAGCACCAGGGCAGGCTCACAGTGCCAGGTCAGGGTCATAGCCAGGTCAGGCTCACAGCACCAGGGCAGGCTCACAGCACCAGGGCAGGCTCACAGTGCCAGGGCAGGCTCACAGCACCAGGGCAGGCTCACAGTGCCAGGTCAGGCTCACAGTGCCAGGTCAGGCTCACAGCACCAGGGCAGGCTCACAGCACCAGGGCAGGCTCACAGTGCCAGGTCAGGCTCACAGTGCCAGGTCAGGCTCACAGCACCAGGGCAGGCTCACAGTGCCAGGGCAGGCTCACAGTGCCAGGGCAGGCTCACAGTGCCAGGTCAGGCTCACAGTGCCAGGTCAGGCTCACAGTGCCAGGTCAGGCTCACAGCACCAGGGCAGGCTCACAGTGCCAGGTCAGGCTCAAAGTGCCAGGTCAGGCTCACAGTGCCAGGGCAGGCTCACAGCACCAGGGCAGGCTCACAGAGCCGGGTCAGGGTCACAGTGCCAGGTCAGGCTCACAGTGCCAGGTCAGGCTCACAGCACCAGGTCAGGCTCACAGTGCCAGGTCAGGGTCACAATGCCAGGTCAGGCTCACAGTGCCAGGTCAGGCTCACAGTGCCAGGGCAGGGTCACAGCACCAGGGCAGGCTCACAATGCCAGGGCAGGGTCACAATGCCAGGGCAGGCTCACAGTGCCAGGTCAGGGTCACAATGCCAGGTCAGGCTCACAGTGCCAGGTCAGGCTCACAGCTAGGTCAGGGGTCACAATGCCAGGTCAGGCTCACAGTGCCAGGTCAGGCTCACAGTGCCAGGTCAGGCTCACAGCACCAGGTCAGGCTCACAGTGCCAGGTCAGGGTCACAATGCCAGGTCAGGCTCACAGTGCCAGGTCAGGCTCACAGCTAGGTCAGGCTCACAGCGCTAGGTCAGGCTCACGATGCCAGGGCAGGCTCATGATGCCAGATCAGGCTCACAGCACCAGGGCAGGCTCACAGCACCAGGGCAGGCTCACAGTGCCAGGTCAGGCTCACAGCGCCAGGGCAGGCTCACAGTGCCAGGTCAGGGTCACAATGCCAGGTCAGGCTCACAGTGCCAGGTCAGGCTCACAGTGCCAGGTCAGGCTCACAGCACCAGGGCAGGCTCACAGTGCCAGCTCAGGGTCACAATGCCAGGTCAGGCTCACAGTGCCAGGTCAGGGTCACAGCACCAGGTCAGGCTCACAGTGCCAGGTCAGGCTCACAGTGCCAGGGCAGGCTCACAGTGCCAGGTCAGGCTCACAATGCCAGGTCAGGCTCACAGTGCCAGGGCAGGGTCACAGTGCCAGTTCCTGCTCAGGAGACTCCAGGTGCCCGCTCTGGGCACTCCTACATCCAGTGACTGTACAGTCAAAACTAAAAGATTGTTCCCTGTGTTTTCAGTTATCGGCAGTTTCCTACAGTAAGGAAACTAAAGTAACCCATTGTCAAAATGAAACTTCATGTGTGAGGAGAAACAATAAACCAGATCAATTTCTGGGTTTATAAGCCCAAGATTAATCACGTATGAATATAATTAAGAACACCCAAATTACTCTTCACTAATGTCTTGCTTTCCACACTCTACTCAGCTTCAAACAACAGCCCTCTCATGCACATTTTATATTAAAATCTTGTAAAGCTTCTACAGATGTTTTGAAAATTCTATTTTTTTTCAAAGAAAAGATTATTTAAAAATTATTTACCTTAAATTAACTGGAAGCCTTTAGGAGCAACCCTTCTCAGTCTGAGCATGCAGATTCTCACCTACTAACACAATTAACTATGTGCTTAACCTTCGAAAGGTTGGATGGGACTGTATTTGTGGTTTGTTGTCCATGGACAACCTCACAGTCTGGAATCCCACAAAGTTATGTTACTCAATGATTTATGTTTAGTTTGACTCCATCTCTGAGGAAAAGAAAGGCTTTTTCCTTCATGTATTTCCTTCAAATATTCCAGAGTGTTGTACCATATGAACGTCTCTGTATTTTTGAGAAAAAGGTGTTCTTCCTCACATATAAAAATCTTTCTATGTCAAAAATTTCTTCATCATTTGAATATTTCTATACTAGAAATGTATTTTTAAGATAAGAGTGCATCATGAGCATTACAAAACTGTTAAAACTGTTTAAGTTATATATTCTAATTAGTTTGGCAGAGCTAATACAAATTATGTTTACAGACTAACAATAATAAAATTGAAGTACTAGTTAAATATGTAAAATAATTAAAGGAATCATTTTTAGCCTGGCATAATTAGCTAATCCACTTTACAAGCACTTATTAAAATGAATTTACATGTTATATTCCATAGGTAGTTACACAATAGTGTTTATACAGGAAAAATATAATGAACCGAACTCTTTGTATCCAGCTCTCCACAATTAAAACGAAGACTCCCCAAGTAATATCAATCTAGGAGAGACTAATTAAGTTTGGTTTGATAACCATTCATTTCTTCTATTGCCTCTGAGCAAATTGTTTATTAGAGAAAGTTATTTTACACAAATCAAATCAAACTGGGTAAACCATTATATTTGAGAGAAACCTTAGCCATCAGTCAATTAATCCATCATTTTCTCCAGACACTTTTGTTTAACGAGCAGATCATATTATCAACAATTTAGATATCCTATGATTCAATTATGACAGAAAATTTATTGACAGTTTCTCTAATACTTTTGTTATGAATAAATATTAAATGTTCTCCACTTTTGATGAGCAAACCAAATGCAATCGTGCTAAATCTAATAGTCAAAACCTGAGTGATACTTCCAAATGAAATGCTTTAAAAAATATTTTAAACCAAAATAATTTATATTATTTAAAAGAATGATCAAACATACCTCAGAATTTCTGAGAAATGAGCAAATTATCTGATTTCTACTGATTAAATGAGAACACATTTATGTAAGTATTGCCAAATATACATGAAGAGATTTAACACAAATAAAAATGAGTTGCTTCATGCAGCACTCTAGAATACACAAGGCATCATTATGTAAAAATCATATCAACACATCATAAAGTTAGAGACATTTTCTGCAACTAAATGAAAGATCTGCCTAAAAGCTAATACAAATATATTCTTCAAAGCTCACAGTTGAACAGATTTGTCTATTAAAAACCCAGCAGGTGAGATTTTTATAATTACAGCTCTCTTAAACTCAAGAAAAGAACATTGCCTAGCAGTGATGACTCCAGAACACTCAGACTCCCTGACAGACATCTCTCTTTGAAGAAATCAGAACTCATTGAGCACTCACAAACCAATTCCTGATGATAGGGCAAAGGGGAAGCTCTCTCCAAAGCAAGCCCATTATGGAGATAATGGAATCAAACCATCTCCTACCGGTACATTACCATCACATTATCGTGGTTATCACTTCAAAGGCTTTTCCTTGATCCAGGGAAGCTCCTACTCCAGCGAGGGGAGCTGCAGGAAGGTTCCAGCTGCAGGAAGGTTCCAGCTGCAGGAGAATTCCCAGCTGCAGGAAGGTTCCAGCTGCAGGAGAGTTCCCAGCTGCAGGGAGGTCACAGCTGCAGGAGAGTTCCAGCTGCAGGAAGGTTCCAGCTGCAGGGAGGTCACAGCTGCAGGAGGGTTCCAGCTGCAGGAGAGTTCCAGCTGCAGGAGGGTTGCAGCTGCAGGAGGGTTCCAGCTGCAGGAGAGTTCCAGCTGCAGGAAGGTTCCAGCTGCAGGAGGGTTCCAGCTGCAGGAGGGTTCCTGCTGCAGGAGAGTTCCAGCTGCAGGAGAGTTCCCAGCTGCAGGGAGGTCACAGCTGCAGGAGGGTTCCAGCTGCAGGAGGGATTCCAGCTGCAGGAGAGTTCCAGCTGCAGGAAGGTTCCAGCTGCAGGAAGGTTCCAGCTGCAGGAGGGTTCCAGCTGCAGGAGAGTTCCAGCTGCAAGAGGGTTACAGCTGCAGGAAAGTTCCAGCTGCAGGGAGGTCCTAGCTGCAGGAGAGTTCCAGCTGCAGGAGAGTTCCAGCTGCAGGAAGGTTCCAGCTGCCAGAAAGTTCCAGCTGCAGGAATATTTCACCTGCAAGAGGATTCCAGCTGCAGGAAGGTTCCAGCTGCAGGAAGGTTCCAGCTGCAGGAAGCTTCCAGCTGCAAGAGGGTTCCAGCTGCAGGAAGGTTCCAGCTGCAGGAGAGTTCCAGCTGCAGGAGAGTTCCCAGCTGCAGGAAGGTTCCAGCTGCAGGAAGGTCCCAGCTGCAGGAGAGTTCCAGCTGCAGGAGAGTTCCCAGCTGCAGGAAGGTTCCAGCTGCAGGAGGGTTCCAGCTCCAGGAGGGTTCCAGCTGCAGGAAAGTTCCCAGCTGCAGGAAGGTTCCAGCTGCAGGAGAGTTCCCAGCTGCAGGAAGGTTCCAGCTCCAGGAGGGTTCCAGCTGCAGGAGAGTTCCAGCTGCAGGAGAGTTCCCAGCTGCAGGAAGGTTCCAGCTGCAGGAGGGTTCCAGCTCCAGGAGGGTTCCAGCTGCAGGAGAGTTCCAGCTGCAGGAGAGTTCCCAGCTGCAGGAAGGTTCCAGCTGCAGGAAGGTTCCAGCTGCAGGAAGGTTCCAGCTGCAGGAAGGTTCCAGCTGCAGGAGGGTTCCCAGCTGCAGGAAGGGTTCCAGCTGCAGGAAGGTTCCAGCTGCAGGAGGGTTCCAGCTCCAGGAGGGTTCCAGCTGCAGGAGAGTTCCCAGCTGCAGGAAGGTTCCAGCTGCAGGAAGGTTCCAGCTGCAGGAGAGTTCCCAGCTGCAGGAGAGTTCCAGCTGCAGAGCCCTAAGCCCACGAGGGAGGCACTCACAGCAAACTCAGACAAAAGCTCTGCCATTTCTCCAGGTCTGACACATTCTATTCACGAGAAACAGCATTTTGTGTCTCGATTGCATATCAGCAATATGCTTTGACCATTTTTCAGCCTAGAATGCTCTTAATGTATATATCCTAGTTAAAAATATTATAATTAATGTGTATTGTCAAACATCTATAAAATACAACCAAACAGTAATTTTCTCCCCTGTCCTTACCTCCTGTTTGGACTGGTGCATAACGATGTATTGTGGTTTACAGACATTGCCTCGACTTTCAGAACTGAAATGAAATGTGAATTCATGCCAAATGGAAGCCAAGGAAAGGTCAAACGTACTTTATTAAAAAGCCTGTGCTTCCAAAAGCCCTGACAAAAGTCAATGTACATCAGGTTGCTCACTGCCTCTCAGTAATTGAGTACTCTACCCTGATGGTTTCACTAATCCCCATGAAGAGCTCCAGAAGCTTTCATGATAAAAATCTGGCATATCACTGTTATTAAAACAGGAATTGTTACGTACGTAGCAGTAGATGGACTTATAGAAATTTTTAAACAGCTTACAGAAGTTACTGTCTGTTACCTTTCTCAGCAATCTCTGCCTGTGGATGGCCAAGCCCTAAGGACTCTGCTCTCCCAACATCACAGCACCCAAAGGTTTACAACCCTTGCTCTTGCAAAAATCCAGCTAAACAAAACTGCAGAAACAACATGTTCCTACCCTATTAAAACATGGAAGTTACCACATTTTGCTGTAATATTCTAAAAACTCTGGACCAGAAGATTCAAATATTGATGAAAGATGGCACAGACAGCTCAAATTTAGAAGGGTGTGAGGGTTTGGATCCTTCTGAGGAGGCAAGTAAAAAGGATGAAGGATGTTGACACCTCTTTGTCTCCATAACAGACCTTTATGTCTTTTTCTCTTTCAGAACCTATCTCTGAAATCTCTCAGGAGTATGAAGAGATGCTTCCCTCTCTCAATGTCTCATGGTCAGAAGTCCTAAGTTCAATTTTCTATTAGGCACTTTTTTCTGTAGCTGGAGAAAGAGCACCTTGAAGATATCCTGTGCATGCTGGAGTTAAACTGTAAAGCCCCTGGTTCTGCCACAAGAGGTTGCTAAATTTCCCAAGTCGAAATTCAGTGTGTCCTCTCATCTTTTAAAATTAAGGTATCGTAAATCCTTTCACTATAGCTCCCAAAATTCCTAATGTATACTTTGTGTGTTTGGAGAGCTTCTATCACATTTAGCAGCTGGCCTCTGCTGATGCAGTTTTCCTTCCCTGCCTCTGTCCAGCACAAACCCAAGATGTGCAGAGCCATGGCCATGCTCTCCCCATGCCAGCACCCCTCCCCTGGAGCTGTGGGTCCACCTCTGGAGCTGAAAGGTGCAGTGCAGTTCCTGGGTTTGAAATGCTTCAGTCTAAAACAAGGCCTATGTGGAACACAAAAAGTGCATGATTCATGAAAGAAGGAAACAGTAACTCGATCATAACAAATATATTTGACCTTTAAAGCAGTAACAACAAACATTAAAAACACTCAAGCTTTCCTTTGCTGCCAAGTTTATTTTCCTCATAAGTTGTGCCCCATTATGCTACAATAATCCTTCATTACTCCAGCCCAATAATGCACAGTCTATCGTCTACCTATAGTTGTCTGGTGTCTATTTAGTTTTATAGCAAGCAAGCAATTTGAGAATATGGTAATAAAGCCTCAATCACAGTAATGATGCATGATAGGCTGTAATTTCTGTGTGCTAATGGTTTACAAAGAGTATCCCAATGATGACGGGAATCTCATTGATTCATTACATGAGTGCAATAATACCAAAATAACTTACTATAGATCACTGTTCACTCATGCACATTCTGATAACAACCTCTATATATTTCTGTATACAGATATACAGAAATAAAATTAGTATTAGTCTTTCCACATAAAAGTTCACACGGCACAAAACATTTTGTGTTGAGCTCCCTAAATCAATGTTTAAAGTTGAAATTACTGCATTGAACAGGTTCTTTGAAAAGCAACCCATTGATTTTAATCTGCTTGAAGCAATCAATTACTCCCTGTCCTCTTTATTCCAAACTGTAATGAAAACTAAACTGCGTTGTCTTGAAAACTAAATGTGAAGATGATCATAAACAGAATTTAAACTCCATGGATTATTCATATCTACCCATTTAGATTTGCCATTTCCATTATGAGTACATTTGCCACGAGCATTTAATGGACATCTAAAAGGGAATTCATTAAAGCAGGAGCTGTTGGCAGCACTTATGGGCTTCAGACTGCTTTATGTTTGCCTTTAATAGCTCACTATTATAAAAGTGATATATTGTGTTCATCCCATTAGTAGTTTGCAGAAAGGTCTGTAAGACATAACAAATCCTTCTGAGTATTGTCAGAACCAAAACTAAATCACAGGGTATTTTTTTCAAGCAGCATATTATGACCCCAACAAGGTACCATTTAAGGTCATCTAAATTTTGATGGTCTTAGCCAAGTAAGAATTTAACAGCACTATAGATAGTTCAGTTCTTTTTCTCAATGAAGCACGTGAATTATTAATGCTGTCTCAAATGCACATATTTTTAAAATTTGTCATAACTGTTAGGGTTAAGCATGCTTAAAAATGAAACAGGTATTTCTCAAAAACATCTTCTCCCCTGTTTTGGGCCAAAGCAGTGCCAAGGCAAGCAGGAAGCTTAATGCCACCACGGTGTGTGTGGAAACTGCAGCACAAGCAGCCTCCACCCTCTTGCTCCCCCTCCTCCTGGCCCTCCAGAGGAGAGCACGAGGGATGCACTTGCACAAGAATTCACTTATTGGCACAGCAGGAGAGCAAAGGGAGAACTAAACCAGAGTTGTACTGCAAAAAGTAACCCAGGGTTGGTGACAGAAACGCCTCTCCACATCACAGAGCAGTCCCACATGACAGGTTTATGCACATCTAGAAATAATTATATCATTCACCATCGAAGTATTAATGGTGGCAGCCTGGTAGTGCTCCTGCACAGAAATCTTTGTACAATACCAAGCAAACAGGATTTGATCATTCACTGAAGTCCAGCAGAAGCACTCCCAGCACACACAGCACAGTCCTGCTGTCTCCTGGTGCTCTGCTGACCTCTGCCTCTCACACAGCCCAGGCTCCCCAACAGCTCAGACTGATGGATTTCTCTATTTGTAAAGCAAACAAATCAAGGATTTCACAACAGTACAACCAAACCGATTTTTAAAAGGATCACCACAATTACTAATAAATACTAATCACTAGATTTACTTTGTAAAGTATGAATTTTCTTAAAATCCCAGTAGTTCAGGAGATCACTTGAGCTTCCAAGGCTACTGGCAGCTCTTCAAAGCAGTCCTGGTGTGCACTAAATCCAGCCATGGTGCCATGACACTCAGAAAAAACTTCTGCAAGGGGCTGTACAAACTGAAGGCAGCTGCAAAGCCTGTGCAGTTAGAACAAGTCTCTAGCACCTTGAGGACCTTCTAGCCTAAGCAGCTTGGCCCTGAAAAATAAACTAATAATTATATTAATAATAAACTAATTAAAAATAAACAGCTTGAAAGCCTCTGAGGGATCAGACTTCTTCAAAATAACAGTTCTAGCCCTACTGTAGATTCCTGAAGGGAAGCTGCTCACTTCTCATGGCTCACCTGACCTGGATGGAAAGCTCCTGACAGCACTGACCTCTCACCAGGGTCTTTATGAGTGCTTCTAGAACTGCAGGTGACAAGCCAATTATTCCCCGAGGAGGAGAATGACCCAAGGTAGGTTGGTTTGCCACAAGATCTCACAGAAAGATGCTAACTTCTTGTGCAACACAAAAAAATAGCGAAACAATAGAGAGGCAATGGGTTCATTTTCCTTTTCCTGGAGAAAAAACACGTCTGGTACCCTCTAACACCATACCTGTGTGCTCTTTGGATTTTCAACACCAAAACCAATCACATAAGCAAAAGCAGACCCTGTATTTTATTATTTTTAAAGTATTTTCCCAGTCAAACTTGACATTTGAAAATGCTTTACTGCTTTTCCTAATGGTACAATAAAATGGGATGAAAAGAGCAAATGGTTCAAATATTTAGTAGAAAAGGAAGAAAAACCATCAGAGTGCAAGTATTATTAAAATGTTCAGATGAGCCACCCAAATACAAACAGGAGTTCTTGCTGGAAGCTCTGTCCTTGACTGAGGACAGACTTTGCAGAGATTTCTGTGCAGACCTTTCCTGGTACAGTTCTTGTCACACAGGTGCAAAAGGAAGGGAGTAGGTGTGACATCTCACCTGCCTCAGAGGAGCCCTTTCCCTTTATTCACCATGAAGCATTTTACAGTGATGTGGATGTTCTCTCCATCTGACACTCCCAGTGTCTACATAAGTCATGTGAAGCCAAGGGTAGGTAGTCCAAATTAAAAAAAAAAAAAAAAATTGATTGAGAAATCTGATTGACTTCGTACATCTGGAAAGTTTCCAGATCAAAGGAACTGCAAAACAGAGGAAGCAGCTGAAGCCTCACTTCTATCCTAAACCTCCAGAAGGTTTCTTGTCCTATACTCTGCTCATGACTGCTGCTCTGAAAGAAAGGTTTCTCAGGAGCTCAGCTCCACCCACTCTCTCTCCTCGGGAGTGGAAGGGATGCATTGCTGGGCAGGTGACAGCAGCTTGACAAAAGAGACAAAGGTTTCTGTACATGCTGCTCCATAACACTTCATCAGGCCATCTTTCCACACAAATACCCATAAATAACTCAAAAAAGCATGAAGAAAACAATGAATAGACCATAATTGGAATGCAGACTGTCCAATCCTATGTAATTAAAAAGCCAGGAGCAGTGATATGAGAGTAAAAGGTAAAAGGAGGAACAGTATGTCCTTTGCAGCTGTGGATTAACCCAGAGCCTACAACCATAACAAAATGCCCCAAGTGATGGACAGTTCCCATGCTGTGTTTAACTTTTTTGTAAGGTCAAAACCAATTGACCTTGAGGTCACAAAGAGTGGAAATCTGCACTTTATGTACTCAATTTCACCTTTGTTTCACATGTGAGAATAGAAATCATCAGTCCACAAAGGTACCTGGGAAGGTTGCTTCTTGGATTAAGTATTTTCTCAGGAAAAAATAAATTCAATGCACTGAAGTTAGTGCTGTGGGACAATTCTTCTTTAAGAACACTACCAGAAAAATATATATTCCCCTTCATAAACCTAAACTGACAACACTGTTCTAAAGGAAAATCTAGAAGATCATCCAGAGGATTGTTTTTGTAATATACTAATTGCTGGTAACTAAATTTAATTCATAAGTAATTTTGAAGGAGAGGTTAATAACTGATCAGGTGGAATCACACAACCCTCCTTTCAGCAGTGCTGGACAGTGCACACCACGATCCCACCACCCAAACAGAATGGTGGATAATTCACCCAGTACCAGCAAGAATTTTCTGACTTCCTGGAATATTACTGGACTGTTCTTTTTTTGACAGATGTACTTTTGATGTGTCATTTTGTATATTCTTTTCTCTTTGAATTACAAATATGCAATAAGCAATTTCATAATTAAGTTTAACTTGAATCATAAAAATTGTTGTAGTTTAATGTTAAAGAATTATTCTCTCTGCTCTGAACTCTGATGGTTAATTTACTTACTCCAAGGTCTGTTAAATTAATTCATTAAGTTACTTAAATAGTGAGGATACAAGGCCAACCTACAGCAACGGAGCTGAGATATTTTAGATAAGTAAGTCATAAATTGGTTGGTTGGTTTTCCCCAGGATGCCCTATTTGCTACTCATTCCTTCCTGCTAACTTGGTTTGGGAAATGCAGCACAAGTGAAAAGGTCCAGAAGTTCCAGGTTACTCAGAGAAGAGAATCTGCTTGAGGTGAAACTCGTGAATTTTGAAACAAAGAACATAACCAACATAAAAAATACAAACAATCTCATAAATACAAAGTTGTATTTAGGGATGTGGGCAGCAAACATAAACAGTGTCAGAACAACCAAGCCTGGCCATCACAGACAGAGCAGAGGCTGGAAAACCACAAAGCTGAAATCTGAATCCAAACCAACAGCTGTAAAGCAGAAAGAGGAATTCTGTTAGGTGTCTAATAGGTATATCTGTACCAGAAAAAAAATCACTAAGCAGTGCAGTAATTCCTCAGTCCTAGAAAAACCTGAAACCAACTTGCATTCAAAATAGGATGCAAAATGCTGAAAGACTGATTCTCTTAACATTTACCAGCAAGCAGTATTCCCTAACTACCCATTACTGATACAGGTGACCAAATTAACCAAAGGGGTGGCTATCACTCACATGCCAAGGAAATACAACAGGAAATTAATTTACACAAGTACTTAAAAGTCAATTACTACTATGCATATTTCTCATAAGAAACAAAATGTAGCAAAAAGTCACTTCATTACAGATGCCAAGATCTCCACATGTGTGGAATTACTGACAGGTGACTTAGAGTAGATTTGCAAACGAACTATCCACTAATTTCGCTGGCAGTTTCATGTTCTGCCAGCAGAAACACTAGAATTTTTCCCAAAGCAAATCAATGCACAATGCACAGCCTCATTCCACTTCAAAACACACTTGCGATATTATTAGGAAAACCTTTTTCTTCTCGTCCTCTAAGTATGCAACAGGTTTTCATGTGGTCCAATTGCTGTACTAATTTGTCTGAAATGTAACTTTGAGAAAAATTTGCAGCATTTTGTGACACACTATTTTATCAACATTTTGTTGTCACCTCAGCTTCTGTCTCCTCCTGCCCACCAGCTCAGTTTGTTCTGGGCACTTGCTATTAGAAAAACTCTCAGATCACAAATTATACTCACATCAGAAATTATACTCACATCCAAATAACTCAATAATATATTTGCCAAACACTTAAATCATCAATAATTTGGAGTTGGAAGTAGGATTAGATTTTAAGTCGGCAAGTGATGGAATCAGTTCGGAAATGTTTAAATATTAGTTTACAAATATTGCTTATAGCTTAATAGCATCATAGACGTAACTTCACACAGATATTGGCTCTAGACAGTAATTATACCCTCAGCCTAATGTTGCAGTTAATGGACATACACATTTCAGTGATAATTGCAATCCCTGAACATGATAATGTGCCTTTATTAGCAGCTACAAAATAAAGCTCAGCTACAGCCAAGTGAAGAACTGAACTGTGCTTATTATTTATTTTTAGTATTGCCTGATTGGTGTTATAAAATTCTAAAATAAAATAGCATGGCACTTAAACCAATGTGGTAATTGCAAAATGTAAGTAAGAAAAATCTCTTTAATGATTCACACAGGTTTAGCTGTCATGAGCAAGGACTCCAAAGATAACAAGTGAGAGAGGCAAAGGTGTAAGTGACAGAACAGAAAATACACTGCACCTCAGGGGGGAAAAAAGGAGGTTTTAAGGACTTCGATGTTTTAAACATCATTGTAAGAGAAGGAGGAAGGCAGGAGTATATCATGTAAAATCTGAGAAAAGAGAAAGCAGAGTAAGAATTCCCCAAGGAAATGCAGAAGGGAATGTGCTGTACAGTCCAGGAAGAAAAGCATCGATTCACACGTAAAACAACCACACAAAAAATGAGGGAATTGAGGACACGGAAAGTGAAGAACATTTTACAACTCAACCTGATAAGGAACCCAGTGTTTATGATTCCACAAAGTTCTGAGGGTCTGTCTCTATGTCCTGATGCTGTGTTTGCTGTAGAGAATTTCCAGATAATGGAGAAATTCAATAAAGAATTTTGCAAAAGCAGTTAAAGGACAGACTATGGGATTTAAAGTTTACTGAGGTTTTGTTCCTAAGCACGACTTATTTTGACTTCTGTACTAGCACTTCCCTTCTATTTAATTCAGCATGGGCTCTTAAATGAGTTTGGATCCACACTCAGTGCTTGCCTGCCATGCTGTAGCTGGAGAAGCACAAAGCTCTGTGCCTGATGAAGCCAGCAGCTGTGCTGGGCTGTTGCTTCCTGCTCACACCCACGGGGAGGCTCCGGGGGCCTCGTGAGCAGGGGAATTGGGCAGCAGCTGCTGGAGCTTTCCAGCAGCACCAGAGGCTCCCAGACCCACCTAAGCCAATCCCCTACTTTTCCTAGGTAAGCTACAGGGAGAGTGGATGAGAACACTGCAGGAGCTAGGAAAGAGTCAAAATGAGATCTGGCCCAGCGAAGGGAAAAATACCAGAGACAACATTTGTCCTCAGAAACAACCATTTTTTATTCTTCTTACTATATGCCACAGAAATGAGTTGTATCCAATTCTCACAGTGATATTTCCTTAACAAACTCTAAGTGCTAAACTTAAATGAGAGGCATTTCATGCAATCCGAAATATATTCAGTTCAATTAAAAATAATTGATGCATAGTGAAATAAGTCCTCCCAAAGCTGCTGTAAGATCTTCAAAAAATAAAGCTACTTAATAATTTTCATCTCCTACAGGCTAGAGAGAAGCATTATTGCATATTAAAAATTGGAGTGTGGTTTTCCCAGAGGTAAAAGAAAGTTATTAAAACAACCTATTTATTGTTGATATAACTATCCATTTGTGCTACACAAAAAGTAACAATTTCAGTACATTAAAAGAAAAGCTAATTAAGGCATAATTAGTATTTTCTATGTTTTGATAATTAAGGGTTAGTTGGCTATTTCTTTTCAAATTTCTATTTGAGGTAACCCCGACCACGTTTTCAATGAGCTGCTAGCACTATTGAATCCCTGATGGCTGAGGAGTTTAGTGACCACTACTACATTACTTTCATTTATCACTGCCTCTTTACGTATAAATTAAAGTAGCCCTGTAGCTATGTTGATCTACTTTATATCAATTTCTTCATCCATATCAGCTGAATATGTATGGCATTAACCTCATTTACTAGTTTGGAAAAGCTGAATTAAAATGAGATCTAATTTCTAGTGCACAGAACAATTTCAAAACTGCCTGCTAATTCCCAGCACCTGTCAGTGCTGGATCTTCACCTCGTGGTAATGAAATAAAACAGTGTATGTATTTTACAGCCAGGAAAGGATAATCATCCATAAGGGTTAAGATATCATTAATCATGGAGATGCCAGGGCCCAGAGCTTTTGCTGAGCCACTCAGAGCTCAAGCCCTGCGCCCGCCAGGATCCTCTGCGGGCAGTGGGGCTGCTGCAGAGCTCTGCTCTCTGTTGCACAGGGGGAAAGTGGGCACACACTGCACAATAAATGCTTTTCTCTTTTTTGCCAGGTCATGCTTTGTGTCTGCAGGCAATGTAATCAAAGAGATATACAAATACTGAAGAAATCTCAAACTAACAAGTCAAGAGAACTCCCTTCCAGGTGGGAGGGCAAGCCTGTGTTCGGTGCTTAGGTGACACCTGGCTCTACACATCTCTGGCTTTCAGCTGCTGCAAACACAATCCAGCAAGAAAAGAATCTCCTTCCTCCCTTCTAAATGCACTGTAGTCTAAATTCTAAACCCTTGGCATCGTTTTCTAGGATAAAAAAAGATGGCAGATGTGCCAAGTCTAAAAGCACGTTCCCCTCCGGTGCCAGGGGCCGGCTGCATCTCTCCCTGTGTAGGTGAGGCTGTTCCCCAGAAACCTGAGCCAGGATTTGCACTCCTGCTCTCCCACTGTGCTCCCTCACCATTGCTATTTACAGCTGGGGCAAAATAAAAGCACAACTGCCTGGAACACCCCATTGCCAGGAGGCTTCACTTCCAGAGGGTTCTCTCAGACTGCAGCACCCGGGACGGGTTAACCACCCTGGACTGCTCTGAACTCACCCCGGGCTGATGCGGCCGGCTGAGCGAGATCCAGCAGGGCTCGCTAATGGCAGTAAGGAGCTGGCCTGAGTGCATTTAATAAAAATACCTTCAGAACAAACAGGGCCCTTGCACACACAGCTGTCTGATGGGATGGGGGTGACACTTACTGACGTGTACAGGCATGGACAGACATTTACAAACATGTACAGACATTCACAGACGTTCACATACATGTACAGACATGTACAGACATTCACAGACGTTCACAGACGTTCACATACATGTACAGACATGTACAGACATTCACAGACGTTCACATACATGTACAGACATTCACAGACATGTACAGACATTTACACACATGTACAGACATGTACAGACATTCACAGACATTTACAGACGTACAGACATTCACAGACGTTCACAGACGTTCACATAAATGTACAGACATTCACAGACATGTACAGGCATGGACAGACATTTACACACATGTACAGACATTCACAGACATGTACACACATGTACAGACATGTACAGACATGTGCAGACATTCACAGACATGTGCAGACGTTCACAGAGATTTACAGACATGTGCAGACGTGTACGGACATTCACAGACCGCCGGGCTCACCCCCGCCCAGCTCCGGTCCAGCAGCGCCGCGCGCTGGGCTCGACACGGCCCTACCGAGCACACGGAACGGGAACATCACCGAGCCACCCCCGGGAACCGCTCTGGGCACGGCAGTACCGGGCACGGAACGGGAACATCACCGAGCCTGCCCCAGGAACCGCTCTGGGCACGGCAGTACCGGGCACGGAACGGGAACATCACCGAGCCACCCCCGGGAACCGCTCTGGGCACGGCAGTACCGAGCACGGAACGGGAACATCACCGAGCCTGCCCCAGGAACCGCTCTGGGCACGGCAGTGCCGAGCACACAACGGGAACATCACCGAGCCACCCCCGGGAACCGCTCTGGGCACGGCAGTACCGGGCACGGAACGGGAACATCACCGAGCCACCCCCGGGAACCGCTCTGGGCACGGCAGTGCCGAGCACGGAACGGGAACATCACCGAGCCTGCCCCAGGAACCGCTCTGGGCACGGCAGTACCGGGCACGGAACGGGAACATCACCGAGCCACCCCCGGGAACCGCTCTGGGCACGGCAGTGCCGAGCACGGAACGGGAACATCACCGAGCCACCCCCGGGAACCGCTCTGGGCACGGCAGTACCGGGCACGGAACGGGAACATCACCGAGCCACCCCCGGGAACCGCTCTGGGCACGGCAGTACCGGGCACGGAACGGGAACATCACCGAGCCTCCCCCGGGAACCGCTCTGGGCACGGCCCTACCGGGCACTACGAACGGGAACATCACCGAGCCACCCCCGGGAACCGCTCTGGGCACGGCAGTACCGGGCACACAACGGGAACATCACCGAGCCTCCCCCGGGAACTACGGCAACCTCCTCTCGGGCTCCTTCCTCACTGCACTGACCACTGAACGATTCTGTTTTCAAACACAACATATTTAATTACTAAAAGCGTTCCCCCAGAAAAATAAGATGCAAAGGAACTAACAATTTGTATTTCTACACTTGTATTTTTCAAGAACACACTTCTGGAATAACTCTTAATGCAACCTTGTGAGAAAAACCTTCAACCAAAGCAATCTCTTTTTTACAATCTCTATGCTAGTGTACATGTGGAAATGGAACTATCACAAGTGTCAGAACTCCCGGGTATGCAGTCACTTAAAACTTGTTCCAAGTTAACCATTCTAAGCGAGCTGAAGAAATTTCAGTAACTACCTTCGCTCAGTTGCATTTCCTTTGATACATTAATCGCAGACTTACCAGTTTTACCGACCCTTGGAATACCTTATGGCCAGTTAGGGGCACCACAGCCAAGCCCTGCCCATCCCAGGGCTGCTGCTCCAGCCTGTCCCTGGAGAATCGGGAATAGCTGCACAAACCTCTCCTGCTGCTCTTTCCCCCTCCAAGGGCAAATGTCTGCCTGGCAGCACTGCTTTTCCACACAACCCTCTTCCTCCTACCCTGCCAGCGTCCAAACCAGCAACACACCACAAAACAGGACACTCGTGAAAACTAAGTCATGCAAGCATTAAAATAAAATATGTACTGATAGACAACTGACAGAGCAGTATTAACAGTCATGTACAGCACAAGAGTCCAGTGCAGTATTCAACAGAAATTTAATATGTATATATTCATTCAAAGGTCTGTCTGTTCCAAAACCAGTATCTTGGTGCATTATTTTTGTACTGGAATGGTTATGGTACTAAAAGTGTGTTACAGCATAGTGGAAGAAGTCTCCAAGGTTTTGCTTTTCTTCCTCAGACAGCAAGTCCCCGTGGGCTGGTTAATAAAAATGCATTCATTTACCTAGCCAGTTCTCTTTTTCTATAATGAGTTTGTTTTTATCACATGCTTAAGAATATGAGTTAATTAATGAACAAAATATGTTTATTTATATAAAAGACTTGTTCTATTTTCATTAGACTCTCCACCATTCTCTAACCATTTTCTATTTGTCTGTATACAAGCATATGAGCAAACACAATCATTACAACACGACTGAAGCATGTAAAATTTCCATTTTCCATTCTGTAAATAAAACAAATCAAGCATTCCTGAATATTTATATAAATCTGTATTAAATTAGTCGCTTGATGTATGTTTGACTTTCCTGCTTCCAAGTGTGAGCGTGTTTATTGCCAGTGCAGGGAGCTGCCAGCAGGACCCGTATGTGAGGATTTACAGCCGTGGGAGCAGCGTGCCATCTGCTGCTCTCTGAGCTGCTACAGCAGCAGAGGCTCAGCAGCCACCCAGGGCTGATTCTGCTGCCTCTGGGCTGCAGAGAGCTCAGCCTGCCTGGCAGGAAATATTCACAGCAGCACCAAAACAGGGAGCTCACCTGTCCTCACGCAGCTTTTGTCAGAGGAGATGGCACATGCTGTGCTCCAGACCATGGGCATCTATCCACACACAGGAGGAGCTGCTGTAGCAGGCCTGCCAGACCAAAACAAAAAATTGACTGCAAACTAAAGGATACTGGGAGATAATGTAATCAAACCTTTTGGGGAAAAAAAAAATCATCACTTTGAAAGTGCATTTGCAATAAACTCTAGGGGTCAAGAGTGGGGCTGGAATTTGGGAACATCCCTTGAGTGGTTACACATCAGGAAAGCTCTGCAGAACTCCTCCTGTCCCAGCCTGGTTCCACAGGAGCACATGCCATGGGCAAAGGCAGTGTATGAAATATGATTTATCACCAGTTTGACTCACTGTCCACTGATGTGTGAAACAAGGAACCAACACAAAACAGTTTTCTTAAATTTATCCTACAGTATTTCACCACATCCTTTCAGTACAGGTTATTTCTTTCTGCTCCAAGCGCTCTCCAATAAATCATTTGGAACCATTAGCCAGCATTTCCTTGTTAATTAATAATTTAACCCTCCCCATGCAGGGCAGTGGCAGGGCCAGGCCTGTGGTCACTCACAGCACATTGATGAGCTGGCAAAGGGTCAGCTGGGACATTTTTCTTACTGATGACAGAGATCCAGGTGATTAAATAGAAACAATGCACTGCCATTTTCACCTGCTTCTCCACTCACACACAAATGCTTCCTCCAGCTCTCTCTAAGGATGGATATAAAAATCTTGGGGTACAATCTCCTACCCAAGCCCTGATGGCACACTGTGCATGATCTCCAGGCCCATCAGGAGGATGGCAGATGAAACAGAAACCTCAACATAGGATAAAGGGAGAAGAGTAATTATAATGGCATAATAAAATGAATATTAGGGATAAAAGAATGAAAATAAAAATAATATTATCATAACAAAGAGGAATTACAGATCAGAATGACAACTGCTGTAGAGCCACGTTGCCTTTGAAGTGCCATCGGGAGGAATTTTGCTCATGAAAATACCTGGAGCACCAGTACACTTCCCCTGGGCACCTCCTGCTCCTCAGCACTAGAGAATCCACCAGTCTTTAAAACAGCAAGTCAGCTTTGACAGCTGAAAGCAGCACATTGCTTCAATGGAAAAGCAATTCAGTATTGTGTAAAACTCTCTTTTTAATAGTAAGTGAGAAAGTTGAAGTACATTTCAAACCCAAAGAGGCAAAAATATTCTGGAGATTGGGACTGTCCACCAGAAAGCAGCTACACAAGTGAAGTCAAACCTCAGTCACTGTCACAATTCTTGCTAAAGATTTGCTTGAGGCTCCAACAGAATTCTTTCTCAAGATCAATTGATCTCATCTTACTGACATTCTCTTTATAACATCTACATTATGACTGTCCCCTACAGTTAAGGTGAATTAACTGCTGCTTCTTCAAAAATGCATCTTACTTTTCCCTCTTCCGTATTTAAAATGCAGAAAAGCCAAGTAATGTGAGAAATACAGTGGAAACCACATAAATGAATAACTGTCAAAAGAACAGGACTATTAAAAGAATAAATCTTGTGTACCCAGCTGTGAAATATAACACAATATAGCAGAACACAGCTAAATGTTTGAAATAAAAAATTGAAATGCAAAGTAGCCTAAAATTGTTTAATGACCATAGCTGTTAAAATATTAACCCCTCACATGCTAAAACTCCAAAGCATCCACAGTAGGAAGGCTGATCAGATGAACATCACATGAAGTGGTTTCCTCTCTCTCCATCCAGTCATTTTTCCCCAGCTGAGCTCAAGAGCTTTTATGGGTGAGATGCATTGGCAGGTTCACTTTGGCACAGACTGTTTGAGTTCAAAGGTTGTGGTTTCAACAAGCCTTTACCTTTGAGCTATGCTGAAGCTGGGCTCACACTCTGCTCCAAGAACCACAGAATTGCCAGTTCTACTTCTTCATTTTTGTTGGGGTAACTGGGCATCCATCAAAGGCGTCTTCTGGAAAACTCCTAATGAAACAAACAGACATTTTCAGAGACAATTCTCTAATGAAAGTGTATTGTCACAGCCAATCTCCTTAGGAACCCATCAGCTATTTTTTTTACCCAAGTTTAACGTTCTTCTAAGATTTTGTTTTGTTTAGATGCTAATTACAGTAATTGACCATGATTAAACATAAACATCAACATAATGTTTTTCTAATTACTTTGTCATTTGAAATTTCCTCAGATGTGTGTTATACTGTGGTGAGTTTGTAAAAGTGTTTTGTTTTTTTTTTTTCTTAGAGTGTCCCTTTCATATTGAAAGAAACAGAAATTGGAGAAACAGGGGTCTCAAATTGCAAGTGCAGAAGAGCAGTTTGGGCTCCCTGAACACTGAAGCTCTTGTACTTAGAAACCAGTTTACATATGCACCCCCCACTTATATCTGTCCTAAAACATCTGAACCAACACTTTTTATGACCTAAATCCTTACCTGGTAAATAACTACATATTATCAGGATTGAGTTCAAAAAATCTATTTCAGTCTGTGTCAGCCAAGAAAATTTAATTAATTTTTTAAAAGGAACATTCCTTTATTTAAGCTCACGAGTTCTTCTGCTATCTATTCATTGAAATCCAAATCCCCTAGCAGGTCAAAAAATTAATTCTCACTTTTTGTCACATCTTATATATACAGTCACTGGATTAGAAGTCAGTAGCTACTTCATCTGTAAACCTGTATATTAAAACCTTTCGCTTCTAATAAAAACACAGTGGAAGATTGCTAACACCACAGAGCCTCAGGGTAGATTAGGAAGGCAAGAAACAAAGGAGAAAATGTAAAGCTTTTTATCCACTTGTAAGTTGCATGTCCTTTTTCATGTGTTAGCTAGTGGATGGAAAAGAACAGGATCAAACATGCACAGGGATTAAGAAAGTTTTTGCCACTAGAAATTGGTCATTCCCAATAATCCCAAGCTCACTGCAAAAGGAGGACTCTAGTACACACATTTTTAAATCTAGAGCCTTCTTTTTTCTTCCAAGCTCTAGTCTCAAAATAAGGCTAAATTTCCAGTTGTTGACCAGGAGCTCCTCTGCACTTCTTCACCCACAATAATTAATGTAAAGGAGGTACTGCAGAAAACAGCAACCAGGGTTCACCAGTAATGACATGTACACTTGTGGAGCACACAAAGGAAAGCCCTTCACTGCCTCCTGCCAAGGCTCTGGAGAGTTTACAGACTTAATAACCCCAAAACGTTGGAGAGGATGAGGGAACTGCTCAAGGAGAAAAACACCTTGGCCTGATTTGAGAGTGCTCCCTTACCACAGCAGCACTTGGCTGCTCCTAGTAGAATAAAACAATTCTCTTAGCAAATACTGAGATGGTAGGGACCAGCAAAACAGAGATACAATTAAGAAAAACATTAAAAAAAAAAAAAAGAAGCCTAGCTCAGAATTTAGATAGTCCAACCTTTATGGCAGGACACAGATGGCAGAGAGATGGAGAGACAGCAAGAGAGTCATGGAGGAAAGAAACTGGAATTTTTGTCTTTAAACCTTTTTTGGCCATTGGAGCTTAATTGGGTACCATGTAATCAATTCAAGCACAGAATTCATCAAGTCAGAAAAAATTAAAGAGCAATTATGTGAGCAATTTCGGTTCAATAATGAAAAACCTCACCTCCTTCACAAGAGCACACAAGCAGCAGAATGTCCTTCAGAGAGGTGTCACGAAATGAGACAGCTCTTTCACAAGGCTTTGCTGAAGGTCTTGAATAGGCAACCTAGGAAAAGTGAGGACAGAATAAACAACGTTCCTTCCTTGCTAAAACTAGATGGATATTTGCCAGATTAATTATTTGACACCAGAAATGAAAATTATGCCCCAGCACTAAATGCAGGTCTTGTCAAGTTCCTAACTTGCCTCATTTTTTTCTTTCAAGGTTGCTCCTCTTTCTGGATGGACAGGTCTGAGCACTTTCTCAGGATAAGATGTAGGCAAAAGAAAGTCATGAGCAGAAATACAACTGAGAGTTCACTTTACTTCCTGATTCTGGTGACCATGGAGAGAGAACTGATGCGTGTGGTACTGATGAGTGCCTGCACTCAGAGCTTCCAGTGCCTATAGGTGATTTCGTCAGGGGAGAAAGGCATTTCAATACCTTCACAGCTAAGAGAGATTTCTCATGAAAGGCTTTACACCATCCCTTGCAGAAGGAAAAACAAGCCATGCTTACCAGCTCCAGTTCCTGAGTCACTTCTGGGAGAACCTTCCCTGTTACACAATGGTCCACAATGTCCTATGGGGGAAAAGACAAGATTGCTCAAACTTCAGGCCTTGCAGCCACCTTTTCCCAGCATTACTAGAATCTGATCTATTTTATATTTTCCAACATTTCTAGAATGAAGAGGAATTGTTAGGCTGAGGTGTCCTAAGATGTTTAGAAGGCTTTCGTGCCAAATTCTATGAACATGGATGGAACCAGATCTTCAGACTTATCTCTGAAAAAACCTCTCATCATAAATGACAAGAAGACCCATCTGAAAACAGACTCCAAGGAACTGCAGCCTAGAAATTCACTCCTGTGCTTTCTCAGAGGTCTCAGGTGTTCAGTATTCTAGCACTTGAAAGGCAAACCATAAGAAAAAAATAAGCTGTGCATGGATGAAAAGGATCAGAGGGTACTCTCAAAAATATATGCTTCCTATGAAAAAAATTTATTTTCTTTGCTCCACAGTAGTTTACAAAGCATTGGTTTGAACTGATACATTCCATCACTGAGGACTTGTGCCTAGAAAATGATGCAGGGGTGCTCGATATTCCATGTGAGGATCCAGTCTCATCATCAGGGCTTAAGACCCTTGGAACGCTTCAAAATCAGATACAATGAAGAATGGTGCAATAAATTTATAAAGTTTAACTGTCTTCATTCAGCTTTGCCAAAGCTTTTACAGAAGAATTAAATCTGCTCCTTGTTAAAACAACTAAAACCAACTGCCTCAAAATCAATTATGCCTTGCCATTTAATCTGGGGAAGATCTCTGTGCACTTTCACCCCTGCAGTTTGCAGCCTCAGCTCCCCTGATGTCCAAAACACCAAGTCACCCTTGTCAATATTTGCCTGCTATTTGTTGCAATCACTCTCCTTTTTACAACTCTGGGGATCACCCAGAGTCCAACTAGTGAAAGATCTGCCCTTCAGCAAGGGCCTGACTTCTCCCTGTCCCCCATTCTGTCCCTTGCCCCAAGCACAGTGAGGAGGGCCAGGGTAGGGCAGCTCTCAGGCAAAGGTCACATCGCTGCCCTGCCTGTTACCTCCACATCCTGAGAACAGCCCATCGGAACGTTCCTTAGATCCCACAGACACGATGAAAAGGAAAATGCACCCTCCCCCTCCCCAGGTGTGAAACACTGTGTGCTGAATCATGAAGGAGCTGGGAAAAGAACTGCAGACCTGGCTATTAATCCCTTTCCCAACATCAAATCACACCCAAATTCACACTGGATGAACCTCAATCCAGAATGCTAATGTATGTATATTTGAAACTACCATATGCTAATTATTACCTATATTAGTATTGTTTAGGGATTATTTCTACGATTTTTATATAAAATTTAATTCACTAGATCTATGGCTTAATTTTCTTTCCAGCAGAAATTCTTAATTTAACTAAAGAAATCTCTTAAGAAACTATATTTTGTATTTAAATCACTGTTTTTAATGAACTGCACACTGAAGAGTCACACTGTAATCATTTTAATAATAAATGCAAACTCCAATTACAGTACATTCATAAAAATAACCGCAAAATGGTAGAGAAGTGTACTTGAGTTTGTTTTTAATAAACAGGTTATTGCAACTTATCTTTTATTAGACATTCCCAAAGTAACTCAAAAAGTTTATTAACTTGAACAGTATTACAAACAAAGTAAGACTGAAAAGCAAATGAGAACCCCACTGGCAAGAAACAGAAACTTTGCACTTCCTTGCTGAGTTGCCAGGATCACCAACACATACACAATGATGGATCATCCTGGAGGAAAACTGTCCAACAGCTGAAATTTTCCTGCTGCTTTTTCTCATCAGAAGTTGAGAAAGGCTGAGCCTTCACACACACACATATCAGAAATGCCTTTCTATAGGAGCTGAAGAAAAATGAAGGCATTAGACAGAATGGCTTGGCAACAAGGGCTGCTATTTTACAGCCACACTCTAAAGGAGTGCTCCAAAAAAGACAACCAAGAAAGAGCCTCGAGAGCACCGTGAATTCTGGGAGGCATCAAACCCATCCTGGTCCTTCCCCATGGCACAACCTGCTCTGAGCAATGCACTTCACACTTTTTCCACCTCAGAATCAAACCAAGGAACATAACATGCCAATAACCATAAATTAAGAGGTCTAAACAAAAAAATTGTAGAAGTGAAAACTTGTTTCTCACCTCCAAAACTTTTTTTTTACATCAGCAATAATGCCTCTGAAGATGAGCTGATTTTTCAGTACATCAAGCTATTTTAAATTTTGTAATTTCAGAAAAGACATGAATAAGAGCTTGATGACATAAAAGAACCATTTTGGGTCAAGAAGCTACCTAGTTCAGAATGTAATTTCCTGTAATGAAGCATTTGAAGAATAGCAACACAAGTTTTCTACAAAGAATATGAGCTAAACAGTTCCAATAGAAGCTTCAGCCATGGAATTTTTAAAGAATTCTTATGGTTAGTACAATAATTACCATTTAATCATTAGAGGTAAACATGTAGTAACACAAAGTGTATTACATAGTCAGTCCTTATTCCAGGACACATGACAGCAGTTTTTGAATTCACAGAACACTGGCAGGTAAACCAGCAATTATTCATTCTGGTCCCATACAATGGGCACTGATTATTTCACTATAGAACAGCAGCTCTGACAGCCAACTATATTCAAGTTTGTGCAGGCAAGAGCCCCTATGAAAGTTCTCAATTCAATCTTCATCATCCCACAGGGCACTTGACTCTGCAGAGGTAGAAATTCTGCCCTCAGACACCTCCTTTGCTCAAACCCTTACCAGCAGCTGAAAGGTGATCCCTAAGAAAACAATTGTGCCACCAGAAATGGTCCAGCAGGCAGACAGATGCTGGCTGCTTTAACTGAGTGGGGAGTAGAAACAGACCTGAACAAAAAGTGGCATTTTTGGTCACAAAGAACAGGAACTTTCTCTAAGAAATAGATTTATATCCTAATGGAAAACTTTAGATACTATTTCTTTCCCCCACGCTTGTCACGTTTTCATAACACTCAAGAATAAGCTGAACAAAATTCTGTGGGCAGTTCTAGTCCCATATCTCCAGCTCCCTGACGCCCTGGGCATCTCTCCCAGCAGCCTGTCAAAGACCAAGAACCAGCAATGCTGGAGGCCACGGAGCCAAGAAACCAGGGAGGCTCCTAATCTAAGCTTTGCTGACACAGAAAAATTGCCACAAATAACCAACACTTGCTGACTGAAAACACTTTACTAAGAAAGTTCAACCAGCTCTACCCAAAAGCAGCTTGACGGGAATAACTCCTGAATTGTCACAGTTGAGTTGGGGAAAAAATTAAAATTAAAAAAAAATTAAAATTCAATGGTCCTTCTATGTGCCATGCCTGGTACTCAACATTTAAATAAATGCCACGAATGGCCTCTCTGAGGCAGGCAGAGCCTTGCTGCCAGCAGCGGAGCAGAGTCGCAGGGGATGCCTGGCGCACCTCAGTGGGTGTCTCCCAGAGCCCTGCCCGCCCCCTTCGAGGCCGTTCCAGCGGCTCCTGCTCATCTCGGACAAGTTGTTCACCGGGGCTGCCTCTGCTTTTCGGGGAAGAAGTGGCACAGGAGCCCGACACAGCCTTCAGAGAGCAGCTGCGGCTGCTTCCCCGCAGCGTGGAGCGGCCGTAGTCCCGCGGCTGGGGGGAGCGGGGCCCTGGGAGAGCGGGAGCGCCGCCGCACAGCATCCCCGGCCCCGCACAGCATCCCCGGCCCCGCACAGCATCCCCGGCCCCGCACAGCATCCCCTGCCCCGCACAGCATCCCCTGCCCCGCACAGCATCCCCTGCCCCGCACAGCATGCCCTGCCCCGCACAGCATCCCCGGCCCCGCAGCATCCCCGGCCCCGCACAGCATCCCCAGCCCCGCACAGCATCCCCTGCCCCGCACAGCATCCCCGGCCCCCAGTACAGCATCCCCTGCCCCGCACAGCATCCCCGGCCCCTCACAGCATCCCCTGCCCCGCACAGCATCCCCTGCCCCGCACAGCATCCCCTGCCCTGCACAGCACCGCACAGCACAGCCCAGCACAGCCCAGCACACCCAGCACAGCACAGCCCAGCACAGCCCAGCACAGCACACCCAGCACAGCCCAGCACACCCAGCCCAGCACAGCCCAGCCCAGCACAGCCCAGCACAGCCCAGCACAGCCCAGCCCAGCCCAGCGCATCCCAGCACAGCCCAGCACAGCCCAGCACAGCACAGCCCAGCCCAGCACAGCACACCCAGCCCAGCACAGCCCAGCACAGCCCAGCACAGCACAGCCCAGCCCAGCACAGCACAGCCCAGCCCAGCACAGCACAGCCCAGCACAGCCCAGCACAGCCCAGCACAGCACAGCCCAGCCCAGCACAGCACAGCCCAGCACAGCCCAGCCCAGCACTCGGCCAGGGCGGCTCCCGGGCACCTCCGACCCCCCCGTCCGGCCGGCCCTGCGCATCCCGCGGCCCCCGCCCCGCAGCACCTGAATCCCGCACCGCGGAGCCAGCACCGCCCTCCCTCCTCCCCCGAGCTCCGGCCCGTCCCCACGGGCAGCCCCACGGCGGCCAAGCCCCGCACGCCCCAGGGACCGGCCGAGGTCCGGCCGGGCACACCCACCTGGATGCGCAGCGCGTCCTCCCGAGCGCTGCATCCTCCCGAGCGCTGCATCCCTCCGAGCGCTGCACCCCTCCGGGCGGTGTATCCCTCCGAGCGCTGCATCCCCCCGAGCGCTGCATCCCTCCGAGCGGTGCATCCTCCCGAGCGCTGCATCCCTCCGAGCGGTGCATCCCTCCGGGCCGGAGGGCCCTGCGGGGGCAGCGGCAGCGCTGGGGCCGGCCGGGGGTGCGAGGGGTGCGGCCGGGGCGGGCCGGGGCGGACACGGTCGGAGGTGATGCGGGGGCGGTTCGGGGGCGGTGCGGACACCGGAGGACACGGGCGGGGACGGACGGGGACGGGCGGACACGGGCAGACACGTGAGGGGTCGGGCGGACACGGGAGAGGAAGGGAGGACACGGGCGGGGGACGGGCGGGGGCGGGAGGACACCGGAGAACACCGGAGGAACGGGCGGACACCGGAGGACATGGGTGGGGACTGGCGGACACGGAAGGACAAGGGCGGGGAAGGGAGGACGCCGGAGAACACGGGCGGACACGGGCGGACACGGGAGGACACCGGAGGACACTGGAGGACACCGGAGGACACGGGCGGGGACGGGCGGACACCGGAGGACACGGGAGAACACGGGCGGACACGGGCGGACACGGGCGGGGACGGGCGGACACCGGAGGACACGGGAGGACACCGGAGGACACGGGAGGACACGGGCGGGGACGGGCGGGGAAGGGAGGACACGGGCGGGGACGGGCGGACACCGGAGGACACGGGAGGACACCGGAGGACATGGGCGGACACGGGCGGACACGGGAGGACACCGGAGGACACGGGAGGACACCGAGGACACCGGAGGACACCGGAGGACACGGGCGGACACGGGCGGGGAAGGGAGGACACGGGAGGACACCGGAGGACACGGGCGGACATCGGAGGACACGGGAGGACACGGGAGGACACGGGCGGGGACGGGCGGGGACGGGCGGACACCGGAGGACACCGGAGGACACGGGAGGACACCGGAGGACACGGGCGGACACGGGCAGTGCTAGCTCCTCCCGGACCAGGGCGGCGGCTCCTCGCGAAGATAAAGGGCCTGAGCAGTTGGTGTAAAATTATTAATGTTTCCCTGATGCTTTATTGCCCGCATTGCCAGGATTCCCATTGCCCAAAGGACCCTCTGCATTAAGCAGTGTGATTTCTTCAGCAACATCTGTACAATTCCTTCACCCTCGCGTGGGAGGGGAGGTCGCACAGTGAAGGTACTCGTGTGACAAGAGGAAGCTGTGCCATGAAGCACAGACTGGCATGTGACAAAGGCTTCTGTGGAAGCTCAGCTGGAGAAGGGTCTAGGTCTGCCCTGCAGAGCACAGTATCACGACTAATACATCGTTTTCAGCTCAAGCCTGCCTCATCTCCTACTGGGTGGAATAAATCTCACTTGTTGAACTTGCTGTTCCTTTGGTTATGCGAACAGCTCTGTTGCTACAGGCAATGCATTCACAATGAGATCCTCTCCAGTCTACTGCTCAGAGGGGACTGAACCTTCTCCATGCTTTTTCAAATTTTAATAATAAATTACTTATTAAAGCATATAAACAAAACCAGCTGGTTTTTGTCCCGTCCCACAAAAAAGAAACTAGGAATTGCACAAGATGTCACTGTTCCTTTTTTTTTTTTTTTTTTTGGATCTGGGATTTTTCCTAAAATACAATTTTACTTACTGAAAGAAATAGCTGATAATTTACAAGAACTTATTAAATAAATATAAAAAATACATAGAGACAGAAATGCAACATATTTAATTTAGAATTCTTTGTTCTGGAACTGTTAGCTTTTCTTAAATAGACATATTCCATCAGACCAAACACTTGCATACTGGTATTTGCTAGCACCCTGCTGCACATTTTCTCAATCAAACATTCTTTTTTTCTGATTTTTGTTTCCCATTAACAACATGGTAAACAGAAAAAGGCCCTGAAGAATTCTAATTTCTTTCTATAGCTAGTGGTTTCAAGATTATTTTCTGTGCCATGTACTATACTATACCAATATATATTGCCACCATTTAGTGATTTCTTTAGTAATCTAATTCATTAATTTGCAATGCAGATCACAATTGATCTTGAGTATATGTCTGCATATTAAATAGTTCCATAAAAAGTAATCAGTAATTTCTATCAGATAATTTTATGTTTAAGTTAATATATGGTGGATAATAAAAAAAAAAGATATTAACAATCACTAAGAAGACCAGGAGGAGTCCATAAAAACAAAACCAGTGTTAAATATAAAGCCACATCCTATTCCTAATTAAAACTAATTAATCTTCTTCAATAACACAATGACACACTTTCTTCTCATAAGCTGACAATACCCCATGAAGCCTGTAATGAAATAAATTACTCTTTGGTTGTTCGCTGGACAGAGGTCAATAATACCTCAGGGCAAACACAATCTATAGCCAATTTCTTAAAGAATTTCAAATTGAAAAGAAAAATCTTTCAGATAGCAGAAAAAAAAGGCACAAATAGCACATTAAAAGAAGAGGTTGTGAGACAGTGTAAATGGATTAAATACACAGAGTATATTCCCTGTGCCCGTAAAGCCTCCCTGTCACATGGAGCCAGCTGGTCTCAGTGGTGACCTCGGATGTGTGCAGGACCCTGCTGTGCTCAAGGAGCCTGCACCCACCAAGGCTTTCCTGAGCTGCTGCTGCATCCTCCTGACTGTGCCCAGGGATTGACACTGTGCCCAGGGATTGACACTGTGCTCAGTAATGTACAGTGTGCTCAGGGATTGACACGGTGCTCAGGGATTTACACTGTGCTCAGTAATGTACAGTGTGCTCAGGGATTTACACTGTGCTCAGTAATGTACAGTGTGCTCAGGGATTGACACTGTGCCCAGGGATTTACACTGTGCTCAGGGATCTACACTGTGCCCAGGGATTGACACTGTGCTCAGGGATTGACACTGTGCTCAGGGATTTACACTGTGCCCAGGGATTGACACTGTGCTCAGGGATCTACACTGTGCCCAGGGATCTCCACTGTGCCCAGGGATTGACACTGTGCTCAGGGATTTACACTGTGCTCAGGGATTGACACTGTGCTCAGGGATTTACACTGTGCTCAGTAATGTACAGTGTACTCAGGGATTTACACTGTGCTCAGGGATGGACACTGTGCTCAGGGATTTACACTGTGCTCAGTAATGTACAGTGTGCTCAGGGATTGACACTGTGCTCAGGGATTGACACTGTGCTCAGGGATTGACACTGTGCTCAGGGATTTACACTGTGCTCAGTAATGTACAGTGTGCTCAGGGATTGACACTGTGCTCAGGGATTGACACTGTGCTCAGTAATGTACAGTGTGCTCAGGGATTTACACTGTGCCCAGGGATTTACACTGTGCTCAGGGATTGACACTGTGCTCAGGGATTGACACTGTACTCAGTAATGTACAGTGTGCTCAGGGATTGACACTGTGCCCAGGGATTTACACTGTGCTCAGTAATGTACAGTGTACTCAGGGATTTACACTGTGCCCAGGGATTTACACTGTGCTCAGGGATTGACACTGTGCTCAGTAATGTACAGTGTGCTCAGGGATTGACACTGTGCTCAGGGATTTACACTGTGCCAAGGGATTTACACTGTGCCAAGGGATTGACACTGTGCTCAGTAATGTACAATGTGCTCAGGGATTGACACTGTGCCAAGGGGTTGACACTGTGCTCAGGGATTGACACTGTGCTCAGGGATTTACACTGTGCTCAGTAATGTACAGTGTGCTCAGGGATTGACACTGTGCTCAGGGATTTACACTGTGCTCAGTAATGTACAGTGTGCTCAGGGATTGACACTGTGCCAAGGGATTGACACTGTGCTCAGGGATTTACACTGTGCCCAGGGATTGACACTGTGCTCAGGGATCTACACTGTGCCCAGGGATCTACACTGTGCCCAGGGATTTACACTGTGCTCAGTAATGTACAGTGTACTCAGGGATTTACACTGTGCTCAGGGATGGACACTGTGCTCAGGGATTTACACTGTGCTCAGTAATGTACAGTGTGCTCAGGGATTTACACTGTGCTCAGGGATTGACACTGTGCTCAGTAATGTACAGTGTGCTCAGGGATTGACACTGTGCTCAGGGATTTACACTGTGCTCAGTAATGTACAGTGTACTCAGGATTTACACTGTGCTCAGGGATGGACACTGTGCTCAGGGATTTACACTGTGCTCAGTAATGTACAGTGTGCTCAGGGATTGACACTGTGCTCAGGGAGTGACACTGTGCTCAGGGATTGACACTGTGCTCAGGGATTTACACTGTGCTCAGTAATGTACAGTGTGCTCAGGGATTGACACTGTGCTCAGGGATTGACACTGTGCTCAGTAATGTACAGTGTGCTCAGGGATTTACACTGTGCTCAGGGATTTACACTGTGCTCAGGGATTGACACTGTACTCAGTAATGTACAGTGTGCTCAGGGATTGACACTGTGCCCAGGGATTGACACTGTGCTCAGTAATGTACAGTGTGCTCAGGGATTTACACTGTGCCCAGGGATTTACACTGTGCTCAGGGATTGACACTGTACTCAGTAATGTACAGTGTGCTCAGGGATTGACACTGTGCCCAGGGATTTACACTGTGCTCAGTAATGTACAGTGTACTCAGGGATTACACTGTGCCCAGGGATTTACACTGTGCCCAGGGATTGACACTGTGCTCAGTAATGTACAGTGTGCTCAGGGATTGACACTGTGCTCAGGGATTTACACTGTGCTCAGGGATTGACACTGTGCTCAGTAATGTACAGTGTGCTCAGGGATTTACACTGTGCCCAGGGATTTACACTGTGCTCAGGGATTGACACTGTGCTCAGTAATGTACAATGTGCTCAGGGATTGACACTGTGCCAAGGGATTGACACTGTGCTCAGGGATTGACACTGTGCTCAGGGATTTACACTGTGCTCAGTAATGTACAGTGTGCTCAGGGATTGACACTGTGCCCAGGGATTGACACTGTGCTCAGGGATTGACACTGTGCTCAGGGATTGACACTGTGCTCAGTAATGTACAGTGTGCTCAGGGATTTACACTGTGCCCAGGGATTTACACTGTGCCCAGGGATTGACACTGTGCTCAGGGATTTACACTGTGCCAAGGGATTTACACTGTGCCAAGGGATTGACACTGTGCTCCGTAATGTACAATGTGCTCAGGGATTTACACTGTGCCAAGGGGTTGACACTGTGCTCAGGGATTGACACTGTGCTCAGGGATTTACACTGTGCTCAGTAATGTACAGTGTGCTCAGGGATTGACACTGTGCCAAGGGATTGACACTGTGCTCAGGGATTTACACTGTGCCCAGGGATTGACACTGTGCTCAGGGATCTACACTGTGCCCAGGGATCTACACTGTGCCCAGGGATTTACACTGTGCTCAGTAATGTACAGTGTACTCAGGGATTTACACTGTGCTCAGGGATGGACACTGTGCTCAGGGATTTACACTGTGCTCAGTAATGTACAGTGTGCTCAGGGATGGACACTGTGCTCAGGGATTGACACTGTGCTCAGTAATGTACAGTGTGCTCAGGGATTGACACTGTGCTCAGGGATTTACACTGTGCTCAGGGATTGACACTGTGCCCAGGGATTTACACTGTGCTCAGTAATGTACAGTGTACTCAGGGATTTACACTGTGCTCAGGGATGGACACTGTGCTCAGGGATTTACACTGTGCTCAGTAATGTACAGTGTGCTCAGGGATTGACACTGTGCTCAGGGAGTGACACTGTGCTCAGGGAGTGACACTGTGCTCAGGGATTTACACTGTGCTCAGTAATGTACAGTGTGCTCAGGGATTGACACTGTGCTCAGGGGATTGACACTGTGCTCAGTAATGTACAGTGTGCTCAGGGATTTACACTGTGCCCAGGGTTTACACTGTGCTCAGGGATTGACACTGTGCTCAGTAATGTACAGTGTGCTCAGGGATTGACACTGTGCCCAGGGATTTACACTGTGCTCAGTAATGTACAGTGTACTCAGAGTTTACACTGTGCCCAGGGATTTACACTGTGCCCAGGGATTGACACTGTGCTCAGTAATGTACAGTGTGCTCAGGGATTGACACTGTGCTCAGGGATTTACTGTGCTCAGGGATTGACACTGTGCTCAGTAATGTACAGTGTGCTCAGGGATTTACACTGTGCCCAGGGATTTACACTGTGCTCAGGGATTGACACTGTGCTCAGTAATGTACAATGTGCTCAGGGATTGACACTGTGCCAAGGGATTGACACTGTGCTCAGGGATTGACACTGTGCTCAGGGATTTACACTGTGCTCAGTAATGTACAGTGTGCTCAGGGATTGACACTGTGCTCAGGGGATTGACACTGTGCCCAGGGATTGACACTGTGCTCAGGGATTGACACTGTGCCCAGGGATTGACACTGTGCTCAGTAATGTACAGTGTGCTCAGGGATTTACACTGTGCTCAGGGATTGACACTGTGCCCAGGGATTTACACTGTGCTCAGTAATGTACAATGTGCTCAGGGATTGACACTGTGCCCAGGGATTTACACTGTGCTCAGGGATTTACACTGTGCTCAGTAATGTACAATGTGCTCAGGGATTTACACTGTGCTCAGGGATTTACACTGTGCCCAGGGATTGACACTGTGCTCAGGGATTGACACTGTGCCCAGGGATTTACACTGTGCCCAGGGATTGACACTGTGCTCAGGGATTGACACTGTGCTCAGTAATGTACAGTGTGCTCAGGGATTTACACTGTGCTCAGGGATTTACACTGTGCTCAGGGATTTACACTGTGCTCAGTAATGTACAATGTGCTCAGGGATTGACACTGTGCCCAGGGATTTACACTGTGCTCAGGGATTTACACTGTGCTCAGTAATGTACCATGTGCTCAGGGATTGACACTGTGCCCAGGGATTTACACTGTGCTCAGGGATTTACACTGTGCTCAGGGATTGACACTGTGCTCAGGGATTTACACTGTGCTCAGGGATTTACACTGTGCTTAGGGATTTACACTGTGCTCACTAATGTACAGTGTGCTCAGGGATTTACACTGTGCCCAGGGATTTACACTGTGCTCAGGGATTGACACTGTGCTCAGTAATGTACAGTGTGTTCAGTACTTTACAATGTGTTCAGTAATTTCCTGCTGTTCATCTGCCCTCTGTCAGTGGGAACCAGAGGTGTAAGGGCAGGGTTGGTGTTTTCCATCACCCATTAACTCCGAGCCAGCCTTCATGCAATTAGTTAACAAAAGCAATTGGGGGAATTGCTCAGGGTGCTGTGGTTCTGACTCCATCTCCTTTGCTGTCTGGTTCATGGATCAGTCACAACACTGTTCCTGTGCTCGACTGGTTTGCTGCCCTCTCAGGAACGCTGATATTCCCTGGCAATGCTGGTGGCTCGGGCAGAGGGGAAGCTTGTTCCCAGCCCCAGACAAAGGACAGGTCCTGGCTCTGGAGTGCAATCCCCGGGTGCTTGAAGGGCATGGATCGAGCTGCAGAGCAGCTGCTGCCTTTAAACCGCAGGAATGCCCCCAGGCAGCATCCTGCTCAGGGGCAGGGTCATGATCCCGAACCCCGGGCTGCTTCCAGGAGAGCTGCAGGAATGCCCCCAGGCAGCATCCTGCTCAGGGGCAGGGTCATGATCCCAAACCCCGGGCTGCTTCCAGGAGAGCTGCAGGAATGCCCCCAGGCAGCATCCTGCTCAGGGGCAGGGTCATGATCCCGAACCCCGGGCTGCTTCCAGGAGAGCTGCAGGAATGCCCCCAGGCAGCATCCTGCTCAGGGGCAGGGTCATGATCCCAAACCCCGGGCTGCTTCCAGGAGAGCTGCAGGAATGCCCCCAGGCAGCATCCTGCTCAGGGGCAGGGTCATGATCCCGAACCCCGGGCTGCTTCAGGAGAGCTGCAGGAATGCCCCAGGCAGCATCCTGCTCAGGGGCAGGGTCATGATCCCAAACCCCGGGCTGCTTCCAGGAGAGCTGCAGGAATGCCCCCAGGCAGCATCCTGCTCAGGGAGAGGATCATGATCCCAAACCCCGGGCTGCTCCCAGGCTGCTCCCAGGAGAGCTGCAGGAATGCCCCCAGGCAGCATCCTGTCCATGGGGAGGATCGTGATCCCAAACCCCGAGCTGCTTCCAGGAGAGCCGCAGGAATGCCCCCAGGCAGCATCCTGCTCAGAGGGAGGATCGTGATCCCAAACCCCGGGCTGCTCCCAGGAGGAGCCGCTGCTGTGGGCAGCAGGGCAGGAGCTGTTCCCAGAAGAAACCCTGAGGTGTACTCAGGTTTGGATACACAGGAATCTTTTCGGCTGTGTTTCGAGTACTGGCTGTAAAACACCACTTATCGGTTTTAGACCGTGATTGCTTCATGCATCTACTGACAGTAAACAAAACCACCCCACAAAAGACAGATAATTCCCTTTTGATGAGACACAGAAAATTTCAAGTAAGAAGGGAAATCCTGCTGAAAATAATGAGAAAAGACGAACTGAAGACATTGAAGACTGTTTTGCAACCTCCATACTAACTTAGGCTTGTTGCCATGTGAACAATCTCTTGATATTTCTTAGTACTTCACCCCAAAAAAATTGATACAAAGTAAAATTTTGTTTAACTATTAGCATTTTTGCTAGACAAATTCGAATGTGTGAAAGAAATTAGAAGATAATTTTAGAATTAATAGAAAATTGGATCCTTTTGGCATACTTAGTAGAAAGGTGCATGTTGAAGGATTTTATTTAATAGTCTAAATATATGGTGTTACAGCTGTTCTTGTTTCTGGTGAGTAGCATGGTACACTTCATCCAAAGCTGCATTTCAGGAAGGTGGATACATAAGTGAGTATATGTGTTATCAGAGAAGCCATTTACAGGACAGACACTACTGGTGATTATAACAATGTGAAAGCATTTGGACAACAAACGTGTAAAAATTATCGTTCAGAGTTGTTTTCATCATCGTAGTCCCCGGATTCGTACTCTCTATCATCTTCCTCATCAGAATTGTCATCATACTCCTCGTACTCAATGCTGTAGCTCACACTTCTACTGCCAGTAGTGAATGCAAAGGCAGGAGATGGGTCTGCAAGGTGGAATTGAATCCAGACATAATTAGTTGAAGGTAGGAGCACAGAGGAAGGGGTGGGTTTATATTTGTACAGCAAGCTCAGGATTTCTGAACCCTTGTTGTCTATGAGGAGGACAGGGGTTTTAGCAGGTGGCTTGACCTCATACCACTGCAGGTCATGAGCAAATTCCTACATAGCATCATGGAATCCCAGAATAGATTAGTTTGAAATGGGTCTTAGAGCTCATCTTGTTCCACCCCTGCCATGGGCAAGGACATTTCCACTATCCCTGGCTGCTCCAAGCTCCATCCAGCCTGACCTTGGACACTTCAGCTGCTTTGAAAAACCCATGTCAGTGCTGCACCATGCTCTGGGTAAAGAATTTCTTCCTAAAAATCTAATCTAAATCTTTCCTATTCTAATTTAAAACTATTCTCCCTTGTCCAACCAGTATCTGTGTGTATAAAAAGTTCTCCGTGGAGGAAGAAGATTATTATTCTGCAGGGCTGGGCCCAAAGCAAATCCATAGCAAAGCTATTTCTTACATCTTTGGAACCACTCTCATTAAGGAACAACAACTGTTTTCTTCTGTATTTTATGAAAATAAAGCAGCTATGCAGACCTCCCATGGTTCCAAGACTGCCTGAGCTACACCAGCTGCTGTTCTTGGTCCTGCTAACATCAAAGGACTTCTCTGGAATAAAGACAGTGAAGTAACGTGTCTCAGCTGCCTGGCTCCACCCCACAGCTTTCTGTTTTCTGGAAGCTGGTATAATTTTCAGAAAAATACTACTATATAAACCCATTTGGGGATAAAGTAAAATAAAAACACACAGAAGAGTGAAAATATCGGCAGCTTTGGGTAATTTCTCCTATGCTTCATTTGCATTCCAACAACCCCATCCTTTGAACCCTGCTTGTATGCATTTTTATATTTTTTACATCCAAATAAAAAAAAAATTACCATCAATGACTTTCAATCTTGCAGAGGCGTATGTTACACCGTGCTTATTTTTGGTGTGGCAGATGTAAACGCCTTCATCTGATTTTTTGAGGCCTTGAATCTGTAGCCAGCCTGTCACACCATACTTCTGAGGCCCACCTCTTGCCTTTGAGAAGGAAAGAAATGGTTGAAATTAAGTAGCTAGGAGACACCATGATATTTCTCAAAATAATTGTGCATGGATTAAATATCATTACAATTTTTTTTTTTTAATGCCATCATGCTTTGATTCTGCTTACTCCTGCTGCCCTGTGTTTTACCTCCTTGATGCTCTGCCCCTCTGAGTTTGTGTTTTCCCATCCCTGCTCTTTCACTGCCCTGCACGGTGCTCACACTCCTGCTCCTCCTGCCCTTGCCCCAGCACCACTGGCTGCTTCTTCAGAGCATCCAGCTGTGCTCAAGCTCGGGAGGGATGGGGAGTGAGCCTGGGGGAGTTGTTGGGGCCTGAGCTGGCTGGCACTCAGCAGCCAGGCTCTATGGATTGCCATGACATGCCATGGGAGCTTTCACCCTTCATGGCAGCTCCAAGTGGCTTGGATAAAGCCTCCTAAAGAGGAAACAGTAGCCTGGCTGCTGTCCTCCTGCTGGGACTGCTGAAGCACCGACAGAAATCTTCATTCTTTGCATAGTCACAGGGCCCCTGCTGGGAACCCATTTATTACAACAGGGTTGTGTTCTGTAGGAGGAATTCACAGATTAACCACCCTGCTCGTGTTCCCAGACTGTATGTAATGGTAAATTCAAGTTTTACCTGGACTGAGACGTGGGTGTCATCTCCTGGCAGAAACATTTTATTCCCCTTTTTTTTCCACTCAAGCTGTGGCATAGGATAGGCTGACACCTCACAGCCGAAGATGACATCGTTGCCAGTGTAGTTCTGGGCATCCTGAGGCGGCAGAGAAATCACAGGAGCTGCAAGGAACCGACAGGGTGCTTTAGGAGACAGTGCACAGAGAGCACAAACACAGAAGGTTTGTTAACACGAATCCCTGCTCACGGGATAGCACCAGACTGTGTTTGCCTTTCGGCTCTCACGCCCTGTGAAGAGCCACGTGATCCCAAGAACCTTTCAAAGCCAGAAAACGTTGTGTTTGTGCTTTCTAAAAACGCTTATTCAGGTCTGCTCCTGCCCTTGCAGATGATGGTGGAACTCGAGCTGACATCGAGGGTCTAATTCTGCCCCATGATCTGTCCCTGTGCACCAGGCTGGGTCCCCAGCAGAGCCACCAGCACCCACCCTGGGCTCCAGAGGAAAGCACAGGAAATTCTGCAGCCACTGAGTGATTGGATGGTGTGATAGCTCTGAACGTGTCACTTTTTGGTTAGCTAAAAGCCAAAATGCTGCTATTGCTGCCTTTTTCTGAGTGCATCATTGCCTGGAAGTTGCTAAACATTGTTGAGCACTGTTACCCATGGAAATCACAAGTAACATTATTAATGCATTCTACATTTATCCTCGATTGCTCTTGATGCCATCCAATATCCGTGTTAGTAATGAAAGGGGCTGAAATTCAGTTATTTCTGTGAGCTTTCATGTTATGCTTATTACAACTACATTTCCACTTGTTTTTTTTCCCCCCCTGATCTATTTGTCGACAACAAGAAATGTTTTGCCTTCTAAAACCTGTTTTCTATCTATCTCCAGACCAGTGCTCAGAAAGGAATGCATTTTCTGGGTGATTTGGCTCATACTGAATTTTTTTTTTTTCACATGCCAGATGCTTGGAAATAGAAACTTAGAGTAAATACTTAATATATTTTGACTTACAATATTTGAGTCCATACCTAGGTGCAGCATTTATTGTTTGGCATTTGAAACTGTAACAGCCTATTCCCTTTTTTCAAGCAACAATTTATGACACGTTTCTCAGGATTGGTGTCTGTGCAGGAAATATTAAATGCATACTGATTAAAATTAATTGCAAACAAATGATACAGAAAAGTATCCATTTTCCCATTTATAAATGCCCCATTAAACAATCTTGCTACACTTCAAAAGTAAGGTTTTTCAAACTAGGAAACTTAAATCCTTAAATACTTGTTCTTTCATGAGAATTGCACATTCAGAATCTATTATTTCAAAAATCTTCATTCAAATAAGAATTAACTGAATATCTTGGATGAGAATATTTTTTGTCTATGAATTGATCTCAAAGGGTCCGATATTAAAGCATATTTTAAATCTTAAAATTAATTGAAACCACACTCCTTTAATGATACATCCACTGTAGTTAAGCCTAAAATGTGCAAAAGAAACCTGAAGTCTACATTGACTCACAGCTCTTTAAATTGTTCCCATACAGAGACAGTGTAAAGGACTTTTCAAACAGGCAGATGTTGCCTGGTGAGTGTTTTCCTTGTGCTGTTAACCCAGGTGTCCTGTGGCTCCCCTGCCAGCACCGACGTGTGGCCAAGGAGCGGCTCCTGCCCGTGTCCCTGTCCCCAGCCACCCACGGGAACATCTGGAGCCTGCAGGACACGAAGTTCCGAATCACAAATCCAATTACAGCTGCCAGCGCTGCAGGATTGTTCTGTTAGCTCGTTAAATTATCCACGAGAAACGTTTGAATGTGAATGGCGATGGTTTAAGTGTGGAGAATCTGTATCTAATCGATGTAGTTAGTAACCTTGGTAAATGATGAGATAAACTGACTAAAACTAGCTTTCAGGAAAATAAAGGATTTTCCCGTGTTTCTTTAGCATGCTAGGCCTTTTTCTTCTCCTTTTTCTGGCAATAGAAGAAAGATGAAAGGCTGTACTCCTCTGATGAAAGGAGTTTATTGTTATTTATTTATTCATTGTTGCTATATACAATTAGTCCATTTGGCATCAAGGAGAAACAGCAGATGCTTTGAAGGAGAGAAAAACAAAGTCCTTTGAGCTGAGTGAAGGTTCTATTTATAGCTTTGGTACCAGAGCCCCACAGTGCTCAGTGTTTGTTTTGCATGCAAATTGCGGTCAGGACAGCCCGTGCTGCAGCGTTCGCTGCCCTCAGAGCCAGGTTCCAGCTGCCTTTGTCTCCAGCTGCCCCGGAGCGGAGCGTGGTGCCCTCCGGGTCCGGTCCGGGCTGGGCTGGGCTGGGCCGGGGTCTCTCGGCACAGCCGAGCCCCTCTGTGCCCCTCTGTGCCCTCTGCAGCCCCTCTGTGCTCTCTGCAGCCCCTCCGAGCCTTTCTGTGCCCCTCTGTGCCTGCTACAGCCCCTCTGCCCCTCGGCCTCTCTGCCCCTCCAGCCCCTCTTGCCCCCCTCTGTGCCTCAGCCCTCAGCCTTTCGTGCCCCTCTCGCTCACCCCCTCCCCCTCCAGCCTTTTCTGCCCCTCCGAGCCCTCTTGCGCACAGCCCCTCTGTGCTCTCTGCAGCCCCTCCGAGCCTTTCTGTGCCCCTCTGTGCCTGCTACAGCCCCTCTGTGCCCCTCCGAGCCTTTCTCTGCCCCTCCGAGCCCCTCTGTGCCTGCTACAGCCCCTCTGTGCTTCTCTGCAGCCCCTCCGAGCCTTTCTGTGCCCCTCTGTGCCGCTCTGTGCCTCTCTGTGCCTGCTACAGCCCCTCTGTGCCCCTCCGAGCCCCGGGCTCCAGCCGGGCTCTAAAGCTCCGAGCCAACGTGAGGAGCAGCAGCCCGGGGACAGGACAAGAGCATCTGTGCCCCAGCTCCGGGGCTCTGCCCAGCCCGGCGACAGGACAAGAGCATCTGTGCCCCAGCTCCGGGGCTCTGCCCAGCCCGGCGACAGGACAAGAGCATCTGTGCCCCAGCTCCAGGGCTCTGTCCATCCTGGGGACAGGACAAGAGCATCTGTGACCCAGCTCCAGGGCTCTGCCCATCCCGGGGACAGGACAAGAGCATCTGTGCCCCAGCTCCGGGGCTCTGTCCATCCTGGGGCGACAGGACAAGAGCATCTGCGCCCCAGCTCCAGGGCTTTGTCCATCCTAGGGACAGGACAAGAGCATCTGTGCCCCAGCTCCAGGGCTCTGCCCAGCCCGGGCACTCTCTGGCTCGGTGCTTTCCTCCGCCACAGCCTCTTTCTTAACTAAACTCTGCGCAGCAGCGACACGGCTGCGAACTTTCCGCAGGCAGTTCAGTAAGCCGAGCGGGGAGGATAATTCTCTGCATTCCTGGAATTCTGCATTTCCAGGGGAGCGCTGGGAAGCCCTGGGTGATGCCGCATGCAGAGCGGGGCAGCCGCGATCCTTCTGCTGGAGCAGCAGCAGCGGGATGCGCCGCGGGGGACGGGGCTCTGCTGCATGACACCAGCAATTGAAAGTGGTGGCACTTCCAAATTAAAAAGTCTCCTGTACGCGGCCAGTTCTGTTAAATTAATTAGAGGGACCGCTGCTTTAACCTGCAGCAGTTACCGGCACTGGCTAAGGGAGTGTCGCTTCTGGCCGAAATCTTGCGGAGGGGTTTTGCCACAAGAAATGCCGCTGCTTAATCCCAAACAAGCACTCCTTCCCCAAATAACAGCTTGCAGTTGTACTGCACTGCCGTGCGTGTCCCTCTCCTGACAAGCCTCGGGTAATACCCGGACAGCAAATAAAGAGTCTCTAGTGGATCCTTCTCTTGCAGCTGGGGAAAGAGGAAAGAAGCCTGATATTAGCTGATCATCACTTTTCCTAAGTGTTCAATGTCCCTTGTCCATTCAATAGAAAATCGCGGCATACAGTCTAAGACTGCTGGAGAGGAGAGGGTGAAATACACCCGAGTTACTCCTGTGTGTATCCTTCCTACTCCTGTGTGTATTCTTCCCGGAGCTGCAATTTCAGACTCCCCCACGGTGACCCACAGACCCCTCCTACTTACTTCATTTGAAAAAAAATTTGATTAATTTAAAAAACCACAGCAACTTCTCATTTAGAAACAAACAAAAGCCTATTCACAGTTTCATTTTATAGTCGTGTCTTAAGTGAAAGATGCCCAGGAGTAATGGCTTGCAGCAATGTAAAGAATGGGAGCAGCATACGAGCAGGGAGCAGGAGTCCCCTGCATGGCCACCTAGGAATCCTTCCACCAACAATCATCAGAGACAAGTGTGCTCTTTAGGAGTCCTTTAGGGAAATTGTCTCTGCTTGATTCTGTTCTACTATTCAGATTTCTCTTTCATAGGTTAGCTAGATTTTATCATGATTCTGAATTGGATTATTTTGGACCTTTTTGGTAAAAAGAACCAGGCTGTTAATTAAACCCTATCTTGTTCTATTGCCCCTGTTTCACTGCTTACCACATACCCTCACAGGAGGATGTACCTGTGTATATATTCACAGGATATACATATATATATATATATATATGTATATACACAAATGAGATTTGCTTTATTACCGCCACTTTGAAATTACGTCAGTCCTGTAACAGTAACAACCATTTGCCCATTACTCCCAGACTATCCTACCTGTTTACCCATTCCCAACTACACATTCCCAACTACAACTTCTGTAGAAAAAAAAAAAAATCATACTCTGATTATAGTAATCATATTTTGATAATTCCAGGAATGACACAGGTTGTAGATAGATGCCTTATTATTCACCATGGGATTTATTCCACTAGTCTAATATAGAGGCTTACAACAAACAAGATTAAGTACCAGATGCTGAAACACGTTTAACACTGAGTAGTATTATAACAGAATAATGATAATTGTAACAAAAACACAGTATTAGTTTAAGGAAGTTAGGCTAGTGTAGCTAGTAACACATCTAAGATAAGAATCAGCTCTTTTTTCAGTCTGGAAGTGCCTCTGTACACATTACCTGATTCACATGGCCCTTTATGCTTCATGCTGATGTTTCTTTCCGCAGCATAAGCCTTGTTGAACTGACAGATATTTTCGTAGGTTTTCCCATCAGGTCCACAGATGCTCTCTTGAGATTTGCACACACACTGGGGTTCAGGGACTTCCCCAAACCGTGCTTCATCAGCATCCAACCTGCACTCCAGGTGATCCCCGCAGTGCCCGTAGAAGTGATGGCCGCGGTCCAAGTCGCAGATCTGCCCCTCGGCGTTCCCGCACTCCGGACAGCAGCCGCAGCGATCCAGCACGGTCCCTGCTGGACAGCCCTCGGGCTCAGAGCACAATGCCAAATCACACTTTCCACAGTCATCTCCCTCCTTTAGCAGCCTCCACCAGCCTCGGTGGTACAAGGCAGGGAAACTCTGTGAAACCTGAACCAGCGCTACCAGCACTGCTGTAACCATCCGGTGCTTCATCTCGAGAGTGCAACAAAAAGCAGAAAAGGTCCTTGGAGTAAAGCCAGGGAGAGTAAAAAAAAAAAAAAACAAGTGAAAAAAAGGCAAGCTAGTGAGAGAAAAGCATCACAATCCTGGTTTTGTTTTAGAATATAAGCTGTACTCCAAATGCAGGCTTTGAGAAAAAATTAGTACCAGATTCCTAACCTGGAACTGATAATAAAAACGCATAAAGCCCCAGCAGCTTTTCTCCAATGCAGTTTGGAATGTGAGCACTGCCTGCACAGAGACCAAACTGCCCCTTCTGACAGCTGAGTTGAAGCTCTCTGAAAAGCTGTTTGCTCCGTGTCTCATTGAGCCAAATTTGGAAAGCCTTGGTCTACTGAAACATTACATTGCAGCTATTGTAGAAAGAGGAACAAAATGAAAAAAGTCACTGCTATGAGTGCCCCTCCCTTCCATCAGACAAAATAGATGGTCTCAAAAAGATAAATATGTGTACAAAGTAGCACCCAAAAACCCAGTGCCCAGGGGCTTAGCCAGTACACTAGAGACCAGAGCTTGGTGCAGCACCAAATGTGACCCATTCCTGATCACAGCCAGGGGCTCTGAATTAACACTTTATTTACAGGCTCTATACAAGCAAGAGGCAATCCAAGACAGCTGAAACTGACTTTCAGGTTTTAGGTGAAAGATGCCTGTAACCATGAAAGGACCCATTGTTGGCTTTCCATATATTTTTTGTCAGTGTTTATGGGTGCCCGTGCTTTGCAATACAAAACAATCGATCCATGTTTGGCTCTAAGAACAACATGCAAAGGTTTAGAGCACAGGCAAACATGAGCCAACTGCTACAGCTTCAAGAGGAGATTCTCCTGAACTCTTATGTGCTGTGCTCATCTGTTCAAAGCCCTCCTCTGCCTTAGTTTCTTCAGATGTGCTCACACTGCAGGTTATGAAGGAAGGTCAAAGAGGTACCTTGAATTTCTTTCTGTGTTTTTTCTGTGTGTATATGGCTGCCAGTTCATTGATGGCTTTGCAGTGTAGTTTCTCACCAGGTGCTGCACTCCTCTTCCTCCATCTCAGGATTTAGACATGCTCCCTGTCTCCTGACAGAAATCTCCCTTCCCTGCAGATGAGGCACAGGCTGCTGTTACCACTGTTCAAACCACGAGCAGCTCACCAGCAATTCTTCTCCCTGACTGTGGAGGTGGAGGAGAAGCACCATGGACCTGCAGCCCTGCAAGCACAGCTCAGCACCAGGGTCAAGGATCAGCATTGTCTGCAAAAGCTGCACTCCCTGGCTGTTAGCTTCCAATAACCCTACATCACAGCTTAAAGATAAACACATAGAACCAAGGCACTGCTAACAGGCTGAAACAATAGAGAAGCCATGTTTGTGCCTACTTTTCCTAAAAGCTTCCACTAACAGCTCTTTTTTTTCTGCATGGTGTAAGCACAGTGAAGGATGCATTTTGTTGTACCAGCCTCTCTTCCTCTGGCTGCATTCCCAAAGGCAAATCTTTCGAGGTTGTATATTTACTTTTCATCCAAAACATTTCCATGGCTTTTCCCCAAATCAGCTCCATACCTTCTGCACCATCTGAGATTACCTCTTCCTTTGAGTTAAGTAGCAAGCTGCTTCAAAATCACTTCCTTCTCCAGAAGAGCACAAAATGCAATTTCCCCCAGGCTACACTGATAGCACTTCTCAAAGCCAGCCTGGAGACACCTGAAGGGCACTGGGTTTTTCCCCTGATCACTGGGATAATTCATATTCTGTATATGCCAGTTTTTGCTTTGAACTCAGAATCAGACTGTAAACAAGTAAATCATGTGTGTAATTGATGCTTTTAACATTGAGAGTCAGAAAAAAAGTAACCACCTAATTTAATGGGAAATTCATTATTTTGTCCTGTTTGATGTGTTTTATTTCACATTTCTTTATCAAGTCCTGATTGGACATTTAGTCTACTCATCACAGTCTGTTCCATTATCTGTCTGTAGAGCTGTAGGGGATGAGTACCTATAGGACAAGGATTTGTAAGGCTCATATGGAGTAAAGGAATGTTTATAAGGGGTGAAGACACATGTGCAAAGTGGAGCCAAAGCAGGAAGGGGATACAGGCCAGCACCACCCCTGGTAAGGGTGAGCTTTGTCTGTCAGGAAACCTGGGATCTTAGGGCTGTAAAACAGTATTTCAAGAAAGGACAGGCACAGAGGAAACCCATCTTAGATATCCTAGAAAACATTTCTGCAATTACCTGACTCATGTAATCCAAATTCTTGGTGGATTCAGCCTCTAAATTAAGAACTGGAAGTGCCTGCAGGCTTGTTTAAACAGCTGCCACCTGGCAGATGAGCTGCAGCTGAGGATTACTTGGTCACAGATTCCCTGAGATCACCTGGAACAAATTGAGGTTAAGGAACTGTGGCATGGAGAAATGGCCTGGTCATTGTCTGAATATCTTTCATTATCAAGCCAGCTCTGACAAGCTGAGAAGATCTCCCCACTCTGGATGGATGTGCGGCAGTCAGAGCAGAGGAGGGGAGGGGGCAGAGAGCAGGAGGCACAGCTGGGTTTGAAGAGGCACATTAAAGGCAGAGTCCCATCTGCTTCAGGAGTAAAATACGCATCCTTTCAGCATGCCTCCAATCCCCTAAGTGTGCTTTGGTAGGGAAAAGTGCTGATTTTCAGCACAAACCTTGAATTAACCCTAAATATCTCCCAGAAGGAGGCACAAGCAGCAGTGGATGAATGTCAGAGCTGGAGCTGCAGGACAGACAGCACTGTGCCCTGTGCTTGCAGCCAGCAGCCCCAGGGCAGCCTGGAGGGCAGGGAACAGGAGGCTGCAGGGATGGGGACCCCCCAGCTGGGAAGTGACTTGGGAGAATCTTGTCCTGAACAGGGAGGTGCAGCAGCAGTCTCAGGCCCTGGTCTCAGCAGGAAGGCCTGTGCTGGCTGTGCAGCAATTTTCCTGGCTCTTCCCAGTATTCCCTTATGGGCATTGATATTTTCCATATCAGTGCAAGGAGCTCTGGCACCTTCCTGTGGAAGCTGGGGTTGGGTGATGGGCAGGGAGGGGATGGCAAAGCAGCCCAGGGCTGTTACCCTCAGCTTCTGGTTTGTATCACATGGTTCTGCTTTGTGTGGTAACAGCTGAGGTACCTGGCTGATGCAATTGAAATCCTGTTGCTGGTGATTTTTGAGGTACTGCTCCTTTAGACAAAATATGGTTTGGCTCTTTATTCTGTTTCTATTTGTCTCAATGTGAGTTTTAATTAAGTGAAGGTTTCTCCATGTGGCTCCTGCCAGACTTGCAGACCTGGTTCTTACACAAACATGCCCAGGAATCCTGTAAGGAACAACAAAACACAAAAATATCAAAATCTTCCACATGTTCCTTCTGCCTTCTCTGCCCTGCAATGGTTTCTCTCCTTGAACATCTGGAGTCAAGTTTAGGAACTAGAGTTCTTCTCTTAGGCTGTAACCTACAGGTTACTTGAGGTTCCTTAGAAACAGGAAACCTTGGCTGACTCAGTGTGTCTATGCAAGGAATTTTATATTTGCATTATGTGCCCAAAGGAAGCCTTGGAGAATGCTCAGCCTGCTGTCCTGGGTTGTAGTAGGCTACAGGTGGCTGTGTGCAGTGGGTATGTGCATCTCCCAGGTAAACCTCCCCCCCAGCATCCAGAACTGAGCTTCAGCCAAGGTGCCTGGCTCAGCTGAGAGCAGTATTTAATTTTGTTGAAGTAAGTGTCAGATGTGGGGGGGACTGATGCCATGTGCTGGTTCCTCCCAGAAGTGCTGACTGAGATCTCCAGGTAGAGCCTTTTCTGGGGCCGGCCCTGTGTGCTGACACTGCTTTCACGAATCTCATCATTAGTGCTGGAAGCACATGAACTATAAGTTAATCCTGCTGTAACATGATTATTAAATCCATTAATCAAAACAAGAGATCCATAATTAACTTATTCTCCAGCATCAAGTAAATGATTCTTCTGTGAGCTTTAAGAAAGCAATTGTTCACTAATATGCAAAATACAGTGGGGCTATTGGACTATAAGACTGCAATTGTATAATTAAATTATAAATTTTGCATATTTTAATAACATTTTAATTATTTTCTTTGTAGGTTAAAATTTAGGTTCATTTTTTCAAGGTTTCACATACAATTTAAAAAAAAAATCAAAATTAATGTCTGTCCCCTATCCATAAGCTGACCTTTCCATGAAAGTCTTTGACCAGACTTTTGGTGACTCACCTTACACTGGTCTCCAACAGTGGCTGCCTGTAGGTTTCTCCTGTTATGTATTTCAGCATATTCATTGTTGGTCACTGCAGACATTCAAATTTTAACCTGAAAAGACAAAAGAAGTGCCTGATAAGACTGTGCTGGTACCAAATACTGGGCTTGTTTCAATACAGGCTTTTTGACTCCTCTTCCCACTACTTATTTCTTTCCAAAGGGCCAGATATATTAAGGCTTCTTTTCAAGCCTGTTCTGCATCTCTGCTGTCCTTCAAGTGGACTAAATTTCTGGAAACTCTGCAGACTTCTCCAGAAACATCTGAGCCTCTCATGCCAGAACAGGAAGGTGGTGCTGTGTATCAGTAGCTGTTCATCAGGCACTTCCCTGAAGTCATTCTCTTGAGAGGTGGGAGCTGCAGTGAGGAGACTTTCACAGAAAATACCAGGAGGACATTTCACCCATATGCCCTGCACACATTTCCAGCCTGGCAAATCCAGCCAGCTCCTCTTGACCCTTTTTCTGTACACTTCCACCAAGTGTTGCAGTGTAGAAGCAAGTGCTCTCATCATTCCTCTTCCTGTTCAAGGTTAGCTGACAGTCTGAGCTGCAGTGTCAGCTCTGGCTGCTCTCGTCCTGCCCATCCCTCCCCCTGCAGGTGCAGAGACAGGAGGAACACCAGGAGGCTGAAGCCCAAAGCTGACACTGGTGCTGCTACCAGCAAAGTTCCTCAGAGTGGCAACCACATTGTTTCCTGGGAAAGTCTAATGGAAAGGGAGAGATCCAAAATCTGCAGACAATGAATATAAAGTAATTTTTCTTGGCAACCTTAATGTGGATGTATAGGACAGTTTGCCTTGTCCAGTTTATATAAGAGCAGCTGAATTACTTCATAGCTGGATATTTATGAGAAGTCTCATTTCAGATAATATAGTTTTTGCCTCTGGCAGTGCTGTGGTTTAGCCCTGTTATTACTGGGAACTAAAGATTTAGGATATTCCAGTTGTAACTGTAGGGCCTGTCTGTCTATGGAGCAACATTAATATTTTCCAAAGCAAAGGAAACTTTATAATGGAAAGTCACATTAGCAAAAACTACCTGTCCCTAAAACCAGCCAGGAAATCAGGCACAGAGAGGAAATTTGGGGGATGTTCCTTCAGCTGCTCCTGCTTTCTGTCACAGCAATACTGAGTGTTCTCCATGGCAGTGAGTGCACAGATATTCTGTCTCGGTCTCCTCTGGAAAAGCAACCAGAAACCAAGCTGTGATATAAGCTGCATTCTCTCGAGGATCTTGCATGAACTGCTCCTGTCTCTTGAGGGAAATTGGGTTTTGCCCTGGTGCCAGACCTGAGCCATGCCAGAGCAGCGAGGTTGTAACAAAGGCTGTGGCTCATGAAAGCAAGCCTTGAGAGCAGTCACTGCTGGAACCAGGGAACTGCTCAGGTGGGAAAAGGCCCTTCTGGAAAGGGTCTGTAGCACAAGCCATGGGGAGCAGCTGAGGGGGCTGGGAAGGGCTCAGCCTGAGAAAAGGAGGCTCAGGGGCCCTTGTGGCTCTGCAGGGAGGGGACACTGGGGGGTCGGGCTCTGGGAACAGGGACAGGGACAGGAGCAGAGGGAATGGCCTCAGGCTGGGCCAGGGCAGCTCAGGGGGGATATTATGGAAAATTTCCTCACTGGAAGGGTGGTGCCATTGGAACAGACTGCCCAGGGCAGTGGTGGAGTGCCCATCTCTGGAGGGGTTTAAAAGCCACGTGGATGTGGCACTTGGGTACAGGGGCTGGCAGTGGCCTTGGCAGGGCTGGGGGAACAGCTGGATCGATCATCTTGGAGCCTTTGTCCAAAGAAATTCCTTTTGTTAACATTAATATTTGGCGGCCAGTACAAAACACATTAGGGCATTTTAGTTGGGTTTTAAAGAAAGAAACCAATACAGAAAAGAGAATTATTTTTTTGTAGTAGAGAATCTCTCTGAGGGGTTCTGTTCATATCACAAACATTCACTTTATTACATTTAATAGAATGGACTTCAAATGCCAGTACATACAAGCCAACACTTCATTACTGGAGTTTGTGTTTATCCACTTGCCATTGTCAGCCTGTTCCCCTCTGTCTTTTTGTGCTGCTCTTAGTAAAAGAGATGATTTATGAATATGTGGGTCAGATCCCTCACAGTACAGTGTGGTGAAGTGGTTCAATAAAAAGTTATTAAAGTAAAAAATCTATAGTTTCATGTGCTCTGCTCACCTTCTCTAGGAGCCCCTAAGAAGAGATCCTTAAGCTAGCACTGCATGCTGAGACTGTAACATAAGCTACAAAGTGAGAGGCCTCAGCCAGGCAGAACTCTGCTGAATGGAGCCACTGCAGGCAATTCCAGCTCTGCCCATGTAGCTGCAGGATTGCCCCCTCTCAGTGGTGAAAGCAGCACAGACCAGAAAAGGGTGCTGGGGAGGGAAAGGCTGCCACAAAACGTTCATTTTACAATCAGCAAATAAAGACTTCACTACTCTTAAGCTACACCCTACCAAAAGGCATTAGGTTCTTTAATGGAACTGTGCAGCCACATTTCATTTATCTTTAAAAGAAAACTCTGGCTCCTGCTGATTGCAGGATAAACAAAGCTGACTTTGGGCAGTTTCCAGAGCCCACTTAGAGCATGCTTTTCTCAAAAAAAATATCAGTGTTTCAGCCTGAAACAGAGAGTGAAAGGGTGATTTAGACTAGCCTACCCCAACCCACACACTTTTTTCACCCAGCAGCACTGCTGACTTGCCACAGCTGCACAGCCACGTAAAGGAGGGAATGACAAATGGGCCACTTGTGCCTATAGTTGACAAGGAGAGAGAGCTGCTTGTAGCAGTGAAGGCTGAAGGAAACACTCTCCAGGACAAAAAAAAATAATTTGTGAGGATGACATGGAAAGTGGTAGAGTTTGTTCAACTGCAGGACAGAAGAAAGACTATAAGAGATGGGCAACAAAATTATTTTGCTGCCTCTATTTCATATTCCCAAATCTCTGAGAAAATGCAGCTCTACAAGCAACAACCTCTGTCTCAGGGCTGGAGAACTTCAGCAGGTTTCCTCAGTGGGTACAGATGTTAAAAGCAGTGAGGCAAATCCTGGCACTGCAGCAGCCGGGACAAAGCATCCATGCACGGGAGCACCCCCTGTGCTGCACTGCCTCAGGGCTCTCACTGCCACACTGCAGCTATTGAGGCAGTAATCACAGCCCCTCTGTTCTCTCTGGCAAACAAACAACAGGCATGATCCCATGCATCCTGGGACATCTCAGCTTGAAGGTTCCAACCCACTCCAAGCTACCAAAACAATTCTGCCACCTGTAGTGCTCTGTAGCTGCCAGTACAGTCCTGCACATCCATCTCCAGCCAGGTGAGGTGTGGAATGAAGTGCAGGCAGGAGCAGAAGAGCCCAGCACAGGCACTGAGCTGAAGAGCTGCTGTCAGAGCCAGCGCTGCTGATGCAGGCACACCTCTCACAGTTTGCTGGGTACCTCAGGAAACACAAGGAAACTTTTTGTCCACATTGAATTCACTGAAGTTAGCTACCTGGATGCCCACTGGCACAATTACTCTACTGCTGAAGTAGAAGAATGAAGCAACTAATTTTTACTAAAAATATAGATAATAAGCCCAATAAAACACATTGATCACCAAGAAAAACAAAGGGAAAAGCAATTTGGAGTAGTGGTCCACATTGCCAGGATTCTGAATTGTGAAATAACCAATAATCCTGTGCATTTTGTTTCTCAAAACACACTTGATTTTCTCATGACTTTTCATGGTCAAGTCACTGCAGTTAACATGATCACTGGAAATCTCAATGCTTGTGAAGCTGATTTTCTGTTTATAGCTGGTGATGGAATTGTTGAGGACGTTGGTGATGTTAACTTCTTCAGTCAGTTCATTTGCAGGCCCCTAGGAACAAGAGTGGACAATTTTAAGATCTGTCTCCTGAAGAGGAAGGAGACCATAAGGATAAAGACCTAAGAGCACAGCTTCATATGTGGTCATCCCAATAATCAAACACACCTTTCAGCTGCTGCCTAATCCTAGGAGGGCCTGAGGTCCCAGAGATGACTGCTTCCACTACTGTATTTCTAGAGATCTTTTTAGATAGATCCTTGAGCAAGTCTTACTCTGGGTAATCCAACATCCATCTCCTACAGGATATTCATCTCTTCCTGTCTACACGATAACTTAATGGCTGGGAACTCAATATTGAGGTGGGAAACCTCCTCCTTCCCTGACAAGATTATGGGCCCTTGATGACCACTGCACTACAGCCATACCAGAAGATTTAATTTCTCACACTAAAGCAGAGCCCTTGAACAACCCACTCTCACAATCCCCACAGAACACTGTGGGACAGATGTTTGGAAACATCCTCTGGGAAGGGAGGAAGAAGGGTTCAGCTCGGGTAGAGGGAGGTACCTCTCTTACTGGAGTTGTTTTCTAGAAGAGTGAAGAGCTGTGCTCTGGCTCTCCTCTGGTGCATTGGAAAGGAGCAGAGGGCTTCCTGCTCACACGAGCAGCTCAGGGCTAGGACCCAGCCCAGTGGCAGGCCCAAGTGCCTTTCTGGATGTGCTGTGTGAAGCCAACAGGACTGCCAGGTAAGGCTGCTGCTCAGAACTCTGCCAGAGACACAGCACCCCTGTGCTATTCATGTGTTTGTTACACACAGAGGTTTAGATTTAGAGCCAATTAGAAGCATTGATGATGTATCTACAGCAGGAAGACCACTTGTCTTTTCAGTTAATGGAGAACTAATTGCTGTCAGTCCAAGACCACTGGCTTCATTAAAGTACCTTGGGCCTTACCTCTTCTGGCCCTTTAGCTGCACACTTCTTTGATGAGCTGTAGTGAGCCACTGCATATTCCACAAGGGCACCAAAGATGAAGCTGAAGCAGATGCCAAGATAAACATCAATGGCCTTAATGAAACAGTTGGTTTTTGAAAGGGAACTTCGTGAGCCGATCATCAGAGTTGTCATAGAAAGCACTGTTGTAACTCCTTGGAAAAGAGAGAGACCTTTTCTTGTGGACACTTGGGAGAAGTCTTGGCCTACTCTTCTGTCCACGTCATTGCTCTCTACTTCTGGCCAGATAAAACACATCACTGCTTACCAAACCCAAACCATCCATCACAGCAACTGGAATGCTTTTGTAGCATTCAGTAGCTTCACACAGCTCTCCCTGCCTTTGGCAGCTTGGCTCCAACAGGCAGTTGGCTCTCTTCTTTTTCATGCTTTCAGTAAAAAATCCCCCTGCCCTGCTGCCTCCAAAGCACACCACAAAGATCATGTGCTCTGCCCTCTACTCTCTGCAGTAGGTCTCTGGGAGCCTCAGCCACACACAGCCCTGCAGGTGGGCACGTGTCTCTGCCACAGCATCTCCTCCTCACCAACCAGCCCCACCCCAGAGAGCAGCAGAAGGCGAGCAGATCATGGATCCCTGAGCAGGTAGCTCAAGAAAAGTACCATCTACCCAGCCTTCAAAGGCTCCTCTGCCTGCTGAAATCTTCTCCACTCCTCAGGGAAGAACTCACCAATGCAGGTTCTAGCAGGCACTGAGTCCAGGGTGATCCAGAAAGAAACCCAGGACAACATGACGAGCAGAGTGGAGGGCATGTAGGTCTCCAAAATGAAGTAAAGGACATTTCTTCTCAGTTCAAACTGTAATATCAGTCGTGGGTAACTGCCTGCTTATGAAAAGAAGAGACTTGGTGAATGTGAGATTCCTAAGGGCACCTGAAGTAAAACTGGGACAGCCCAGAACCAGCCCTTCAGCTGGTGGAGCTCAGCAGAGCTTTTGCAGGTACAGACCTGACACAGGAGGACATGCACAGCACAGACAGGCAAAGAGGCATCTGAACAGCACCATGTAACCAGAACCATCTGAACAGCATCACCTGAACAGCACCATGTGAACAGCATCACCTGAACAACACCTGAACAGCACCATCTGCACAGCACACACCCTGCAGAGGGACTCCTGCCCCCCAGCACAGCAGGAATGTGTCAGCAGGGCCTCGGCTCTGGCACAGCAGGGCTGATGCTCTCACCTGTTCTCTCACACCCAGCACAGTACACCTTTCCCAACACCTGCTCTGAAGGCACTGCCAGGTTCAGCCTTACCTGATGGCTGAAAAACAACAAAACATTTGTCTCTTGATGTCAGCAGGCTCTGGCTCACATTCCAAAGCACCCCTGTGCCTTATCATCACAGAGAATCAGACCCCCGTCTTCATTAGTGATTTGTGATCTTTGATAATTGTATCTTTTCATGCTCAAAAAAACCTCAGTCATCTTTCAAAAACCAATTTGTCGTAAATACTGACATAAGGGTTCTGAGGCTGGATCAGTAGTGTTTTCAGGATGTAGTTCAGCTCTATAAACAATAATTCCCTTTGAAGTGTAGAAACAAAGTCCATGTTGTTCACCGGCTGTGTATGCAACAAAACAGCAAAACATTGTTATTTTTTAAACCTTGTCATTCTAAGGAAGTTGTGCCTCCTTTCATAGTATCCGTAATTGGAGAAGAGTATTTTATACTGATAATGCAAAAGACATTGAATTCTGATCTACAAAAATATGTTATTCCATCATGATAGAATTGTAATTGACAAACAAATGTATATTAAAAAAATAATGTTACTCCTAGTTACTGTAAACCTTGCTTTCCACAGTATCTACAGACTGCACACCTGGGTGGAAGGGATAGTTTCTTCAGGTATGTGCGGAGGAAATTAAAAATCCATTAAATGAATACAGTCTATTTTGCACCTCCATCTTCCTGTGGATTTCCGTCTTACAGAATATCCTGACTGTAACTAACAGGAAGCCACCGACATTCTGTTCATCCCTTTTTGTGACAGTAAGCTAAAGGCTCTGCAGGTTCAGGACTAAGTCAAGGGACGGCGGCAGGCAGCAGGAGAGGGATGGGGTGGGCAGTGCCCGGGGCTGTCCTGCTCCCTGGCCCAGACGTACCTGTCTCCTGCTGGGAGCGGGAGCGCAGCGCGCGGTAGCGCTGCAGCCGGAACCGCGACAGCCGCAGCGTCTCCAGCCCGCGCACAGAGTCCTTCCCCCGCAGCCACGTCAGGGTGACATCGCTCTCGTCGTAGCCCCCTGAGGAGAACACACTGCGTGAGCACTGCGAGCAGGGGGAGCCTGCTGGGCCAGGGACAGCCCTGCTGTGCCCTGCTGTGGCCAGGGAGAGCCCTGCTGTGCCAGGGAGAGCCCTGCTGTGACCAGGGAGAGCTCTGCTGGGCCAGGGAGAGCTCTGCTGTGACCAGGGAGAGCCCTGCTGTGCCAGGGAGAGCCCTGCTGTGACCAGGGAGAGCTCTGCTGGGCCAGGGAGAGCTCTGCTGTGACCAGGGAGAGCCCTGCTATGGCCAGGGAGAGCCCTGCTGTGACCAGGGAGAGCTCTGCTGGGCCAGGGAGAGCTCTGCTGTGCCAGGGAGAGCTCTGCTGTGACCAGGGAGAGCCCTGCTGTGACCAGGGAGAGCTCTGCTGGGCCAGGGAGAGCCCTGCTGTGACCAGGGAGAGCCCTGCTGTGCCAGGGAGAGCCCTGCTGTGACCAGGGAGAGCCCTGCTGTGCCAGGGAGAGCCCTGCTGTGACCAGGAGAGCCCTGCTGGGCCCTGCTGTGCCAGGGAGAGCCCTGTTGGGCCAGGGAGAGCTCTGCTGTGTCAGGGAGAGCCCTGCTGTGCCCTGCTGTGCCCTGCCCTGTCTCCTGCAGGCAGCAGGACCCTGATCCCAGCCCTGCAGATGGGCCTGACCTGGGGGAACTGCCCTTGGTCTGCTGCTCAGGGGTGTGGACAGGAGCACAGACCTCTGGAATGACACACAACGTGCAAGGCTGCTGAGAGCCTACTGCACTTCTTTCCTTGGAGTATTTATGTTTTCAAAGATAATCCATTGCTGTCATACACAGCTTGTTTACATACAATGGGATTGCTGTCATCAACTCTCAAACACAGTCGCTCTCTCCAGTCTGAGAGGAGAGCAGGAGAAAAACAGTGGTTAAAAAAGAGAATTCAGATCCCACGGAGGCCCTTACCACAGAGCAGAAGCACATTTCACTGAGCCATCTATTCAAGTGCATCAAAACATCATTTTCAGTTAGTCAGGAGCTAAGACTGCTGTGTAGTTATGAACCAGGCTCCTCTGACTTGGCATACATTGTCCAGAACACCTGCTCATAAAAAAACCTTTTCTCCACATAATTCCTCCTATCCTCAAAGGCATTAAGTTACTGAGGACAAATAAATACACACAACGTTTAGATAACAGCAAATTCCTTTCTCAAAGCAGCAGGACTCCATATATGGCATCTGAGTCTGAGCCTCCAGGGATGTAAGGGATTACACGACCTGGGGTTAGACTGAGGGATACCTCAGGCTGAGGGATAAATCTTGTACTGAGTTGCCAGCCTGCCATTCCCTTCAAAATTTGACTTAATTTAGGAAACAAGTCCATCAGTTTCACTGATTTAATTCTTTTATTAAGAGCCCTTCTTTGAGACCATGAGTAGGGACGCTGTGATTCTGAGAATAACCCATTTGTCCCAGTAGAAGGAATCAAATGCAGTTGCAGCTCTATTTACATTTAATTGTGTTTTCTTATTAGACACAAATTACCAGAGCTTGAGCGTGATGAACTCCTAAATTAGGTGTCCAGAGCATGAATCCCTGAGTAGAATCCTAAGCATGTGACTTTTCAAAGTTCCTAAGTGGTTTTATAAATTGTGGTTACTCAGGAAAATTTTATAATAAGTGATAGATTGTTGTTAATTCATCTGGCGTATTTTTAAATAGCATTATTTCTGGGCACTTACTCTAATGAAATCTCCAGTGGGCAATATGTATGTAATTTCATTGGAATTATACAGCAACTGAGCATGATGTAGGACCCAATCAGTTTTAAAACAGGCCTAAACATGCTCTGCTTTAGCAGAAGAGGCCAATCATTATTATTTCAGGAGCTATTCTTTGTAATAAAGTTAACCATGGTGAACTAATACGATTTTAATGTGAAAATAATATGTGCTTCCCTAGATGCTTCATGCTGCAACCCCAGAAGTTAAAGATCTGGTCCTTCCCGTGCTGAGATGGTGGAAGTTTGGTTTTGTGCCACGCTGCAGGAGCTGTAACAGAGCAGCTGGCTGAGCTTTGGGGTAACAGACCTGCAGCGGCCCATGCACCCCTGGAGTCTTTCTCAGCCAGCATTGCCATAGGTGAGCTTTTAATCTAACTGAGAGCAGAATTCACTGAAAATTCCTCTTCTTGAGACTTTCCAGTCTGAGACTTTTCTGTTGACGAGGGTCCCACCCTCTGTATCCCCTCCCTAGTGGGTTTGGCCCTAATTTGAGCCCATGATTTTGAGAGCCATGTTCACCTCTAATTCTAGTGAGAACCACCCTTCCCAATGTCCTTTTGCAGTGGGGATTTGGGGGTGCAATGGGTAGTAGCTATATAAAGATGTGAGAATGGTTCTTCATGGTACTCTACCGCATGCACTTATCCCACAAGTCAGTTTTGAAGAAGCTGAGTGTTCAAAAGGATCTAAATTTTGAAAACCAACCAATATTACTTCATCCTTTCTGTGCATGATTATCTACACTTCAATAAAATATTCTTTATTATCACTTTTTTTGCCTAAACTGCACAGAGACAGGAATTCTCTGGACTGTGGATTGCGAACATTTGAAGAATGATGATGTTTTCTTTTGGACATTATAATTTGCAGGAATAAAAATCTATTCCAGAAAGCCACTGTGCTTAATCCAAATATTCAAGACTTGTAGTTACTTATGAATAAATGTTATACTTACAGCTTTCTAGCTGCAGTCGGCATGTTTGTGTGTCCATAGGGTATTTTGACAGGTCCATGTTACAGGCAACAGTAGTAGTGATTCTGTAGAAAGAGAAGGAGCTCTGAAAATTGCAATAAAAGTATGTTTTACACATCAAACTGGATCACAAAGCTCTGCTCTGCCAGTTACATTATTTGGACTGATGATAGCAATTAACTGAGAACCCTCAAGGACAAGCACTCTCTGCAGCCACCCCAATGAAAATATAGCCCAAGGAGGGATTTGCTTTGATCTGCTGAGATAGTGTACATTCACTTTTTTTTCCCCATTGCTACAATTTGCACATCTTAAGGAGTCACCACTTGTAACATGAGGCACAGTGGCTAACTGCACATGTTCTCAAGGTGGAGGCAGGTGAGTTTTCCTCTGCAGCTGAGGTAACTGAGTGACTACTGCAAGCTAAGGAGAGCACTGTAGGAATTGCTGACTCAAGTGCTGTGTACCTTCCTGCACTTCATGGACAAATACAAAAGTCATCACTACATGGCACTGGACAAGCAGATGGTTCCCCATTATCAATTCAACTTTTACTGTTGTGATGTCCTCCTTCCATTCCTCCCCTGCCCCCATCTGACTCAGTGGCACCTAAACTCGGGAGCTTTCTGAGCAGCCTCAGGATACAGCATCTCTGTGATGGGAGATCCTGATCCCTGGCTGGCATTTCCAGAGGCCAGAGCAGGGGGAAATGCATGAGCTGAGGATGGTGACAGCTGGCTCGTTGACCCCAAACTCAGGGCCCGTGACAGCCGGTCCCTGCTCCGTGCAGGGTAACTGGAAATCTGCTCTGAGCCAGCAGCAGCAAAGGCAGAGGGATGTGCACCTTAGGGCATAGAGGACAGTGCCGTTGGAGAAGAGCCTGAGCAGGCGGTTGCCCACGGTGACGTCGTGCAGGAAGGACCGTTTGGAGCCCACGATGTAGGTGTCTGGCACCCAGAGCAGCTCCAGCAGGCGGGCGTCCAGCGTGAAGCTCCGGTTGCCGTGGAAGGCCAGGCGAGGGTCTGTCCAGCGCTGCCGCAGGGAGATGGTGGCTGTGAAATCCTGGGGGACAGGGCAGGGCTGGCTGTGTCCCCCCAGGCACCTGCTGGCACGGCCGGGGCACCCCGTGTGTGTGACAAGGGGCAGGACACATCTTGTTCAACCCACCACAGCCAAGCTTCAGGCTTCACTTCCATCACTGTTACATTCACTCTGTAATATTTCTAATACACTTCCACTCTGAGGTGTGGAGCTTGAGGACTAAAGATTATACTTACGGTACTTCATGTTTTTAATGAGCAGTTACTGTGACTGATGCTTTTGTGCCCATTTTGCAGATAAGAGAACAGATGGGAAGCACACACTTCAGTCATTGCCTAGAGCTGGGAAATTCCACACATGCTATAAATTGGTTATCAAAGAGGCATTGGCACTTTGGAGAAAAAGGCAAGCGAATCGGACCTATTATGTCAGGGATGTCTCAAAAAAAAACCAAAAAATAAACTCAAACAAGTTAAAAAAGAAAACTTGTGCCTTCTATTTTAATGGCAATTTTGAATCTAAGAACACTGGGATTAACTCGAGTTAGGCCTACCAAAATCATCTGGAGCATTCTCATTGTGCCTCACCAGAAAAGAGTAAGCAGCACACACTGAGCTCTAAAGATGGGACTTTGCTCAGCCTTCTGGACACCTCAGGCACTGCTGGATTTCCTTCCTCACAAGGGATGCTGCACAGGATTGATTTTTTCCTATTTCCACAGGCTCTGATTTCCAGAAGCTGCTCAGTTTTTGACAAGTAGGACTTTTGGAACCACTTCTGTTTACTTGTAAGCCCACATTACCAAGGCACCTACACAGTCTGCAGTCCTAAATGAGCTCTGTTTTCAGCCCATTGCTGAAAGTGATCAACAGTCCCACAAACAGCAAAGCAGTTTTAAAATGACCATTTTTGTGCTGGAATGGATGTGAAGTCTCTAGGGCATATCCCAGTCTTATCTTGTAAAATAAAATTCTTTCACTTACCATGTCACTCTCAGATATACTAGAAATACTTGCAACGTCCAGACTCATTGCAATTTGCACAGGTTCTCCTGCAGAGGGAAAGAATAGAGAAGGGAAATGTGATGGGCACAGTAAAGCCACTCAGGATGCAGTGCAGGTGGGCACTGTCCTCAGCCTCATTTGCTGTCACTAAAACTGCAGAGACCCAGAGGGTCAGACAAAGTTTCAGAGCATCAGGCTCACAAATGACATGATCCAAAATGCATCTGTCACTGTTAGAGAGCTGGAGGTCTGTGTTTGGTGATGGTGGCAGGGGTAAATATCGAGCAACACGGGCTGCAAGGTTCAGCAGCTCAGATCAGCAGCGTTTCAGTGGCATTTGCCATTGAACAGGCAGCCAGGGCCACTTTGATGCCAGCCCACAGCAGGCACAGAGCACTGCCGACAGCTCAGGGAGCCGGGGGCAGCCCTGGCTCCTGGCCAGAGGAGAGAAGGGCCCTGATTCCCGAGAAGGGCACTCTGGGAATGCGGAGCGGCAGCGCCTCTGCCCCGCTCCAGCCCAGCTCCAGCTCCAGCCCCAGCTCCAGCCCCAGCCCAGCCTCAGCTCCAGCCCCAGCCCAGCCCCAGCTCCAGCTCCAGCTCCAGCCCCAGCCCAGCCCCAGCCCCAGCCCAGCTCCAGCTCCAGCTCCAGCCTAGCCCCAGCTCCAGCCCCAGCCCAGCCCCAGCCCAGCCCCAGCTCCAGCTCCAGCTCCAGCCTAGCCCCAGCTCCAGCCCCAGCCCAGCCTCAGCCCAGCCCCAGCTCCAGCCCCAGCCCAGCCTCAGCCCAGCCCCAGCTCCAGCCCCAGCCCAGCCTCAGCCCAGCCCCAGCTCCAGCTCCCAGCCCAGCCCCAGCCCAGCCTCAGCCCAGCCCCAGCCCCAGCCTCAGCCCAGCCCCAGCCCCAGCTCCAGCTCCAGCTCCAGCCCAGCCCCAGCCCAGCCTCAGCTCCAGCTCCAGCCCCAGCCCCAGCCCAGCCTCAGCTCCAGCTCCAGCCCCAGCCCAGTTCCAGCTCCAGCCCCAGCCCCAGCTCCAGCTCCAGCTCCAGCCCCAGCTCCAGCCCCAGCCCAGTTCCAGCTCCAGCCCCAGCCCAATTCCAGTTCCAGCTCCAGATCCAGCTCAGCTCAGCTCCAGCTCCAGCCCCAGCTCCAGCTCCAGCTCCAGCTCCAGCCCAGTTCCAGTTCCAGTTCCAGCTCCAGATCCAGCTCAGCTCAGCTCCAGCTCCAGCTCCAGCTCCACCCGCAGTTCCAGTTCCAGCTCCAGCCCAGCTCCAGCTCAGCCCCAGCCGGGAGGGACCTGCGGAGCGAGAGCGCCGGGAGCGACCGCGAGAGGGCAGCACCGCCCGGACAGGAACGGGGACGGGGACAGGGACATCGATAGGGACAGGGACGGGGACAGGGACGGGGAGGGGGACGGGGAGGGGACGGGAACTGGGACAGGAGACAGGGACAGGGACTGGGACAGGGACGGGGACAGGAACTGGGACAGGAAAGGGGACAGGGACAGGGACAGGGATAGGGACAGGGACGGGGACAGGGACGGGGCCGGGGACGGGGCCGGGGACCATTCTAGGCATAACAAGATGGTAAAATCTGTATTGTCTCAGACATTTATTACCATGGCCAGAAAAATGAAGCAGCTCAGGGCTGCCAGTAGCAGCAGGTCAGTCTACAATGAGAAATACCCATGGCTTTGTGAAAGCTGATGGAAATTTTTTTCTGTAAAGAGTTTCATTGATGGTTCAGTTTAATTAATAGAAATAAAAATAGTAATTGCTGTTTCTTAAACTTCCAGTGATACTTTTCAGGTTCTGAACGTCATTCCAAGAAACCCTTTCCTCTGTGTAATGACAGCACTCACCTGGAAGGGGGAGACCTGACTCCCAAATGGCTCAATAGCCTCAGATAAGTTTCTAAATTCCTGTCTGCTCCCAACTCCCCAGAGTCTCACCAGGGTTTGAAAAAAGTATTCTTGGCAAGAAGAATGGCTTTGTTCCTCTGTGGCTGCATAAATAGCTATAATAGCTGTACATGACCAAAAGTAAAGTAGAAAATCACAAGGGTCAGGCTCTAAACAAAAGCTTGTCAGAGCAGAATTTAGTTATTTAGTCAGGTCTTTCATAGAGAAGTTAAAGTTTTTAAATTCCCTGCTCTTCACCTCGCTGGACATGTCCCCAAGCCCCACACATATGTGCACCAGCTATTCAAGACAACAGTGGATGGACAGAAAGGAGAGAAGCCTGGCACACCAACTAATTTCAAAGAAACACAACCTTTGAAACTGCAGCACCCTAAAGCAAGCTTAAAGCCTGCTCTTCCCACCATGAGCCTTACAGACTGATTTTAGATGCTCTCCTGTGTGGAGCCAACATACCACCAAAGTAGGGCCGGAGGTATTTGTTGTAGCCCACGGTGAGGTTCTCAAATCCAGGGAGTGATGTTGTGCCCCTGCCCTGCAGGCTGGATCCATGGCCCAGAGAGCTCCTGGGGACACAAACACCAACTCTGACATGCTGGACTGGGCACATCTGGTCTGCAGCTGCAGCTGCTTCCAGCTTGTGCTCAAACAAACAAACAAACAAACAAACTGTGAAAAATAGTTATTTGAACCAAGCAGATAATTGAAATCACAAGCATTTGCTCACATTGCTATCTTGGATGAATAACTAGCACCTTCAAGAGGTGGGCAAATGGCAAATTGCTTAGGCTGACAGCTACAGGTTAGACACACAGTATCTTAAGAATGTTCTTAAAATATCACAGAACAAACAAGCAAGCCTGAAGAATAAACCCCAATATCCCCTTCCCACTCTTTCTTGTACAGTCTATATTAGGAATATCCTTTTTTCCTCCCATTTATGACAACCTGAGACAAATCTTACAGCCCAGCAGCTCCTCCTCTCTAATCTCTAGTCCCTAAATAAGCTTCATCCTCATAACATGTGAGTGTCAGCAGCAATACCGAGGGGAAAGGTGCAGGGCTGTGCACCTCAGACACCCCTCAGCTCTGGGGGTAGTGCTGCTCCAGCTGCTGGGCGCACCGAGGGTCCAACTTCAATTACATCAGAATTTACATCTTGTGGCTGGCCATTGAAGGTAGGAGCTGTGCTCTGAGACTGACAGGTCTGCACCCTCACACAGACAGTGAGAGGGACAGGGTATGGCCTGGGAAAGGGGAGTGTGATGGTGCAGGATGGCACACCCTCACCTGAGAAAAGTGGAACTGGCTGAAGGGTCAGGAACTCGTTCTAGCTTTGGGTTTGGGAGGTGGGAGGCAAACCTTTGCTGCTGCCAGTGCCAGGACCTTGCTCTGGGCAGGAAGCAGCCATAGAGTTACTCACAGCTCTCACCGAGGATTTTTCTTCTGTTTCCTTCACAGCTGGGTTAAAAGGGCCTTGGAGCTGAAGGATTTGCACTGAACAGGACTTTACAGCAGAACCAGGTTTTGCACAGTATAAATGTAAATACTTCAACAAAATTGGGACTTGTAGGGTCCAAGGATGGTAATAACAGAGCTGGGAGCCTTGTGGGAGACATTTCTGGTAAAAAGCTAAACCTGTGCTGGTTCTGAGCAGGAAATCAGGGGCTGCACTGTTAATGGACATACTGTGGTTTAGGGACCTATGCAGATTGCTCTCTCCTTTACCATATGCCTGGACTGCACCCTGCCTCCTTCAGATGGGCTGGATAATTGGAAGCATAGTTTCCTTTTGACCCACATTATTTATGTGAAACATTATTCAAATGTTCCCTTTAAAACAAAACAAACCCTCCACTTACCTTTGGGTTGGAAGGAAAAGACACAGACCGAAGAAGGAAAAACATCTGCGAAACATGTCCAGAGATTGTTTCTGTATTTGTTCTACTTGTCTGCGAAGAAGAAAAGCAAAAGTTTTGTGGTTAAAGAAAAATTATTTTAAGGGAAGGAGGCAGGGAAAAGAAAAGCTGCATAGACAGAGCCATCATAGAGTGATGTTTAACATTCCTAATATGCAGTGGCTCCTGCCTTTTTTCCTGGCCAGTATCATTTTTCAGCAGGTTCTATCACTTACCACATAAAAGACCCTGGTGACTACTCAGGACTGGAAGTCCTCAACAAATTCTGGCTCCTCTCCTACCAGTATGGGATGACATTTAGCTGTGTTGAGAATGGCACCACGGGAAGGGATTGATTAAATAACAAAATGTGTAGGTAGTTCCTAGAGCAGTCAGACAGAGAGATTCTGCCCACAGATGGCAGGATCACAGTTTCAGCCTCCCTTAGTCCCAGGCTCCCCTGCCCAGGCTCACAGGAGTGCTGTAACTCTGTGCTCCATTGATTGTACCTGGGATAAGCCCATGCATGCAGCATGAGGTCACTGCACTTCAAAGGGTTTCAGTGACTTTTCTGGGAGTGGAACCAAGACTGGCTGCTGGCCCAGGCCTCCTCGGGCTGTGCTGGCCCTGGAGCAGGTTCCACAGGGGCAGCTCTGAGCTGTGCTCTGCTCCACTCTGACCTGCAGCTCCCTGCTGGAAGTGCTGCTCCAGTCACACACCTTTTTTCAGGCCCAGCACCTCTCTCATCACACACGGTATTCAGGGCCTCAGCTTCCAATGTGGCTGCACCACAATAACCCAAACTTCACAAGTTTTCTGCTTGGGTTAGATCCTGCCTGCAGTAGCTCCCCACAGCCCAGAGGACACTCTGCCTCCTCAGCAGACACCAGGAAATAACAACTTTTCCCACACAGAGCCAGTTCAACACCCAAACATTCAAGTACTATGAATGCAGGGCATCCCACTGAAGATGGGTGGGTTTTTTCCAAAACACAATATGCTCTAATACCGGTCCCACATCTGATTTCCAACAAGGCTTTGCTCTTCTAGCTCATTCTCTGAAATGGTACTCAGATGTTTCTGGATGCTCTCAAGGGCTCCTCTCTATAATGTGAGGATGCAGGACCAGAGAGAGAATCATTTACCCACATACAGCAATGTTAGATCACAATTTTGATTGAAAAGAAGGAAGATTGGTCCAGGTTGTTTAAAAAACTTGTAGAAAGAAGTTAATTTTACAAACTAGACTTCAGTTAAAGTATAAGACTCCATGAACTTCAGCTGAAGAGCCTCTCATGAGCATCCCTGATGCACAGCCTATGTTTTGCACTGTGTGACTGGGTGACTGTGAAGACAATAAATATATGAAAGACTGGGAGGCAGTGAAATGGAAATCTGTGAGTACTCCTGGGCAAGGAAAGGTGACACCAGTGCCCATGGTTGAATATAACCACAGCATTTCTTCACTGCTCAGTGTTTTAGTTAACACAATGGCAATTCTGCTGTTATAGGGCAGGAGCTTTCATCAGAGATTACCAGTGCTGGGAATAAATTATAATAAAGTTGTGCATTTATGTTTCTCTCTCCAGTAAAGGGTTTCATTTTAACAGAAAATGTAGCCTTAAACGCTGTTTAGTGACCAAGGGCATAGTCAATACACCAAGAGGCTACAGCTAACACATGGCCACAAAATTCTCAGTGAGCACGTGGGAATTTTTGAAGGTTTGACAATGCTCTGACAGATGAGCATGCAAAGAAAAAAACAGGAGATGGGGCCTCGAGGAGCACAGTTCAGACACAATCATTCACCTTGCACATCTATTCCTCTGTGTTCCTGCAGGGCAGTGGAACACTTCTCACCACAGGAAGTTTGGGGGAAAACCAGCCACAGACTGTCCTGAGCACCTCCACATTACCCAACACATTCATTTTGCTCTTGCATGCCAATGCTCAGTTTTCCTCAATAAATACTCAATATCTACAATAAACACAAAGGTATTTCATCGGGATTGCTTTCCATATTATCTGGTTTTTTAAAGGCCTTTCAGCACTATGTTTCTTAGTGCAATGTGGAATTTAATACAGTAGTAAAACAAGCTTTTTTTTTTTTTTTTAATTCGGAACTGTCCTCATTTAAATCAGTCGAGAAACAGGATAAATGTTCCCCACTTCTAAGAAGAGAGAAAGGAGAGTGCTCAGAGGTTAAGTGATTTGTCTCGGGTGTCATCAGCAGCAGGATCCGTCACGATGCAGACGTGCCACAGCTCCTGGCTCAGCTCACCCAGGCTCACGCCTGTCCCGGCAGCGCTGGCAGCCACAGAAGGCTCTGAGCAGCACTCCAGATGTGCACCACTCCCCTCCGCATTCCCCACATTCCACATTCCTCCCTGCCGGGCCCTGGGACTTGCCTGGGGGCAGGCACTGGTCTGCCAAGCACCAGCTTTATTTAAGCTAATCCCTCACACAAGTGACCATCAATAACTGCTAACCTACTTCCTAAAAGACACAGATCAATTGGTAGAGTATTATAATCCCTTTAAATATTAATGCCCTATCAGGAAGACAATTGCACTGGGCCTAGGGACTGCTCCACTATTAGAAATTATGCCCCAGCCTTAAATAAATTAACTCAATAAGTGTCTCACCATGAATACAAATTCCTGCTTAGGGCTTGCAAATAAAATGATTTAGAGTTGTTCTTTGAGGAAATATGAGGTGTTTAAACTTGCAAAAGAGCAAGGGCAGCCATATTCATTAAGCTTTTTTTTTTTTTTTTTTTTTTTTTTTTTATAGGACTGCTTTGTTTTAAACTCAAGGCATCCCTTTCAGAAGGGAGAAGGAAGAACCTGGAAAATCATTGCATCTTCTTACTCTGGGCTGCCCAGTTTTGGTTCTGCAAAGGTGCAGATGTCTGCTCCAAACTCCAAAGACAGCTCATGGCCAGTCCAGCTCTGCCCCAGGGGTGCCCGCTGCCATCAGCACAGGGCACCGGCAGGACACGAGGAGGAGCAGGCTGGGCTGCTGGCAGGAGGTGGCCATGGCCATCAGCTCTGAGAAACCTCATCTGGATCCCCGAGGCTGGAGAGAGCCATTCTGCCTTGCCCCGAGGCTAAATTTTATCTCAAAAGTGGATGCAATGTTTCTGGTTTTTACCTCTCAGTTTGTACATACAAACACTTCAGAACTGCAAGATACACGTGAAGGACACAACTCAGGATTAAACAAAACCTACACTGATTCCACTTGACTGAAACAGAAAGGTTTGTAGAAGAGACCATAGATTCAGCTTACTTCTTTTGCCCTGTCTTTTTAGAGAGAGAGGGAAATCCATCCAAAGCCGCACATAGAGACCCTTGAACACAGAGAATTTTACAAGTGGCTCAAGGAGGCAGCAGCCTCCTCCTCCCTGCCTTCTCCTTGCTGCACTGGTTTGCCAGGGACCTTGCATGCCCAAGGGATGGATCAGCGAGCTGCCGAGCTGCTGTGACACAAACCCTCCCAGCAGGACAGCTGCTTCTATGCTGCAGCTTTTACCTACAGCATCTGAACTCCCTTCTGAACCCCATGAGGGCTGGGAGACATTTAATGCAAGTCTCAAAAGTGAGAAATTGGGACAAAAAGAGTGTGCGGTTGGGAGGGGCAGAGACACAAGCGGCGGCAAGAGCAGCTCTCTCTCTCTCTCTCCCCCTTCTTTGGTGGCCCCCACATCCCCAGGACTGGGAACCCACTGTGCTGCCTGAGCTGCCATGGGAACTTCAGGCACCTGCCAGCACCTGACGGGCACCATTTTCCAAATAAATCCTGGCTCAGAACTCTCAGCTGCCTCAGTTTCCCCACAAGTCTCACATGTACAGTGACATGTAGTCACCAGCCCCAAGCTGGCCCCGCTGCCCAGTGGCCAATGTCCAGCCCTGGACAGCCCACACGGACACCACCAGCACAGGGCAGGCACATTGAGGGCCACGGAGCTCTTCAGGGGACGGAAGGTGTCAGCTCAGCAGCAGTGCTCACCCTGTCCCAGCCCTGGTGCCACCCTCTGTCCCAGCCCTGGTGCCACCCCCTGTCCCAGCACCTCGGGGTCCCTGCTCTGTCTCCGGGCTCCGTGCAGCGCAGCCAGGGCTGGTCCTCGCAGGGGCTGGGATCCTGGGGGAGATAAGTCCTTACTCGGCTGCTCTGTGTGCTAGCACAGGGCACCGAGGGAGGAACACCCTGACCCGCCTTAACAGCCTGCTTGCTGCTCTGGTTCTGCCTCCCAAGAGCAGAATTAACTGCTGGGCTGGAAAATGCAGATAAATCAATCAGTTCATAGCACATTTATTTTCTGTAGCTGTGCACTGGGCCCGGGACAGCTTCGAACGGGAGCAACACCCACTCGTGCTGCAGGAGAGGCGAGGGTGGGGCTCTCGCCAAAGACCCGCAGGAAGGAGAGCAGGTTAGCACCAGCAGCGACCTGGAGGCAAGCGCCATCCCAGCAGCAGTACTGCCCCACTTCAGCCTTTAAGGTGACTCCCAAGCCAGACCACTGCATAACTTACCTTTCCAGATTTTCCAAATGCCTGAAAGACAGGATAAAAAGAGGAGAGAGAAAACGGCCATTCTGAGAATAGAAATGCTGTTTTATACTGTAGACTTATTTACAGCAAACTCTGTGACGACAACAGTGTCTACGGCGACAGGGAGAATAAACTACTCAGCTGTTACCAGTATGCTTTTTTTGGGGTGAAATGATAAAGCAAACACAAACCTCAAACCAGACTCAGACTGCACAGGAACCACTTTTATTTTTAGTCAGTACTTTCCCACCCATGGCCCTGGTCTCAGGCGGCAATGCTGCTCAGACATCACCATCAGCTGAGGTCTTTGCCAGGGAACACATAAATCCAGGTAGTGATCCTTCCCCTTCCCTTTCCCTTTCACTTTCCCTTCCCTCACACCAATGCCCTCAGTCCCATCCCACACCATCTCTTTCCTTCTGCCCTGGAAAAGGGACTTTGGTGCAGCAGGTTCCTACCACAGCTGTGGGAGATGCCATTAGTGGGGCTGTATTTTGTCATGTTATTTACATCGTAGATCCAACACCGCAATTTCTTCTACCCACAATTGAAAGTTAGAAACCAAGCAAACAGAGCCAGGTTGTCCCTGTGCCTCAGGTGCCATCCCCAGTGCCCTGGAAGGGCAGAGTGGGGCCAGGCTTGGGATGCCCTCAGCTGCTGTGTCTGAGGAGCAGCCCAGGGTGAGCCCTGAGCCCCTCACAGCCCAGGGTGAGCCCTGAGCCCCTCAGGAGCCCCTCACAGCCCTGGGTGAGCCCCTCAGGAGCCCCTCACAGCCCCTGAGTGAGCCCTGAGCCCCTCCCAGCCCCTGGGTCCCAGCACTCTGCCGCATCCCGTAACACTGACCACTACCTGCCATGAAAAGCCTTGCAGGTTCCAGCTGCTCTGGGAGAAACACACAGTGCTCACAGCAAATGCTTTGCCACCAAACTTGCTGTATTCTGAACAGGGCCAGTGATGCTCATACCAGAGCCACAACTACATTTAATGTAAGGGCAAAAGTTGTGGACTGATACCAGGCATGTGGGTTTTTTTTCCAATCTGTAACCCCATTTAATTATTTCCATTATGATGTTGCCTATTGCAACCTGTAAACATTTTATCTGTGAGCACATCAGCACCCAGAGCTCATGCTTTTTAAGTCCACTCTAAAGACAAAGTATACAATGCAAATGTAAAAGAAGGTTGGTGTAACCTCCTGTCAGATACATGGATGAGTTTGGGAACTGACAATTAATTGCACACTCAGTTTTAAGTGCACAACATTCTGTTATTATCTCAGATAAATGCACAATTGTGGTTTTATCTTTGGCCAAAGTCTTACCTGATATGATGTCATTCCTTTTTTCTCCCTAACTTGTTAAATAAATATTTCATCCATACAAATGACTTCGGCTGTCAAAAGCTGGGCAGATATTTTAGCTACATCAGATTAGGATTTATTGGAAATAATTGTGTACTTTTATGTTAATAGGATGAAATACACTGAGAGACAGGAGATCAGAGCAGGATGCACTCATTAAATGAGCGGCAGTAAGTACTAGTTTCTAGTTTTCATGTTCAAGAGACAGAAAGTTATCTCTGCTGATAGAGCCTGGTATTTGGAACTGTTCTGAACACCATAAACATCAAAGAAGTTTAATTAAAAGGCTTTCTTTTAGTTTAACTTTACCCCCAAAGGACCTAAGCCTATATTGTTCTGACAAGAGAGGGTGAGGAGTATTTTTAAGGAAAAAAATTCTAAAACACTTTAAAGTAATCCATGATGCTTTATGCAAATGAGCGGGCACTGACCAGTGGGATCCATCCTGGGGGCACAGCAGTGCCTGCACAGAACAGCCCAGTGCCCCTGGAGCTGAGGAAGCAGCAGGGACCCCCACAGCTCTCAGCATCTCTGCCAGCACTGCAGCAATGTACCCAGCTCAAAATCTTCTGGGTTCTCATTTTGTGCTGCTCAGTCCTGGAGAGCTGACAAAGACACATCCCAGCTTTTTGCTGCTGAGGTAATTGATTATATATGATGTTGATTATAGTACAATGCTTCCTATTATTATTTTTACTACTTGAGAATAGTAATTCTTGCTGAGGTGCTCCAGCCTGTGGAGGACTGTGGCTTCATGCTATTCACGTGGGATATGTGAGCTCCTAGCAGAGGGGGGAAAAAGCAGATCAGTGTCTCACCTGGAGCTCTTGTCCTCGGCTGTCACGGGTGAGCACCGGTCCCACGGCGCTTCCCCAGGAGCTCCTGGTCCGTTTGCCAGCAGGAAGACAGCTCTCATCACTTGGCATGGATTGAGGCTTGGTAATCTTAAAAATGCCCCATCAAAAGGCAATGCAATACAGAAACATATTTTCTGTTTAAAAATAGTCTCAGCAGTTGTTAAAAGGGATTAAGCAATGTTTTTATCCTGTATCAGCAAAAGGAGTAGTGCAGACAAAGTAAAAGGGTAACTCTGAGAATGAGGAAATACTGTTTTATCTAATTTACTGCAGCTGAGGTGAAACATTAACTCAGCTCTGATAGGGTGTAAATAGCCTAAACAAAAACGCGGCTGCACTTGCTTTTGAGGGCATGAACTCAGAGGTCTTCAAAGCTGTGAATGGTACCACAAAACACACCTTTCATTTTACTGAAGCATTCACTGAAAAGTTTACCTTTGGAGTAGGTTGTTTTGAACACTGTGGAAATAAGCAAAAGGAGAGAAATTTATGACAGAAGTTTATCAAAAAACTGTGAAAATACTTTAAAGGGATAAAACCAAATCACTGCAGGTTTGCATCGCAAAGAACAGAAAAAGTCTTTGTATCATTTCCCCACAGTTCAGCAGGTGCTGCCTGCAAGGATCCCTCCCTGCTCTCTCTGTGAGGAGCTGGATCAGCCTCCCACAGGCTCTGGGCTTGAGCCAGACCGATGCTCCTTGGGCAGGTTTCGGCCACTCCTTCCCAGGGTCATCCTTGATCATAACCTGTCTCAGAGACATAAACCTGTCTGCCTGGGAATGCACACACCAAACCAAAAGGTAATCCAGAAAAATGGAGGAAAAGATCTGACTTTTCCCCTCATGTTTATTTAGCTTATGTTTATTACAGTATAAAGTACCTCCAGACCCGACACAAATAAAATAACAAAAATCACGGAAACACTTGTGAGCTGACGGAGAACGTGCCCTTGGGGGTGAGACAGATGATTATCTGACCAGAGAACATGTCTGGTGTCCTTAACGGCCCTGCAGCCTATTATTGCTACATCTGCAGTCACGCTGCATCTTCACACACCCCTGAGGAAGCTTTGTGGCATCTGGAAAAGTACTGACCAGTGTGTCCCCACCATGGGGAGCAGCAGTGTCCTGGCAGAGCCTTGGTACAATTATCCCAGAGAATTTGTGCATGCCAAGGCCATATCTCTGCCTGCCAGTGAACTGGGAGATTGGCACGAGCAGGAATAAAGTGATGTGCAGTTCTGGCCTTGTTCTCAGAGGGCAGGAATAGCTCAAGCAGCTCTTTATTCCCTCTGTGTCACATGCAGGCAGTGAGCACTCATACAGCAATGGCTGAGGGGAGAAGCCCCCCAAAACTGCTGTGCAGGTCTGGGTCCAGCCTGGCAGCCCTGGCCATCTGGGCTGGCATCCAGAGCTGCTGGGCTGTGTCACACAGTGGAATGGCAATGACAGCAGTGTTCTCAGCTGCCACTGTGGCTCAGATGCCACCCTGGTTGGGGACAACTGGCTTTCCACAAGGCTCATCCACTGAACATGCTTTGGGAACACTGCAGACCTCCCTGTGATGTCCTGAAAAGCACAACCTTGAGACACACACTTGATGCCATGTCACATTTGCAAGGGAAAATGTAAATCTAATAAAGATTAATTCAATGGGACTTCCCATCACATTTTTTCTCGTTGCATCTGATTAAATTTTGAGCGGTTCTGAGCAAACCCACAGCCTTTTGTTCTCTGTTTGCAGGCAGGGACGGTCCAGGTCATGAGCAGCACCTGCTCTACAGCAGCAAACCACTTTCACTGGAGAGCACTTGCTTGTTCCCATGTCAGTATTCCAATACCTGAGTGCCAGCTGTCCCCTGGGTTAATTCCCAACTCTGCTGAGGGCTTGAGAGCTGCCCCTTATTGGGAACCAGGAAGAAACTTGCAGAGCCAGGACTCAGGTGCCACAGAATACCTGGAAAGCACAAGCACAGAGACCAGCCAAACACTACTATTGCCCCTGCTTGGCCAAGTGCTAAAAAAACACTCCACAAGTCCCAGAGAACAGGTTTGACCAGCTTTGTCACATTCCTGTGTTCTCTCTACTGACACAGACCCAGGCAGGGTTCTGCCCATCCCTTCCAGACTGTGTCAGCACCATGAGACACCTCTGGTTCTCCCCCCAGGGCAGCTCCATCCCACTGCTGTTGACTTTCTCCAAACCCCTACAACAAGGCTCTCCTCACTCCACGGTGGTCCCTGGGGGAAAGGCACAGCTGATGCACAGGGGCTCGTGCAGTCTGTGAAACACCCCTTAGATCCCAGGTGCCAACATTTCCTGAGCAGTCCTCTGGCGGCATTCAGCTCCCCCAGGCTTTGCTGGGGCTCTGGGGACACAGGAGCTGGCCAGGTACTCCCACAGTGCCAGCACAGAGCTCCCCCAGGTCCTGCAGAGCCGTACCGAACTCAGAGTAAAGCTGAAGCACAGGAACAGGATGCCTTTGAAAGTGACTTTCATTGTATCTAAAATTGCCTGCAGGTCTCTGCAATGTCACACCCATTTCTGCAGTGATGGCTTTGGGCCCTGCTGAGCAGGGCTGCTCAGGTCCTGGAATATCCTCTTCACAGGCTGCAATGTGGTTTTTGTTCCAAATGGGGATTAAATGTGCTCTCAGAAAAGGGGGTATTTAAGTTCTGAAATTCTGCTTTTGGACACTTTGAGCCTCCTGAAATCTACACCACATATTCCAGTGTATATATTAATGACATGCACTAAATATTCACTGTTAGAATAGGACAGAAACCAAAACCTTTGATATTCTGTTAATTTAATTTCATTGGTGAAATCACTACAAAGTATTGCTGAGATAGAAATCTCTTACCTTGCATTTCAGAGCATCTCGTTTGTTTGTGCCCAACTCCATCATTTGAACACCAAAGGAACCAAAAGCAATTCAGTAACTTGTTTGTAGCAGATGTTCTTCAAGATTTAAGCATTACCATATCACAGCTTAGTGCAAAATAAGGCAAATAAAGTGAGGTCAATTTTAAAAAGTCTGAAACAAAAATTGAGAACAATTTAGAAGTATTTTTGCAACTCAGTTTGTCATACACACAGAAGGGCTTTTCCAAAAGGATTTCCTCATTATCAGTTACAGCACAGACAGTGTGCCTCCCACCAGTGCAGTGCTCACCCACCACAACAGGTGTTATTCTTCTTACTTATAACTGCTTGGTGACAAATGCTTTTCAGTAACAGCTTGTGCTGCGTGAAGGAAACAAGGCTTTGGTACTTCTCTGTGCTCTGAGTTCTCTGAAATTTAGAAGATTTCTTCAGACAGAAAACATTGCACTGACATTAATCTTCATGTATATTTATTTTCAATTTATATTGATTTATAAATAAATCAATAAGATGATTAGGACACAAAGGTTGGATCAGTTTCTGTAAAAATGTCAACAAATTCAATTTAACCCTGGGTGTAAAATCAATCTTGGATTTATTTTTTTTTCAATCAACATTTTTCAATAGCTTATTATTCTTCTGGAAAATCTGGGATCAGCACCAACTTTTCACAGACATGTTAACAATGACATGACTGGACATTACTAGCAGTGGGCCCTTCCCCTGCATCCTCCACATCATCAGTGTGTTCACTCTGGTTCTCTGCAATGTCAAGAGCAAACACAGACCCTAAAGCACTGGCAGTGCATCCCTGTGTGCTCCATCGGGGCAGGCAGAACTGGGCTGGCTTTGGGGTGTCCTGAGGAAAGCTGTGCTGTAGCAGAGGGAGCTCGTGGCTGCCAGGAGTGTTGAGGCTCATTCTCTGCTCTGTTACCTGGGTGAGGGCAGAGACCATCCAGGCCCATCTTCTGCAGCCAGACTTCAGGGCAGAGCAGGTTCCTGTGAGGGAGCTCTGCACTGGTGCTGGTGCCCTTCTCCATTCCGTGGCAAAGGGTGCAAATACCAACAAGCGACTTCGGAGGTGTCCCAGGTTCTGAAGAAAACATCCCCTTCTCCCACCACCTGGAGCCCTGTCTAGCCCTTGCAGAGGCCCTTGTCCTGAGCAAGGAGTGTGGAGCACCCCATGGCCCCCAGGCTCCTCACAGGCTGCTGTGCACAGGGGCAGGACAGCAGGTCATCCCCAGAAGAATGCCCCAGGCAATGGGACAGCTCCCCCTGTGCTCAGGAGGCACTTTCCTGGCTTCCAGCCAGAGCCCCATAGCAATTCCCAGTCTCTACAAGAAGAGATGGAGAAAGGCAGACTTCTCCTCTGCAAGACAGCAAGAGAAGTTTGAGCAGAACAGGCTGGAAATAAGCACACCCGCTGAGGCTCTGGAGATCTTCAGGCCATTGTTTCCCACCTCCTGAGGGCGATGGGGACAGGGGTGCTGCTCGTAGAGAACCAGCCTCTGCTGGCCAAGCAGCAGGGCAGGGCCCATCACCAGCTCTCCATTACACAGAGTTTCTGCTCCTGCAGCTCCATGCCTGCTCCCACACCGTGCAGACGTGATGTGATGAAGCACTTCACATGCCAGCGTGTCCAGGCCTCCTCCCTTTGCAGTTTGCTGCACCTGCGTGGTTAAGCAAAGGTTACAGAATTAACCTCTCAGTAAAGAAAAAAAAAAAAAAAAGGCTATAATTGGATTCCAAAGTAACCTTTCATATGCTGAGTTGTGATACATGCCTGAGGGCACCCCCTGTGCTCCAGAGCGAGAGGCAGCCCCTAGGCCAGTGCAGAGCTGCTCCCTCCCCACTGCCCCTCCATCCACCTGGTGTAATGCCCTGGGCCCCTGAAGCAGCAGGAGGAGATACTCAGACTGCAACAGGGCTCTGAATAAAACCAGAGCTGTCCAACACCTCAGAGCAGTAACTCAGGCTTCACCAGCTGCCTGAACAAACCTCAGGAAAAAGCAAAAAGCTACGCACGTGCTTTGAGAGCGAGCCTGCTGTCCTGGCAGCAGCTGAGACACATCCCAGGGAGTGAGAGGTGTTGAACAGGCAGCCAGCACACCTTCTTCTGGCAGAGGGAGCACGAATTCCAGCCTGGCACTGCCCAGAGGGCCCTGCTGTCCCTGGAGCAGGAGCTGCCTGCGGGAGCGGGTGCTGGGAAGGCACTGCAGTGACACCAAGACCACGTTTCACACAGACACCTTTATTTTCATATTTCTGCATGGATGAATATTCTTTTTCCTGGGATGTACTGGTAGACAGATAATACCCTACAAAATGGAATTTACAAACATATATATATATATATGTACACGCATATATATAGTCTGGCAAAATTGCTTCTGCATTCCTCCATGTGTCAGAATGGATGCTTACAATGAACCAAAGCTAAAGGGACACTGTGAGGTTTTGGGCTATTTTTCTTACCTATAACATAGAAGAGTGCTTGCATTCTTTTTCAATGTGATTGTCTGCTTTCCTGCTTATACTTAAGCAGAACTGTGGAAGGGAAGAGACATGCCTGAAACTTTCAGTTTCCAGTACCCTAAATTACTATGAGTGGTGCAGGTAGAAGAGTTTGTGAACTTTACAGAAGAGTCAAACTATCAGTTCAGTGTATGTCACCATATCAAGTGTAAGAGCACCCCTGAATCAGTGATGCAAATAAATTAGTGGCATGTAAGTGCTAGCTCACAACACAGTTCATTTTCACAGCCCCCATGCACATGGATACATGCTTGAGTCCCACTTTTAAAAGTTTCATTGCAAATCTTTAACCTGACAGTGTCCCTTCAGAAAAAATACACATTGGGTTTAAGGAAGGACACCCTCCTACAGATATTTCTTTTTTATTATTAAAACCAACGTTTTAAAAACCATTTAACAAAATTGAATACAAATGGCCATCAGAGAATAGCATTTGTAACAGTGAAGCTATACATGGCTGATCCATTAACATGGCTTTAGTTATCACAATTTACATTATTTGCACATTTCCCTAGGTCTTTCATGGCACTTCCATAAAGAAGAAAAGTTTGACACACTGCTGCTACCATCTCATCAGAGAAAACCCATGGACACAAGGGTGTTTGTGCTCACCACATATTGCAGTCAGGAAATGCCACTGCCCACAATGCCTGAACCTCAGGGTATGTGTGTCTCAAGCTTTTAGCTTGGCTCACAGTTAATCACAATATTGCATTGCATTCAGAGGAACAGGAAAACAAACAGCCACAGAACAGGCACGGGGTTTTTTTTAGTTTTCTTTTTTTTTCAATATCATTTATCACATTCCTATTTGTCAACAGAATGTTACCTAAAATGCATGTTAGAAAGGCTTTCTCCATAAAATGCTGGCATGAAGATGCAGACTAATGTTTGTAACTAGTGAAACAGACAGAGTCCTGATTCAGGCATTATTTAAACATTCATAACTTGGAGAGAATGTGCACAGTTGATAGCACTGACAGAGAATCTGACTGTAACAGGAACTGCCTTCTGCCTACTGGCAGGAGAATTGATGAGGGTGGGAGAGTGGAGTAGCATAGTGTGTTTTATTTAGAAATCTGTACTAGTGTTTGTCATAAATATTGCAAGCCTCGTTTATGAGCAAGCGGGGGCTTGGCAAGTTTACAGTAGAGTAACATTCACAGAAAACATGAAAAACAAGCCCAAAGCCATTTCCATGCAGAGAGCAGCTCTCACAATCACTGATGTCTCACCTGCCGTGGACAGATGCTGCTGATGGAAAACCCAGAGACCTCCTATGCACTGCTGCAAGGGGCAGCAGGGAAAGAACTGGCTTTGCAACGGCAAGGACTCTGCCCCAGACAGATTCTGCAACCTGAGCTCTGGGAAAACACAGCTGTGGCTGACACTTTGCAAGTCCTCCTGTCTCAGCTACTGTGGGCTTCAGGTGGAGCACAGAGCCCAACCTAGGCTGAGCATCAGAGATGTGTGGGAGGGCTCTGGCTCTGGTGGGATCCACATCAAAGCTGTTATCCTCTAAGGGCAGACGCAGTGTGGCTGTCAGCATCTCCTCTACCTGGTGCACCCTCATGGCTCTTGGCAGTGAAAAGCAGGCACAGTGGAGCAGCAAAGGAGATGGCAGAAGTGCAGGGTCAGTGCAGTCAGCATGCACTGACAGTGACACCAGATGTTTGCTGCTCAGCTGGAGCCACACTCAGAAGAAAGCAGTGACAGCCCTGGTGACAAAGGCAGCTCCCACAGAACTGCTGCCAGCAGGGCCAGGAAACACAGCTGAGGCCAAATTCATCACAGCAACTCCAGAAATTAATTTAGCTTCAGGGACAATGGCATCATGCAACTAATAACATTTTCTTTTGAAAAGGGCACATTCCAAACATGTCTGTCTGTATGTGCCATCTCATAAGCACCCTTGAAGCAAGACTATTAGAGGAAAAAGGCACTGTGCTAGCCTGATTCAAATGCTTAATTTCCATTGTCCTGACTACTTCTCCCTCTGCCGAAGTGAACTGCTTAGAATAATAGACTGAGCAGTTTTGTGGGAGGGAAAACCTGGTAATTATATTAAATTCTGTCATTTGCCTACGTGATTGCAAAAAGAATCAAGGAGTGGTGTAAACTGTGTATTATTTCAGCTACAACTGATGTCTTCACCAAGTGCCTGTTAAATAAAGCCTAAATGACATTACCCAGCAACTGGAGGAAGAGTACTCCCACAGCATGGCATCCCTCCTGCAAATCCAGCCCCTTACCAGAGCTGCTGGATTGCTGCTGGGAGGAATTCATTAATGGTATTTGTATGAAAGGCAGTAAACAAGATGTCATTCATACGGTGTCATCCCTGCAGACATTTAACTTCCCTTGAACAGCACTTTTGCTGACAAGAGGACAGCTTAAAGAAATAAAGTTAAGACTACACAGACAAGTGTGTGGTGGAGCACAGTAAAAGGGGAAAATGGCCCATCTTGGGGTGTTGGCATTACCATTATACAGACCTACATCTGTCTGTAATCAGGAATGCTTCAACAGATTGAATTTTTATAAAATTAGGGCTACAGAACTGAGGCATTCTATATATTCTGTATTGTAAAAACCTTCCACTTACATAACTTTTTAAATATATCTTCAGTGCTAACAGCTTGTCTGTAATACAGTATGTGATACAATAAAAACAGATGCTTACTGGATGAGAGTGATGCAGCACTATGGCAGGGACTGCCCCATCTGCATGGTCTGAGCAGCTGGAAAAGCTGGCTGCTCCCTCCTTCCCTTCTCAGCCACTGTCTGCCTGGAGATGGCAATGGCACTCTGGTGGGTCAGCTTTCATAAGAGGCTTCTTCACAGAAAGCTCTGACATTCCCCAGCTGACCAATCACCCAACCGTGGTGTAAATTCACTACATGACCTTTTCTGTTTCATTAATTAAAAAAAACAAACCCCTAAACCAATACTCTACGTGGCATTAGCAAAGAAACGGGGCTTGTACAAGGCATGCTACTGCCATTAGGAAAAAAATACAGGCCTGGCAGCTGATTCTGAGGCTAATAACAACTTAAGAGCTCCCAGCCAAATGTCCTGGGCACTTTCTGGGTGTCACGGTCTGTATGTAGAAACACAGATGCATCTTTGTCATTCACTAAATCAAACAAGAAAGCTTAAATGAATCCATAAAGGAGCAAGACTGTATCATCCAGTGATGAACCTAGGAAGTGTGCCAAACTACAGCAAAAGGACCAGAGCACATGGCCAGGGTGCTCTTGAGATGCACAGTGGAGCATCACCTGGTGTTCCTGGGACTCAGCAGGTGGCTGCGACCACAGCAGGTGTTCATCTTTCACCTGCCTGGTCTCTTGGGAACTTCCCATCCCTGAACAGGATTTGTTCTGTACTGTTATATTCATATGTGCAACACGTTCTGCTCCTTTCTGGCTCACCCTGGCATGAAAACCACCTGGTTAATATGCTCAGGAAGAACTCCACTGAACTCAGCGTGTTGGCACCAGTGCATGTGAGAGGATAAGCAGGAGCTCTGCAGGAATGGGGATACTGGCTACATGGGCTGTCTGTTTCATGTCCTAGGTACATTGACTGTTCATATTTTTTCACAGACTGCCCTGGTAGATTGGGGTTTTGTCAAAGCAGATTAATGGCAAGGCATCCACAGAATCTTGTGCTGGACAGAGGTATGGACTGAGATGTCACTTGCAGTAGATGGCCAATAGCTATCAACATGTGCTATCATAGGGAATTAAGCTTGCTAGATTAAAAGCAGGACTTGTGCCTAGCAAACAATGCTCTGTATTACTCATTGAACTTCGAGCAGCAGTTCTCTCTTGTCGGGATTTATTAAAATATTCACATGCTTCCAGAACGAAACAAAGGTCCACCAGCATCTTCTGGGATGGTGGGATTGGTTGCCATTTGGTTGGACATGTCATACAAAATCCTCACACACTGGACATGGCTCAGTTGTAAAATCTTTCACCCAGAAAGGAGATCTTTGTTACACAGAAGTCTCGACTCCTCCAGTGCTCATGTTGTTACATGACATTCTCGAAGAGCTGCAAGGATCGCATGATATTGTCGTCCTGAAAGCAAGGAGAAGACATTGCATGAAACCAGCGTGGCCAAGCACAGTCCCATCCCTGCCTCGGCACCAGGGAGCTGAGCACTGCTGCTGCAGGAGCAGCCTGGCTCTGGGAACGCTTTCCCTGGGAGCTGGGGCTGGTCCAGTGCCCGGGCCCTGCCCAGCACAGCAGCTGGCCAGAGCTGCAGCCCGGGGCTGCCTGGGGCACGCCAGGCACAGGGTTCTCTGCTGAGCCTGGCATCCAGCACAGCCTGGGCTGGGCAGGCACTGGGCTGGTGCCTGAGCTCAGTCCCCAGATGTCCCTGACCCCGGGTGTGCAAACGTGCTCCTGGTGAGTGTGCTGCACAAGCCCAAATGAAATGGCAGGTTTTGAACCAGCAAGTAAACTGCCTTGAGGGAGCTCTTCCTGCCAGAAATTCCAGCTCAAACACAAAACACATGCAATCTGTGCAACCTCAGCCTCTCTGAGGCTCCTAGAGCCAAATGAGAAAGTTACAGACAGACACAAGGAAAATCCTGGACTACTTCTCCTGAAGTATTGGAATTTTACTTTGAAATAAGAACCAGAATAGTATTCAAAAACATAATGATGGTTTTCCCCCCCTGGGAATTCAGCTATTCCAAAAGTCAGAACAGCTGTTTGCCTGCAACAGGAAAATAATTTTCCACATTGAGCAGCTTAAGAGATCTATTGCACTGCATTCCTCAGTTGTTTTGTGAGGCTGCATCACCCCTGTCACTGCTCACTCAGTGAGTGCCAGACATCACCTGGCACAGGAAGCCAGTCACCCTCTCCAGGGCCATGCCAGGGCTTCACTGTCCACAAGCCAGAGCAGCTGCAATGGCACAGGTGAGCACTGCTGTGCACTTGGTTTTGTTTTTCATCAAGATAAACAGAATAAATCTTGGTGTTGCAGGGCTTGCTCCTGCTTGCCAGGAAACAGCAGCTGACAGTGCACCAGCCTGTCTAGCTCCCAATGCCAGGATGGCAGCAGAAGGAACCAAACCCAAATGGGGACAGAGAATTAAAACTATAACAGTTACAGGTAAAGTAAAGCTGCTTCAATCCTGAGACTACTGATCCTACACACACCTACAGGCAATTTAAGAACATGAAGAATAATACACAACACAAATGATTGAATAAAGATGATGCCAAAAATAAGACAAACAATCAGGAGGGAGCAAGAATGAAATAAACATTAGCCTTCCATTATGCAGCTGCTAAACAAGGGTTTTGTTGCCTGAAGTCCCTGACTGAGACTGGATGGGCCAGAGCCAGCTGTGACACCAAATCAGCAGAAGCCAGCCCAGCCCTCCACAGTGAGCAGCTTCCCCTTGCTCATGGACAGAAGAGCTGTCTGACTGCAGAACTGGAAAAAAATTTTCCAGGTAACATAAAATGCACAAAAGGGCCAATATGCAATTCTGTGCACCAATGGAAGGATTCTAAAAGGCAGAGGGTTTTTTTACACATTATTCTACACCATTTTTGTACTGGTCAAATATTAGAGAGATCTCTGACAAATATTCACACAATCAAGGCCTTAGACAACAGACATTTGGCCAATTGCATGGTAATGCAGATGTTTCTTTGTGCCATTGGCTAAAAGTACCAACAAAAATTTATCACAGCCAACTTCATATATGGAATTTGCAAGAGGGGGCTTACTTCCAAAGCAGAGGAAAAATTAAAATCATTGCTATGATGACAGCATTCACTTTTAATTTTTGACCATGAAAACATCAACTGGTTTTAGAACTCAATTGTTGTAATTGCAAGAACTTGAGACACATCCTGGGCAGTTCCAGCAATGTGGTACTTGAGAATGACAGCACACAGAAACAGCAGCAGTCTTTCAAAATGAAGGGGAAAAACCCCCCAAAAAACAAAAACAAATCAACAAAACCCCAAAACGACCTTAGATAGTTAAGAGCTTTCTCTGTAGTTTTATGCCTGTCTGAAGAATCAGGCACTGCAGTTCACTCAGGAAAATAAAAGCACTGGTACCAGCACTACACATGAAGACATCATCTCCCATATTCTGCCGGACTCTACCTCACTATAGAGTCACAGGCTTCACAGGGCATCACAAAATCACAAACAGCTTGAAGCTGTCTTGGTTTGAGGGTTGTTTTTTTTTTTTTTTTCCCACAGAGCAAGGAAGATCCAGGATCCTGAGCAGCATCTTGTTTCAACTAGAGTTTACCCAAAGGGAAGCAAATGGTGTAGCATGAGATTGAGCTTTCCTTGCAGTTATAATTTAGTCCTTACCTCCTGACATGATTCAATAAACTCATCTAGAGTTACAACTCCATCTTTGTTTTTATCCATTTTCTGGAAAATAAAATGACATAAAAATTAGTTTACATTGGTAACACTATTGTTACAGTTTATTCTTTTAGTTGATGCAACCTGAATAAGGCTGGGTACTTAACAAGCTTGGCCCACAGACCCAGTGCTGCATTGGCTGGCTGCTAAGGACTTGTTTCCTCTGGGATTTGGAGCACTTTTGAGGTCATCTCTAACTGCTTTCTTGACACCCACCAGAACCTCTGCCCTTATTCCATCGTTTATTTATTCACTGCCTGACTCCCACCCACACTCCTGTCAGTCCTTGGGGCAGTCGAAAGCGGCAGCAGAGAAGGACTGCAGCACATGCAGACGTGTCAGCCTTACTGGATGTGGCACATCCCAAGGCAAAGGGTCAAGCTAAGAGACTAGGGAGACACCTCTGGAGCCAGGAAACCAGCAGGCATTGCAATGCCAGGCTAGTGGCTGCTAGGGTTTATTCTGGAATATATAACGAGGTATAGACCCAGCTTGGCAGGAAAGTCTACCAGTGCATAGCTCAGGTGTTAAGAAAAACCCATCAAAACCCAGGTACCTGGAAAAACACTTCTACATGCTGCCTTGGTGCATCTTCCTTGAGTACCGGATATGTGTATTTTCCCATCATATCATAAATTGCCTTTACGATATCCATCATTTCCTGCCAGGGCAGCATGCCAGCACAAACACAAAAAGGAAATGAAGATAAACGAGAGGTTCTGTCCTGTGCTGCCCTGTTGTTCACCCTTCATCTCCTATGACAAACCAGCACCTGGAATGCCTGTACATGCATGTACATTCATGTACATTCATGTACATTCATGCTCAAAACCAAGGCCTCCCATAATGGGAATGAGCAGTACCAGGTAAGAAGTTAAAACAAGATCACAATGCAGGATTTGGGAGTGGTGCTGGAAGCTTGTACTGCTTCAGATGACCCCACAGTATCTCCCTGTGCAGAAAGCAAGTCACCAAGTACTGCCACCATCACCCTCCCCTTCACAAAGGTTATGTGGCTCAGAGCTGCAACCAGCATTTTGCTCCTGGCTAACACAATTCATTAAAGGTACCACAATACAGGGAAATAAGCCTAGAAAATCATGCAATCAGATCACTGTGAACTTTGCTTAGACATAGACAAATGCTTGAGTCCACTCTGATTTGCATTTAATTAGCTGCATGAAAAATTAATTGCATTCTGCAACAGAACCCAATCACCCCTCCCTTCCAAAATCAGCCTCATTTGTCAGGAACAGCCTTACCTCCTTGTTTATGTAGCCATCCTTATTTATGTCATACAGATTAAATGTCCATCTCAGCTTTTCGTGAACAGTTCCCCGTAGCAGAATGGACAATGCCATCACAAAATCCTGGTTTGGGGCAGAGAGAAAAGTGTGAATACTCATAACACCCTTTTCTAAGTCACCCTCTTTATATAATGCCAGTCATAAGATTTCTATTTTTAGGATGTAGCATATGCTTATCAACCTCTTTTGGCTTCCTTTTTCAAAAATGTGTCCTTTCTGACTGAACTCAATTGTTGAAGCGTTCACTGATATGTCTGGTTTTCAAGAGCACTGCCAGATGCTCCAGTGGCCTTTCTCCTCCCTGCTGCAAGGAGCTGTCATTCAGATTATCATGGCCTGGTTAAACACAGCTGGACTGTGCCTGTGGAAGTAGAACTGATGCTTTCTTACCTCCAGATTGATGTGCTGGCGAGGGGAGAAAATCCTAGCTGAGAGATGATCTCCTCTGACACAGGGAGCCTGAGATTTTGTTATCTGGCAAAATCTGCCAGGCTTGACCAGATGTGATTCCCACCACTAATTACTGTGTGGAACACATAATTTTAACTGGTTTTCTTTGCTTACAGTAAAGTTACTGCTTCTGATAACTGTGACTTACTAACTACACTGCATGGTGGCTTGGGCACTGAGAGTAGCAGAGCCACAGGGGATTTTAGCTCATGCAGAGATTGAGGCTAACAGAGCTATACAGCTCCTGATAACTCATTTAGTATCTTTAGTCACCTCCATGAGCTCTGCATGGGGCAGTGCAGCACTGCTTAGAAACCTTTCTGCCAAGCCTCCAAGGAACCTGAATTTGTTGAACAATACAAAAAAAAGGGGACAAAATTCTCATGTTTGGCACCCGGTTAAGAGACAGATTTGCCAGGAATTAAATAAGTTCAGCACTTTCTAGGTTTGTTTTTGTTTGTTATTTTAACAGCATTTCTCTGTTCTCAGTGGGTTTAGGTTTCTGAACACCTTTAATTATTGAGGAGCTGCCCCATGCAAATCTCCCACTGCAGCCCTTGCCACAGAGACACACAGGCACATATGGAAACACCCCCATCTTACATTTAATGAACACATTTCCCAGTCTTACCTGGAAATTACCACAGGTTTTGGCCACTTGACACCAAAGGCATGACTGCCTAAGATTTGTAGTTTTATAGGAGTTTTACAGTCTTCAAAACTACGAAGTTCATCCTCCAGAAGTCTGTGACAATATATCTATTGTGATAAATAGCTACCTGTGCTGCACTCCTACAGCCATGGGCTGAGTAGGAAGAGGTCACTTGTAGCCACTGCAACAGGCCTTTCAGTTAAAGGGTGCATTTTGTCTCCAAGTACCCGAGATCCTTGCTCAACACATCATGCAATGCATGATGACTGCAGAAGGTGCAAGATCAAGTTCTCTGTGTCCCTCATCTCATTTCACGTGGGACTTTCCTCAGCCACTCCTCCCTGCTGCATTAACTTCTGCACTTTCTCCCTCTGATCCTGCTTAGCCCAATCTAGATCTCTCTTTACTGACATGGAACTGCATCTGCATAAACTAAAGTGAACCAGATTTGACAACATTGACTGACTTTAGACTGAAACCTCCAACCTTTAATCCAACGAATCCTACTACTTTGCAATGAAGACTGGCCAGCAAAGCCTAAAAGCAGAGAACTGAGCAAGTGGCACGGAAGGAAGAGGCACAGCAATCACCTCGAACTTGACGGAGCCGTTCTGGGCAGTGTCGAAGGCGTTGAAGAGGTAATGTGCATACATGCTGGCATCTGAAAGGCACAAGGGCAGGGACAGCAGCTCACCATGCACTCAGGGCTGCAAGCAAGTCATGAACTCATTCCCCTCCTGTATGTAACTCAGCCCTGAAGCACTGCCAGATAGTCTATGAACCAGTAAATGTTATCATGGACTTGCAAAATCCTGGCACCTCCCTTAAAACAGCCTTTTATTACAGCAGAAGCTGTTTGGATTTTGGGGCAGTACCTGAAAGAATGAGCAGAAAGCCCCCAGCCATCCCAAAATGTCTGTGGTTCAAATGGTGGCAAACACAGCAAAAGTGCCAAAGAGCGACTGCAAGCTGCAGCATCCTTTCTCTATCCTTTTGTTTTGTGGGAGACACAGCAGAGTCCCCTCAGGGAATGCTCAGCTTCAGAAGGGTCTTGCTCCAGTTACTTGAATTTGACCCATGGCTGCTGGAAAGCAATCTCACCTACAGGCATATTTTTGTCCTTTTGAATCTTAAACTGCTGGGTTTAGAAAATCACAACAGGAAATCATCAAGTTCATACTGAAACTTAGTGCAAAGTTTTTATAGGTGTACATCTTTGAGGTCACATGGGTTGCAAAACATAAAAATAATGTGGTTTATTTTGACATTCAGTTGAAAAACACTTGTCAATTGCCTTCTTTAAGTAAATAAACACCGAAAACTATCACTTCAGGCAGCCAGGAGTTTATTGATCAACTAAAAACTGTGTTAAGAATTTTAAGAGATTCTGATTAATTTTCAGGCCAAAAAGAAGTCTGGGATGCTCCTGTGCTAGACACTACATTCCCCAGCAGTCCAACAGCAGGGAGGCAAAGACAGTGAGGGGAAGCAATTCCACTTTCTGCCAACAGAAGTCAGAATAGAACAGAGCATCACCCTCCAGTTTCTCTTTTGGACCTGGGGAATAAAGAGCTGACACCGAGGGGCAATCTTTATTGGGTTTTTTATATGTGTAATAACTGTTCAAAGGGTCTAAAATTTTATTACCTAGATGTTTGTGTTTCTGTCTAAAAGCCCTCAAAGCTTCAGCTCCATTCCCATTTCTCACACACATGATCTGCAGCAGTTTTGCAGCCAGCTGCCAGTAGGCAAAGTTAAGGCTTCAAGAACCCTGGCAGGCACAAAGCACTCCACTTACCTCCATGAGGAAAAAACTGTGCATAGATCTGCTTGAATGTTTCTTCATTAACAACCCCACTAGGACATTCCTGTAGGGAGAAAAAAAAAAAAAAAAAAAAGAAGAGAAGAGAATCAAGAAAAACACAGGTTTGTAAAGGTTCATTTGCAAAACTCTACAAGCCCAAAGAGAGCAATGAAACAAATCACTTTCCCTATTCTAACAGTGCCCTGCATGCACTGGCTGTGCAGTGGAGAAATTCAGATTGCAGTTTCATCTTAAGCATCTCACAAGGCTGGTTCACCATTATCAACATTTCTAACTGTGTTTTCAGAGGTTTCACTGCTCTCTTATAAAATGACCTAGAAAGCCAGCTCATGCATTCTGTCATATGAAGCTTCCATCTAATAATTACAAAAAATGTTCATGCCAGTTAACACCTCCCTGTCTAATGCCTTCACAGATATGAACCCATAAATCCTCAGCAGCAGGCTGAAGCCTGACTCCAGATCCACAGAGGTGAGCAGTCCACAGCACACTGGGAAGTCCTTCCAAACAAACCTCAATAATAAACACACCCCACCAGCTCAGTGCTGCTATAACACATTACAGAGCCTTGGGCATTTGCTGTCTAATCATGTTTTCAGTTACAGAAAATACTTCCCAGCTGATGGCACTGTTCCTCAAATTTGCCTATCAACCAAAAAAAAACCATAAACCAGAGCAAACCAATAAAATAACCAGAGCACTCAGCCTTTTTCACAAAGCACAGAATTACAGACACAGAAAAGTCAGCTTCCTTCCACACTCAGAGCCACTGATCAACAGGGAGCCTGGGGTCTGTGTCCTGCTTTGAATTGCCCAAGGCCCCATCAGGGAGGGAGGAGGGACCAAGAGCACTGTCCCTGATGGAAGGACATGCTGGAGATGGGTTCTCTGAGCAGGCCAGCTCTCACAAAACTCACAGAACTGGCATGTGCAGCCTGGCTGGATTCTTATACTAAGCTGAAGGGCAGACTTGGGATCAAGAAAGTTCCTCTGTTGCTGGCACTGTACTCACTCCATGCATCCCTCTCTGTGCCATGCTGTGATCTCTGCCTCACTTTAACACAGGCTCTTCAGCTGGGAACTTCACAAAATGTCACCTTTGCACAAGGAACCACCAGCTTTCCACTCTTGGAGCCTGACTCCTGCTGCCTGCCCTGACAGTCCTGAACTGTCCTTAGACAGAGCAGACAGTGAGACAGCCTTTCCATGTGCCACCAGATCTTGTAGGTTGCAAGGTTCCTAGTTAGATAAGTATTCTCAAATTGTTCCAAAGCTCCTAAAACACCCATTGCCTGGTTTCCTTATCACAAAAAGCTGGTTACTTTTCATCTGTAAAGCAGATCTGTAAATCATCCAAGGAACATAATTAAATAGAAGCTAACAGCTACCATAAGAGATGGTCCCAAATCTTTCCTAAACTTTCATGTTTTCTGAAGCTTGTAAGCTAACATACATTAAACAATCTGATATTTATTTATGATACCTTTTATTCATTAATCAAACCCAGAACCGTATCCACAGCCATTCTTGGGTAGAAGTGTTCTCTTTAGTCACTGAAATGCTCTTGCTACAAGACCACACAGGGCACCTGCTGAGTATTTCACCAAATTGTCATTCTTCCTAAAACCAAGCCTGGCACAATTGGCCTGTCCTTTCCAGCACAGTGCTGCACCAAGATCTATTTCCTTCTGTCCTCTTGGTAACACAACTGTTAGGTTCTCTAAGAGCCACAACTTCCCCTGCTGAAAGATGGTTTGTAGACAAGGGACAAGGGTTTGTAGACAAGGGACTGATCATTCTTTTCTCTGTGCCTCCCACAACTGCAGAGTCCTTGAGGTCCTTCCTCTGTTTACTACCAGGGATGGGCACGTGGCTGCTGCTGCCTGTGCTCTCACAGGGGCAAGGGATTCCTGGCAGATTTAGTCATTGGGCTTGCTTAATTTGCTGGCTATCCACATGATCCTTATTGCTTCTGATGCTCCATCTGGAAGCCAAATGAAAGTTTGCATCACAGCTCTAGGAGTGCTGGGGAGAGGCAGTGCTGACATCCATCAGCCCATTTAGCTCTCTGTAACTGGACTGCTTTCAGACACATATGCTACTACCAATTCATTTGCAATTAATTGATCACAATTTTTGTTTTATAAGAGCCAAATAATGCTCAGGAGGCCTCATTAGTGCTATAGTACTACTTAATTCTGCTGAGTCGAAAGAAATCTCTCTTATGAAACAGAACAGGTGAGCTTAGTGTCAGTTTAAATTCCACTGAAGTTAATAAAGTTCACTCATTCAAGAAAAAATTCTTGTCAGTAAGAAAAACACAGTCCCGCACTGTAGTATTCATAAGGCTTTCCTTTGACAGAAGGGTTTTAGGTTAACATTCCTCATTTCCTTAACCTATAAATTCTTTAAAAGTGCCAAGCAGTGAACATTTTTTTTTGTATTGTCACCAAGCCCAGAACAAACCCCTCATTTTCCCAGGACTGACTATCAAGCTCTGGCACACAGAGCTGTGCATCTGAACTTACCCTCTTCTTTTAAATCACTAAACCACAGAGGAGCTGAATCCACATAAAAACCAAACATAACAACCTACGAAACCAAAAGGAAAATAAAACAGCTGGTGCATTTTTCCTCTGCTGGAATCAGAAAAAACTTCACAGATTGCTGTCAGAGATGTGCAGAGCAGAAATGCAGGGGAGCTGAGCACGACTGCCTGTCAGACAATCCTCAGCTCACCTGGCCAGAACATGAGGATGAGTACCCAGGGCCACACTTTGCCAAATTAGAGCCAGTAAGTCAGCTGGCCACAGACAAACACAATCCAGAACTGCATTTTTAAGCTCCCACACATCCCACGTAGTTGGTAGCTCTGTGTCCTTCCATTTTGGAGATGCTTTGGGGATTATTAAAGTATCAGAACATTTCTCCCTTGCTTGTACTGCTCACTTTAATCTTCATAATCCTGCTTTGTTACATCTCATACTACACTTCATTACAGATTTGCTAAAATACTCACATTAAAACAAGGTAAGGATGTCTTCAGCAGCCCCTCAGTTCTTTGGGCTGTCTGTTTCCTGATTTAGTATTAAGAAATTATCCCTTACAGCACAACTCCCCCCACCAAATGAGCAAAAAACCCCCCAAAACTCCCAGTTCTTCTAAATCCATGTACTCGATTCCAAGGAATGCAAGCCTTTAGAAACATGGCCAAAGTGGAAGATCCTGAATTAAAGCTCAACTCTCTCTATTACTGGTCACTTCATTAGACATCAATTTATCAATTTTAATAATAAAAATACTTCCCTTCTCTTCTCCCTGCAATTCCATAACTGCTCACCAAACTTTACTCCTCTGGGGGGCAGAAACTTCTAATTCCAGCCTGTGCTTATTCATGGCCATTCTGTTCCTGTGCCAGCATTGCTGTTTAGCTCAAACAGTTCTGGAGGTTTTGTAGACAGAAGGTATTGCGTTTTCCTTTGTTAAGTTGTACCAAGACAAGACCCACCAGAGGCTCTGCTGGGTTTGCCTGTAACTCTGCTTTTGTAGAATCCCAGCCAAAGAGATGGGGCCAAACACCTCATGTTAGTCTGGTTCCAGTCTGACTGCAGCTACCAGAGAGGTGCAAGGGAGATTCTGCATGATGTGCAGATTCACATCGTGCAGAATCCTGCAGGCAGAAGCACCTGCCAAGATAAATGTGAACTGTTGGTCCTGGAACCAAGAGAGGCTGGAGGGTGGCAGCCTCTCCCAACTGGAAAAGCAAGCTGAAGGCAAAGAGAGGGGACATTTGGCAAGGCAGCAATAATACAGACCTAGTTAGAGTGCTCAGCTTCTCTGGAGATGAATTTATTTCAGCCTCTACCAGTCTGGGACAAAACCACCAGACCAGGTTGTGACAGCCTGGGTGAAGACTGAGATGGTTTGGACAGAGGTGGAACAGAACTCAGAGACAAAGAAAGAACAGGTTTAAAGATACTGAGAATTAGGACTCTGGTCAGATGGGCACCAGTCCAGAGGCCAGCCCAGGCTGTGCTGAGCTGCCTTTGGAGGAACAACATCCCTGCTCCTGCACACCAAATCCTCTGCACTCCTCTGTGCCCTACACAAGCTCCTGCAAATGGCTCTGTCATTATCCAGGTGCTGCCTTGTGATTAAACAGGACCTGTGCAACCACTGAGAGCAAGCAATAAGTATAAGCCAGGGAGGAACAAGCCTGTATTCCCATAGGGATTTTGAATCTCCAGATGGCACTGTAACATCATCCCAAAGAACAGATGGTTTGGTACAATAGCAAATATGTTAACAGCTGAGCCAGTTTGCCTCCTGTGCATAATTACTCTTGCCATTGAAACCAGGATTTGCAGGTTACCAGTGTTAAAGCTACATTTTCATGTCAATTTATACCTTAGATATGAAACTCTGTGGGTATTGTGTGCAGAGCAGCTGGCTGAAAACAGCCTAATGTCCAGATATAAACCAAGACCTTGCCATTACTGCCAATTAATGCCAAGACCTTCAGTGATGTGCCAGGTTTAAGCCACAAGTCAAATGCCCTTTGTCTGCCACTCTTGCCTTGGGAGGTAATGCCTCTGTAGAGCAAAGTGCTGCAGAGCTGGAAATGGCAGGGGGTAAATGTCCTGTGCAGCTGCAGATCCCCCAGCACAGAGCAGAGCTCTCCCACACAGGAGTCCCACCCCACACTGATACTGAAGGCACTGCAGAGACCTCAGCAAAACTGGGTTTAACTTCTCTCTGTAGCAGCCATGTCATGTTGGGGTGTCAACCTGCCAAGCTCTGCTCAAAAGCTGGGTGATTTCCTGCTGGCTGGCAAAAGCATGAAGAGATATTCAGCATTCAGTTAGGCCACTTCACAGGTGAAATGACTCCTGTGTGCAGCAAAGGCTGAACAAATATGTCACACGCACCAGGTGAAAATACAGAAGGCTGAGCTGTGCCTTGCCCACCTAAGTGAGCAGTGAGAGAAAGGGTGAAACCTCCAGACTCCTTGGAAAAGTCAAATATACACTGGAAATGTGATTTGATTGAATTTCAAAAACCTGCCAAAAAGAAAGGCCCTTCTCAAAAGAATTCCTCACAACTGCCTGTATTTAAGGTAGCTCAGCTTCCTTTTGACAAGTTTTTACCCAAAAGACTTGGCAGAGAAATGTCAGCATTTTGCTGTGGTGGTCTCTGAATGCTGCAGCTGTCCTGCAAGAGAATATAAAAACCATTCTGTATTTATTGAGCCAGCTTGATTCTGACCTGTTTATCATCATTAAAACATCAGCTGGCACAAACCACCTGGGTGACAGAATCCTGACCCTCAGGCAAACATGTAATGAGTACTCTCTCTTCAAGGTCCACAAAGCACCTGCTCCATGCAGCCTCAGCTCCCATCCATTTCTCCTTCTGTGGGAGCCCCTGGGAGGCAGGCTGGGCTCCAGGGAGCCTGGCTGGAGCGTGTCCCTCATTTCTGCTGCCTGCCCACAAACCTGCCGCCTCTCTCTGGTCTCCTGTCCTCATACACACCGAGCCTTAGGTTTGGCTTTGGCTCCTGCCACTCCAGCCTTATTCCCTACCTATGCAGGACCTTAAAGTCCTGAAGTGCTCTCTGAAGATCCTACTACAAGAGCCAGGTTTCTGCAGCTAGAGAAGGCATGAAATCTCCATGCTGGGCAGCTCATCATGAGTGAACAGGACCACTTATATTTGAACACGAGGAGGTGACAACATGGCTTAAATAAGTATCTATAAAAACATTTTCATGTTACTTTCAAATACTGGCACGGCTGAGGAAATTGAAGTGTGCTTGCTGACATTTGGGGAACAAGTTTAAATGAGACCATTATGTGCTGAATATTCATCCAAACCCAGTTTTATGCAGATTGCAGTGTCATAAATATTAGATGGAGAGGCAGATTGTGCTCATTTTGCTGTGGTAAGGGAGATCTGATACAAAACTACTAATGCTTAGCAGAGGAATAATACAAAATCAAGCTGAACAGTTGAGGCTGGTGGGGACATACATACTAGACTGTTCATTGCAGTACTGTTCTTACATTTTTAAATCCTCTGTAAAGAACTTGAAGTTCTCTTTTAGTGAAATTGGTTTGTGCTTCAAGCTGTTCCAGGCCCTCAGGTCTATGGCACACTGTCGTCATTTCTAATTCATCTTCAATTTTATCTGAAAGAGAAGACAGGAAAATATTTATTTTGGTTGTTACCTTTGCTCTTTTAACATGATGCATAGGACAGACTGGACTTCAAGAGCAACAGATCAAAAAGAAACCACCAACAGAACTGATCTCTGTAACTGTTCTGAAGCTCTTGAAAGCAAAATAAAAGCCACAGGAGTAAAGCAATAGCTCACATTTCTTCCTGGGCTGCCAATTAGCTGCCCATTCACAAAGCCAAACGGTGTGGAGAGCAGCAGGGCAGCAGCAGGCACAGAAGGCAATCACAGACATTCCATACCTAAATATTGGACCAGCGTGGAGGAATGGCACTTCCAAAGTACTGGCTTCAGAGAAAGCTGCAAAGGTACCTGAGAGAGCAGACAGGCTCATATACACACTGAGGGCACCAGAGAGGGAAACTCCTCTGAGTGCCAACCAAAAGGCTTGCTCTAGAGACACTGAAGTCACTTTAGACCTAGGAGAAATTCAAACTTTGTCCACAGCTGCAGAATGTAGAATGAATTCAGTCTGAACTTCCAAGGACTTTTTGGGGAAAGAAATAAAAAATGAAAAACACTTCAATGCATTTTATTCAAGAGTGAGTTCTTCTACAAGGAAGAAAAATACTGTCACATCCTGAATTACCATAACTTCACTTCATCTCTGATCCATGTTTTCCCCTGTCAAGCCCATCTTCCAGCAGTGTAGGCAATACCCAAATATATAGACACTTAATTTCTATCAGTTTGAGATTCTCTAAACTTCAAGGACCAGATCTAGCCTTCAGCTGCCACAAAAATCCAACCCACACCCAAAAGTTGCTTGGCATAAAATCAAACACTGCCCTTAATGTCAAAACTGCTCAATTAATGCCTTGTAAAAACATTTCAAGTTATTTGGCTCAAGCATAATATAGTAATTTCTGCTGTAAGTCAACAATTTAAATAGAAATTTGCAAGGAAATAGAGTCACTCTGAATGCAGGAAAGGCATAAATTCAGAGCAGACTGGGTCAGTGAAAGAACAGACTAGCCCAAAGATGTATTTTCATCAGCAAATTCATTCTGCAGAGATACATACACACACATGTCTATACATGCATACATGAATATGAAATTGAATGTTATTAAGGAAGGGCACATGTCAGCAAGTGCTAATGGTTAATTAATATTGGTTCATTTTGCCAGTATTAAGGCATTGGTTCAAAATACTGGAGAATTCAGCTATTAATCCACCACATCTGCATCATTACAGTCAGCATTTGCAGGCTTGAACAGATAAAATGTGTTCCTAAATCCTGCTCTGGAGGTCCCTGGCACAGCAGAGGAATACAGGTGAGGGGAAGAACAGAGGATCAGCTGTTGGTGGTGCAGAAAAAGGGGCTGGAGGCTGGCAAGGGGCCAGAAGGGCACACTGCTCCACACAAAGGGAAAATAGAGACTCTGGAAATTACAGCTCCCCCTAGAAGAAAGGAGATGAAAAAGGATGTCTGCTACAATAAAAAGTGGTGTGAAATATGGGGGAAAGGCCATTTTCTTTGCAAGAGAATTAGTGCCACAAAACGAAGGAACGCAGAAGGCGAAAAGAGAAAAAAGTGTGGGGAAGAAATTCTTTAAAATGAGAGATGAGAAATGAGTGGTTGAAAAAAGGAGAGAAAATCCACCTCAATAGTCCACACCCTCCCACAAAAATTTGGGGTTTTTTGTTATTTGTTTCCTTTCCGTGCTTGCTCTCAATTCAGCTCTTTGCAGCTTGTTTCTCCCATTCCTTGCTACCCTAAAAACTAACCACAGAAACCTCAGTGGCAAACCAGGAGATTGGCACGTCCTCCTCTGCCCTCACTTTTTAGCATGGGCACTGTATTTCCTTTTATTTACATTCTCCTAATCGTGCTGGCTCAGTCCTGCAGCTCTTCAGAGGTGTCACTGTATGAAATATGAGCTCTTGCACTTACACCCACTACAGTTTTATTAAACCCACTGCAGAGTGGTGAGGGCAGAAGTGCATACATACACATAAAAACATACAAATTTAAACTTGTGATAAGGATGATGTTAAGATATTTTGTCTAATACCACATTCTTCCTGTTTTGCCTTGTTTACAGTTTGCTCCTGAAAGATTTGAGTGTAGGAAACAACCTTGCCGCTGCTTTAAAGTTAATTATCCTTTCCCTGCCCGGCTGATGGAGACACACCCAGGGGCTGGGCACCATCCAGCTACTCCCAGAGAGCTTGAACCTTAGCAAAATTGGTTTCTTTTGGTATTTTTTGTTTTGATTTGGGATTTTGGGATTTGGTTTTTTTTTGGGGGGGTGTTGGTTTTTGTTTTGTTTGGTTTGTTTTTTTTTTTTTTTTTGTTTGGGTTATCTGTGCTCATTAATCAGGCAGAAGCAGTAACTAATGTAAAAGGGTTCTTCTGCTAACAGGCACTGATAAATGATAATTTATTTATTCTTTTCCTGTTTTTATTTCCAACACCTGTTGAAATCATCCTGGGAGGAATCCCTTCCACAGCAGATGGCTGCAGTGAGTTGTGTCCTAGGCTGAAGATTGTTTAGCCAGGACAGAGCATCCTCTTAGCTGTTTTCCCTGCAATGTGTTTAAAAAGGGAAGAATGGGATGTAGCATTTCCTGAGCTCGGATGTGTTTCTGCCCATATTTTTGTGGCTGCTTTAATAGAAGGTAGGAGGTCTGGGTCTGGTGACTCACCTGTGGTAATCTTAATCCAGTGTAGGCCCAGGTTAAAGTAATCACTTAGGTTTGTAATTCTGTGCAAAACAGCATCTGTATTTGTTCAGCCCATAGGATATGCACATTTCTTTCTATAATGAAAACCATGCCTGTATATGCATATTTTTATTGTTGCTAATGAGAGAGACTCCATTTCACTGCTCCTTGCTCAAGAGCAGAGGGAATTTTCCTTAAGGCAAAGTGATGTTTTAGCAGAATACACTTTAGAAGTTCCTTAGTGAGGCTTGCTTTATTCATCCCTTCATATTTGTTCCAATTTTACCTTTTGTTCACTTTACTCTTTGGGAAGATCCACACTCAGAGTGCCTGCAAACGGCTCTGAATTTCACACAAGGTTTGGATTGGAAGGAACCCTACAGACATCCATTTCCAGCCCCTGCCAGGGGCAGGGGACACCTCCCAGCAATGCAAGCCTGTTTGAGCACCACAAAACAATTGTGTGTTACTCCCCAGGCGCTGGGATGGAGCAGCCACGTTTCTCAGCCTGCCCATCCTAGCTGCCCTGCACCCTCAGACCCTGCCAGGGCTGAGTTTGCTGGGAAACAGCATCAAGCAGCACCTAACACCTTCCCCAGGTGCAATCCTGCAGCACACAGTGAAGTCTCACACAGTGCCAGGGCTGGCCAAGGACCAGCCAGAGTCTAAAACAGTCTAAAGGGTGTAAATGATGGTGTTAATAAAGATGCAAATGACCCTGTCCCCCGCATCCCAAGGCTGCAAGGTGAAAATGCAGAACAGCAGTCTCCATGGTTCATGGAAGGACTTTGAAAATAAGTTGCTTATAATAAATTCACTTTTTGTTAAGGAAAAAAGTCAAGGCATACAGTGCAGCTAATGGGCCCAGTGTTAATTGTAAAACTGACAGGCATTAGATGAAATGGGTAATTTTACAAATACAGCTGAAGGGGATTAAATTACATGCAAGAATTATTAGACTGCATCTTGCTTTTATTAAAAAAAAATATTAGCTATATTTTAGGAGCAAGGACCTGAAGAAAAAAATTAACTCTAGTTTACCCATGGTATACTTGAAATTAATCTCCAGACAGAAGGTGCTCTTGGGCAGGTCTCACAGGAAGCAGGTCTTGGCTGTGGGAGATCAACAGATCAATTGCAAATATTTGGAAATTTCATGAGGAGAAATAACTGCACGAGTGCTCATTAGGGCAGGAGCTGGGCAGAGCTTTGGGCTCTGAGGCTGCTGATGCTGACCCTGTCCTGCAGCACATCCCTGAGCTGTGCCATTCTCACCCCTGGGCAATGCCCCAGCCTCTAACCACCCTGCCTGGCACTCAGACTCAGCTGGATCCCAAAAAAGGGGAAAGGAAGATCTGCTCGTGGCAAACAGCTGATAGAAAATGGCACAGAAATACCTAATATTATACCAAATTATACCTAATATTATACCAAATATTAAACACAATTAAAGCTGAACACCCACTACTATTATCATTAAATACAGTTATTAACTTTATACTGCCTGGCTCGAGAGATCAGTTTCCAAAAGGGACTCTCTCCAGGCAAAAAACCAAAAAGATAGCGGTGTCTCCTTATCCACTTCCTTTTTTCTGATATGACTTTTTGACTCTTTCAGGTCTATTTTGAGGTGGATTTGATGGTCCTTGTGGGTCTCTTCCAACTCAGAATATTCTGTGGTTCTGTGATTTTCACCACTAAACCAGCAACATCAAATTAATTTCACAAACAACTAAACTTAGCAGGGTTGCTCTGCCTATATGAACTGGTGACACCACCACCTGCTGAGAGAAGATACCTGAAAAACCAAAAATGCATACAATTTCAAGATAAAAATAGCTAATAACAACAAATATAATTACTAAAACATAGATATTTAGATTTCTTGTCTAATTCTTACAATGATCTATTCTCAATGTATAAATACTATTCTCTTCCTCTCCTTTAAACAGTCTCACAGTTGTACACAGGGATGCAAAACCAACATTATTCTCCAAAGAAGGAGGCACCAGAATTTTGAGGTACCTCCCAAAAGCCTTCCTGACACACAGCCAAGGTCAGGTGCAATGGTTTGAACGTGAAATCTGAATTCAGATGTTCCTGCAGACACTGTATGAAGCTCATCTGTCATTAGAACTTTTGGCTGTGGCCATTCCCAGAGGAGGGAACTGCAACCTGTCCTTCCAGGGCACACAGGGTATGAGGCAGCAGCCACTGGCCTTAAACTGGTTTCCCCAGGTGGAAATGCAGGTTGAGCTGGAACCAAGGCAAGATTATGGTTCCAAAAGCAGCAAGGGAAAAGAAAAACCACGAGAATGTCAAGCAATAAACATGATTCCTTTTTAGAAGAAGGAATATCAGAAGCTCTTCAGAGGGCATATCCTGAAATAGTCACAAAAGACTTAAGTATTATGAATTAGGTAAGTTTATTTTTTTTTCCTTTTATGGAATAGGTAATTTATCAAAAAACCCCAGATAAGACAAGGCATTACAAATGGACTTATTCTCTCTGCAAATTATTGCTGTCCATGGTTCTTTTTGTCATTGAAAAGCAAATCAGGCACTTCAAGCCCTTGATTTACAACTGCACCAATTTCCATTTAGACTGGTTTGCTCTTGATTTGAGTTAGGAAACGGGTTTTGGAAGAACAGTAATCAATGAATATCTAATGGAGTGAAATCAAGCAATCAAAAGCAGTAATTAGTTCAGTGCCTAATTCAAGGACATTTTATCCCCGAGTTATTATGGGAAAAACAGAACTGTGTATTTGTACATTCAGCCAGGTTTTAACTACAATGTGAAACCTCAGGGCTTTCCCCCCTCAGAAGCATCTTTATTGAACAGGTGGGATTACACACACTTGGCACTGGCTGCAGACTTGAGAGGAGCACTTACAGAACATGCAATGGCACAGGGACAAACACAGGTTAAACCACCCAACCCCAAGGGCACTCTCAGTCATGGACAGTGTTTAAGGGCACACGTGCAGTGCATCACAAAACTGGAGCCTCCCTGAGGTTTTGGTGTGGGCTGGAGACAGAGCTTGTGCCTCTAAGTGTGTGTGTATTCTTTCCCTGAGGGCTGGCTGTGCCCTCCCAGGGCACCCTGAGCTGGGGAAGCACCAAACACACACCTCGGGAGAGGCAGGAGCAGCCCTGGGGACAGCCAGAGCACGTTTCACATTTATTCCTCACAAATGCTCTTGTGACTGTGAAGCAGCCAGAAGCCATCCTTCCCCTGCACCATGTTTGTGGTCAGTTTGTCAACATCTACTGACAGCACAGGAGCTGTTCACAGCTTTTTCTCTCTGAAGTTACCCAGTTCCATAAAATTTTACTTCTTCACTGGGGAACTATGCAGCAAATGAGCAGAGCTGTAATACATCCATGCTCATAACCTACACAGGAATTCTGCTCAACAGCAATTTCATGCTAATGATCTTTAAAAAAACAATTAGCTGTTTTTTCTACCTTGACTTAAATGTCAATTTATGATCAGTTTGCTTGGATTGTGTTGATATTTTTTAAATGAAGTTTTGGGTAGAGTTTTTAAAACAGAAATATTTATTTTCCCAAGCTAAAAGCATGCGTGGGTTTGCTCACATTTATTAAGGAAATTTGTGTGCATAAGCATACACTTTCCTTCAGAAACAGCAGTGTATAAAACAGAACTTGTCGAAATATAAAGCAACACTGTGTGAATGTGGGAGCAATTTTCCTCTTGTAACAGGTAGACCACTGCATTATGGCAATTCTAATTTCATTAGGAAAAAAACCAAATTGGTTTGGTCCAGTAAGAATTGGGGAGAGAAACACCACTATAAATGAGCACTCTGCAGCTCCCATCCAAATGAGCCAGTGCTGCCCAAAAGATCACTTCTCCCAGCTCACAGAACTGTTCAAGTTGATCAGATTGCTCCAAAATGTGAAGCACAATTAAGCAGACCACAAGTACCAATTGAGCTCTACTTGCACAGAAGAAACTGCTCAGAAAGTATTGCTCCAGTACAGATCCAGCTGTTTCAGGAAGAGGAGATGTTCTGAGATGATGTGGTGCTGTGAGCAAGCTCTGTGCTGCCAGACGTGGGGTGGGGACAGCCTGGGGACAGCTCAGGCCTTGCATGGGCAGCACCCTCACTTCAGCAGTTTCTGTGGATCCTGGTCTCAGGCAACCAACAGTACCTGGATTCTTCTTCACAAAAACATCCATGTCCTAGCTCTTGGTTTGCCAAGCAGCAGAGCCAGGAGGGAGGCTCCAGGACACCGAGACAAAAGGACACTGAGACAAAAGGACAGTGCCTGGGCCCCCCTGCTGCCACATGTTCCCCTAAGTACAGACTGCATACTTCTTCCTGACTCGGATAAAGCTGCTTTGGCACCTGTACTCACTCAGATTCTTCTCCCACAGGGCATATGGAACCAGCCACCAATCAGGTGGTGGTTTTTACACATACACTCTGCTGCCCAGGGTGAGAGCATTCGCTCGCTGAAACTTTTCACCCAAATAAATGCCAGCTCCTGATGGAAATTTAAAAAAATAGAAAATCCCATCCAATACACTATATTCTTTGGCATTAGCAAGAATCTGGTGTGAAAGCAGCAAGTTGTTTCAAGATTCCAAACAGTTTATTCCTTACAAGGAATTCCTTTGCTCTTTCCCCAGGGCCACACCTGATGCTCCCCAGAGCAGCTGTTTCAGCCAACTGCCTTGGCCACAAATCCTTCCCCACCCTTCACCCCTCAGCTTCCCCTGGCAAGGAGAGAGTTAACTTTTGCAGCAACCTGGACCCTGGGGTTCTTCCCTCAGGAAGGGAGTGAGTGGTCTGAGGGGTGTGAATTGTTCACCTCTCCTGTACACTCTGCTATCAGCGTTGCTGTTGTTACTGTTTGTGTTCTTATTTCATTGCTGTTTCTAATGAATTATTCCTATCTCAACCCATGATCTTTACCTGTCTGGCCCTGCAGTTCTCCTCTCCATCCCGCTGAAGGCAGAGGAAGGAAGGAAATGAGTGGCACATGGTCAGGGGTGTTTCAGTGGCAGCACCAGAGCATGGGTGAAACTGAGACCCCCTGAGCCCCTGTGCAGGAGCCAAGCCATCAGCAGCTCCAGCCAGGCAGCAAAGCAAACAGGCAGGCAGCTGAAAACCCAGCAGACAAGATAGGAGAGTTTCAGGAAACAGACAATAGCTTAACAATTTCCTAAACTTGGCCCAGCTAGTGGTGCTGAGAAACATACAGCTTTGTTCCTGTGGCAAAAGGTTATTTGGGACGAGCAGAAAATTTCCTTCCATTTTTCTGCATCCTTATTCTGCTTCTCCTGAAGGCCAATAGAGACAACCACTGTAAGACACTCTGCTAGGATGTAAATGCAAACAACTACACACTTGATGAGTTGCTGTGAAGCCAAAATATTTAGTTATTTAAAACTTTACCATGCTCAGGATTAGAAGATTTGGATTCCACTAATCTGTCCAAGGATCTTTCTGCCTCTGAAACTCAGTAATTCTATGACTAGGAGAGGAAGGCCATGAGGTTTAGATCTTCCCAGGCGGGGGTCTGGCTTTGATCAGTCTCCTAAAACCATTTGCAAATTCAGAGGTCTGGTCTGTTTTCGAAATACCACCAACAGAGAGTGGTTTGAAACTAATAAACACCAGTGCTTGTAAACACTGGAGCTGCTCTGGCTGACAGTGTCTGAGGACTTCTGCAGGCAGAAAACAAATACACAATTAGGAACATGACCAATGCCAGAACGCAGCTTATTAAATTTTCATGCTGACTCTGATTGCTTTCATTTAGCAGCGCAGATGTTAGACCAGGGTGAGGAGACAGAGTGCCTGTGAGCACTGGGAAATGGCTGGCAGTACCAGCAAGACTGGAGAAGTCATTAGAGCAAATGTTGCACACATGTGCTGATCACTCACAGTCAGTTGATTTTAAAGACACCACGAAAACACTTGAATATATTAGATTTCATAATTCTGATTGCTCCATTCAGTTTTAAGGAAGTCATGTAACAGCTCTAATGCAATCCATTGGAGGAAATCTGCCAAAGAGCAAGGGGCACAAAGAGCAGGTGGAGATGAATGCACCATCAGGGTAAGCTCACCCTAGAGCTGAAGCTTGCACAGAGGTGCCCTTTGGCTCCTTCTCTTTTGCTCTGGGCTCTGATACAAGGGTGGGGACCACCAAAGGGAAAAGGCAACCAAGACCCAGAACCTGTGATGGGAACTTCTGGTCTAGGATCAACCTAGGGAAGCCTGGTCAGTCTGCAGGTGCACACTCCTATTTATTTTAGGGAGGAAGAATAAAGAAGAAAAAAATTCCTTGCAGAATGGTTAAGATTTCATCTTGTAATGTCAATACTCCTTTCATTCATTTAGATGAAATTTAATTAAGTTTTGGCCTAATCCCAGAACGACAGGACAATGGAGAGCTAGAGCACTATGTGCTCTCACAAAGGGAGTCTCTGTGAGCTGCCAGCCTTGCTGTGGCACCTGGGGCAGCCAGAGCAGCCCTGGGCTGTGGGCACAGGGAGCCTCTGGCAGCTGCACCTTCCCTGCAGAGCCCAAAGCCAGTGCTCAGGCACAGGCAGCCTCAGAGCCCCGGGCACGAGGCACAGGGACAGAGCCCAGCCCTGGCACTGCCACGCTCAGGGCACAGGGACTGCCACAGCACTGCTGCCAGCAGGGGTGGTCACACAAAATGGGCAAATGAAATGTTCTACTCCTTCAACTGTGTGAAACCACCTCTTAAGAGAAGAAAAATTAACTTAAATTAGGACTTAATTAAGATACATTAAGATTAATTAGGACTTAATTAAGATACATTTGGATATGCATCCTCAATTCAAGGTTCCCACGTGTGGGTTTAAGAATCACAGAAGAGGGTTAAAGTAATGTTAATTATGTTCCATTTATATTGACTATTTATATAGTTATCCCTTTCCAATTATAAGCACCTATAACTCAATTTCTTCAAGAAAAGCAGCCTTACTCTGAAATTCTTGAGGATCCTCTTCAGTCAAAAGAAATCTCTCCCCCTACAACTATAAATGTATTAAGCCAAGTGAAATTATTCCAGATTTCAAAACACGACACTTTCAAACAGCTTTCTTGTGGTTCTTGCATTTTCCAAAAACAAGGGGACAACCACAAAGGCACAGGCAGGTCTGTATCCAGATGAGTGATGCTTCACATCAGTGGGAAAGGGTTCAGCATCAATGAGGGAAAGCTGGAGCACAAATCTCATTTTAAGACTTACTAATAAGTGTGTCCATGGTACTTTGGCAAATCATGGAAAAAGATGAGCAATTTTTAACATCTCACCAGAGCAAAGCCATCTCAGACACTGCCCTGGGGCTGGTGAAAGGATGTCTTCAAAACCCTGGTGGGCTCTTCCAGAGCTCACACACTCAGGCTCAGGCACTCCTCAGTACCCTTGCCTCCCTTCCAGGAGGGGAGAGCTCCTGCCCTGGCTGACTCCCCACCCTGGGGCTGCTCACCTGCTCCCAGGAGCTCACTGCAGCAGTGGGAGCAGAAACCACAGCTGACTGCTCCTCACAGGACACATGAAAAATCACTAAACACACCTGTCTGCTAGATTTCAAACATCTTGTGTGTAATTATGATCTAAGCTATCTTTAATGGTACAAACCAAAAAAGCATTTTTTGGCCTGGTGGTGTCTCTTTAAAGAGAATGCTGTTCTCACACTATTTAACTTCTATAATTTAAACATGTATGGCAAGGGGGGAAAAGCTACATACTTATTTTCCTTTCTGCTGCAATAAGAAACCACATTTATTTCATATAAAATTTACCACCATTATTTATTAGCAGGCAGAAAGCTTCTGGGTATAATAAAAATCTGGTACATAAAGCTGCAGCTTGCCTGAGGAGAGGGGGAATTAACTGTAATAAAACTCGTTTAAAGAGCCTCATAGTATCACTTTAGAAATACTAAAAAGGAGGGAAAAGCAAGAAGAAAAATAAAGATTTTTATTTTTGTAAATAACAAAATATTGTCTGTTCTTTCTGCTAAATTCTCATATGAAAACAAAAGACAAGTTTCCTTTCATGGCTACTTTTAAGAGTATACATAAAAAGGAATATTTTCATTTCCACACTTGCTAACATTTCACCTCTTGATAGACAGCAGTTATGTCTGATGATGATTTCTTCCTGAGTGTCAGATTAATTACATTCCTATTTTATGACTTTTGATGGCCACCACACACAGGAGGGGTCAGTTTTTAACCACACCCAACCTCGTGGTTATCTGTTGAGCCCAGCCAGGTTCACTTTGGAAAATAATTCCAGTAAGAGCTAGAAACACACTTGTAATGCAATGGCAGGACTGAAGAGACAAGACACACGTGGGGAGGCGTTCAGGGTTTGTGTGCTCCAGACAGGGACAGCACGAGGGACAGCACGAGGGACAGCACGAGGGACAGCACGAGGGACAGCACTCTCCTGGCTGAGCAGGGCAGGCAGGGATGCAGATTCCTTTAGTAAGGTATTATCCTACTGTGTGCATTTTCTTTCAGATATTGGCTCTATTTCCCACTATTGGAAAGAAAAAAATAATCTTCCTGTGAAAATCGAATCCCTTCAGATTACACTTCAGAATTCTGTTTCAGTCTTCAGGAGGTTGGGTTGTTTTTTTTATTGGCTTGTTTTGGAAACACTCTCTCTGCTAAATAAAATAAACTGCTTGGGACTGATGTACAATTCTGCCTGAATCCCTCATCATCCAGCAGCTCTCCCTTTCCAAAGTACCTCAGAGGAAAGCCTTGCAAGGGAAGAGACAATAAACAGTGAGAGAGTCAAGGCAGACTCATCAGGTACTCAGAGTTTGGTCTGCACCCATCGATCACAGCACTGAGCATCCATCAGGCAGCCTGACAGCTGGTTCAAGAGCATCAGGGGATCTTTACCCTCCACCAACAGTTTATGGTTATAAATCAAGAATAACTTTGACAGCTACGAGCTCTGTACAAGGACAAATTCAGCCTCAGTGATGCTGCCATTCAGTTTAGAAAACGTTGTGCATGTATTTTTCTTGAAGCAGGTTAGCTTTTCCTTAAAACCAACCCCTGCCTTGCCGGCAGCACAGGTGCCAAAGCTTGCACCCTTCTCCTGTCTGGCTGCAGCTGGGTGGGATGTGGGTCCCCACTCAGCACCAGTCCTGGCTCAGAGCTGCACCTCTGACATGCACTTACAGTCTGCAGCCTCCCCTGCATCTCTAGGAAATGGGGAGAGCACAAGTCCTCCTCTTCAGAAACACATTAGAGCAGCATCTTATCTTGGAAAAAACTGAAGCCAAACAAAAATTCTTGAAGTAAAATGGAGGATTTCCATCAAGATTGATACAGTTCTATTAATTTTATTTTAAAATAGTCTACAGAATATTAAGTGCTTCTAACAACCTTCTGCCCAGCAGATAAAGTGATGGATATAGGGAGGGAGTCTGGAGGGATAGAGGCAAGATGCAAGGGAATAAACATATGGAGGTACAAAACTCATGTACTGTTGCATTTTTATATACATGGGGAATTAACAGAAGCACAGCAGTCATGGAATGTGGTGTGGGATAGATTAGAAGCTTAGCTGTGGTACACTGGCATATTCCTTTTGCATGCCTACCATTTTCTTTAAAGAAAGGCTCATTTGAAGTTGTGCTTAGTAAAATACCTAATCAAGCTGTTGCATCACTATTACAAAGGTTTGCACTTCTCAAACCATTAGCAAACTTCAAAGTCAGCTCAGCACACAAGTTCTTCAAACACTGATGCATAAAGCACAATAAGCAGTTCTACTTCACACACTAGTGCACTTTTTATCTTCCCCTCAGCACTCTGCCCATCTCACTAAAAGCACATCTCTTTCTTCTCATGGCCATCTGCTCCAGAGTTTCAAGGAGGGCACTTCTAAACTTCCAGTTATGATCAGTCCTGTACACTGTAATGTAAGCACCCACCCTTTTCCATTGCTGCCACCAGCACATCAAAGAAAACAACTTAATGTCACCTTTGAAGATCTCTGACTTATTGAAATCTGTATTCCACTACATTAACAACTATCCACATTATATTAATGTTCTAATTTCACATATAAATAATTCTTAGCACAGGAACAAAGTCAAAAGGGAAAAACACAAGTTCATATAATAAGTACCAAATAAATATATCTTGATTTCCAAGTGAACTATTTTGCAGCCAGAAACACAGAATTGCAATAAAAACTGTCCCAATCTGATCAGGTTTGTAATACTGGCAGCCCATGCAACAAGAGCTGTGTGTCCCAGCAGAGAGGAGAGCATCAGCCCCTCCTGCAGCTACAGGGATGGAGCAACCACTGACTGCTGAGCAAGCTCAGCCAGAGCTGCTCCATGAATACACATGGGCTCTTGGCTTTTTCTCATCTCACCTTCACACAGACACCCTTCTACCTGTCATACTTAACTTTGCTGGGGAAACACTGGGGAGACTCTTCTAGGAAAGGTAATTGCTTCAGGAACAAGAGACCCTGGAATTACAGGAATTAGGTCTTCAAAGGAGGTATAAAAACATTCTTGCAGTTAATGCAGAGCCAATGCAATAGCATTGCAAATGCTTCAACATCTGACTTGGCAGCTTAGTTTTAAGGTGAGCGTTTCTGCTGCCGTTATTTGAAATTAGTTGCCATTGTTGGAGAGCTTAATTTATTTGCAATTATGTAATTGCAATCCAGTGACATTCCAGGAGTAAACTAAAGGCTCCCAAGATATTCATTTTGTAATAAGGAAATCAATCATGTAATAACAAATACATGCCAATTTACATATCTTCATATAAATAACTCTTAATTAAGCAATTTTAAATATTTTTTTCCTAATTCTGAAGGAGGATTTCTAGGATTATGTGACAGCACTGATAGCGGGGTTAAAATTCCATCTGCTTTTCTTGAGCCAGGAAAACAGATTTAATAGATACATTTTCTTTATTTTTTTGGGAATCTTTTGCCAGCCTGTACTAACCCATATCTTGAAGAAATCCGAATAAAGTAACATAGGTGGTTAAGCTAGTATTTTATCCTCACTATTTCCTTTGCTAGATAAACTTGACACAGTTAATTATTAAAGAAGAATACAATCAGTGACTGGGGGGTCTCTTTGTTTTGCAAAATACCTCATTTGTATCATCAAGAAGTTATTTTCTTTAAAAAATCAGTGATAGCTACATTCCTTTATGAAAAGATGAACCCTAAAGCACACTTAGTTGTTAAAACCTGTATGCTTTACTAATCCAGGGAAACCTTTGAGACAAAAAAAATTTATAACATTCATTTGAGTTCATTACATTGATTCATAACAAGTCAAAGAGAGACCAAATCTTCCAGCTGGTGAAAGCAGAAGTATTTCTTCTTAGGTTATTTTACTGAAGTGTCTGGAACAGCAATTACGGCAAAGTTTTGTTTTGTTCACATTCAGTCCATCGTGCCTTTAATCTGCAAATTAAATGTCACAACAAAACTCTTGTAGCCCCATGAAATCATACACCTCACTTCTGGTTCTGTTATCCCAAGAAGTCCTTTCCTTTTTCAAATTTGGTACTAACTTATTTTCAATAGAGAGCAAGAATTAACAGTAAGAAAAAATAACTAGGAAAACTTAAAAAGTAATACACAAGACAAGAACCATCACAGTTTTAGATTCTCTCTGGCTAAGGTAATATATCAAAAGCAAACAAAAGTCCTCAGTGAAGCAGAATTGCCTCCTTGCAGCCTGTAAGAGGTCTGCACTGAAAACCCACGGGCTGGCAGACACCACCTTCCCCCCACAGCCATCTGCTGCCTACCCTCACATGCATTCAACACAAGCAAACAGGAGCTGCAAAGCTGCAGGTCTCTTACCATCTGACAAGTCAATTAGCCCGAGGTAGTGCAAAAGTTTCAGGGAGGAGCACACCACCACCACAATCCCCAGAGTCTGGAGTCCCTCTGACTCGCCTTCAGCCCACATCCTGCACAGCCCCACAGGGACACTGCTGTGCCTGCTCAGCTGCCAGAAGCTGAGAAATCCTCTTCCCAGCTTTCCTTCCTGCTGCTCAGCCAAGTGCACAGCACATTCCCCTCTCCCCCTCTCTCACTCCCTCTCTTTCCCAACCTCTCCCCCTCCCCTCTCACTTTTTTTTTTTTTAACATGCAAGCAACTTCTGCATTGAACCATGACCTACAGTTTTGTTTTATTTTATTTCACCTCAGGGTAATTCTCTCAAGAGTTTGCTCTGCTCTAGAACAACTGAGCACTGTGCTGCTAACCTCAGCAACATCTCACAATTTAAAAAAAAAAAAAAAAATACCTGTGATACCAATTGCATTCAAGATTTTCTCAGTAATTCTGCCAATGCAGATGCTTTTTGCCAAAGCCTCTTCTGTACTGCATAAGAGAATAAAGGGCACTGTAGGGGAGGAAAGGGCTTTCCTTTTCTGAATGCCTCTCCTCACCCACGACATGAGAGGATAAACAAAAGGACACTTCCCCCATCCGTGTGTGCACCCCCACAGCCAGCCCAGGAGCTGCAGAGCATTGGCAGCAGCTCCCCTGGGCACAGGAGTGCACCCCAGCACTGCAGTGCAGCCACACAGGGGCAGCTGGCTGGGCAAGCCCCCCTGGGCAGCCCCCCTGAGGCGTTTCCAGCTGTGTTTCACCAGGCAGCACCGTGGGCTGCTCCAGCCCTGTGTGCACTTCCCCACTACACCGCAGATGAGAGAACACTTGGCAGGGTGTTTATCAGGATGGCAGATGGAAATTGCAGCACCAGTAAAAGCTCAGGAGAACAGAGCTCACCAGTGCCTTTTATTTCACAGGACTTGGAGGCTGCTCATGCCCACAGTCCAGGTAGTCAGCAGTCCCTCTCCCTGCAGCCCCAGCGGGCAGGGCAGGCTGCCTTCCACCCACCACACTGGTCCAGCCTCTCCTGGTGCTCCCTCTGCTTAGGCTGCTGTGAGCACCAGCGCCCAGGGCAGAACCCCAACTGGGTTTTGTGTGTCACACTAACTACACAGTGCACGGGAATGGCACAGTGAGGCCAGGCTGGAGGTGCACACTACTCACACACAGATCAGGTAAACAAGAATCAGCAGTTTAGCTGAACCTGAGCTTTGCTGCTGCATGCAGGTGGCCAAGGAGGGGAACACACTAGCAAATGTGTTATAAGGGCTCTTGCCATGGGCATCCACCTTCCCAGAGCTCTGTGGCACCACATCAAAGCCACTTCTCCTGATGGATAGTTTAGACCAAAGGACATTTTAGTGCTCTGTAGCATCTGCCACATTAGGTTTTCATTGCCCTGACTGTACGACTGGCTATAACGCTGCACCTTGTTTCATCTCTCAACACATCCAACTTTAAAACTGTCAAGGATCTGATGTCACTGTACTGCCAAATCTCCCCCAGACAGAGAAGAATTTGAAAGAGTAACATCATAAGCAGACCTCAAAACATTTAGATAATTCCTTGGGTTACCATGTTCTGTTCCCACTAAAAAAACCAATTACTACACAAAACCCTCGAAATAACAAAAAAATCACACCCCCTATCACATGAAGTTTGGACAGGCATAATGACCACAAAAATAGCCAGGTTCTTTCCTGTCTGTGGAAAGGAGGTTTGTCAGATTTACTGGCTGTCTGGTGGGCTTTGCACTGTTTTCTCAGACTCCTCGAGCTGACAGATCCTGAAGAACACACAGAATGAGAGCCCACTTTACCCACTTGTTCCCAGGCATTTTGCTTACTTACAGATTTAGTCACAAAGATTCTTCCCAGCAATGTAAAAACCTGCTGAATCCAATTATCACTTTAAAAAAAAAGGAAACCAAAAATGGTGCTGTAATGAGTAATGAAACCCAAAGTACCTGGCTCCCCAAAGGTGTGTTTTACAATTTTCTAGTTCTCTCACCATAATATCTTAACCCTGAAGCTCCTAAAGCCCTGGAAATGCAGCTCAGTAAGAGAAGGGGGAAGGATACAGGAAAGTGTGAGTTCGTTGTTGGTGTTACTGCCATTTATGCCAAGTCCAACACATTTGATGCTTTAGGTGCTCCTGATACAAGCAGGTCCAAAAGAACATGCAGTTCTGTTCCCTTGAGCACTCACTGCTTGAAGAATTCCTGAACACCAGAAGCTCAGAATTCATTGGACAATATATCCAATGCTGTCAAGGCCAAATCATGATTTTTCTGAGGTTGAGTCAGTTTTCAAACAAGCCTGGAGGGAACACTGAGTAAGAATTTTCCCATTCAGGACCTTCAGGCAGTTTTGGGATTACCCTGATGCCAGCAGCTCCTCCTGGGTTCTGCTTTTTCTCTCCCACTTCCCACAACTGCTCAAAATCCTCACTTGGTTAATTGTTCACCTGCTGGCTTCTGCCCCAAGAACAGGGATTCCTTATGTTGGGCACAGTCAGGGTTATGCTGTGCCAACTTTTTTTCTGGAAAATGATGTTTAAGTTGCCTGACATGCAGAGCACTGAGTCCCCCCCCCGCCCCCATCCAACTATCCAGCTTGGTGCCACATACTGACCTACTGTAATGGTTTATGATCAACCTAAACCAGCTTTCTGCTGCTCCTTGAACACTCAGATAATCACAAGTGACTGACTGAAGAGCTGACTACAGGTGCCTCTTGGAAGGCAAAGCCTGTGGACCCAAATACTTACATGTATGTGTGTTTTCCCCATAATAAGAACTAATTTCAGTGAGGGATAGAGTTTCCTCAGCAGCTGGGCCCATTGCCTACAGCCACACACATTCTTTACTATATATTGAGCTAATGAAAGAGATTGGTTCTGTGATTTAAACCAAAGGAAGGCTGTCCAGTTTAGTTCTCCAGTAGAAATCTGCACAGAAATAAAGGATCATCAACTCTAAAAAGAGGCAGAAATATTAATCAAGATATTATTAGATATTTCATTTGAGTTGCTTCTGAAGCAATGAGAAAAAACCCAAACCAATGCCAAATAAATACTACGTGTGACTCATTTATTTTGCTTTATTTCTAGAGAATTCTACAATTTAAAAACCATGCTGCATAATCAGCTTTTGGATTGATGCCTCCCAAGCATTTCTAATCTGCTGCCACAGGGTAGGCAGCTCAAGGGACTCTGATTTTACCTAGGCCCACACGTGGAATAAACTGCACAAACTAATCTGCCTGGTTTGCTACTGCAGACACTTATCAACAGATTTTGCAGTAGAGCAGCTGGAAGAACATTTTTCTAGTTAAAAAACGGATAAGGTTAAACTCACCAATGAAGCAGTAAGTTTTGTTTTTACCAAACCTTAAAGAATGAGGATATAAAATGCCTAATGTTAAAATACCAGATGTTCTGATAATAGAGATATTCCTGCTAGTGCCTACTGCACACATCTCCCATGTGCAGCAAAAGGAGTTGAATGCCTCAATTAGCTGCAAAAAAGGTACACACATGTGTCATCTGAGAATGGTAGTGGGAACTTCAGAAAGACCAATTGAAATAACATGTAATGAAAAGGATTTTCTGGTAATAAAAGAATTGCTATGATGACTCATAAATTATTTACGTAATCTATAATCAGCTCTTAAAAGTGGTTGGGGGGAAATAATGCATCACACAAAGGTGAAAAAAATCACAGCAGAATGGAGAATAATATTTCTCCCAGCAGAAGCTTCTCCAATGACCAAGCTATTTGGAACAGATTTACACTTTTGAAGAGGAGGATTTGTCACCTCATTTTGCATAATGCAAATGCAGCATGACATCTTCTCAATACCCATACCTTTAAGAAAACCCTGGTGGCATTCTGTGATTTGCCTGGTTTAAATCTCTAAATATTAGACTTTTGTCATTTTGATGAACTATTTCTTTGCTGCTTTGTTATGATGAAGAATAACTTGGAATATGTGAACAATTCTTCTTGTAGAGTACATTATTCCATACATGCCCAGAACAGTTCTGTTTACCAATCTTCTGACACTCAGCAGTCCTGAGCTGTCTTCTCACATGGCTGCTGCCCATAAATCTATTTCCACTGCAGATTCTGAAGCCCTTCCATTTCTGTTGTGTTTTAGAAGTGGCATAAGGAGAAAACACAGTATAGCAGCATCAAGAGTATGAACTCACTATTCCATATTTATTTATCCAATTAGGTTTTTTTGTGTGTATATAAAGTTAGCAGGTTTTGTTGCTGTTTTGATTTAAAGTTATTCAAACCAAAATGAAAACTAGGCCTTTCTCTTGTCTGACTTTAACTTACCTAGCAATGAGTGATGGCATTTACTGCTTAAACTGAAAGATTTTTATCAGCTTGCCTTGGTCTCCAGTCATTTCTCTGTCCTGTCCATGACAAGTAATTAAGTCCTGTCCATAGTTCTCAGATTTCTCTGGATCTCACTAGCCCCAAGGAATTTGTGTCATCCGCAATTTGTGTGCTGGGAAAACCACTCTCTGATAACTATTGGCTACAATTTTTAAAACAAGCTGTGAGCAAATTGAGAAGTTTGGTGTTTAAGTAATGGATGATTTCGAGCAAGTCCAAACAGTCTCCAGCTGAACCAGCAGCCATTCAGTGCCAAGGAGCTCAGTCCCTGCCTATTTGCACCACTGCAATTCCAGCCTGACCCCTCTGCCTGCAAATTAATTGGATTTCATATCACACTGGGGTTTCCCAGCAGTTATTCACCAGCTAGGGTAATTTTTTTAAAGCCCTAGCTAATTACTACTTTTTTTTTGTCAGTAAGGTACATTTAGTATAAGGCTAGATGAACCACAAATATCTCCTTAGCTAGTCTGGATAACACAGAAATTTGGATGCTTTTCTATTAGTGCTACCCAGGGAGCTGGAAATAAAGAGCTCAGCTATTCAGCTGCCATTTCCTTGCTGTGTGAGCACAGGGAAATAATTGGCAGAGAAACACTTGTCCTGACATAGTATCAATTTTTCTGCCATAACAAAAGCAGCTATAGATCCTTCAACATTCCGCCCTCAGTTCAGTTTCTGGTTCATGTGAAGGTGCTGCTCTCTCTGTGCTGTCAGGATCTCCCTGCTTGCTGGCAATGGCAGGTGGCTGTGGGGTCAGAGACACAGTGGCAAGCCCACAGAGCCATGAGGAAATCAGGAGGACCCCCCTCTTTCAGAGGACTGTCTGGAGCCAGTGGTTCCCAGCCTTGTGTGAGCCTCCTGGCACAATTCACATCATCGACTGCACAACGCACAGGAATAGCTCTGAAAGGTTCCAGAAATCTAGTCCATCATTCCTGACTTTTCTAGAAGAGTTGGCAGCACAGACAAGCACATCCCACCTCCAAGTGAGGATCTGCCTTTACCCTGGAGCTCGTGATGGCAAAAGCTGGTGAGTGTTAGCAATGCCACCCAGGCCATGAGACTAGCAACTAACAAAAGCCACAGAACACTGAAGGACTAACCTGAACCACACTCCATATGCACAGTCTGAAACTGCAGAGGAGGCAATATATGGTTAATGAAAAATAAGAAATAAGAACCTCTCGAAACTGTTAAATATCCTTGACAAGCTCTATTTCACTTTTCCTTTCTAGTTTTCACCTATTTCTCTAGATTTTTGTTTGTACACAAAGCACAGCAGCAAACCCAGCAGCCTCCTCTGGGATCATGTCATTCTCAGACTTGCAGAAGTGCAGTGGCTGCTCCCAGGATAGGCCCAGGGAAGTGCTGTCCCTCTGTGCTGCTGTGAGCCTGGAGGGACTGCCAGCAGCCCCTTGTGACCTCAGCCCTGCCAGGAGAGCAGGCAGGAAAGGCTGCAGGATGTTCCTCATTGTCCTGCTTTGAACAGGCAGTGAGAGCTGAGGAGGACACGTGCTGTGAGGAATAGGGAGGTAGGACAGAGAAGGTGAAAAAAGAAGAAATAGGAAAAGAGCTGGAATAAGGAACAATGCATAAGGGCATACAATGGGAAGAACAGATCTGTGAGGGACTGGCATGGGACTATGTACAACACGAAACTGCTCAGCATGATGTGTCAATTATTCTGGAGGCTCATTCCCCAAAAATGGGAAATGCCACTGTGTGAGTCCAGGCAGCCAGCCTGTGCTGAGCCCCACACCCAGGTGAGCATTTCCCCCAGAGCCTGGACTCAGAGGTAAGCACACCTCACTGCAAGTGAGCATCACTGATGAGTAATGAGCCACCAAAAGCAGCTGCCAAGCCCCACAAATAACCAGGAGACAGGTGTGCTTTGCAGTGGAAGTTTCTTGCTGACTGGATTTCTGCCACAAGCCAGAGGAGATGAGACCCCTCCATTGCACTGGAGATCACTGTCAGGTTCTGGAAGCATTAAGAGGCAAAAAGCTCAAAGCTCTGCTGTCAACTTGGGCTGCAGTAGACTCATCATAGCTCTGGCAGTCTCCAATCAAGATATCCCCCTTATTTACCCATTTCTCTTTATTTTTAAGAGGCAAAGTAAAGAATCACTCTGCTTAGTGCATTTTTAACTCACACTCAAGTGGCATATTAGATTATGCCCTCATTTTTCCATAAGAATTTTAAAAAAATACTGTCCTGTAAAGGTCATGTCATACATTTTTCTTAGTAACAACAGGCCTAAGCACTGAAAAACAGTCCACTTGAAGACCACTGTTTCTTTGTGTGTTACATTAAACTGTGTTTTCTCACTATTTTGCATGCTATTCTAGAGTTCTTATTTTTAAGTGACCTCAAGCAATGAAAACATGCACACAATATTCTAAATAATCCTGTATTTCTTTGACTTACTGAACTGTTATATGAGGAATTACCTTTAAATATTCTTGTTGACTCTTTGCTGGCATCTCATGTTCATTTTACCATCTATGCAATAGCTGCACTTAGATTTTTGTTTTATCATCTGTAATTCGTATTCCCTTTCTACACCCAGCTCAAAAGATTTAATTTACTTAGTTATTTGCATAATTATACTAGATAGGGCGACAACTACTAGGAGATCAGAGTAATAAATTTATGAAAAAATTATGAAACTGTATAAAACTAACCATATTTTAGATACATCACAGTGAATTATGAAGTAGTACCACATGGTTTTAGATACATCATAGTCTCAAATTACACCATCCCAAAAATTTTTTAAAATCTGTACCAAGCACCAATACTCTTAGAAAGCAAAAAGGCCAATTTATAAAAGTAAAACTTTCTGAAGCAGTTTGTTGAACAGGCAGCAAAGGCTGAAATGCCTGGTCATGCTGTAGCTCTAGGTGCACAGAGAGAACTTTTAGAGGGATTTTCTTTGCTTTGGCCAGCAGTGCTCCCTGTAAGGTTGTGGCAGCAGCTCCATGTAACCAGCACCCAGCAGAGGGGTCAGCTCTCAGTGCTAGCCAGACTGCCCCTGGTTTATGAATTACAGTTTAATTGATGCTCCTCTAGAGGCACTACCACTGAAATTCTGCTCCTTGACACAGGCAGCTAGGCTGACCCTCATGGAAACAAAGCCCACAAAGAGCACATAACAGAAACTCAGCTTAGGATGTCAAAGCTGAACAGCAGCCACAGATAATAAACCTCCTTCATGTACCTTCCCCGTGTGTATCTAAAAACATTCCATGACCAAGCATGCATCGTGCACACTTGAGCAGGCAGAACACTGCACCAGTATTCCCCAGTCCTCCTGAATCACAGCTCCAGTTCCATGGCTCAGATGGTCTCAGAGGTATGGCTGGGTGTGGGGGTGTGTGTGTGAATTTCTTCAAAGGCCTTCAACATTGAAAACTCAAAGCCCAACTTTTTTTCCAAGAAGTGTAAGACACTTGAGAGCCAGCTCCTTGATAAGGGAAACATTCATCTGCATGAAAAATTTGTATCTTATTGCAGAGGCACTCATCCTCGGAAGGAATTACACACCTCTTAGGCTAATCCGAGCACTGAACGGGATAAAACCAGCTTCCAGAATTAGGGACAGAGTTCAGTGGATCTTAGAAGCGCTGGAGCACAGGCCTGGAGTGCTTCTGCCAGTGTCTGCAGAATTCCAGCAATTCCAGGCCCCAGGCTCTCCAGCAGCAGCTGCTCTAAGCAGCACAGCCTGACACTGGCAGCGTGAGCCAAGTGGTTCCCCTGGGTGTCCATGTGTAAACTACCACGTGATGAGCTCTATCATCTGCACTATGACACTTCTTGGCAAAAATCAAACACACAGCATGAGGAGTACAGAGATGAAAGGCCAGATCCCACTGTGGATTGTGCTGGACCAGTCCCCTGTCAATCTAAATTTCAATCAGTTCAGCACAGGAAGACAATTGTTCTCCAGGACACTGAATGGACAACCTTAAGAGCATTTTCAAGGAAAACTTGGTCAAATATGTTGATCCAAATTAACTAGATTTTTTGCAATGGTCCATACTATTAACTGGAAATTTTAATAAACCTTTGTCTCTACATAAACATTCCTGTCAATTTGCCGATTGGAACACATCTGAGCTAATGGAAAAGAATACGACAGAGGACACTACTTTCCCTGCCCTCCCTGATATTTAATTAAACTACAGCTTATTAATTAATTGCAAGCTACATTCTCATGAAAAAAGTGCAAAGCTTAATAGGCACTATTAAACTAGTCATCAGCTTGGATGCATCAGTGCATGCTTTGCTGCTGCTCAAACACATCCTTGCTCAGGCCTGGAGGGCAGCACACTTAGATGAAATGAAAGGGCATTTCACTTGTCAGTACTTTTCTGTTCAGAGTGCTTTCAGGCAAAGAAAAACCCCAAATCCAGCAATGATGCCAAATTATGTCTGGAGGCATTGGAAATAACAGAACACTCTTCAGCATATTGAAGAATCCTTGTCTTGAGATTTCTCTATCCTTAAGCATTTTACATTCTCAGCAAGTAGCTAATTACTATTAACTCTTGCTAGTCATCAGGAACACATGCACTACAACACACTTGGGTTTCTACCAGGATTATCCTTCAGATACATTTTGAACAAAAGTATTGATATGAATTCTAGAGATATATCTCTAGATATACCTCTGCTATTTCTAGAGAAAAAAAAACCAAACAGTGCCACACATCCAAACAACTCTACTCAGTAACAAACTACTGAGCAGGATCCCATTTGCATTGGGCCTTGAGATGCTTCCCTGCAGAAGAAAAGCATGCAGGCCAACATTTGGGAAATTAAAGCAGACAGAAATTCTTTAAACGTTGTGGCAAATCATGAAATCATTCTGCCAGTTTAGGCTTCTTAGAGAGAAGCACTTGGGCGATGCAAATGTAAGCATTCCAGCTACTATATAAAGGTTTAGTTTGCTTAAGGGGAGCTGGATGAACTATGCTGAGAAAACACATTTGCTACCCTCCATTCCCACTGCTTGGTGCAGTATCTGACTGTCAGGGGGCCTTTACAGACTGGCTCTTGCCTACAACCAGACAGGAACAGAGGCTCAGCTGGCAACATTAGTGTCTTTGCCTACTTTGACCATCTCAGCTGTATGGGCTGCTTACAAGAGAAGAAAAATGCATCTGAATCTTAAGGCATTGTGAAAATCTCATGCATCACAATTACAGGAGGGTTTTTTCGGAAAAGATATATAAAAATATTTGTGAATATATGAAGCTTTCTGAGCCTGAAAAATATTTACAAGCCTTTGAAATCATCCAGTTCCACAAAGTGCACTAATCCTATTTCAGTTGCTAGCTCCAATACCATCAAAACAGGAAAGAGGAAAACCACTTGATTTCACACATGGGCAAATTGGCATGGATTCTGCTAAAATAACTGATCTAAGCAGGAAGGAATTTTCCAGTTTGTTACCAGGTTGCAAAGCTGTGATCTTCTGTGCTAACTCATACAAAAATCCAATTCCTCTGTATTTCTCCTGGATACCACTTAGGCAGCCTGTTGTTAGAATATAACCATCAGTAAGCATTAATAAGACCTGGATATAAACTATTTTCCAGTGGAAGATATATACATGTATATCTTTCTGAACCACACAAGAGTGCTGTGAGAGTCAGTTAAGAACAAAAGAGCATCTTCTCAATTAACATAATCTCAAATCTATTAAAATTTCACTGTTATAAGTCTAAAAGGAGAAGGTGAAGTTGGCATATTTATTCAATACATTCTGTTCAGTTTAGATGGTAATGGTGCTCGGAGGGGCATTAGACAGCACATAGGCTGGGAAATGCCATCCAACTGCCTTAAACGAAGTGCCAGCTGAGGGTTCTGGTTATTACTTGTTTTCAGTGATGTTAACTGCACAGACACTCAGCTGACTTTGCTTTGGTCTGTGCTATAACTCCAAAGTACTGCAACAAGGGAATTAACTGTGCCACAAAGCTGAGAAGCTTTTGTTTTGGGCTAACAAAAGCTAGATTGACAAATCTTAAACCGGGGCTGTACTTGAAAGTAAAGCTGCACCTTGGATCCTGACCAATTGCAAACGCTGAGCTGGAGCCTGCATGAGACCAATTTCTCCAGCCCAGCTCCTGCTCAGTGTGCTGGAGGGGAAGGATGCAGAGTCCCACCTGCAGCAGCTCAGCAGGATCAGCCCAGCAGGCTCTGTATCACACTCAAAGGAAGCACAGGCATCACAGGTGCACTGCCACTTGCTGGGGCTGGCTGCCTGCAGACACACAAAGCTGGCAATATGTCACCTGGATGGGAGGTGTGCTGCACACCTGTATTCTGCCTGACTATCCATAAAGTATCTAATAGTTTGGCTTTACTGGTCACCTTTATTTCCATCACTTTTACTTTTCTCTTGGGCATATCTAATCAACACCACTTGGATACTGGAATTGTCCTTTTTTCATCACTGTTCTTGCCTGGCTGAGGTGTTTCTGTGTCACCACTACTACAGTACTCCCCAGTTACTACTGAGGGACTCACACAAATGCTGCTATTTGTGTGAAGCAATAACTAATAAGTGGCCAGTGTCAGCCCTTTCTTGTTCCTGACATGCTACAGGGAAAAAAGAGGAAAGATGTATGTGAGCCCAAGCCTTCAGTTGCTGTGCTGGAGAGAAGTTATGAAGCCAAGTCACAGACACAGAAATGCCCTGGTGTGTCCAGGGGCCCAGCTGCCCTGAGCTGAGGCTTTGCTCCCTCTCCCAGGCAGGCACTGATGCTGCCTTGGAGGGCTCTCCCCAGCAGTGAGCTCAGTGCTCTGTGAACTCACAGCACTCCCAGAGCAAAATCGTGTGGAGCACAGCAGGGCACACTGAAGCCATGAAGTGAGCATTGCAATCAGTGTAAGCCTTAGCTCTAGAAAATAACTATGTCACAAAATAATAACAGCCTCTTCATATAAATTTCAGCCTCTCAGAGCTCAGCAATTCACTGCCAATTTCCTCACATGCTGACAACAACACTTGTCTTCCAGGAAGTCATCTGGGATAAAAGCAGATCCCTTCCCCAGGTCTCATCGGCATAATTTTAAAATAAGTTCCTTGAAAAATATTTCTGGTCTGCTCTACCAACAGATAGGAAATAGATAGATTTTCAGCTCAATGTATTCCAGAGAGGCCCCAGTCTGGGGTCCCCTTTACCTAACAGTGCCCAGTAAGACATCAGCTGCTGGGCACATTATCTTGTGGGTTTGCTGTGACCTAGGAAAGGCACATACCAACATTTCCATTTTAATAAAGAAATCAGTTACCAAAACTACCATCAGGGGAAGGTAGTTCCAGTAATGGGGAATTAACAAGTTTCTGTAATTAAACAATTATCTTAGATATAATTCATTAAAAGTTGCATGTTCTCATTTCATTAACTTCTCCCAGCCTTTGCTTTCCAGCTAGTTGTAATTGCAGAATAAGGTTGGAGAGGTAGGACCCAGCAAGACACATTTACTGCAACTGCAGCAGTCTCCAGCACGTCCCAGAGCTGACCCACATTGCACAGCCAAGGAAAGCTGCAGGGACTCAGCTGCTGCCAGGCTTGCCCGGAGCCAGCTGCCATTCCACACAACACGGGCAATTTTAAGTAGCAGTCTGAACATAATATTAAACTAGATGAACTGACTCAGATCAAGGCAAGGCCTGGCAACACAAATCTCTGTGCAGAGTAAGCCTTAGGTATCAGAACATTCAGGATGCATGATTTGGAGGCATCTTAGGAAGTTCCTCCAAGACCCTGCTCTACCAACACAGCATGTGCTCAATGCACAGCAAAAACCAGCAAAGGCAAAGGGAAGTTACAGGAACCCTTCCATCACACCTTTTTCTTTACCTGCTGCTGGGTCTTAGCTCAGAAATTAAAGCCTGATGTGTGCAAGGAGTGTAAGAGTAGCAGCTCTTCAGTTCTGCCTGAAAACCACTCACAGAGAAAGAGTGCTAAATTCCCTTTCACAGCAAATTTTGTCTAAGTTATCAGTTCAGCTCTCTGCCTCCCTTCCTTAGGATTAAAGAAGCAAAAAAAACCCAAAAAACCTCATAAGCTGGTTTTGCTTCAGTCTCTGCTTAAAAATCAAGCCATAAAATCTGTTTTAGCATTGATGTGATCAGCAGGAAACATTCGTTGGCTATTTTAGGAACTGGCACTGCAATTGGGACTTCTTATAGTATTGGATTATTTCTTGAGAAGCAAGGATCTCCATTTCCCAGCTATAACAAAATGGAACTAAGTCCTGAGAACTGCACTTTTGTAGTACATCTGCAGATTTTTTTTCCAATTCTGGATGATGTGGTTTGTACATATCATTGCTTTAATGAGGCTTAAATTGTACAGTGAAACAAAATTTAGCAAATTATTAAGAAAGGGGAGGAAAGTGTCACACAACCAGTGTAATAAGCAAATAGCAGCAAAAGAAAGCAAATAGGCAAATTGTTTTGGTAGAAATTCATCTTAGGTAAATACCATGCAGGACATAATTACCACTACTATCATAGAATATTCATCTACAGTTTTGGAATATTTACAAAGAAAATTCTAGTAAGAAAAAATGAAAGAAAGCAAAAGAATGTTTCCCAGAGCCCTGAAGGATAACCAGGGACAGAGGTTAGGTTTCCTGAGTTTTTGAAGCAGGTTAGTTTGGTACTCTACCTTCTTTCTGAACCCCTAAGTTCAAATTATTCAGGTTCATAGACACCTTTGCCTTAATTTTTTTTTCCTAATTACAGTATTTTTAAATACTGTTTTCAATGTCTTATTCACTAAAGTATATTTTCCTTTTGTTCAAAATAACTGATTTGAAAGCTTCACTATCCCTTGTCTGTTATGGATTAGTCATAGCCTTTAGACAGCCTCAGAACACAAGACACAAGAATACACAAAGGAGAAAAAAACCAAAGACAAAAGAAAGAAGGAACCAGTGAAAACTGAGAAATAAACCAAGACTAAAAAGAAGTGAAACATCAGATAAAATCCAGCTTATCCATGCCACATGTGCCAGCCAAACCTATGTTGCTTATTGCCTAATCCTACCTAGAGATGCCTGCCTTTGTTTCAAGAAATGTGTCAATTTTCTGAACCAACCTTAAGCGAAAATGCATTTCAAAGACAGAGAAGAAGTTAAAAATAGGCTTAATAAGCAGCTCAAACCCCAGGATGGATTTATCTACTTCCACAGATATGAGGAGTGCAGCCTAGCATCAGCTATGTTTTGTCTAAATCTGCAGTTACCTATCATAAGCAATTCTGTTCCCCCTGCAGATGACACCAGGCACACACCAAAACAGAGCACAGACCAGCAGCAGGTTCTCCCAGCAGCATTTCATTTCAAGAAGTAATTTTCACAAATCTATTTGAAATTCTGCTGGACAATGATCATGCTTGGACTCGACACTGAGCAAGTCACAGCAGCTCAAACCTCACAGGCAGCTCTTGAGACCCTTTGCTTTTACCCAAACTAACACCCACAAAGCCACTCTGACTTTCCAGAAATTAACTGAGAACATCACAGAGCTGGTGCAGCCTGGGCCAGGAGATTCCTGAAAAGCTGGAAGACAGCTTTATGGAGCAGGTCCTAAGCTGGCTGGGAAAAGTGCCCTCCTTGTCCAGCGAGTGATCTCGTGAGCACAGAGACACCAAGATTAAAATTTCTGATACAGGAAGAAAAGTGCCAGGAAAACCTCAGCTCTTGACATGAGGACAGCAAACCTCAGGCTGCTCAGAGAATTATGAAAAATGGAAAATGCTTTGCGTGAAAAACTTGAAATACTGTGTTGAGTAACATGCATAATTTCTCACTGCTCAGGAGAAAGCAGTAATTTTAAAATGACACAGGGAAAGGCAATCTGTAACCATAAGGAGGCATTTCCATTTTGTGGTTCACCCAGAAAACCATTCAAGGGCAGGCACTTTGTAAGAATGTTTTACAAATTATGTCCAGCATCAATACAAATGGGCAATTAATTAACATGTACTTGGAAAGCAATGCTTCTTTTGCACAGAGGATTTTTTAAAGTTCTACGTGGACAGAGAATAAAATAGCTGTAGCTGAAAAGCCCAGTACAGCAGATTTAATAAACTGCACTCAGATACATTACAAAGCTATTAAATGTCTGCCGTTCAGGTAATTATTGGAGGTCTGCTATATATTTTACTGTCTTCAGGCCAAGACATGAAGAAAAGGAGAGGGGAACAAAAACCAAAAGAGGAGAGGAAGTTAATGGATCCAGCCAAGGAGCTATTCTCAGTAATTATGCCTGATTAGAAATTTGTCTGCTTCAAAGAACAGAAGCCTAAAGCTTTATTAGTAATGAGAGATCTCAAGTTTCCAATTAACTGAAAACAAAACTACCACACATTTCACATTGTACCTTCCTGTCACACACAGTCACTGTTTTCAAATTACTCTCTGAAGGACTAATTTGTGCATGACATGACAGACAGAAGGACAGGGAATCTTAAAAAATAAAATAATTCCAGTGATTCAGGAAACACAGTTTTGCTTGTCTAGAAGTCAGGTGGTTTAATTGATCCTCCACCTACCCTAAACCTGCCCAGATTCCAGTGCAGATGTGCAGACTTTCCATGCATCCCTTATGTAAGAGGGAGCAAACCCAGGCTCTGTGAGGCAAACCAGGAAAAACATTGGAATTTAGGCTTTTTTGCCCATGAGGAGTAAGCTGGAGCAGACAGCTGCACGGCTGAGGGCTGGCTCCTGTGCAGGGAGACTCTATCAGAAAAGCCTGATTTATTCCAAGAAAAGTATAACATTCACTTAAGTTCCCTTTCTTCTGTTAAATACTTACCTTTGCAATTTCATGTCCCCATTCTTTTAGTGCATGATTGAGACACTAACATCTTTCTTTTCTTACAGAAACCAGCTGGCGTGAGGAAGATGATGGAGAGCACTGGTCAGAGTGGGTTTGCTACAGCAGGGCAGTCAGAGTCAGGCTGGGGCTGCTCCCAGCACAGACTCCATAGCCCATCAGAACAGCCTGTTCCAGTGCTGGAGCTGAAAGGTGCTCCAGTCAGCAAGAAACCTTCTACTGCCTTCAACACCTCGTGAGTTACCCTGCACAACGACACTTGTTATTTAGGCTAGAGACATTACGAAGGTTTTTTGAAAGTGGTTCTGCCTTCTACTTCATAAGACAGTTTGATGCAGTGGTATGAGAAGTGCACATGAATATTCCTAAACAAATTGGAGTCAAACAACTTGATGTCTTCATACTTATCAATTTTCCATGTCTCATTAAAAAAAACAACAAAACAATGTAAATCTCTCAAACACACTCTCATTACTCACAACTTCAAAGAACTTGTTCACTGTTTTATACTGAATTTACCTATATATATTTTGGTTTAAGGACTTGTAATAACATTAAATAAAAAGGCCTTGGCTTAGACCAGATTAAGTGTCACTGTAGTAACTCAGTAAGGGAATGAAACTCAAAAAATAGCAGAAAAGCCATACAGTTTATACAATCATGTAATGACAACAGTTTTCTGCAAATTGGCATGGTGCTCTTTCAGTAACGAAAACAACCCTCCACCAACTTTTCATTATCTACAGCAAAAGCCCAGAGCAGGGTTTTGGGGCTGGGAAGAGACCCCTTCACTGAAAAGGGCAGCAGAAATAATGAAAAAAGTCAAAGAAATTTACACAGCACTTGTTACTTGTTATATTTGTCACTTTCCAGCAACCAATCTTTCCAAATCACCAAGACTTTGTCACCTCCCCTAGCCCCACATTTAGATCTCTAAGTCTGATACACAAATGGTTTCTGTTGCCCCACCTTTCCCTGCTCACGGTGAGTCAGAGCTCACACTGCTCCATGCATTTACAGCATCAAGTTATTTGTCCTTCACTTGGTATCCTCTGAATGCTCAGCAATGCACAGCACAGATTTTTTTTCCCTAATTAAAAACCAAGTTAAAGTGGTACTTACCAGACAAATCAAAAGGTTTAATCAAAATAAAGCATTTCATAATTAAGACACAGCCATAAGAAGCAATTGCACAAACCTTCAGATATCCCTGAAAGCTGTGGTCAGTCCTTCTACAAAGGAGGCTCAATTTTGGAGTCCTTCAGCTAATTTTATTAGTCAGCTTGCACTTTCTTACACAAGACAATCTGTTCTACTCATGGAGGACTGCTACAAATAAGTCAACACTAAGCTCACCAGTCCAGTCTGGATAACTCACTTATCCTCTTTTCTTACCACATCTCATAAGCAGCTAGTAAGTACACAATACTTTGGAAGAGTTTTTTCTTTTTTAAGAAGTTTTCTGCCTCAGCATGTTCAAGTTAATTACTCTGTAACACTCAAGGCTCAGGAAAAGCACTCTCACAGTAGCATGATTAAAAGTCAACAGGATAATAGTGCCCTGCAAGCCGTAGCACTAATTGGATTTCTTAATAGGATCAGGTTGAAAAGGTTTAGTTTGGATTTTGCTGAAGGAAAAATAAATGAGAGACAAAATGAGAAAAGAAAGACTGATCCAGACATGTAGATATTAGATACAGGTTTTGCTCCCAGGTTGCCTACTCACCTCACAAGCAACATCAGACAAGTCACTTTTTCCTCAAGCAGCTCAAACATCAATCACTGACAATCACTTATTCATGAAAAAAAGCTTCATTACTCTTGAACTGATCTTCACACTGTACAGAACTGTTCTAAAACCTTCACTAAAAGGACTTCAGTTTGCCAGAAGAAAGGCACAAAGCCCCAAATGAGACAAGATGCTGGAATTGTCAGCAGGTGTGAAGACATGAGTATAATTAAAAGCTTACATCCACTAAGCACTAGTTATGTGGTCCCAGCAGCTATAATGAAACACTGGAACCACAGTTTGAGGGATCTCTTTTCTGACCCTTTACCTCATCAAGCTGATCTACACTTGAGTTTTTATGGGTAAAACTCCATAGCTCCAGCTTCCAGCTGATACAACAAGGACTTGAAGTTTGTCTCTGCAGATCTCAGCTGTCAGTTGCACATCTTGGGCCTGCAGACCTGAACTTAGTTGCTTCTTTATTTTTAGATGTTTCAGTTCTTTACTACCTCCATGATCCTTCCGCAGTTCTTTGTTATTTGCATCACAAAGGAAAAAACCAAGCAAGAACATTGGTCTGAGCACACAAGTACTGCACTTCTGCCAATCAGTGCAGTGAGCAACCTTCCCAGGCAGGTTAACTGCATGTTAAAGAGCTGCTGAATCAGAATACATGAGAAATCATGCTTTATTTCATGCATAATTGTATCATCAATTTTCCTGAGGTCTGTGATTAATTTGAATGCTGAACTATTTGACGGCTCTGAAATGAGAAATCAGGTTGTTTGCTACTTCTGACAACAGATAAATTGGGATTTTGGAACCTTTCCATCCATTGCAGTAATAAGAATAAGCTTTGATTTGCCTTTTAATCAAGTTTGTATAAAAAGTACATTAAACAAAGTTGCATCTTTTGAGGGGACTGCTAAGAAAAAGAAAAAAACAGAAGTAAAAGCTCTGGAGATTAAAGGTCATTTATCCTCAGAGCAGGCACAAAGAGTACATCTGTCGTGGCTTAGCTGCAGTGAGCAGCTCAGCCCCACGAAGCTGCTCCCTTGCTCCCCCTCAGTGGGACAGGGGAAAGAACTGGAAGCATAAAAGTGAAAAAACTCATTGCTTGAGATAAAAAGTTTAAAAACCCTGGTCGGGGGTGAATAATGCTTTCATTTGCGTCACTTGTCTTGGGGTTTATTTGTTTTTATTTCCTTTTTATTATAGTTTACATTTTAAAATTATTTCTGACAATGCATATGGACCACAGTACACTCAGAGGAGTTCAGTGTTTGTGAAAGCTGAATTATTTAGTCTTCTATTATACTTAAATGGCACTAGGCTTGTGAAAGGTATTAGACTTGACAACTTACATTTTGTGACTTTCATCCATGATGGTCAGTTGAACTTTATCAGTCTCAGTGCTTCAAGAGAACCATTTCTGGCTATGTTCACATATAATTTACCAGAATTTCAATTCATTTCCTGATATAACTTATTTCCCACACTTCCTAGAAAAAGTGCTTTTCAGCCATGCAAACACACATGGGCAGCAGCCCATCTACCTGCAGCTTCTTTGCCATATGCAGCTTGGCTAGAAAAATGATGTCATATTTATCTCTGGACAAGAAGGAGCACTTGTCACCCTCCGAGGAACCAAGAAATTAGTTTGCTTGGTGACAACTCTGCTGCAGCATTTGCAATGTGATCTGCAGGAAAGCTTTCCTCAGCTCAGACCAGCCATCTAGGAGCCAAAACCTTGTGTCACTCGGGAAAGGCATCTGGCCTAGAATATTCAAGGGCTATTACACCTGCAGCAAGGAAAACTCAAGACTAGATTATTTTCCCTATACACCTGGAGGGGAGGGTCCAGATGTCAACTGTCATTAAAATATCTTTAAAAGATGTGTTCAGTACAACCATTTTAAATTAAAAAAATAAGACTTCTCTGCAGGAATAAACATTGTGACATATTCTAAAATGGAAGTTTGGGTGGATTTTTTGTGTAACTTGGCATCAAAACCTTTATTTTCTAATACATTTCACAGTTCATACAGGCTGAGAAGTACCTCTTATGTTCTAAACCTCCAGACTCTTGGGCTGAACAAAACACATGCAATTTGGTTTTAAATCTTTCAGCACGTTGCCAGAGGAATTTCCCTGATTCCTGAGCAGAGCCATTTAAGCTGGAAAACAAAGTTAAAGTAAAAATCCAAGTCATTGCACCTTCACTGTTTTTTTTTTAAATTAATCAATTCAGTTTGAACGTTGTTAGTGAAGGCTTTCTTTTCTATCTTTCAACTGCATTACCATGGCAGCTATGGTTTAACCTGCCAGGAGATGCAATAAAGACATGGTTTGGAGAATCTAGAGAAGAGGGACCATGAAGGATTTTGAGCAGACAGACACAGAAACAGAGCAAGGACAAGGGCGTGTTCCATTCTCCTCCAAATCCTCAGTCTTATATAATATGTAGCTACTTTTACAAAGGCAAAGAATTCTAAGGATGGGCAAAATATAAAAGAAAATATTTTTATCACAAAATTTTTCCCTAAACAAATTATTGTTTACTTTCACAAGAGACAACCATGCACCTAAATTTATGACTCAATTCATACTGCTTTGCACTCCTACTTTCATCTGCTGCTATACTCTTTGGGAACACAACAAGCTGACCTCCCATCGTGCACTCAGAGCAAACTGATGGTATTTAGTCTGATATAATTTTGCCTGAAGTCAAAACGAAGCAATGCATTTAGTTCAGCTCCAGGGCACTCCTGCTCTCTGCAAGCCTGATGCACCTGTGAAGCTACACAAATTCCTTAGCAAGCAATACAAAACTTTGCTAGACTATAACAATTAGAAAGTCTATTTACAAATAAATAAGCAATAAAGAAAAAGAAGTTTACAGACAGCCATTTCAGAAGCACTCAATATACTTCAAAAACAGAAAGATTTTGAAAGCCACACATAAAAATATTTAGTCTGAAGATATCTAGAGAAATGGACTACTAAATAAATGGTATCACTTGAGAATAAACAAGACAAACATACCTGAAATAGCTCTATGCACCTGAGTGCTCCTCCACATGGTTCAAGGGCTGTGACCAGGCACCCTGTGCACCAGCACCAGCTCAGGGGCTCATGAAGCAGCAAATGCCTCTCCTCACAAGGGGCCATGCTTCACACAAATGCATTTTCTCCAAGCAGAAATACTGCACCATGAATTAATCCCAAAAGTAAAGCTAACAGGATATTAGCAAATGTTTAGCAGATATTTGCTAGCATTCAGCAAAGGGATACATATACCCCCAGAATACACATGGAGATGTGCTATAATTCAGGTGCTCGATCACCTGGAATACCAGGTTTGATGGAAGCAGCTGCAACGGAACTCCAAACAGGTGGGCAGAGTTATGGGAATTATTTCTCACGGAGTCATTGCCCATTGGCGAGTAGGCCTCCACCTCTGTTGGGCTCTGCTGGCGGCAGCTGAAGCGGGAGGTGAGCGGCACCGGGGCCGGCAGGGAGCGCTGTCCCTAACCCGGGGGATGCTGCCGGCCCCACCCGGCTCTCTGCAGGAGCTTCCGGCTGCTCTGCCCAGCCCTGTCCTTCCCTGCCCAGCCGAGCCCCGTCCCTCCCTGCCCAGCCCAGCCCCAGCCGATCCCTGCTCCCTCGGTAGCGCTGCTGCCCCCTGGGCTGGGCTGGGCCCGTGCCACAGTCCTGGAGAAGGCTCTGCCTCTGCACCAAGGCTTCCTGCAGCACACAGAACAGAAAAACATCGCATGGGAAGGAACTGCTGTACCTTGTCCAAAACATAGTTTTCTCTTTAAATTCACCGGCTATGCATGAACTGGGACCAAGTGCTGACAGGCTGGGAAATCAATGCTTACACGGGCAGTTTTCAGACTGAGCAAATCCTCAGAATCCACCAAAAACCTAAAAGGAGCTGCTGCTGTCTGGTGTTGAAAGTTGGAGTCGATTTTTTCAGCTTTGTTTGTTGGCTTTGAGGGGAACTTTTTTCCCTAATTAGGTAGTAGGTCAAACCCAGTTGTTTTAATGAAATAACTTGACTTTAAGAGGTACCAAAAGTCCATAAAAATTCTGAAAAGTCCAGGACTTCAGAAAACCGGGTTATTCCTTTCTAGGTCTAGCTATTAAGATGGATACTTTTTAAAAATAATTTTGTTTGAATTTCGTCAGCAGCTATTTTAGGAGACATTTCTTAGTCTGTCCTGACAGTTGATCAGTCCAAATCAGTGTTAAACTTATCACTTTCACCAACAGTACATTCACCCCAAACAGATGAGTGAGCCTCTTTTGTATTTATTTACTGAGCATAGATCTTTTAAGGTGATACTTTGACTTGTGATACAGCACATGTGCTAGAGATTAACTGGAAACTCCTTTTAAATATTCAGTATTCTCTGTGATTGTATCAATGATCAAAGACACAGAGAAATTCTACTTATTAATTAATAAACCAGGCTTTAAACCACAAATATGGAGCAACCAGAAATAGGGACCTGTCATTCATGAAACATAAATCAGCATTTTCCATTTCTTTTCCCACCCAGCTAACTGCAAACAGTAATAAACCACAGACAACAACTCAATGGCTTTTTTGGAGAAAAATTCAATGCCAAAATGACCTACTTAACCAATTGATAGTAATTGTGTAGAGAACATTATCTAAACTTCAGTTTTCTGAAAAATTATTGTAACAGGGAAAGCATGAACCTAGGGAAGAAGAGAGAAGGAATCCAGAATACTTCTTTTATGGCAAAACCTGCAAGGGAAAATTAAAAATCCTAGTCTCACATATATTGATGTTGATATTTACAGCAGATTCTCCAAGCTGTGCGATTTTTTTAACACATATCACTCAGATGCAAATATTTACTCTTAATGGACATTTTCCCTTGAAGGAATGCTAAAATGTGTATCAGAGCAGAAGGCTGTAAGTGAACTGCTATTGTCATTTCTACTCAATTACTGCCTACACAAGAACTGTCATGCAGGGAAGGCAAGAGAAAGAGAAACACCACCACTGATGGTGAATTTCCTGTTTTTATCACTGTGTCAAAACATTATCATTCTGCAATCACAGGCTTTCATGTAAAACGTTTCTGAGTGTCAGTTTAGTGATAGCAAGGAGCAGGATTCACTAAAATTAGTGAACTGGTGCTCAGAGAAGTCCCTCCCTGACCACAGGCCAGGCTCTCTGCAGCACGGGCCCCTCTGGAGGCTTTGGAAAATCTGCTCTGTGCAGGGAGCAGCCCTGGGGCCGTCCTGTAACACGGGCATTCCCTCCAACAGGCATTCACTGCCACCCAGCCTCTCCTGGAGCCCCCCTTCAACAGTCCTGTCGTTCATCAAGGACACAAAACCCCAAGTTTAACTGCTCTCCTGTGCCTCAGGTTTCCAGACCCAAGTTATCCTTGGAGTCCTGTTGCCAAAAGGCAGCTTTTGCTCTTTGCTCTAGAGAATATTACAATTGCCTCTATTACATGTTGAACCCCACCAAGAAAGCTGAAAGAGACACAGACCAGAGTCTCACCTCTTGGGGTGAGACACATTCTCCTGAGAAAGGGGAACCCACACTCAAATCTCACTTCAAAAAGAAGAAAAACCAGACTACTGCTCCAGCCTCTTGGACTAGGAGTTTCTTCCTGAGGTTCCCCAGATTTAGCTCATGGTTTCCTCAGCACCTGCCAAGACACAACCTATTCTGTAAATTATCTTAACTTCTAAAATGAGCTCAAATTAAATGCCTTGTGTGTATATCACTTCAGTAATTTATTTTTGGCTAAAACTACCTACTTAAAGGTTTGTTAAAAGTTTAAATAAAGGTTAACCTTTAAGAAAGGTTATTTAAAATTTATAAATGAGTTTGACCATTCTGCTGCATAAATATTTTAACTGAAAAAATTCAACAACAATTCCACACTTTAAATCCCAGCACAACGCTTCCCTCTGGACCACAACTCATCCCTGAAACAGGAGATATACAGAGAGTGCAGGGGAGAAGACATCCTGTTATGACATCAATACATTATTACAGCAATATGTCCACAGCTAATCAAGGCTGCTGCCATTAAAGAGCAGCACCTCTGCAGCCATGTGTGGTGCACACTTCCAGGTACAGCCAGCCCTGGGGACTTGCAGAGCCCTCAGGTGGGAGGGCAGATCAGGGCTGTCAATGACACTGGGGGAATACACACACCACACCTCTGCTGAGGCAATGAGGGACACAGGGACCCCAGGCAGGTGCAGAGGAGTGCTCTTTGCAGCTAAAAACCTGGCCTTTTAGTAGCTAACAGTTTATATAGTTTTAAGGCACAACAAGCCCAAGGTAACCAACTACCACACACCACAAGGTGGGCGTGCTGCAGTCACAAGCACCTCTCTCTCACTTCTCTCTCGTGTCTCTCTCATGTCTCTCTCACTTCTATCTCTCATCTCTCTCTCATGTGTCTCTCACGTCTCTGTCATGTGTCTCTCATGTCTCTCTCACTTCTCTCTCATGTCTCTCTCATGTCTCTCTCACTTCTCTCTCGTCTCTCTCTCTCATGTCTCTCACTTCTCTCTCATGTCTCTCTCATGTCTCTCTCATGTCTCTCTCTCTCTCGTCTCTCTCACTTCTCTCTCATGTCTCTCTCATGTCTCTCTCTCACTTCTCTCTCTCATGTCTCTCCCATCTCTCTCTCATGTCTCTCTCATGTCTCTCTCATGTCTCTCTCATGTCTCTGTCACATCTCTCTCTCATCTCTCTCTCACGTCTCTCTCTAGTTCCCTTCTCCTTAGCCTAAGAACCAGGCTGGAGCAGTGTCACAAGGCCTTTCCCTCACAAAGCCTTACCTGTGAGCAGCAACCCCTCTGCTCACGTGCTGCACACAGGGGCTTTGTTACTGCCTGCACAACTCTGTGCACGTCCTGGTTAGATTTGTTTCCTGCAGAAAGAACTGCCAGCAGAACTGAACCGAGACACGGGCTCACCTCTCAGCAGCAGAGCTGCAGCAGAGGTGTTTCTGTGCCTCAGCAGCTCCTTCCCCTCAAGCCACTCACACACGATCCTTTCCCTGGAAATGAAGCATGAAAGCGTGGGAAACTATTCACAGCTTGATGACTGCATTTCCTACCAGTCAAAATACTAGGGCTGTGTGAATACACAAATCTTATTCACAAATCAGGCTCTCAGAAAACTTGGATCCAAAAGGAGGCATCTGTGCTACAAGCAGTCACGACGGGTTGCCAGAAATGGCTTGTTTCTTTAGCTAGTTGGCAACAGTAATTTATTAAAATGATTTTTAGATACTTGTATCTAAAAAAGGGTACACCAATTTACAAATTTTAGTTTTTTTCTGCGTCTGAAATGCTCAAGGAGTGTCTCTGGGCCAAGCTACAAAACTGTTTCCCACCTCCCTGGGTGTGGAAAGCAGAACAGGGGAGTTGCAGTGCTGCACAGTTCCCAGGCTGGGGGCTGGAGCATGGCAACTTTTCTTTCAAATGTCAGGATGAGCCTCCCCATCCCCAGCTAAAAGGCAGGTAACAGAGGTGACTCTGATAACAGAGCCATGTGCCTGATATATTCCCCACTGGTCTTGCAGGCAGCATTGTAATTTCCACAGTACCTGCTGTAGCACCAAGGAGAACCAAACCATACAAACCTGAAAAGAAGAATTCAGTCAAATGGCTCAAGTTTTGCATTAAATGCAGCTAAGGAGCAACCTGCCAATTAATTCTGATGCCTATAGCAAGGACTACAAAATCCTTGGAGTACTCTATACACAGATATTGAACCTTGCCAAGATAACATGAGTTAGGGTTTAGTTATCATCTCATTAAAATATATAGAACTGACATGGATGAATTCTCTTGTCAGCTTTTATAATCCCAGCTTTTATGTTTATGCTACACAAATTTTACATGACTAAACAAATATCAAGTCTAAAACCCAAATTTTTAGACTTTTTTTCCCTCACTTAGGACCAGATTTTGTCACAATACTGCATGTACTAACAGATCTTGGCCAGATGAGTAGCTGGAATCAATTTTATTGTAAGAAGCACCTATTTGTTTGAATTAATTATTGAAATAATAAGTAATTTACTTATTATTAGGAGGGATGGCAGGCACCAGAGCTTGCAGGGAATTATCATTAACACCAACAGATGCTTTAATCCCATTATCTGCGAACATTTAAGCTGAATGTATCTGGGTGAAAGCCAGGTTTTCACTGGGAAAACTGTAAAATGCATGTTTTAGCTGGGTCCCTGGAAATACAGGTCTATGCTGGCAGTATATACTTCTCCAAATTTGGACTTGTCTCAGGGATAATGAATAACTGAATGACATTGTCTGTACCTTATTTTTTAAAAGCAAAATCATGAATGGCACCCTTGTTTGTAAGTTATTATTACTATAAGAGCAAAGATTTTCATATAGAACTTGGTAATGAGAAAAAGCCTGATAGTTTGCTATGCAATGCCAGCCTGATCTCATGTGTATTTAGTTTGTAAGTCAGTTTTAGGCTTTTCCCTACAAACCAGATCTCATCACCTCAACAATTCTCAATCTTCACATTCCTTCTCAAGCTAAAGGTTTGGGGATTCTGTTCACGTGGAATCACAGACTGATCACTTGGAAATTATTCCCATCCAATTAATATCCTCCCACTTTTCAAGCACAACTCCTTTGATTGCATGCTTTTGAAGAAATCAGTGACAAACTATTGATCAGGAAAATTGGAAATTAATTTGGAATAACTGAAACTGAATTTTCCTTCCAGCACTGTATCATGAATTCAACATTATTTTGTGTGATGTTTATGATGAATACCGACTTACAAAAGCCTTTATATTATCTTTGAAGTAGGGATATATTATCTTTGAAGTCTGTTGTGTTTAAGACCAGCAAAGAAGAGGGGGGAACACTTTTACTTTGCTTGTGTGCACAACTTCTGGTCTCCCTGTTAAACTGTCTTTATCTCAACCCAGGGGTTTCCCAGCTTTTACCCTGCTGATTCTTTCCCTGACTCTCCTGGGGGAGGAGAGGATTCTCCTGGTGGAGAGAGGCTGTGTGGGCTTGGCTTCTGGCTGGGGTTAGACCACGACAGAGCTGAAATGCAAAGCCTCTGAGCTGGGGGTAAATCTAAACACTTTGGCTTGAGTTAGAAAACCTCACCACTCTCATAACTAAAGAAACAAAGTGAAGATAACCATTATGTTTGCTACAATACATTGCTGGAATCAGACCTGCTTTATGTTATTAACAAACAATACGTGATGCAGGGTCTGGAAAGAACCTCCCAGAGAGAATCATTCACAGCTCTTGGGGGCTTTTTTTACCCCTACCATTTCTCTTCCACTGAGGTTTCCTGCTCCTGCCTCTGCAGCTGTGGCTGTAAGAGTCCTCAGGCACCAAGAGGAGCAGCCTAGCTGCAGCTGTGCCCCCAGAGCAGTGGCACACAGCAGGCTGGCAGCTTGCATTTGCCAGCCTGGGTGCTGGCTCTGTGCTCAGCTATTCCTGCCACCTCTTTTTTCTGTTTCCACTGCCTTTGTCCTGGTTTACAGAGGAGGGTGCTGCCACATCTCCTTTTTGCTGAGAGGCTGCTTTCTAATCTGCATGCATGTGTGTTTGCACGATGGCAGGAGTGCAGTTCAAAGCTCTTTCCTCCCTTTCAAAGCAGTCCTTGTGAGTAAGCTGTCCCAAGTCTGATGTGCACCAGGCTTGTACTTCTGCTCTTGATTGAGCACTGCTGTGCTATATTCTTTTTAAAACTCCAGCTATTTTGGGAGAGGTGCATAATTTAATATGTTCAATAGTTTTCTTGTCAGGCACTCATGTACAACTTCCTTCATCTTGCACTCAGCTGTTTGATATTCCACAGTAATTGGATTTGCTGCATCTGTGTTTACTTTCACGACCTACAGTAAATCCTGCTTTTTTAGTCAAGGACTGTTAGGGTTTTTGCTGGAACCTACAGTAGCCTACCTACCTGCAGGTTTTCTGAGGCTTGCAATGTCAGTTTTTGAACAATTCAGTACTCTTTTCACAAGGGTAGCTAATGTACAAAGTAGTATAGCCTGAACACTGCATTAAACAAATCTTTTCCCATACAACAGCAGCTGTGGTGACACAGTGTGACCCTGGTAACCTGTTCTTTGGCCAGATGCACAGCAATTATTTGTACTTTATTATCACTGGGCCAAATATCCAAGCAGAGACAAGGAAGAAAAGCTTTTCTGAGTGGTATTGCTCTGAAGCCCATTCACAGGCAGAACTCACCTCCCCATTGAAAACAAAATGAAAAACCTGAAGATAGTGCAAGAGAGATCTTCAAAAGCCTCTGCAGGGTCAACACCAATGTTCCATGGATCTTGGACCCAGGAAACTGATCTAGGACTGCAGCAAACAAACTGTGAGGAGGAGAGCTGCATGACATCTGAAGACTAGTCCCATCATCTCTGCCTGTAAAACCAAAATCCAGACAAACAACTTCCTTTGCAAGCACAGTTAGACATCTCTGGACAAGTGGCAGACTGTCCCACTGGCATGGGGATGCCATCCCCTAGCTGGGAAAGCAGGCTCTGTGCTTCTGCCAGCTTGGTTAGCTCACTGCTCGGGTCTTTACTTTGGAACTAGTTTCCTTTCCCACTGAATAGATGTGGGAGAATCAAGATACAGGGATGAAGGCAGAGGAGGAGAGAGGCCAGGAGTAATCATAATTTAAAAGAAAGGCCTTCAGGACATCATTAACAGGCCATTTTTTTACTTTGTCTCTGATGTGTGCACTGGTGGTTCTAAAGTTTCTCCTGCAAGTCCCATCACATTTGTTTTCTTTCTTCTCAACAATATGTGCATGTTGTGTCAAGAGCTGTCTTTTCTGCTCAGGATCAATGGCAGCTCATTTCAACCATTGCCTTTTGTATTTAAAAACCCAGCTGGGAGTTCTAAGCAGCTGAGCTCAAAAAGATGCTTTTAAAATCAAGAAGCAGAAGTGCAAAGAGCTGCAGGGAGTGCTACTGGCACCTTCAAAAGGTGGAAGGGAGCACAAATGCTCCATTACAGCCAGTGTGTGGTTCCCCACGTGTCCACACAGGATGCATGTGGGGCAGGGCCTGGCTGGCTTGTTTGAGCAGGACTGACCACAGGTTTTTCCCAAACATCTTTGCAGGGACAAGCAAGTGTTAGAAACTGACTATTCTTCAAACCCTCTGGTCTGCAGGGATCAACATGGGATCCTCAAGTTTTATGATCAACAGAAAACTTGAGGAAAGCAGGTGTTGGACAGTAGGTAAGGGACAGAAGATGGTGAGCAGATGGCCAGCAAGAGCCAACGCTCCTCCTCAAAGAGAAAAAAGCTAGCACATAGTCCTGCTAGGAACCAAACTTAGGTCAACTGGAAGCAATGACACATTCATGTGCTTTGGAGAAAAACCCAGAGAAAGCAATTACTGGGGCATTTTTACTTACAAAGGTGAAAACCATCTTAGACTGAGGTAAAGGAAGCACCTAATAGTTCACATGGCTGGGAGATTTGTGTCTCCTCCATTCCAGTACTGTATAACAACTTGCTTTTATCATCCTAGCATGTTCTCAAGTGTTGGAGTCCAGACTATTCCTCTGGCTCCCCTGGAAGGTTTAAGACCCCCTTGGCGGGGTCCCCAAAGACCTCGAATGAGACTCAGGTGTCTCAGGGGCTGGATTTAGCTCCTTGGAACAATTTACCAACATTGAGAGAAGCAATGCAAGCTGCAAAAATAAATAGAGTGTAAATTAGACTGTTAGAATGTAGAATAAGTAGATTTCTAGAATGTTTATATTAAGAGGTTTGTGGCCAACGTGGAGAATTTGGGGTGTGGATACCTCTTCCTCCTTCTTCTCCGTGCCATCCATGCTGGGTGCCATGCTGGCACTGTCAGATTGGATGGGGACAGAGCTGGACCATGTTATAAGACTGAATTGTATTGGAAAATAATTCTAAATCCCCAGTAGGTAATTTAGACTATAAAAGATCAGTCCTGCCTCTACCAGGCAGATTCTGCCCTGGACATCTGGTGAGCAGAGCTGTGAGCTGGGCAGAGCAATCCTGAGATAAGGAAGAATAAACAGCCATGAAAACCTCTAAGAACAGCCTCCTGCAGCCTCTCATGGAAAGAGCTGGGCTGCAAACCACCTGCATGTCCTGCACAGGTGATCTCAGGGCTAAGGAGACACCTCGGGCAGTGACACTCAAGTAATGCTAGACTGGAGAGCAGCTCATGTGCTGTCCCAGAGATGCAGTGTGTCCCACCCTGCCAGAGGAAAGCCTCAGCCTGCCTTGTGCATGACTACTGGTCCACGCAGGGAGACCCTTGAGGATGGCCCTGGGAAACCAGGGATGCAGAAAGAGCCCTCTGGCCATGCCTTCCCTTTGGTCTCTGAGCCTTGGCCTGTCCATTCACAAGGCTTTCTTTAACCTGTTGAGATGCTGTAGAAGTGCTTTTTATTCAGACTATTTCACTCCTGGAGGCTTTCTCCTTTTTTCTGGTGCGGGAAGATACCAACTGAAGTGGGATCCTCAAGGCCCTCCTCCTGTGTTCTTTTCTGGGCCATCTCTTCATCCTTGGTTCATGCAAGGCAACCATCTTCCACCCTCAAAAGAGAACTCAGATTCTCCATGGTATGTAACACTGGCCTCTAGCAGAACCACAGTATGTCACCACTGATGTACAGGAACATGATTCCCCTACTTTTTCAATGAAATACATAAATTCAGAGTATATTAACCAAGACTATATAAATTGGTGACTGTATGTGAGATGGTGTGTGCTCAAAGAATTGAAAAATGTGCTGTAGAAAGCATAATATTTTGAACTATATGATAAATGAAAATTAAGATATATCACATTTTTATGGTTTATCTCTTCTTTTTCCCCTCCTAAAATATGCATTTGTACAGTAGAATTTCCACAAGAATGAACCAGGGAAAAATCCCACCTCTCAGAGCATGTCAGAATTAGGTCATCTCAACATTGCAAGGATGTTTATTGAATTCATATTTTTCTACTATTTTTCAAATGATGCAATAGAAGGAATTTTTTAAGAATAGTAACAATTCAGAGGTCGGGACAAAAGCCAAAAAAAGGGACAGTTTCAACAACTGGTAAAATCCTTTGAATCCAAGACAAGTGAACTAGGAAGCAATTTTAAGCACAGAAATATTCCAGTCAGGACAGAAGTGGGTCAGGTGTTTAATGGAAAACCACAGATTAAAGCAAAAAGTGTTTTTCCACTTCACAGTAGAGCAAACTTGGATTAAATAAGGAGACTAAAGCTAGATGGTTTTGAGGCACAAAAATAAAATTGGCATTCTGTCCATATGGATTTAGGATTAGTAAGTAGAATCCAGGGAGTGCCCCAGAGAGGTTATGTCCACCACAGTGGGATCTGTGGGAACCATGAGGTCACAGAAGCTCCCCTAACCTCTCAAAAAGATCTGAGATGATGAAACTGTAAATAGAGTGACTCTCCTATTGGGTCATTGGGTCTTGCATCCAGTTCCCCCAGCAGGAATTTTCAGCACCACCATTTGTGAATGGTTGTGCACACTGCAAGGCACCAAGGCTGGCACAGGAGCAGCAGCTCCCTTCACCAGCACAGCAGCACCCAGGGCTCACCCTTGTCTGTGCTGACACCATTTCCCTGGGGACACAAACACCACCAGTTCTTCCCTGAGAAAAGAACTCTCATAATGGTGTGGAGCCACTTTGAACAGCCTGATCTGGTGGATAGGCAGGGGGCTTGGAACTGGAGGATCTTTAAGGTCCCTTCCAATTCAAACCATTCTGCAATTCTGTGATTCTACAATTAGGGCATACTCCTCCCCACCTGAAAGAACAGGTACATTCTTCTGCCCAGCCTGGTTTTCTGCCTTTCTCATCTTGACAGCTTATTATGAATTAGATACTAAGACAGAATCTTACTTTGTCACTTCCACATCTAAAGTAAGTGTGTGTGTCTGAGGAATGCACTGAATGCAAGAAAAGTGCAGCACTATATTCACCTGGAAGGCATCAAGCACTTTCAGAGAAAGATTTTTAAGTGTAGGTGACAAGCAGAGATGTAAAATATCCAGCTGATATTACAAACTAAGAGTCATGTAAGATTAGTGGAAAGAAATTAGGATTCTAATTCTGCATTACACCCACCAACTCTCTTGTTATGATCTCTCATCCAGCTTCTAAGGTGTGAATTAGATGATCAGTAGGATGAGCCTGTCAGCAGTGGCAGAAGGAAGACAGAAGTTTATTACCTGCACAGCAGTATGGAACAGCACACACTGCCAGCAGATTCTTACAGTTTACAGCCTGTTGATTTACAACCTTCCCATGTAAAAGTTCCAAGTATTTTATGGTCAAGGTTAAGCTTGAGGAAAATTGATCTAGTCATTATTTTTAACTCCCTTTTAGTTGTAAATAAATGGAGTATGTAGAGAAAGAGATATTCCATCTGTCTGAGCACCATCCTGAAGAAGTGAGAGGAAAACCTCTTGCACACCCCTGTCACTGTTAGAATGCAGAAAACCATGCCAGATGGTAGCAAAGAAGTTTATTTCTGTTCAGAAAGTCCCTGTCCCTTCGTTATTCTGTGCTCACAAAAGTGGCACAGTCCTAGTGGCTCACATGAGTGCACAGAAGTGATTTGTAGGCCAGAGCTCATCTGTAGGTATAAATGCTTTCTGTTGAGTTCATCAGCCACTCAAAAAAACCCAAGAAAGTGCAAGAACATAAAAATTCCAAAGCTAACAGGAAGCTAAGTACTTGCTCACCTTGAGTCCACGTTGAAGCAGACACCTCAAAACACGTTCTGAAAGTTCCCAGTACCAGGTTAGTTGTGATAACTTGCTGCAGCCCAAAGCAGAGGTGCTGGCCACGAGCTGGAGGCTCTCCTGCAGCACACTGTGGGCTGTGCTGTGGGCACTCATGTCAGTGCACCAAGCACCAGCACCCATGAGCAGAGACACAGCACACAGCCATGCTGTGACTGCTGTGGGAGCACAGAGGAGATACTGCAGTTCTGATAATGACTTCCTTTCAGCCAGCAAGTGTGTGACAGCCAGTCAGCTCTGCCACCTTCCCCAGGACAGCAGCTGTCTCTCAGAGCTCACAAAGGTAAATGCATACCAGAGCTGTCTTCAGTGTTAGTCTGGAAGCTGCTCTTTTGGCTCAATCTACCCACAGCTAGTTCTCTATACTCAAGGATAGCTCTCTGAGATCATTCCCGGGCATTGGCATGATGGATTTTTTTAAAAAAACAGCCACAAATGGGCCAGAAAGAGGAGTAGCAAAGGGAGAAACATGTGTGGGCACCAGAAAATACAAACTCAGGCCTTTCAACCTGTTGTGTGACCATATACTTCTGGCAGTGCTCTTGTGTTCTCCAGTGCAGAAGATGAGCCACAGCAAAGCCAGGGATGGGAAGGGTGACGAGCTGAGACCCAACAAGGCACTTCAAGAGAATAAAGGAGGAAAAGGGGATAAGAGATTTGAGGAACAGAGAGTCAAATTTCAAGATTACATGGTAGTAGCTCTCAAAAAAGGTGGGAATATATAGGTGTTCAAACCAAACTAAGACTATGAGTTACATATGAACGTTTGAATTGCAGTTGTCAAAAGAACTGCCTCATCATTTTGCTTTTCTTCTGTGAGAAACTTGACTCTTTTCCTTTATCCCACACCTTGTATATCACAGGCTGAAGCTGAAACACAGCAGTTTTCCCTAGGAATACCCAGGGTTGAACATTTTTCTCCGCTGTATTTGGGTAGAAGTGGAGGTGATAGGAAGTGGCATAGGAGCATTCGGGATTTATTGTGAATATCAGTGTATTTTTCAAAACCAGTTTCAGATAGAAACAAAAGCAGAGTTAGGAAAACTCTGATGTATTCCGCTCTGCTCAACTACTGACAGATGGTTTGAGCTAATGCTTTTGCAAAGAAGTTTATCAGTCTGAGTACTCTATGTGACATTTAGACAGAAGCTCCTTCTCAGCAGCACAAAGACTCAGCTGGCTCACTTGTCCAGGTGCCCACAAATGTTAGAGTAAGGGCAAGAGGCCAGCAAGAGTCAAGGACTCGAACTCCAGCACCAGCATCTCCTTTTAGTGACTGTGATCTTCCAGAGAGCACATTCATTACCCACTGGTTATGACTAACTGGAAGGGTGCAGAATTTCAAGGACTTTTGCCTGTTTCTGCCCACGATAATTTGAGTCCTCCTCCTCTGCTTAAAAATGTATAGATTTTATATTCTATAGTAGTAGGGCACTTTAAAGTCTCTCTGTAGAAAGTACTGATGAGTTTGAATTATAATTACAATGGTTTCAACACACAGTTTGCTAGCAGTTCACTTTTGTAAGCTGGTCAATATAAACAAAACCCACAACAGTCAGTGGAAACTGAAAGTGCAGCTAGGAGTTCCCCAGGCCCAAAGCAAGGTCCAGCTGTCCCAGATATTGCTGGCTAGCTCTCCATATGCTGTGCTTGAGGTTCAGCACACACCCTTCTTAGAGCTCCATGAAGTCTGGCAACAGAAATTTGGTTTTTCTTAAGATAACACACACTTGTGGAATTTACAGTGTACTGACAGTGCAAACTCCTATGAAGCATCATGCTCTATAAATCCTATAGCATTATGCAGTACTATTAAAATAATGGAGGTTAAACTTTTTTCTCACGAGAATATTAAGTGTATTTTCTTTGTTTAGCAACCCACATGTTAGTGTTAAGAACTAACCTATTGTAACAAACAGTCAGTAGTCCCTGTTGGAAATTATTAAGAGACAGCCTCATCTATCTCACCATTACAGCAAAGCAAGCAGCAGATCTCATAAGGACCAGAGCTTCATGAAGTAAGTGTATGCTGTATTTCTTACAAAGGGGGACATGGCAGAAGCAGCTGTAATGAAGCCATAATTGTGGTTCAAACTACAGTTGGAATGCCAGCTTCACCTGAAGTTCTAACATATTAATGTGGAGTTAACTTCATCGCTTTTTCAGCATAATTCACAGTATTTTAATGTAAATTTCATCAGAAATACAACTAGACATTACGACAATTTGTTCTAAATCATTCAAATATTCCCAAACTTTCCCTCTCCTTAGGAGTCAGCAGTGTGCCACTCCCCCCTCATGGCATGAGTACAGCTCACAGTACACTGGAGACTGGGCACTGGGAAGAAGCAGCTACCCAAACCCAGGAACCTCCCTCTCCTAAAGCTTCCTTCTTCAATGCTCTGTTTAACCACGTTGTTAAATAGAATCTGCCCTTAGATGCATTCAGGCAGACAATGAAAGGATTAAAAAAAATCCAGGTGTGCAGATGGACCAATTCATAGTGGACTTTGTCAGAGCTGGAGACAGGATATTACCTGCACATCAGGTACCATCTAACACCTCTCTGTGATAGGAGCACACAGCCAGAATACATGGCACAAAGCCAGAATACATGGATTTTTATACTGTCACTCTGTCTTGCTTGCACAATTTGACCATTTCAATAGCCCTGGCAAAGTCAGAGCTGGTAGGGAAAGCATTTGCTACCCAATCTGCCCCAACTTCAAACTGCTTTGCATCAGCCATCACCAGGTACCTCTTATCTCATGCAAACACAAAAGAGGAGAAATGCTCACAGCAGCAGGAGGTAGGAAAAGCAAACACATGCACGAGAACCAAAATAAAGCACACAGACAATGAACTAAAAGTTCTGTAACTTTTTCCCTCCATTTATAGTACTTGCTACTAATCTTCAAGATCCTTCAAACCTTGTACAAAGTGTTGGCAGGTAATTAATAAGAGGTCAGCAAGCTCACCTCTTCCAGTTTGTCATGAGCTCTGAAGCAGAAAGGAATAATTGTTCTCTATCTCTGGTAGCTGAAGGTTATTTTAACAACCGTGTATTTCTTGCTTACCATGAAAAATGACTCTCAAGTTTCTAAAAAAAGCAGCTGTTCAATATTCAGGAATATTCAGGCACACTGTAAATACTCTTCCTATTAAACAATGAGACTGTCTGCACAGATATGCTTTGATTTATAGAGCTCACTGTCTAAAATTCATCCCTTCTGCTTACATTTAATATTTGCATGCTTCTACATGAATTACATTGTTTATAAAAACAGAGAGGTAACAAGAATTAAGATCTCTTTAGCAGTCAGCTCCTTCAAATGATATTCTACAAAGCATATTTACATTTCAATCAGCAATGTTTTCATAAAACATACTTGAGAATAGAGAGCAAGACCAAGAAGATCTGTTAAAAATAAATATTCTGAAAGAGGGCTAAATTGATTATGACAGAAACATCCACCCAAATAAGTTCGGTAAGGTTTTTGGATTTTCTGTTAATAATAGCCAATAGCTAAAAATAAGCCACGATATTTCTAGAAATTAGAACAAATTGAGAGGATATAATGATAAACTTACTAAAATGCAAACCTTTCATTCAGAGCTTTGGGATGTGAGCTGCAGTTTACTAAAGCACATAAATCTGTACTGAAGTTCTTGAAACAATCTTAAACATAAACAAAGAATGGTTTAAGATTATGTCACATTTATTTTCAGAGTTGCAATGAGAGCTACAATACTATATAGACATTTAAATACATTTCATTTGCCCAAAGAAAGCATATAATGTTATTTCAGCTACCTTTCAGTTCCCCAGATACTCAAACGCTGCACATGCACATACAGATTAAAGTAAAAGCTTCTGCAGCAACTGCCTTTCAGAATAAAATATTTTTTTCCATTTCTTAATGTCCTACCTTCAAAGTTGTCTTCTAGGAGACCCATATTCTCAAGCACCTTCACAAATCCAACTATTATCACCAGTACAACAATCATTTCAAGTCCCTCCAAGTTCATCTTGAAAAATTATTTATGTAAAAGCATCTTTTCTTAGGGAGAGTCCTGACTTCAGAGTTAGACTTTAATTAAAAAGCCCTCCAAGTCCAAGACATGCCACACAACCAGATTAATACAATGCTGAAGAAGCCCAGAATATTCGCACCATAAAACATCTCCATTGACAGCCAGACGAACACAGGAATGTAAGGAGTCAAATCTTACCATGTCTGCATCACTTGCCTGCATGGATACAGATGTTTCAGTCTCTAAGGCAACAGAATATACACTAACCACTTTGTTTAGCATTTCCTCTCTGTCACAGTCAAAATCCACCAGATCTCTTTGATACCTAGTACAATTTTTCACACTGAATTGCAGCTTTAGAGGGATCTTAAATAACACAGAGGAAAAAGTCCAAATACTTCTCTTTGCCTGACAGTAAGTTCAGAAAACTCAGAGCAAAATCATTTCGTTAAAAAGATGCCCTATTTCTGTATTTTGCTGTTAACTGGAACACAGTTACAAAAGATTAGCTATTTTTTCAAGTAGCTTCTTTTCCAAAACTGCAAACACATTCACAGGAACCTAGTAAAATCTGAAATATTATTAGAAGCACCTTGTTAGGGGGAAATCTGATTAAGCCCGAGGGGTCTGTGGGAAGCATGTGGGAAGTGGGATTCCTCCCACTGCACAGCCTGGGGGCTCTGCAGATGTTGAACACCTGCCCTGGGGGCAGGTCACTGCTGCTCCCACAGCTGTCCTGTGCAAGGAGAGCCAACACCTGCACCAAGGACACGGCATGGCCACGGCCAGCACGGCGTGCAGCGACTCTCCTGCTCAGGAGGCACCTCCAGGAGCACCCAGAAACACGAGGAATTGCTTCCCAGCCTTGGACATGACAGCCAGGAACAGATTCTCTGGGGGACCTTACTCGGAGCCCCCAATAGCAGCCATTAGCAAGGACTTGTCTGTCCTTCCTAGTTACCTTCCCTTAGCTCTCAGATTTGCAGCCAGACGTGCACAGAATTACAAAAACATCCCCTGCATCCTCTGGAAAATAGGGCCACTTGTTCTGGTAAATTGTGATTACTTGGTCTGTAGTGACTAAGAATTCTGTGCACAATATCAAGTACTCTACTAATCATTCTTTTAACTCATTTTGGGGCAATCAAACCTGGAAAGATGATAGACAGATAGACAGACAGATAGAAAGAAAGATAGAAAGATGATAGATAGATAGATAGATAGATAGATAGATAGATAGATAGATAGATAGATAGATAGACAGACAGATAGATAGATAGATAGATAGACAGATAGATAGATACATAGATAGATAGATAGATAGATAGATAGATAGATAGATAGATAGATAGATAGATAGATAGACAGACAGACAGACAGACAGATAGATAGATAGATAGATAGATAGATAGATAGATAGATAGATAGATACATAGACAGATAGATAGATAGATACATACATACATACATACATACATAGATGATAGATAGATAGATAGATAGATAGACAGATAGATAGATAGATAGATAGATAGATAGATAGATAGATAGATAGATAGACAGATAGATAGATAGATACATAGATAGATAGATAGATAGATAGATAGACAGATAGATAGATAGATACATAGATAGATAGATAGATAGATAGATAGATAGATAGATAGATAGATAGATAGATAGATAGATAGATAGATAGGTAGATAGATACATCTATATAAAACTAAGAGCATACATTACTACTGTAATTATTAAGCAACTGCATTACTAAAACTCCTCTGGAAGCCTGAAATGCAGCTTGCTGTTTCAGTTACTGGTGTTTGACTGTTTGTGTACTTCTACCTTCTGCTGATGCTTTATGCTGCAGTCTCCCAGGACACTCCTGCCCAGCTACACCGAGCACTGAGATGATGCTGCCAGTCCAAGTCTGTCTGTGTGATGAAAGGGGACCCTCCTGAGCTGCACAGTGGACCCTGTGCTGCTGCTCACAGAAGGATAGGTCCCACAGATTCTTCTGAAAGCTGTAAATGTTTTTCTTAATGACTTCACTAAACCTGTGCTGTGCAGCAAGATGTCCCTGAAGGCCTGAGTGAAGCTGTTCCCTGTATGAGTATTCCAATATGTTAATATTTATTAATATTTTAGAAGTATAAATTCCTTATCAATATAATTAGCATCCACAGCTTTTCTCAGGTACCTCCATCCCAAAATAAATCCTATACATTTCTCTTCATTATTGAACTTCACTTGACCATCTCACAGCCCTTGTGGAAATTCTCATTGAGCCTAAACACTCCTGAGAGGAGGGTAAGAACTTACTGAAATATGAAATCCAAATTACCATGGAAATCCATCCACCTTTGGGACAGTCCAGACTTATTATAATTATATAATTATTATAATTTAGAGCAATAAACAATGGTTGAGTACAGAAAACAAAAGAAAGAAAGAAACACTACCTGATGGAAATGGACTGGGACAGAGGGTAAAAAGAAGAAAGTAACTTAATCTTATTTTTGGTCAGGTTTAAAATCTCTGCTCCTACTTAAAATGAAATGAGCTCTGTGATGCCAATAAGCTTTGAAAATTAATTTTATTCCTGTTTGGGAAAGAGGATTTCTCACAGTCCAGTTCACTTGTACCTCTTTTCTGGTTTACTGCTGTTCTCAGCTGATCCACCAACATAACCAATTAATATACATTTTTTTTTCTTGTTAAGAGATCTGTTCTGTAGAAAATAAAATGTTCCACAGAAATTGATTTTTTTCTTTTTTTAAAGAAAGCTGCATTTCCAGAGCAGCCCAGCTCTTTGCATACCCAGGCATCTTCCCTTCCTCAGAGGGATGGAGCACCTTTCCTAAAAGGAAGGACTGAGAGAACTGGGATTGTCCATCCTAGAAAAGAGAAGGCTTCAGAGAACTAATTGTGTCATTCCAGTGCCTGAAGGGAACTTACACAAAAGATGGGGCAAAACTGTTTGCAAGTGCCTGGAGTTACAGGACAAAGAGGGAATAAGTTCAAATTGAGAGTTTAGATTAGATATTAGGAAAAAATTCTTCCCTGTGAGGGTGGGAGGCCCTGGCTCAGGGTGCCCATACAGCTGTGGCTGCCCCTGGATCCCTGGCAGTGCCCAAGGCCAGGCTGGACACTGGGGCTGGAGCAGCCTGGGACAGTGGGAGGTGTCCCTGCCCACAGCAGGGAGTCTGGAACTACATGCCCTTTAAAGTCCCCATCCTACCCAAACCATTCTATAATTCTGTGACTCTGTGGATTTGAGAGGGAAAGTCCAGGTTCTGCTTTATCCCACATGGAGCAGAGAAATGCCCTTGCTCTGCACACAGGTCCAGTCAGGGCCTTTCCCACCCTGGAAGAGCAAACAGGGGACTTCAACAGACTCTGCCTTCCCCTTATGGCACTTCTGTTAATGAGTTATTGGTTGCTCTGCAACCTGAAGGCTACATGAGGTTTCCTCTTTTTTCAGGCAAAAAAGAGCAATTTTTTAAACCTAGAGCACTTCCCAGCTGTTCCCTGACCAGCCCAATCCACCAGTAACAGTGTCTTTGGGGAGAGACGGGGGAGAGAGAGAAAAGAGAACCTACTCCAATAAACTCCAATCAAAACTTATTTAGCCTGGGTAAGCTGCAGGCTGTGTTTCCTGCTGTAACCTTCTCACAGCAATAGATCATATTTGTAACAAACTCTAAATAGAATTTTCAGTTGTGCTTTTTTGAGCCTGAGCAATCCACTGTGCAGGAAACCACTGCTGTCAACAAAGAAAGACAGGAGTGTTCTGGGAGGAGAATATCCACCTACCACTATCCAATTCAGCCATGCACATGCAGAGCAGGAGGGGCACTGCTGCCCATACTCCTCCCCTCTGTCCAAGGAGGAAGGCTGGGGGCCTGGCATCCTCTGGCACTGGATAAAGCCTGAATGCTGCAGAACTCAGCATCAAGATGCCTCCTGGCACGTAACGTGCTGGGCAAAATGCTGAGGAGCACAGGGACAGATGGCTCATGCCAGTGCCACCACCTCACTCCTGAGCAGCACCTCCCTTTGCTCCCAGCAAACAAGGAGAGATGTCAATCACAGGTGCATCAGAAAGTGGGAATCATAGCAAGAGGAAAAGCACCAAGCAGTGTCTGTTTGTTAGTTAAACTTTCCTGTACAGCTACTGTTAAGGGCACATCTAAGATTTGGTCCCACAGTGTCATTCACAGTGCAGATGAACTGTTCCTCTCATTTCTACCTGTCATTTTGCCCCTACAAAAACCTCCTGCATTTTTATCTTTCTCTTTAAACCTCGGAAACTGGACCAAGCCCAAAGAGGAGAGGATGACCAGTTTGGTACCACAGCAGCACTCTGACAAGGGCAGCAACTGACAGCAAAGCCCCCGAGATTGCCCTGCTCTGATCAAGCCCAACCGTTCCTGATGGCCTTAGAATTACCTTTGACAGCAGCCAGAAACAAGGAGATGGCTGCAGAACCTCCCCAGCACTTGCAGGGTCCAGCAGGGATGGCAGCAACACAGCAGGGCTGCAGACCTTCCCTCTGCTCCCCAGCCCTTCACTGCACACCAAAAAGAAAAATACAGTGCCAGCTGCCATGGGAGGCTTTTTGAAAATCAGGGTATTACACAACTGGACAGCTAAATCAGAATAGAGATTCCCAAGTTAGTCCATATGGTTCTGTTCTTCAGTTCTTATATTGTTTTGCCCCATCTAGACAGTAATCAGGCTCTCAGTTGAGTTTTGCTGCAGCAGACACTGGCTGAGCCATCATTTTATTAATAGCATGATTACAGTATAAATATTTTATTCCATGGTGTGTGTAGGAGGCTTCATTTTTCCTTGGATTCTTTGTGTGTGCATCCTTTTTAAATACAGCTCTGTTAAGGCAAATGTGTCAGTTCCAGCTCTTTCAATATTTTCTTTAATGTTCTCAGTATTTTCTCAATTGCTGATAAAGATTAATTAATGTGCCGATACATTCCATGAATAAAATTTACACAGAACAATATAATTTTTCTCTAATGGGGTCATACAAAAGGATGCAGTAAGAATGTAATTAAAAATAAAATTCTAAAACCTCACGAAATCTTCCATGGTGCAGAGTTCTGAGACAGATGCTGGGGCAGATACTGTCCATAAATAGCCAGCATTTTCAAAAGCATTCCCTCTTCATTTCTCTCCTAAATCCTCATCATCTTTTCTGCACCCAGTGGAAGGACCATATGAACTGAATACCAATTTCAGCTCCAGTGGGTCTACAGGAAATTATTTTTATATGTTTCTTTAAATTGGAGCTTCTTTCCATAATACCATTTATAACTTTGGCTACATTAGATGTTTATTTTAAAGGCTTTGTTTTTATTTGGCAGTGTTCATACTTACATCTAAAAACCTTTGAGAGAGGCATTCATACATTTCAAACAGAAATGCTGAAATACAAGTCTGCTTTTCATGGCAATGAGATGTGATGAATGGCATTTTCACATTCAACCCCTCTGACACCAGCAGTTCCAGAGCTCCTTAAAATACACCACACAACCTTGTTATACTACAGGATATTTCTTACAGTGCAGTGTGCCTGGTTCAAGTGATGCTTACTGCCCACGGAGACAGTGAATAAATTGTTTAAGGAGTGTAGAAACCCGTCCTTGTGCAAAACTCTCCAAGCCAAGGCTGGTGAACGAATGTGAAGGAATGTGGAGGGGGAACACAGCCAGGTACCTAAGGCATGAGCTCAGTACAGCACATTTAAAAAGGCACAGAAGTAACACATGCCATGACAGAGTCAATGGTACACAGAAGTATTAGAGGCTGATAAGGGTTGTAGAGGAAAAGGATTTGCTCAGACGGGTTTTGGAAACCAAACTGATTTCAAAAGCCAAAAATGCATGGTTGGAATCAAAAGGCTTCAAAGGAACAGCCTCAAAGTAAAGTAGTAAAACTTGAATTTTATGGTCTGAAGTAAATGTAGGATTCAAGCTGAGTTATAAAACTGGTTATAAAAGTGGAAAACTGTTCAAAAGTGGATGTAAATGTGCATTGAGGTTGTTATGTCTAGGATGTCCAAACAGACAGGTAAGCATGACCAAAGCCACTGTCATCTTTCAGGAGAAAAAAAGTAAGAGACAGAAATGTAGCATGTGTGAATCCAGTTATACATCTTGCTGACCTCAACTATCAGCTTCACTCACTTCAGAAGGGAGGTACAGGCTAGCCTGGGAAAATAGTCCCTTGATATGCCATGCTCAAAAGGGTAGTGGTGATACAGCTGCAAAGAACACATGACTTCTCAGTTGATAAAAACCATCCTAACATCAGTCAGCAGATGGGGAAAGGGAAAGAGCAAAGGGAAAAGGAAAAGGAGAAAGGGAAGGAAAATAGGAAATGGGAAAAGCCAAGCATAAGTTTCTCAGCATTCATATAACATTTTGCTGGCAGATCTGAATAATAACTGAAACATAACCAAGTGCACAAAATCTAGAGTAGTGCAGAATTAATCAATAATTTGAGGACAGGCAGTAGCTTTTGCTATATCTACTTGAAATATGAAAAAAAAATGTATTTGGATAGTGAAGAGTTTTAAAATTCCCAAATGACTGCAAAACAGCATGCCTTGTGTACCATTTTCTGTATACTGATCTTCAATACCTGTCCTGCATTATAATAGCACTAATCTGAAGAGATACCACAACATGGGTGTACAGGAATATTGCTGAAAGTTTTTTTGTTACTGTACATGCACAGGAATCATAGATTAGGACAAGAAAATCCTTCACAGTATGGATTTCCAAAGAAGCCACGTTTGATTTAGAGAGACAACACCAGGATGTGAATGTAATTGTTCCTGGAGATAATGGGAGAACAAAAAAAAAGAGGAAGAAAATTTCAAAGGAAATAATTTTCAGCTTTAATACAATAATCATACCACTGTCTTAATGGAGCCCCTCATTCCAGTGCTTGGAGCTTGCAAGGGAAGCACTTTGGCTGCTAGAACAGTTGCCACAGAACATGGGTTAGGTGGGAAGCATGGCTTGCCAGCCCAGTAACAGCATTTTATTGACTTCTAGCAAGGTCCTGCTGCCAGGTGATTAATAAAAGAAAATCAGCTCTGAATGATCCACAAATTAAGCTTTTCACGTTATGACCTGTTAATTTGGCCCTATTCAAGTGAAGGTACTGTAAATTTTATATCTGGAAATTGTCATAACTAAAGAACCCATCTAAATGATCAACCAAAAAAAAAGCATAAAAAGTTGTATTATACTCAGTAATATAAATATTTTATATTGTTCCCACCCAGTCCTAGTTAAAGGATGGACCAAAGAAACAACAGCCTGCATAACAGTTCTCAGTAAACATATTTGTGTTCTGTGACATTCACAGCTGACCTAAAGATCCCTCTGTGTCTCACAGCCATAGCAATCTGCCATTACAGTACTCAGTCTATCTTAGTTTCAATTTACAGTATCAATCTCAAAAAAGAAAAATACTCTGACCTTGTTAACAGGCTGGGGCAGCTGGAGGAAGGCTTATTTGTTCACTTACATTCCCAAACTGCACAGTTGAAACAGACCAATCCAGACTTACCTGCAAGAAAACGACATACAAACCTGGGTTACAACTTCAAACTTAATAAAACTGTCACTGAAGAGTGCAAATGAATAATGGTTCCCCGAAAAATGTTACAGTACTTAGAATTAAAATAACTATTTGTAGCATAATGAATAATTTATTTAACTGTACTTTTCTCCTAGCTCCTAAATAATTAAAAGAGCTTTATTTTAACCTGATAATTTAACTACAAAAAGGTTGCACTGTCAAAGGGCAAAAATATCTGTTGTCTTTCTTATTACAAAGTATTGTTTTATCTGTGCATTGAGCCTTCTCCTCCAACCCCGGCATTCCCTGGCACAGCCGCTTTACAATGCAGCAGATTTCGGCACTGTTTAAAACAGCATGACGGAGTGCAAGGCTGAGCAGACTGGAAAAGATGGGCTTTGTGCACTTCTCAATGACCTTTTAAGTAGAAGAAAGGTCAGAAGGCACCATCCACATGGTGAACTTCTGTTCCTACCACGGAAGCAAGTACCCAACTATCAACTGGAGTCAGGTGAGCTTTTATAACAAAGCCCTCACATCAGTCTCCCAGCAGATTTCATTACAGAATGAGATTTGGGTGAAGAATATTTGAGTGAAGCATTTTTTTCCATCTGCCAAAAGACAGTAAATTTATTAATGGTGGTTTGATAATCATCACGAGAAGACCCTTTCCATGCTGGGTGGCACACAGCCATTCCAAGTGAAATATCATACCTGAGTTTCCCAGGTTTCTACCCCCACTGGCTGCCCAATGCACTGAGGTGAGTTAGACTGTACAGCACAGAACGATTCTGCATCAAGTCCCAGAGTGGCAGTGTGACAAACGGTCCCACTCACACACAGCCTCTCCTCCCTCCAGGGAACAGTCCCAGACTGGCAGTGACAGTCCCACAGCAGGCCCTCCCTCTCTACTCCGCAGGTGACACAATACAGCCAGTGGATTACTGCCCGTGTTTGTGGCACTAATCTCCCTTCAGCCTGAAGGCTCTTGTCCCCACCTAGTGGCACCGGAGCCTCGCAGGTGACAGAGCGCAGAGCCGCAGCCCGGCTGCGCCGGCAGTGCCGCTGGCTCTGAACCCCGTTACCGTGCGCAGCCCCGGTGTCCAGCGGGCAGAGCCCAGAGCCCCAGTGTCCAGCAGGCAGTGTCCAGAGCCCCAGTGTCCAGCGGGCAGAGTCCAGAGCCCCAGTGTCCAGCGGGCAGAGTCCAGAGCACCAGTGTCCAGCGGGCAAAGTCCAGCACCCCAGTGTCCAGCAGGCAGTGTCCAGAGCCCCAGTGTCCAGTGGGCAGAGTCCAGAGCCCCAGTGTCCAGCGGGCAGTGTTCAGAGCCCCAGTGTCCAGCGGGCAGAGTCCAGAGCCCCAGTGTCCAGCGGGCAGTGCCTAGAGCCCCAGTATCCAGCGGGCAGAGTCCAGAGCCCCAGTGTCCAGAGCCCCAGTGTCCAGTGCCCCAGTGTCCAGAGCCCCAGTGTCCAGTGGGCACTGTCCAGAGCCCCAGTGTCCAGCACTCAATGTCCAGAACCCCAGTGTCCAGTGGGCAGCCAGATCCATCGGGAACACCGCACATTCACAGCAGGAACGCCTCACAATCATTGGGAAAATCGCACATTCCCAGTGGGAACACTGCACATTCCCAGCGGGAACACTGCACGTTCCCAGTTGGAACACCGCACATTCCCAGTGGGAACACCGCACATTCCCATTGGGAACACCGCACATTCCCAGCGGGAACACCGCACATTCCCAGCGGGAACACAGCACATTCCCAGTGGAACACTGCATATTCCCAGTGGGAACACCGCACGTTCCCAGTTGGAACACCGCACATTCCCAGTGGGAACACCGCACATTCCCATTGGGAACACAGCACATTCCCAGTGGAACACCGCACATTCCCAGTGGAACACCGCACATTCCCAGCTTTGGGAACACCGCACATTCCCAGTGGAACACCGCACACTCCCATTGGGAACACCGCACATTCCCAGCAGGAACACCGCACGATTCCCAGCGGGAACACCGCACATTCCCAGTGGAACACCGCACAGTCCCAGTGGAACACCGCACACTCCCAGTGGAACACCGCACATTCCCAGTGGAAAACCGCGCACATTCCCACTGGAACACCGCGACATTCCCAGCAGGAACACAGCACACTCCCAGCGGGAACACCGCACATTCCCATCGCGAACACCGCACATTCCCAGCGGAACACAGCACATTCCCAGTGGAACACCGCACACTCCCATTGGGAACACCACACATTCCCAGCGGAACACAGCACATTCCCATCGGGAGCACCGCACATTCCCAGTGGGAACACCACACATTCCCTTTGGGAACACCGCACTCTCCCATCGGGAACACCGCACATTCCCTTTGGGAACACCGCACATTCCCAGCGGGAACACTGCACATTCCCAGTGGGAACACCGCACATTCCCATTGGGAACACCGCACATTCCCAGCGGAACACAGCACATTCCCAGTGGAACACCGCACACTCCCATTGGGAACACCGCACATTCCCAGCAGGAACACCACACATTCCCAGCGGGAACACCACACATTCCCATTGGGAACACCGCACACTCCCAGCAGGAACACCGCACATTTCCAGTGGAATCGCACATTCCCAGCGGGAACACCGCACACTCCCAGCAGGAACACCGCACATTCCCTTTGGGAACACCGCACACTCCCAGCGGGAGCACTGCACATTGCCAGTGTCCCCAGGGGAGGACGATCTGCGCAGCACAGGGGTCCCCGCAGTTCTCTCAGCTCCACCCGCATTGCTCCCAGCCCGTGCCCTGGGGATGCTTTAGTGCCGGTGGGATCCTGCTGCCACCTGCTGTCACCGTGTCACACAGGAGCCCACACACCGTGCCCTGGCAGCCCACGGCTGCAGGGAATGAGAACAACGTGAGGAAAGAAAAGAATGGTCATCACTGTATGAGTTTGGGTTCGATCATGAGGAATTCTCCTTTCCTGCTGCATAAATGAACCAAATTTGTGCTTTACTGACTTTGCACATTAATACTCAAAATTTCAAAGGGACTATTTAGGCAACCGTACACTAACATTATTTTGCTGAACAAATAATCTTCGGTCTTTGTACACACAGTCTTTGAAAAACCTTGCCTTTCTTCCTACAGAAACTTGTGCTTATGGCCCAGTCCTCAACACCAGTGTGCCTCAGTGGATGACAGCACAGAGAAGTGTGGGAATGGCTCGGCACAGTCACACCAGGCAGAAACCAGAGAGAGGGCTAGGGAAGCCAGAGCCAAAGAAACAGCAGGAAGAGCATCCAAGGACTCTCACTTTTACTTGCCTTATTTCTTTTCTGAGTCCCCAGCCAATGCAAGCCCAGATAATGGCAGGAAAGAGCTAAATGGCAGAGTTTAACCCTGCATAGTTCTGGGTGCCACCAAGCAGGAGCAGCCAAGGCTGGCTGACCTGTGGCTCAGGGACATGACAGCCAAAGGCATGCTTTAAGGCTTGCTTGACACCACAGCCTTGCCAGGCTTAAAGTCTAAGCATTTGTAACTTTCATTGATATGAAGTTAATGCATGTCAAAACATGCAAATATAGTCATAAGCATTCTATCTTATTTGCATTATTGAATTTCTGCCCTTGAAAGTAACAACAGGCAATGGTCTGCTAAGGGATGATAAGAATGTCACAGTGCCTGCCACAGCCACATCAGGAATAAACAGCTTTATGGAATGAGACATCTGAGACTCTGTCATGGGAAACCTGGTCCGACTGCATGTGAGGGGTGTGTAGGAGCAGGGCACCCAGGGGCTCAGTGGAGCCGATGCTGTGAAGGGGTCTCAGTATCAGCAGTAAAAGTCTCTGGCATTGGAAGTGTGAGAGCCAGAGGGTCTCATTAGTCAGACTGGGAAATCTCCTTTTGTTCCCCCAGTGCATACAGCCCACTTGTCCTCTCCTCGTCCAGCTCTGAAAGATCCTCACCAAGAGGTAAAATTGGAAAAACCTACCACAAGAATAGGTTTTATGGCTCCTATCCAAGCTGATGGGACTCTGCTGATCTAGACTGTCAGGTCAGCATCAGTGTTTTATACTCCAAGGTGTCCCTACAACCTCAGCCAACAGCCCTGTCTCACTCCAGGTTGTGAAAAGAACAGAGACTGGCTTCTCTCCTTCTCCAGGGCTAGAAGGACAGCTGGCAGTAGGTGTCCTGTTTCTCTCTTTTTGTGTTCTACAGCATGTCCAGCCATATCACAAGGCCTTGCAACCAGGAGACAGACTGCCTGACAGATTGCTTGATTGTTCTTTGGGTGCTGATTTCCCTAAACTGTGGCCATAAAGTACCTCAGGCTCCCTTGGGATTCAGCTGCAGCTCTATTCGTTTGTTTTCCCAGAGAAGGAAGGCATTACAGTGATCAGTGACTTCCATGCAAGTAGATTCTCCCTGCTGTACTAATATTAGGAAGCATCCCAGACACCCCCTGCTTCCCAGCAATGTTAGAAGTGCTCCTCCTCTATCAGAGACAGAAACCAGCCCTGCTGCAAGAAACACCACTGCATGTGATCAAGAATGGGTGAGCACTCTTCAGCTAAACTGAGGTCACCCTGGCTCATGCAGGAGCAAGAAGTGAAGTGGCTTTGTCTGAGTTCATTGACCCTGAGGACTGGCTAGGCTGGGTACAGGCTCTTGGAGTTATCATCTCTAAAGGGTTATTTCCCTTGCAGGAAGGGAGAAGCCTGTGCAGAAAATTCCTTCCCTTTTAGAAAGAAAAACATTAGAAGCGCACTAAAAGCATATTTTTCTTTGTGGATAGAATGCATTATCTTAATCTGCTGGACTGAGTCATAGATTGCTAAGTGTTCTTGGCACCCTTATCGGTGGGTATAGCTTCATGCTTGAATTACAGTGTTCTGCACTGGCAAGGATGGCTGGGGGGCTGGAATGGGGCATTAGCCACAGTGGGAAAATAGCACCCTGAGACATAATCACCTCTTGCACATTTTGTGGAACATTCATTGAACTTCATTTTTACTTTTCAGTGGGTGGCCTCCAAGCCAAGCTGCCTTACAGTATGCAGAGACTTTTGCATAGGTCCAACAAATCTGAAATGCAATTACCTGAAATAGGATTTATATGAAATAGTAGCATATGTATTTGCAAGTTGAATATCTCTGAAACAGGAAGAGCTAAACAGAGATCTGGATACAGCTTTTAAACTGAAAATCCTGTTTCAGGTGCTAGGCATAGATTAATACCCCTCCATATGGGTAACATATTTTTTGCACAGCCAGTGATTTGATAACAGTCATTAAGCAGAACTGTCATTTCACATTAAGAAAGAGGCAGTCAAAACAACCGTTATGTGCACGTCTCCTAAATTATTCTGCAAGATCTGTGGGACCAGGGCTAGGCCTATGTTGATTCCAGATCAATATTTGCATGGTGAGATCAGAGGGAAAAAACAAGAGGACCCATTTTTGAAGCTTTAGAGACATGCTTGGGTAAAGCAAATGCAGGAGAATCATTCCAGTGGCAGTCAATGAAATTCAGGGCTACTGCTCCCTACTTTGAGGATAGTGAACAGAAGCACATGTAGAAATCTCAAACCCAGTTTAAACCTAGTTTAAAGCCCCTTCAATCATCTGGCAAGTCCTAGATCAAAGATACTTATTCCCTTTGTCAGACAGACCCCATAAGGCCCGAGCAGACCAGGCTTGGCAGAGCGAGTCCCACGGTCTGACTACCAGCCCTGACTGTGGTATCATTGCTCCAACCACCTGCTGACCCACCAGGTTTGTCTGGCCACTCCACATTGGCTTTAGTCAGGTGGAGGTGATACTCATTTATGATTGCATTTCACATAGACATTGATCTGCTGAGATGGATAAAATCCTCCCATTGCAGCTGATGCAGAAGGGCAACACCTGTCAGCAAGCCTTTATGAAAGGCAGGTCCTGCTAGACCAACCTTATCTCCTTCTGTGACATGGGGACCCACCCAGTGAATGAAGGAACCGCTGAGGATTTTGTCTGTCTCGACTTACTAAGTTTCCTGTCTCAAGTAATAAGCGAACTGGACAAGAGGAAAGGCCTCAAGTTGCACCACAGAAGGCTTAGATTGCATATTTGGAAAAATTTCTCCACAAAAGGGTGGTAAGGCATTGGAACCAGCTGATCAGGGCAGGGGTGGAGTCACAATCCCTGGAGGGATTTAAAAGAGGTGTGAACGTGGCACTTGGGGACTGGGTTCACTGATGGCCTTGGCAGAATGGCTGGACTTCATGATCTTAAAGTTCTTTTACAACCTAATGACTCTATGATTCCATCCAACCACACAGGATGAATTCTACCTGAGGGTTTCCAAAGTACTCTATGTAGCAACAGTGAGTCTGTGATCCTCCTTTATGAACTGCCCTGTGGAGAGCCAGGATGGAATGAGAAGTGTTGTCAAAATAATTCTGTAATGCTGTGAATGATTCTATAAGCTACACACATACTGAGCCAAATTAATGTCTGCTGTACCTGACCTATAGTTGAGGAATGCTGGTTTACTGGACTGGGAATAGCTTGTTGTGTTGGGTTGATGTGGCCAGGAGTGTGTATTCTATCACCATCTGTTAAAACCGGGTGGGGCAGTGATTCCTTATCTCTGTGGTGCACACTATCTGCTAATGGGCCATCTTTAAGACAAGATGGGGCAATCATCTTTATCTTTTCCACAACCCATCCTCCCTCCAAGAAGATATCATCTGCTGCTGGGCCAGTGAGTCCCAGTGCATGACTGATAAAATTACATCATCCCACTGGGAGATGCTCCAGCCAGGGGAGGAGCCAAGCCTTTCCTACCTAGACAAAAACTGAGATTTTGAACAGCAAGTTACTTTCTCTCCACTGGATTCCAGAGGAAAGCCAGACCTTTCCACATCATCCCTGGACCTTCAGAGGAAACTGCAGCTTCTACAGGAGCACTGCTGCAGCTGAACCACATCTGCCACTGCAGGAGGATGCAGCCACCATTGAATGGGACTGCTGCCAACACCCTGCCTGACTGACGGGCGTCAGCTTGGATTCTGACTCTGGCAGTGCTTTGGGATTGTTCTTTGTAATACTGCATTTCTATTTTAATTTTCCTAGTAAAGAACTGTTATTCCTAATTCCCATATCTTTGCCTGAGAGCCCCTTAATTTCAAAATTATAATATAATTTGGAGGGAGGGGTTTTGCATTCTCCATTTCAAAGAGAAGCTTCTGCCTTTATTGGCAGATACCTATCCTTCAAATCAGGACACTTGTTTATTGGATCTACAAAATATTGTTACTTTAAGAGTCCAGTGAGTTCCTCTGACTTGAGTTCTCTTTCTTCAAAAAGGTTTTTTTTTCTAACTGGACTTATTGACCACTTTGACTTTAGACAAGAAATCATCACTGTGTTAGCAATCACCAAAATTGTCTTCAGTCCCAAGACATTATTCCCTGACACGTCATGGACTTCAACTTTTTGAGCTGAGAATGTTGTTAAATTATTGTCTGATAAAAAGCACTTCAACGTGCAAAGTATTTTACTTTTGTCATTTTGATCTGAAATTTCAAAGTGAGTATGTGTATATTTTCAAAATATTTCAAACACTTGTTACTATGCTTTGCTGCAAAGCAGCTTTCCTTTATAGAGGAGCTCTCCTTTATATGAAGGAACAGATCATCAGGGCAAAGTAGCCATCTCCAGCTCCAACATGCTGGGCTCACTTTCTTAAACTTGCTGCAGTAGAGAGGGTCATAGAAATTCCTGGGTTTGTGTTAGATTCCCGTTGGTGTCTGCCCCTTTACATCTCACTTCAGCTGGCAGGTCTACCAAAAGATAACAAGTAGCTGGTAAAATCTGAATTTTTCCCCATGCAACACTGCAACATTAAATTTCTGTTCACCATGCAAATACAAAACAATCTCTCTTGAAATTGTGTCTTGGTACTTCTACATTCACACCTTCTACCCAGGGTTGCAGCCACAGCTGCCTTTTCTTGAAGGGAACATGTTATTGACTCTTCTTCAACCCTGATGTGGAATAGTAGCTACATTTAACAGTAACACAACCAGCCACTACTAAACCTTGTGCTTTGTTTCCATGCCTTGGAATAAATAGCTCTTCCCAAGCATTATCTCTCAACACAGCGCCAGAGCCGAGAGAAATATGGATTTGTTTGGTAAAAGTACCTGTAACTCACATCTTGTCAAATGTTGCAATGCCTTGGGGGGTGAAAGTTATTGATGTCACCACCTAGCATAGTGTCCAAGACTGTCTGTGGATGCTCTCATGTGCTGCCAGGTTGCAGGACACAGCTGCTTGGATTTGATTCTGATGCTGTGTGCAAAACCAGAATGGAACAAAAGACTTGTGCAAATCTGCCTGCAGCATCAAAGCAGCTCTGAGGGTTTTCTGATGAGTGTTGCAAATCTAAATCAAGAAGATATTCAATGGTTTGATTTTTTTTTGGTAGGAAATAACATCTCAAAAGTTTTAACACACCTTTACAAACTGTGATGTTATCTGTCCAAGATGAATTTAACAGGCAGATGAAGCATAAGGGATAACTAAATTGGTTGTTTCCCTGGGAATCAAAACCAATCAAAAAACTGAGAACAGATTTCCTGATAGCCCATCAGAGGAGAGCAAGGGTTCTCAGTTTGAGGAACATTGCCGGGATAGTACCAGGGCTGCAGAACATGGCTAGGAGGGGACGGAGCTCATCTGTGTCCAGCTTTACAGCTGTGCACACATACACTCACAGAACACCCCTTTGGGAAATCACTGCCTTAAGGGAGTGACATGCTAGAACATCTCACAGCCCCGAAATGGAAACTGCTGGTGCTCACAGCACAAGTTCTCTGTGGAAGCTACCATCTTGATTTTGGGTAGTGCCTGGAACCTGACAACATCCAGTTCCTCACTGTGCCAGGACTGAAAGCACAAAGGAGGGAAACACCTCTTGCACATGGAAAACACAGAGCTTTCCAGCAGGGCCTGCCTATTTTTAAGACCACTTATTTTCAGCAATCTCACTGAAGAGTTTTGCTGTAACTTAACCAAACACAACTCTTTGAATCCATGAAATTTGCACTGAAAACATCCCACTTGAAAAATGTGTGATTGAGGCGCTAATGAAGAGCCCTCTTGAGCTGCAGCCTAATTTATGGAGAGCAAAAATCCATGAAGAATGGCTGAGCTTTCACAAAAACCTTCAAGACCTCAAGAGTAATTTCAAATTTGCAGAGCAATTTAAGAGAATGTTATTTGCAGGATTTGACTGCCTCAGCAAGACATCACAGTATCAACACTAAGCTACACGAGGGCTCAGAGGCTCATAATGAGCCCAGGCTCAGTTTGTCTGGCTGGCACTCTCTCTTCCTGCATTGATGGCCAGTATTGGCCAGGTCTGTGAGAGCAGCAATAATGATGATGTTTTAAAGAGCTGTCCTAACAAGATTATTTATCAATTCACAGATTTTCTCAGAATCAGCAAATTAACAGCAATTTTCCAATCTCCATATTACATCCTCCCAGATCTTCAGATGCTGATATGTGAGAATTCTTTGTGATTTTTCTTAAAGCAGCAGCTTTTTCTATGTGTGGTGCAATGAAATAAGATATACATTAACACCAAGTGCCCTGGAGTTAAAATTACATCATGATACCTCTAGTGTGATGGTGATGTCTTGAGGCAAAATAAACCCTGTTGGGAAATACACACAAGAGCAATTTCACTTATTTTTATAAAAAGGGAGGATTCTAATGGGACATTTTGTAGGCATCAAAAATTTGATGAAAAGAAGAAAAATCGTTGTTTCATCTAAACGCCACAAACCCTATTCCCACCACCCAACAGCTTTGACCAAATCTGCTATAGTATTTTTTTTTCAATTACTATCCTCATTTCATTTTAGCAACTCAGTAAACAAATGCAAATTCAAGTCAGCAATTAAAAAAAATGAAGTGTGTCATAATATACCACCTCCATTACCAGACAGCAAAGTGCTGTATAATCCAGGCTAAACTTAAGTTTTCCTCCAAGAACAAAAAATGCCTGGTGTAGCTTCAGACATGGATAACACTAGATAGAACTCTTAATACTTATCTTTTTTTAAATGTACGCATTATTTTAAGTCTACCTATTAGCAAGCAGTTCCTTTCCATAAGCTCTGGATTTATAACCCTCAGCAGAGGCTGAATAAGACAAAGCCAAGACCCTATTAACCTCCCATTTCATGTTCCTCAGGTTTACACAGCAAACCTCAGCAGCCACAATTTGTTTTCATGTCTCAATCAGCTAATAAAAATTAATTTCCACTTGTGCTGTGCTATGGAGTTGTAAACATTTATAGGGATGTGAAGAACTGGCCAACAAGAACACTAATGTGCAGATTTTTACATCTTACACCCTTTCCCCCTTGTCGAGGCATCTCTGACACCTCCTTGGCAAAGCCAGGCTGGGAGAGTAGAGAGGATTGGTGAATTGTTCAGAGAATGTAAAATAATTTCAAAACTAAAGCACATTTTTTCAGAAATATCAAATGTAATTTCTTATCCTGAGAAGGGCAGTAGGCTCCTGGGGAGCAAGGGACAGAGGTTAAGACCTAACCTTGGCTCCTCTCAGCTCAGCAGCTTCAATGAGATGTTTGCAGCAAAATTCATCAGCATGAAATAATGAGGCTATGAGAGGCATCATGCAATTTCTTTATTTCCTCTTAATTATAACTTAAAATTTTAATGTCAGGAATTTGACAGGGGTTTGAGCTAGTGAAATTATTGCTTCAACAGCAATTAATGTCAGGCAGAGAAATGTGCTTAGTCCCAAAGGAAAGCCACGAAGGTGCCCCGGAACAGGAAGGCAATTCTCATTGTTCTGCCGGTGGCTGGCAGCTCATGGGCTGGCTCAGAAGCCCAACCCTCCTTCCCAAACACATCCCTGGTCTCCATCCTACCACAGGGTCACTTGGGGAAGGAAAGCAAGATGCACCTGTAACAGGAGCTGTTACCAGGGTGTGATGGGTGGGCATGGTCCTGCAGCAGGGCACAGCAGGGCAGGGAAGGTGCTCCCAGAGCAGGCACAGAGGGTTTCTCTCTGACTCCTGATCTTGTGCAGCTGAAGCATGAGGCCAAATAGAGGCCTTATCCCTACAGCATTAGACTGGAGTTGTCTCGCTCCAGTGGCAGTGAGAACAAAACTCATGGCTTGGATTATTCCCAGGACCTGACTCTCATCCCTGTGACTGCATGGGACCATTAAAACTGTGTCAAGCTGTGCTCCTTAAAACATGGGATATCCTGACAGCATGGCCTGACACCAGCAGTGCTCCTTGGACAGCTGAGTGGGCTGAGAACTGTGTCACACTGCCTCCTCTTCCCACTTCCTAAGCAATGTGCATGTCTTACAAAACCTCTTATTTTGATGTTATAGATGCCAGGCCACAGTTGTAGCAAGCCTACATCCATTCATTTGGAAGCCTCCACAAAATTAAAAAAGTTCCTAAAGTACAAGGGGTCAGATTACACAGAGCATCTCAGGCTTTTGGGATAAAGCACTGGGCAGTATTGACTGGCATCATGTGAAAAATATAGAAAGCATGTCCAAAAGCTAAGGTTAAGTTTCTCCCAACGCACTACAGCTTACAGTGTATCAGAATATTCCTTGTGCTTTATGTTCTTTGATCTCTTATGGCTCTCCTGTTATTTAAAAGTCCTCACCCATGAAATAAAATGCTTATTTAAATGTGAAATTACAGCTCTCTAACAGCAGAAACTTATGGAAAATGAGGCTTGCAGGGCTGATTGAATTTGAGCTATTAAACAATTACAGATTTACTGATGATGGACTAGCATGTACTTCCATTGAAGAAATAGAAATTGCAATGAGTCTTACTTGTTAAGAATGTGAGATAATGACCTTTTTATTTAATTATACTTTTTAACACATTTTTATATTGTTGTTTGCTTAAGGTCCAGCAGTGAGATGCCTAAAAGTGAAGCAGTAATTTTCTATGTGACAAATCACTTTCATTGCCTGTATTTTGAGTTTTGAGGTAGAAGACTTTAAAGAATGCAAGAAATTAATCACTGAACATCCCTCTTTGTATTCTCTGTTAGATAACTGCAGCAAAAAATACACAAGGAGATTACTGACAGGTGGATAACTTGATGGCAAACTTCAGTGCAGAATCACCTACAGACACTGGTAACAAAGAGTGTGAGAATAAAGCCAGGTGATCTGGCCTCTTCCACAGGGGCAGATTCCTCTCTGCATCCTGAGACCTCACTCCTGCAGAATAGTGGTTTTGTTATTCTAACATTAGAGATAGGCAAAAACTGCAGCCAAGACAAAACATTCCCAAAAAGGTAAAATAACATGTTCAACTGGAAACTCCACATCTTTCCATGGAGATTATTCTTTCATGGGGTGGAAAACCTGTACTGTAGATTTTCTGCCCCTGGGAGCCGTATGGATACGAACTATAGCACAATAGGTAACTTAAAGTCAACCTAAATTGGGCATGGATGAGAAGAACCACAGTTTCCTCATTTTCAAGACTAGAAGTTGAGTTATGGGGCAAGGAAGGGCTTGGAGTAGTTCATAAGAAATTTTTTACATGGAAATAAAAAAAAAAAAAAGCATGTAATTAACACATAAACATCTTTCTCACACAGAAGGGAAGCAAAGAAAATAGCAAGGCATAAAAATACTTGGGCACACATACTATTTCATGAAGCTGTTCCAGTAATTTAGCCTTTTGCTTTTCTGTAAGTTTCATGCATGGCTGTTGTTGAAACACAGTTCCTTCCTAGGAAGGGTAAAATAATTGATTGAGATAACTTGAGAAAAAACTAGAAATCCTGACATTTCATTTAAAATTACATAAAAATTGGGAATAGCCTCATTCATGTGAAGAAAAGCCTTATCCCTTTTAAAACATCACCTTTCCCAGAGAAGGCAGGGCACCCTCTCAGAACCAGCTCACTTTGCCAACAGCTCTGGGAATCTCAGGTTTTTTTACCAGTGTTATCGGTGTTAACTCCCACGGTGAGACAAACGCAGCCTCCCTCCCGAAGCCAGACCTCGCCTCGGTGCCTGCTGTGTTCTGCCAGAGGAGGTCAGCAGCGCCCAGCGCCGCTCAAGCTTCCACTGCATCCATGAGGAGAGGCACGAAGGCGTCTGCACAACGGGAACTCCCTTTTCCAGTTCATCTCAAATATTTCAGACCACTTCTGTATGATCCAGGCTCATCAATGCGCGGGCTGCAGCAAGCACAGCTCTGCACGGACCGCGTGGGAGGGCAGTAATTCTCACACACTTAAACACCCTTGAAAAAGCTTCATTTTATTCCAATTCTCTGTGGTTTGATCCTGCTACAGTATGGTGCTGTTGGTGAGGGGAAACACAGGTTTTGCTGTTGTTTGAGAGGAAGAGTGGGTTACAGCTGCTGTACATTTTTCCAATGTGTATTTGCATTTCACCAGCTGAGTGCAATTCAAGAGTTGCTTGTGTTAGGCCTTACGAACCTGATTATTTTACATCATCAGACATAGCCTTAAAATCCTTTTCCATTCACCACCTACTGTACCTCCTGTCAGCAAATGTAACACAGACTGATAATTATGAGCCACACAAGAACACATTGTCTCAGGTTTTCTATGGCCCCAGCCCACCCAATGTCTGTCTTCTCCAAAAGCAGATTGAATTTCCCACTGGCAAGCCACATCCACCAAGCCAAATGCCTCTCAGAGTCCCTGTGTGCCAGCACAGCCACTGCCTCGGGCTGCCCCTGCAGCTCAGACCATGCTGCACATGCTGAAAGATGCTTTTAGCAGCGTCAGCTTTTACATGGGGCTGCAGGCAGAAATGGCACAAGACTGACTGCAAAGAGTGAGTAACATCTGCCATGAGAATTTAGACTCCTATGAGAGTCTTTGTCGGGGGGACAGTCATCAGGACAAACTCAGGAGCTCTCTATAAGCTGAAGTTTGCAGTTTATTGTTAAGGGCGTGGGTATCAGGGTCCTGCTGTGAGCTGCCAGCACAGCTCAGAGCAGGACAGAGACACAGTGGGGGTAAGAGATAGAAGTAAGGGGGTAAGAGAGTGAGAGCAAGAGAGAGATTTTCCCATTTACATTACAATAAATCTTCTATGTTGAATATTCTAATTTCCACTAACCAATCTAACACAAGATACAAATCCTATAGCATTTACATACAGCCTATAAGAATCATTGCATTACCATAATGTGGTATACTTTAAACCCTAAAAACTACTCTTTGGATCCCAGCAGTCTTCTCTGACCTTTAGTCCTGCTCCCCAGCAGAGGATATTGTTCTGTCAAGAAGGCATTACTTTCAGACAGCCATCCTGTTATCTTCTAGTTATTTAGTAACTAAGGTTTGGTATCTCAAAGATGGCTTTCATTTCAATCTCGCTTATGGTTTCTATATTCTCAAAATCTTTTGCTAAGCACTCATATTTATAAGGTTTTCCTGATTTTTCATTCCCAACAGTCTCCAAACACCTTCGAATGCTTTTCAAAATGTTTACTAAAATCTTGCCTCTAGAGCATCATCTCAGAGCTGAGATTTACTCCTCGGAGAAATAATTTGCCCCATGAGGCAGAAACCTTCCCATCTGCCTATCTGGCATAACAAAACACATCCTGCTCTGGTGTCACATGAACTCAAGAGGGACAAAGTGAATCTCTCCACCTTCCCATACTATGTTCCCATGTCATGCTAACTCCCATCCTTTGCTGATTCCCACGATGTCGTTGAACAGAAATGTTTATTTATTAGCCCAAAGTGCCTCTCTGTTCCCCAAAGCTCACACTTGTATATGCCCCTGACAATAATAATAATAAAAAAAATTGCTGTACATTATTTTTCCATGGCATAAAGCCATAGATATACCCTTGTTAGAGGCAAGCAGCTGCTTTTGAAGGATACTGCTTTCTGCTGTTCAGACCAAGTGTGACTTATCCAAAGTATTATCACCAAGCACAGGATGCCAAACTGCTGCACAGGTTTGAGGATTTTCTTTTGAAGAATTAGCCAAAGAATTAAGGAAGAAAATGCAGAGAGGTTATTGAAATGTCAGTGGAAAACCAAAATATCTGGTGGGCAGGTTCTGGAATACCACTGGAACAGTAAAATAAAAAAGGTTTGACTGTTCCCTGCTGACCATATGGCTGGCACTTTAGGAGGGAGAAGAGGGTGCTCTGTCTCCCTGCATTTACCAAATAAAGAGTGCAAAAAAAACCCGTCAGAGAAGACACCCACACAGCAGGAGATCTCAGAGCTCAATGCAAATCACATTCCCTGTAAACTGGAAAGGAAACAACATGATATATGCAGATTAGTATGGGCAGCTTCACAATAAATGGGTTTTCAGAAGGGATTTGATTAAGGAGTAAGTGAAACTTCTCTTAGCAAAATGAGCTGACACCTAAAAAGTAAGACTTTAGTACTTTTTAAAGCACAGAATGGCTTTTACTTGTAAAACAAGGAATGTGTTTGCACATACAGCAGTAGAGCATCATGGTCTCACAGCTCAGTTTAGCTCCTCCCATTCTTCATTTTCTTTTTTTTTCCTTTTAATATCCAACTTCCCCTGCATACAGCAAGGCTAATAGCAGGACAGGCTTTTCTGCTAATCTTTGATCACAACAAATAATTATGTCTAATTGTCTCCTCCTAGAAGAGAGAATAGGTTCTGCTCATTTACAGGTGGGCTATGTTAATCAGATTTGTTAGTTATTTGTTAGTCTCTTTTCTTTTGGAAAAGGGCATAGTTGAAGAGAATTTCAAGGCAGGTAGAGTCCAATTTAGCCTAACATAAGAGATCCAGTTTCAGCCCTGCATGTGGGTATTTCCCCAATGAGAAGATGCTTGCCTGGAGAACTTTCTTTCCTTTCACACAAGAGAAATCCACTCAGATGTGTCAGGACACCTGATGGTTGTGTTCACTGCACAAGAGCAGTAACAAATACTAAATCACAACAGGCTGTCACTGCAGCTGGACTATCCTGCTGGATATTGCATGAGGCACAGTCACCTCAGTGCCAGACTGGGTGGACTCCCAGTAGCAGGAGGTGGACCAGGCCATGCCAACATCACCTTAAGAGTCTGCAAGAGTTAGGAAAAAGCTGAGCTAAGGTCTGCTGAGAAAACTTGGCCAGGTTTCACCTGGGCAGGGGAACTCTGCAGCTTGCCCTGACTTGGCGAGTTTCATCAGTGTGAGGCAGCACACAAGAGCTGCCCCACCAGAGACAGGAGCTTCCCTTGTCACCCACATGCATCCCTGTGCTCAACTCTGCATGCCTCGAGCAGAGGCAGGCAGATGAGCAGAGTTTTATGGCAGGTACCTTTTTCCATATCTCACAGTCATTAAAAGGTTGGCTGGCTGCAAATCCTGTGTCTCAGAAAGTCTGGACATGGATGCAACTCTCCCAGGAGCCCTGAGGTGGGAAAAAAGCCCCAGGATAACAAAATGGGCAGAGAAGGAAGTTCCAGCCCATTTCCTCCATTTCTGGGGACAAGAAAACCATGCTCTGCAGCATGCATAAACCTCACATTCAAGCACTAAAAGTTTGTGACACTCTACTTCTCTTACTCCCATTGTACATTGCTTTTCCTCCTCCTCCTGCACCTGGGGGTGGGAAAGCAAAGGGACAAATAGATGAGGAAGGAACATCAGCTGCTGGAAGCAGCAAACAGTGGAGTTTTCATCAGCTAAGGGAGGGCAATGACAACTAGTCAGCAGCATATAGGGGCCATGGTGATTTAACTGCAAACCACTCAGAGCACATGGCTACTTCAGGAGGAAGCTTTTCAAAGCTCATCTGTGGAGCCTGAATGGTGGTTTGAGATGGCTCCCTCATGAAGCAGTGCTTGGATTCTTCAGATAAAGATCAGCATAAGATTTTCTCATTCACCTCATGAAGTTAAATCCCATTCTATGTTTAACTCTTGCACAGAGATCAGTATCATTTGCAGTTACAGCTGTGGATAGAGTCACACAAGAAAGATCAGGAAAAATCAAGAAACTGGGGCTCCAAAAGAGACACTTCTCTAAATGGAACTCCTTTGGCAAGAAACCTGTTAAGTTCAGGAATTATCTGAATGACAATTTTATATCTTAAAACGTAAAGTGTATTATCTATTTTTTTAATAAAATAAATGCCGTGATACTGAAATCTGGTCAACTAATGTCCCTCAAGCATGTTCCTGCTGTCCAATGTACCAACCCCATGCTCCCCTGGTGGCTGTGAAGGCCATAACTGGGAGGAGATGAATTTTCCCCCTGCTGTCATTACTGCCTCTGCTAAGAAGGAGCCAAGCACAAGCGCAACATCCATTTTCCAGCAGATATTGAATTTACACCGCCAGCTTCTTTTTCATAACTCACTGATGAATAATAAGAGGGAAGGCCAGGCAGAGAGCACAGAGTATCAAACACTCATGTGGGTGACTGTAAGTATTGACTTTCCTCAAAATAAAGTGCACACCATTCGTGGCTGTATGCAGAGCATCAGTTTGCAGCTGGAAGTAGGACTGGCAGGAGATCTTAGGCCACATTAATGCAGCCCTGGCCATAGAGAGGGTTCTGCAACTCTCCCTCAAACTCATGTTGATCACAAGAGTGCCCAGAGGCTTTCAGGGTTGTGAAAATCTGGGTTTGGTGTGTCTCAACTGAAATCAATCAACTCCCCCACACCAAAATCTAAGAGAGTTTGCTTTAAGTCTGCTTAGTAATAATTGCTACCCATAGCTATCTGCAACCAAAGGAGGATACAATCAGTATGAAATCTGCTGTGAAAACAGAAAATTCAGAAAACTAAAAACCTGGTCATCTAAATTATTTACTGAAACTTGTTTCTGTTTCACTGATCTGTGGCACCCAGAGGAGAGTGGAGGGAAGGACCACTGGAGCAAGGCTGTCCCATGTCTGCAGCACATGGAGCACGTGCTGAAGGATCACGCCATGCCCACAGTGAGTGCACAGTAATTAGGGGAAGGCAGCATGTGCCTGTGCTAATTGTGGCAGCCAGCTGGGCCACAATGTTTCCCTGCTGTTCCCAGAGCCACCGGCACTGGCAGCCCAGGCAAGCCTGGTCATGTACAAAATGCAGCTCTTGATACAGGTTGCTGCTTTCAAAGACGTTTAAAAACAAAGTCCCCATCAGAGTAAATATAATTTATTTCCTCCCTTAAACCTTTTTCATTAAGACATGGGATTGATGCCATCTTGCAAGCATGGCTCAGAATCCAAATAGGGCTCTTAATTGTTTCAGAAAGGCTGGAAGAGATGGAACTATATTAAAAATATTTATTGGATGTAGCAGTACAGTAGTCTCTTGCAGTCTAGCAGTGGGGGGATGCATCTTTGGTCCTGTTGTAGAATGAAATAAAATAGAGCTCCTTTAAAAAGAGCCTGTATTTCTATGTAAACAGCTGCAGAATGAAATCAAACTATAATGGCAAATGTGAAAGAAATAACAAGGATCGACCATTCTTGATTTGCAGATGAGGATGTTTTTTGCTTGATGATAATATTTCACATTTTATGTCTTTTTGTCTTAACTAAGTGACTAAAAGCCAGCAAGAGAAGTCCTGTCCCACAGAGCTGAGCTGTCCCTGTCCCTGTCCCTATCCTTGTCCCTGTCCCTGTCCCAGTCCCCGTCCCCGTCCCCGTCCCCAGAGTGCAGCTCGGGCTCTGCGCAGCGCAGCCGCTCCCGGAGCACAGCTGGACCCTGCCCTGCCACACAGGGCTCCGTTTCCACGGCGTTGTGCCAGCAGAAACTCAGCCTGCCAGAGAGCTCCCTGCAATATCTCCAAGGCCTCACCAGCGAATACACCCAGGATCTTATAGAAGACCTGGCTTGCGAGCTAGCTGCTGAAGATTCACTTGCAATTACCATGTGTGCAGAAGGGGTGGAGCACCCTGCGATTTTCATCGCGTGTCTTAGAAGCAGCCAAATTAAAATCCTTATCATTAAGGAGCTGATAGCTCCTGTAATTGCAAGCATCTTTCTGTGTTAGCTGGAGGGAGTGGCATGACACACTGGCAAAGAGAAGCAGATCTGTTCATAAAATAGGAAAATATCTAACCAAAGGATTTTCCTGAAACGTTAATTCCTTTAAAGAAAGTACTAATTTAAAACAAATTGCTTATATAATTCATGCTGTCAATACAAGAACATTCTTCTGAGTTAAATCTTTTTGCCATGTACTGCTCTGACTCACCTTCCTGCCTGACCTACAGTGCATCTATTCCTGACTGAAAAGAAAAATTTTATCCCTGTGGGATGAGTCACACCTCTTTACCAGCCTTCAGGCTAAACCAAGTTTCTCTTTACTTTCCACAGATTGTATTTTTTAAGAGCTGATGACCTAAACAATTGACATATAGATCCATTTGACAAGAATAATTTAAAAACAAATATTAAAATATTCTCATCTCTGTGAAACAATGATCTCTCACTTGAGGGAGAAAATCCAGGAGGATACAGAGCTAGTGCAGGTTTAAATAGGATTGTTTTGAGGTCAATGAGAGAAAAATAAAATAGAAAGTTAGTTGATAATTGCATCATTCACTAAGGGGTTTGGCAAGTTTTGCAGAACTCATTTAGTGAGTGCAGTGATAAATGGGGTGGTTCTGCTCGAGGAAGAGGCTGTCTAGAGCACACAGCCAGCCAGACAACCCATTTACCCTAAGCAGAGACAGCCTGGATCTCCAGGGGAGCAGCCAAGCCCCAACCACCTGGCACAGCTCCACAGGGAGCTCCAGCACCCACAGACCTCGTCCAGTTTGGAGAATCCAGCTCAAGACTAAAATCAGTGAGTGGTCTGACTGGATGAGGTGACTCTTCTAGCCTTAGGAGTGCTCAGACCAAGGTTTAATACCAATCTCAGATCTCTCATTCAAGACATTTATTCTAATATGGGGACAGTTAATGTGGCTGTGAGCTGAAACATCCAGCAGCCACTGCCAGAATTTGAAAACATGCTCTTGCTTCCCACAGGGATTCATAGTAAAGAAAGTAAATTCTTAATGCCCTGGAGTCTTTCTATTCTTTATGTGAGCTCACAGCAGTGCCTGGCAAGTCACACAGCCCAAACAAGAGCAAGAAGGAGAAATGCCCCAGGTGTGCAATGGGCAGGAGCAGGACAGGGCCTCAGGAGTGGGAAGGGGAGGGCACCAACTCAGCATCCTCAGCAGCATCCAGTGCTGGAACTCATGGAGAAAAATGAGTTATTGGAGCAGTTCTGGTGATAGAGTTCAACCTGGGAAAACACCTGAGGCAGAAGACAAATGCAAGTTCTGCCAAAATGACCAGGAGCAGCCTGCACCCAGGAGCAGCAGGGTGGCAGCTGATGGCATGTGTGGCAAGAGAGAGAAAGCACCTCTCACTACAGCCCTCCTGCAATCAAACTGTCAAACACTGCTAGAGTAAAACACTGGAGACATTTGATAGATGGTCACCAGGTTTTTCTTTTACAATGTGTTGCCATTCCATTAGAATTTAATATGAAATGAAGCAAAAACACTCCTGAATTGCTGTACAAGATTGGTCTACTTAACAAAGGGAAAACTAAAAATGGATTGGGAAAACTGTTCTTTACAGTAAGCTAAGATCTGCTACAAGTGTGAAGAACAAAAAAGAAGACTGTGTGGAACATAAAGAATTGTACAAAAATGGAAAAGCCGTGGAAGTGCAGAACAAGTGAGAGCACAGAAGAACAAACAAGCAAAACTACAGCCCTGTTTGTTACACACAAACCTGAATGACAGAGGACACATTTTTCTGAACAATTTGACCCATTAAAGTATTGGCAACTGAAGCAATGAGAAAGATAGCATTTCAGCTGTGCCAGGACTATATTCCCTGTGTCTTCATTTCAGACAATGGTATTTTACTTTTCATGAGTTTTTCCACCTTACACTTACATCCTGGTCCAGAGCAGGAGCAGTAGCTTGGGTCTCTTGTTCCTACAGCTGCCAGCGATGCTGTCAGAAGTGCTATTTCCTTGATCAGTTTTCCTTAAAGACAGAACAGCTTTATAAAATATGTACACCGTGCAGGATATAAAAGGGACAATTGGCTTGTGTGGTTTAGGCTCACTGAGCCATAGGCTCAACATCAACCCGGAATGTCAGGCTTATCTCAACACAATCAGCATCACTGGAGGACAAATGCCTGGCTAATCTGAAGAACCACAGCTTGTGGAGAGCTTCCATGGAAAACTCACAGACATCTGAAGAAATGGAATAATGGAAAGATTTGGTGATAAGGTATAAATTAGCCCAGGCTTCAGCTGGGTTCCAGACAAGGGAGTCTGATTCCAGCAGTTGCCACTGCAAACTCGGTTGTTTGACACCTTTACAGAACAAACACAAAAAAGGGAGTGAGAAAAGGGGATAGAGGCTTGGTAGAGAATATCAGCATTCTAGAAAAAATTATCTAGTTTGATATTTTAGGAGTGGAAAGAAAGGAACACATACTATTTTTACACCACTTCATGCTCGAGCTCTGTGATTTCCGTATAATATGCAGATAACACAACTTAAGAAAACTTCATTGATGTGAAATAATCTTGATTGAAATTTGCAATAATGGTAACAAAAGACATAGAAAACTAAAATTAGTCATTTTAGATTACTATCATGCTGTTTTGTTGTGGGTAGAACTGCTTGGTTAAGCCTACACTTTAAAAACCAAGAGCTGAATACAGCACCTAGAGCCTCAGGTGTGGTAAGACTCACAACTTTATGTTGTGTACTCTGTTTCTAGAAGCCACATCTGACCTAAAAATTCCCTTCTGCTGTCACTTCACATCATGTTGCTTTTTTAGAATGGCCCTGCAGAAGGGATGCACCAAAGATTTGCAAACAGCAACCCAAAGCCTCCCTGCTGCCTGTGATGCTGGGTAGGTGCCTGGCATGGAGGATTTTCTTGGGTTTCTGACTTTCTGTTTGGGATTCCCAATCTCAGGGCTTTCAGTTTAGCCCTCCCACAGCTGGAGTGGATCTGCACATTTTCTCTCAATGTGGCTCAGTACATTTTTGTTCTCATCTGCTTTGCTGGAGTTGTTGTTCCTTGTGCTGGTGATGTGGAGTGGGGACCAGCTGCCTGTGCTGTCACACAGTGCTAGCACTGAAACACTTTGCCAAGTTTTAAAACAGAATCCAGAACAGCACACGGTCCTCTGGGCTGTCTGTGTTCCCCCCAAAGCTCTGCCAGCCGTGCCTGCCCTCAGGACAGACCACCTGAACCAGCCACCTCCTCCGGGCTGCCAAGGAGTGTGGGATCTGTAGGCTCTCCAGGACTCAGAATGAGGGGAATACCAGGAAGCATCAATGAATTTGGTGCTGCACAAAGTGATGTAGCTCAAAGTGAAATTAGAAGATTGTCTTAAAGGCCTATAAAGGTTAATACTACATTTTTCATTGAACTCTGTTTGATAAACTTCTCTATAAATATTCTAGGCATGATTTTTATTACAGCCACACTTCCCCACTCAATTGTTAGATTTCATTTCACCATGAATAAATAACTATCCCGGAATTTTTGGCAGTTCAGTGTTGTTCTAACCAGCTGGTCTTGCAATTCACTCCTAATGTTTTTGTGAAGCCATATTCTTTTTCATGCATCCTAAAGTGCCCAGCTATCTTCTATTATATTAAGTTTAGGGCACACTCATATCCAAATAGCATTAAACTGCATAAAACTGCTGCCTAGATGTTTTCCACGCACATTTTTGAAAAGTTTTGTTTAAAATACCTTAAATCTGTTGTCCCAGAGGCGTTACCACTATTTCTAATTGGACTGGCCTTGGCCAGCAGCAGGTCCATCTTTGGAGCTGCCAGAGATTGTCTCTGCCAGACTGGAGATAGTTTCCAGCAGCTTCTCACAGAAGCCACCCCTGCAGCTCCTCTGTTACCAAAGCTCAGCCATGCAAACAAAAAGGAGTAAAGAAAAGAGCATGTCAGTTAAATGTGGATTACAGCTTCACTTGGGATTTTCCTTAAAAATAGCCAGCAATAACCTGCATAAATGGATTCACTCCATAGGAAAAACAACTTCAGCCTCCCCTGGGGTAGCTGCTGGACAAGTCCACTGAGTCTGCAAGACGGGCACAGTCCCTGCTGCTTGCCATGCTGACAGTCCAGCAGAGGCTGTCTAGCTGCTCTCCGTGCCTTTGGGCCTTGCCTGGAATCACTGGAAAGTTGTTAGACCACTTTAATTTGTAAACCTATTGATGAGCATGTAATGTTAATGAAATGTTAGTGATGAGTAATTCTGGCTGATGAAACACAGTTAATTCATTGTGAATCTAATTTATTTACTGCTAAATTCTTGCCCTCATTTCCCCTAAACATGGAAAAGTCAGATTTAGACAAAAGCTTCGTGTATCAAATAAGACAATTATTTCAAAATTCAATCAAATTTCTATGTAAATGCCTGCATTTGAGTTTCCCTTAAAACTCTGTCTGCAGGCATATATCCAGCCATGGAGGAAGTGTACAATGCCCCTGGTGCCCACTAACTCATAAAACCCATGATGAAGGAGATGGGAACTACCTCTACCAAACCATCTCAACAAATGCAGTGCCAGTGAACAGCTGAAAGAGATTCCACATAACACCACAGGTATGGGAAGGTCCTGGCTGTGCCAGTGGATCAAGAGCAGCCCAGTTTTATCATCTCTGGATACTGAATTCAGAGCATCTGTGATATTAGGCAGCGTGACTGCCAGAATATCCTATCTGGCCAGCAATTTATTACACTGCACACAGTGTGATAGCCACTGGAAAAAACAGACAATGTCTGTGCCAACAGGGAGAAATATACTGTCCTGAGCAGCAGTGCTGTGCCCAGGCAGGGGCCAGTGCTGCCAGAGCTGCCCTGCTCATCCCCCATTCCTCAGCACGGCTCTGCTGCAGCAGCTGCTCCTGACATGCAGCAGATCAGGGAAAACAGTCCAATACCACACTTGCCAGCTGCCTTTCTCAAAGAAATTCGACAGCATTAATATTTACTCTCTTGCCAAGGAAAACACAGCCATAACACTATACCATAATCCTGTGTTGCCCAATACTGTCCCTCCCTTTGAGTGGCAAGTGTAATCCTGAGCTCCAGAGACTTGGCAATTGCATTCACTTCTGAACAACTGAGTAAATCCAGAGAAACAGATGGTGGAGAACCTGCCCTAGTGCAGATCCCTGCCCAGCTGCCTGAGAAGTGTTTTCTGATTTGCTGCACTTGTACCTGTGTGGGAGTCCAGACTATTCCTCTGGCTCCCCTGGAAGGTTTAAGACCCCCCTGGAGGGGCCCCCAAAGACCCTCGAATGAGGCCCAGGTGTCTCAGGGGCTGGATTCAGCTCCTTGGAACAATTTACCAACATTGAGAGAAGAAATGCAAGCTGCAGAAATAAACAGAGTGTAAATTAGACTGTTAGAATGTAGAATTAGCAGATTTATAGAATGTTTGTGATAAGGGACACATGGCCAAGATGGAGAAATTGGGGTGTGGATACCTCTTCCTCCTTCTTCTCCCTGTCATCCATGCTGGGTGACATGCTGGCACTGTCAGATTGGATGAGGACAAAGCTGGACCATGTAACAAGATTGTATTTTATTGGGGGTCATTTGTAAATCCCTAGTAGGTAATTTAGACTATAAAAGATCAGTCCTGCCTCTGCCAGGCAGATTCTGCCCTGGACATCTGGTGAGCAGAGCTGTGAGCTGGGCAGAGCAATCCTGAGATAAGGGAGAATAAACAGCCATGAAAACCTCTAAGAACAGCTCCTGCAGTCTCTCATGGGCGGGCATCAGAAAGAGCTGGGCTCCAAACCACCTGCATGTCCTGCAGAGGTGATATCAGGTCTAAGGAGACACCTCGGGCAGTGACATACCTGAGCATGCCCAGCCCCGAGGGGCAGCCAGTGGTGAGGAGGAGCACACAGCAGCCAGCACTGAGCTCCTCTGGCACGCGGTGCTGCTCAGAGATTTTACAATGCTCTCAGGACACGGCTCCGTGGTGAGGCTGGGGCACGTGTCCCTTAGGAGCTCCACCTGGTCAGCAGAAAACTGTGCCCTGAGGAGCAGGAAGGCAGTCCAATTGCTGGGATTGTAGGTAATTCACTTGCCAACAAGCCCCTAAAGGTCAATCTACTAATACATAATGTGCTAGCCAGGAGCTCAGCTCATCCTGTGTAACACAGGGCAGTAAAAGCACTGAGACTCCCATCAGAGAAGCTGGTTTGGAGGGCTCAGCACCTCTAACCAGTAAGCTCAACACAGAACAAGTCATTGAGTCCAGCTTCTGCCCCTGCACTGTGGAGCTCCTGACAGCCCCAGTGGGGCAAACTGTGGTCCCTGGAATGCCAGAGCTTGCACCAGTATCAGCACTACAGCTTCCGAGGGAACACAGCATAGGGAAGACAATGTGGAGGATTTTTTAGCACTGTGGGGATGGGATTTGGCTACCCTCCCCACAATCAGCAGTGGGGTTTTCCCCCCTCCTGTTTTTTTTTTGGTTTTTTTAATAACGGGAGTTTTTCATGTACTCAGAATAGCTGGAATACTTATAGGAGAGATGGACAGCAGAACAAAGTATCTGTTCACCATTGAGAGTGGGAAATAAAAATAACACAGAGTGAAACAATCTGTTTCTTTCTTTTTCCTCATACTTGCCTCGTGGCAGGCAAAGACTCAAAGGTACATGCTGCCCCAGCCCCTGCAGGGATGGAGCAAGCACCCAGGAATGTGGCTGATTTCCAGAAGGGTTTTTGCATTGTTAGTGAAACTTTAGGCTCAAACAACAGCTAAAATGAAATAAAGGCAATAAACTACAATCACTCTACCAAAAGAGATACCAATGTTAGTTGGGATTGAGCAGAATTCCCTGTGCTGGGCATGCTTACAGGCTGGAGGGGAATCTTTTGTTATTTCACTATTTCTCTTGTTGAACAGATGTACAGAAAACAGCAACAGCAGAACAGCAGAAATTAGATCTGCTTATCTCTGAGTTTTCTTTCATATTCTTCTAAATGCAAATATCAGAGTTATCATCTTTTCTATATGTCTTGTCTATGAAATAAAAACAAAGCTTTCTGCAGGTTTTCCTCATTGATTCTTTTGCTTTCCCTTTTGTACAGAATGTTTTTGAATGGAAGGTGACAAGGTGCTGCAGAGAAAGCAGTTAACAGCCATCCATTCTGTGCAGGCAAATAAACAGAGAGTGTAAGCAAAGAGAAGGAAAGAAAATAAGGACAGAGGACCCACTGTACCTGCATTCCTCTCGTGTTTAATCCCCCAGTAAATACAATGGACATCTGGTACGACCTTGCCAATACTTTGCTTTTACTGCTGACTGACAAACTATCAAATCTATCTAATGTCTAGCAACTATCAATTAACACTTTGAAATTAGATTTAATTGATGATGCCTTAATTTCCCTGTCGTTTTCTTCCAGACATGTCTCCAGAGATCTGAAACTCCTCCTACTTACAACAAATAATGTTCTTCATCTCTTATCTTGCTGTATCACGTGTGTGTGGGGACGGATGGATGGATGTTTTGGCAACATGTTTGTGTTCAGATTGCCACAAATACACCCTGTGCTTGGAACAGCCTGAAATACATGTCTGATGGCCCTGTTCTTTAAAACACGATGAGCACTGTGAAATCAATCAATGAAGCTACAGTGGCAGAGAAAACAAGGGAGGCTTTTCTTAAAGTGGGTTGTGCATTGCCACTTCATTCTGGAATGTTTTACTGCTGGTGGAGCAGAGTGCCTGTGACAGCTCATCTCTGTGCCAAGGTAACTTCAGAGCCACACTCAGAGAATTAACAATGGAGGACTAAGGATAAACCCAGAATATACAAGATGACATGTATCACGAAAACATAAATCACACAGACACTCGACTGCATCATGGATTAAATCTTTGAAATGAACTTATTTAAAAAGCATATGTGAGGGCAGTAGCAGTCTGTTAGCACTGCTGCCTGGCACTGCCTGCTGCAATGTCCTCTCCTCACTATTCTAAGCTAAAATTTTACAGAATGGGAAAAATTTATCAGACTAATGATTTTTTTTTTTTTTTAACTTTTGGAAATTTGGCCATAGCAACTCAGTTGGTTTAGTAGGTTAAACTACAGAAAATCACCTGTTTCTTTGTTTTATTACAGTAACTGGAAAATCTCTTTGGTTGCTGAACCTGGGCTTTCCTTTCCCTTGGCTATTGATGCATTCCTCACTGCTAGACCTGCATGCTCAGGATTTAGAGCCAGGATGCAGGTCATTTTGTACAGAAACTTCCACCCTAGCACCTCTGTGTTTTGAGTGCTTAACCTGGCTGCATTTGTACTCTGCTGATGGGAAGGACCTGCCTGCATAGGGTGGAAGATCAAGAAAGGCACTGTCTTTGCTAGGACCAGTGACAGGTAAGGGAAGTGCAAACCACACTCCTTGTTTAGGTAACACAGCTGGAGCACAGCTCACAGTGATAAAAGAAGAGCACTTTCCCAATAAAGCCAAGGATAAGGGAGGACTGAAAGATTGCTGAGTCAGGCCTTTAGAGCACAAACAGACTGCTCCCTACTTCAGGTAAACTGCATCCAGTCTCTCAAGACCAGGCATCACATGCTACAGACCAACTCAGTGGAAATGCCTCAGGAATTTATAGATACTGTCAGCCTTAAAGAAGGACTGCTCAGGAAAACTGATGTGAATGCTTCACTTCAGCATTCAGGCTTTTACATTTGTAAGCCCAGGTGCTCTGCTTCCCTGTGTGCTGGACTCTGTCACCGACAGAAGGAACCATCACAGCATGGGGAACATATAAATATGCATCACTTCATCCCCAGGAAGCTGAACCAACAGCTATACAGTGCCAGAGGAAAGGCAGAAATTCCATCTCCCTTGTTCTCATTGCCTTTTTATGGCAGATGCCAGCAGATTTCTTTGAAATAGTTCCCAGGAGCTCAAGCCCAAGGAATGACCTGTGAGATGCACTGTGAGGACAGTCTTGGAGAAGTGGCTGAAATCAAAACTCGCCTCTGCAAAGGGCCCCCTAAAAAAGGCACTCAGTTTTGCACACTGGGAAATGTTCTTCTGAACCTGTGCATACAGACATGGGACGTGGCCACTTCCCCTGTGCTGCCTGGGGTGAGGAGGGGGAGCCAGCTGAACATCACACTGGGAGCCAGGGTAAAGCAATAAATGAAAGCATAAACCAAGCCACAAGGTGAGTGACATAAATAACCTCTTTAAAGGTCCGTGTTCACCAACAGCCACAACCTAGTTACTCCTTACATTTGGAAAAACAAACCACAGTAAAAAAATAATTTCAAAATATTTTCAAAATATTGTTCATTTCTACAACACTTCCTAAAACCATCCATACAGCAGCACACAAGTTCCTGGCAAGCAGAAGCCATGTCTGAGGGAGAAAAGGGTCTGCTGGTGGTGAGTATCTCCTTCAGCCCAGGACACAATGCAGTGAAAGTAGCACTTCACACCCAGGAGCCAGTCTGCCCTGTGGCTCTGCTAAGGCAGTAGCAGCTTGGCACTGGTCAAGGGCTGCACCAGGACCCTCATTCTGTCCTGGCCCAGAGAACGGCTCTGTGCTTCCTTGATATTGTCAAAGCAGCCTGCAAACACAACTAACAAGAGGCAGTGAAAGAAGCATTGCTGAACTACAGATTGCAGAGCTGTGAATGAGATTCATGGCTGTGTTACACACAGCCATCTCACTCTGTCATCAGTATCTTATTTCAATGTCATAAACACAATTTCATTCATTGTAAAAAACATTTGGGGGGAATGCTGAATTATTTATTGTTTGAAGCAGCCAAACAGAGCGGTTGTCAAAACAGATTTTAAAATTTAACACAGAGTCTCATGTAATGAAGTGGGTTTAGAAGGTGCAGGGTGTACCACCTACAGTTTGATCTCCTCTCCAAAAAATTGGCCAAAGAAGCTGCCTTTGAATGTTTAACTCACAGGTGCTGGTTTTTTTTTTCTCAGAGACTGCATATGCCTGCACACTGCAGTGCTCCTAACTGTTCCCATCCCATCCCATCCCGTCCCATGGATCCCATCCCATCCCATCCCACCAATCCCATCCCATCCCATCCCATCCCATCCCATCCCATCCCATCCCATCCCATCCCATCCCATCCCATCCCATCCCATCCCATCCCATCCCATCCCATCCCATCCCGCCCCATCCCGTCCCCAGTCCCTGACTCTGCAGAAGCAGTGGTATCTTAAACCCAGACTGACTGGGTCTGTGGGATCTGGCTTTACAGAAGAGCTGCCTGAGTCTTTTCCAGTGTGCTAGATTCAAATATCAATTTGCTGGGCTTCCCAGCCCAGCAGCTGGTGGACAGCAGCTGCCTCCAGAGAGCTCCAGTGCTGGTGCAGCCCCAGTTAGTCCCTCACCCACATGCACCACTGCACTGGTATGCCAGTGACTCACTGAAAACTGCTTTAGTCATCTCCAATCTTGTTACAGGTGCTAATGCAAACCACAGCTAATTCTTATTGCTCACTGTGGCCTTCCACCAATTGACTGTAACAAAGAATAGTGTAAGAGGAAGGCAGAAAACTTAAGAAGAGCTATAATGGAATTTTGTATAAATCATGCCAGAACATATGGCCAAACTTCTCAATTTCACCAAATTCAATAACATGCATGTGTTACTTGTGTGCAACATAGGTCTGTAGGCCTCAAAGGACCAATAAGCTCATGCAAGCAGCAGGTGTTTCTCTGGTTCCTACTTCGAGGAAAAGCCAGAGCAGAAATGTTTTTCACACCCAGTGCTTTAGACAGCCTCTTGAGTGTCATAAGTCACTCAGCATGAGGACCTGAACGACCAAGCCTAGCCACACCACACTGAGATGAGGAACACAGCAACTGCAACCTGACAGCAACCCAAATCCTGTCTCAGTCACAGGGCCCATCTTTGTTTTTATTTGTTTGGGACTGTCCAGCTGCTGTATGTTACCTTAGAGTAGCGCTCTGCTTAATGCTCATATCTGTTATATTTGTGCTATATTGCTCTTATACATTACGTCTTTGGATGCTGAGGTTTCAAAGATTTAGAAAATGGACAAGTTGCCCTGGCAGAGCATCTGCCCAGGAGTGGGACAGATGGTAGCAGCCCTTCCCACAGGATTCACTCTGGGGGAAAGGTGGAACTCTTCCCCTGGAGCATGAAATCAACAAAAGGCCCACCAGCTGGAGCACCGGGGGTGTTTGCAGAAAAAGTGAGGACTCTGACCCTCCTGTGAGTCACAGAATCCCCAGTCGAGGGCAGGACCTGCACTCGCTGCTGCAGCCCAGCTCTGCAGGGGCCCGAGGCACTCCCCGAGCAGCAGAGAAATTCCTTCTTGCTAAACATTCACAGGATACTATTCCTTTCAAAGCCCATTTCAACGTCTATGAGTGCATCTAAAATCACAGAAAACATAGATATAGGATATCAGTCAGGCTTGCAAAACCGCCCCCAGAAAAATCACAGGATCATCAAATCCATTACCAGCTTTTTACCCTCACAGCAATTATTCTGCAGGCTTTCACATCTGCCATTGTAAATTTTATTTCAGTTAGGATTTCCAGAGCCATAAAAGAAACAGGAAGGCTTTAGCATGCAACTGATTCCTATTTTGAAGACCAGTCAGGTATCAGAGAGTTGATTAAAAACAGCTCTTATGCATTTTCCTATTTCTCTCTTGTTACCTTGTTTAAACACTTTTAAACATTGTTAAAAAATTTAAAAAGAGGAAAAGGTATTTCCCTGAATTTCATTATCAAAGAATTTATTAATTTACAGTTTTGGGATTGAAATGCTAATGTTGACTTTTTCTTTGTAGCACAAGGGAATAAGAATATGGCAAATAACTTTCAGAGTATCCAAGAACACAAAATAATGCATCGAAAATATGTGCTATGCATGGACATACAAAATTACAATACTCTCCTCATCAGGAGGTTTGCACACCTAAGAAAAGATTAAGAGGCCAAATTCTCTAGGAGGGACAAAAAAATTGAAATAAATTAGTGAAAAGCACGGAAAAAAGTAATGACGTTGCAAAATCTGTGTTTATCTGGATGTAATGTTTCCTCTACTCTGCAGATACAGGTTTTGAACTTGGGACTTCTTGGTTCATCTGGCATGAAAATAACAGCTGTGACTTAACATCACTTTTTTGCACATGCAGGAAACTGCTTGTCAGTGTGTCTCAACATCTCAGCTGTGTGCCTGTATGGTCACTCATTGCAAGATATGGCAACAACAAGCACATGTTACACCTTGGAGTCATTTTGATCTCAAATGAATTTCCCTTCACTTTGTTTCAGGCTATTTTCTATTATATGCCAAGGCTTGGAATACAGTCGATCCCAATTTTTGCCCAAAAAAAGAACTGAAACTGGAGGTGACAGAAGCTTGTGTTGGAGACTGTGCAGTGACATGCAAATGCCTCGTTTGAACTCTAAAAGGGCATTTTTTTTCTAAGTATAAATGTCAGAAATCGTGGGCTCTTCAGCAGTGGCAGTGAAAAGTAACATGAAGAGCAGTCTCAGGTTGTGGTACATGGTCTAGGAATATTTTAGAAACTTTGAGGAGAAAAATAAGTACGTTCTGCATCTGGATGAAACATTGCTCATTGCCAGCCCAGTTTGGAGTGAGGAATTGGGTGAAATTCTCCTGTATCTCCAAGAGAAGTCTGGGCTGGTTGGATGTCTGGCATCCTGTCTTGGTCAGGCAAGCTGGATGTGTCAAGAGGAGGAAAAAAATACCCGGGAGCCAGGAGTGGGGGCATGCTGGTGCTGCAGAGATGAGGTGGAATCAGGCCCTCCCACCCTGCCAAGAGTTCTAATCACTTGCCTAATGGCCTTCTGCCACCACATGCCAATAAAGCACCTGCCTCTCTACTACACCACACTTACAAGGGCTCAAAATTTAAACATTGTTTACATGGAAAATTAACAATTTTGGCATTTCCAGTAAACTAACTGACATAAACCATTTCTCCATCTCTGCCTATCCTTTGCATCCCATTTTTAAATTTTCCTGCTTATTCTCTGCAAGAACATGGCCTTTGCTGCATCTAGAGCTCCCATAAAGTACAATTTCTTAAGCTCCCTGTAGTTTGGACACCTAACACCAACCAAGTATTCAGCCCCCAGCACCCAGTCAGGAAAAGATTCAGTTTCTGAGAGACCCCATAATCCTCCTCAAAATATTTCCTGATCTTTGTTGCTCATTACTCATCTCACTAGCTGTGTAGCTGATGAATTTCAAAGCAAATCCCAGCCCATTTTGCATGGAGAAAGGATGCTGGAATATCATCTGACAATGACACTGGGGAAAAAAAAGGCCATTAGCATTAAATTATCTGCTCCCAGATAATTTCCCAGATGAATCACCATAAAAGGCTCTGAAATGGTCTCTCACTCTTTTTCCTTGCATAACATTTCACTGTACTCTAGATTTGAGGAGCCATAATTTATCAGACTTTTATTTGCAATCAGGGCATTATTTTTGCCAGAGTCCCTGATCATGGGAGAAGTTTGCAAGGCTGGAGGATTAACCTGTAAGCAGCAGAGGTCAAGCAATAGATCCCCGGGGAGAGCAGGGGCGCTAATAAAAAGCAGAGCATTGCTGGATGCTAGTAACACCCCACTAACCTCATCTTGGCAGCACTAGAAGCTTTTTCCCTTTGTGGATGGTTACTCATGAGAAAAGCCTGTACAAAGAACAGCTTGACCAGCCCAGGCACTGGACAACTGCAGAACTGTCCACCAAACTTGGAGAGACCACCTCTGGCTCTCTCTCATCAATAAACATAAGCCATCAGTGATTGACATCACGGGTTTTGCTTCTGAGTCAGACTTCATCTGCTGTGCCCTTCCCCCCTGCCCTGAAGCCTGTGCCAGCCCCCTCCCAGCCCTGCTCCACCCTGACCTCTGCACAGCCCCCAGACCCCTTCCCCTCTTCTGTGCCCCTATTGAAGGCTCAGGGACTGTGGGGAGAAGGATGCCAGCTGCACCCAGAACACCTCCAAACCAACCCTCTCAATGCCTTGCAGTGAATCTGCCCCACGTCCCCAAGGCCACACTGGGCTGCCACTTCCTCTGGAGACACGAGTCCTCTCTCTGCTCTTGGGGACACCCCCAAAACAGACCCCGTTCCAAAACAGCCACACAGGAATTAAGAACACAGTCTTACATCCACACACAGATGTGAGGCTTTTGAAAGGGAATTGCTGCTGTGAGAGCAGGCTGTACATCCTGCAGGAGGAATGTCCCTAATTACAATCTCCCAGGTGATGCTGAGTAGCTGCTGCAGAACACACCACGTGAAATTCCAGCTCACTCCCCGGCAAATAGAGACACACCACATCCTTGGCTCCTGTTCCATGCCTGTGGTTGTTTTTTTATTATTCAAGGTAACAAGACTGCTACAAAATTTACATTTTGCTGCTTACCAAAAGATTTGGTCAAATCAATAGCTTGCGACAAAAGAAAGTAACAAAACTTGTAACAAACCCAAGTGATAAATAGGTATATGTTAAAGGAAAAAAAAAATATTTGTGCAATTCATTATTTCTAAGGTTCTCATCTGATGTGATTTTGGGTGGGAAGAAGTGATACAGTGATAACCATTAATAGAAGGCTTCTCAGATGTGTTTTCAGTGTCCAAACTGCACACCTGGCTTCCATCACAGCCAGACAGACCCAGAGTGTGGGGCAGCTCAGCCTCAGTCAGCACACCTCCAGGAGCCAGGAGCAAGAATTCAGGTGTCTGCCAATGGCTCCCAGCCATACACGGGCAGCCAACCAGCACTGGGTGCTTCACTGGCTGGATTTTGCCACTTCATGGCCATGCAGTGCCAGTGCCATCTGGCAGCAGCTCCTGAAGTTCAGCTTCGGTGTGGTAATAAATGGATGAGGGACCTGTGCAGGCTTTAAATACCTGTGAAGGTATTCAGCTACCTAAAGCCACAGTCAAGGTATTCAGCTACCTAAAGCCACAGTCAGGCAACCCCACACCCCTGCAAGGGATTTCTATCCTGGCCTGGGAACAAGGCTCTCCTCTGCCAGGTGTCATTTTCCAAGTGCATTTTCAGGCTTGACTCCCCATTTTTGTAGTGAAACACAAGAATTAATAGCTCAGAATTAGGAACTCAGAAACCTCACCAACTGTTTTCTGCCATCCAGATGGGAAATTGATTAGAAGACTAGCAACACCTGAGTGACATGGAAGCATTTTGAAGTGTCAGAAGCTTTTTCAAGCAATTCAGGGTATCTTTTCCCTGAAGTGTGCCTTCTCCATCTCTGCTACTAGCTGAGCTGACTCCACGAAAAACTGCAGAGTCCTGTAGAGCAGGGAGCAGTAGAGGATAACCCCTTACAACTCCTTGCACATGGGACACAGCTTCTCCAAGCCAGCATCCTCTGAGGGTGACTCTCACTCCCGTGGGGCCCCAAAAGCTGCTCTCACAGAGCTTGGCTCCCACGAGCTACATCTGCTCCCACTCACAGCAATGTGTGCCATGTCTGGGTCAGTGCTTCAATTACCAGGAATAATACTGAAGCACTTTTAGTGGAAACAGAGAATTATTGATGGTAACAGTGAAATTATTTTATCCACAGAAGTCAGAGACAGCATATACAATCTATCAGAAAAATTTATCCTGCCACAGAGATTAAAATACTTTTGTTAAAAATAGCATCTAGAGCACTATGCAATTGGGTACAACTTGAATTGTGCTTTGCATGGTATCAGGCTCCAGAGCAGGGAGAGGGGAAACACTGCTCCTCCCAGAGATGCCAAAATGTAGCATGCTCTTCATTCAGAGAGGCAGCAAGCATGCTCTGTACCACAGTCACAGCCCTGAGGAAAATGCCAGTAATGAAAAAGTCACAATAGCAGAAGAGAACTGCCGCCCTGGTCACAAGGGAGAGAAGCTGGACAAGAGCAGAGGTATAAATCAACACAATTGGTTTGACAGAGAGATTACAGACAGTAAATGCTAACTTGCAGTGCAGTGATCAGGATAAAATAAACAAAGCAGCTTGGGAATTCAATCTTTTTTTTTTTTTTACAAGCTGAAATGAATTTACTTCATTTTCCTGTGGGAATGCAGATTGCTAATGTGCATTTTTTGTTCCCACCTCCAGAGAAGACATCCTTTCTCAAGCCTGCTCTCCCTGTCGAAACGATGCCTCTAATTTGGTGCAACAGATTTTCTGCTGCAGTGAATACATCCTCTCAAGGTATTGTTCTGAGCAAAAGAAAATATTAGTAATTTGACTCACTGGAAAAGTTTAAATAACTGACTAGACTACCTTCGAGTCTGATTCTGTTGACTTCCTGCCCACTTGAGAGTGCAATCTCTCAGCCACTCCTTTTCAACACACAGCAGTGCAGTTCCAGTTCGAGACAGTGTGGAAACTCCCAGGGCCCTGCTGTTCCTGCCCTCCTTTGGGTCCCAGACCATGAGTCCCTCTCTAGAACAAGTGATAGATGCTGGCCAGAAACCAACCCAGAGCTGAGGGATATAGATCAGCCCTCAAGCAGGTAAACACGGGCAGCCCTGAGCTGTGGTTCCACGGACTGATGCACAGCAATAAGGGAATTCCAGCTAATACCAACAAAATATTAAATGCCTCAGACCATTTTGACAAGAGAGTTAATATACAGATCAAAAGGATCATAAAATACGTAAATTTTTATTGTTGATAATAAAAATGAGCTTCTGGGAAATTATTTTATTTTCTGGGAACTGTGTCCTCACTTCAGAAAATTGCTGATGCGAAAATCTCAGCCAGCTCTCTCTCCCAAAGGGTTGTTACTCAGTAAAAACCTCAGTGAGACTCTGTGCACGGTTGCCAGGGGACCATCACACAGTAAAATGTAAATAATTTCTTAAATGTATCTGTTATATTTTAAATTCACTTCCAACAACCCCCTTCTAGACACAGACTGCTGTGTTTCCATTAGAAACAGTTTGCCAACTTTTCCATCATCTGGGAGCTAATCAAGCAGAATGACAGCTATTCCAATGCCAAATGGAGGAAAAGTAAAGATGACCGTGATGTAGACAAGCACAGACTGTGCAACCTTCCATGCCAAATATTGATCTGCTTCTCAAGCTGCACAGCTGTTTGGAAATACAGCAGTTCATCTGTGATGAATGTTTGTGTCAAGCCCAAGAAGCTTGGCTCCAAGCCCTTCTCAGTGAGCAGAGCTTGCACAGGTCCTGCCCCAGGGGGCTCAGGCATTGCCTGGCAGCAGCACTCTTGGATAGTCCTGTTGCTTTGGATGTGGAAATGCTTCTTCAGACCTCTCGACTAAATTTTTTTAGGTGAGCGTGGGTTGTAAAGGAGCAATTAACTGTATTTGTAAGAGAAAGGAATTTATTGTTAGGAGGAGAACTGCTGTAGAAATCACATGAAGAACAGGCAGTTTTAGCAGAATATACCCATACCTAAAAGGACATGAGCAATAACAACAGCTGCATCTGGGGAAAATCAGCAAGTTTAAGATATCCAAGATGAAAACACGACGATGAAAACATTACTTGGGATTAGAGCCATACTTTTGCAGCTTGCTGATTGTGCCATCCCAGAGGCATGTGTAAGTCCTCCTTAGGACTAGAGAGGGATTTTTTTTCTGCTGCTAAGATTGTGCTTGACTGGAGCAGTTCCAGATTCAGGCATGAGGCCACTGTGACCCAGGACTGACAGCTTGTGCTGTGGTGCACAACAGCATGCACAGCATGTGGTGCATGCCCTACTGCACAGCTGAGGGCCAGACCAGTGATGCCCTGACACTGCAGCCAGAAATCTCCCTCCTCTCTGCCCTGGTTCTCCTCCAAAATAAAACAGCTGAGCTGGTTTCTGAAAATACCAGTGTCTGAAGGAGTTCTCAGGGATGAGCTAAGTCAGGATATCTAACATTTATGCACTTTGCTAGTGTGCGTGAGTCATCCAGGTTCTTTCTACTCAAAGGAGTGGAAAAGCAGTGATTCATCTCCTACCAAAATAGGTGCTCAAGGGAAGTGGGATGAAAACTTGTGAGCAGCTACTTGTCTTCCAGGGAGCTCCAAGAGCTCTTGCCTCACCAGCCCAGGCACAGCTCAGAACGTCTACATTTCTAATTTATGTAAGACTATTTATGCAGAATAAATACAGTTAATCCTAGCCTTTGCAAATTGTTATTGAAGAGCACAGGAAACCAGGAATAAAAGGAACTAACAAAGAAAAAGGCAACTAAAAATCTACCTGTGATCTAGAATGGAACTGCAAAAAGTTTAGCAGACCCCCCCCTCTATACCTGCAAGGATGGACAGAGACAGAAGGCAAGGCAGCAAAATCTTGACTTTGACATAATCTACTTTGGAAGCACCTGGAATTTTGACTGCTTTTTGAGCTAGATTTGCTGGAAGAGATACTACCTCAAGCTTCAGTAGAGAAATATGAAAACAAAGAATCTGAGGAAGAGTAATGGGCTCAGAACCAAGGTTAATTTAGTCATGGTCCAGAGGTGCAAATTCCGTGCATCACTCTGACATCCACTAACACTGCAGAGTGTTTGCAGCAAAAAGCTTTCTTGCTCCTTGCTTTGTTCCCATGAATTGGAATACAGCTGGATTAACTCCAGGATTGGCATTACTAGGCCTGCTCTTGAATTACACCTTTAAGATATTCCTTGCCAGCTTGATGGCTGCCCTAGGCCCTTAGCCAGGGTCTAGGTGACAACAGTGCAAAAATTCTGGGGCAGAGCCAGATTCATACCCGTCTTCCTCCGTGCAGCTGCTGGTCTTTCTCACAAGCCTGCTCTGTATTAAATACATAAATCCTACCGTTGCACAGAATTTCTCAATTCCATCCCAACTCAAAATTAATTTGAATGTTAAAACCACTTTTCTCTCTTTTCATACAGTCATTCCTCTTTTTCTAAATACTGCACCCTGACCCTTTCCCTCACAACAGCAGATATTACCAAATTAAAATCATACACAGTTATTGTTAATAGTACTAATTATTGTTGCTAATTGTAACAAGAAGACGATTAAAAAGTATGCAGTACTCAGAGTTCCTTTGAATTGCCTTAGAATTGCATGAGACTCATATACGTACCTGCTTAGCATACATGGCACCAGAGTCAAGAGTTGTATTTTAGTAGTACTTATGCAAAACATGGGTAAAGAAAGGTGCACAGGGCTCATCCACACTGTCAGTGAGAACGTGCATCAACAACTGTGGCAAACGTTAAAAACAACTGCATGGGTGAACAACAACAAATAAATAAAACAAAACGAGAAATTCAGGCTCTTAATTTCCAGATTTAAGCTCAAACATTCAGATGGCTTCCCGCTGTCCTTTCCTTTCCTTTTGCCAATAGATTATCTCTTAGGGTAATTTTGTTCACTGGATATTGGTTGAACATTGAGTTAGTACTGTCTTACACAAGGAAGAATTTGCAAATGGAAGGAGAGATCCCCTTCACCTTCTTAGAACCCAACCATGACATAGGATCAAATATAAAGCAGTGAACTCTATTTGGACATGACACTGAAAAAGCTTGAGGGAACAAAAAACAACAAACTCCTCCAAAACCCCAAACAATAAACCATTCTGGATTCTTTCCCCGATAAACTGAAGAAAATTAATGACTGGAATAGCCTGAAAAGGACCCAGCTGTTTCATCCTTTGCTATCACATCCTTGTCATGCTAACCAAGTTGAACTGCTAAAAGCAAGCCAGAATAGCAGCAGTAGTGAGGCAAGGTATGTAATTTGAAATCTCAAATGGTTGTGGTCTCAAACAGACCGCTGCTAATTCCTAATTACTTTGATTTGTTTGGTGCTGTTGGGGGTTGAGTGTTCTTCTATTACTGCATCAATTTAAAGAATTTTTCCCATTATTATGCCAATGGAGCTGGCCGGGTTACACCCAGGACTTTTGATGACTCAGGACAAAAGGGGTAGGTGGGATCTGGGCTTGCAGAGGGGACTCATGTTTGCGGGAAGCTCGGAGGAGGTTTGTAAGGTTAGATATATTAGTAAAGGAGCTGTTATTCCTACCCCCTTATCTCTGCCTCAGAGTCTTTGATTCAAACATTTATAATACTTGGGGGGGACTGGATTAAGGTCTCTACTTCAAAGGAAAACTTGTGCCTTTATCGGCAGACACCTGTCCTTCAAACCAGGACAGGTACCTATCTGTAAGAAGGGAGTGTAGTGCAGTGTGCTTGTGCTGTAAAAACGACAGGAACATCTCAGACCAATGCCTCGAATGTGACAGCATGTGCCAGTAATATGGCACAGATTTCCTTGTAACAGGTTTTTAACAAGAACAGATACCTGCCTCTGGGAGGAACAAATAAATTTGGGTGTTTTTAATAGGTATTGTAGAATCAGGGTGAGGAAGATTCTTAGTTATGTGCTAGCAGGCATTTAAGGCTGGACAGACTGAAACTGTAAGGAACCACCTACTCTATTTTTTGAGGAAAATTCTTTAAGCAATCAGAAAGATTCACCCATTAGAAATGCGCACTTAATATTAATTAACTCAGCGAAGTCAGTTCACCACGATGCTCCAGTAAAAAGTGACCACTGCCCAGCTGACTGAAAACCTCAATGCACAACAATAATGGCCCAGCAGCACTGTTCTCCCAGCATACTAATAGGAGTGCAGCCTCTCCCTAAGGGTACAGCTGGACCAGCTGACACTATCAAAGTAGTTCACTCAGTGAACTTCAATCAAAGTAGGTTTGGGAAGTCCTGTGTTAACGTCCTGGGTTTGCCTGCTTTGATTTGCATTTTATATCAGGCTTCTTCTCAACACAACCCAAGTGCTCTCCTATGGAATGGGAACCCAAGATCCTCTTGAGAGAAAACATTTTTTAGAAACAGGAGTTCACACCTATGTTCAATTTTCCCTTTCTAAATTTGGTTCCAAACGTCAATCAGTGAAATTAACAATTACATTATTACTTTATTTATTATCTTAGAAAAGAACAGCTTTGATCCCGTTCATCTTTTTAGACAAAGCAATTTAATTCATTTATGAAGGATTTCAAACTGTCAGTATTTCATCTGACATCACAATCACAGACTTGAAGATAGATGACATCACCTGCCCCCCACCAAATGCGCATACATTATTGATTTTTCCAAAGCCTCATGAATAGGGTAGTTTGTAACCATTAAAAATTAAAGAGAATGCTGCTTGCTGGCAAAGAAGAATGGCAAATTTTGCTCTTAGCTCTATGGCCATTCCCCTGCAGAAGAGCTGGGACTTTTTACTGCAAAAAAAGACAGGAAAATAAGGAGCACTGCCTCTCTGTGCAGCAGACAACTGCCCAGAGCCCCTGTGGATTGGGTACTGCTCCAAGGAAGGCACAGGGGTAAAGGGGGTGCCCATCACAGTGCAGCTTCCTGTGCTCGAGCTCATGGACTTAGAAAAAGCTCTTTAAGCTGCTCCCTGTTACAATTCTCTTCCATTTTCACTCTGCACTGTCTTAGCCCCAGAAATAACCTTTTACACCCACCAACATACAAATCATTCACTAAGAAGGTTCATCCTAAGGTCACACCATAAACTGCTGTGGTCCTTTATTATTTCCAAGCAGATTTTTGCTCAGAAGCTATTAAAATGTTTGGAAAATGTGCAATTTTCATAAATATTCCTGGCAGTATTTCGTAAGAGCATTGTGGTTCCCCGGAACAGCCAGTCAAACCTTCCTTGTGCTTGTCCCCACCTTGCATACACTGGCTGCTCCACCAGTCACTACCAACTCTAAGTTATGTAGGTCCTGGGAATAATTAATTTTAAATTCTCTCTTTGTAGAACAAAACTCTGGCAAGGACCCGGAATCACAGTCATATTATCTAGCTATTTGTGAGGCCATTCCAATAACGTGAAACACACATCCCTCTGGAAATTTTACCAGCTTAAGAAAAGACTTTTAACTGACATTTAAATGTCAAGCTACTGTGTTAAATGTTATGGGCATTCCATTGCTCAGCCCAGTTAAAGTATGAACACATCAAATGCTCCTTAATAATCAATCATAATAAAAGTTGATGGTCTTTGGTACCTGGAAAGACAACTACAGAAGACATGTTTAACTGGGCTGATGGATATCTACCTGATTCTGTTGCATGAATGCAAACCCAAATACATCTTCAGTGGGCCACTGGGAGTCTATCAAAATAATTACTTTAAGGATAATACCTTCATTCTTTCTGAAAAAGTCCTGTTCCCAGAGTCATATTGATTCTTTTTGCTTTACTTACTGTAAGACTGCCTTTATCCTACTGGTCCTGTCCTTTATACTACTCTGTCCTGTCCTGTCCTCTCCTTATCCTACAGGTATCCTACCCTAACAAGAGAAAACTTGCTCTCTTCATCTTAAAAGAGAGCAGTAAACCATTGTCCACAGCTGTGGGTTTGCCCAGAAGACTGCCAGCAGTGCTACCCCGTTTAAAGCCTACATTTATTTGAAATGATCCCTTAAACCTGTACATGTCAGGTTTCCAATTTCACAATTCAGAAAAGGCACTAAGCATTAATCTCTCTGAATTAAAGCAATATACTGCATTCCAATAAATTATTTTAAAAGACTTTAAAATTAATTGGTCACACTTGGTAAAACCAAGAACACATCTTTTAAACCTTCAAAAATAGTCTAAATAAAGTTAAGAGTAGATCATAGACATAAAGTACCAAAGCCAGCTAGGGAGTAATGCAAGATTCAGATCAATATTTGATGTTCCTAAGCCCATCTCCAGAGAGCCTGCCTTGACTGTTAGAGTGGATCACAGTAAAAGTCATAGCCATGTTATTTGATAATATTTGCTAGCATTTGTTAATATTGCACAGTTATTTTTGGCAGCACATGTAGTGTGTCAAATTGACATTTTCATTAGTCAGATTTGCATTACCGTAACTGTTGGCCAAAACCCCAAGTTTCTTGAGCTCACCTAGAAATCCAGCTCTCCATGCTGACTACAGCAGGCTTTCACCATACAGCCGCTGGTGTGGGGATGGGGAATCAGCTCTGGGCAGGACTGACAGGTGCAGCAGGGACCTCTGCAGTCTCCCCCTTTGGAGAGGAGAGAGGGACAGTCAGAGTGGGATAACCACAGCCAGAGTGCACTCCTCTCATTAGCCTCTGGCACCATCTGTGGAGAGGGTGAGCATTCCAGAAACAACCCTGCCTCCTTACCCACACCCCTCTGGCCTGGCAGCTGGAGTGACTGTGGATATGGAAAGACAGCAAGCACCCTGTTCCTGGAGGGCAGTGACTGTGACACCAAACACCTGTGCTGCTTCCCCAACTCTGACACTTGCAGTCTTTCATTTAAAACATATAGGCTATAATTAAGGCATTTAATCTTCCTAATCTTCACTGCTATGTAAATATAACTCAAGTAGGCATATATGCCCACATTATTGGGTGAGGGTCTCTGAGGAGATTATAAAGAGATTAAATAAGCAAATCAGACTTGTTTGAAAAAAGGCTGAATTGATATCATGAATTATAAAAAGATGTAACAAATGACTTGGTATCAAGCAGCTGACAGTTCTCCTGGCAATGCTCCTCTCAGAAATGGCAGAGGTGCTGAATTTAAACACTGCTTCCAGTATTGTCACTGATAAATAACCATATCATGATGAGCACTGAACCATGCTTCACTGGGGATGGGAACTCTACACATTTTCTACACTTTCAAGAGCTAAAGTACTAATTTCTGTGTATTGTATAAAGACTGAAAAACTGTGGAGTAGTCTTTATGGTGGACATCATTTGGCTCCCAGGATATATTAAAATATCTTTGTATCATAATGCAGCTGAGGAGCAGCACAAGCCAAGGAATTTAGCAAATTTACCAAGGAGTTCCTGTCATTAGCAGGATTCTGCAGTTACCAGATTGATGGAATTAATGAAATTCGTGGTTGGGGCAGAGACAATCACACAGCTGCCATTAGCCATCATCTCAGTTTTGACAAGCAAGACAGGATTATTATTTTGTACCTGTGCCAAAGCAGATAATTAAGCTATAATTTTAATGATTACAGCTGATATTATGGAGTAGAAATGCCCTGAAGATTTATGTAATCTATGCATACATCACTCGTTTCCTATGTTCTGGCTTTCTTATGAAAATACCCTATGTGGAAAGCTATATGTGATCATTTGAGTCTCTGCCATGAACTTACCCTAAGAAGTCCCCACACTACACTTTTGCATACTTGCCTTAAGATTTGGGTGGTGTCCTGGCATGTTTTAACTGGGCAGCAGAATAAATTGGTTCTGTTTCCTTTACATTTCAAATCTCTGCTCAATGTAGCACAGAAATAGCTACTCAGTGGGAGTAAAGAATTCCCTGCCTGCAGGATGCCTTTCTATAGTTTGTGCTGTAATTCATGCTCCTTCCCCTAAAATCTCAGTGGAGAAAAGTATTCAAAAGGAGGCACAGACTTCTTGTCCTGATGCTGCCTGTAAGCCCCAGGATCTGTGCATGGGCACTCTGAACAGAGTGTAGAGCTGCTTGGGGCAGGAATGTGCTGCATCCCTTCTCCAAGCACCTGCCTGTCCAGATAAACCAAGTGGCAAATGGGCATTTGCCAGAATGGATAAATAAATTCAGCAAAACCTCCTGTTAATAGTATGTTTTTCCTTTGATCAGTTTAATTGTCATCACATGACCTTTCTTAATGCTTATAGCACTCTTAACTTCCTTTCATAGCAACAGCTTTGGTCTTAAATGTCAGTTTGGGACTGCAGTTTTCTCAAAATGCCTCTACCATGGCTCATACATGGACTACCATTCCTTATTTTATCCCACAAAAAAAAAAAAAATTAAACTACAGGCATGCCTCGCTGTTGGCTACTGTATTTATGATGATTCTGTTGTTATACACAACTGTGGTGCTGAATCATTGCTGGCTATTGGAAACTTCTCATTCTTCAGAAAGGAATGCCCTTGAATGGCATCAATTAGTACTGTTCAAAAGACAAAAAAGAAGCCCAGCCCTTTCAGGAAAGGAGAACCAATATTTTTCCTCTCTTTATCTATTTAGGCACACATCAGGACTAATTAACTTAGGACTAGCACGACTTGATAGAATAAAAAAGGATCTAAGAAACTATAAAATGAAAAGAAACCTAGTTTGCTTAACATTGGTATATATGTTCAAAAAAATAAAGATACAAACCAGAGTCAGCATTGACTGTCCTTAATTTTTACAAACAATCTACCTTTAATTATTGAAATGAAGTGGCTGGCACTAATAGTTCAGTCATGCAACTAGGTTACAGATAAATGGATTTCATAATAACCTTCTGTAATCCAAGTAATAAGGCTGTGATGTAGAGACATAACAATAAGCTAGTAACAATAATTTTTTTTAATCTCACAAAGCCACAATTTCACTTAGATCTGATAATTAATTATACCAACTGCATAATATCTATTATGATTTCAGCATCCTAACAGAACACTTTCATTAATGGTTAAAGAGCAACTCTTGCACTTTAGGCCCTCAGACTTCAATGCAGGGAGCACTTAGTTTCCACTGAATTCAACAATGCCTGAGGACTATCATCAGAAATTAGAACCATTAAAATTTGACCCTAAGTAGCTTAAATTTTATAGTCTCCTGAAATACAGTTTCTGATTTTTTTTGCCTCCTAACGTTACTAAAATACGATGGTTGAAACAAATTGTAAATATTCTGTCCAATGCATACAGTAAAGGTAACCAATGCAGGCATTGAGAACTAACCAAACTGCACCTGTAATTAGAGCAGAAAGCACATAAGCCGTCTTGGTAAATCCAGCACCAGTTTTGCAGCTGCAATACCTTGTCCCTTGTTGACTTTTGCTTATTTCTGTTTCTAGAGATGGGAAGAAAAAGTACTGCTTGCACAATGTGCTGTCCCTGTTACTCTAGTTATGCTCCACATTCTGCACAACCAGCAATTTTCTAGTAACATGAGCCCAAAGCACAGTAGGCAGAAGGGGACAGAGAAACTCCTCACTACATGGGCACCACATCACTGGCTCAGACACCTTTAAATTCCCTGGAAAAGATCAGGCTGCCAGTGGTGGACATGACTGCACTCTGCCTGAGGTCCATGAGATGTATGTATGACACTGCTGAGAAAGGGGAAGAACTGATTTTTACACCCAATCACCAGTGCCACCAGTGCCCATGCAGTGCTGTTCAGCCGTGGTTTTCCTGCAGCATAACAAGTGTGATGGGCAACCTTAGTCTACAGAGGCTTAAGCCTGTTCTTTGGCTGTATGTCCCCCCTTGGAAAAATCCAGATTTTCATTCTTTGAATATTGCAGAAGATGAGGGGAAAAAAAAGAAAACGGGCCCGATTTCCTCTGGAAAAAGCCTTCCAGAAGATACTGCTCTCTACACACCTCCCCATCACTCCTGCACCTTAGGAGCTTCTGCATCTTCCAGGCTTAGTCTAACCAATTTAATCATCTGGTGGGGAAAACAAAAGAACACTCCTTGAGGAAAGTCAGAGCTCATATAGGTGCCATAAAAACAGGTACTACACGAGTAGCAGGCAGAGGAGGAACTTCCTGTAGTACCTCCGTGGAAGGAAGAGCTCCATTCCCAAAAAAACCACTAGAGATTCTGCATGAGTAACACACAGTACAAGGTTGTGGTGCAAGAAAAGCTGTGCTCACACCAGCCCCTGCACGGAGAGCCCAAGCAGCTTTTTGACCTGCCACAAGCTGGTGTGGCCATCACACAAACTGCAATCCCACCTCTCCTCAGTGCCAGCTCTGGCCACCACCAGCTCCTCCTTGATGCTGGCCTCACCTCTGTCCAGGTGGATCCTGCCTTTCTTCAGGGCAATGCAGACACACAGCCAAGCTAAATTTTAACATAGAAGACTAGTATCCAGAGGAGGTGGAGAAAATTACTGCTGCTGCTTTAGCTCCAGAATAAAGAATTACAGGGAGAATCAGAGGTAAATAATACTCATCTGTACTTAAGTTTTGGGTTTCAGTCAATTCCATTTAAATCTTTAAAGCACCCTGAGCTGCACTGCAGAGTTAATGGATTTGGCAGATAACAATACTGCCACGAAAAGCTAAACTACAAGCACACAGCTCTGCTTCGTCCTGATCAATGATAATTGCATTCCACAGGAGCCAGAGGCTTTGCATGTGCACACCTCCCACTGCACCCAGCACCAGAATGCTGCAGGTCCAACCTCCAGCTCAGGAGAGCAAGGCACAGCGAGCCAGCAGGGCTGGCTGGGCTGCTGGCACAGACAGAGGAGCTGAAACACTGAGTGCTTGGGGACAAAAGACAATCCATGTGGTAAGAGCCACTGTGTTTCTCGCTGGAGAGCAGAGCATCCTCGTTTCCCTGGGTGCAACACAAAAGTGGAACTTGGCTGCCACATCCCCAAAGTCTCAGATTACCTCACGGAGTGGACACTGCTAAACTGACCTTCTACACACCCACACATTACCATATCTGCACATTACCCCATTTGAAGCTCACTAGAAAGTCACTATTTTCTGACATCAGTATCTTTAAAGCTTTCAGAAATAAAACTGAAATCCATCTTGAGTTCACTGTGCTCGTGGCTTAAGGCTAGTGGCTTTGTGTACCACTTAAACGGTGGAAACTGTGCCAGTTCCATGGGATTGTGATCTTCCTAAGGAAGGTCTAACAATTGCCATCAGTTCAGTATTTCTGCTCTTGACTCCAAAATCCAAAGCCACAGAAGGAATGAAACTCTCTGGAAATTCTGCCCAAAGAACAAGTGGGCACAGGTTACACAATTTCAAGGTTTCTTTTCCAGTGACTCTCAGAGTCCCTGGCTAGCCTGTGTCTGCCTGTAATGATTCAGGTTTCTTTTCACCCGAGTTTGAAAATGATGCAAGGCTCCTGCACGCAGACCTGGTAACTGAAGCCTTAGCTCACCCCATGGGCACTGCAGAGTTAGCAAAGGTGTGCTCACCATGGCAGCATAGAGAAGAAGGTGCATTATGTCTTGTTATACAAAAGTCCTTTCCATCTGAAATCCACTAGATTTCCCAGCCCATATAGCACTGGATTCAAAACACCTCTCCCCATCCAGCACCTCCTCTCTCTGTGCATACAGTCACTAAGGAAACTGCCAAAACCACTGGGAATGGTGTTCATATCTACTGCTGGAGACTGGTGTAAGTCACACTCTCTACAGGTGGATTTAGCAGACCAGGAATGAGAAGCAGAGCTTCACAGCATCTTCCACCCTGCTCTTGGGCCAGGCAGGCACAGCCAAGCTGTGCTCACTTTCCTGCTACAGGACAGACATGCTTCATATGACATGGCCTCTCCCTACTAATCTCACAGCAGATTTCTGGCAAAGTCAGCTTGCATTTTGGTGAGGAACTTGAGGTGGGCAGGCAAGACGGCAAGTTTGAACCATAACATAATATCACAAATATTCATCATCATTAACAAAGTGTGCAACACAGGAAAAAAAATCTTATTCTGAATCCTTAGAAAAATTCAGCCCTATATTTCTAATTGCAGGTGTGAGGGTCTCAGATTAGTGCAAGGAAGATGTGACACATCTGGCTATCATCAGAAGGAAAGATTAAATTCTCTCCTGGAATAGAGATTACAGACAATCAAGCAAGTTTCATTGATAAATTCTGAGTTGCCATACTAAGCTGCCACCAACGTGGAATCAAACCCTCCACACAGACTACTCAGATTTAAACAACTCTCATTGTAAATCATCAGTTCCTCACATTCCCTGTTAATTGCAGAGAAGAATCCAGAGAAAAGAGATGGCTGTAGAAGAAGGATGCTGCATAAGGCTGTTGTACTCCACAATACAAAGAGAGAGAGCTATTCCTGACACAGTGCATGCCTCTGCTCTTTCAGCATTTGTGTAATTATAGCTGAGTCTTTTGAACATTCAATGCATCTCACAGAAAATGAGACAACCACATATTGTGGCTTAATGAAAAGAACTGAAGGAAATGTACCAAATTATTGGTTAACGGGCAGCTGCTTCATAAATGCTTTCTCCCATCTGTTTTCTCCTTCTCCTTGTATGAGCTCATATAGCCTAATGCCTATAAAATGCTGAGCCCAATGTTTCAGGACATTTCTAAACTCCCCAGCCAGTGCTCATGAGAGACTTCAGCCACCTTGCCCTGGACTTGCAAGTTCCCGTGGCTACGTGGCCAGGAAAGATATGCTCTTGTGTAAACATACTCCACTGCAGACAGCCTGTATATATACATACAGTTAATTCAGCCCCTAATAATAAAATATCTGCCAGTACAGGGTCGAGTTGTCCCACCCTAAGGTCTCTCATTTCCATGGAGTGATTAGATAGAGCCACATTCATGTATGCCTCGCACACGTCTGCTCCCAGAGTGTCATCACATTGGTTTTGCAGACAGACAACATAAAAAAGATTTCCAGTTGGAGTAGGTCCTTCTGCTCTCATGTGAGACCTCAGGCATCAGCCACAGCAAAGGATTGCTGCTGGGCTTAGAGGATTGATAATTGATCCAGTAAGACTTATTCATCTACAGCTTTTGCAGCAAAATGAGTAACAACAAATAGATGTGGCACGTGCTGTGTGCCAACCTGTCCAAAAGATCTGCCATGGAAGCAGATCTCATTCAGGAGCAGCTTGGTGGTGACAGCTCTGGGTTGGGGCTGTCTGAAACAAGCCTGCTCCATGCCCATCCCTCTCTCAAATGGTTGTCTCTCCTCTCACACCGGCTGCCACAAGTGGTATTAAGATCAACAAACATTGACAAGGCTGCTCAGACACAGGGATATCGAAGCAATCAGTGGATAGTGGCTACACTGGGTGAAATCTTTTCTTTCAAATCACACCTGGACAGGCAGCACGTTACCTAAGGAGAGGAAGACACTTGGCTTTGCCAGCCATGCTCTACCTCTCGCAGGGCTACATCTCATCCTGCGGGTCTGGCTTAAACTAATGGAAGAGCAGACAATGGGAATCAAGTCCCCAGCTCCCTGGAGAGATCTGCTCCAGGAGAGCAGGTGTCTGTAGGAGTGCAAGCAGTGAGAGCTGCCAGCCACCTCTGCACTCCCTGACATGCAGCTCAGCCCAGTAATCTGGGTCACAGCCACATTAATTCTGTCCTAATGTACCAAGCTAGCAAGCCTGCAGAAGCAGATAGGTGTATGTACTTGTTTAATTTGTCTTTTCCCCTCAGCAAGAAGGCTGATTATTTTTCTCTTCATTCCCACTGGAGCTATCATAAAATACAGCCATCCGGTTCCACATTATAATTACCTGCCAAAAATTGCTAATGGATACTCTTTTGCCATCAACATGAATCTGGCTAATCCTCTGGGAACCACTTTTTAATTAAACACCTAATACAGTATGATAAACATTGGAAATATGCACCTCTCCCCTATTAAGAATGTGGCTTGATTTCCAAAGTGTGCCTAATCAATTAAAAGGTGGCAGCAAATTTACAGTGGCAGGAAATATTTAGGGCTTAATATTTCAGGTAAAGGTTTTTTTACTGAATCTATTAAAAGAAGGAACAAATGAGCGCAAATACAACATAAAACTCTAATACAGCTTGATGTTTAACTCCAAGCTTGGGCTTCCCTTCTCAGCTGACCAAGCACACAAGTTTGGTGTACTCAGTTCTTGTGAGCACTTCTTCTTTTCCCTCATGGTCTACTTTGGCAGTTTTAGGTAGTAACGCTCTCCTCTCCATGGAGCAATGCACGGAGATCACAGGGAAACGCACAGACCATGGGGAAAATGAGCTCTGAATTCCAAAGCCAAATAGTCACACAAACATTGAAGCTGCTGCCACAGTTGCTAACCATGGAGAAAGCTAATGTTCCCATGTTCAAGTACAGTGTCCTGCTATCCCTGCCCGCCTTCAACTGCTTTGGACACCTTCACACCAGTTCCATAAAACACTCTAGTTCCCAATGGATTTAGGAGAGACTGTTTAACTCGAAACAGTGGCTGCAGAAGGATGTTTTCCCACCCATGCAGAGCACGTCTTCCAGACACCAAGGCCCAACAGGTCACAATCAGCCTGGTCCTGGCATTGCATCATGGCATGGCACGAATATCACACAACAGCTGACCCAGTGCAGAAGAGCATTCTTTAGGTGTTTTGGGTTTTTTTGACTGTGGCTTCTCATTAAGCACTTTGAAGTTCTCATTATATGCCTTTCATCTAAATAGCTTTTGAGGATGAGACTTTCTTGCAACTTGGGCTTTTGATCAACAGAAGTTTGCACTGAATCAACTGCAGAAAAGGAAAAACTGAACCTTGCTTCTCCCTGCCAAACCAAGCAAGGAAAAACAAATTCAAGAAAACCTCAAGCCCTACCACTATCAAGCACCATACAGGAAATATTATGGAAATAAATCTTATGGAATCACCTTTTCGCTGACCTCCTGTAGTTGAGCACTGTTGGAATACACATTTGCAAATAAGGCTTTGGTCTCTAAGTTGAAAGAAAATTTGCAATTTCTCCCTGCCTCCGATTTCCTCACAATTAGCTGAGGTTGCAACTCCTAACCAGTGCAACTTAATCAGCTCTTCCCAGGGCAATCATCACACAGACCTGAATGCCAATGTCCCATTTTCAGCCCAAACCTGATTTTCTGTTTCTTGGAAGGGGTTGAAAATATGGCCCACTGTAGAGGTTTTAAGCACTACTCTTCAGTGAAGTGAAATATTAACGCCAAAACTAATTCAGTGTCAGGCAGTAAGCATCGGGGTACCCTGTCCTATCTAATTTGCTGTCATTTGCAGTAATCACTGCTATTAATATTACTGTGAAGAACATGTCACAAGTCTAAATTCATCACTTCAGCATGTCATTCAGGGAACATGTGCCAGCAGTAGTGATTGCTCTTTCCCCCTCAGCCTCTGGTCTTAATATTGAAACCTCAACTGCAGTGCAGTAACCAACATAAAAACAACACCCAAGTGGTTGTGCCAGGTGTACGGCCATTAGAGATTAGTGATAAATATTCAACAGACCTCAAACTGCACACAGAGGTCTAGTCCTTTCAGGAACAGCTGCCCATTATAAAATGAGGGATATGGAACATCTGTGGTTCAACAGTACAGACCCAAAGTACTGAGACAGACCAGCCAGTGCTTTCCACCTGATGTATAAATTTCCCTTTTTGGTTTCTAAAAACAGGAACAATTAGAAGAGAAAAGAAGCAGAGGGTTGTAAAATTCACACGATGTAGGAATTGCTGCTTCCCTGAGGACACATTCTCCACTGGAGTCACTTACTACAGAACAGCCAAGAACAGAGAAGGCCCAGCCGGGTGAGAGATGACACAGTGCCACAGAAAGTGCTGGTTTAGAAGAGGTCTCACTGGCCACAAGCTCATGAGACCTAATCCAGGCCTCACACCAGCTTGGCTGGCAGGGTCTCCCCTGGCATATGTGCAGCAGACTCGCAGGTTTAGGAGGAGAAGAGCGAGAGGTGCGTGGAGGGCACTGCAAGGACGGCAGCATAGCAGGCAGCAGGGTTCACTGCCCAGGGAGCCATTCCCTGCCCTGGCTTTTGTCTGCTAGCACAGAGGAAGGTAACAGCAATGGTGTCAGAACTGCAAAACCCCTTGCAAAACCCTCCAGGGGCTTCCCCCACCCCTTCTGTCTGCTCTTGCTGGAGTCATGCTAACAGGACTGTGCCTGCACACACCACAATGACCTCTGTGTGCTCTGCAGACACACTGATAAAATCAGACATACAAGCCTTATCACACACCTAAGTGTTAAACTCTTCTGTGTGTTCTGACATCTCCTTGCAGTTAGAACTCCCTCCAAAGTGCATTTTTCATTTGTTCTAATTTAATTTTTCTATTCCTTATTGAATTCCCTGACCTAATAACACAGCAGTACCTTATAAACAGAGAACAGCAGCTAAACAATGTTGCTGTTCTTTCAAGCAGAACAAACATGAAGAATTCAAAGACAACGAAGAGACTCTATCTAAAGCTAACTTTGCAGAAAATAGCATATTATACATCAGACATCCTAGACACCATGCTCTGTGCTGGGAGGCAGAGGGAGGACATTCCCCTGCAGCAGCTGTAATTAGAAGCATCTCCTGCCAGCTTGGGCAACAGTGCTGGCAGATGGAACGTGATGCTTGTCAGTACTAACATAGCTGGTACAGGGCTTCAGCAAGGGATAGGAAATCCACTTCAGCCATTATTCAGTGCTTTTGAATATAACCCAAGAGATATAAGCCATTGCTTCTCTCATGGTGGAACCACACCACTGTGCACTAACACTGTGCACTGTCTTTATCACAGAAAGAAAACAGCAAGAAAACTCCCAGCAGAACCTCAGGTAGGCCAGACCTGAGAGACTCCCACCTGTGAGGATGGCTTGGCTCTCCCTGTGAGCAGTGTGGCTGCTACAAGAGAAAATAGGCATGGAAAAACCAATCTGGAAAATATACCTGAGATTAACTGAGATCTTTATTCTGCAGAATTTGAGGGACTGATACTGCACACTAAGAGGTTTATGTGCATTCTAGTAGGTATCTCCCAGTACAGTCTTTTTCCTTTCTGAATAATTGCCATATATTTTAACATTTAATTGTTTTGTCCAATCTTTTCTGTGATATGCAATGCACTTATCTGCTGTTGGTTCTGATGGCTCAGGGCTGCCATTCTGTATTACATTCTGTAAGGTTCTCTTTCACCTGTCCAGGGTTTTGGCATGTGGAGAGGTGCTGGCAGGTAGGTTGCAGACCAAACCAAGCTGGACACATGCCTGGGGGAAGGGCAGTGTTTGACCCTCTTATTATTATTTCATATTCTCTTCTGCAGAACATATCAATCAGCAATTCACTGGGGAAAGAAGAGTCATTTTTCAGATACTATATGGAAGAAATACACCAGTCTGGCCTGCACTAGGTTATGTGAGACAAAATTTTATTAAATATTACGTTACGTTGCTGGCAAGTTAAGACATTGATTCATTTCTTGTATTGAATTTGTTCACAGTAATGAATGTATTGCTAAATCCCCAAAGGCCCCAGCATTTTATCTCACCTTTATTGATCAATGATTTATAACTTCAAAACTATTTGAAATCAATTTTTAGTGATTAATGTAACTCATTTTCTAGTCTTAAAAACAGTGTGGACAATTAGCACCTGTAGAGCAAGGCCTTGCCTAGTCAGATGTAACACTGCTGGAACTGCTACCATTATCTTTTACATTAGTCTATATTTCAGCACAGATATCAGTAAAAGGGTGCATCAACACCAACTGAAGCACATTCATCTCTCAGAAATAGCTCTGTGAAACATGGAGGATGGTCTAAGAAGAATTAATGGTTGCTGCAAAATCTCTTTTTAATCTTTAGAAGTGGTGTATGGAAATAACTGGGAAAGTGTGATTCTTAATCAAAATCAACAGGCATAATTCTTGGCTCCTGCAAAACAATAGTTAATAAAAACTTAATGGGGTGGGAAAATCATAAACGAGAAAATCCAGCCCCAAAACATAACAAGTACAAAACTTCTGCAGCAAACACAAAACATGCAGCCCCTTTGTGAGGTTTATGTGCTCCACTGGCACACCCAGCTCTCTCCCTTCTGAATGTTCCAGTGCAGAAAATGCTTCTCAGGAGGAATAAGCCTCAATATTGGAGCATGGAGATAACCTCAGTGTGTTACCCTCACCAGGGTCAGAAGGACTTTGCATCATTTTTGGTGATTGCTGGGCCTTGAGGAAAGCTGAAATGCCAAAGCCAGGAGGGCAGTGGTAGCTGAGGAGTGGGAGCCAAGGGCTCACTGTCTCTCAGGTGTAATCCACCCAGATTCCCTTCAAACCACTCACCTGTGAAAGAAATCCCTACTCTCTTTAGCAGCTGAAATGGGAAAGAGTCACAAGTTACTGCCCCACAGGAGGAACAGAGAAGTGGAAAGAGGTAAAAAAGAAAGAGCAAAACACTCAGAGAAAGAAGAGAGGACAAGGAATACAAAATGGAAGAAAAGAAGGAGAATCACATAAGAGGAAAAGCACATATTTGAGAAAAAAAATGGTTTAGAAAATAGCAGGATATTGCAATCAAGAAGCAATCGGAACAGTGCTAAAATACCTGGAGACCAGCCCAGAAGTTTTGGCAGCAGGACAACACCCCATCAGAATCTGCATCAGGAATAACTTCTTCACCAGGACCCTTTTATTATTCAAAATACAGCACTTTTAAAGCTGGATGAGCAGAACAGTGTTTGAGAGCTTCATTAAAGGCCTCCAGAGATGTCCTATGCAGATACAAGCTCACTAATCCTAAACAAAAATTTCAAAGCCTACTAATCCTACAGGAAAACTTCAAAGCCTCACGTGAAGGGTGACACAAAGCATTTACCACACAAAGAGAAACATTCTGGGACTCAACACGCTGTTTCAGCAGCCCACAGCCCACATCTTCATGGAGAGTGGCATAACACTGTCATCCTCTACATCATCCAGAGATGTCTACTTTGGTTATTTCTTGCTCTGTGAGAAAATGTGTGAGCTTTGACAGCTGAAGTGTATGTCTCAGTTTTAGTGTCACCGAGGTTTCCTCAGCTCCCTGTACTTTGCTGGTTTTCCAGCTGGGCAAGGGGATGGTGCTGCACACACTGCACACCAAGCCAAGCAAGGCACAACTTTTAGGTGTACATCTCTGAAGCTTCATTGCTGACTAACGACCGAGCTCGTCCTGGGCGTGGTGCACGGGAAGGGAATGAACCAGAAGCACAGCAGAGGGGGGAGCTCAGCCCTGCTACCCCAGCAAGTCCTCACAGACTCGAGCCACCTTTGAGACTCTGGACAAAAAGAAAATGAGATTAAAAGAGATGTATTTGGAGGACACATGGAGGTGGTTGAACTGAGGAGGAATAGTTAGTGTTCACACTTTTGTGTTGCCAGTCATACAGCATCTAAGAACTAAGAACAAGCACTCTGCTTATGCTTGCACACGGATGAGATGGAAAGCACCACGCTCTAAAGCTTCCATCTCACCCGTTCCAGCCACAGGGGAAACTGATGCCTGCTGCTTCTCGAGCTGTTTCAGCCAACCCACACAAAGCCTTCAGCAACACTCTGAGTGCAAAGCTAATCTCCCTTATCTTCTTCCTGCTTTCGGAGACTATCTCCTGCCATCCTCAGGTGCTAATTACGGTAATAGATAAGACTCAGCGGTTTGTTGATGCAATTTAACTACTCAAAATAAGATACAGAAACCATGCTCCACAGTCTACTAGTGGTCCAAAGCTGAAGGAGTTGGATGACAATCAACTTTTATAGTAGCCTAACAATGGGCTGTACAGCATGAGGTGTTTTTTTCCCCTATGTATTATAGACACACTTAACTATCAAGCCATGGAAAAGAGATTAGCAGGGAGAAGGAGCACAGATAATTTCTGTGTCCAGACAGCTGATGCTGTGGAGTTCCTGCTGTGATCAGTCACTGCCCCCACCTGTCCCGTCTCACAGAGCTTGTGACAATAATAGACCTCAAGGTTTCCAAGACCCTGACTCTCTCTTTATACAGGGGCAATACTATAGCCCAGGCTTCATCAGGCACTGCTGCCCCAGAGAGTTCCTCACCTCTAGCACTAAGAAAAAGGCAGCATGGATAACGAGAAAAGCAAAACGCTTGCCAAACGGGTCACTTTCTCCTCCAAGTGAAAACGAAACCTCAGAGTAGCTGAACAATACTTTATTAGGGCTGATCCAAAAGCTCACACTGACTGCTCTGGCACCTGTCCTACCTGCTTGCATGCTCTTACAGCCTCCTTTGACAAAAGAAAATTGTTCCCCCAGCTTTTCTTGACCAAGCTGACAGACCTTTGGATTCCCTTTGCCATCTTGATAACATTATCTGCTTTCCTCTATTTTTTATTTTTCTTTCTGCATTTTCTTTTAACATATTGATACCAAATAACTCTTCCCATGACTAAGACTGGGGAACATGCAGAAACAGGCAGAAATATGTTGATACTAGAAATTCATGCCATTTTTAAAAGAAAAAAGTTTTGCTTCTTCCATGGAGTAATTTTGCAGGTATCCACAGAAAAATACTAAACTGGCTTGTGTGGCACTTGTTCGTTATACTATGCTTAAACTTACAAACACAGATAAACCCTGGTGAGGTAATCTTGAGTGTCCTATAAAGAGATTAATATCATACCTAAGAAAATCTACATGTGGGCTCCTGACACTGATTCTATACTCATATTCAAAGAGATGCAGTTCTTTTGCAATGGACGTTCATGACCCCTTCCTCATTCTGTCCTAGCCTCTTATTGTGTTCCTTAAGATTATACCAGCCCACTTTGAGGACACACAGGGCTGTAATTTAGACTGGAGCTTCCTGGTCACCTTCTCAGTCATCTCAGTCCCAGTCCCCACCAGTGGCTTCCTGAGACAGGTTTGTGCTGGGCATGACAGTAAAAGAGTGAAAAAAAGCATTTTGCCAGGGGCAAAACCCTCATTCACTTATGCTATAGCTTGTCCCTGAAGTTTAAGAAGTGGTGAAACAATGGGAACAGACCATCATACGAAGTAAGACTGGGACTAGACTTTGGGATTTTTGTTGAGAGAGCTTAAAAAAGCAAACCTTCATCTTTTGAAGGCTTAATGTCTTGAGTTCAGGCAAAATCTAATCTGCTTATTTGAAAAGATGAAAAGAGAAAGTGGAATACTCCAAGACAGGATGAGTACTTATGAGCCTGGGTAGCTGCAAAATTTTCTCAGTATTAATCACTCCTATTTCTGCCATGCTTGACTAAAGGAAAAAAAGAAAAAGCTACAAACTGGGACAAATATTAAAACCATTTGTCACCACAAAGGCTATATTACAGATAGACAACATCCTTGGATGAAGGCAATAAAGTTTTTTGAAACAAGCAGAAAACTTGATGTTCACTTTATAAATTTATGACCTTAATTCAATAATCCTTCTTTACAAAGTAAGTGGTGCAGCTTCTCAGCAGCATATGAATGGTTTTCTGATGTGATAATTTTCATGCAGAAGCAAATGGATACACCAGAGTGATGCTGTATTCCTCTTCAACCCTGCACAGGTGCCAAGGCTGATGTTGGGTGATTTATTATCCCACACACTTGCTAAAACTCTTTCAGAAGACAGTACCAGTTTGTGCTGGCCACACTTTATTTTTTCTTTAGGAAATTAAACGTGTCTTTCAGAACACTATCTTTTGTGGAAAAAAACATTCAGGATTCAAAAGGTTTCAATCAAGAGTAAATTTGGATTCTTCTTTTTGTTCTCTTTTCCACCAGGGAAAGGATCTATCAAAACATATTTTGTGTTTCACACCAAATACAATAGCAGCTGTAATAAAAAAGTAAATTATCTCCAAAGTTTCATCATATTTGTTAAAGTCTCTATCTCTTTTGGAACTTTTTTTTTTTTTTTTTTTGTGATCTGTATTAATACTTCAAAAGGACAAAGCCCTGTCCTACTTCTGCTTGCCACCCTTGCACAGAAAGACATGTCCTATTCGGCTTTAGAGGAAGCTGTGGAGGCTGCTCAAGAGGAAGCTCTTAAGCAAAGTACATTTCTACGCAAAGCCCAAGGCACACACCACCCGCGGTTACACAAGCCGCTCCCTTGCTTCCAACGCCTACATTGTTTCAACAACTCAGAAAAAATCGGGTGTGTGGGGCCCCCCGCGCTCCTCGGGCACCGGAACATCAACTCTGCCCGAGCCGCCGCCAACGAGGCGCAGCCGCTCCGGCACCGCCGGGCGAGAGACAGCGCAGCGCAGCCCGCCCGGAGCCGCACGGAGCCCGCAGGGAGCCCGCAGGGAGCCGCACGGAGCCCGCCCGGAGCCGCACGGAGCCCGCGCGGAGCCCGCGCGGAGCCGCACGGAGCCCGCCCGGAGCCGCACGGAGCCCGCCCGGAGCCCGCAGGGAGCCCGCCCGGAGCCGCCCGGAGCCCGCACGGAGCCCGCAGGGAGCCCGCAGGGAGCCCGCCCGGAGCCGCGCGGAGCCCGCCCGGAGCCGCACGGAGCCCGCGCGGAGCCCGCGCGGAGCCGCAGGGAGCCCGCAGGGAGCCGCAGGGAGCCCGCAGGGAGCCCGCCCGGAGCCGCACGGAGCCCGCCCGGAGCCGCACGGAGCCCGCCCGGAGCCGCACGGAGCCGCCCGAGCCGCAGGGAGCCCGCAGGGAGCCGCACGAGGAGCCCGCAGGGAGCCGCACGGAGCCCGCCCGGAGCCCGCCCGGAGCCCGCAGGGAGCCCGCGCGGAGCCCGCAGGGAGCCCCGGAGCCCGCCCGGAGCCCGCACGGAGCCCGCACGGAGCCCGCACGGAGCCCGCAGGGAGCCGCGCGGAGCCCGCACGGAGCCGCTCCAATGGAACCGGTTACACGAGCACCAGCGGAGCTGGGTTGCACGGGCACCTGTGGAACTGGGTTATACTGGCACCAGGGTTGCACGGGCACCAATGGAACTGGGTTACACTGGCACCAGGGTTACACGGGCACCAATGGAACTGGGTTACACCAGCGCCAATGGAACTGGGTTACACTGGCACCGAGGGGAGCGAGAGCCTGGCCATTTACCTCGTGTTCTTCTGCTCTCTGCCCTCCTGCATTACAGAGGTGTGCAACTCCCGAATAAATGGGAAGGGACTCCCAGGAGAGAGCAGCGTTGGTGGCAAAGCCATCCCCAAACTTTCCAGGCTGAATTGAGCCCGACAAGATTTGTTAAATACCTGTGCAAATAGTTCATGGCTTCAGACTTTCCTCCTGGAGTCAGAGGATGCTGTAGGGTAACACTTTTCTAATAGCTGCTGAAGTTTAAAAACTGGGGCTTAGGGAAAATAAGACGTGGCAGATTGAGATGTTTGAATCTAGAATCCTAGATACGTTCCAGCTTGAGAGCAAGGAGATTTGGGGAGCTGGATTTACAAATCCACATGTCTATTTTATGAGGGCGCCTAATTAGGGTGCTGCAAAAATAAAGCTGTCCAACAGTGTTTCCTTGCATTGCCATGTGTAGCAGGTTTAGCACTCAAGACTGCTAACTGATAAATCCTTTCCATAATGTGATCACTACGGTGAACATCATCAGAAGCCAGTAACACAAGTGATTTTCCTCGTGTCTGTGAGCAGTTTCATTCTGTAAATATCTCCTTTCCTTTCATAGTCCAATAAACATCTCTAGGATGGAAGCAGAAGGCAGGTGAAAACTTATCTCTGGTTTTCAGACTTATGGATTTATTTACAGGAATTTAAAATCCCTACCCCTGTTCCTCTACATTTGCTTTAATTCTGCAAATATCTTACTTATGCTTTAGATTCCCTGCTTCAAAGCCTCTCAAGCCTGTAGAGACTCCAGCATGTGCACTCAGCTGCATGCTCCAGAACTGCGTGTCCCAGAAAAGCATATACAGGAAATAAAGCATCAAACAGCAGGAAAAACATTTTGCTCCATTTTCTGAAATGTCTACAATGACAACTGAAGTAGGAAAGAGATCATTTTGGCAGTGTCACCACATTTATGTAAATTTACATGAAATGTAAATCAGTTCAAGGCTCTCTTACTGGTACAAGAAACATTCAGTTAACAAATGTGTTGCTCTTTGGGAACCAGGCTTAGAAACCACCCTAATATTGTCTTTGTTAGAATTTAAGTCATATTCTGTTGTTTTCTCTCTGAACTGCTCTCTCCCTGCTGCAGGTACCTTCACACCACACTTCAAAGCAAAAAATGGATTAAAATACAAAATGTCTGAAAGATCAGACTCAAAATCAGGGAAACAGAAGGAAAATAGAAAATATACATTACTTTGCCCTTAACAAATACTAACTTTGTTTGATGTGACCTCAACCTGATGAAGAAAAGGCACCTTGCCCTGAATCAGAATAAAGTACAGATTTCAAAGCACACACGGGATTTAAAACATGATTTGTGCAGTTACTGCTGACATCTGTTGATTCTGTACAGGATCTTACAGTAAACACCACACAGAGTCCTCAGGAAGATGATGCTCATTTCCATGCACACACATCCCAGCCCAACTCTGCACGGTTCCACTTTCCTCTGCCCACCCTGGCACCAGGCAAAGAACACTCCCAAACATTCCCACTTCTGGATGATCACAAATGTTCTCACTGGAGCCCCTAGGACCACTGTCTACAACCATTGCTGATCTCAAAACACCCCTACCTCACGGTTTCTGTGCTATCAGACACTGCAAAGCACAACATGAATGAGGATATCTTAGCTATGCCCTCCCACTCTCCTAAATCCCACATGACTGGGAGCTAACTCATAATGCTTACAAATTACAACAAAACTGAATCACAACACGCAGGCTATTGACAAGCAATTAACTTAGGCAAAACTCTACATCTCTAACAACTATCACCCAAAAAAGGGCAGCAAGCTGATGAGGATGCCCAAGAGCACCAAGCAGCTGGGCAGCATTATGTCCCCAACCTGCAGACTGGCAAATACAGAGCAGCAGGTACTGTGAAGATGCAGACCTGGCATTTCCACCAGCTCACAGGAAAAGCAAAATCAGATCTTCTGCAGCATCCTTCCCACCGTCCTGCCTCAGCAGTTTAATTTACAAGGAAATGAAGCTTTTTAAACAGATTGCTCTATATTCATGGCTAACAGGACAGAAACATTAAGTAAACAAGTTTTATTTGTTTGGGCATCTGCAAGGAAGCCTCTCTTCAGGGGAACAGGGAGAGGATCAAAGGTGTGCTCAATTGCTTTGGTTTATTCAGGAATTCAGGAGGGTTTGAAACTTTCTTGCAGGTGGAAAACACTACCAGATGTGAATGTCCCTTGTATTTAATTATTTTAAACTATTATTTCCTATTTCCACACAGAATTCAGGCATATAAAGTGAAAATACAGGGTCTGATTGTATGACATTTTAGGGCACTGGTCTCCAGACAGGAGCATGCCCCTCTGGAAGGCCAGGTGCCTACAAAGGGGAGCAGCAAAGCTGTGCCCTGGAGCCCATGAGCTCAGCCTCAGCTCTGGAACACCCTAGCAGCTTCCAACAACTGGCAGCCTGGTTTTGGTACAGATAGAGGTTAAGAATTTTTACCACGTCATTGCCTCCATCAATAATTTCCTGGCAACAACTCATAAAGGGACAGTTTTGCTAAATACAAAGAATGGCAAGAGCCATTATGAAATTCATTCCAAGTCTAAGCATTTCCACTGTTTCCAAAACACCTCACAAATTCCATGGGGTAAAGAAGAGTTTCAGGTTTGAACCAAAGTTTTAATCCAGCAACTTTGAAGGTTTTACAAACCAGCAGCACACACAACATGAGAATGCATTTGCTCGAACAGATAGAGCCTTACCCACGTTTACCCTGCACATCATTCACCTGGACATGATTGTGCTGTGAGTGACATGCAGAATGACCCAGTGATCTCTCCTTACATTGCCGAGCAGCCACAGCAACCAGCACCTGAGTAAAATGCACACAGCACACTTCTCTCCTGCACCAGATAAGCTTTTGAACTGCGAGTACTTCACCTCCATTAATAATGACAGAGGAAAGAGAAAATACATCATCTATAAGAAATACAAATGTAGTCATGTAAAGTGCTATAGCTGATGGCATTGCCCAGAAAATGCCTGATTAGAAAATTCCTTTCTTTTTACTTTATACTTTCCTGGAGGGCTGCAGTGAGCCCTGGGTTCATTGAAGAGGGGATTAGAAACGATGGGGCTCAGCTGTAATGTCCATAGCTCCTGCCAAGCAGAGGATACCTAATTGCTAATGTAAATAGCCCCTTTCGATGCCTTAAACCCTGGAAATGAAAGGCATTCTTCTGAAAGATCAGTCTCTGGTTGACTTTCTGTCCCAGTACCAAATCAGTTCTGCATGCAGGTCCATCTGCTGCCTACACAAACAGGACAGGACCTTGTGGGATCAGATCTCCTCTGCAGAACTGCACATGCTTACCTTTTCCCATCGTTAAGTACATTACAAATGACCACCCAGGCAGAATTTTCCTCATGCCCTGACGTAGCTCTCCCCAGGTGTCTGCAGCCTGGCTAATTCTGTATGCACCAGAGTGCAAATGAGACCTTCTGTCAGCTCCCATGGTAAAATACTGGCTACAACAAACGCCATGTTACAGGGATTCAGTTCCACACAAGGACATGCCTTAAGTTTCTGGGGCACCAGCATCACAGTTTGGGGTCATGTTTGACACTCCCAGTGAAGTATGCAAACCAGTGTGCCAAGTCAATTACCCTGGCTTATTAGGATTAGTAGGCAACAATCCTCTCTGCACTGACAAGTTTCCTGCTTCCCAGTTTTAATTTTCATGCATTGCTCCCAATTTAAATGGCAACATGGTCAACAAGTCCTTTGAACTGTGTGAATTAGGAATGCAAAGGGGTGCTGATGGTCCCCACAAGGCTCACCTGCTTGGGATGAAAGAGGTTCCCTAAGGGAAATTGTCCTTTCCCACAGATGTTTGCTGGCTCCCAATATTTTGCAGCTGGAGAGCTAACAGCATCATCTTTTACATGGCTGTGTGCACCCCACAGGGAGAAACCCTCAGTTCAAGCAGTTTGACGTGCTAAATCAGGGGCTTTGCCTGAGGTTTCAGCTGATTATCAAAAAATCTATGGGGCTGACATGCAGGATCATTCACCAGAATAGAGCAACAGCAGCCTGGGAAAACATACCTCAGAGCTTGGCCCTGACCTGCAGGCAGCAAAGCTAGAACAGTTGTCAAAACATTTGAGCTGTGCTTCTGAAACCATGCTGTAACTAGGTAAATCTTGTAAATGTGACTTGTTTCATCCATATTTTCCTGCATATAAATTTGACAGGCAGAAGCATTTATTTTGTCAGAGCACTAAAAGCCCCTGATGTTCAGCACTGATCTCTGGCAGGCTGTAATTCAGCTCCCCCCTCCTAGTGACACTCTCCTGTTCCACAGGAGCCCTCAGTAAAACAACGCTCACAGGTTTCCTAGAAACCTGCCTCCAGCAGCACATGTATCCTCACAGCCTTGTTCCCCATTAGCTGTTCTCAGCCACAATATAAAATGTGCTGTGCCTACTTGTGGAGACCCAGCAAGGTTTTCCCAGCTGGGGAATGCAGCCCCTGTTCTGTTCCCTGGGTCCCCATGCCCTCTCCCTGTCGGTCATTCGGTCACTCCCACCCTAATTCCCTGCTGGCCCTCTGCCCTGGCCCTTCCCTTGTGGCACCCTGATAATTGGTTTCTGATGTTTTCCCCGCCTGCTCATCCCATGTACTAAACCTGCACCCTCACAAGAGCCTTTGCCTTTGTTCCCTGAACGCTGGATCTGTGCGTGGCTGAAATAAAACCCTGCAAAGGCCTTTCCTGCTCATTCACCCCAAGCAACACCTAAATGCAACACCTACTGGCTTTTACAGACTGCAGCTGCGGCCATTCTACAGAAATTTGGGCACTGGTTGGGCACTTCCCCACCAGCCACCTACAGAACAAGTTTGGGAGAGAAGGGTTTTTGTGGAGCAAGAGAAAAGCAAACATTGGTGTGTGTGTGTGTGTGTGAAGAGCTGTGGTTGTTGAATATGTCAAGAAAGCAATGTTTGGGTTGAGGAAAGCCAGATGTAGTGGATCAGTACCAGGAAAGAATGGCTGTGTTACCTTTCCATGTCTTCTTTAAAAGTTCCTGGTACCAGAGCCAGCCCAGCTCCCTGCAAGCACCAGCTCAGCGCCCCGGCCAGCTCTGCTGCCCCACGCTGCTGCCAGCACACAGCCCTCCCCTGCCTCCTCCAAACCCATGAGCCTCCAATCAGTTATGCTGTGCTTTGTTCAAGCTCTTCAGAGCCTCTCTGCACTGAGCAGTGCTGGCAGAAGCAAGGTGGAGATGAACTGGCCACTATCTGTGTTCTTTTCAGTCTGGACAAGCATGACCCGACAGAGACAGACTGGAGGCATCTGGACACAGCTGCCTGCAGTTTTGACTTGCCTATTTTGAAAACATGCATGCAGTTTACATTTTTAATATTTTTGTTATTTGTTAAGTACTATCCATCTTATAATAACAGTTACTCCCCTTCTCTCTGGCGTCTCAGACAAATAAAAGGAGAAAAATTAAATACCTTGCTTGGAATACTAAATATATTTTGGAAAAAAATGCTGCTGTGCTACCATGCAGCTGTTACCTGCATTTCCTAGTTGATACCCAAGGCTGTTTTGCCCCTTCCTGCAGGGATGGTTCTGAGGTGCCTAGAGCACTCTGCACCTGCTGGAAAATGCCTCTCAGAGAGATGCAGAAGGTTCTTACCTTATAAATAGCCATGGAGTGGCAGCAACAGGACACAGAGACCCTGAGCAGGTACTCAAACTTTCTGCATCTCTGTGCCATGACAGACATGCTTTTGAATAAAAAACACAACATTTGACATAATCACCCAGTTCTGTCACCCACTGCAAGGAAGTCACAGACACACACATTGACATCTAAAACTACAATAAACCACAAGCCAATTCATTCAGTTTGGAAAGTTTCAGGAAATAATTATAACTAATAATGATTTTGAATAATAAAACATTTCAGCTAAAAAAAAATTCCACATTTGAAAAATTTGTAAATCTTCAGTCTTTTAAACAAAGCTTAAATAAATATGAAAATAAACTATTTGACCAGGGGTTTGTAAGCAGAGAAATAAAATTTTCTTTATTTTCCTCTCACATTTGACTAAAATCAGAACAACTTCATAATTTGCCTTGGTTTACCTTACCCTGCCTCTTACTTCAGTATTTTCTTAAAAAAATTGTATAACCCTTACTGACTCTCATTTATATATTTGGTGACATTAATAATTCTAAAGCTAGGAATTGCCCAAAACTTGTGCAGTGTATGAAGGTCTAAGCTTTTCACATCTACAGCATTAATTATTTTCAGTTGCAAAAAACCCAACTGCTTCCCAGTGCCCATTCCAAACATCAAATATCCAGTAATGCACACTGGAAGAGGTAGTGATGACAAGCAATTCCCAAGACTGAAAGTTAAAAGTTAGAAAGTATTTTCTGATTTACTCTTTTGAATTTTTGTGGAAAAAAATGAAACTTCAAAGCACTGGCCTGCAGAGCTGAAGTCTCTGATATCCTCTTTTCTTTGTGGTGGGATTTCATGGCTCTGCACAGACATGCTGCATGCACAGAGGCACACAGTACCTGTACCCACGGGCAGGAAATCTGCTGACATAGAACACTCTGTAGTGTACTTTCCTGCATCCACTTTATTTTATTCCAAACCTCCAAGCTGTGTCTGACTGCAGAGTTTCAGGCAGGAGCTGTATGCCTGTGGGAAGCAATCAGGGACACACATAGCTTATTTTAATTTTATCATTGCTATCCACTCTTAAGACCAGCTATTTGAGATCCCTCTGCCTCACTGCCAGGAGTCACTTGAAGGTAAAGCAAGAAATTTAGAGCTAGCAATTGCATGGGAGGTAAAGAAATTTTGGCTGAAAGATGAAGTGGGGAATGGAAGCAGTCATGAGTCTATAAGACCTGATCACTCCTAACCCCACACTCAGGTGAACTCTGGTTGGCAGGACACAGGGAAGCCAGAGGAAATCAACTCCCCCACCTCTGAGCCACCCATCACAGGTGTGGCAGCCACATGGCCAGGATGTTTGGCTGCTGTGACACCAAGCAGCCTCCCACACCTCTCTGCGCTTCAGAGAAGCCAAAATGCTTCATGCAAAGAGGCATGTTCTGACAAGCACTTATTGGTCACAATTTTTCCATTTTTTTTCTGATCTGAGTGCTTACATCAAACAGTTTTGTTGCTGAGTACTGTTCTGCACACTCTCTACAAAGCTAATTCCCTTGAAAAACCTGCCTGTCAAATCCTCAGTTTTCAGTGCAGGCAGATGATCATGGACTTGACCTGCCAGGCTGTATTAGACGACAATCAGACAAGATCAGGGAGAAAAAGTGAAGTGTCAGTGCCAAATATTGGCTCTTGGGCACGGCCAGGAGAAACCAAGTCAGTCATTTCTTCCATTCTCTCAAGCACCTGCTCAGGTCTCCAACCAGTGGGAACAACACAGTCCTTGTTCTAGAAGGAAAACAGGTAAGTATTAATCTTCTCTCAATATAAGAAAATACCCAGAAAATACCCAGAGCACAGTCTGAGTCTTTAGAATACATACATTCATTCACAATAGTGGCAAGTTGTCAAGATTCTTCGAGGAGCAGAAAGAAACAAGAGAAGGGGAGCTTTCAAAGCTTTTATTTTGCTACAGTATGTAGTGGGCAAAGTAAATATTGAGGCAGCTTCCTCGTTTAAATATATCCTCTCCATTCTGTGGCTGTATGAAATTTGAAAAGGGCCCGTTCCTTGAAACACGACTGAATCACTTTTTCCACTTTTGTGCAGAGAAGCAGGTTGTTCTAGCACAAGGAACTGAAAGGGCACAGCCATGACCCAGCAGCCTTAGGAGCTCAGGGAAATCTAATGTTCTTACGAAGACTGCAAAGTCAAGCAGAGTTGGTTTCCTGGTAAGTAAACCACTTGAAAATACAGCTGGTCAGGCACAAAACCTGATCATTCTGGACAATAAGCCATTTCAAAAGAAAGCCTAGAAATTACTCACTGCAAAAATCACACAACTGACATTTTAAGCGAAGTGAATTTCTGATGTTAGCTCTAGCAAAATTAAACAACTATGCCAGACTTCTCTTACTAGTCTTACTTTGGGTGGTCTTGGATCAAAACATGGTTACTCTCATTTAAAACTCATTGTACCAACTGAAAATGGTGCTGCTGCTGGCAGGGTCAGAGACTGTAGATCTAATCCAAACAAGATTCAGGTATTGAGAAATATTTGAGTTATATTTCACTTTTCACTGGGGGAGGTAGGGGTGAGGGCATATTTAGAGAACAAACAAAAGAACTCGGGTACAGAAAGCAGTACTAGAAATTCAAAACGAGAAACTCCCCCTGCCTTAGCAATCTGCTAATCCAAACGTTTCCATGGCAAATATGGAAATGGCTGATTCTAGCCACAAATTTGGTCATGATTGGATGCAGGCTGTAAAAACATTACAAAAATCTCTACTTCTGTATCTAGTTGAAATCAGAGGCATTTGTGTGTGCATTATATGCTGTGCTGGCACTCTCCTTTTTAGTGCTGTGGTTTTGATGGGGTTTTTTCCCCTCATCTATTGATTTATTGCTTATGTTTGCAGGAGAATGTACAAGCAGCTTGATAGTCTCAAGCGCCTCTCAACCATCTGTCTAAGCACTAACGACTAATGTACCAAAGAGAGAACCAAACAGTCAGCTTTGTTGGCATTTGGTTCATAACGAGCTTTGAATGATACTTCCTGATGCCAATACCTCAACTCCTTGTATCTTCAGGATTTTCAAAGTGACAGTAATCTCAGAACAAGAGGGTAGATAAGATTGGGTGGGACCTCCAGCTCCCTCTTCAAGGCCGGGTTAACTATGGCTCAAGACTGTATTCACTTGGGTTTTTAGTACCTGCTAGCTTGGAGACTCCACAGTCCCTCTGTGGCATCTCTTCCAGTGTTCGGTCACCCTCAAAGTATTTTTTTTTTCCTTATGTTCAAGCAGAATTTCTTTTATTTCAGTTTGTGCCCATTGCCCCTTGGCACCAGAAAGAAGAGCCTGGTTCCATCACTTCTGCTCCCCCCTCCTCAGGTATTCACACCCTGATTAAGACTTTCCTGAGCCGCCTCTGCTGCAGGCTGGACAATCCCAGCTCTCTCAACCTCTGCCTGTATGTCAAATGCTCCAATTGCTTCATATTTGTCAGGATCCCTCAGCAGACTCAGCTTTGTAGGTCCTCATCTCTTCCATCCTAGATGTCTCACCAGTGCTGCACAGAGGAGGAGCATCACCTCCCTCAGTCTGCTGGAGAAGCTCTGCCAAGCACAGCCCAGCAGACCACCAGCCACCTTTGCTGCTGGCTCAGCTTGTCCCCAGGACCTCAGCCAGTCTCCACCAGCATCCCAGGAACGCTGGTCTGACATATGAGCAAAGTGAATGTGGTAGAAAGAGGTATTATCTTTTAGTAGGTCAACTCAGAATGCTGGAAAAGGCAGACAAGAATCCCAACAGGAGACAATTCCTAATGAAATGTACAAATAGCCAGTGAAACTGCCCCAAGCCACTCCCAAAGCAAACAGCACAAAACTCACAGTGTCTGGGGACACTTCAGTGAACAGGGAAAGCTTCTGCAGCATTACTGATAGTATTGCAAGTCTAAGAAACACAAATCTTTATCCTGCAGGACAGGGCATGCGAGTCTTACCCTGCCAACACAAAATGCCCAGTTATATTGGATTAAGTTTTCACATTTGAGGCAAGCAAAACACACAATGCTGTCCTCTCTCAGAGACAAGGGCTCATACTTGATGGACCACTGCTCTCCACTTGACAATTCCTGTGTCACTCCTGCCTTTATCGATTCAGGCCCCCCATTTTCATTAGAACAAGCAATTTAATCTTGTATTCTTGAACAGTGCTAATATGTCCTCTCCAGCCTTGCTGCTCAGAGCTGGAATAACCAAACCAGCCCTAGTCCCACTGCCAAAACCTCCAGCATGTCCACAAGCAGGACACAAGGGCGAGCAGCACGGGCAGAGCTGCATCCCGTGCTGAAGTGGGAAGGGCTCAGCATGGGCCACAAGCACCCAGTCTGCCCTGACCCACCACGGGCTTCCTGGTGTTAACTCATCTCTGGAACCTCCTCACCTTAGACATGACCAGTTTATTTTACCTGTTCTTGAAACAATGTCTGTTTTTGGCTTTTACTTTATTACACCAGAGAATCAGGGCTTCACACACTGGTGTAAGCTTGTCTACTTGGAGGAGCACATACTAGCATGACAGAGCATTTGTAGAGGTGTTGATCTAGCCCTGTCACAACTATTTCTCCAGGCCCTTGTAATGCCTTAGTGGCACCCAGGCACCACTAGCCAGCTGCTTTCTGGCAGAGAAGCCCCCACGTCAAGCTGCACCAACAGCCACTCAGCAAACATGGGGACAAATGATCCCTTCTCTCTGCTCAACACTTGGGCAAGCACAGCCAGAGTCCTGGGCTCAATTTTGGATTCCCTAGACCAAGACAGACTGGAATGCTAGAGCATGGTTGGGTAGAGGCCACCAGGATTGTTGAGGACTGAAGGAAATTCTGAGGGAACATGCGGGGAGCACCAAGGAGTCAGTCCTTCATGTAGGGGCGATTTCAGATTGTATTCAAGCCCAGCACACATTAGTTTCACTGCTCACAAGGTGAAGTGCTAACAGTCAGTGTAAAACACATCAGCAAGCCACACAGATAACACATCAGAGCCAAGAGGACGCAACCCTGGGAACACAGGTTTTGGTAAGTACAGCTGAACCACCACTGCCAGCATGTATCAGCAAGATCGAATTCCATTGTAAAGGTTAAAATGTGTGACCATATCCTGGATTTTTACCACAGGTGACTGCCAATAAAAAGCAATGGCTTGCATCCATTAGAGAGCAGAGCCAATCATAAGACAACAAAGTCATAGAAAATGGATATGTTCAGCCACAAATTATCTGCATTTAGTGGAAATCAGCTCCCAGGTTCCTGGCAGGTGGAAAAGACACCCTGTGGTGTCACAGCAGCCACCATGCCCAGCACATCCTGTTCAGCTCTTGTGTACTGCAGTGCCTACACACAAGTCTCCCAGCTTCAGGTGTCACTCAGGGCTTAGAGAGTTACACAGCTATTCTTACATTTTAAGTAATATCATACATGTCCCAAACAACTGCACAGTCATGGGGGCATTACAATAACACAGAAAGGTGAACTGTAAACCATGTGCACACACTCTAACATAAAATGTTACCCTACAGGTATCAGGAACACAGACTTTACTCTTGCTCACAAACTTGCCACAAACAAATCTCACAACCCTTGCCCACTTCTTTTGCATGATTAATTGGTGTTTGATATTTTCTAAGACAGTCTTCAACTTAAATTGCAAGGAAATCCATACCAGTTTGCAGTTCAAAAGCATATATGGGAACAGAGCAACAGATCCAGTGGAAATAGATAACCCTCCCTAGAAATACCAAGAGACTGCATAATGCAGAGGTTTGGCAGGGAATATTTCTAAATAGTACAAACATTGCTGAAGTTATAAAGCTTTTCCTTTTGTTTTCTAAACAGTACTCATTGTGTAAGGTATGGATATGCCCCTGACAGTGCTTTCAACTTTCTGCTCAGCACCATCCTGTAATTTTTTAATTAACCCTGTAGAAAATTGAGCAAGGCTCAAACAAATACTACACAAACCAGACCTCCTGAAAAATCGGCAGTTATAGGCAATATTTATGGATTTAATTATTAAAATCCCTTGAATTGCTGCCTACTTTCTCATTTTTCATGATCTTCTGCTTCTCTCCTTCTTTACAAAAACATCCTGATTTTTCCCCCTCTTGCTAATCTTTATAAAACACACATCATTAGTACTGCACACTTGGTGTTGGATTACTGAATCTAACAATCCTTCCTGAGGCAGAAACACAAAGGTATGGGGAAGAATTTGCTGTATATCTACATTTTATTCCCTCTTCAAAGGGTTTTACAGCATGGGATTTAGAAATAAACAGGTCTCTTCTGCAAACACTATGCATATGAAGCCACTGAGTTTCTCCTCCTCATGCATGCCTGCATGAAAGATTACAGTATTTCAGATTCTTTTCAACCCCCAAGCCCCTCCACAGCAATTTCCTCATGCCCACGTTTTCTCCACCACCTAGCATCCCACTCTCCTCTGCAAATTACCCCTCACAAAAACATTGCCAGGTTACTTGCAAGTGGCACATGTTCATTTTCTCCTCCCTTCCCCATGCAAATGTCTCCCACAGCAAATAAACCAAAGGGACAGGAAAAGCATAACAGGAGGGCTTACCTTTTGATGGTCTTCTTTGTTTCGTTTGTAGAGAAGAGAACGTACCCATGACAGCACCCATTGCAAAAGCTACTCGGGAGTTTTTGGGGAGGATTTATTTTGGCTGGGATTTTTTTTATTCCTCTTACCCCACCCCTCCCCTGGCAGTGAACAAAATCTATGTGAAATGCCCCCAAGAACAAAACAAAACAGAGGAAGTCCAGATAAGAAAGAAAAGAAGGAAGGAGGAGGGAAAAAGCAAAGCACTGCAGCTCGGCATTCAGCAAGCGTTAAGCTTTGAGGGTTTTTTTTAAGTCAACACACATGCATTGACTCACAGCCGGCTGCACTGTTATTATTCAAAACAGCTCCCCATCAAAATTTAAATGCTAGGTAGATTCCCTCAGACCAGAGCTGGCAGCAGATGCATCAAAATATTTACTGGAGCACAGCCACACAAACACACAGGCTAATTCTTCCTCCCGTTCCCTTATGGCTCTAGCCAGCAGCCTGTAGGTCTAGCGAGGGAGCATCAGTGCAGCTCTTCCAGTGAATACTAAACTGGAGTCCTGTGGACACGCTGAGGGTCTCAGGAGGAAGCCAGGGCTTTGGGCTGGATACCAACTCGGAATGAATGGAAATCTTCTGAGTGGGAAGCAATAGTGAGCAAGGCATCAAAGCCCCAGCTGCGCCGGCTGCGTGCTCCTGCTAATTAAGAGACTCACAGAAAGGTAGAAAGCAGCAATCTCCAGCAGTCTTCTCATGCAGAAAAGAATCAGAGGAAAATTACTAAGTGCAGAAGGGGGAAACAAAATTTCACCATGATCCTTTTCCTGCATATGTTTTCTCAAACACCAGAAAGACATGCAAGACAATGAACTTATTTTTCTGCCATGGATGTCCATGCACATGCTTTTCAAAGATCCTAAAACAAAAAACTGTTGAAGCAAAATTCTACGAATGTCGAATGACTAGGAGGAGGCAGAGCAATTCCCAGCATTTTTTTCAGCTCTGTCATATTTTAAAAAAATCAGCTAGACATCTGGTTATGTTTCCTCAGAAGGTGAAATAACAAGTGCTTAGGTATAGAAGGAGTTAAATACACTGAGGCGGGTCTCAGAGCCCAAATTAATTTGATACTTACACAAGGTGACTGAGATTAGAGCAGCATCTGTGTAAATACTGCATTTTTTAGAAGAAATTCACCACAGAACAAACAACCCTGTCTCACCAAGTTCTCAGCTTTCCTCACCTTTTGCTGTAGATTCCCTCAGACGCAGATCCCAGCTCCCCAGATGCTGGTGTCCCTGGAGGTACAACCCTGCCTTTCCTGCTGCTCACCCTCTGCCAGCATCTGTCTTTGCATGCACAGGTATATTTGCATCCTTAGTGCATACCAGCAAAGAGCTTCCTCTTGGTTTCTAGCTGCAGGAGGCACTGCACAAAATAATTTATTTTTGCTTGTTTTATAGCTCAGAACACATAATTTGAACTTTTTGTGATAAATGCCTGGGGGAAAGTGCTATTTAAATATCCAAGTCCTGAAATGAAACACATCAGTTGGCAGGTAATTGCCCAAGACTGGGGGCACAAAGGTGCCTTTGTCAAAGTGGAAGGAGCCTGTCCTGGCTCATGCAACGGTTCCTGTCGTCCATCCAGCCCCCACTCCTTCCCCCAGGCTGGCCACAGCTGAGGCCCCCCTGTCCCTGCTTCTCTAGCCATCCAGTTCCAGATGGGGATGCCACAGACTATGTTGATCTGTACCAGGCACTGAACAGCTGTGTGAGACCCTTAAGCTTTCTTAAAATTCAAATATTTAATTTATTAATATTTTATTTGCATTTACAGAACAAAGTATTACATAGGCTACAGTGCACATGTGGAAAATCACTTTCTTGGGACTCATGCATTCAACAAAGGCTGGAGGATGACATTGGCTGTAGCCAATGTCTTCAAGATGTTGGAGTCTTCAATCCAGGCAAACTGCCGCTAGCAGAAATCAAGTGTTGCCAAGGTGTAATGCCTCTCACAACTGGGTTGATGAGGTTTTCAAAAGGGCATGTGGTTGTTCATACATGCTGAGTTAGACACAGAGGAGAAGTGCTGACAAGATACTCTCAAGAGATCAAAACAACAAAAGGATCTTCACTGGCAACTTCCAAAAATTGAGTAACTTTGGCAAAAGGTTTAGTGCAACACTCAATTAATACAGAACGCTTCGCAAAGAATTAACTAGGCCCATTCAATGTGGCAAACCTTAAGCATGTCTAATTCCAAATTACTCAAAAAACCTAAGAGGAGGAAATTAAGAGAAAGAGAGAAAGACAGAAGAGGTACAGAAAAAGACATGTATAGCTACCAGCTCCTGGGTTCCAGTGGTGTTCCAATAGAAATTCCAAGAGGAGGTAGGGTCAGACATATGAGTGCCTCATGCTCTTTGGCCTTAAAATACCCCTTGGCCCTTCCCCCAAGTGGGGCTTCTGATCATTTGGCTGCTCAGGAGCTGTGCTAGGGGCTCCAGGGGTTCAGCATTGCATCCAGTGTGCCATGGACTGGCAGCCACTGCCAGAGTGGGGTGTACAGGGCAGGGCACTGCCTGACCTGCCCCTGCACACATGTATCCCAAAATGTCTCGAGACATCACTCTTTCCAGTCTCTCACACAAGGCCACCAGCCACCTATTTCCTCAAGTGCCCCATCCACACATCTTTTAAGTATCTCCAGGAATGGTGACTCTCCCACTACCCTGGGCAGCCTGTGCCAGTGCTTGACCATCCTTTCGGTGAAGGAATTTTCCTTAATACCCAACCTACAGCTCCCCTTAAGGCCGACTCCTCTTTTTCTATCTCTTGTTATTTGGAAGAAGAGACCCCACCAGCCTACAAACTCCTTACATCAAAAAGTACCTTGAAAGTAGCTGGCTTCAAAGTTTCCTTTTGACATCAGTTGGATCTCAGCCATGCAGAAAGAGCTCAGTCTGGGAGTGACAGATCAGGCTGTCCATATGGTGAGATAGCCAAGAAGAAAGCAATTTGGGAAGACAAAACTGCACCCCTGATGCTGCACTGTTGTTTCCTTGAAACAGTATGGCATATGAACACAAAGGACAAATGTAAATATTAAGTTTTCTCTGAAACTTGAAAGAAATAAAAGGTCTGTCTTGGCTGAAAATCAGCGTTTACGGGTCCCTAAGAAATCATGGGGGTAAGTGGTTACACGTTTTTATTTGTATGACTCAAATATACAAGAATGGGGACAAGAGGAGGGACCATGTCTGCACCTAGGCAGATGAGCACAGAATTCCATATCCCCAGCTCAAAAAGCAGACATTTTCTTTCACAGCTGAAAGCCAAGACCTCAAAGGAACAGAGGCATTGTAAACACTAAAAAAAAGTGGAGTTTTTGCCACAGCAGACAGGAATTCTTTTTCCTCAAAAGATAATAATTCAAATGTATCTACCTAGGAGAGAACACTTTAAGATGTAACAAGTGCTGGTGGACATCCTTTATCTGAGGAGGTGAATATTTTTCAGAGTACTTCCTTTAGAGATAAGAAGTTGCCTGAGCTCTGACTGTGATGATGAAATGCACAGCTGTAGTGTGTGGGCACTAAAGTCAGCATCCTGTATAAGAGATGGTAAAAGAGGACCAAAAGTACATCGGGGATGTACTAATGCTCTGCCTGTAAACCTGTCTGCAGTAAATTCATAACTTGGTTTCAACACAAAGGTGCATCTCATTACATTAGCATCAGTCTAGCAGATCTCCTGGCAGTATTTTGATTTGTTATTGTGAATTGAACTATACTACATCTTTGCAGGATGGAGCAGACTTTGCTGCAGAGTGGACATAAACAGGCTTTGAAGTTCAGATGTGGCACCTGCCCTGAATATCCAACCAAAACCAGACTGTACCTGATACCTCGCTACAGCAATTCCACACATTAGGAAGGGAGTTGTTTATCAGTATCTAAGCAAACATGGGAAATTCCACCATCCCTATGGAAACCACAAGGTCTGGGACACCTCTGCCAGCGGTCAGCACCCTAAAGTCATTCAAATTAAAACAAAGACTAAATTGTAGCATAAACCTCACCACCACAGCATATATATACAAGTAATGTAAATTAAGTGGGACTGGGGATGACTGAGAATGTAGCATAACAGTGTGATCTACAAACTGAAACCTGCTTTCCATGAGAACCATGGGACAAAATATGGTTTGTTCTACACCGTGTTTCACAAAAATAAATAATTTCAGGTAGCTCCCAAGCTGTTAAAATCACTGACATTTCAAATAAATATTTTCAGGACTTATGAAATCCTGAAATCTTAATGAGAACCAAATCCAACCTTCCTCCAACTAAAGGAAAACAGCATTCTTTTTGGTAAAAAAGATTTAGAAAAAAAAAATCTGTTTCTTATGCCAATTTTTATCTAGATTCAGCTGCATTCCTACATGGCAGAACTATGTAGAGCTATAATGATATGATGTGAAAAATGCACTGTTAAGACACTTAAAAATCTTGACAAATATGGAGATTTCTGCATTTTGCAGAGAATCACCTCTTTTGGAGAATAACTGCAGCATCTCTGTAATGAGTCTCTAAGCAGTACCAGTGAGTATTTCCATCTGTAAGTCCATCTTAACTTCATTTTTGTTTGAGAATTCACATTAAGGTCCCAGCAACTGAAGAATGCTTCCAATAAAAGGGATATATGCTACTCCTCTCATGCTAGCAGGTGGACTGAATTACTACTGTTACAATTATATAACAACTTCTATCTTGCTGCTGAAGCGCTCCCCAAATCACATTCTTGCTACTTTTGATACTTTCAAATTCTGTTCAATACACCAATCCAGATATCCTCTGGAGTTAACAACTAATTAAAAACACTCCATCTCCAGATGTACCAATGGAAGGGTGGAGACAGCCCTGGGACATATTGTGGCACTACTTCCACTACTGGCACTGCATTCATGTGTGAAATAACCCCAACTAAAGCAAGCAGCTGCATATATTCATGTCAGAATGTCTGCACTGCTTTTAATTTACTCATTTGAGTATATTTTCAAGACATAGCAACAACTTTTTGGAACACATCACCTTTAAAGTGCGAGTTCTAGACCAGGTTGGATGGAGCTTGGGAAAGTCTGGTGAAAGTCCAGTGCCTAGTGAAAGGTGCCCCAGCCCATGACAGGGTTAGGAACAAGCTGGTCTCTAAGGTCCCTTCCAATCCAAACCTTCTATGGACAATGATTCTGTGAGTTGAACAAGCCATGCTTATCTCAGAGAAGCAGCTTCCCTGCTGTGCTACCAGGGCCAAACCCTCAGCTGCAGGCAGGAGCAGCTCAGCACACGCTTCAGGGAGCCCTGCTGATTCCACACGCTCACAGAGCTCAGTCAAATGTTCCCACATCTCGTGCACAGTCCCCAAACAGATATACATGGACAAAAAGAACAAAATCCATCTTTTGTCTATCGAGCACTTTTCACACTTGCAGAAAATGTATTGGTTTTGCTGTTTTTCCCTCTATCAGCATCCAGAACATATTTCCAGGAGCCCAAGAAGTTGAGCCATACTTAGATCAGTGCAAGTAGTATTCAGATTCTGTTACTTGTTACAGGAGACTCATTTTGCCCCACAGACCACACAGACACTGACACAGGGCATTTATCTTCCAGCTATCTACCTCAACAATCACAGGGTTTCCAGCAGCTGTCTGACCTGTTTGGATTTCTTGCAGGGTTTTACTCATATACTGGAAAATGGGTGATTGACTAAAATTCCATAGATCCCTCCTCAGTAAAACTGCTAACTGCTGCTAACCTGCAGAGTGGGAATCTTTTCATCTTTGCAGAGGAGCAGGGTGTCACTGGGGTGCCTCTCAGTGAAAGGAAAGCTACACAAACCATTGCCATACCATGGAGCCCACATTAGCTACCTAGACAGCTACAGATTGGCAGGTTTTGCATGAAGCTAATGAATGACTTCTCAGAAGTTACATGCAGATCAGTAAATTCCAGTCAGCTCTTGCTGTTTCTTCAGATTCCCTCCAGTTGGCTTCCACAGCAGACTTACTCATTGGTTTAGATTTCATTCTTGCCAAAGCAACAACAGCAAAAAAATTAATAGCCAGTTTACATGAAACAAATCATCTGCAATCCACTCTTATGAAGATTGTCAGGAAGATTTCATTAATCCAGTGGAAAAAGGCCTGAAAGAGCCCGGATGAGTTTACACGATTCAGTTTGGCTCAGAGGTGGGCAGAGAAGCACCTACCAGTGCTGCTCTGCCTGTACCCTTACCCTCCCCAATTTACAGATGCCCCTGGACACAGCAAGCCACTCCCCAGCACAGCCACAAATGGCAAGTAAGTTTGTGTATGAACAAAGGGGGCACAGAAAGACAGGCAGATGTCAGGTTTAACCTAAAGCTGCAAACCTAACTTGACAAACACAGAACAGCACTATCCATGAAACCATTTTCCCCTATGAAATTCAGGTTCTGGTACCATTTCAAAACCTAAAAAGCATGTTATTTTCTCTTTAACGAGTCTAAATGAGAGAGTCTAATACTGCCCTGACCTTTCACATGAAAAATAAAAAACCCTCCAAATGCACTGAACAGAGAGAAAAAAATGGGAATGAAGATTCACTGCTTCTGATCTTTGTGGAATCACTTGCTCCACTTCTGCAAAATACAGAAGAGTAAAAACACACAAATAAAGTTATTTGTCCCTGCTGTGGCTATTTAAATCTACAACTCACCTGACCTCTTACAATAAATCATCTGCTGCAGTGCACTGACCTTTCCCAGCCTTCTAATATGGGTCTGGCAATCTAAAGAAAACAGTGTCCTGCAATAACTAGGAATTGTTGCCAATGACTTAGGAAGAGATGGAAAAAACAGGAGTAAAAAGAAAATAAATACCTGTTTCACCATGACAAGCCTTACTCTACCAGGAAAAATTCTGAGTAAAGTCACAATGACAATTTCATAGATAGCTGAAATTTGAGAAAGTGTTACGCAAACAATTGAGTATATTCTCTACTTTTTGGGCACAAATTTTTAAAATTCACTTAAATACATATTACTGGGAACGAAGTTATTTTTCCTGAGCCTCCTGATTATTTTTCTCCTTGCTGCCATTTACCTGAAGATTCAGATTCCAAGTTGCAAATTAGATTATGCTTTGTCACACACTGAAGATGTGCCTAAGCACATGTATTGCCATTGTTCTAGAAACTGGGCATAGATGAACACATGTGTACATGCAGCTGCAGGCTCACCCTCAGAGCAGAGCTCTGGCACAGCTGCTCACAGCTCCAGGCAGTGAGCACGGGGCAGCAATGTCACACGGCTGTGTGCTCCCAGCGCTGCCCCACATCCATGCAGCAGTCAGCTCCTAGCCCAAAGGGCCAGAAGGAACTGCCTTCAAGTACAAGTTCAACCTGGCTAGCCGAGGGTCTGAACACTGAACAGATGCCATATGCACTTCTTCCACCACTGAGCTGATACCAAAGAAGGGCTTGTGCCAGGACTGAGCCTGACCTATGCTGGAATTCTCCATTCAAAATAAGAGCCAAGTCGAAAGAGGCTTTGCCACTCATCTCTGATTCACAAGTTGGCTTCATGGGATAGACGTCATGAAGCTACAACTTAATTCATTTTGCAGCAGCAGGAAAAAAATAATTTAAAGTATTCCTGATAATTTAATTTCTTTTTACCTTGGAAAATACACAAACCTTTCTGCCAGCAAATCCATGCTTCTTAGAGAACCGATCTACTCTCAGTCTACAAAACCAGAACTTGTGTTTTGGTTGTTATAGACCCATTCAAAAGCAATTTCTTTGTTGTTTCTTTATTACAATTATTTTTCATACCTTTCTGTCACAGGCAAAAAAGCTGTACCTAGCATTTAAATTGCAGCATTCAACAACCTTGTTTATGCAAATTGATACTTAATATATTAACAGGGCATGGATTAACGTAAGTATTCACACATGAAAACATGTGGTTCAGACAGCAGCAGAGGAGAACAGTGGCAACATATACATTTGAAATTGTTCCACCAGTACACCCAATCAACATTAGTAATATTTTTAAAGGAATGTCATATATAAAATGTGTCATGTCATAGATAAACCTGAGAAGGCACTCACTGCTTTGGTGACAAGCAACAAATCCCTCCACTGGATGACTAAATTGCAGAGATTCATGGCCTACAAGAACAGAGGACTAACTACTGCTGAGAAAAGCTGTTTTCCACAAAGAGCTTATATGCCCTGACTCTGCAAGATGCTCCACACAGCTCAAAAGCTGGGAATGGAAGGGTCCAGCTCTAGAAAACAAACTCCGTAAGCAAGCCAACCATTATAAGCAGCAACCTTGAAACAATTTTAGATAAATTCTACTTGTGGATAAATACTCTCTATTTCACATGCACCAATACCAAATCTTTCCTCCTTCACTTAATCAGCATCCAAATATCTGACACTAGCTTTATCTTGGGCTTAATCTAGAGGACGGGGTCTAATGGTACCTCAAGTCCATATTGCCAGTGTTCACTGTGACTCAGTTGCACCCTGTGCCCAGGCTCAGACAGCAGTGAAACTGGAATTCAACAGGCTCCAAAGCAGCTGAAGGAAAGAGCATGGGGCTGAGCTGTAGGGCACCACACAGGACGATGAGCAAGATAAATAATACAACTGAGAGGTTTTGCTACAGCCAGGCTTTGCCTTTAGTCTCACAATCAGCTTTGCCTACAAATGTAAAAACACATGAAACACTGAATTAGGGTGCAGAGGGCGAGCACACATGCAGTCAGAGAAAAATCTTACTTTTTTTCCTAAATTATTTGATCCTTGGCTCACTTAATGTTAATAAACCATCACTTCACCACAGCTGTCTTCCTGGAAGACTGGGAGGCATCACAAGTTCATTATATTTTGGCTGATCTTGAGGGAACAAAATTCCTTTCAGCATTTCCTCTCCTCCTCATGGCAGGTTTCTCTCAAGGTGGTATCTGACCTCCACCTTGCTAGATGAACAAGAGCACTGAGGCTGAGAACTCATCAAATCTGAGAAATCTGCTGCTTTTGTCAATAAATTGCTTCTTGAAGTCCTGCTGAATTTTTCAGTGAGCTCTTGTTCTTTCAGTGCCTGAAAAAAAATTCAAGCTTTTAAACTTTTTCTTCAGTGTTTTCTCCCTTCAACTTTGCTTTGCAGCTTTCTCCTACACTGCACTCAGTCTTGCTTTTTGATCTTCTGATTCATTTTGTAATTGCATCTGATAAACCTTCACTCACCCAAACCTTCCCAAAGGTCTTTTGGGAGGCTGAATTTGAAGGATTGCCAGGCAGAAACATCACTTTCCAGTGAATATAGTCTTGACCAGCAGTAAAGCTGTAACAGCCCATGTTTTCCAGCCTGACTGCATATGTAGTTAAATATTCACTCTCACTTTCTGTTTAATGATGGCAACTCCAAAGAATTCAAAGAGTTATTTTGGTTCTAATATTTTCTAATTGATTCCCTTGGGAGATGGAAAGACTAGATGTTGTATCATAGCTTCATCACTATTTTGAGGTAGATAATAGGCAGCTTCAGATGCACCACTATAATTGCTCACTATAATTAATACTTCCTTTTTATTTTTTCTGCCATTAATATAACTTTTCCCACAGCCTAGTTAAGTGCTCTACTCTGTATTTATGCCGTCGCTGATGAGTTATTGAAAAAAACACTACAACAGACCAACATAACTTGTCTTTTCTCTAGCATTAGACTTTACTGCTGAATTCCAAAGTATCTGTATCTGTTTACTATGAGTTAAAGGCCTTTCCAGGTCCAGGGATGCTGGGATTAACACATCCAATAGAGCAACACTGCCACTGCACATGGGCTGTTAACTTAGCTTACATGTTCTTAAAGTTGTTACTTGCTTTCTCTCCAACCTGCCTTTCAGTAAAACAGCCCTCTCTGGGGTTACTACTCGTTTCACTTATCCAGCCCAAGCTGAAAGCTTGAACAAGCAAATCACAGACATGACCTTGCTTTCTTCACTGCACAAATGACACAACAAAGCCTGCCATGTTTACAGAAACCAAGCTCATATTTATCTCTGTGATGATCTGTCATAAAGTAAGAAACACTTCATCCAGCCTCACAATACTGTTCTGCTAGACTAAACAGGTTGTCTCTTCTATGCTTTTGTCTTTATGGCTTCAGCTTTCAGCCAGGTAACAATCCCTCTAGCTTATGAAATATTAATAGATGAAAAAAAAAATAGTTCAGCTTCCTGGAGACCTAGCTGTACCAGAATTTCAGGTGAGGGGGATGGAGCAGCCATCATCAGAAGGATGCAGCCAGCAGGACCTTGACTTTCTCTGACCCATGGATCATGCTCTACTTTAGGTTGAGTCCTGTAGGAGCACTTTGTACAAAACTCCTATTAAGGTGGGATAGTTAGGACTCTGGACATCAATTTGCTTTTAACCTTTTAATCTGTTTTCAGGGCATAAAGACAGGCCCAAGATCTGTCACTTTCACAGTAAGACCTACTAAAAGGAAGACAGGAGCAGCCACTGCATATGGCAAATTCTGACAAACCCTTAAGGATGCAACACAAACATGCACACTAGGACTGTACCAGTCAGCCTTTCTGGGGCTGTTGGATCCCACTGGCATCTTCTCAGGCATGAATAGGCAGCACGCAGCCTAGATCTGCATTTTCAACTGATCCATTATGAACCCAGTATGCACCAAGCATCTTGGTTCTAGAATCCAGTTGAAAGTTCCTAAAGAGCAAATCTAAAAGGTGTTCACTCATATGAAACAGTAACAAATATTTCAGATTGGTAGAGTTGAGGAATAACAAAACCTAACACTGGTGCAGTGCGGCTCTGGCACATTATCAACCTCCAAATCAAAGAAAGCTGAATATCCAGTCATCGCTGAATTATCCCTTAAAAAGTAAAACAAAAACCACGAAACATCAGACCTACAGAAAATTTTGTCTCCCTGAGTAACTGCTAACAGATCACCTTCAGGGCTTGCAAAACTGCAAAGCCAATAGAGTACGACTAACAACTAACTAATCGCATCTCAGACCAAAGCCTAAGCAAAAAAAATCTGGAAATTCATCAGTTCTGAGAATGCTGGTAGCCAAAAAAAGTGGGCAATGCAAATTTTATCCTGTATTTGCATTAGAGACTTTCAACAAAACAATTAGTTTGGGTGTAGGGCATACTTTTGTGGGTGAGGTATCAACAGAAACCACCTCACCGTCTTAGACAAAGACTCTGAAACATGCTATGTTCTTCCTTGCTAGAATTACTGCATCTCATTTTTCTCAGGAGAGCAGAATTCATTAGTAAAACATATCAGTTTGTCCCAGCTAACGCAGGAACATTTTTCAAAGTCAGTCATATTTGCAAATAGTTTGTGAATTTAGCTAGCACTACAAAAAATTTCACCCAAGATACTGCAACATGTCGCTAATGTCCTATTAATAAATATCCTGACATGATACTTTCTTTTATTTCTCAAATTTAGTCCATGCTGGTACAAGGTTAAGTGCTGTGCACATACAGAAACAGTGGAACAGCACAGGATATTACTGATATATTTATCTCAGAATAACTCTCGATACAAATCAAAACACTTTAGAACCAGAATGACAGTGACAAAAGCCACAGCATTCAGATTTGATACGGTAACGCAGCACAAAATTTGGGAGAACTTGCACTACTTAGCCCACAGCCTAGCTGCAAACAGTAGCCACAGCCCTGCTAAAGGCATTTCCTCCTTCATCCCTTCACCCCAAACTCCCCCCTCCTTTCTGACCACAGGCATTTCTGCAGCAAGGCTCTGCAAGGCACTGCCCAGTTGCAGTGGTCTAACATGAGTGCACTGCACAAGGATGGCCTTGGGCCCCACTACAGCTGGAATATGATTTTTGTGTACCTTCTTCTCTGCAACTACCAAAATATCAGCTCGAAATTGCATGGCAGAATTTCAATTTATATTTAGTTCTCTGGAATATGATTGTGGCTTTTTAAAAGTTCACTTGATATCAAAACAGCCTAGAAAGATCAAATGTAATTAAAATCTTCTTGTGGTTATTAGAATTTAATCACCAGCAGCCAGTGAAGGAAGCTGCAAATAACACACTCACTGCCATCAGAAAAACAACTCAACTGCTACTGACACATAGAGCTGGCCTGGGTTTTATAATATCTGTATTTTAACAGGTATTTGACAAGTTACTTGTTATGGCCATAAGCACGTGGAGCTATCACCAGCTGCCCAAAGTACACTATAAAGCATAGGAAACAAACTATGTCTAACTTCTAACATTTATTTATATATTTCCAGAGATTTTTTCATCAGGTGTTTGTGCTCAAAACAAAGTTTTCAACTTGCATAGAAATTACCATAACTGATGCTACTCCAGACAGGGGTTTGCAACAAGCCAGCAACAGACTTACATGTCACACAGGCATGACATAATAAAGATTACATTATCATTATTATTATTATTATTATTATTATTATTATTATTATTATTATTATTATTATTATTATTATTATTATTATCAAAAGTGACTGCATGGGCCTCATTATTGTTTTCAAGTTATATACATTTCTAGTAAAGTAGTAGCTCAATAAAGAAGAAATCAAACATTTGTTATGCTTTTTCCATTTGTAAAAAGAAAGGAAAGCACAACCAGTCATTGCACCATGTAAGCTTCAGCAGACAAAAAGCCAGCTCCACAGGCACTACATGAATGAAGCACGTCAGGCTGTATTACCCAACCACTGTAAATACAGGTTTCATTTCCCCCTCCACCCTAGATTTTTATGTGAGCTTGCACAGCATAAGTAATGCCTTACAGTATCAGTTAATGACCTGTTCAGAAAAGGGTATTTTCAGAAACAGATCCCAGAATTAATGGCTTTTTCATGGTTGCAACACACAGAAATGCTGTCACTGCGTGTCTCACTGCAGTTTTAGTTCTCTATTTCTATCTCCAAGCTTTCTTCTCTCTCTTCAGCATAATAACCTTCCTTCAGAAATACTTTTTTTCTAGACTGATACAGTTCTTAGTAGATACTCATCTTGTTTTTCTCATGGTCACTGATAACTGAAATTTCTCTCTCTTCAGCGGGGTTCCCATGCCTTCCAATTCAATACCACCTGCAAGTTTCACTAATGTCCTGTACCACACATCTTCCCAACCAGCAATTGATTCTGGCAGCTCTACACCACACCACCTCATCTTCCCCTGTCACTGGGCTCCCTTTGTGTCCCACCTTTCAGCCAGCCAGTCACACTGCCACGGTCCTACATCAGGCCCACTGTGACTTTTAATGGAAATCTGATTGAGGAAATATCAACTGAATGATTACAATCCAAATCTATCACATTAGACACATTCTCTTAATCCACAGAAGCATTCACAATAATAGAGTAAAAGTAAATTGGTCAAGATTATTTATAGATAAAACCTTGAGACAGAGCACTGGAGAGAATGTTAAAGAGAGGAAATTTTTTTTTAAATGCAGTGCAATCCAGCCAAACTACTTCAACAGCAATTGGATAACCAGCTATGCTACACTAATTATTATTTAAAATAAATAAGAGAGAGTCAAATGTTGCTAGTCAGACCACTGTGTGGAGATTCAGGGTGGATCTGGGGAAACTCTGGTTCAAGCAGTGAGCATGGCACCCAGTGCAGAGGCTACTGAACAGGCTTTGCTGAGGGAAAGTCCAGAACAAGTAACCTCCCAATTCATTACTTGTACATAAAGCCAGTATCTGGAGCCTTTTGTCATTGTCCAGAAAAATCACTGTTTGACCCTGAGCACCCCATTTAATTTCTTTGGGGCTCTTTTGCATCCCAGCTTTCTGGCATTACAGATTGTGATGCCTCATGGTGGAGCTGATCCTCGTCGTGTGCACCACGCAGGCAAACGAGGGATACACGCAGTGAGTGAAGCCAGCTCGGGCCTTGCCCAGCACAAATGCACCAAACTGAGGTCTGACACTTCAGCTGCATTTGCACACCATGTACCAAGCACCACTTCTGCTAGGAGCACACAGCCACAGGTGTCTTACTGAGCTGCACTGATGGCAGGGGAGCTGCGTGATGGCCCCAGGGAGCTGTCGGCTCCCACATTCTTCCCTAAGAGTGGGCTTCACCTCTTCTCATGATGCTGCAGTTGATCTCCAGCAAATGCACCACGACCACAAGAGTTAGGAGACTTACAGCAGCTCCCTATGATTATCCATATTGCACAAACAATCTAAATTGTTTAACAGAAAACTTCCACAACATGGGAATTCCCATATGATCTCAAATCACCAAAGCAGTAGTATTGTGAGGCTCCAAGCTCAAAGACACTGCAAAGGGAAACTAACTTTTGCTCCACACAGAAACCCTTACTAACTCTGAACCCCTTCAAGTTCTGCATTGCCCTATTGTGCAACAAACATTTAATACATGTTATTTTACAATTCCTTGCTTATTTTGAGAACTTTAAAAAGCACATCTTGCTCTAATATGTTCCGTTTTCACTTAGAGCTAGCACTTTAGGGAAATGCTAGAAGTACTGATTAGCAAGCACCAAACAATATCTAAAGTAGTATCCAGGCTGTTAAAATACGATAACAAATACTTTTGCATCAATTTCCACAAAAGCTTGACCTAGGTTTTGAAATACATCAGTATGCATCCTACACTGATATAAGCAAAATCTTAAAATCATCAGAATTCAGGCAAGACATATAGCCAGATACTCATATTGATCAGCTATGACCTGGCTTGGATGTAATCCAGGCTTCTCTTATTTACTACTGACACACATAATCAATTTTTCCTAATGTTTCTGCCTGATTTGTAAGGACTCTAACAAAAATATTAAACTCAAGTCATTACATTTATTTTTACTTGATTACTTTGTCTTATTTAAGAATTCTATTTGGATTAATACAAGGAAATCTATTGCCTTGAATCTATGAAAAGTTTATGGGAAATGACTGGTAATAAAAAGACTTCTCTTTGAAGTGCAGTATTTGCATAGAGATAGCTCAAGCAGTGCCTGTTGGTCAAGCTTCATATTTCACTATCATAAGATACCAGAAGTGATTATTTATAGCCCCTCAAAGCCCCTTAGTTACTAGAACTTCATGACAATTGCTTGAGGGAGGGGAGACGGGGGAGAGGAAATTAAGGGAAAGGGAAAAACTAATTTGCTTTTGCTTTGCACCTGTCACTGTTACTATAGGAATAAGTAACTGACGTAAAAATTACCTTTTGGAAATCTGTAGCACAATTTCTTCTGTCACTCTAAGAAAGATATATCTGTCCTGAAGCTCACATTATTTACTCACTCTATGAGTGTTACTAGAAGCAGCTGTTTGAAGGCATGTCATCTCATTCACCTCAATTTCACCTCAAAAACTGCCCAGCTCCTTCATTCAGAAGGTAATTTTCAAGATGAGAATTTTCAGAGATCAAGATTTCCTTACAGGCAAAACAGGCACATAATGCGTTTACCAAGTATAAAATAAGTTAGCAGGAATTAAAGTTGGAATGTGAAAAACATTACGTAAGCTGAAAGTTTGCCATCCTATTACCGAGAAAACTTCAGAAAATCTAGAAAGAAGACTAAGTGAAAAATAGCAGGGAACAACAAGCTAACAGGATACAAAGCATGCTTAAACACAAAGCTGTTCAAAACACAAGTATACTTTTTTCATCAGATTGATGCCTTATCAGCCCTAAAATGACAAGCCAAACAAGATTAAAATGATAAAAAATTATAAAAAGCACTTACCACTTACTGAAGGTCCTCCAGGTGCACTTATGGCAGAATGCAGACATGATACAAGGCTTCAACACTTTTACAGGCTTAGCAAATTATAATAATTTACAAGAATCCCCAATTAAAAGTACAGTTAATGAAATAATTCCCCTTCTTGATTCAGCCCCCTACTGAGGCCTCCCCCTTGCTTATTGCCCCACATTGTTTATGTCTAAACACATGGGAAACTGAAATGGCCTTGGTTCACTGAAGAAGCAAGATTAGAACAGGATTCTAGCAATGTATTTACCTAACAGGGTAGGAGAAGTACTGGAACTAAGAAATTATACAATAATACTCTACAGAGCTATGCATACATGAAAAATACATAAAAAGAAAAATCTTTTGGCATCGAGATGAGTTAAGTATGCCCACGATTACTGACAAATGAAAATTTTCCAGCATTGTAGTACAAGTGTACACATACTGCAGCGCAATGTATTTTCTCTTGTTTCTCCCCTTGCAATTCCCACTGCGACAATGAAGAAGAAAAAATTTATAAATTCTGTCTGACTTCACATGCACACACATACCCCACACCTCCACTTCTGTCAGGACAGATGAGCAGTGTATTTTGTTTCAGAGACCAAATCACATTACATGAAGAATAGTAAGACAGATAAATCTAAGTGTGATGTTTGGCACGTGAGACAGACAAATTCTAAGAAAAAAAAAATCAGCTTTAGTTACAGGAAGGCTTCGAATGGGCTGCATTAAGAGCACACAAGTAGATAACCCCACCACAAAGGAAGGCATGTGCCTTCTCATGTCCCCACTGGTCTGGTTGCATGCAAAAGAATGCACGAATCCTGCCTTACCTAGAAACCATCAGCCTGTTTCCCCTCTAGAAGAACAGTTTGATGATAAAGAATGTGGTAGTTTATCTTCTCACAGCTGCACTGGCTCGCAGGAAGACAGAACTCCTTCTCCAATGTGTGCTCACTGAGCTTTTAACCAAAACCTCTCCCTGCCCCCAAACTAGCTAGCTGCCAAAGAGTAGGGAAAAAGCTTCATGAAACATAAAAGGAGCTCTTCAAAACCCTTTTTAGAAGGAAAAACTGCTGAAGTCTGTTCAGTAGGCAGAAGGCTCTTCTCCAAAACAGTGATCAGAGGCAAGTGCACAGTTAATTATTCCTTGATAAAACATCACCTCCAGATGGATGCTGACCACTTAACAAACATATGGCTCCTCTGACCTCAATTACTACGGCTCTCATATAAGTTACTTCTGAGAAACTATTCCGAAGTTCTGATAGAGCCGTCAACAAAGGGTTGGAGTAATGGAAGTTCAGATTTATATAATCCCTTGAATAGCCAAAGTGACCTTATAAAGTCAGGAAAATAAATTTCAGAACATCCCAAAATGTTCATGCAAAGTTTTGAGTGTCTTTGCAACTCTTGCATCAGCACAAGTAGTTCTGCTATTTGTTTCAGGCAATAAAATGTGAAATAACTAGACAAAAATACTTGAGATGTTTGTGATACAAGTAAACTTAATAGAATTTTCCTTCAGAAAAATCTGATCCACCATGGCCAGAGCTTTTGTCTGGAGTATGAGCTTTTAAATAAATTAATACTAAAATCCATAAATAAATAATCTGTTGCTGAAACACACATCTCTTAAAAAAGAAAACCAACACCTTTTTTCTTCACTTGATTTACAAAACCAAAAGAGAACTGCATATACACAAATATTTATAAGTGAATGTTCACACATTAACAGTGTTACTAAGTTCACATAAATTGCAGAAATAGACTGAGAAACAGTTTGGCCAAGTGACATAATACCGGTAATGCTGCCATACCTGCAATTCAATTTCATTTTCCCAGGTCTCCTCCCTGCACTTACAGGCCAGGGCAGATTCTTTGCAAAGTGCCTAGCACACTGCAGCGAAGACATGCAGGGTCCAGTCAACACCTTTAAGGCAAACCAGAAAGTGAATATTTTTTTCATTAACCTCTGCTGTGTAGATTTCTGGCATACGAAACGGACTCAGCTCCCACGCCCTACAGAGGGGGCTCCAGCCCCTGTCCTGCCGCTGTTCATGACTCGCAGGCAGCTCAGTTAAGAGTCTCTCTGATCCTCCGGCAGTTCTTCAGAGTCCTGGCATTCAGTGCACAAAGCAGCCCAAACTTTCTGGCAGCTGGGGACAAACCCGGCTTCTAATTCCCTCCACCTTGCCCTCAAGCTTCATTTCCCCCCATTTTCTTGCAGCAAGGCAATATCACCTCCTCTTTCACACCGACTTTTGCACATCCACTCTCACGTGCTGGCGTGAGGCGCAAGGAGAAACGCGCGGCTGTCGCAGCCTTGCCTCAACAGGTGCCGAGTGAAGCGGCAGGTTGCTGTGACATTCTGAGTGAAAACCAGCACATAAAGGTCGCTTCTGTGTATCCTAGTTAAATAGTCGCACTTGTCTCCCTGTAACTACTGTTCCCGTATTTCCTTGTATTTTAATTTTTAATAGGAAAAAAGTATTTAGAGCACTGGAACTTCAAAGAAAGCAACTCAGGACTGCATGCCTCACTATTTCCGAGGGCATAGAGTACGACCATGTCAGTTATTATATTAAACATCAGTAATGTTACAGTAAAAAAAAAAAATAAATTAAGTGCCCAGATGATATTTGTTTTTTTGGAGCTGGTATTTAAACAACTTTATCTTTTCAATACATCATTAAAATATTATTTTGGACTTTTTCTTGCTAACTTGAAACTTCAAAAAGAATATAATAGCAGCAGTGAAATAACGACGTTGATATCATTGAGAGTTTTTTCTTCATGGACATATAATTTAAATTGTCAGACTTCTGCAAAGTTTATAATATAAAACATAGCCAATAATAATAACAAGACCAAAGGAGTCATTATGAAAGACTCACGAGATTGGACAGGGCTGGAACTACAGCAGAGTGTTATGGTCCTGGCTAGCGATATACTCCAGGGTGAGAGGAATCCAATCCCTGCACACAGCCCTGCTGTACGAACCAGCAGATACATCAGCCAGATACACACGGCTGCAGGGCCTTGGTATTGGCTAAAGAATCAGCTTGAAAGTAATTTCTTAGTATCTGTATGGAAGGAAACACCTCTATAGGCTTTTTTTTTCTTCCTGTGATGAGAACAGCAATGAATTTCCCCTTTATTGCACCTCAGAAACTGCCCTTTGTCTCATCCTGCTTGATACCTTTGATCCTCCCTATGAACCTTTGTGGTTCCAAGCATGTCCCACAATTGGCATCCCAAGATAAAAGTTCGCCTTCTATCACACGCTCAGAAGACTCCGCAAGCTTCAGTTTTTAAGCATTTCTAGTATCCCAGGGACTTTCAGGAGTGAGAGTGATCCAGCCCCCTGGCCCATCCTGAAGCAAATCTCTCAAAAGAACAGACTCAGCACAACCTGTAAAGCCTGTCAAAGGTTTGAGGAGCAAGAGACTAGTTCTAGAGAACAAGCAAATGCCATATTGCAAACTCCCTCAATTGTCTCAAAAGATTAAATGAGAATCTGGTATGTACCTGTTATTCCTTTGAGATCATTTTCAATTTCTATCAGTCCATATTCATAATTTGGGTGTCCAGTCTACATTCCCAAAACTTGCATATAAAAATTGGGCAAACATATATCATTCCATGCCATCAGGGCACACAAATGCGATTTGTGCATGTTAATTTTTTCTAGCTTCAGAAAACTGACACACTAATGGGAAAATTATATATCTCTAGGCAAGTAAAGAGTCACCAAGAATAAATATGTTATAATGCAACTAGCTTTAAAAACAAGGGGCTCTTACAAAGATTATTACATTAAAAATATTCCCTATCTGAACTAAGACCACTGTATTAAGTTGAATGCTAATATTCAATTCCTACATTGGCACTACTTGAAAATTTGGCCATGCCTTGATCTTATCATTGCTCTCCTAAATCCACTGACACAAAAGGTGTTAGCCTGGATTTTCACCCAAGGAATAGTAATTTTGCCCCATACTTATGACAGTTTTGTTGGAAGACATGCCTTTGTAGATGTCTCTCTCTCTCACTTATTAAACTATTTCTTTTTTGGGGAAACAGTGTAAAATCCCACCAGTCTAAATTTCAGAGAATTCTCTTCCTGTTAGGAGAGGAAAAGACCTTACACATGTTGGTATAATTATTTCCCATAGGTTCTATACAAATCCAAGGATTTCATTTATGAAAGGTGAGGTAATGTTCCTCTTGCAAAGCCAGTTTTAATTTTACAGAAGCAGTTAAAGCCAAGAAAAAGTGAATTTAATTCTTCTCCTAAGAGACAGTGGCACTCTTTTAAATATATGCACAGGCATTTGGATAGTGTAAGTGCACTAGAATAACAATCATTAATGAATTGTAATTTGCAGTTCACTTTCATTTTTCCTGTGGCTTTGGCATTCAGCCAAAGCCGGGTCTGACTGCACCACTAGTGCTGGGGGAAAGCACTAGACACTGCCTCGTGCTGAATCGATGAATCCTGTCCAGTTTCTCATCCTACAAACTCATATATTCCTTCAGTTTGCGCAGCATTACACGGAACAGTCAAAGCTATAAACCTAATCTTAGGAGACTTTTGCACAAAATTCTTAGATTTATAAGTAAGCCTTTTTAACATTTCAGTTCCTGCCGAGAAAATGGATGATGATACACAAACTTCCAAGCAAAAGTCAAGCTGGCAAAATTTAAAGAGGAGTAGGAAAGATCTGGGAGAGCCAGATTCACTGCCTAAGGGGCTTCACACTGATGGCAAAAGTAGCTTAAAATTTACAGAAGCACATTAGGAGCTTCATGGCAGCAGTGACTCCAGGTTTGGTGCTATCACCCCCCCTTCAGAACTTGCATGGGGACTGCTAGCCCAGTAGCCTAACCCCTGGGCCTAGTTCAATGACTTGCCATTGCATCTTTGAGAAAAACATTCCTGTTCCATTCACACACATCTCAGTAACTTTGGGGATATTTTCAGCTTTCTGTAAACACAGCTGTTTCTGGAAGTGCTTGATCCCCATGGTCCTTAATGCCAGTGGCAGCAGCTCATGTCTCTGTGTTTCCAGCCACCGCTGAAGATCACCAGCACCCACTGTGAGCAAGTTCGCAGGAAAGGACAAGAAATAAGGAACAATGACTCTAATCCCAAAGCATACCGACATAATAATTAGTTGGAGACAGGGGGGCACCTCAAAACCAGAAGGGAATACATGTGCACATGTCAAAGGAAAAAAGCCTGAAGTCTGCTTATGCATATAGGGGGCTATGAAATGGTATTTTGCCCAAGATTAACTTGCCTAATTAAAATTAGATTTCTCATCACTCTCTTCCCATTCCTTTCCCCTGTGGCAATGCTGCACCAGATTCTGACTCCATCTTGGTGCTGAAAACTGATTTGATTGGAAGAGAAATTTTCTCATTAAATCAGACAATAACTGCCCATCTTTCTTTCTCTCAGAATAAGCATTCAGAAGAGGTCAGATACCAGCAACAATTTAAATATTACCTGCTCACTGAGATACCTCACCAGCAGACTTCCAGATATGTAAAGATGCATTTTGAGAGTATGATCACATAAATCTCTGTCCAAATGCAGTAAAATCTGATGTTAAGGTACCAAAATGAGGATTAAAACACAAAACCAGCTCTTTTCACAATGCAGAAGTGTCCAGTCAGGTATTATCCCAAACTGTCCTTATATTTAAAAATGGTAGATATTCTATACCTGATAGCAAGTACAAAAACATAACTCATTGGCTTCTTGGTCTGAAACATCAGTCAAAATATCTAATATAGAAGGTCGTTTTCAGAATTGAATTGATTATAAGAGAATCTGCAAAAAGAGGAGCTGTTCTCTTATGTGTAGGATGACTTTTGTGAAAAATGCCCTTTTTTGCCCAACTGTAAATTAAAGAAGTTTCACTGGAAAACTGCACACTCACCATAACAGGTTGAATTGGTGTGAACTTTTGCAGCAGCAGCGTCTCATGTGCAAGACTTTGTGCACAAAAGTGCATGTACAGACATGCAGAAACCTGTAAACTACTAAATATGTTCAAAACCCCCTTGAGTTCCCTGATTCAGTACATCTGCTTTAGGGTCCTAAATAAAAAGAATGTAAGAGCAGAGTCAAGCCATTCCACTGTGATTTTTCTAGTCCCACACAGATTTCAAAGTTATTCTTTAAAATTACCAATTTGTCATTTAAACCCCAAATACTGCTAATAGCAAATTATACATTAAATTGCTCTAACAGGTCTAACTCCCACACAGTGAACGCTACAACATAGAATGGAAACCCTTGGGAAATTTGATTCCCAGGCAAGAAAGTTTAGACTATGAAGCTGCACAAAGAAAGAGAATAACCAATCATTTGAACATGGAAAAATATTTGCTCCCAACAAAAGTCTGCTTAGAGAGTCGCCTACTGGAATGAGGTAGGGGATAAACCTATATCCTCTCAATTCCTACTTTGGCAGGGCTCTTTTTTCCTTAGCCCACTGTCAGTGTGGAAATTCAGAGCACCAATAAGCAGAACCAAAAAAAAATCGAAATTGTGCTGGGGATTTGCTACTGATTTTTTTTTCATCTTCAACGTTGCTTTCACAGCATGCAGTTAAAGCTATTTACCTTCCTGTTTTTGCTACCATGCCTCACAAATAAGCACATGCCTTCGTATCTCCCATATCTGTTTCTTGTAGTAATTATGTCAAGACAGACTAGACTGACACCCTCATCAATCCTTTATTAAAAACTTTACATGCCTTCTCTCAGTAGACTTATTTCTGGCAACTCTGACTCTTTCCCTCACAGGCAGCTTCACACAGCACTGACTCCCTCCCTCCTCCTCCCTTCTGCATAACTGGCTAACTCCAAGCTGTTCTTTACCTGGCGCCTAACCCTGTCTGTCCTTCACACAGCATCTTCTTACCTCGTCTGTCCCTTGCACGACCACACATCCCTTCCTCCTCACAGCACAGCCAGCAGACTCCATCCCAATCTGCAACAGACTGCAGCTCCAACTTACTTTAACCAGCTAACCCACACTTTTATAACCTACATCCCCACCGGGCAGGCGAGGCTATCTCCACTTCTCGGCGATCCGTACAGCTGTAATTCATTGAGGAAAATTGCTTCGGCACTACCCTTACAAACTATCTTCCCATGGTTTCTTACTGCCTTCTGTTCAAATTCCCTGTTCTCTACCACTCCTGTGACACTATGCACTTTTAAAAATATTTTTAGCAAATGAGACTTATACAGTTGAATTATACTACTCATAAAATCTTAGCATAGAAACCTGTTTGTAAAAAGCCACCCTGGACTATTCTACTTCCTTTGTGCAAAACTATTCCTAGAAGAGTTATGTCTATCAAGCTTTTTTTTCCACCCCAGAAAAACGTAATTTCTAAAAATATTATAACTGCAAAACTATTCACAGTTATTGCATACTATATAATATGGAAAAAGGAATATCTGCACTTGAAACCTACGGTTATCTATGGCAGTACCTGAGTCATTACAGCCCTTCCCTCCATGCACCCCAATTGCCATAGCTCAAATTTATATTAAAGTACCTAGAAAATATTAATAAGGCAAGAGAGGGTTTTAAATAAGAGTTTGGGCATATCTGTTTTCCTCATATGAAAGAGAGGATGAACAATTTTGTGTTAAAAACATTTGCAGAAGTATAAGGAGCATATGTTACTGTGCCTCCCCAGTCTCTTCACTGGACTCTTCCCAGAGTACTTTCTAATGGTAATTTGTAACAATATATTATTTTATTTAGTTCAAAAGCTCTGAGAAGACTTATGCCCCAGGTTTGCATAAACTGCTTCCCTTAACAACATGCTCTAGTCTTTGAAAAATCCTAACATGTCTCCAGTTTTGGTGTGTTACTTGGGAGGCAAAAATAAATGATTGCAGAGCAGATAGTTCTGCTTGTGAAACTGCACTCACTCTGCAGGCACCTGCCTTAAATTGTTCCGTACAAATGCCCACCACAAACTGCTGCGGCAAAATTCTTAAACTGCATTTCGGATTGCCAGCAGAGCCCTTACCAATAAATAGAACATTTTTCAGTGATTACCTTCCTTTACTGAATCAGAGTACTCAAGAGGACTCAAAGAACTATTCATCTCAAAACAAGAATTTTGGAAGATTTTTGAGTTTGCTAAATATGTCCAGTATAATGAATACTTGGACATACAAATAGTGCTGTGAACTATCAAGAGCCTCTGCACTACGAAAGGAGAAAAGATACAATCTGGAAGCATCTCCAGAATGGTCTTCACTGTTCACCAGAGCCTAGTAGCTGTCTCTTTTCTTTACAGCGATGACATCTGTGTTAGTGAGAGGAAACAGAAGACTTTTGGAGTAATTAACTGCATTCAAGAAGAGATGTCATGACCTAAAGGAGGATAAAAGCCGCAGAGAACTCCCAGCTGGTAAATATGCTCCACAGCACAGACAAAAGCCCATTCTCAGGCTCCTCATTTACCACATGCCGATGATGGTTTACACTGCATGGTCTGAGGTTTATACCTTGCTCTTGCCACAATGGAAGTTTATGGTGCATTTCATGGAAGAAAGAAGGTCACTACAAACTACAGAAATACCCCAGTGATCATTCCAAACAGAGATCATTACAAAGGCAAAGATTTTCCGTTTCTGTCAGGAGGACAAAATAGAAGCAAGGATCTGCTATTAGTCACCAAAAGACCTTTCGAATACAATAAAAAATGTACCACTAATAGTTTAATCATCTAGTTCATCATTGCTTTCATCTGGGTGTTAGACTCAAGGCACACATAACAAGGCACACGTTTAAGTAGGCTGAACTGTCATGTATCTAGACCCCTCTTCAAATGTTAAGCTCCCTAAAGTCTCCCTGTTTAAGGTGAAACCACTCAAAATAATCCAGCAGGGTATTGCCTTTCCTAACTGTCCCACTCGTAAGTTCAAATCAATCTGTTTGTTACCTTTTAGAAACGGTGAAGCAAATAGACCTAGTAGACATGAACCAATCGATAACTGAAGTCAGAATCTGTTGTTACAGAGGGCAGAAACCAGCTCCCACCTGTTCAGGGTTGAGCTTGACAATCCTTTTCACTTCATTTCTACAATGAATGATGGAACTCCCTATACTTCAGTTCCAGAGAGCCTAGCACCTTGAAGCAAGCAGTAGCAGCCATTCACATAACAACCCAAGCCCAGGGTGGAAGAGCTGCCCCACAGCTACATGGCTACAAATGAAAACCGTTTAACACAACTTTAGGGAAGAAAGGCAATAAATCTTAAGTTGCCATTAGCAGCAAGTGTCTTGAAAACCCAACCTATTGCTTTGATGACAGCTTTGTGTGAATTGCAGTAAGAAAGCATCTTCCATAAACATTTTCCTGTTAGTGACAAAGCCCAGTTTGCAACACCACATTTGTTCTCTAATCAAAGGCAAGAAAGAGTTTATTTCCATTGTCAAAGCGGAGCTAAGTAAGTATTTTTTAAAATGAAAAAAAAAAAAATTTGTTAAAATCTTTTTGCTCTTACTTACTGAAGATTTCAAAGACAAATGGAATTTTGCCTTCACATTTTGTCCAGCACTTTTCTGAGATTTACAACACCTAGTGTCTTTCCTGGCACACATCTAAAAGGAAAGACAGAGTTCACAGGAGACAACAATTTACAATGTTTTTGTCTTAGTACGGTCATGCCCTAGTGTCTTTTTGTGCCTCTGATATTCGAAGTGTTTCTTGATTTTACCACAGAACAGCTGGCTACACCTGAGGTATTGTACTACATGTTGTAGTGTTTCTGTAGATAGGTGCTGTGCTGTTGAAACCCTGTAAGATGGAAATGAAAATAAAGCCTAAAATCTTGGAAGAAGACATGCAAACATTGCTACACTTTGAAACATCTGCTTGTTAAGTCAGCCAGTGTCTCTGTATCAAATATGATCAGAGAATGTTATGCATATGACAGATTTCAATACTGAAGGCCTTTACTGCTGCCTGCATTACTGATATGCATTAACAACAGGGAGGTAAAGAATAACTCTTAACACTTCCTTTAAAAATTGAAAAAAAATAATTTGAGGTATAAATGACCAGGCTAGAAGACATCTGTCCTCATGCAGATGATTTTTTGAGCAACCACGAAGAAAACCACTCATGCTGCACTGCAGCATGGGGCAGGGCAGACTGCACCATCAACAGCATTAAGAACTTTATGCAGCTACTCAGCTGAGGCATCCTCACAACTCTGTCCTCTGTTAAAGGGAATTATAAATTTGCAACCAGGTAGTTTTCATCCAAGTTATAAACATTAAAAAAAAAAAAAAACAACTCATCTTGTAAACCCTCAGTAGAGACTAGTTACAATTAATTAATTCCTGTATTTATGTGTTCTTACACACCAGATGGGTTGGCGCTCCTCTGTCACGGTGTGACTTGGGTTTGCCAATTTTAATATATTTAGTTTCCTTTAGAGATAGGATTCAGGAGCAGAGGCAAGGCAGGCTTAAAACTTAAAAAGGTATAAGAAGAAATTTATTAATAACACAAAAATAATTCAAAATAAGATTTTTATATTATTCCCTCCTCCCCCTCCCTTCATTTCACATTTCTTAACAACAACATACAGAAAACACTTCAGTCAGTTATTTACTTAAATAATTACTTCAGTTCACTCTAGAGAGAAAAGTCCTTTTTTTGGATTAGGTTTAGGGGTGTCTTCACCTTCACAATCTACATCTGCCTGGGAAAATATTGCAGATTATGACTCTCCTCTCATCTCCACAGTCCTTTCACGCCTGTGCTATGGGTTATGTTACATACCTGGAGTACCATTTTAAAGACAAGTTGCTGAAAGACAAAATTCTCTTCATTTCTTTTTCTATTAAATGTCTCTGTCCATATTTCCAGTCCCAAAACAGAGAGCCCCATTTCCTCAAAGCAAAAAAGTCTTTTTTTCAAGCACTTAAACCTCCCCAAGTATATTTCACAGTTTAAAGGAATTTTAGTGTAGTTACAGTCCCCTTATAGCCCCACAAAAAAGTTTTTCAGCTACTCATCAGTTGCATCTTTTCAATCTCTTCCCATCAAGAACTCTATCTTCATTCCGCTGACTTCTGTAGACTCCGTGCTTTATTTTTTTTCTCATCCAGGGGAGCTCAGGAGATCAAGAATCTTATTCAGGCATTAAAAGGTTAAAGTTGCATCCAGGACGTGAAGAAACTGGGCCAGGCTGTTGCTGGAAGAAAAACTCTGAACCATGCAGATCATCTGGGGCCTCTCTTTGCAGAACGAAAGGGGAAAGGAGAGCCTTTGGTGGCTCCCTCATCCCCCCACTTGGCCATGCCACGTGAAGAGGGGAGCCGAGCCGAGCGAGCCGAGCCGAGCTGAGCCGAGCCGAGCCAGGGCCAGGGAAGGAGCTAGGGCCGGGGCTGAGCCCGAGCCCAGGGCGGGAGGTCGGGGCCGGGGCCATGCTGCCAGGGCCGGGGCTGGGGCTGAGCCCGAGCCCAGGGCTGGGGAAGGAGCTAGGGCCAGGCCCAAGCCCGAGTCCAGGGTCGGGGCCATGCTGCCGGGGCCAGGGGTCGGGACCGAGCCTGAGCCCAGGGCCAGGGGCCACGGCCCCGGCCAGAGCCACCTCACCTCCGGAGAGGCCGGAAGCCGAAACAGAGCGGCCCACCCCTCACCGATGTGATTCATGAAAACAAAACAACTCTCTCTTTGGCCACCTGGGATGCCAACCACCAAATCAGCCCTCTGACTGGTCCCCGCATCCCACGGGGGAAGCTCCCAGAGGGGGAACAGCCCCTCCATTCCCCCGGGGGCTCTGCCACCCACCCTTCCATGTGGAACCAGCACACCCCAAGAGGACATTTTCTGGCAAGTTCCTAACAGAGACTGGACACCACTGGCAGTTTGGCAGCAGCTTCACTATGAACAATGAAAAATATTGCTGACAAGCTCAGCAGTTTCCCTGTCCCAGGAAATGTGCTTTGGCCTTGGTAAACCAACTCAGTGAGCGTAATAAAAATGCAGATCCAAGCTGGCTTGGACCCAATGTTTATCCATAACTTCAAAATCTCCCTGGAGCTTAACTCCAGAGAAGTCATTTCAATGGAAATTCCAGCAAGACTACATTACAAATGAAGAATCTGACTTTAGATTCAATTACAACTGAAAGTGAGGAACCGCTTTGGCATCTATGTCCTCTGTATGTTCCACAGGAAAAATGAGGCATCCATTTCACAGATGAAATGGCCTACATCAAGATTCATATTTAAAACATTCTTGATAAAAGTGACTAACAGCTAAACTCAGAGACTGCATAGAGGTAAAACAGGGCTAAAGACTGAATTGTCAAAAATCAATGTTCTATAATTTTCTGCAGAAAATTCAAACCTATGTTGAGAAAAAAATGCAAATAGATGTTGAGAATAGCCGAGAATAATCAAAGAGAAAGGAATTAGGTTCAACAAAGCCATTCGATCTGCATCTTCCTTGTGTGCCTCTACTGGCAGTCTCCTCTCAGATTTTTTTTTCTTTTCTTCTTTTAAGTTTTCTTTTTCATCTTTTAACTTAGTCACAGTTCTATACACTGCTTTACATTCAGCAGAGGCCACAAGGAAGCTAATAAATGATCTTCTCAGTTTCTTTGCACATCAGGAGTAGGAAGAGGAGTTAAAAAAAAAAAAGTTAGATTGACCTCTCCATCAAATATAACTTAAATTAGATCTGGCCTTCACTGAACACAAGCATAAGTCTATTCCAGTTGATTTCTAAGCATCTTTGAAAGGGGCTTCAATGCTAAAACCCATTCCTTCAAATAAGGGCACTTCCAACAACAGCCCCCTGCAGCAAACAAAACAGGCTGAACTTGTTGAGGACAACTGCTGACTCACACAGCAATAAAAACTCAGCATTGTTACAGCCAGAGTTGATTAAATATTTATTGCCTGGAAATTTTTATAGTTACTTACATGCAAATGGATCTCTTATCCACTAAGAGATCATCATCATAACAAATACTTCTAATGCTCATTGTGTTCATCTATGTATGCATCTGAAGTTTCCACAAGCTGAAAAATCTCACAGCCATCCATACTTATTGCTACTATTTAGACTAGTTTAATACTTTTTATATGTAATGACTGCCAAGACTCATCATTGAGTAGGAGATCAATCCCATATGGAAAATGTATGACTGCTGCTGCAGGGTCAACCTCAGTCACTACTCAACCCTACTGCTCATGGCTGTAACCTCCACTTCTCTTGATGGTTAACAAATTGCTTTTTCATAACTAATTTTTGGGGTATAACAAAACATATTCAAAAAACAGCAGAAGATAAAGCAGGAACAACAAATAATAGAACATATTAACCCTAGCTATTTCTGGTATTTACCATCAACAGTTTTCAGGATATGGCTATAATCTCCAAACTAAAAAGACATCAATCAGGAGGACGCTGTGGTCCCAGCTAGCAATCAGCTGAAAAGAACAATAACAATTCAGCTCTTGCTGTAATATTCAGAGTAGAGAGGACAGCTCCTGCTGTGCTGCTTAAACCCTGCTGGACTGCTAAGTATGCAGTTATTCCAGAGGGGTCACCGGGACTGTGCTCTTCCCTGTGGGAAAGGGGGAAGCTCAAACTTTAGGCTGTGCAACTGGCAGTGAGGCCTTTAGAGCTGCATGGGGTGTGAACAAGGATGTCTCAGACCAGCAGTGCTCACGAAGGGCAGAGCAGGGGAATGGCTGGCACCTACAGAAGGCTTGGATAAACAGGAGAGAAGTAACTGGTTTACTAGGGCTGAGAAAGGCCCGTCTGCACTAGGAGAAAGCAGCTTCCTAATAAGGCACAAACACACACAGAGCCAGAAGAGCATTTCACCTTTGCAGAGAACATCTGAATTCTGTTCTAAGCTGAATTCTGGAGTGAATAGTATTTCCCTGGTGAACAGCAAGTGTTAGCCTTTGCAGCCTCAATGAACCATCATCTGACTAAATTTCAGAAAACTATAGTCCTGCATAACAACTTTTAGTCTCTAGCCTTCCAGCTTCACCTCAAAAATAATTTGAGCTTTGTGGCAGATAAAAACCTCCTTTCTTTTAGAAGGAGTTACACCCTTCGGCTAAGAAAGAAGCACTGATATGTTCACTTCTTTTTGTAACATTCCTTTCATACACGTCTGTCTTGACATACGACAACTTAATTATGCACGACTGAGATGCATTGCAATTACTAGATCTAGTTAAAACTGTATGAGACCCCAGGAACACAGACACCTCCATGCACTGAGGTACCACCTCCCACCTCTGTTACTGTCTGAAATTGGAAGAGACTGTGCAGTAAGAAAAGATGGGACCTCACAACAAAACTTTGAAAAGTTAAGATCAGAGGGAGGGTAAAAAAAAGCTCTGAATAAAAAGGAAACAACAAGTAGAGCAATTAAAGCTCCTAAATAAGTAAAAATCACTGGTAAAATTTCCTGGAAAAAATCCTGGAACATTTAAATAGAACCCTGTTATCCACAAGAAAGCAGATGGACTCAAGCACAATGGAAACACAGAGAAAACAGTGATATTTCTTAAATGTTGCCCTGGAGCCCTGCAGATAATTGATCTCCTAAATATCATTCAAGTAAACCAGGATGAGAGGGCAAGCTATTAGCCTCAGGTTTGCAAGTCTTAAGAACACTGCAATACAGAATATACTTGTTGAGAGATTGGAATATTAAAAATTCCTGCAGGAGGAAGGAGAGCCTGCTGAAGCATTTTTGGCTGCTCTTAAATTAACATGACAAAAGAAAACCATTATACTTTGGCAGCTTTTCTTATACAACAGTGACTGTACTCAGAGAAGAGATATTGTCAAATACAGTTTTACAGCCAAGGCTGGTTTTGCTTCTAGAAAAATCATTGTGTTGAATGAAATGCTATGGTGAAAGTAAGGTGAAACTAGGTTAGTCTTCCCATTTTAAGAGGAAACTGAAAACCAGATCATAATTGCAAGAATTCAGAAGGGATTTCACAGGTCAAAATGCAAGAAAGATTCAAAAATTCGGTCCACCAGTAGCAGAGGTAGAGGAGACCAGCACACAGGTGCACAGGGACAGCCAGGAGGTTTGGCTGTCAGCAGTCTGAGAAAACAGAGAAGAGCTGAGCTGAGCTGAGCTGATGCCTTGGTATACTCTCAGCAGACAAAATACAACATTTTTTGACAGAACTCAATAAATTAAATATCAGTACTTGCAGCTCAACTTGAAAATTTTGTTGACATCTGAATAAAAATACTGATAAACAAACAGGTGAAATCAAAAATGAAACATATGGATGCTTGCTACTGAAAGACTAAGTCAAATACAAGCTACAGTGGGAAGGTATAGATGTGCAGCTAGGCTTGTTAGAAAGAATGAGAATATTATGACTAAAAGCGTGTGTAGCTTTTGGCTTGGTTCACTGAAGAGATACAATGAGAGAAAAAACTGTTACTCAGTCCCCAAACCAATGTGGGACACAATTGCAAAGCCTCAAGAAAACACAAAACCCCAGAGGAGGCCCTGAAGGTCAGTAAGATGACAACAGCAGGACATTTACTCCATCTGGAGCTATGTCCATGATCCCAGGGCAGTGCTGCTGGTGTCACTACTGCTTGTGTGCTATAGAGTTTCTTAAAGTTAAGAGAGTTTATACTATTTATTTTAGACGGAGTGTGGCTTCAAAACCCTCCAAGCAGTTCTAAACATCTCAGGTCACGATTTCTTCAGCGTATTTCAAACTTAGCAACCAGACAGCACAACACACACTCCCAGGCTCATGGGAGCAATATGTCACTTCACTGTCTTGTTTATAAGTTGAAGATCACATTTGTACACATGATTTTTGGAAAACTGAGGTCATCTATTTAGGTTGAAATGAACAGAAACTTGGATATGAATAATCAAATTTACACAAAGAGGACATTGATGCAACCACTTCAAAAACTGCAGCAAGAGTGGACATTTCTCCTTGCTGCCAGGACACAGCCTGCCAAAGGACATCACCATGCACACTTATGCAGAAAGAAACTTTTAGTGGGTTTAATTGGTATCAACTTTATACTTTCTGTTTCCTATTATGGGTGTGAATGAATACAAAACTTCAAAAAAAAATTTCACTGAAATTAATGAGTTCTGCATGACAAAAAAGAAATTGCTGACCCAATATAAAAGCCAACAAATATTGGTGGAACTGTGAGGTTCAGTTGAAAAGTTAATGAATTTCAATGAACCCAATTATTAACACAGATTCTGAGTTTCATAAGTATCCTGGCCAAAAAGAACCACAAGCAGATCCTCACACAAAGAAAGAGAGAACCTGAATTTCAAGGATTGCAAGACTGGAGAAAGCTGTGGAAATGATGCACAGATGATGGCACAACTGTGCCCTCTCACTGTGCAATGCATGACTCCTCCTCCCCATCCCTGAGTTCATTTGTTTATCCTTCATGATGAAAGAAGCACAACTGTGGTCAGCAGAACCATAGAGGATAACCGCTGGAGCCAAGTGGTAAAAATTATATATTCATGAAGTACAAAGTGAGAAATTAATCAGAAAAAAAAATCCTGCTTGGCAGCTACATGCCAGTACACAGGCAAGTGTGCAATTGAAAAGAGATGAAAGTCATCTAGGGCAGCAGACTAGAACATCATGGGGAAGAAGCATGGTTTTCTATGACCTCCTCTGAACAGCTGGGTTGTTTAGGCTCTCAGAGGAACTTTTTGACCTCTCCTGGCAATAATTATCAGCTTTGCTCAAAACTTTGCAGATGCAAATTCTGTTTTTTCACTTTTCAGTCAACAAATTCTTTTTTTGCACCATGCCTAAACTGTTCAGAAGTGAGTGGAAAAATAAAAGAAAAACAAGTGCAGAAAGTGATAAGCAAATCATCCAAGGAGCAGAGCACAGGCACAAATCAACAAAATTCTGAACCCAGCTAGTCATGTTGCTGCCTTCTTGCACAAGCAGGACAATCTTCTCCCTGCTGCTTTGGCAGAGAGGAACCTTGAAGATTATCCACCAGCAATCTGACACAGACTTTGTTGTTCAGACAATTATTTATGCTCTAGAAACACACAGAGAGACTGTGCTTGCAATATTCCCCTGGGCCTGAACGGCGGCGCTTACCGAGGGCGCGGAGCTGCCGCTGCCTCCAGCTGTAACAGAGCAGCCCATGGTCTGAGGAGCCCGGGTTCATGCAGAGCAGGCTCAGCTGTTCCCCATGGTAAAATTTCCATACTACAGGGCTGTCTGTAGTATTTGCTTTAGGAAAATAAGCATTTAGCTTTGCAAGATTGCATGATAGGTATAGATAGGTATTGTTTGCACGGTGATGCGTATTTCCAGGTGTTCTTCAGAAAACAAAACCAAACTCTGCAGAACTGGCTGCAGAACCAGCAACTGTATTTCAGCATAAAGGCATCATTATAGTGATGTAGAACGGGACAAGACAGCAAGGCACAGATGTACATCAGCTCACCAGGACATATTACTTGCAGCCCCGGGAGCTTACACTCACATGACAACAACGTCATATAAACCCATCTGCACCTTTACTTGGTGCCGTGGGCTGACAGATACCACGTATGCAGAGTTCAAGCAACTCCCTAGCAAAGCAGAAATTACTTAAACAAGGTTTATAAGTTCATCTGCATTTTGGTTTTGTTTTTATTAATTTTAATTTCTCTTCCTCTTTGAGCAGCGGTGTTTAAATTCAGCTTTTAAAATAAAACAATCACATCATCATAGAGAAAAATATGCATTTGTATAATTAAAATTGATAGACAATATAGTTAAAGAAGTTTTTCAGAACATGATTCTCACCAAAGCCGGTATCAAGCTAGTTTCAGCAAGTAGCCAATTTTTAGAATAAAGAAATCAAAATCTAAAATAAGATAGAGCAAAAGAGAAGCATAATCAAGATAAAAATACATGAAGAAAATATCAAGACTGTATGTAAAAAATTGTTTTAAAATTTGCGTTGCGATATCAAAAGTAGTAACATGAGAAGGAAAGAAAGGGTTAAAATATCTTTTAAATCTTAAACACTAGATAATGGCGCAAACAAATGAAACCATGTGTCAGCATTTCCTCAGTCCTGCCCTTTAACGTACAATTTGAAAATCTCGCTCTTGCAACTTGTATGAAGAGAAAAACCCCCAATGGCTGCAGGATCTTATGCACTACAAGTGTTTGATGTGTGAAACCTTGGTGAAGGATCATGAAGTTGCCAACAGAATTTGTTTTTTTAACCTGAAACTTCTTATTAGGTACTTGATTTCTGAATAAAAAAATCAGTGCCATCTCTAAACTGGGCAATGTAAATGTATATAAAGAGGTGCTTACACATCTTCAAAGCAACCTGTAGATGAGAGTGGAGGACACTCTCAGTTTATATTCCACCCTTTCCTATCTGATGCCTTCTTTGTGGCATTAAAACATCCCATGGAACTCATTAGTGGGTTTGTACAAACTCTTTTCTTCCATTAGCCCTCAGACAATATTGCTTCCAAGCACACTGTGGGATACAGAAAAATCACACGTAGGTATGACTTAGAATTTTCAAAATTAATTACAAATCAAGGTAAATAATTGCCAAACAATGGTTTGACACATTCAGTCAGATCAAGAACTCAGTCTGTCATCTTTCACAGCATCATAGAGTAGTTTCGGTTGGAAAATACCTTTAAGATCTTTGAGTCCATCTGTTCCCAAGGTAACTGGCACTATATGATATTCAGACACCAAAAGCAGGAAAAAAACTGTCTAGTCATGCCCCATGTCTGCATGTCCTCCAGCACAGGCCAAGTCACAACGTCTGCTCAAAATCACAGAACAGGACACAACAGATCCAGCTTTCAAATATAAATAGACCCTTAAAAATCTAGGGAACTTCAACATGCAGAACTACATATCTCAAAGCTACCTATGAAGTTGGTTTGAATTTCCTTTTACGTTACTTTAAAACAGCTGACTTTCAGTTTTACTATTTCTTCCTGCCTTGACAATGCCATGTTTCCCTGTGCATTGGTTTTCCATGGCTTTTTTTTCTTCCTTTGGTATTGGGATTGGGCACAGAGGTAGCTTCTGTGAGAAGTTACTAGAAGCTTCCACCATGTCTGGTAGAGCCAATCTCTGGCAGCTCCAAAGATGAACATGCCACTGGCCAAGGCTGGCCCAATAGGAGATGGTGGCAACGCCTCTCTGATAACAAATTTAAGAGGAAAGAAAAAACAACTTTGTGACATAGTTGTAATTTTCCAGTCAGAGAAGAGTGCAGTGAGAATAAGTGGGAGGAGAGCAACATGGAGACACTAAGGTCAGTGGAGAAAGAGGGGGAGCAGGTGCTCCAGGCTCGAGAGCCAGGATTCCTCTGCAGGTTGTGGTGAAGACCATGGTGAAGCAGCTGTGCCCTGAAACCCCATGGGGATCTACAGGGGATGCAGAGATCCGCCCACAGCCCCTGGGGATCCATGGGGATGCAGAGATCCACCCACAGCCCACGGGATCCATGGGGATGCAGAGATTCCCCCACAGCCCATGGGGTTCCATGGGGATGCAGAGATCCACCCACAGCCCATGGGGATCCATGGGGATGCAGAGATCCACCCCACAGCCCATGGGGTTCCATGGGGATGCAGAGATCCACCCCACAGCCCATGGGGGATCCATGGGGATGCAGAGATCCACCCACAGCCCATGGGGATCCATGGAATGCAGAGATCCCACCCACAGCCCATGGGGGATCCATGGGGATGCAGAGATCCACCCACAGCCCATGGGGATCCATGGGGATGCAGAGATCCACCCCCACAGCCCCATGGGGGTTCCATGGGGATGCAGAGATCCACCCACAGCCCATGGGGATCCATGGGGATGCAGAGATCCACCCACAGCCCACGGGATCCATGGAAATGCAGAGATTCCCCCACAGCCCATGGGGATCCATGGGGGATGCAGAGATCCACCCACACCCCACGGGGATCCACAGGGATGCAGAGATCCAACCACAGCCCATGGGGATACACAGGGGATGCAGAGATCCACCCACAGCCCATGGGGATCCATGGGGATGCAGAGATCCACCCACCGCCCCTGGGGAACCATGGGGATGCAGAGATTCCCCCACAGCCCCTGGGGATCCATGGGGGATACAGAGATCCACCCACAGCCCATGGGGATCCATGGGGATGCAGAGAACCACCCACAGCCCCACGGGGATCCACAGGGATGCAGAGACCCACCCACAGCCAATGGGATGCATGGGGGTGCAGAGATCACCCACAGCCCATGGGATCCATGGGGATGCAGTGATCCACCCACAGCCCATGGGATTCATGGGGGATGCAGAGATCCACCCACAGCCCATGGGGATCCACAGGGATGCAGAGATCCACCCACAGCCCATGGGATCCATGGGGGATGCAGAGATCCACCCACAGCCCCTGGGGATCCACAGGGATGCAGAGATCCACCCACAGCCCATGGGGATCCATGGGGATGCAAAGATTCACCCACATCCCATGGGATCTATGGGGATGCAGAAATCCACCCACAGCCCATGGGGATCCATGGGGGATGCAGAGATCCACCCACCGCCCCTGGGGAACCATGGAAATGCAGAGATCCACCCACAGCCCTTGGGGATCCATGGGGATGCAGTGATACACCCACAGCCCCTGGGGATCCATGGGGATGCAGAGATCCACCCACAGCCCATGGGGATCCATGGGGATGCAGAGATCCACCCACAGCCCTTGGGGGATCCATGGGGATGCAGAGATCCACCCACAGCCCTTGGGGATCCATGGGGATGCAGAGATCCACCCACAGCCCATGGGGATCCAGGGGGATGCAGAGATCCACCCACAGCCCATGGGGATCCATGGGGATGCAGAGATCACCCACAGCCCATGGGGATCCATGGGAATGCAGAGATCCACCCACAGCCCTTGTGGATCCATGGGGATGCAGAGATCCACCCACAGCCTATGTGGATCCATGGGGGATGCAGAGATCCACCCACAGCCCATGGGGATCCATGGGGATGCAGAGATCACCCACAGCCCATGGGGATCCAGGGGGATGCAGAGATCACCCACAGCCCATGGGGATCCATGGGGGATGCAGAGATCACCCACAGGCCCTGGGGATCCATGGGGATGCAGAGATCACCCACAGCCCATGGGATCCATGGGGATGCAGAGATCACCCACAGCCCATGAGGGAGGTGCCTATGCCGGAGCAGGTGATGCCTGGAGGAGGCTGTGATCCCTGGGTGGCCCATGAAGAGAGGGCCCCTGCTCCCAGTCTGGAGCAGTCTGTCCTTGGAGGACTGCACCCTCTGGAAGAGCGACCCACACCACAGCGATTTTGGGAGGACTGTTACCCATGGGAGGGACTCAAGTCGCAGCAAGTGGCAGGGAACTGTTGCTCATGAGATGGAGCCATATCAGAGAAGTTCAGAGAGAACTCTCCCGTGGGAGGTACTCCACCGTGCAGCAGGGGAATGACTCCTGTCCCTGAGCAGTGGGAGAAACTACAGTGATGGATTGACCATAACCCCCATTCACTGCCTGCTTCTACTGCTGGGATAGGAGGTACAGCTGGGAAGGAGAGAGGAGTGGGAGGAAGGTATTTTCAGGGGCTTGTTTTCCTTCTCATCATCCTGCTCTGATTTTGTTAGCAATCAATTTACTTTACATCTCTAAATTGAGATTGCCCTTGATGGTATTTAGTAAGCAACCTCTCCCAGTTCTTAACTCATGAACCCTTAATTGTATTTTCTCCCCTCTGTCCAGCTGCAGAGGAGGATGAGCAGCAGCCTTTGTGGGTGCCTGACACCCAGCTGGGTCAAACCACAACTCCCTGTTAGCCCAATAAGGACATGGCTAATGCTAGAGGCATACACGAGGCCCAGGGGACGTGGCACACGTCTTGGTTCAAGGACTTCAGCCTTTAGATGGCTGAGAGCCACCACTGTTTCCTCAAAATGAGCACAGGCTCCTCTGCCAAGTCAAAGAACGCATCCTCTGGGGCACTGCAGTCTCAGCTGGCCTCTGTGCGTGTGGCACTGCCCAGAGCCTGGACCAGGGGCACATGTGGGGTGGGGGCTCCTGCCCAAGGCTGCTGCCAGGCTGGAGATCCCAGAATCACCTACCAGGGGTGCTGAGCAGCTGGGAACAGCAATTACACAGTTATCTTTAATTAGGTTCTACTGCAAATTTGTTCTCATGCACATGGGAGGCAGTTATCAGTGGAAAAGTATTTCTGTGAGAGGTATGACATTTGAACAAATAAAGTTCTACCCAAAATAAAGCAGTAAGACAAAATGCTACCAGAGGAAGCTACTATACAGGAATGGTCCCAGAAAATAGCAGCCTGTGAATCTTTACAAGCTAAATATCAGCACTGTGGTACAGAGTCAAAGAACTAATGGGTTGTGTATCTCCTTCACAGAAAATATATTTCCAGTAAAGCAGTAAAGATGCATATATCCACCTGCCATAAGCATTTAACAGCTCCACATCAGCTTGAAGTGAGCAGGCTGAACAGAGCCATCATTTTGAAGCAGTGTATGTTCCAGACGCAGGTAACACTACCCTCTGCTGTTAGAAACCACGAAGAGCCCGGCCTGGCTCTGCAGCCAGTACGGCCACCAGCCCCAGGGGAGCCTCTGGACACCGTGTGCTCTCACAATCACTGCTTTCCCCGTGAGCTGCCCTCGGCCCGTCCCCATGCTGCGAGGGCAGCAGCGAGCTCCAGAGTCCCCTTGCTTGTGGCACCCCAATGCAAAGTGCAGTGGCTTGCATAGCTTAAAGTGTTTCTGCACGGAATTACGCTCAGGCCTTTGCTCCTTGTTCTATTAACTTATAATTTATGCTACTTACAAATGATCTCAAAGCAAGGTTCAGTCTTTTATTACCCCTTCCCCGTGCCTCATTCTGCTCAAATGGCAAAGTGATCTGAACCAAATGTTTACTCCCTAGAAGGCTGAATATGAAATACAGGTGCTGTGCTGCAATCAACATCCTAAAATCCGTCTAAGCTCGGCCTGTGCCCTACAGAGCATAGGCTAGGGCTGCTGAAGCACAGCCTCTTCCAGGGTACCTCAGCTTGTGCTGAAGGCTCTAACCCCTCAGGCAGCCTCCTCTTTCCACCAGGATGGCTTAGAGCGTGCAGACAGCAGAGAGCATGGCCTTCTGCCTTCTGAACATCTAGGAATTCCCGATTCCCAGGCTGAGGACATGCAAGAGGGACTAGCTACAGCAGTGTATGCATGTGCCCATGGGGTAAGCAAGGAGAAATTCAAATGAAAAGGGCAGTCACACTCCCAGTACGTGGAGCTTCTCTGCTAGGAAATGTCACATTAACTAACAGTCTGTTTCTCTGGCAGTTCTTGCACTTGAAGGCATGTGAAACCACACAACTTTACATGGGTCAGGGCAAAAGGAGATGGCACCAAATCTTTCTGAGTGTGAAACACATTCAGCCTAGCAATCCTTTCATAAGAATCACATTCACTCATTTGCTGATCTTCTGAAACTCTCTCAATACAGAAGTATCCATCACTGCTCCCAAAGCCTGCAGGGACTGTTTTACATACGGCTCAGCCCAACTGCCATCCAAGAGTGGCTTGTCCCTTTCTCTGTCGCTTTTTGTCACAACCCCAGGCCACAGTGTCGAGTCTCTTATGTTCAGTGCAGATAAGAAAGCCTTAGACTACAAAAGTTACCTAAATATTTAAATCTGGAATAAGCCATCAAAGAAACCTATTGAGACAGGAGATTGAGCACAGGGAAGGTATTTCACTAGGTAATACATAGCTAATCTGCAAAGATCCTTCCCACAGCTGGTGCAGGTAATAAATACACACTGGGTCAAAAAGTGACCAAAAAATCCTCTTAGAAAAAGAAGCAGTGCATGAAGTCCTATTAAATTCTTACTTCTAGAATTCAATCAATTTCTAGATTACTGATCTCTAGAAATTAGGATTTTATTGAAATAAGTACCTGGATATGATTGCCATGCTCTAACAGCCTTTCTTATGGCACCTGATATCCACATCACCAACAGGCTACTGAGTCTAAAGGGCATCTGAGCTAACCTATCGGGCAGCACTTGTGGCCAAGAAACATTTTAGGGATTGCACAATTAAAAAGGATTGAAGAAAATTACACAGCTGCAAAGCTTCTACAAAAATAGGAAAGGGTTTCTGTAAGTGCAGCCTCAAGTTTAGCTATAAGGAACAGTTAGTAAATGACATTTGAATTGCTGTAGTTATTGTGCATCACACCCATTTGTTCCTAATGCTGGTGGTCTTCAGTCAAAATTGAAACATCCTTTGTTAAATTCAGTTTATTTTATTTAGAAATGGAAGTAAAAGGAAAATTATGGGTATTTGAATCCTGAGAAAGAGTATCAGAAGCTTTAGGATTTAAGGCCCTGTAAAAAATACAGCTGACTTTACACAGTAGGTCAGTGTGCCATAAATAGAGTTAACCTAAGATAGAAAGATCAGCTGCTTTGGAGCCTGGATAGCAGAATTATGGTCACAGGAACAGAGAATTCCCCAGGGGACAGAACAAAGGCCCCACAACTTGGGAGGACCAAAGCTGCCATCCTCAGGAATACAAACCCTGTGTGATGATTTTTATTTTTCATCCGTAATGCAAAAATAGCAGCATTCCTTTTTGTCACAACACCCACACACAGATGAGCTTGCTAAAGACTGAGATGCCCAAAAACTATGGCTACAAATATCAAAAAGAGCTGAGGGAAATCTACTGAATTTCAGCAGGGAATTTCTGCAACTTTTTTTTAGCAACCAGATGAATAATAGCCTATCTGAAAGACTCTGAAGGATATAATTTAGATTTAAGCAAGAGCTCTTCAGACAGGCAGTTCTAGCAGAAGGAAGGAATGAGCAATTCTGCTGGTGATAACCAACACTGGAACATACCTCTTAGAGCAACTCCCACTTCCTAGGCTGCTTTAGTCTTTTAGCAGGAAACTAAACTCCCAAAACACCGAGGCCAGACTGCACATGGCTCAATTGTTTCTAAAGACCCTTGAGACAACACCACTGAGTAAATTATAAACCTACATATACCCAGCATTACATGTGTTGCCTGTAAAAGAAGGTTGATAGACTGGTGTTTTCCCAGCTCTGCTCCAAGAGGGCAAATCTGAACTCCATGCTGCTGAGCCTAAAAATGCCTTCAAAGACATAGCATGCCATACAGCTCTTGTTTACATGTGAGTCATAAATTTGTAACACCCTCAAATGATTGCTGTATCTGACTGTGAGAGTGCTTTTTGATTCTATTATTTTTCATTCAAATTTCATTATTAAAGGCAGAAGGGAAAGAAAAACAATTAATGGGAAAAGATAATAAATAAACCTGTGTAAACAAAGACTCACCCATGCTCACTTGATCTATTGCTGCAGGCAAATTAGATAAGAATAAAAGCAGGCAGAGTTTTTTGAGTGATATGTTCTATTGAAAGCTCAAAATCCTAAATTCAGTCCTTGAATGTATTGAAACAATTACTATAAGACATAGTACTCATTATAACAAATACACCAGAGTGCAGCATGCTGTTCTCTTGTCCACCCAAACCCAGCAAAAGACAGACAAGGGTAACAAATACTCTTAAGCCTGGCTGCAAGATCTGGAACTTTTCATTAGAAGTTTACACCCAACTTTGCTGAAGATAAACTTTCTGGCCAAATGCTCATTTTCTTTGCTTTGTACCTCAGATTCTACATCTATGAAATAAGAGTACAAGCCAGGGCCTCATTCAGAAATAAGCTTACTGCATAAATGGTACAGACCTGAGGATGGGCTTTTCTGAAGTAGCACCTCAAGCACGACAGGGCTGAGATGAGAGATCATTAACTATTTCAGCTGTGCCATGGCTACAACTCTGTAATGCTGTCACCCTACCTAGTCTGAACGTAAGCAGAATTAAAACCCAAAAGACCATGCTGCCTTCAATAAAACATCCCTCTCCAAAACTCTATTTGGCTCGCTCTTGCAGAGCTCTGTTTTGATAAGAAAGCCCGGTATAACCTTGTTATTTACTGAGCAGGAAATCCTGTAAATGCTGCCATAACAAAAAAAAAGTACAGTCAACCTATTTACCTTGGGCAGGGTAGAGAGAGGGCTGAAATACTGCTTGCTGACTGATGGTGCCCTGCAGAACCCCATTAGGGACAGGTCGGATGTCACCCCAGTCACTGTCACCCTTTGCACCCCACCTGTGATCCAACTGCTCATCCATCCCATTACATATTTATCCAGCTAAATGCTGGACATTTTGTCCAGAAGGAAATTGTGAGAGACAGTATCAAAAGCTTTATTGAAACCTAAAAAGATTACATCAGCTGGCTTCCCTTGATCAAGCAGGTGGGCTACCTTGTCATAAAAAGAAATCAGGTTTCACAAGCAGGATTTTCCCCTCAAGAAGCTGTGCTGGCCTTAACCAATGACTACATTGTCTTTCAGGTGTTTTTCAACACCTCTCAGAATAATCTTCTTCATAACTTTACCCAGCATTGAAGTGAGGGTGGCATTTCCAGGGTCCTCCTTCTTGCCCTTCTTGAAAACTGGGAGGACGATATCTACCAGCTTCCAGTCAGCTGGGATCTCTCCAGGTTCCAAGACTGATGAAAAGTCTTTGAGAGATATTTAGCAATGACATCTGTCAGCTCTTCGAGGTGAGCAGGTTAATTAAAACAGAAGGCAAAAACAGCAACAGAACTCTATAGATTGAGGACTGTGAAAAGTCTTAAGTTTATATCCTTCCAGAGAGGGAAGGAAAAAAAAAAATCCATGCTGTTGCAAACATTCAGTCTTTTAATAACTCTGTCTTCCAAGCCTCCAATAGGATCAGTGGTGTTGATTCAATGAAGTCAGCCCTGATTTATAGCACTACAGGCTTTGTGTTTAACAGTGCCTGCGTCTGCACCTGAGTGCCTCTACCCAGGGTTGCTTCAGGGACACCCCAGTTAGGATACCCCAAGGTAATGGAAATAAATTTACTCTTTACTTTCTAGCTCCAAGTTTGTGGTTGTCCTGGGTGCCTGCCTGTGTCAACTCACACAGCTCTGCACAGCAGCAGGGAACTTAAGATAGAATCTTGTAGCTAGGAAGAAATCCTTTCACCAACACTCCTCGTTCTTTAGCCTATTCATGGTATGAACTCATCACATTCCTGGCAGGCATTGGAATGAAAAGGGACCAGGGTGGTAAACTGGAAAACTATCTGTGATTGAGAGCATCTTCTTAATACATTTTCAAATAAAAAGACATTTAGGTTCGAATTTCAACAGATGCTGCCAGAGTAAGGATATTAAAATGAAGCCAGTACAGTGAAGTCTCAGATTTCCAGAAGCAAATTACTACATAAAAAGAGAGATTCAGAAAGATCTCTCACAGTAGGGTAGAAAGATTTACTGGTTTCTTTTTAACCAGATTTCCTCTTCATTTCTTTTGTCTTGTTCAGGACAATCCCTGGTATCAATCCATGCTGGGGCATGAACAGACAAGACAGCAGCCCTGCTGAGGAGGACTTGAGGGGGCTGGTGAATGACAGGCTGGACATGAGCCGGCAGTGTGTGCTGGCACCCAGAAACCAACAGCATCCTGCCACCACTACCGCCAGGCAAGAGGGGAGCTGCCTTGCTGACATATCCAAGTCTAGGGCATTTCTGCTTCACAGAAGGACAGGACAAAAAGAGCTCCAGTCCTTCCAGGAGAGGACAAACATATCCCCTCTCCTCTGGAGGCAGAGATAAAGATCACAGCCTATGTGCAAGGGAAGACACATTCAGTCTTAATTGAACGATTTCAAATAAATCTCACAAGATTTCAGCTTCTTCCTTAAAATTATGCAGTAACATGCCACGTGGCCATAAAACAAATTGTCTGCCATCAGGTTTTATTAAACTGTACATAGCGCATACATAATGAAAACACAACCTACTGCCCTAGCCCAGAGTAGGGCACAATTTGTTTCCAAAATTAAGTTTGCTAGGTAATAATGGCTGGCAGCAACTGCTGCTGCTGCTGTCATAATGATAGCACTTTCTTATTTTTATGCCTCTGTTCCCTGCAAAAATCTAGATTGCCTTGCTGTGCACTAATGCTGCCTTCTAATAAAACATTAAAAAAGGCATTAAGTACAGCACCAAAAAGCTGCCAGAAGCTACTGCAACTACAAGCTGAAGTGTCTAAATGACCTGTTTAAGAGCCTGGAGCACAGTAAGGAAAATGTGTTTCTTGCTTACATCACCAGATATTTCTCACTGAACACTTCGGTTGATGAGGTCAGGAGAAGGTCCCCAATATGTAGGGAGAAACATAAAATTTGAATTTCCATGCCAGGACAAATGGCATGGGGCTGCTCTAGGCCCGAGTGCTGCTACAGGTCACACATCCCTCCCATGATCCCTACAAACCTTTCCACTGCTGTGCTCTACTGCTAGAACAGATGGAGAAGCAGCTCTTCCATATGGCTACTGCAAACTCTCCTTTGGGTCTATGCACTCTGATCTACACACAACTGAAAGAGCAGAGACATGCAGAACTATGGGGTAACTCTGTAATCCCCTAGGAGAGAAGTTTCTATCTTCAGCTCAGTTTCTGCCCTGCGAACATTGACAAAGAAAATGTTACTTTAGAAATAAGCAGGTGCATCGGTGAAGCCACATGCAGAGCTTACTTTGCACTGAGCAAGGGTAGCCCAGGTCAGTAACTGTGCAGCCAAAGCAGAGCAATTCATTGCAGCATTATTAGGGCACAGCAGACGAACTGATAAGCATCCCTTCCGCAATCCCATGTCCACGTAACTGTCACTGAAAAGTGAGTTTTCCATTCCTGAGGATGTTGAAGCTTTTGAGGAGAACCTACGTACCCAAAGAGACCTCTGATGTTCAACACTGCTTAACACTGATGAGTGATTAGAAAAGCAAACAGCACTACTCAATCTGCCCTGACATCCCTGGAACAGCCCCAGCAAGGAGTCAGGCTCACCCACACAGGATTCAGTGATTTATCCATCCCCAGGGTGACTCAGCCACACCAGCTAAGAGTTGGGAATGGCTCACCTGCAATTCTCAAGTCACACACTGCTCTGAAACATGAAATGCAAGGTCCTGGAAATATTTGACAATCTCCCTTTCCAAATGGCTCACTTTATTGCTATCACTTCTTCTATACAAATACAGAGTAAAAATCTTTATGCAGAAACAAAGTAAGATTTCCTTTAAAAATATGATTTTTTTTCCAGCATTATATTTGGCAGATAAAACACAAAAATTACGTTTCCTCCAGTCAAAAAATTATTCCCCATTTGACAACCCTAGATACAGCTGGGAAACTGAAAAAGCCTTTTCATAGCCCTAATCGTGGCATCTCCAAGATCACTGTGGAGTTGGGACCAAAACCAGAAGCACGTCCTGGAATTATCACAGGGAGGAACAATCACATAAATAATTTAGTTTGCCTAAATCCTGTTTCTCCATACGAGCTCAGTAATTTTGGTAACCCACAAGTTTGACCCAATAGCTTTTCCTTTTATTCAGGGTGATACATGTGTTTCTGAGAAACAGTAAATAAGACACAGGAAGGTTGGAAATTTGGCTTAAAGCACCTTTCAGCATTGTTTGGAACAGACACTTCAGTTAGAAAAGATACCAGAATAAGAAGGAAAAGCTTGACTTTGCCTTTTTTCTTCATTCCACCCACTCCTTAAACTGACATTTCCTCTGTACTATTTCTTTGAGTCATTAGTTTTACAAACCACATTTTCTCTTGAGCTGTAAACTATCAACTTCAAAATCGAGTACTCATTAGCTTCAGGAATTAAAATAAGGAAAGCCACAGGCCCAAAATCTGTTCTTGTTTTGTTCTCTGTAAAGGTGCAGATTCATGGCTGCCCACGTGGACAAAGCCACAGAGCATGTCCATGGCAGGGATTCCATGAAGTGTCTTCAGGATTTCCCCCTCTTTCCAAGGGCACCCAAAATTCTGCATGCATTTTTAAGACATGAATGATACCCTTGACTGATCTATGTACAGATTATATCACCACTGCAAGCAAACCATGCCTGACTTGCTTAACTTTTCCTTAGCAGGCAGTCCTTGCTAGATGCAGATGAAACATGGACACCCCATGCCAGACAGCACTCTGAAATCCACAATTAATCCCAATTCCCTTAGTGCCTGGGAAGCACAAAGAGAAAATTAAATAGATCCACTTTCCAGTTTTCAAAGAACATCTGGGCATTTCTTCTGCTCCGATTACCAAGCTGTCTCCATGCTCAGAAAGAGTCCTTTTACACCAGCCACTGCAAGAAATATCAGGAAGAACAAAGCAGCTGGCAGTATCTTACTCCTGCACTGTTAAGGCTTTCCAAGGATGTGTAGGCAGGTGAATGTGTTATTTGGTGCCAGGAAAAAAACCCACAGTAACAGAAGTTCTCATTGCTGTTATTTCTGTTTTATTCATAGACATGATCTAATTGTAAGGATCAGATAAAAAACAGCCACCAGGACAAGTTCCCCTAGAAATTCTACATCCTGCCCAGTGACTTTGAGTGCTGGGTCCACAGCTGATACTTAACAAGAATGGATAAACAAATATATTAGTCTAGACATATACAAACCACAAAAAAAAAAAAAAAAAAAAAAATTCTTAGTTCTATGCCATGAATACACTTTCTGATAGAGTGGGTATTCGATATTAGATAAAATTTTGATCGAGAGAAAAAATTCTAAATGAAGGCAAATGTTTGTTTTACAAACAGGAGAGAACAACTTTGTGCACAGGGTAGCATCTGCCACTGCTCTCAAAACAGCAGCCAACTGAATTGATTGTGGGATCTGCATCCTTGCTGCTGCCCCAAGGAATGACAAAGAGATGAGACAAAGCACAGCAAATGACCTGTGGCTGGGGAAGCTGTGGGAACTACAATGTTCCTCCAGAAAACTTGCCACTGCAAAATTGCCTGAACTGCAGACACACAGCATCACTTTACAGCTGTGTCCCTTCCAGTCTCACTCACACAGGCCTCCTCCAGGTAGAGTGCCTTGATTGTTAGAAGATGGGGACTGTCAGTGCCATATTTCAATCACAATATTTTTTTTACAGGCTTTAACTAAACTTTAAAGAAAGCAATAGTGAAGAAAAGCCAAAAGTCTTGTGTCAACTGAAAGAACAGAGCAAAGCTAACTGATCCTTCACTATCTCTGTTCTCAGTTAATGAAAGCCTTATCACCAATGGAATCCTGGTACAGAATTTCCTCAGGAAACAGGTTATAAGAATCAATATTAAGACACGATTGTTTTCAGCTCCTGCCTCCCCTGATTTCCAGGCCAGCAGGATCCAACCTGCCAGACTTCACAAGTTTTGTTAGTCTGAATAAAGAACAAATATAACATTTGGAAAAGCATAAAACACAAAGAAAGTGCTAGGGTTTGCAGAACTATTTCAATATGGCATCTGCCTCTCTTTGCAAAATGTTTGACATGAAGTCTGCAGCTGAATAAAATTTCAATTTATTCTCTATGCAAAGCCTCACATGAAGTTATTTTAAAAGAAGGGAACTATTAATTAGTCCTAATGAGGATACAATTTGCTTTCAGCAGATTTATTTTATTGAAAACAGCAGAAACAATTGAGCTGAACAACAAAATGAGCTGCAATTGGAAGCCAAATGTCCACTGGCCCTAGAGCAATATGTATAGCTGACAGCTAATGACAAATTAATCTACATTTCCCACATTAAATTTTTATCTTAATGTAGAGCATGGAAGAGGGATGGTATGCATTCTATCAGACTTGAACTTCTCAACTGGAAACTGATAGGGAAAAAAATGCACAGAGCTTCTTTTATTCCTTGACAACTCTTTGTTAAGAGCCAAAACACATCTAGGAACTACTTGCTCTTTACATTAGAGTCAAAAAGGAGTTCAGAGTTTGCAAATTCACGTAGCTTCTATTTGACTACAGACACTATTTATATAATCTGACTCAGATTTCCAGCAAGACCTCCCTGTTGCACTGGGCAGCTTAATGTGGGACCTGCAAACACTGAATAAGTTTAATTCACGTGATGTTACAAGAACAAATTGTTCTGTAGCGTGTGGGGTCAAACCAGACTCCCCTGAGGGTTCAGCATCCCAGCACAGTCAAATGGATTCCTTGGGAGGGTTAAGCACTCTCTGAAGGAACACCTCCCTGCCGTGGCTAGCCAGGAGGAGCAGAAGGGGCTGGAAGAAAGCACTCTGCAATGCAGATGGTGCCCAAAGAACAACAGAGAGTGCTCACTGCAGAGCAGCACAGCAAGTAAACACCAGGAGCTCTTGTTCCCTGCCATTGCTGAAATGTTTACAGTCTCCTCATACCTTTATTTCCAAAGCAAAAGCTACAATCCTTGTGTGCTTACATTTACACAATGCCTCTTTCAGAGCCACATATCTTCTCTCACGTGATTTTTCTTCTATTATCACTCTACAGGGAAAATAAATCCACATAAATAGATATTAATTCCCTTTAATTTGTCAGATAGCTACTTACAGTTCTGGAGGTTGGTAATTTGAAGTGCAGCTACTTCACTGATTTACAGATATGGCAAGATTTTCCATGTTGAAGCATTGCTAATTTTTTGAAATAATTATAGGAAATTATCACTCAAATGAAATCTATTTTGGCCATTGGGGTTAAGGTGTACAAGGAAAGGAGACAGAAGACAAACCTTCAATTTGAGGATTCATAAATTTCATTCAGCGCAGCTTACTTTGTATTCTAGTTTGAATCCTGAATCACAGAACCCAAAAATCACTTACAATGAGTTCCTCATTAAAAGCCTGACTATTCGTTAAGTCAGCAGAGACTGCCTCTATGAAATATCCTGTCTTGATGACTAAACATCAAAAATTATAAAAACTCCACTCAACCAGATCCTATTCTATCTGGAAATAACTTTTGTTCACAAGGCTCTTTTTCCCAAACTTCAAAAGTTAATTTTAAAATTTCTCTACATCACTTCTCAAGTATTATAAAATTACTATGGTCATAAATCTTTCCAATCTTGATGATAGTAGCATCTTACTTAGCTGCAAATGCCTACCAGACAGTTATCAAAATCCAGGTTAGCTTTGTGTGCTCTCCTCTGGATCTGTAATAATATAAAAGGGTCCTACTGAAGGAGATTCATCTGTTATCTTTAGACAGCATGAACATTCTGAGCCTGTCAACTTCAAATCTTTTACCAAAAGCGAGTTTAGAAGAGCTTAAACTGAAACAGCTAATTATGAGACACTTAAAGCAGGGAGGGAGGGACAAATATCCTACCTTTGTTTACAGATCTGTCCTAATGATTCTACTGGATTAACTCTTTTAAATTCCTTTGGACTTCCAATAATACAGTGTCCCTCAAAAAAAAAAAAAAAAAAAAAAAAAACAACAACAGCTCTTTTTCAAAGCTCTGTACTAGCAGTTACCTGTTTATATGTCCCAGAGGTAGGCCTGGCTTTTTGGCTAGAGGAACATGCTAGACACTAATGCACCTATGGCACGATGGATGCTCTTATCTGTAAGGCTCTGGTGTACAGTCAGAATTTTAGCACCTGCTGCATCCAAACTCACTGAAAACAATGGCAATTAAGCATTCCCACACAGCTGGTAATGGCTCAGGTTTTTAAGAATCAATATCACTGGTCATCAATACAGATTAATTCCTTAAATCTTACCCAAAAGATTTTTCAGATTTCTAAACTAAAAGAGCTGTAGAAACAGAGTAGGCCCATAGTTTAACACAATCCACCAGAATGTGTCGTAAAGGGGCTCTAGTGTATGAGAAAGTTCAGTCTTAGTATTGTGGCTTCCTGGTTTCCAGCAACTAATTTCCAAAAGGACAGTGCTCTTTCATACCTTACCATTTATGGTTACAAAAGGCTTTTTAATAGGGGAACTGAGTTTGGAGTTCAGCCACAGCAAAGCAAACCCAGAGAAGTACAGGAAAGGACAAAAAACCAGTAATAGAAATCACTTACAGCTCTGAGCTCCACTACTCTCCTAAGTCTGGCATGTAACAGACTTTTTCCATCAGAGAAAGCAGCGTTTCAACAAAACTGTGAGTATATTTCTAAACAACTGTTTTTCCTTGGGAACTTGTGAAGCTTTGTGGTTTTAAAAGTATGGTACTTTGGGAAGCAAAGGGCTTCCTACTCTCTATCTGCAGCACAATGGAGGACAGCACAGGTAACTTTTCTGTAGTATGCAGACTGAGTTCTCTGTTTTGTAACTGGATGCAATCTAATAATTCTTCACAACTGTAGCAAAGGTAACAATAATATTTTCACAAATTAAGAGCCCATAGCTCATATAAGACCATAGTTCTTTTTCATTTTAAAGGCAAATTTTCTCTTAGAAGTCTCATGGCTTTGGGTGTTCAGAATTACTCTAGAAGTTGTGCTTACCTACCCCTAAGTTAGAGAGGAACCTGGCACACAAACTCTTGAAGGTGTCCCAAAAATCTGCTCTTAAACTGATTCCTTCTGTGCAGCCCTCTACAGCACTGAATCAAAGGACAAAGTACTCCAGAAAGATTTCAGAACAGCTGAACTGAGCAAGTATCCTCTTTCTTCTCTCCCATTTTAAATTTTTTTTTAAGAACCACCATGTTTAAAAGCTAGTAGAATTAGTCTTAAACAATTGCATATGGTTTTTGACAATTTAAAAAGCTAACTTCTTTAATTCACTCTAGTGACACATCCAGTAAATAGTTCATTAATAAAGAAAAATTATACAACATATTTCATAGAATAAACAGTTGTATCATATCATACAGTCAAAATATTGCTGTTTCGGGTTCTAAGACAACTAATTTTTCTGTGCACTTTTCCATGGAGGCTCAGCATCACATCATTCTGTAACATACTGTATTTGTGGTCCCAGACACACAGAAAGCTTATTAAGTAATGAAAAAAACTGGTGTTCCCAGGGCGTAGCATTCCCCCAGTACCAGCAAGAAATGCCTGTAACTGCTAGAGGATGACAGAGGGTGTGGAAAGGGAAAGAAAGTGCTAGCAGAAATGCAGTTTTGACTATAGCCTGTTCTAAGTGGTGGGGCAGCAGAGGAGAAAACAATGGTCATAATAGGATTGAAACATGAAAGAACAGTCTAAACAGTGTTGAAGTACAGAGGAAACACAGATAAGCAAGTGTGAATGATCCAACTAGCTCTACCTAGAGAGAGTGTCACGTATGTAAGTATGAGCTCTCTTCCAGTAACATAACCAGTACAGAGCTCATATTTATAAATCTAAAACTTTTGCCTAATGATTCTCACAAAAAGCATTTGGCAATAAACTGTCACCAAGTACTGTGCTTCTCTTACAAATCCAGCAAAGCTGGCAATTTTTGTTTTGTCTGTACAAGGTGTTCTGAGAATAAAACAAGGTGGCTTAAGTTGGCATTTGACACGAGAAAACAAATGGCTGTTTTGCATGTGGAAGCAGTGGAGGCCAAAGGGTACAGGCCTGCTTAAAAAGCCCTCATTGCTTTAGACATGTGGATGATTTGCATCATGCTTCTTGGTATGATGCTATATTGAAACATAATATTCATCTGAAAGCAATGCATAAGTGTTCACTGGAGATTCACCATATAGTGTGAGATAAATCAGCTCAAAGAAAAATGAAATCAAAAAACACAACACCACCTCACTGTAATATTTATTCCCAACCTAAATTCAAGAGAGGGATTTAGCTGCCTTTCTTCTGCAAGTGAGATAAATTCATCAGTACTATTCATACCTTACTCAAATTAAGAGCAGTCTGGGATAGCTTGAGACAGAGGTCCCATCTGAGCTCACAGAGGTCATACCACTGGAAACTCCTCAAAAGATGGGAGAGTAGGAGGCAGTGGAGACTTCCTGCCAAGTATCAAATATCTCTCTGATGAAAACAGGGGACTATTTGAAACCTGAGCGATGGCATCCCTAAGATTATCACTAGCAGCTATGAATGCAATTATTATACATCAAAATTGCACAGCTAATGTATTGTATGATTTAACTGGACTGAAGAAGATTAGACAGAGGGAACATTATCAAAACATTTGCAGTTTATACATTCTTAATAAACATGGAACCACTGCATAAAATCTGCAGTACAAAAATACATTTACATATTCTCTTGAAGGCTGGACTAAGCCTTGTTTTGTATACTTCAACATCTTCCAGTTCAATTTTACTCACTCCCGGGCCAATCAAGTTTTCTGCAGTGTTAAATTTTAGAAGATTTAATGGTTTTGTCAGAGGAAACACTAATTCAGCTACTTCAACACTCCCTCTAATAGACACAGACAGAGCAAAGAGACAGAACATTCTTTTAATCTGAAAAAATTAACCTTTGAAACAATGAAGAAATTCCAAGTAAATATATTTCTCTATATGTATGCAACTTTGCTTTGTCTTGAGAGCCAGAAAATTAAGGATTTTCAGCAGTAGTACATATGAATGTTTATGTAAGAAAGAAAAAAAAAAAGCACATGGGTTTCCTTCAAAGTCCTGTGTTTCCTCTTAAATTCTTCTGCACATGCATAAAATAGTGCCACAGATTTTTCTGGTCTTCTACATTTGAAAGCAGAAAAATGCACCAGAAAGCATGTATTTCAGTTTTAGGGACCACATTTACAGCTAATTTGCTACAGCAACACAACAATGATGTAAGTGCCTCTGTTTTACATTGCCTGAAGACCTAACTGGTTATTTTTTCTGTCTATAGAGGCACTTGGGGTAATATTTTGAGATTAACCTTTTTGTTAACATTCTCTGCATAATTTACAAGTCCTTATTATTCCCTTCGGGGTGGAGCAGTTCTCTGCCTGCAAAGGCAAACAGCATCACTTAGCAGCCCTTGCAGAGAGCCAGGGTCCGGAAGTCAGTATGGTGTCAGGATGGGGAACAACACTGCACTTAACCTCTGGGCCACTTGAGAAAAATTTCCATTTACAAGTTCCTTTTGTGTCTTAAAGAGATGTTCTGCTAGTTTTAGATTATTAGGAGGATGAGTTTGGTGGTACACCCGCTGCATGTGTGGCTGACATTCAAGTAGACTTTTGGGGCAGTTAGATTTCTTATTAATTCTTTGGTTAATAGTCCCGCAGTTCTTGTTTTCCATGTAACAAGGGAGTTAATTAACTCACTGTTTCTCAGTGCAAATGGGACAGCTCCGTGTTCATCAAAATTCAATATGTAAACAGCTCTAGGACACTAGATGTTTTCTGCAAGTCACAGTGGCAGTACCAGTCTTTCATTTTTTCAATTTCTCACAGAAAATTAATCATTGCTAATGTACGTAAGCATTTCTGGCTAATAACAGAGGTTTTCACTTGTCTATCATTTTCTCCCCACTGTTCTATAAGGACCTGCTACTCCAGTGCCATTTGGTCTCAGGGCCTGTGCTCCAGGGCTGATAATGTTCTTATATTCCACTTTCCCCTCTGACCAAGATGCACAATAGGTAAAGGAGAGCCAGCTTAATAACAATTGGTATTTAGGTACTGTGTTGCACAGTGTTCCAATTTTCTAAATACTTTGGAATTCTTTAGATTTTTTAAGCGTTATTTCCCATTTTCCAAACTAAAAGAAATGATGGAAGGCTCCAAGGAATAGTCACTGACACTTACTGTGCCATTTTTCTTTGCTGCATCTTGTGCCTCTCCACATAGTTACACGTGAGTATGCAGGCGCAGCACGAGCATGCTGGAAGGATTTGATACCACATATTCTACCTATAACCCTACCGATCAAGAAAACACAGTACAGCCTCACTTAAGGGCTCACATTTTGTGTTAAACTCAAATGGCAGCAAACAGGGAAAGTTAATCCGTGGTAATCTTCAAATTGAGATGCTTCTTACAATGCCAGTGAATTATACGTGGTCATCAGAAAAACAATTACTCTCAAAGTGCTCTATGCAAAATTCAGAGTGGATGTGGATGTTTCATATAAAGTGGACTTAAATATGAAAGTGGACAAAATTAAGTATTCTAAAAATAACTCATTTATTTTCTAGGGACACCTAAAGAAAGCCTTCCAATTCGATGACATCACATACTGCTAACTTCAAAATACATACCTAAAATCTGCAACTAACCACAAGCTCTGCTGTTAAATGACCAAAGCTGTTTTACTGTCCACATATATCTATATTTTTATTGTTAATAGAACTAACATTAGGATGTTTTATCAGTCTAAAAATAGCAGGATGTTAATTTTCAAGTATCTTTTCCCTTTAATCATTAAACAGCCGAAGTGAGGCACAGTGAAAACCAGAAGTAGCAGGAAAGGAAAGAATATTCAGAATATATTTCCATTCATTCCTTGAAGAGCTGATGCTCATAGCTTTGAGGTATATCTCATCTTTCACCAAATTTAGCACGGCCCCCCACCTGAAGTCTCACCACAGCTCTGCCAGCCTGTAGCACCTGGAGACCATCTACTCACAGATAACCTGAAGAGCCTATTTGCCAACTTTGGTTTGTGCTTGTCTTACACTGTACATAAATTTAAGTCCGAACACAGGAGGATTTAGGCAGGAACTATGACATCCTGAAGGCCAGCCAATAAGGATAAACACTAAAAAGTTGCACACACCTCAAACTAAAATCCTGAAAATGCACTGCCTGAAGCTATGCACTACTCACTGCCTTGTGCGGAACAGAAGGAAAAACTGATTTGGCACGAATGTAACATTTCCTTCTTCTCCTTCTGCTTGGCTTCTGCTCTTATCTCCAAAAAGCCCACACAAATCTTGCCGGTCTGGTCATTTCCACAAAAACGGCTTTTGCCACGTTTTCATGAAAAAACAAACCCCCACAAACCTGCAACCACAGGTGTCAGTGCAGCAGATACTGGTGGTGGGTTGAACTTGTAGTGAAAGTTCTGAACTATTTCTATAGAAACCTCTATGTTTCTCATAATGTTTTAATGGCCTATGGACTCATGGTAATAATTTTCAGATTCTCTTCAACAAAACATTCTAGATCATTTATAGTGGATCATTTAAAATGCTCTTTTTCAAGGAAGTGGAGGCGCGAATGCCAGTCAGCTCTGAGCTCAGCTTCAGACAGCTCTGTCCAAGACTTAGTTCCCCAGAGTTACTCCAACGCTCCTCAGACAGCAGGTTTGGAGCACCTCTGAATGGACAAGGCCGAGAAAACATGCAGAAGTCAGAAATATCAAATACAAAGTTTTTAATTATTTCAGTTCTTTTTATATAAGACAACCGCATTTCAAACTACTCCAGAAGAAAAGGCATAGTGTAAAAAATGTTTCTACTCTGGGAAGGTTTTCCTTTCACACAGCCTTTACCAATATGCAGCAAAGCAACTCTAACTTCAGAGAGACAGCAACATAAAAGAGACCGAATTCAGGCTGAAGATAATTGGACTGTCAAAAAAATTCTCTCCAGAAGTTATTAGGTTTTCCTATCTAACCTCCTGGCTTACACACACGTGCACTTCTTAAGGTACTACACAATAAATTAAAAAAGAGGAGTCTAATGATTACAAAAAACACAGCAAGTTTGGTTGGGGTTTTTTTTAGTTCTAGTTTTTGCAAAAATGGGGCTGTTTCTCCATCGATTATATTATATTTCAGAAACTTGTTACATAACTACAATAACTGTCATGTTTTCCCTTTCTTTTCTGTGTTATATTTTACACCAAAAAGAGGTTGTTCAAGTTTCACAAGTCTAAATCATGCTGGGAAAGAAGTTGGTGACTGCACAAAAGCGAGGGGAGACGAGAGCCCTCTGCCTGGGATTGGGAATGGTTGCATGCTCCGTGATGATGTACTTTTTTATTGGGATCACCATTGTGCCATTTTACACTAAGAGGTAATAAGATCCATTTGTTTATGAAACAGAGCTATTCTTCTTCCTGTTAGCATTACATACAATAATTAAAACAGTGATAAAATACATGTAAGTATATTGTACAATAAACTAAGTGCTCTAAAAGAGCTCATAAGACAGAAGAGAAAAAAGTGTGCCAAGAATTCATCAGGCACAAGAGAGCACAAAAAAGAGGAAATTATTCTTCTCAGAGCTAAGCAGACTAAATTGAAATATTTACTGTAGAATCAAAATGCCAACCACGCTAATCAAACCTTGACAATGAAAAGCCAAGTCTTGCAAACATAAAAACAGCTCAACAAAGCTCTTTCATGGGCAGGAGAGTGTAGTGATTAATAAAACTTGAGCAACACAAGTCATGGCAAAATTGTTCACTCAAGAATTTGTATCTTACTTCCAAATTAACCATCATAAGAAACTAGCACCTTCAATAACCCAGTGTGCCACACCAAATATTACAGAACATAATGAATGCTGAAGGAGTTACTAATGTCCACCCTTTTATCTAATTTTGCTATTTCTGCCAACATACACAAAATCAATTTGCAAAATATCAAAGTAACAAGGCAGAGTGCAGCTTGCTTGTTCATATTTCAAGATTATGACAAAGTAAGAACATCCATGTCATTCTTCTTGCTAGAACATCTTTAATCTCAAAACTATTTGAAATGAATTCTCTTTAAAACAGAGTAATTCGGTTTTTTTATTAAGTATTATTTATATTAAGGATTTATTTTCCTGCCTCCAGATTACATTACAAAAGATGGATACATGTATCAAGAGTAGTTTCGTAAGAACTGGAGTGAGGCTGCTTCTTGACTTTCTTTGTCACCAAAGTGTACTACTGTGAGCAAAATTTAACGTTATCAATAAAAGAAATGTAATTCTTAAGAAAAACAGATAAACAACCACAGAAATTAACTTTTTCCGGACAAAACTCTGCTACTTATTTATGCAAGAGGCCCATGCAATAAAGAAAAAGAGAAATGGGGAAAAACATGGATAATGTTCTGAGTTCTGAGGCTTATTGAATTAAATCAGTCAAAATATTTCTAAGATGTGAAGTATACTGCAGTCCAGGTATTTATTACCAAACTTTAAAATTCATAGCAATTTTTCTTTCTTGAATAACATGAAGCCCATCACAGATGGAGAGTTCAGAAGCTAACTGAAAACCACAGAATGCATAAAAACTGCGGCATAAACAACAAAAATGCTTTCCCGATCTTACTCATTATGGCAGCCCTTCTCCAGGTGCAGCCATAGAATTAGGGTGGGCACTTCAAAGGAATGCCTTTTGTTTTTGTTTTCATAGTGTTTGGACAACAGAAACTCTGTGCAAGGTGCTCAAAGCCAACATCAAGGACAAAGTTTTCTGCCCAAACAGTGAAGGCTCAGAGGATGAGGAAATCTTTCCTTATCCCTGTCTACAGGTGTGGGTTAATCTGACGGCCTCAGGACAGGAGGTTATGCTCTACCAGACTGAAGATACACTGGAAAAAAATCCCAAGGTACTTGCTACACAGATTGCATACTCATTCCCTGCTATTATTTAACACTGCTGAGGAGAGGGGCTGATCAAGTGGCACAGTAACAGCTGGAATTACTCACCTTTTACATGTTAATGTCTGGGCTTAGATCAAGGCAGTTTTAAAACACTCCAGAAATTACACAGTTTTATATTTTATTTAAAACATTCCAGAAATTACACAGTTTTGTATTTTATTTTAAACATTACACTAAATATTAAGTTAATACTTTCTAAGGAATTACACCAACACAAACATACAACACTTAAAAACATTTTAAAACATATAAGTCTCCCAATTGAAGACACATTGTAATAAATGGTTTATAAGCTGTGGCTTGCTCAGCTGCTTGTTGAATTAGCACATGATAGACATCAAGTTTAAAACTATCCAAAGTAAGAGCATGAATCCAAATTTTACTTGGTTTTCAGGTGTTTGTTATGAAGCAGGGAATAAAGAAGGAGAAAATGGCAACACGAAGCACACTTTAAACAGAAAGAAGAAACAAATCAGTAAAAATTCTTCAGATCTTGAATGCCCAAGACTGAAGTACTTTCAGAATCCAGGACAAACACACTCAGATTCCAAGTGCAAAGCATTTATATGGTTAGAGCTTCCCACAATGCAAACCTAATTGCATAGAACACTTCAGCTGAAGAGATTTTTCCTATCTTTATAATGACTGTCTCAAGGAAAGCTACTTGCAATGAAGGAGCAAACAGAAATTACCAACCATAGATGGAAACAAGGGTCTTGTTCACTGCAAAAGGAGTTAACTTCTTGAGGTCCTACCTAATTGCATTAATGCAAGTAAAATTTTCACATGAGGAACCATCCCTGCTTTTGCCTTGGCCAGGTTCCTGTTAAGTACATTTAAGCATTATTATATACATAAAATTATACTGCAGGAAAAAAAAGTTTATGAACAGCAACAAAAGAATTACTGCTTCAAAGTCTATTTCCACTGAAATAGACTAAAAAACTCTGGATTATTCCCACATGTCAATATACTTACAAGGACAAGTAGGAATTGTCCAACATGCTCAGTATATTTTTCTACTATTTACGACCAGAGGTGTGCAGTGAAACAACTTCTTTCTCGTGCACACTGACAAGCCAGTGTGAATTTCTGCACAATGAAAACTTTTCTGTTGTGGCAGTGCCCAGAAGCTCTCTTAGGAACTGGAGTTGGCACTACAATAATAAAGTGACAGTGTCAAAGACTGCAGGGGTTTTTGAGCTTGTATGTTATTGGATTCCAACAACATAACTCCAATCTGTAAGTCTGCAAACTGGGGGCATAGACAGGCTGATGGAAACAGGGAAGTGTGGCATGGCAAATAGACAATGAAACCAAGACAATCTTCAGGGACGCCAAGCCACAGAAGATTTTGTCAGTACTAGCACGAGTTTTTCACTCAATCTGACTTAACTAACAACTTTGGAGTATTTGTTATAATGAATCACCTTGATTTCTCTTTTCAGTGCTCGTATGTCCCAGACAAGTTGGAGAACTCTAAAGAAGTTAAAGCACGAATAGAAACAATTGCAAGCAATTTCAAAAAATACCAGACTTTCCCATGTTACTATGACCCAGGAGGAACACAGACCAACGTCATTTTAAGCAGACTTTATCCCTCAAAAGGCCTCCTCTTTGCTTTCCTCTGGCCTACACTCATGTTTACTGGTGGATGTCTGATTATTGTTCTGGTAAAAATTAGTCAGTATGTTTCTGTTCTTTCTGCTTGGCAGTAAAAAACACATATCTATCATAGACTGTTACGATTGTTGGAAGATACTAAGATGCATTTGTTCTACCTGTCTTATTGGCATTTTGTGACTTTTAATATATGTCAGGTGTCAAATCAAGGACATGCATTCAAAAAAATTGAATAGCAACCACTACAGATGCCAATCCATTACACAAGAACAAAATATAAAACTGATTCCCAGGAATGCCTGAAAACACCTCCAAACCACACAGACTTAGTTACTCTCCATTGTTTCCCTGGGCTTTAGGAGGTACAGCTGTTTTACAAAGCTACAATTCACATTTACTACTAAACTCTTCTTCCTCGTTTTGGATAGGGTGCTAATTTTCTGTCTGGTTGAGATCAGTTGGTGCCAAATCCATATACATCATCACTGGCAGACACACCCTTTATACACCAACACCATACGCACTCATGGCATACTCGTCTGTTGAGAAAAGTAGCTTTGCTATGGTGCAAAAAGGTGTATTTTTTATCATGGACATCTCTGCTTTTGGGAAAGGGAAGGGAGAAAGCCCCTCAAAACAAAAATACACATCCACAGACTTTACAATGCACCAATTGCATATAAAGAAATATATGCATAAAGTACAGGACATGGTAACATTAAACGGTAATGGCCTATTCTAAAAGTATGTTTCTCTATTTAACTTAAATCTTAGCCTTGCCTTATTTGAGACAAGTGTGCCATTCAAGGAAGTCTGCCTGGCTGCCATTTGCACAATTATAAAACGGATACAAAAACGAAGTTATGATTTAAAGAATGTAGTGTCCTGGTTGTAGCCAAGAAAGGGTTAATCTCTGCAGAAGTGGGGAGGGGACTGGCCAGGACCCAGAGGTTATTCTGTAGCACCTCAACTCATTTTCCGGGAAGGGGCCTCCTGCCAGCCCGGGTAGCACTGCAGAGAGAATGGTAAAGTATTGCCAGGGTGAGAACTTGGGTGCAAATCATTTCTTGTACATTCTTTTATTAGTATTGTTGCTGTAACTGTTCGTTGTCTTTTCATTGCTGTTTCCAGTAAATTTTTCTTATCTCAACCCATCATCTTTGCCTTTTGTGCCTCCAGCTCTCCTGTCCAGGTCATCAAATTTAGGGAAGAGGAGAGGGGAGCAAGCAAGCAACTCATGGTTTGGAGTGTTTCTGTAGGAACACTAAATTGAGGAGTACCATTCTTAAACCACAAGTAAAATACATGTGTGGTGCCTTAATAAATACAGCAAGCCAAACCACAGTTGTTTACATGCCTAGCACCAAGATATTTCACAAAAGAGATATGTTTGTTTCCGGAGCCCAGACTTCTAAGAATGCTCTGATGCATGCATAGAGACTTCCTCTGTTTTCTGAAAATTACTGTTTCTCTTAGCCAAATTTCAAATTGGCCTTGGACACAGGTGGAACATGAGATACTTCCTGCATATCATATTTGACTGTCATCTGGCACAAAACTGGTACAAGCTTCTGTACACATTACACAATTGATGATCCACTAGGAGCTATCATTCACAGGGAAGTTTCAGGGCTTAGGTACAAATTAAAATTAATTACATTACAGTTTAATTATTCTACGATTCTGTATTGTTTATTGTAAGAAAGGCTGAAATATTATCCCAGTACATTCATTATCCAACATTACTAACAAAACAATGTCAGAGTTTGTTTTTCACTATGATCAGCAAATGAAAGGAAGTGGCGGCTAAAATAAAGAGAAAAAAACAAAAAGAAAAAATAAATTTAAAAAAAGCTAACTCCCAAAAATTAATATAGGAGAGCTATGTCCAAAAGGAGGAAAGTACATCCTCTGCAATGTTCCTGGCAGTTTCTACTCTGGCGCTTTAACATGCCACACTCAGGAGCCTTTGCCAGAATACACTGCCAGTGCCTGTCAAGTAAATGCTCAGCACAAGCTTAGGAACCAATTTATTATGTGAGCTGGCTTTATTCCTCCCAAAATGGCCACCCCAGGGTCTCCTCTGCATTTTCCAAAGGAATACATTTCTTTTAAGAATACCTTATTGACTGTGCCTTATGCACAGGACTCCTACACTTTGGTCTTAGTGTAGCAGAGTGCTTTAGAGGATCGGGTCTGCCATGGGAAGAGATGAAAAAAGTGAAGTGAAATTTTGACTCAGATGTGAGCTGCTTATGTAAGCTGCTCAGTGCCGTGGCTCAGCCTGTAGCATTCCAAGCACCAGCTCAGGAAAAGCCACTCCTTTTACAAAACAGCAAGGAGAAATAATGGTGTCAACTGTGCTGTTACTGCTGACTTCAGCAGAAGCCTCGAGTATTTAACTGACTCGCAGCTGACTTCCTAACTCTACTGCAGCTTCAGGCCATGGCTATTGAGTGACACCTCATTTTGACTATAGGTCAGGGAGGCACTAAATGTATGTGATTAAATCCCAGTCTTTGGCACATCTACCTCCAAGAAGTCACATGATAAACTGGTTTCAGAAAAGCACAAAACTGTTTGGTCGGTTCAACAGACAAAGCATCAGTTGCTTTTCCAGAACATTTAAATATGCACTAGTATATTTAAATACATAACATATATGACTAAAACTAGAGAAAAATTGCAAAAAGAAGGAAGATTACACTGAACTGGTGAGGTAAAGTTGAGAACAGGATTTAAGGCAAAGGAATCCATAAACTGCAGGGATAATATCACACTATTATTCTCATAAGTGAGACTTAATATGAGAGGATAAAAATGAACACTACAGAGGTCCTGGAAATCTTCAAGAGAAATACAAGAACCAGATCCTTTACCATAAAGGTCACGTAACACCCTTATCTATGTACTCCAATCTCATAAATGTGTTCTTTTATGAATGAAAAAAAGTCTGCGTAAGTCTGTCAAAAAGAAGGAGTTTGGAACGTAAATAACAGCTAAAACAGCCTCTAAAAAGACAATAAAACCCACAAACTAAACAAAAAGAAACCAAACACAAAACCCTGCTCTTGGTATTTGTAGATGAGCAGCTTGAGAATGGACAGTTTAGGTGAGTTTAAAGCAAGTTGTGTCTTTATTGTGGTAGTTGTTTTGTTGCTTTTTCGAGGAAAAGAAAAAGGGAACTTTTTAGGCAAGGTCAATCACAAAATATATATCTTTTGTCACGTAGCAGACATCTAAATAGGCCATAGAACTATCCTACAATTCTATTTCAGGTCCCAGGCTGTGAAATAATTCAGCAGGCCACCGGGATGGCTGGCACAGCCACAACCTGCCCCTTCGTGGCGGGCTACAGGCTGGGTATGCTGCACAGAAGAAGACTCCAGATTCAGTCTGCATTATGAAAACCTGTGTTTGTCAGCATGGGAAACCTAATAAATTAAGCTCTCATGTCCCCAGCCACCTAAAAAGAAAAAAGACAATTAATAAATGAGGAGCTCCTGTAGTCTCACATCTTCTTCAAAAAGTTCAATGAATAGAACATTACAAAGAGTCTGATGCCCAGATGGTTCTTCACTGGAAAGCAGGATTTTTTAACAGTTATGAATAAAAACCTGCAGTAGCTCTTTGGAACAAGATTAGCAACATGCGTGTTCCATCACTTTACATTCTGAAAGTTAACACTCTCTACTCTATACGTTGGTTGCACAGAATTTATCTGCGTGGAAATGCAGCAAATCACCCATTCAGTGACATTTAAAGTCTCTCAGATGGCATTGAGTGAAGTATTTTGTGCGGCTTTAAAATATCAAGACTTTACAGGAAGGCAGTATAAAAAAAAAGAATTAAATTTAAAGACTCAGTAAAAATACTTCATGACCTCAAATCACAGCACTGTATAGCAGTATACTTAAGCCTATTAAGATTAGAAAACAGTTTCCAATTACAGAAGCTAATTAAAAAGAAGAATTAAAAACTAATGTGTAATTCTGTTTTTCCCCATCTTTTCAACTCAACCCAGTTCCATGTCAAAACCAGACATGGACATCTGATTGCAGTAGTCAGAGATACAAGAGCAGAAATTAATAATTTACCTGACTGTGAAAAATAAAGGTACAACTTCTAAAAACTAATATAAGCTTTTTTCATCATTCAAGAGCGCAGTGACTAAAAGACAAAATTATTTCCATGAGACCATTACCATGTGTCTCACTGTAGCTGACAGAAACAATTCTGTACAGAAAACCAATAGCAATTATTTGTCTATGTCTGCTTTGTGTTTTCAAGTAGCTGGAGACACAAACCAGACTGGTGCCCATCTGGGCCGTTATGACTGCACATTTGAAAAGTTCTACCCAGCAAAACCATATCATAACACTTTTAAGAAGCAAATTTGCACAGAGTAACAGCAATAGATTCATTTTGATGGAAGCAACACAGTTTAGGGTGAAAAAAACCCACAATATGACAGAAACAAAAAAAGCCCAGCATGGAACAAGAAGACAAAATAAAGCACTCCTACCAACTCAAGCAAACACAAGAAAGAAATCCCCAAAAAACCAAAACCATCACAAACCAAAAGCATAAAACCTTGAGGCACCTCACCAGATGCTGCACACCTGGCAAGCTGGGGACAAGCAAAGTTTAGGAAAAGTGCAGAAAAACATCAGAGTAAAATCATCACTAGTAAATTAACCAGATAAAAGCATTTTTAATAGTTGTAAAAGCTCAGACATCACCAAGAGAAGGAAAAGCAACCTCTAACCTTCCTAATTTAACAGTACTAGTTTTTGTATGACAATGAATATTACTATTTATTTTATAAAATTGTACAGAGCTATCATGATCCTAATCCAAATTTCAATCAATTTACCTCAGCAACTGTAAAAAGTTTGAGGTCCCCAGTTACAAACACCTAACCAGAGCAATACAACATCAGACTAAGCTGGTAGTAGATCTGGCTAGCATAATTAAGTACATTTTTAACAGCCTTTTAACAGCTATTTAAATTACTTCCTTCCTTTGATTATGAATTGTCAGATACCTTGATTTCAAAACAAACCTCATAAAGCAATGCCACATCCTCTATTTTCAATATTTCTACTCTGAAAGTTCTGCTAATGAAAGCATAAGTGGGATTCTTTGGTTTGTTGTGGGGTGTTTCATATCTGATTATTGACAAAACAAAGCTGACTAGCTGGGGAGGGGTATAATGTTGTTTAGGTGGGCAGGGAATGGTGTTAAGGAAATAATTTCAAAGTTGGCTCATCTCTAATATTTGGGTGTTTCCCCCTAATCTATTCTATTAACTATCTGTTCAGGGAAGTTAGGTTGGTTAGCCTAGAAATTTGATTTTTCCCACACCACATTACAGTAAGCTTTGCTGCTCTTTCTGTATGGCAATTTTGTGTAGCAACAGGTCACATAACCTGTTTTTTGAAGACTAAAGGAAGAATTAGCCTTGAGCTGCTCAGAACTCATGGGCCTTGTCTTTACTTCCAGTGTATTTTCATTGTCTTTTATTGTCATCTCTTCAATCCCCTTGCCAATAGTTCCTGCTTGCACATGTTTGGTCCTTTCAGGTCTTTGTTCCTGTTTGGTCCTTATGCTCTTACCCTAACACGTTTCCACTCCTTCATCTGTATCAGTCTCATAGAGTGCTTATCTTTCCAGAAAAGGAGCATCACACCAACAAACAGCAGCCAGCTTTCTTAATATTATCTTCCCAGAAAATTACATATCGGCTTCTCAATCCTGCCTCTCATTTGCAAAGGCCATTATTCTCTTCCTGTTACTGCTCTCCTTTCTTTCACATAAGACAGTGAGCCTTGTTACTTACAAATACCATCACCTAACACTCAACCTCTCTCAGTCCCTCCTAAAATCATGCAGTTGTGGAAAAAGATGATAGAGTTTAGTTTATAGGCAAATTCTTTAACTTTACCCACATTTAGTATTATCTCTTGTACTGTAATATCAAGTTCACTTCCTGACTGATATAATAATGAAAAGCAAATTATTATCCTTGATATGTTTATGATCAGTAAAAACATGGACATTTGAGGAAGACAACCAAGAAGAATTTGAAGAAATATCAAAATAAAGCACATATTTCAAAGTGATTAAAGGGATTTGCATATACTGGACCCTGGCAAAATAAAATTTAAAAGCTAAACAACAAAATTTGATGTTTAGCAATCTTTTCTGTTTCATAATGAAAAATAAAATTAATAACAGCTTCATGAACAGATGGTGCAGGACTACTCTGCCGACTGGTCCAAGAGTTTCAAGCAAATATGCAACTAAGACTGAAACTTGTGATTTGTATCTTTAGTACTAAGTGGAGTATTTCGTGTTTGATGACTGCCAGTAGCAATCCTTCACTGTAATAACAGATTTACACAGACTACAATCCCCAGATGTCCACCTCCCCAGCCTCTCTGCACATCTCATTATGCAACTGCAAATAATATGAAAACAGATCATCTTCGGCAGAAGTTACAAGTGGGCTGTATGACACATTTTATTTAAGTAATATTAATTTGCTCTCCAGTTCCATTAAAACTATGGATGTGGTTGAAGATATTAAGCAGAATTAATGTTAAGGTTTCATCAGAGATTAAAGAGCATAGCCCCTATTTCAGTACTTCTTTTTAATCATGAAAACAGTGGGGTTTTTTTCTTTTCTGTTTATATCAGCTTTGGCAGAAAGAAATCTTGCCTTCCCTAGAGAGGTGGGATCAGAGTGATCTTATTTTCTTCTTTCTGCTCCAATTCATCTCTTCTGCAGAATTAGATTTTGCACTTATTTCTTGTTCTTGGTATTTTCTCACTTCAGTGACTGCACAATTATTTCAGAAAGGTATTCAGGCTGTAAGTTACAAGGGAAAATACCCACAATGCCATTCAACTACATGCAAAAAGATCAGGTGAACAAAAGGTATATGCAAAAGAAAACTGCAATGGCAGAAGTCTGCATTTCACATGACAACTCTTTGAGGAACTAGTAGAAATTTACACTTTAACAGTTATATATTACACCCAATATAGTCCAATTTTGCCTCTCTGATCTTTTATTCTTGACTAAGAAAAATTTAAGGAAATAACAGTCAACAAATCTGACTGGAACAAGGCATTAGCAAATTCAAATTGAACTTAGAAAAACCCTATTGCATTGAATTAATTTAAGAAATAATAGCTTACATTTTAATAGCTTTTAACCACATCTTAGCACTTATTAACAAGACTTATCTTACTTCAGCTCTGGATAGAGCACTAGTGAGTCACCAGTGAAACCCTCTGCTAAAAACTTACTTTTCAGAAGAGAGGACAGCCATGCACATTGGAAACATGTCATGCAGCCTCCTATCATGTGACTAGCATTATTTCAGCTTGTAACTTGCATCACTTCCCTTGCTCTCCTTCAAAAGAGAAGATCAACAACTATGGTACCTGTTCAATGTATGATGAGGCTAATCAACCAATAAAAATGCACTTTTCACTGAAGCAAACCTTGGTGCCTGTCATTATTCATCATTTTTCTTTCCACATTATATTATTTTATTCCGTTTCCATTTCTAATCTTTCTTTGCATTACTATGGTGCCATTTGTTACAAGATATTTCTGTAATTTCAGTGTAATACATCCTCTGATAGGCATTTATAGAAAAAAAATTGAAACAAAGAAAATACTATGCAATACCATAAAGTATTGGTAAAGAGCCAATACGTGACATGAGAACCCTTACCCTCCAACTTTATTTTTCTATGCAAACACTCGATATGAATTATGTCTGAGAAGAAAAATTTCAACCAACCTCATCACCCAAAATACAAGCCACAATTTTCTAGCTTTACATCCTGTAAAACTCTCAGACACACTGTGTCCTTCAGGTCCTCTGCTCGAGAAATAAGAGCTACTCTGAACAAGCTACTGCTTTCCATAACTTGTGTTTCTTAAACACTGTGAGACAACTATTGCTCAATCATATGGTGCTCTTGAGAAGTGAGAGATTCTGGCCTCAGAGGCAACTACCAAACCCTGAGAGAGCAGTCAATAAGGGCATGAATTACCAGAACTACCTGAATCAGCCCCAGTTTGGAAACAGCCCCTTTGTTTTCTACACCATTGCAAATAATTAAGTTTCTAATACATTTCCAGCAGCCACTCCAGCTGTATGCTTGCATAGACATTAGTTTAGAGGTAGAGGTTTGTAGAGAGTTTTAAAAGGGAGACTAGTGCATTATCACTTCCTCTCACTCTCAGTTCTTATAATTCATCTTGCTCTTGATGACAAAAGTGCATGTACATATATTCAGATTCCTTAAGCAGCACAGCCTTTGCAGAAGACAAAGCTTTTATTTGCAGCTCGTTTTTCATAGGCATGCAAACGTTTAACATTTAACGTTTAACACCAAACAGACTTATACTTTGCTTGGTGGCTCAGAGGCTGATCATCATGGAGAAAATGTAACCAGATAAACTGGCACTTTTAAAGAGCAAAACAGAAATTACAGCCACACCATGCAAAAGTCCCCATCATGCAATGAAACTGAAGAGTTCCACGGCGTAAAGTTAAGATCATTTGTTACTGCATGGTGAAGCTTCAGTAGGTCCAGACTCTTCTCTAAGTGAACAGTCATTCTGCCCCTCAGAGCAACAGCCCCCCCTCTAACAGCAGTGTATGTACAGAAATTCTCACCTTTCAGGGCCATTTGGTAAACGCTGACAAGCTCTAACTCCACTCTATAAAAGCACATTAGTATGGATTCTGTAACCACTTTCCTTATTAAATGACCTTTAAAACACTCCAAAGTGTTATAAAGAGAGAACTGCTGCATCAGTTCCTTCTGAACTAGAACTTCCCTCAACTTGAAGGCAGTAGCCCTAATTCAAGGAGTGAAGAGGGGCTATGTTGCCACAGGGGGATCAGAATATCTTCTTATATGTCACACAGTTGCAGGAGCTCTGGCATGATTTTAACAATTGTAATGAACCTTCCTGAGTCTTTTGGGCATCTAGCAACATTTACCCTACCTTTGCATTTTCAGAGGCTGGAGACATGAGGACAAACCTAAAGTAGTGCTAGCATGCTCCAAAGGCACGAGATTAACTTCCTCTAAGAGGAGATGGAGCCTGAGTATGACTAGGGGGGACCTTGTGCTTTCCTTACCATCTCACATAACATCTTAGAAGACTAGCTGTGATTTAAATTCACAAAGCACCAAAACAGACCACACAGCTGTAAAACACTCAGAATACTTCCTTTCATGCTGGGAGAGGCTGGGGGGAGAGTAAGATGTTTGAAGACTTTATCACTGCAGCAGAACAGATAATTAGGCAATTAAAACTATGAAAAGCAGACAAATTACCAGCTCCAGATGAATTACATTGTGGAACAGAATTGGGAGAAGCAAAAAATCAGAAACGACTGCCTTCGGCAAGCATCTTTAGAGCACAACTACAAGAGTGAAAGTTCTGGAAAAAAGGTGAAAGGGTAGTTAATTTGCAGAAACTTATCTGGTTTCTGGTTTTGCAAATGAATATTTTTAAGTCATTGATTCCTAAAATAATCTTGCTTTCCTTGTGTTAATAATTAGAACACATTAATAGAAATCCAAGAGGTCTCATTGCAGCTTCATTTTTGGTAACCCAGCAAGGCCCTTACCTCCTGGGTTTTTAATGGTATTAGCAATATCTTCACACTTACAGGAGGCTTCTTGTTTAATCATTCAGCTCAATAGGAAACCCTCTAGAAACTCATTCTTGCCAGTCCTACTTGCTTCCAGGCCGTGGAGAATGTACCACCATTGCACATGTGAAAGAACACCTTAACTTCCCACAAAATCTTCACAAAGGCAACTTCAGTGAAAGTGCTCTGCTTATCCACTGTCCATCATAATTGGTAATATTTCCAGAAGCCTCTCCTACAATCTTCTCCAGAGGTACTGAACATCCATCCCAGCCAAGAAGCACAAGGGAGTTACCCAGCTTATGCCAGCTGTAACAGGGCACACTTCTCCAGGCACGTTGTCTTCAATGTATACATCACACTATGCAAAAGTTTCTATCGCACAGACGCAAGAATCTCTGCTCTGGTACTAAGACTTTCCAAATAAGAAAATACTAAGAAGAAAATTGGCAAAATTTGCTAGTCCAGCTTTCAGAAGTACCAGCTATGACATCCTTGTCTTACAGCCTAATAGACTTGTTGCAAATGTAAATCAAGACATACCAACCAGGCTGGAGGCTGCACAGTGTTATCAGGTGTGCCTCTTCCCTTACAGCCCACTGCAGGGAGAGGCCACGGTCTCCTCACACCTTGCTGCAAAAGGAAGGACTTCATAGATGCAATCAATTTCATTTTACTATTGTAAATAGCCATTGCTATTATTAAAACAAGCAGAAGCCATAGAGTGCAGCTAAGGATTACATGCCAATTGAATTTTGGAGTACCTCCAACTGCAATAATCCCACAGAATGGCTCAAGCCATAAGAAGAGTGAAACTTGTGCCGACTAGAGGATTTTCCTTGCAAAAGGTATTTAGAGTAAAAGTAAAATCTCACATTAAACAGTATGAAAGAAATGAGGCAGGAGTGGGATGAAAAACATAGGTGATAGTACTTGAATATGCAAAAGCATGTATATAGTGTAAGTTTAAAAAACCAATAAAAGAGATATGCCATGGTTTCTATTTCTTGGCTTTACATGCAGAAGTTTTACTGAAAGAAATACTAAACAATAAGCTCTGGGATGAACATACAAATAAATAAACACTGACACTTTTTTCAAAATTCAACACTCTTGAGCAATATTTTTTCTAATCGCTATCTTTCTAGTTATGATTTTCATAGGTAACAATATGAAAACATTTATTCTAATTATAGCAGATCTTTGATGTCTGTGCAACAAACTAATTCATGCGGATTTATTCCTTCCTGAATCAGGTTCTCTCAGTTCAAAACACAAACTGAATGGGAAAAAAAGGAAATTTATCAGAGTTTTAAGTTCTTTGAAACCCAGGAAGACACTCTCATCGCATCCAAACAGCTTGAAATGAGACACTGGCATGGAAAACAGATGGGTAAAAGTGTACAATTGTATTGGCTGCAATCACTACGATAATGCAATGCTGGCACATTTCTGAAGGCAGCAGGGAGCAGGAGAAACAGATCTTGGACATTTTACGCTTTAATTTCTAGCTCTTCATACAGTGCTGTTCTGTTGTCAGACTAAATTTTCGTCTATCCCCTTGCCAAAGCAAACGCAATTGTGGCAGTCTCATCCTATTACTGTATTTACTATGTCAAGAAACACAAGGGCTGCTTGAAAGCACTGCATTAGATGAACTGCTCTAGATGTACGTGTGGGGAAACATAGCCACAAGTTTCCTCTTGCCTTGAGTGGAGCTCAAACAGATGGCACAAAACTTACCATTGATCACTTGTGACTATAATATTAAGCATACACCCTGCACACCATTATCTCATGAGCAAAAGTTTAAATAAAGTACACCAAATTCACCATACTGACATGGTGTAGAAAGCAAGATTTTGTAAACATCACCACTACCTTTTCTTCTCAGCACGACAAGAAATTTGTTTTTCTCACTTGTTTTTAATAGTAAGAAGGACATCTTGGCATTAACCATGAATTATAAACAAAATCTGCAGATTTTTTGTATGACATACTTTTATGATGCTTTATTCTTTCCTCTGCTGGTGATATGGATGATACAGAGGAAAGTGGAAGAAAAAGAATTAAGTGCACACAGATGCAATTTTAAACCAACCTTGATTTTAAAAGAAACCGACCTGTCTGGTATACTTAACGTGAAGCAGACATTTTTCTGGTGCAGATTTCTTTTGCAAGCCAGTAATGTTAATATGAGAAAGCTGTCTAAGAATTACATTTCTTTTCTACAGAGACAGATTGAAGAAATGGTCCCAGTTTCTGCAAAAGTAAACTGCTCTTCACTGTTCTTGGCACTTTTACATTTGTTGTTTTTATTAGTTACCTCAGCCTGCTTTAGTTTATCCTAAGAAACCACTTAAACATTAAAATTCATACTAGAGCATATGCATGCACTCCAGACAGCCAACCCAGACACATACCTCCAAGACTTTTAGACTTACATGAAAAATATGTTTCTTTTTTTTGCTCTTTCACTATGACCACATTAAAAAGAGCTTGATTTGTATTTTTAAAAACTGCATCATAACAGAGACTCTTCAGTGCTCTACAAATATCTCTGCTCATAATTTAGTTCAAACCCTATTATCAATTCCCGAATTCACCTCTGCCTCCAACCAAACACAAAAAACTTGGAGAAGTCTGACCCTCACCTAATCTGACCACATTTCAACAGGCAAGCAGCATTCAAGTATAACAGTTATTATAGTTATTATACTATTATAGTTATTATAGTATTTAGTTGTCAAGAGTGTCCACAGAGATCACTGATACTCACATAATTAGCTGCCAGAGGTGTGCCAAGAAATGTCATGAGAGGAATGGACAACAAAAATGACATAACTTACCTGAGGGCACCAACAGGGGAACTACTAGACTACAAAGAAGAAGAGAGAGTTGATTTTGTTGTTTGATTTTAGTAAAGAGGACAGCATAAATAAGTTTGGTACTCTTTCATTTTCACATGGGAAAGCACAAAGGGTATAAACGACAAGCAAAACTTAGATAAGCAAAAGGTATTTCAAATGTATGCAGTAAGCAATGACCTAGATTTTGCAGCAACACATGCTTCAAATTAGCAGAGACAGTAGAGCATAAAATGACACAGAGAAATACCTGTTACTGATGGTTAGGAAGTCTTTAAACTTTTTAGGCTGCACATCAGTTGTTTTCACAAACGCATCTCTGAACACATTGAAATAACTCACTACAGTTGCCGGTCAGGGCAGATTGATAAACACGGGATACAAACAACACAAGGTAGAAACAATTACATAAAGCTTTCCAGCACAACTCCAATCTTCACTGCACACCGTGACTTCTTTCAGAGCAGTCAATTCCCAGAATTAAACCAGAACATCTCTGAAGAGACAAATAACAAACCCTATCAGAAATCTCCCTCAAGCCTACAAAACTCACTCTGCAAACATAACAGAACTGAGGAATAGTATGAACTAAAATCTTTCCCTTACCTTTGCTGAGAGTGCCCGTGATGAGTTTAAAAACAGTCTGGGCAAATTTGACAATCCCATGCTTGCATCTCTTTGAGCAGCCACTCATGGTTCAGACGGATAGAAAGCCTCTTCTCTCTTACAAAGTTCAGGAATAACAATAAAATTAAAAAGCAAGTCCTTTACAAAGCTGATGTAACTGGTTGTGCAGTGCACAGAACTCCGCTGTCATGCACCAAGTCCCAGACTCTGCACTGAGTTTTGCTACTCCGAAGCTACCAGGGAGGACTGCAGTAGAGCAATGCACATCTCTTTTTAGTTAATGGTCCAGCGCTCCCCGCTATCCTCTTGGCCGGGAATGCACACACCTGCGATGCCCTGACACAAGCTGCTAAGCACCGCAACACCTCAGCCAGACCGGCGAGGAGAGAAGGGTTTGCAGGCTGCGCGGGCTGCCACGCTGGGCACAGGGAATGCAGCAAGAGACTGCTGGAGTCACCGGCTGCCGGAAATAAAAGAAGCTGCTGATTAAAGACCCTTTTATTGGTGCTATTTCCCAGCGGATTTCAACGGAATTGTCAATTTTGCTCTCGTCAGGCAGAGAAAACCAAAAATAACCTTACCAAGACCGCAGTTACACGGCCACACGTACAAAGCTGCATAGTATTCCTTCACAAAACCTGCTAGAAGTAGGAAAACAAAGCTGCATCCAGGGAAAAAAAAAACTTAAAATAAACCAAACCAAAACAGAAAAACCCCAAAACAAACAAACAAACAAACCTCTTTCTTTTAATTCTACCAGCTTAGACGCTGCTTGGATTGTGATTGCCTTCCGGAGTTGGGGCTCGGGCTCGCCCCTCTACGCAACCCCACATTAAACTTTTCAGTCACTGCTTCATATCGTGCCGGTGCGGCGCTCACTCCCCGTAACGTACTGGGAGTTATCCCCTAGCAACAGCCACAGCTCTGGCTTCTCCAGTTCATTCAGTTACTACTGCTTGTCTGGAATACTCTGAGAAAAAGGACTTGATCCGTCCAGCAGCAAAGTGCAGGCATCTCAAACCCCATCTGGGCAGAGTTGAGCATCTTTAGGTGTAATTCATGCTAGCCTCGTCTCAGATGTTTTTAAACAACCCCCCCCAAATGCACGATTTGCTTTCCCCGGTCACAAGACTTACCTCAGCTTCTGCTCACATCCAGCTGCTCCCCGTTAAATTACTTGATCAGCCTTGTCTCTGACAGAGCGTCCTGGAGCCAGCCATCACCTCAGAGCGGCGACACCCGAGCACCGCCTTTACGGAGGGACAGGCGCAGCAAACAGCTTTGCACTTCGGGGAACAGCGATATACCTTTCACTCAGGGAGCAGTAAACCGCTTCACAGGAAAACTTACATTCCTGAAGCAAAACTCAGGGCTTTGCCAAACAGCTCTCGCTGTTGTGAGACTCACGACTACCTGCTCGTCCCAACGGGAGGCGCTCTCCTGCTCCCCATCCCCGCCTCACACGCGCACCCCGCGCTGCCTCCCGGCGCTCCCCTTCCCACGCCGCCGCTCACCTCCTCCTCCTCCTCAGCAGAGAGCCTTGGGACACTGCCTAGGGAGGCTTTCCGGCGCATCACTTTACCTCAAAAAATCCCATACGTCCTCTGGCATGGAAAAAACGACTTGAGGACAACATTACCACCCTCACCAGCTCGTGCTGAGACTATCGCCCCCGAGCTGAGCTGCCAGGCATCGGACGTTTTACTGCCCTTTCCCTTCCACCCAGTCGCCTCACTCAATTCCAGGTCTTTTCAGATGGAGCCTCTGCACGAGAGCTGTTCCTGGTTCTCACAGCTCCTGCTCCTGGACCCCTTGTCACTTACTGCTCAGGATATCTGAGGGCCCAGGTGGTTTCTGTTCCTTCTGTTTGCTTCACTTGAAGGTGTTTCCCAGTCCAGCTTGCTGAAGCTCCAGCTCTGACTGTGGCACGTTCTTCATTCCAGCTCTGGCTCTGAGATGCTCCACTTGATGGCTGCTCCAGTTCCTTCCAGCTCTGGGTGAATAACTGGTGTCTCTATGTAACCTGTGTCTCTGTTCTGTCGTTTGTGTCCATCCGTGTTACCTTTGTCACATCTCGATGCTTTATCAGCTTTATCCTTCCAAGCCACGGTAGCCGGACTCTACGGACGACAGGTCCTGGCAGGGCTCACGCTGCTGCTCGGTGAGTTTGGGGAAATTTGGGGGATTTTAGGGTGTTTAGGGGGGTTTTGAAATAATTTTTAAAGAGATTTTTAGATTTTATTTGGGTTATTTTGGGGTTATTTTGGGGGTGGGGGGTTAGGGGTTTTTAAAAGCATTTTTGGAGGATTTTTGGGATTTTTTTTTTGCATTTTAAAAGGTTATTTTAGGGAATTTTAAAGGGTTTTGGGGGATTTTTAGGGGTTTTTTTAGAGGATTTTAAAGAGGTTTTTTGGGGATTTTGGGGGATTTTATTTTTTAAAGGATTTTATTGGGTTTTATTGGAATTTTGGAGGTATTTTGGGGGAGTTAGGGTTTTTGAAAGGGTTTTTGGAGGAATTTTAGGAATTTTTTGGGATTTTAAAGGGTTTTTTTATGGAATTTTAAAGAATTTTTTTATATTTTTAGGTGTTTATTTAGGGGATTTTAAAAAGGTTTTGGAGTTTTTGGGGAATTTTGAAGGAGTTTTTAGGGGATTTTAAAGAGGTTGTTTTGGGATTTTAAAGGAGTTTTGAGGGGTCTTAAATGGGAATTTTGGGGCTTTTTTGGGATTTTTTTTTTTTTTTAGTTTTTTGGGGGGGGTTTGAAGGTTTGCTTAAGGTATTAGGGGTTTTTATAAGTTTTTTGGGATTTTTTGGGATCTTGAGATTTTTTGGGGGGGATTGGGGGGAGGTTTTTGGGGATTTTTGGGGGTTGTGATTTTTGGGGGAATTTCTGTGTGGTTTGGGATTTTTGTAAGGGGGAAATTTGAAAGTTTTTGGGGTTTTTGGGCGGGTTTGTGTGGTTTCTTTTTTTTTTTTTTTTTTTTTACTTGTTTTTGGCCTTTGGTTTTGTTATGAGGGGTTTTGAGGGTTTTTTTTCAGGGTTTTAAAAAAATTCTTTAGTGTTTTTTTTTCAATTTCCGCCCCCCCAGAATTTCCTCCTCAGGTTGGTTTTTTCAAGCACCACTACAAGGAGATGCTGGAGGGCACCAAGACCCCCTGGGACCTGCCCCGGGGAGCCCCAGGACTGAGTGGGAGGAGCCCAAAAATTTTGGGCACCCCACTCCCCGAAATCATTAAATCCACATGGAAGCTTCCCCCGTGTCTATGTGGAGATTTTGGGAATTATTTTGAAATTTTGGGGAGGAAGAAACGCTAGAAAATAAAAAAAATCAATTAAAAAAGGATTTGGGGAAAAAAATTGGGGAATTTCACCCCAAAACAGGTGAAGGTTGTTTTAGGGTATTTTGAAGGGATTTTTAAAAGTTTTTCTGGGATTTTTAAAATTTTTTTTTTTAGTTTTGGGGTTTTTTTAGGGAGTTTAGCCCAGCGCTGACCCTGCCCCTCTGTTCACAGACACCCCCCGCTCGATCCGGGCAGCGGCGGCGACGCCTCAGTGTGACAAACACGGTTCGCTGTTCTGGGAGAATTACACGGTTTAATAAAAAAAGGCAATAGGAGAAATGCATAGAGCAAAGGGTTAAACGGCGGGGTGCTTGGCGTGCTTTAAACCCCTTTAAACACGTTTTACAATCCATCCGTTTGTGACATACTGATAGACCTTCATGTACAGTCAACAGTTTCTGAGAACTGTTCAGCACGGCCACTCCTCGGGTCCGCCTTTTTAGAGCATGCGTGGTTTTTGGCTTGTGGCTTTATTCTTCTCCTTATCCCTTTTGATTTGGGTGCTGGTCCAGCCGGTGTGTGCTGATAATTGTCTTGTCAGCTGCAGGGGCCCCCTCCACGGGCTGTTATCTTTGACTAAGAGGGTAGTTTAAGCATATTATCTCTAAAAAACCACCCCAGAAATATTTCCCAAAAGCCTCCCAAAAACCTCCCAAAACCCCCCCAAAAATCCCAAAAAAACCAGAAAAACACCCCAAAAATATCCCCAAAAATTACCAAAATATACCAAAAACCTCCTCCAAAAAAACCAAAAACACCCCAAAAACCACCCCAAAAACCACCCCAAAATTACCAAACCCCCCCCAAAACCACCATAACCTGGCGGCCAAAAATGAGAAAAAACCCCAAAAATATCCCCAAAAATCTCAAAAATTTCCCCATAAATCCCCCAAATTCCCAAAAAAATTCCCCCAAAAAATCCCAAAAATTACCAAAAATATTCCCCCAAAAACCCCCAATAATTACCTGAACCTGGCGGCCAAAGTGGAGGAAAAAATCCCCAAAAACACTCCAAAATTATCCCCCAAAAACCCAAAAATTCCCGAAAAAATATCCAGAAAAATTACCAAAACCTCAAAAAATCCCCCAAAATATCCCCCAAAAAAATCCCCCCAAAATTACCAAAAATACCCACAAATAACACCCCAAAACCACCTGAACCTGGCAGCTAAAGTGTAAAAGTCCCCAAAAACAATGAAAAAAATCCCCAAAAAATCCCCAAAAATTACCAAAACCCCCCAAGAATTCCCCCAAAAAATCCCCAAATAACCCAAAATTACTAAAAATATCCCCCAAAAACCCCAAAAACCACCTGGAGCTGACGGCCAAATATGAGAAAAACCCAAAAAACTACCCAAAAAACCAGCCAAAAACACCCTAAAAAATATCCCCAAAACTTACCAAAAACCCCCCAAAAATTCCCAAAAGAAACCCCAATAAATCCCAAAAAAATTCCAAATAAATCCCTTAAAACCCACCAAAAAATTCCCCCCCCAAAAAAACCCCAAAATTAGCAAAACCTAGAAAATATTCCCAAAAAATCCCCCAAAAATTTCAAAAAAAATCCAAAAAAAATCCCGCAAAAACTTCCCAAAACCCCTCTTAAAAAATCCCCAAAAAACCGCCAAAATCCCAAAAACACCTCAAAAATATCTCCCCAAAAAAACCAAAAAATTCCCCAAAAATATCCCCAAAAAATCCCCCCAAAAACCCCAAAATTACTAAAAATATCCCCCCAAAAAATCATCTGGACCTGGCGGCCAACGGTGAGAAAAAAACCCGAAAAACATCCAAAAAACACCAAAAAACATCTCCAAAAATTTCCAAAAAACAAAAAAAAAATTCCCCAAAAAAACTCCCAAAACATCCCAAAAAATCTCCCTCCAAAAATATCTTCATAAACCCCTCAAAAAATCCCCAAAATCCTCCCAAAAATTACCAAAAACCCTGAAAAAAATTCCCAAAAAAGTCCTCCAAAATTATAAAAAATATCCCCCAAAAAACCCCAAAAAACCACCTGGAGCTGGCGGTCAAAGGGGGGAAAAATCCCCAAAAAACACCCCAAACAACCAGCCAAAAACACCAAAAAAATCCCCCAATATTACCAAAAAAAATCCCTTTCTCTGCCGCGGGGTGCTGCTGCGGCCGCAGGCGCCATCTGGAGCGTGGCCGCAGTCCCACACGCGGCACGCCGTGGCTTCCGCCATCTTGAGAAGGGCGGGTGCAGTACCGCGCTGTGCCCACAAGGCGGCAGCACCGCCGTCCTTCCCACGCTAGGAGCCGCGCAGCCCCGGCGGCTGTCAGCCTTCCCCGCCACGCCGAGCGCGCTGCCCGAACTCGGCGTCACCTCCGCTCCGTTCGCACACACCCCCCTCCTCCCTGCTCGATCTGCAGCGAGGAGAACAGCACTGCTGCCTGCCGGATTGAGAAATCCGATTCCTTGCAGAGATTGAGGGGAGCTGAGTCTCCGACTGGCTTTTGGCAGCGGCCATTGGGTGAGGAGGGGAGAGGGTCGGTTTCCCCCGGATCCGTTAAAGCCAGCTCTGCTGGGTTTGGGTATCCCTGCCCCAAAACCTGACCTCGCTGAAGGGGGCTTGAGGAAGCAGCGGGATGCCCTGGGGGCTGTGCTGGAACTCCCAGCCCCGGTGAGGATCGCTAGTCCGAGGGGACCCGGAGCCGGGAACAGGCCCGGTTCGGCCCCGGGAGCGATGGTCCCGCCCCAGCCCGGGCAGGACGGCGCGCCGGGGAGGGAGCGGGCGGGACCGGGCGGTGATTCAGGGGCGGGGCCGGGCGGGACCGGACTGTGGTTCACGGGCGGTGATTCAGGGGCGGGACCGGAGGCGGGGCCGGGCGGTGATTCTAGGGCGGAATCCGGCGGTGGTTCAGGGCCGGGGCCGGGGCCGGAGCCGGGGCCGGGGCCGGGGCCGGGCGGCGATTCAAGGGCGGGACCAGAGGTGAGCGGTACTGGGCGGTGATTCAAGGGCGGGATCAGAGGTGAGCGGTACCGGGCGGTGATTCAAGGGCGGGGTCGGGCGGTGCTTCGGGGCCGGGCGGGGTTTAAGCGCCGCGGCGGGGGCGGGGCCGGGCGGTGATTCAGGGGCGGGACCTGGGGCGGGGCCCCAGCCCGACTCGATTCAGGTGCGTGGGGCCCCAGTGCGGCTGCATGGGCCGGGGCTCCGTTAAATGCGGCGGAGCCGCTCCGGCACCTTCCTCGTGGCATGCGGCGGGACCCGAGCCGGAGCGCTCCGCCGAGCCCGAGCCAGGGACCGCTCCCGGTGCTGCCCGGATCCTGAGGTGCTCCGGTGGCACCAGGGGCTGGCTCTGGGTTTTGGCAGTGTCGGTTCTGCCCCTGTGTCGGCTCCGGGCGCGATCCCGCTGCTGCCGCGGGGAGCCGGGGCTCGGCCCGGAAGAACGGCGGCGGGATCTCGCTGCATCGCGGCTGGAACCGGCGGGGACGCGGGGAGCGCCGTGCTCAGGGGGGGCTGCATCGGCTGAACTCCAGGCGACTCTGTCAGTTGCCCCCAGGGACATGGGTGGGGCTGGGGGATGAGGGCTTTAAACAGCCGATTCTTTGGAATACACGCCTGTCCTGTCCCCGTGCTGCTGAGCTTCCCTGGAAGCTCTGCCCGTTCCTGGCACAGCTGGCGTGTACCTGTAATTGAATTGGTACCTGTACTTGCCTTTGTACACCTTGCTGTCTTCTGCTGTGAATAAAAACATTTATTCAATAAAGTTAAGTCGCCCCTAGTCAGGATACCCCACGTCTTCCCCTTGGCTCCTGTCTTTCTTTGGTGTGATTTAGTCATTTTCCACTGTGTTTCTTGCTTTGCTTCTCACTTTACCTTTCAGTCTATTTCTGACTGTGCTTTTCTATTTCTAACTTCATTTTTGACTGCCTCTCGAACTCTGTGTTTCTGTTTCTCACTCCTTCTAACTCTGTCTCTCTGGTTCTCTAACTCTATGGCTATTTCCTTATTTCCCTCTACCACTATTCCTCTGAAAGTCTTCCTCAGTTTCTCTAACTCTGTTTTACTATTTTCCCTTAACCCTAACTCTGTTTTGCTCTTTCTCTCTATTTCATATTCGCTCTAGCTTTACCTCTAACTCTAACCGTGCTTCCAACATTGTTTTCTAGCTGTAAAATTAAAAAATCAGCAGTAGAAATTTTCAGGCTCCCTGTAAGAAAAAAACAAAACAACAACAAAAAACCAAACAAAACCCCCCCCAAAAAAACCAAAAAACCAGGCAAACAAAAAAAACCACCCAAACAAACAAACAAACAAAAAAAAAAAACAACCAAAAAAAACCCCCAAAAACCAACAAATAAAAAACCCCAAAAAGCACCGGCAAAATACCTTACATTATTATTTAAATAAAAATATTTACACCTTAGGAGCCTGAAATTTTCTACTGCTATACCAGACATAGATATTTTTTTCTTCTTTTTCATATATACCAGGTAGGGCCCCTAATTAATACTCCAGATGGCAGTGACTAATAATTACCTTGATTGAACATTACATGCCTACTCTGGAGTACTTATAAAAGTAGAGAGTTAACTACTGCCACACTTTATTAGTTACTTGGGCAGTTACTTAATTCAATAGTTACCTAATTAGCCAATTTCTCGGTGCGCCACCGCGCCTGTCACTCACCCAAAAAATCCACTTCTCACGCAAGCCCAGCCCGTCGCAACCCCACCCCGGTCCCTCAACACTTGGGCCGCCCCCAGGTGTCACCCTGTACATGACGGCATCTCCTGTGCCCAAGCGCCTCCGCAGAGACCCTGACCCTGAGGCCGTTCCCAGCGCTGACCCCGCCCCTCCCGAGGGACCCTGAGGCCATTCCCAGCGCTGACCCCGCCCCTCCCGAGGGACCCTGAGGCCATTCCCAGCGCTGACCCCGCCCCTCCCGAGGGACCCTGAGGCCATTCCCAGCGCTGACCCTGCCCCTCTGTTCACAGACACCCCCCGCTCGATCCGGGCAGCGGCGGCGACGCCTCAGTGTGACAAACACGGTTCGCTGTTCTGGGAGAATTACACGGTTTAATAAAAAAAGGCAATAGGAGAAATGCATAGAGCAAAGGGTTAAACGGCGGGGTGTTTGGCGTGCTGCCCAAAGCACAGCGCTGCTTCGGGAACACCCCTTTAAACACGTTTTACAATCCATCCGTTTGTGACATACTGATAGACCTTCATGTACAGTCAACAGTTTCTGAGAACTGTTCAGCACGGCCACTCCTCGGGTCCGCCTTTTTAGAGCATGCGTGGTTTTTGGCTTGTGGCTTTATTCTTCTCCTTATCCCTTTTGATTTGGGTGCTGGTCCAGCCGGTGTGTGCTGATAATTGTCTTGTCAGCTGCAGGGGCCCCCTCCACGGGCTGTTATCTTTGACTAAGAGGGTAGTTTAAGCATATTATCTCTAAAAAACCACCCCAGAAATATTTCCCAAAAGCCCCCTAAAAATCCCCAAAAACCCCCCCAAAAAATCCCAAAAACCCAGAAAAACACCCCAAAAATATCCCCAAAAATTACCAAAATATACCAAAAAACCTCCTCCAAAAAAACCAAAAACACCCCAAAAACCACCCCAAAACCACCCCAAAAATTACCAAAACCCCCCCAAAACCACCATAACGTGGCGGCCAAAAATGAGAAAAAAACCCCAAAAATATCCCCAAAAAATCTCAAAAATTTCCCCATAAATCCCCCCAAAATTCCCAAAAAAATTCCCCCAAAAAATCCCAAAAAATTACCAAAAATATTCCCCAAAAAACCCCCAAAAATCACCTGGACCTGGGGGCCAAAGGGAAAGAAAAAACCCAAAAAACACCCCCAAAAAACAGCCAAAAACATCTCAAAAATATCCCCAAAAATTACAAAAAAAAACCAAACCCAAAAAACCCCCAAAAAATCGCCCTAAAAATCCAAATAAATTCCCTAAAACCCCCAAAAAAATTTCCCCCCCAGAACCCCAAAAATTACCAAAAGCCCAAAAAATTCTCAAAAAAAACCCCAAGAAAAATCCCAAAAAACCCCAAGAAAAAATCCCAAAAAGACCCCCAAAAATATCCCCAAAAAACTACCAAAAAATCCCCCCAAAAACCCTAAAATACCCAAAAACATCGCAAAAACATCCCCCAAAAAACCCCAAAATTCCCCAAAAATAACCCTAAAAAACTACCAAAAACCCCCAAAAAATATCCCCAAAAAATTCCCCAAAAAATTCCCCCAAAAAATCCCCCAAAAATTACAAAAAAGAACCCCCAAAAATCCTCAAAAATTCCAAATAAATTCTCCAAAACCCCCCAGAAAATTCTCCCCCAAAAATTACCAAAACCCAAAAAATTACCAAAACCCCCAAAAAATTCCCCAAAAAAACCCCTAGAAACACCCCAAAAATCCCCCCAAATTACCATAACCTGTCCACCCAAAGTGAGAAAAAACACCCAAAAAACACCCAAAATATATCCCCAAAAACACTCCAAAAAATCCCCAAATTACCAAAAAATCCCCCCAAAACTCCCCCCAAAATACCCAAAAACATCGCAAAAATATCCCCCCAAAAACCCAAAAATTCCCCAAAAATAACCCCCAAAATTACCAAAAACCCCGAAAAAATATCCCCTAAAAAATATCCCTCCAAAAAAACCCCAAAAAATCCCCCAAAATTACCAAAAATATCCCCAACAAACCCCCCAAAGTCAGCTGGCCCTGGCGGCCAAAGGGGAGAAAAAAACCCCAAAATACCCCAAAAAAACAGCCGAAAACACCACAAAAATATCCCAAAAATTATCAAAACCCCCAAAAGAATTCCCAAAAGAATTCCCAAAAGAATTCCCAAAAGAATTCCCAAAAACGACCGCAAAAATATCCCCAAAAATTACCAAAAACCCACAAAAAAATTCCCCAAAAAAGTTTCCCAAAGAAATTCCCCCAAAAATTACCAAAAATATTCCCCAAAAAAATCCCCCAAAATGACCTGGACATGGGGGACAATAGGGAGGAAAAAACCCAAAAAACACCCCCAAAAACCAGCCAAAACCACCCCAAAAATATCCCCCAAAAATTACCAAAAATATCCCCCCAAAAACACCCAAAACTACCTGGAGCTGGCAGCTTAAGGTAAGAAAAAAAAACCAAAAACTACCCAAAGAACCAGCCAAAACCAACCCAAAAATACCCCCTTCAAACTACCAAAACCCCCCAAAAATTTCCAAAATCTCAAAAAAAATTCCCCAAAAAAATCTTCAAACATCCCAAAAAATTTCCCCCCAAAAAATTCCAATAAACCCCCCAAAAAATCCCCAAAAAAACCCCAAAAATTACCAAAAACCCCTCAAAAATTACCAAAAGAATCTGAGAAAAATTTGCAAAACAATCCTCCAAAATTGCCAAAAATATCCCCAAAAAAACCCCCAAAAATCACCTGGAGCTGCCGGCCAAAGGTGACAAAAAACCTCAATAAACATCCCAAAAAAACAGCCAGAAACACCCCAAAAATATCCCCCAAATTATTAAAAGTGGCTAAAAATGACACCTCTTTCATAGCACTGGTAGAAATGACACAACACCAAAAAAACCTGCACCTGTTCCATTTTCAGTCTGAAGCAACAGTATATTCCTGGCTTCTAGTGCAGCAGGGAAGGGAAATGTCTTCATAACCACGTCTTCATTTCAAGATTTCTTCATGAAAGCCATCACTGCGCTCAATCAGGACATGCACCATATCCAGGACATCTAAAAAATGAAAAACAAAACCTAAGCAGAGGATCCACACTACCATGAAAAACAACAGAGGTAGAATGCAACACCCCAAGAATACAAGGCATCTTTTTAATTTATTAAAAAAAAAAAAAAAAAGAATAAAGCCACCGTTAAGTGCAGCACAAAGATCATAGCCAAACCTTCGCTCTGCCTTCACCCGGCCGGTTCCGGTGAGCACGGGGAAACCGCCGCCGCCTCCATCCCGCGCACGGCCGGCGGGACGGCCCCGGCGCCCGCCCCGAGCCCCGCACTCCGCCCGCCGAGAGAGAGGCAGCATGGACCGGCATGGGATCTGCAGCCGGCATCGCCAGCACCCGAACCAGGAGCCCCGGTCCCACCGGCGACCGCACCTCAGCGGCTCGGGCCCCCCCCACGGCCCTGACGTCATCGCGTCACCGACACTCCCACAAAAGCGACAGCCCCGCCCCTCCCGCCATCACAGCGACGGCCCCGCCCCTCCCTTCACAGCTCACGGCCCCGCCCCTCCCGTCACAGCAAAAGCCCCACCCTGTCCATCACAGCGACGGCCCGCCCCCCGTCCGTCACAGCGACGGCCCGCCCGCCCATCACAGCGACGGCCCCGCCCCGCCCATCACAGCGATGGCCCCACCCCTCCTATCACAGCGACGGCCCCGCCCCTCTCATCACAGTGTCGGCCCGCGCCCCACCATCAGCGCCTCACCTCGCTCCCGCGCGTCATAGCGCCGCCATAATTGACCGAAAGCACGTGGCGACACGGCCGCCACAATAATAAAACAAAAGCACGTGACGACATGGCCGCCGCTATATTAAAAAAAAAGTGGCGGCACGGGCGCAGCCATTTCGAACAGGAAGCACGTGGCGGCACGGGCGCCGCCATTTTGAACCGGAAGCACGTGACAAACACGGACGCCGCCATATTGTACAGCAAACGGTGGCAGGCACCGGCGCCGCGATTTTGTATGGAGGAGGATGGTAAGCATGCGCGCCGCCATATTGAACCGGCAGCAACACCCCGATGCATCCCAGCGCCGGGAATGGAGGCGCTATACCGTGCCCAGAGCAAGCGGTCGCTTGGCGCCCGCCGCTGTCAGGGCTCGGTCGCCTGCCTGCGCCCCGATGCCGATACCCCCCACCCGGCGCCGTTTCCTGCGGCATTGCCGGCCGTGCGGACACGGGCCGTGCTCTCAGCGGCACTGCGGGCACGCCGGAGCCCGATGAGCACCGGCAGGCAGCTGCGGGCACGCCTCTCTCTGCTGGGCTCCTCCTCGGGAAGGACCCTTCCTCAGGCGTCCCGTCCCGTCTCCTCTCTGCTCCCTCCTCGCTCCCCTCCGGCCCGGGGGCAATGCAGGAAAACACAAACACATCGAGGAAGAAAGAGCGGTCTGCAGCGCTGCCCGAGCATCGCCCCGCCCGCAGCCGCGATCTGCCGGCAGGAGGAGGCAGCTGCTTTCTCAGCCGGGAAGGTGAGAGGTGTAGAGGGCGTTTCTTCCTTTGTTCTCTCTGCTGGCTGTCCCTCTTTCTGCCTCTTGTCGCCTGTGTCTGCGGGGCTGGGGAACTTCTGGGCTGCCCCCCCTTCCTGCTCTGAGCAGAGTCCCTTTTTTGGGGGAAGGACCGTGGGAAGGGCTCCTGCCAGGGCTGTTGTAGTCGTTCTTTGGGGGTGAGGAAAAAAGGCTGAGGTGGGGAGGGGTTGCAGGCTCGGGGGCTCCCGTGTCATTTGGGGCATGCCAAGGTCCCCGGGCAAGGGAGCCACGCTGCGGTGAAGAAGCAGGTGAGTGGAGAATGGGGGGATCGTGCCGGGTGCCCTCCCCCAGAGGGACCCGAGGGTGCCAGAACATTCACAGGGAGGGCTTGGTGTAGAAGACAGAAAACATATAAATAATACCTAACTATAGCTTAAGTAAATGTTTTACTTGTTTTATTTGGTTAGAGGCAGGATTTTTAATAAATAATATAAATATAATTGATATAAATAAAGATATAAATATACAATGCATACAAACATACAACTAAAAAGATATCTATATCTATAAATATATGTATGTGTAAATATATATAAATATAAAATGTAAAGAAATAGAAGTATATATGTAGGATATAATATAAATAATATCATATATATTATAGTGTACTCTATACATAATATATAAATTACAGTTATAAATATAAGATATATAAATAGAAAAATATATTTAAATATAGTTAAAAATAAAGTGTTTCTTTGTATTTGGTTAGGGGCAGAGCTTTTTAATAAACAATATTAAAAATACAAACATACAAATATATGTAAAGATATATATACACATAAAATAAAAATAAATTTTAGTAATATAAAGATTATGTACATAATAAATAACAAAAGTGTAGCATATATGTTACGATATAAATTGCATAAAATTTACTGAATAATACATGTAATATATATAATATCAAATATTAATAGGAGTAGAAATTAAATATTAAAAATAGGTATAAGTTTTTTGTATTTAAAGGGGTTTTTTTGTTTTTATTTGGTTAGGGGCAGGGAGTTTTTTAGTTGTGGTCGGGCTTTTTTGGGGCATTTTGTAGGATTGAGACTCTCCTTTTTGCCCCGGGAGCTCGGGGCTGGCCCCAGCCTGGGCCCTCTCCTGCAGGTGTGTGTGACACGGTAGAGAGGGGAGCCAGACAGTGCTCTGGGACTTTGAATCTACCCAAATATTTTCCAAATGTATTTGCAGAGATTCGGCTGTGGGGAAGCTGCAGAGAAGGCTGCCCGGCACAGCCTCCAAAAATGGGCCTCCCCCGATTGGGCTCTCGCAGAGGATGGGACACTTGCAGCCCCCTGTCATTCCTGTGAAATTCGGTGAGTCTGGGGAGGGGTTTCCTGACTGTCCCTGTCTCCAGGCAAGCTGTGCCTCGTTGTCCAGAAACCCTGCCTGGGCAGCCCGGCCCGGCACAGCTCCATTCCCTCTCCCGGGCTCACTGGAGGGATGCAGAACCACCAAAGTGGGGTCAGGCTGGAAAGGGGCAGGTGGGGCCTGCAGCCACAGCAGGGGGAAGGACAGGAGGCAAAGCCTCTCCCCCAGCCCTGGGCCCAGCCTGCCCAGGAGAAGCTTCCGAGAGGCGCCGGGGCTCTCGTTCCCCCGGAAGCTGCAGCCGTCGGGGCAGGGCTCGGGGTGTGACCCAGCCCCTGCAGCACCGCAGAGAAAAGGGGCACCTAATGGCCCACGGGGGTCGGCTGCAGTCCTTAAGAGCAGGGTCTGCTTTCACCACTGCCTTCTGCTGCCTGCAGGGATCTGTGGTGAGGGTTGGGAGCTCCTGCTGGGGCGAGAGCTTCATCTTCCAAGAGGCAAAGCTGCAGCATCTTCCTCCCCAGGAACTGTCTCCGTGCAGGAAGCAGCACAGGGGACTGGCCGAGGGGCTCGGGCTGGGACACAGCCCCAACAGGAGCAGCCCTGGGCACAGTGACACGGGAGGATGAGCCCAGGTGAGGAGCACAGCCCCAGCGTGGCACCAAGAGAGGCTGGCACGGGACAGTGAGCCCAGGTGAGGGCTCTGGCCTGGGCAGCTCTGCCGTGCGCCTGGGCAAGAGGGCAGGATCAGGCAGGGAGGAGGGAATGCCCAGATGCTCATGAGCTGAGGAAGTTGTGCCCAAAATGGCCCTCGCTGGGCAGATGGGTTGCAGCAATCTGTGCCTCCTCCTCTGCTCTTCTGGCTGGAAGCGTGCATTTTTTTGACTGATTTCTGAGCCTTCCCATTGTCATTTCTCCCTCCCCTCCCCGTCCTCGGTGCACAGCACTGGGCAGTCTGTGCCCAAAGCGAGAGGCAGCAGGGAGGGAAGGAGTTGCCCCTGCCTGGGAGGGGGACAGGGTTATGTGGGGCTGTGCTGTGCACCCTGGGGGTGCTGGCTGACCCCCTTTGTGCAGAGACAGAGGAGATGCTGCTGCACCACGTCCCCAGGAGAGCCCCTGCCTCCCTTCTGCTCTCGGGGATGGGAGTGGGAGATGCCTCCACGCAGAGAGTGGCACTTGGCATGGCTTCAGTCTCCAGTGGAAGAGGCTGGGCTCCCCGCTGCTTAGAGCTCCTGGTCAGGGACATCCACGCTTGAGCCTGGCTCGGAGTCCAGGGTGCGCTCCTTCCGGATCCAGCCACGAGATGTTCCTGCTGCAGTTGCAGGTGAGCTCAGCTCTCCCTCAGGGGCACCTGTGCCTGTTAGAGCCTCTGCACGAGAGCTGTTCCTGGTTCTCACAGCTCCTGCTCCTGGACCGGTTGTCACTCACTGCTCAGGATACCTGAGGGCCCAGGTGATTTCTATTCCTTCTGCTTGTTCCACTTGCAGGTGTTTCCCAGTCCAGCTGCTGAAGCTCCAGCTCTGACTGTGGCATGTTCTTCATTCCAGCTCTGGCTCTGAGATGCTCCACTTGATGGCTGCTCCAGCTCCTTCCAGCTCTGGGTGAATAACTGGTGTCTCTTTTGTAACCTGTGTCTGTGTTCTGTTGTTTGTGTCCATCTGTGTTACCTTTGTTGCATCTCCATGTGTAGCTGTTTTTTCCTGGGTTGGTGCTTTCCAATCCCAAAGCCTAACAGCTTTAGGTCTAGATTTCTCTAGACTTGTGGCTGTCGGGCTAACAGCTACCCACTAGCGGAGTACAGAAAGGTTGAGACAACGCAGCACTGGTTCTGAAGATAGCTTTACTTCTTCAAAGGGAGGTACAACGATGTCTGAATATATCAGATAACAAAGGACTTTTATAGGTTTACAAAGAATTGAAATTTCTACCAATAAAACTACAGCTTTTAAACTAACCAATTATCTTAAAATTCTTAAGTAAAAAAGGACCAATAACTTGTTGGCTTTAAAAGCCAATAGAAATTTAAAAAGATAACAGGGTTTTTGATAAGGGGGATGGGGAGTTGGTTGCTAAGCATTCAGTAATTATGGGATGGAATTCCAGGGATAGATTTTAAGGGGTGTAACATTCTCTACCATTCCTCTCTCTGTATTTACAAAGAGATCGTCTTTAACAGTTTTCTTAAAACATTGAGCTAAACATGAAAACATAGCTAGTACAGCAAGAATAACAATAAAAATCCACAAAATTCCTTTGACCAAGGACGAAGCCCATCCTGTGAGTCCCCATTGGCCAAAAAGATTGTTGACCCAGTCTGGAGTGGTTTCAGTTTTGAGGTCCTTCACGAGATTTTTCAGCTTCTGGATGTTTTCTTGAATGGATGTGGAGCGGGAAGACAGGTTGAAGCAGCACATTCCTTCAAAATCTTCACAGCCGTGTCTGTGGGAGAGCAACAAAAAGTCAATTGCTGCCCGATTTTGCAGAGTTGCATGTCTTATGGTTTCTTCATCTTTCAAAAGGTCACTCAGAGCAGCAGATGTAGCATTGGCCTGCTTACTAAGCCAGCACCCTAAATGATTAATGTCACCAAGGGCTTTTGCTGTGGCTGCCCATGGTAAAAACAGGGAGGCAGCGAATCTTTTGGGTCTGTTCCAAATGTACATTTTGGGATCACAATTTTCGTCAAATTCAGTGTAGGATCTTTTTTGCATTTTGAATTACTTTCTTTCTTCCAATTGTGTAATAAGGTAATGTTGGGGGTGAGGGTGGAAAGCTTGCCAAGGCTACAGGGCCCTCCTTGAAGACGAGAGGGGATTCCAGCCCAAACTCGGTCACCACAGATGAGGAACATTCCCTTGGGCAGTTTCTTGGGATGAAGGGAGGACTCTGAAATTGTGGGAGCGGTGTAATTACACCAGTTTGGATAGTTGTATGCTTTGTTGATGGGTGATATATCTTTTCTATATGTGTTTTTGTCCAGATCCAATTAATGTATGTTTTGTTTTGGGCGTTTAAAGTAAAACTTGACACAGTATGTTGCTTTGGAGGACCCCAACAAATCCAATTCTTGGGGTTCCTCAAGGGCATTTGGCAATATTTTTGTCCAATCATCCCAAGTGTCCACGAGGTTGGGCCTCTTACCTGTGGTGCGAAGGAGTTCTGAGTTTTGGACGGGCCATTCATCTGCTGTAAATGGAATTCCCACTAAACATGTGGAAAGTGGGTTGTCAAGGCTGCCTAGGGATAAACATAAGTTATCTTGTTTTAATGTCTTTGCTAGAGTCACCCAAACATTGTGGCTGGGTTGTGGGCTCATCCAGCTGAGGGCATGAGGTATCTTGAAGAACATCCAGGCAGCAGTAAAAGCAACACCAATGAAGACATTTTTCATCTTTGAACAAGGATGAGGCTTCTGATAGGAAATACAAGCAAAATTCGTTATTTTGGAGAGAGGAGGGAGAGGATTTTTCTTTTTCCTTCCCTCCTTTTTCTTATCATTAAACACACAAAAAAAACCACTAGGGTTGAGGGTTTTTGTTAACAAAGTAATATTAAAAGCAAGAAAATTTTAAACAAAGGTTAATAATTTTTTAAACTAAAACTACAAAAGAAAAAACAACTTAATTTCAGCTTTAAGGCTTATCTGAGGCAGCTAAAGGCTGCTTGGTTTTTTGTTTCATTTGCTGTCATGTGACAGGACGATTTTTACTTTGGTATATAAGTGCTCTGCGACGCCTGCGTCTCCAGGCAGAGCTGGTCTGGTTTTGAGGGGGTTTTGTGTTGGATTGAGAAGGATTTTTGCTGGTGCTTCATGGGGTGGGTTTTGCTGGTACGGTTTTATGTTTTTCCCTGGGTACCATTTTGGCCCTGATGGCAGAGATACGCAAGCGTATCCCCTTCCCCAGGTGATTAATTGAAAGGGCCCAGAAATTTGGTGTGTTTCTGCGTCCTTTACCAGCACAGGTGGTTTTTCAGTGAGTTTGGCTTGGGTGGAGTTTGAAAAATGACGCAGAATTGGGGGATCAGGTTCTGAAGCCGTGCAGTTTAAGAAGTTAATGACATAGAGAGCTTTGCAAAATCTTTCAACTCAAGACAGAATTTTTGTGTTTATTTGTTGCTGGTTGAGAGCTCTTTTGAGGGTTTGATGAGTTCTTTCTATGATAGATTGTCCTGTGGGATTTGCAGCAATTCCAGTGGTGTGTTCAATTCCCCATTCACTGAAGAACTGTTTCAAATCTCGAGATTTGTAAGCAGGTCCATTGTCAGTTTTAATTTTTTGTGGAACCCCCAAAATGGCAAATGCTAGGAGAAAATGCTTGATAGCGTGAGTGGCCTTTTCTCCTGCATGTGCTGATGCAAAAACTGCGCCAGAGAACGTGTCAACTGACACGTGCACGTATTTGGACTTCCCAAAAGATGGGAAGTGAGTCACATCAGTTTGCCACAGCTGGAAGCTGTTCAGGCCTCTGGGATTGACTCCTGTACCCATAGAGGATATCTGGTAAGTTTGGCAGCTTGGGCACGTTGCCACGATGGCTTTTGCCTGGTCTTTTGCAAGTTTGAACATTCGCATGAGGGCGGGCACATTTTGATGAAAAAATGCATGTGACAGCTTTGCCTGGGCAAAGATGTCAGGAACATTTGCAGTTTCCAGGGGCATGGCTAGAGCATCTGCTCTTCTGTTTCCTTCCGTAATAAAACCTGGAAAATCAGTGTATGACCTTACATGAACAATGTGGTAAGGCTCTTTTCTGTGAGAAATTAAATATGTTAATGTAGAAATTAATTGGTGCAGTTTGGGATTGGGAATATCTTTTAAAAAGGCGTGTACTGCTCGCATAGCTATATTGGCTACGTAGGCTGAGTCTGTGACCAGATTAAAGGGTTTGTCTTTGAATTTTTCAAAGGCTCTAACAACGGCTGCTAGCTCTGCAATTTGTGGAGATCCCTCCACTATCTGAATATCTGATTCCAAATTTTGGGTTTTGGGGTTTTTCCAAGTCATAACTGACTTGTGAGAGGAGCCTGAGCCATCTGTGAAAACAGTTAGAGCTTTGAGGGGGGTTCTGCTTTGAACTAATTTTGGAATTAAGTGAAAACTTACATCTTTATTGAAAAGCTTATGCTGGGGTAATTGATTTGAAATTTGGCCAGTATAGCTATCTAGAGCAATTTGAAAGTTTTCATTGGTTTGAAGCAAATGCTCCAAATTTCCAGTGGTCAATGGCAGGTATATGTAGGTGAACTCACACCCCGCGAGGGAGCGGAGGCAAGTTCTGGCCTTTTTTTATAAGAAGTGCTATGATTTCTTGAAATGTGGTAATTGTTTTTGTGGGTTGATTGCTTGTGAAGACTCATTCAAGAATCAGCAAAGGGTTTGAGAGTTTGGGGTCCCATTGGAAGATCAGTCCATGAAAATGAGGAGCTTTTCCCAAAACGGCAAATTGGAAGGGTAAATCAGGTTCAAACCGATGGGTTTGGCATGAGGAAAGGGCTTCTTGGACTTTGATGATGACCTGTTGAGCTTCTGGCGTCATGGTGCATGGGGAGTCGAGGTCTTCTTTTCCCCGAAGAAGGTTGAACAGGGGAGCAAGTTGTTTTGTTGGAATTCCCAGCAGGGGGCGTACCCAGTTGATGGATCCACACAGGCTGTGCAAGTCTCTTAGGGTTTTTGGATTGTCCTTGATGGAAAGCTGCTGAGGTACGATGGTTGTTTCTCGAATTTGCAGTCCAAGGTAGTTCCACGGGCTGGTGTACTGTACCTTGTCTTAACGGATTTCAAATCCGGCTTTTTCAATGGTTTGAATGGTTGCTTTCACTGCTTTGTCCAAGTAGGCTTTATCAGAGGCACAGATCAGGATGTCATCCATGTAGTGGAGGAAGATAACATCTGGAAATGAGCTTTGAAGGGGGGAAAGAACGTGAGCCACATACCATTGGCATATGGTGGCAGAGTTTTTGAGTCCTTGGGGAAGGAAAAGCCAGTGGTACCTTTTGAGGGGAGCTTCCTTGTTGAGAGAGGGAACGGAGAAAGCAAAACATGGAGCATCTTCAGGGTGCAGTGGGATGCTGAAAAAACAGTCTTTGATGTCAATGACAACGAGTGTCCAGTTTCGAGGCAGCATTGATGGAGAAGGCATGCCAGGCTGAAGGGGTCCCATGTCTTCAATGACATAGTTGATTTTGCGAAGGTCTTGGAGAAGCCTCCATCTGTTTGTTCCCCGTTTTTGCAGAACGAAGACGGGAGTGTTCCCGGGGCTTGTGGTTTCGGTGATGTGGCCTTTGGCGAGTTGCTCTTCCACCAAGGCATGCAATGCGCGCAGTTTGACTTTTGACAGGGACCACTGCTCCACCCACTGGAGGTTGTCACTTTTCCATGTGAGCTTCAGGGTCGGTGGGAGAGCGCGCGCTTCAGTGGCCCCAGTCAGAAATCCCAGCATTGGACTCGAAGGGAGACGCCCCATTGGGACAGGACATCTCTGCCCCACAGGGTGATGGGGGCTCTGACCACGAACGGGCGGACAGTTGCCAACTTGCCTTTAGGCCCTTCGATGACCAAGTTGTTTGCGCTTCACATGGACACGGTGATGCCACAAATTTCAGAAATCATGCCAGCTACCAATTGCAGGTCCCAGTTGGATGGCCATTCCGAACGGGCGATGATGGTGATATCGGCTCAGGTGTTGATCATTCCTGGTCTGAGAATTTTCTCACCTTTGCAGAGGATGTTGCATTCAAGGATGGGTTTTTGGGATCCCGTGATTTGCACCCACAACGCAGCAGGGTTGAGAGGGATTTGCTCATTGTAGTTTTACGGAAGCAGGAAGGCTTGTGCAATTGGCGTGCCCTGTGGAAGGAAAAAAGGTGTGTCTGTGCAGCGAAGCTGGACAAGAATTTCTTGTCCAGAGTGAACAGTCTGGATTTCTGGCAAAACAAAAATTTGCTTTGGACTGTGTACAGTATCACCAAATATGAAAATGTCCCAAGGTCCACCTGGCGGCCCGCGTTTTCCTGTAGGAACACGGTAAAATTTGCTGTCTGTGAAGTTGTAAGGCAAGGAATTTACCAACCCACGTTTGGCTCCCACCGATACCTGGGCGTGTGCTGGACCATCTTGACACGTTCCGGAATTTGACTGATTTTCATAGGCGGGACAGTGGTGGTGATGGCTTTTGATTTTTTGTCCTGGCGCGGTGCCATTTCCGCGTTGCACTGGCAGTTTTTTGGATTCTGTGGGAGCTTTTGCTGGTTTTGGGGCTTATGATGATGGCTAAGGGAGTGGTGGATTTGTGGCTTTTCTAGGCAATTTTTTACAAAATGTCCAAGTTCCCCACATTAGAAGCAGCGGGCATTTTCTTTGGATGCCACTGCTGCAAAGGCTCCTGAGACTCCTTCAGCAATGCCTTTGGCCACTGCCTGTGTTTTCAGTGGACATGTGGCCTGTGCAGGTTTCCACCATTTGTTCAATGGTGGGCTCTGTGTCGAGAGGCAGGGATCTTAAAATGGCTTTACATTGATCATTGGAATTGCTCATAGCAAGTTTGCATAACAGTTCTTTTCGTGCCTCTGTGCTCTCAATTTGTTTTTCCAAAGCATCTTTCAGTCTGTCTACAAATTTAATAAAGGTTTCATCTATTTTTTGTTTGATGTTGGAAAAGTGCATGGTGGGAGTGGAGTCATCAGGTGTGAGGAGTATGGCTGTTTTTGCTGCATTGGCAATGTCTTGCAATGTGTCTCTGGGAAAAGTGTTTGCTTGGTCTGAAGGCAGTGTTAAATTGCCTTCCCCAGCTAATTGTTCCACTGTGAAATTTTGACGATTTGCATCTCTTGCATAATTACCAGATAAGATTCTTAGGATCTTTTTCAAATTTCTTTCAAATAACATAAATTCAGCAGGTGATAAAAGGCATTGTGCAATATTTCTTAAATCATGTGGTACCAATACATAGGCAGAAAAAACTGCCTCCAAAAAATTTTTAAAAATTTGGGTACTTCTTCCATGTTCTTTTGCAATTTTGGATAATTCAATTAATTGTTTCAAATAAAAATTCTCCCATTTGTGGCACCACCTCTGCAACATGATTTATATGTTACAGGAAAGGCAGAAATTCTTTGGGCTATTTGCCAATCACCATTTTGTGTTGCCAAAAGCTTAACATTGTTCCATGGATCTTGTTCATCTTCCGAATCATAAGAGTCAGTGCCCTCAGAAGACATAGAAATCTTACGCCTCCTGCGGCGGGTTTTACAACCTGAGGGGAGGGAGCGGGCGAGGGGCGCGGAGGCAGGCAGGGGGGCAGATGGCTGGGGAAGGGAGGTGGGGGGTTGGGGGAGCGGGTGAGGTCTGGTAAAAACTCGGCTGGGTGCATAACGCGGTTTCGCCGCACAGTGCCAGCGGTGCATTAGAAATGGAAGCGGGTGCCGAAGAACGGACAGCAGGCAGAGCGGAGGGAGGCAGAGGAAGTGGAAGTGGGGCGTGGGGAGAGGTGTAATGCTGAAGGAATGTGGTTTCTGTGGTGACCGTAAGGAGTGAGGGCTTACCGGGGGCCTAGGGGGAACTAGTGGTGGGAGTTGAGGCAAAGGTAGAGCAGGGGGAGGGGAAGGGTGGTTTTGAAACAAAGGATTAGCTGTGGGGGCTGAGGCGCCACATGGGGCAGGAAAACCGCCTGTAGGAGCCGGCAATGGCGGCGCGTGTTGGTTCAAATCAAGCGGGCTGCAGTGTATCTGTACAGACTGGTGCGGAAACGGTAACTGTGTAGCGAACGCTGACTGCGGCAAATGGGCCACTGGTAAAGGGTGCACTGAATCTGCGCAATGCGCCGGCGCTAACGGGGGAAAATTAGTGGGTGGGACGTGAGATAGAAGCTGCCCCGCTCCCGAGACTTGGGGTGGGTGCGTGAGCGGTTGAGGCAGCTGCGCCGCGCTCCCGGGCAAGAGTGGGGATGCTGTCTCCTGCGGCGGCGGCGACGGCGCGCTTTCAGGCGGGAGCAGAGGCTTTTGGGGCTGCGCGGTATCGAGGGGGAGTGGGGGTTGCGGCGCGTGGGTTACTCGCGAAATTGCGGAGGAGGTTTTTGGGAGGGGGGGCATGTGCTCCCACCAGGATCAGGAGAGGGAGCTAATGGTAAATTATCAGGTGGGGGGGGACAAATCTTTTGGCTGCCGCAGAAGGGAGGGGGAGCTTACACATCTACGGGCTCTTATTATTTGTTGAAAAATAGGAACGAATTTCGCAGCTTTAAGATGATTTTGAGTTTGTAAAGAGTAAATATATGTTCCCACTGTATCCCAAAAGTCAGCTGAAGCAACAGAATCAGCATTAGCATCAGGGAAATGAAGAAATATAAATTTAACAGAAGATTTTAAGGTAGTTTTAGAAGAGGAATTTTTTGAAGAATCAGAATTATTAGTATATAATAAAAGAAGGAGGTGGGAATATAAATCATTCTCCATAGGTGGCAGGGAGGTCTTGGTGAGCCGCCCACCCATGGAACTCCGTTTCCCGTTAGCAGAAAAATATAAAAAAAAGAAAAAAACCTAAAAACTGCTTTTTGACCGTATAGAAAGAACGCGCGCTTTTAAAGGCTAAATGCTCATTTAGATTTTAGCCAAATGGTCAACTGCCAACAGGATGCTAATGGCGTCCAGTCCCGGTCCAGGTCTCCGGGGTGTTGGACGTAGCCGGACTTGGTGCTAGTCTATATAGAACAAAGACTATACACCACCAGGCTTTTTCAGCGCTGTGAAGACAGCCGATGTGCTGTTCGTCAGGTCCTTGCATTTATAAAACTCGTTCGGAGCGCCAAATGAAGCTGTTTTTTCCTGGGTTGGTGCTTTCCAATCCCAAAGCCTAACAGCTTTAGGTCTAGATTTCTCTAGACTTGTGGCTGTCGGGCTAACAGCTACCCACTAGCGGAGTACAGAAAGGTTGAGACAACGCAGCACTGGTTCTGAAGATAGCTTTACTTCTTCAAAGGGAGGTACAACGATGTCTGAATATATCAGATAACAAAGGACTTTTATAGGTTTACAAAGAATTGAAATTTCTACCAATAAAACTACAGCTTTTAAACTAACCAATTATCTTAAAATTCTTAAGTAAAAAAGGACCAATAACTTGTTGGCTTTAAGAGCCAATAGAAATTTAAAAAGATAACAGGGTTTTTGATAAGGGGGATGGGGAGTTGGTTGCTAAGCATTCAGTAATTATGGGATGGAATTCCAGGGATAGATTTTAGTGGGAGTAACATTCTCTACATCCATGCTTTATCAGCATCCTTCCAAGCCACAGCAGCCGGACTCTACTCGCGACAGGTCCTGGCAGGGCTCATGCTGCTGCTCGGTGAGTTTGGGGAAGTTTGGGGGATTTTGGGGTGTTTAGGGGGTTTTTTAAAGAATGGTTAAAGGGTTTTTTTAAGTTTTATTGGGGGAATCTTGGGGTTATTTTGGTGGTGGTGGGGTTTAAGGGTTTTTAAAAGGATTTTTGGATGAATTTAGGGATTATTTTTGCATTTTAAAAGGTTTTTTAAGGATTTTTAAAGTGTTTTTGGAGATTTTTAGATTTTTTTTAGGGGATTTTAAAAAGGTTTTTTGAGGATATTGGGGCGTCTTTAAAGAGTTTTTTGGGTTTTATTGGGGGAATTTTGGGGTTATTTTGGGGGTGGGGAGTTAGGGGGTTTTAAAATTATTTTTTTGAAGGAATGTTGGGGTTTTTTTTTATTTTAAAAGCTTTTTTGAGGAAATTTTTAATGGCTTTTGAGGATTTTTAGGGCTTTGTTTTATAGGATTTTAAAGAGGATTTAGGGGGGATTTAAAAGAATTTTTAAAGGGATTTAGTGGAGTAAATTTGGGGTTATTTTTGGGGGGGTGGGCGTTTTTAAAAGGTTTTTGGAGGAATTTTGGGATTTTTTTTTTATTTTAAAGGAGCTTTTTAGGAAATTTTAAAGGGTTTTTGGGTATTTTTTAGGTTTTTAATAGGGGATTTTAAAGAGGTTTTAGGGAATTTTCAGGAGTTGTTTTGGGTTTTTAAAGGAGTTTCGAGGGGTCTTAAAGGGGAATTTTGGGCCTTTTTTGTGATTTCAGTTTTTTTAGGTTTTTTGGGGGGGTTTGAAGATTTTCTTAAGATATTTCTAAGGGGCTTTTAAAAAGTTTTTTAGAGATTTTTGGGGGGATTTTGATGGTTTTTGGGGGAATTGAGGGAGGTTTTTGGGGATTTTAGGGGTTTCTGATTTTTGGGGGAAATTTCTGTGTGGTTTGGGATTTTTGTAAGGAAAAATTTGAAAGTTTTTTGGGTGGGTTTGTGTGGTTTCTTTTTTTCCTTGTTTTTGACCTTTTATTTTGGTTTGTTTTAACAGGTTTTTTGTCGGTTTTTTTTTTCCAGTTTTTTCAGGGTTTAAAAAGTTTGTTTTAATGGATTTTTTTTTAATTTTTAAGTATATTTTCAATTCGCCCCTCCCCCGCCGAATTTTTCCCTCCCCAGGTTGGTTTTTTCAAGCACCACTACAAGGAGATGCTGGAGGACACCAAGACCCCCGGGGAGCCCCAAACCTGAGAGGGAGGAGCTGAAAAATTTTGGGCACCCCACTCCCCCAGATCATTAAACTAACATGGAATCTTCCCTTGTGTTTGTGTGGAGTTTTGGAAATTAATTATTTTGGAATTTTTGGGGGGGGGGGGGAGAGGGGTTGGGAAATTAAGGAGGAGGAAACACTAAAAAATAAAACAATAAATTAAGAAACGATTTGGGGAAAAAAAATGGGGAATTTCGCCCCAAAAATTGTGAAGGGAGCCCCAAAAATCCACATAGGATGAGGTGGTTTTAGCTAAAATAGAGGATTTGGCCCCAAAAATCTCCCCACAGTTGGAGATTCATCCTAAAAACCCACCTGTGACACCCGAGTTTCACCCGAAAAACATGCTCCTGTCTGCCGATCTATCACTGTCTCTCTGGTTCTCTAACTCTATTGCTATTTCCTTATTTCCCTCTACCACTATTCCTCTGAACGTCTTTCTCAGTTTCTCTAACTCTGTTTTTCCCCTTAACCCTAACTCTGTTTTGCTCTTTCTCTCTATTTCTTATTCGCTCTAGCTTTACCTCTAACTCTAACCCTGTTTCTAACATTGTTTTCTAGCTGTAAAATTAAAAAATCAGCAGTAGAAATTTTCGGGCTCCCTGTAAGAGAAAACCAAAACAACAACAACAACAAAAAAAAGACCTAAAAAGCAAAAAACAAAAAAAACCAAAGAAAACAACCCAAACAAACAAAAAAAAACACCCGGAAAAAAAAAAAACCCAAACAAAAAAAACCGAAAACCAACAAATAAAAAAAACCCCAAAACAACCAAAAAATATTCTCAAAAATTTACCAAAAAAAACCCCAAAAATCAGCTGGACGAGTCAGGAAAAGGTGACAAAAAACCCAAAAAAACTACACAAAAAAACCCCCACCAAAACCACCTCAAAAATACCCTCAAAAAAGTCCAAAAACCAAAAAAAAAATTTCCCCCAAAAAGATCCCCAAAAAAGCTCCCAAAATTTCCAAAAATATCCCCAAAAACATCTCCAAAAAACACCACACCCCCCCCCCAAAGAAAGCAAAAAGCAAAAAAACCGCAAACCAATCAAAAAATTTCTGATCAATTGCTCAGCGCACGACTGCTACTGCATACCAATTTATATCTTGGTCTCGATTAATACTGCCTGCCCATCCATTGCTCTGTGCTCCATTGCTAATGCCTGCCAATCCACTGCTTGGGCTCCATTGCTGATGCCTCCTGGTCCATTGCTCTGGGCTCCATTGCTAATGCCTGCTGATCCATTGCTCTGGGCTATATTGCAAATGCCTGCTGATCCATTGCTGAGGCCTCCATTGCTAATACCTGCCCATCCATTGCTCTGGGCTCCATTGCTACTTCCTGTCGATCCATGGCCCTGGGCTCCATTGCTAATTGCCTGCCCATCCATGGCTCTGTGTTCCATTGCTAATGCCGGTTAATGCATTGCTGTGGGCTCCATTGCTAATGCCTGCCTATCCATAGCTCTGGGCTCCATTGCTAGTGCCTGTTGATCCGTTGCTCTGGGCTTCATTGCTAAGGCCAGGTAATCCGTTCATCTGGGTTCAATTTTTAATGCCTGCTCATCCATTTCTCTGGGCTCCATTGGTATTGCCCGCCCATCCATTCCTCTGGGCACCATTCTTAATGCCTGCCCATCCATTGCTCTGGGCACCTTTGCTAATGCCTGTTGATCCATTGCTTTGAGCTCCATTGCTAATGCCTGCCCATCCATACCTCTGTGCTCCATTGGTAACGCCTGCCTATCAGTTTCTCCAGAGTCCTTTGCAAATGCCTGTTGATCCGTTGCTGTAGACTCAATTGTTAATGCCTGCCCGTTCATTGCTCTATACTCTAGTGCTAATGCCGGTTGATCTATTTCTCTGGCCTCAATTTCTAATGCATGTCCACACATTGCTATGGGCTCCATTGCTCATGCCTGTTGATCCATTTCTCTGGGCTCCATTGCTAATTATTGCTCATCCATTGCTCTGGGTTCCATTGCTAATGCCTTCCCATCCATTGCTCTGGGCTCCACAGTTAATGCATGCCCATCCATTGCTCCACGCTCCATTGATAATGCCTATCCAACCATTGCTCTGGGAACCTTTGCTAATGCTTTTTGATCCATTGCTCTGAGCTTCATTGCTAATGCCTGACCACACATTGCTCTGGACTCCATTCCAAATATCTGTTCATCCATTGCTCTGAGCTCCATTGCAAGTCCCTGCCCACCAATTCCTCTGGCTCCATTGCTAATGACTACCGATCCTTTCCTATGGGCTCCATTGCTAATGCCTATACATCCATTCCTCTGGGCTCCTTTGCTAATGCCTGCCCATATATGGCTTTAGACTCGTATTGCCCATCCATTGTTCTAAGCTCCATTACTAATGCCTGATGATCCATTGCTCTGGGCTCAATTGCTAATGCCTGCCCCTCCATTGCTCTGGGCTCCACTGTTAAAGCCTGCCCATGTATTGCTCCGCGCGCCATTGATAGTGCCTCCCCATCCATTGCTCTGGGGTGCCTTGCTAATGACTGTTAATCCATTGCTCTGGGCTCCATTGCTATTGCCTTCCCATCCATTGCTCCGGGCTCCACTGTTTATGCATGCCCATCCATTACTCCGCGCTCCATTGATAATGCCTATCCATGCATTGCTCTAGGCTTCCTTGCTTATGCATTTTCATCCATTCCTCTGGGCTCCATTGCTAATGTTTGCCCATCCATTGCTCTGGGCTCGATTGCTCATGCCTTCTGATACGTTGCTCAGGGCTCCATTGTTAATGCCTGCCATCCATAAATCTTGGCTCCATTGGTGATGCTTGACCGTCAGTTGCTCTGGACTGCTTTGCTAATGACTTTTACACAATTACCCTGAGCTCCATTGCTTTTGCCAGTTGATCCATTGCTATGGGCACCATTGCTTATTCCTGTTGATAACTTGCTATAAGATCCATTGCTAATGCTTTTTGATCCATTGCTCATGGCTCCATGGCAAATGCCTATTGATCCATTGCTCTCGGCTCCATTGCAAGTGCCTACAGATCCATTGCTCTGGGCTCCATTGCTAATGCCTGTAGATCCATGGCTCTGGGCTCCACTGTTTATGCATGCCCATCCATTACTCCGCGCTCCATTGATAATGCCTATCCATGCATTGCTCTAGGCTTCCTTGCTTATGCATTTTCATCCATTCCTCTGGGCTCCATTGCTAATGTTTGCCCATCCATTGCTCTGGGCTCGATTGCTCATGCCTTCTGATACGTTGCTCAGGGCTCCATTGTTAATGCCTGCCATCCATAAATCTTGGCTCCATTGGTGATGCTTGACCGTCAGTTGCTCTGGACTGCTTTGCTAATGACTTTTACACAATTACCCTGAGCTCCATTGCTTTTGCCAGTTGATCCATTGCTATGGGCACCATTGCTTATTCCTGTTGATAACTTGCTATAAGATCCATTGCTAATGCTTTTTGATCCATTGCTCATGGCTCCATGGCAAATGCCTATTGATCCATTGCTCTCGGCTCCATTGCAAGTGCCTACAGATCCATTGCTCTGGGCTCCATTGCTAATGCCTGTAGATCCATGGCTCTGGGCTCCATTGCTAATGCCTGCCCAACCATTGCTCTGGGTTCCATTGCTAAAGCCTGCCCATCCACAGTACAGGGCTTCGTTGCTAATGCTTACCCATCCAGGGCTCTTGGCTCCATAGCTAATGTCTGTTGATCCATTGCTCTGAAATCCATTGGAAACGCTTGGCACTCCATTGCTCTTGGCTCCATTGCTAATGCCTGGTGGTCCATTGCCCTGAGATCCATTGCTAATGCCTACCCAGCCATTGCCCTAGGCTCCATTGCTAATGCCTGTTGATCCATGGCTCTGGGCTCCACTGCTACTGCCTGTTGATCCGTTGCTCTGGGCTCCACTGCAAATACCTGTTGATCCATTTCTCTGGGCTCCATTTCTAATGCCTGTTGCTCCATTGCTCTGGGCTCCCTTGCAAACACCTTTTGATCCATTTTGTTAAGCTCCTTCGCAAATGATTGTTGATCCATTCCTCTGGGCTCCACTGCTAATGTATGCTTCTCCATTATTCTGAATTCCATTGCTAATGCCTGTTGATCCATCCCTCTGGGCTCCACTGCTGATGCCTGCTGATCCATTGCTCTGGGCTCTTTTGCTAATTCCTGTTGATCCCTTGCTATAAGCTCCATTGCTATTCCTGTTGATCCATTGCTCTGGGCTCCATTGCTAATGCCTGCCATCCATAGCTCTGGGCTCCATTGGTAATGCCTGCCTGTCAGTTGCTCATGACTCCTTTCGCGAATGACTTTTAATCAATAACTCTGGGCTCCATTGCTTATGCCTTTTTGATCCATTCCTCTGGGCTCCATTGCTAATTCCTGCTGATCCATTGCTATAAGATCCATTGCTAATGCCTGTTGAACCACTGCTCTGGGCTCCATTGCTAATGTTGCCCATCCCTTACTCTGGGCTCCTTTGCTAATGCCTGTTGATCCGTGGCTCTGGGCTCCATGGGTATCGTGTTGATGCATTGCTCTGGTCTCCATTACTAATGCCTGTACATCCATGGCTCTGGGATCCATTGATAATTCCTACCCATCCATTGCTCTGGGCTCCATTGCTAATGCCTGTTGATCAATTGCTCTGAGCTCCATTGCTAATGCCTGCCCATCCATTGCTCCGTACTCCATTACTAATGCCTGCTCAACAATTCCCCTAATTCTATTGCTAATGACTACCGATGCTCTGCTCTGGTCTCATTTGCTAATGCCTGTCCATCCATTGCTCTGGGCTCCATTGCAAATGCCTGCCCATCAGTTGCTCTGGACTCCTTTGCTAACGATTTTACCCAATTACTCTGGGCTGCATTGCTAATGCCTGTTGATCCACTGCCTTGGGCTCCATTGCTACTGACCATATGATCCATTGCTTTGGGCTCCACTGCTAATGCCTGTTGATCCATTGCTCTGGGCTCCATTTCAAATGCCTGTTTATCCATTGTTCTGGGATTGCTTGCCAATGCCTATTGATCCATGGTTTGGGATCCATTGCTAATGCCTACCCGTCCATAACTCCGGGCTCCACTGCTAATGCCTGTTGATCCATTGCTCTGGGCTCCTTTGCTAATGCATTTTGGTTCTTTGCTCTGGGTTTCATTGTTAATGCCTGTTGATCCGTTGCTCTGAGCTCTATTGCTAATGACTTCCAACCATTGTTCTGGGCTCCATTGCTAATGGCTGCACATCCATTGCTCCGGGCTCCATTGGCAATGCTAACCCATCAATTGCTCTGGGCTCCATTCCTAATGCCTGCCCATCCATTGCTCTGGGCACCTTTGCTAATGCCCGTTAATCCATTGCTATGAGCTCCATTGCTAATGCCTGCCATCCATAGCTCTGGGCTCCATTGGTGATGCCTGCCCGTCAGTTTCTCTGGAATCCTTTGCTAATGTCTTTTACTCAATTACTCTTCGGCTCCATTGCTAATGCCTGTTGATCCATCCCTCTGGGCTCGACTGCTGATGCCTGCTGATCCATTGCTATAAGCTCCATTGCTATTCCTGTTGATCCATTGCTCTGGGCTCCATTGCTAATGCCTGCCCATCCATTGCTCTGGGATCCATGTCTAATGCCTGTTGATCCGTGGCTCTGGGCTCCATGGCTAATGCCTGTTGATCCATTGCTCTCGGCTTCACTGCAACTGCCTGCTGATCTATTGTTCTGGGTTCCATTTCTAATGCCTGCTCATCCATTGCTCTGGGCCCTATTGCTCATGCCTGCCCATCCACTGCTCTGGGATCTATTGCTAATGCCTGCTCATCCATTGCTCTGGGCTGCATTGATAATGCCTGTTGATCCGTGGCTCTGGGCTCCATGGCTAATGCCTCTTGATCCATTGCTCTGCTCTCCACTGCAACGCATGCCCATCCATTGATCTGGGCTCCTCTGCTTTTGCTTGCCCATCCATTGCTCAGGTGTTCATTGCTAATGCCTGTCTTTCCTTTCATCTGTTCTCCATTGCTAATGCCTGCCCATCCATTGCTCTGGGCTCCCATCCTGATGCCGGTTGATCCATTGCTTTGGATCCCAGTGATGTATCCTGCCGATCCATTGCTCTGGTCTCTATTGCTACTGCCTGTTGATCCATTGCTTTGGGCTGCATTGCTAATGCCTATTGATTTATTGCTCTTGCCTCCATTGCTCATGCCTGTTGATCCATTGCTCTGGGGACCATTGCTAATACCTGTTGATCCATTGCTTTAGGCTTCTTTTGCTGATGCCCGTTGATCCATTGCTGTGGACTCCATTGCTAATTCCTGCCCATCCATGGCTAAAAGCTCCATTGCTAATGCGTGAACATCCATTGCTCTTGGCTCTATTGCAATTGACTGCTAATCCTTTGATCTGCATTCTTTTGCTAATGCCTGCCCACCCATTGTTCGGGCTCCACTGTTAATGCATGCCCACTATCGCCTCCACGCTCAATTGATAATGACTACCCATCCATTGCTCTGGGGTCCCTTGCTAATGCCTGTTGATCCATTGCTCGTGGCTCCATTGCTAATGCCTGCCCAACAATTCCTCTGGCTCTTTTTGCTAATAACTACTGATCCCTTTGCTCTGGTCTCATTTGGTAATGCCTTTCGATCCATTGCTCTGGGCTCCATTGCAACTGCCTGCTGATCCGTTGCTCTGGGCTCCATTGCAAATGCCTGTTGATCCATTGCTCTCGGTTTGCTTGCTAACTCCTATTGATACTTTGCTCTGATCTCCATTGCTAATGCCTGCCATCCATAAGTCTGGACTTCGTTGGTAATACCCTGCCCGTCAGTTCCTCCTGAAATGCTTTGCTAATGACTTCTACTCAATTACTCTGGGGTCCATTGCTTTTGCCTGTTGATCCATTGCTCTGGGCTCTTTTGTTAATGCCTGTGGATCAATTGCTATAAGCTCCATTGCTAATGACTGTTGATCCATTGCTCTGGGCTCCATTGCTAATGCCTATTGATCCATTGCTCTGGGCTCCATTCCCAAGGCCTGACCATTCATTGCTCTGGTCTCCATTGTTAAAGCCTGCCTATCCATTCCTCAGGGCTTCGTTGCTAATGCATGCTCCTCCATTACTCTGGGCTCCATTGCTAATGCCTGTTGATCCATGGCTCTGCGCTCCATCGCTAATTCCTGTTGATCCATTTCTATAAGCTCCATTCCTAATGCCTGTTGATCCATTGCTCTGGGCTCCATTGCTAATGCCTGCCCATCCATTGCTCTGGACTCCATTGCTAATGCCTGCTGATCCGTAGCTCTGGGCTCCATGGCTAATGCCTGTTGATCCATTGCTCTCGGCTCCACTGCAACTGCCTGCTGATCTATTGTTCTGGGTTCCATTGCTAATGCCTGTTGATCCATTTCTCTGGTCTCCATTACTAATGCTTGAAAATTCACGGCTCTGAGCTCCATTGCTAATGCCTGCCCATCCATTGCTCTGGGCTCCATTGCTAATGCCTGTAGATCCATGGCTCTGGGCTCCATTGCTAATACCTGCCCATCCATTGCTCTGACTCCATTGCTAATGCCTGCCCAACAATTCCTCTGGCTCCATTGCTTATGACTACCCGATGCTTTGCTCTGGTCTCATTTGCTAATGCCTTCGATCCATTGCTCTAGGCTCCATAGCAAATGCCTGCCCGTCAGTTGCTCTGAACTCCTTTGCTAATGATTTTTACTCACTACTCTGGGCTACATTGCTACTTCCTGTTGATTCATTGCTCTGGGCTCCCTTTGCCACGCTGCCTTATGATTCATTGCTTTGGGCTCCACTGCTAATGCCTGTTGATCCAAAGCTCTGGGCTCCATTTCAAATGCCTGTTGATCCATTGCTCTGGGCTTCATGGCTAATGCCTTTTTGATCCATTGCTCTGGTCTCCACTGTAATGCATGCCCATCCATTGTTCTGGTCTCCATTGCTAATGCCTGCCCATCCATTGCTCTGGTCTCCATTGCTAATGCCTGCCCATCCATTCCTCCGGGCTCAAGTCCTAATGCCTGTTGATCCATTGATCTGCGCTCTATTGCTAATGATGACCGATCCTTTGCTCTGGACTCCTTTGCTAATGTCTCTAGATCTGATGCTCTGGGCTCCATTGGTAATGCTTGCCCATCCATGGCTCTGGGCTCCATTGCTAATGCTTTTGATCCATTGCTCTGGGCTCCATTGCTAATGGCTGCTGGTCCACTGCCCTGGGCTCCATTGCTAATGCCTATTAATCCATTGTTCTGGGCTCCATGGCTAATGCCTGTTGATCCATGGCCCTGCCCTCCATTGCTAATGCCAGCTCATCCATTGCTCTGAACTATATTGCTATTGCTTTTTTATTCCATTGCTCTAGGCCCCATGGCTAATGCCTGTTGATCCATGGCTCTACGCCTCCATTGCTAATGCCTCTTTATACATTGCTGTGGACTCCATTGCTAATGCCTATTAATCCATTGGCGCTGGTCTCCATTGCTAATGCCTGTTCTTCCATTGCTCTGGTCTCAGCAGTACGTAACTTCCATA